>CM066740.1:36607462-38096212 GCA_033961575.1 Aselliscus stoliczkanus | reverse complement strand
TGCCTGCATTTAAGAGGCTTGATCACTGCACTGTACACCTGAAGCGGAGGTTGTATACCAACTGTAATTGAATATATATAGATAGTCACGGGATGTGGATTATACCTTGGAAACGAGTCAGAGGAAAAAGTAATAGATATATATGATATGACGGGGAGGAGTGGGGTGGTGAATTGGGGGAGGGGTGTTGTCACTTTGAGGGGTAAAAAGTATAACTAGTGCACTGTGTTGTACACCTGAAACTAATTAGAAATAAATAAATTTTTTAAAAAAAGAAGACTATTTGGAGGATTAGGCTAATGGATCCTAATTTTGAAAGTAACAAAAGGCGGGGGTAGTTAGAAATGTACATACAAAAACTAGTCTCCATGGTGATGTAAACTAAGTGTGCAAGTGAAGGGAACAACTGAGGCATTTCTCAGTAGTTTCTCCCAGGAAAGGAGAGAAGTGTTGCAGAGTTTCTGGAGAAGGTCAATTTTCAGGCTTATTAATATCAAAATAACAATAACATAGCATCTCAATTCACCCACTTGATTGCATTCTTCAGGATGCTTACTTGCCCTTATTAACTGGTAATAAGATAATTCCCTTATATTTATTAGAAAAGCAACCTTTATATTAAAGATCTGCAAATAAAATAATGTCTTGAGATATTTTTAAATCACTTAGGTGTATGGTAGAGGTTAATGATTTCAGTTAGGTCTTAATAATTACTGTTATCAGATTTCTACCTTTATATCTTTTTAATTGTTTAAAGGTCATAAAACAAAATTTAGCAGAAGCTTGAGAAAGATCATTTATGGTATAAAATAATTTTATATTGATATTATCACTATGAACTGATTTGCAAAAAAATAGCATCCTAATGGATTTTGCTTTCCGTGTATCTGAGTAGTACTTTTACTATAATATATTATGTGCCTTGTAACATGTTAAAACATTCCTGCTAAATAAATGCTCTGCTTTTATTAAAGCAGGCATTTCAAAGTTTAACTTGAACTTGAGGATACAAATTAGGTACAGGGTGATTTGGCAAGATCAAGGGACAAAGGAAAGTTCTGTTCCACAGGAGAAGTCAAAATTATCCTTCAGAACGTTTGTAGTGAATGTTTTTTTTCAGGCCAAATAATTATTTTTTGGCCAAATTCATTTGCCACACTCACATATATTGAGACTTTTCGAGGGTCAGACAATTAAGTTCACAAACTCATCCTAGAAAAAGTGCTGCATACCTCATTGCTGAATATCACTATGGTTACCTATGAAATACTCCCCTGGGGAAACTATGCACTGATGCCAGCACTGAGTCCACACTGCAAAGCAATTTTGGAACTTTCTGGAATTACCATCAGACCCGTCACTGTATTATCCTTGATATCCTGAATGTCATCAAAATGTCTTCCTTTCAATATTTCCTTTACCTTCGGGTAAAGAAAGAAGTCTTTGGGGGCCAGATCAGGTGAGTAGGGAGGGTGTTCCAATAGTTATTTGTTTACTGGTTCAAAACTCCCTCACAGACAGTGCCCTGTGAACTGGTGCATTGTTTTGATGCAAGAGCCATGAATTATTGTGAAAAGTTCAGGTCATCTAACTTTTTCACACAGCCTTTTCAGCACTTCTAAATAGTAAACCTGGTTAACTGTTTGTCTAGTTGGTACAAATTCATAATGAATAATCCCTCTGATATCAAAGAAGGTTAGCAACATCATGGCAACAAGTTCCTGAATTTAGTAGTCAGACGTTGTACTCATGAACCTCTCCTATCCACCGTGTGTGTGTGTGTGTGTGTGTGTGTGTACACATGTATATGTTGATATCAAGGGAAAAGACACATCAGAGACTGTAAATTTAAGCTTTTTTTATGTTCAAATATTTAAGTGACACCTATACATTTTATAATTTTGAAATGTACCTATCCAAAACAGTGCATCCCCTCTTTCCTGAGACCCATACTTATTTCTGAGAGGTGCTCTATAATGGACAAGAATAGGGACTTTTAATTTTTTTTATAAGGCAAGTGAAAAGGAGGAAATAAGAAGTGAGCAGGGAGAACCTAATATATATTACATATGTACTTTGTACCAGGCTCTGTGTTTGGCTCTATCTGAATTTCTACTTTCTCCATTGTTCCAAATGATGCAAGTCCCATTTTAAATAAGACCTGCCAGTTTTCAGCTGTTAACTTTTTAGATGAAGGAAGACATCTCCTCCTTTCAGCGTTGCCTGTGTAGCCATTTTTCGCACAGCAGACAGAATAGTCTGTCTTAAAAGCAATCTGAATGTAACACCTCCTCCATGAAAAGGGTTTAATAACCTCCAAAAATACTTGATAAAACATAGCATTGGATCAAGATGGTTTTAGCCATGCCACATACCAGCTATATAAGCATGTGTGAGTTATTTCCCTCTGTGTTTCAGTAGCTTTTGTGTAAGGATTAGAAGGATTAATATATATGAAATATTCAGAACAGTGTCACACAGGTGATTATACTTATTGTTGATACTATTTCTTCTGCCTGTTGTATATCTTCATCAGATGTCTCACAAACACCTAAACTTAGTGTGCGTTGTCATGTCTCTCCCCTCCTCTCAATCTCCTCCTACTCTCTGTACCAAGTGATAATGACTATTACCCAAGGGTAACCTTGGTTTCCCCCAAACATCTTCCCCATCCAGTTAGTTCCTCAGCCCAGCAATGATGCCTCCTAACTTAACAAAAGTGCCATCCTCTTCATGCAGCTATCAATGCCCAGGCTGGACTTGTGCTATGTCTAGGTACGAGCATCATAAGAACCTCCTAATGAACTCTGCTTCTAACCTGACAGCGTAATTGTCCACCCTTCACACTGTCACCGGAGGGACCTTTCTGCCATTTTAATCAGAAAAGTATAATCCTGTCAATCACCAACTTAGCAATCCTTCAGTGGGTCTCTTCCATTTTTTTATAGAACAGCGTTTGAACTTCATGATGTGAAGTGCAAGGCACTCATGGTTACTTTTCCTGCATCCTCTTGCCTTTTGTCCCCAACCCTGTCACCTCCTCATTTTTACCCCTCCCATATACCTTTGCCTTAAGCAATATTGAAATGAAACTTATATTGTTCAATACACTGTGTTATATCAGTCTTCTCTGACTTTGTCTATGTTGACCTCTGCCAGTACTTACTAGGCACTCTTTCATCCACCTGTTTATATCTGTGAAGGGTTCCCTGATTTCGACCCACCCTACATCACCAACACCCCCACCACCACCCATAAAAAGAGGTAGGTATTCCTAGCTATGCTTCTTAGCAATCAACCCCTCAAATATGGCATTTTTCATATTGTTTTATGATTTCTTTTTCTTTTCTTTTTTTTTTTTTTTAAGATTTTATTGGGAAACTGGGGAAGGGGAACAAATAAGTTGCTGTCCTTTTGTTCTTCAGTCTAGCTGTGGAGGACATTGCTTCACTGGCCCACGTTGGTATCATCATTGTGCTCTTCTTGGGTGAGGCAGATCGGTCACTGGCCTCTGGATGTCACTCACAGTGGCTCTTGACAGCTCACACCAGCTGCCAACTGCTCACGCTGGCTGCCGGCCACTCACCGTAGCCTATGGCAGCCCACTGCAGCAGGAGCTGCAGCTATGCCGTCGCTGGGATTCACAGCAGCCAAACTCCAGGTGGAGCTGTTGTTCACCCTCTTAGCTGTAGAGGGCAGTGTCACTAGCCCTCATATGTGGGATCCGAACTGGGGCCACTGGCATCCCAAGCCAGCTCTTAACTAATGCACCTCTTGTCTGGCCCTGTTTTATGATTTCTTATATGTTGATTTTTGTCTCCATACAAACAACAAATCCTTGAGGGCAAGGTTATACCTCATTATTTTTGTTTTTTGGTACCTAGTGTAGAGCCCAGATAACAGTAGGCATTCCATTAATGTTTGTTGAATTAGTAAATAGAATAACCTGAAATAAGTCAGAGAAATTGATTGATGATATTACGATGGTAAAATAAGTTATTACCTCTCTCTTATTTCCTACTGAGTGGATATAATCAAACCAACTCTTAATTTCCCAGATTAACTGAGCTAAGTAAAATTAACAAGAATTAAGAGTGACAATTCAGTTTATGAACTCATCCTAGAAAAAGTGCTACATACCTCATTGCTGAATATCACTATGGACACCTTCGAAGTACTACTCTTGGGAAGCTATGTACTGACACCTGTGCCTGCTCCACCCTTCAAAACAATTTTGGAACTCTCTTTCTGGAATGGCCATCAGAGTTGTTGTAATATTACACTTGATGTCCTGAATGTCATTAAAATGTCTTCCTTTCAATATTACCTTTATCTTTGGTAAAGAGAGAAGTCACTGGGGGCCAGATCAGGTGAGTAGGGAGGGTGTTCCAATACAGTTACTTGTTTACTGTCTATAAAAATTCCCTCACAGACAGTGCCTTGTGAGCTGGTGCATTGTGATGCAAGGACCATGAATTGTTGGAGGAAAGTTCAGGTGTTCTAACTTTATCATGAAGCCTTTTCAGCACTTCCAAATAGTAAACTTCATTAACTGTTTGTCTAGTTGGTACAAGTTCATAATGAATAATCCCTCTGATATCAAAAAAGGATACTAACATAATTTTGACTCTTGATTTGGATTGATGGAACTTTTTTAGTCGTGGAGAATTGGCTGACTTCCATTGTGCACTTGGACGCTTTGTTTCTGTGTTGTATTGGTACACCTATGTTTCATCACCAGTGATGATAACACAGCCCAAAACATCATCTTGCCTCTCCAAAAGGTCTTAGCAAACTTTGACTCTCCATTGCTTTTGTTCATTGGTAAGCTCCTTCAGGACCATTTTTGCACATACTTTTCTCATGCCAAGATTTTCAGTTAAGATTTTCCTAACTGTTTCTCTGTCGATGTTTACTAGGTCTGCTATGCGTCTTACACTCAGCCAATGATTTTGATGCACAATGTGATGATTTTTGCGATGTTTTCATCAGTTCTGCTCATTACTGGCTACCCTGACCTCTCTTCATCAGGTGACGCGTTCTCTCCCCTCAGAAAAATGTTTAATCCATTTGTACACTGCCATTTTCTTCATGGCATTATCCCCATAAACTTGGACTAACATGTCCTTGATTTCCCATCCACTCCTGTCAAGTTTAAGAAGAAATTTAATTTCTGTTTGTTGCTCTAACTCAAGTTCAGACATTCTCATGACAGCACACAAAAACACGCAACAACAATAATGAACGTCACTCAGCACAACACCGCCACACGTTGACATGAACACAACTATGAGACAGTGATATACCAAGGTTATGAAACCTTACCACGCTGTTTGTACAGTGCTGCCAATGTAAGCTCACAGTGGCAAGTTTGCAAACTTCATTGTGAGACCTAGTATTACAAGGAATTGGCTTTTGTAATTGTGTGTGGTGGTTGATTAAGGAAGTCTGATACTTAAAGGGCAGGTAGTCAGATAGGGATGAACCAGGGAATGAGCAGCAACTGCATACCAAGCTGTGGTTTAGAGTCTCTATCACCAGGAAGAGTCCAATCTCCTTTAAAGCTCACCTGGTTTGGTCAGGCCCATCCAGGGTAATGTCCTTTGTCTAGTCAGCTACTCAGGGACTTTTATTATATCTGCAGAAACCCCTTCACAGTAGCACCTAGATTAGTGTTTCATTGAATAACTGGAATAACTGGAATGTATACAGCAAATGATTACTGCCCTTCCTCCCTTTTTCATAGCTTAGCCTAACCAAGTTGACACATCAAAAACCCATGACAACACTTTGTGTTATTGGCTAAAATTTTCCCTTTTTGAAACAATGAGAGTTGAAAGACTGCCATCCCCTGATGATTCATGCTTACTACCTTATTAGCTTCATGTATTTCCCAGCTATTAAATTGTTACAAAATGAAGCGGGCTAACACCAATAGCTTTAACCCTAGGAGCCCTGAAGTCATGTGATCTAGGTTCAAATCCAGGCATTATCATATTCTGCGTGACTTTAGGCAAGTTACTAGACCCTGGTAACTTCATAGAGAGTTTATGTTAAATTTAAAAAAAAAAGGTTAGACACTGAGGGGCAAGATGGCGGCTGTGAGGAGGGCTCCATGAAATCTCCCTTGGAAATATCCACAATTTGAACTTCTAATACGCTTCAAAGAGACATCTACTCATCACACAGAGCGACTAAGAGTTCCACACAAGGATTGCTGGAAGGTGGGCAGGCCGGGCGAGTAGGGGAAGAAGGCGGCGAGACGCATGAGGTGCAGCCCGCACCCGCGGCTGCTGAGTCACGGTGAGTGTTGCCCCGGCTCGCTCCCTGCGGCCCGCGGCCCACCTAGAGTTCAGCAAGAGCGCGTTGGTTTGCGGTCTGAGGCAGAAGCTCAGGCCGGGCAAGTGCGGGAGGAGAGAGAGGAGACGACTGTGCAGAGTGCGAGGCTGCACCCGCGTTCCCAGGAAGCAGGGTGCAGAGCCCGCGCGACAGGGCAAGATCAGTCCCTGCACCCTCCGGTTCAGGGATCAGTCTCTGTGCCCACCGGGTCCCGCGGGCGCAGAAGCCTGAAACCCGGGGCAGGGAAAGGCAGAGGACTCGCCCGCGGGAGAAGCAGCGCGCGCTGGGCGGAGACGCAGGTCCCGGAGAGACGGAGCGGGGGATCGGAGCCGCGTGGAAAGGTGCGCGCGCAGTCCCTGAACCCCGGCGGCAGTCCCTCCAGGAGCGCAGCAGGAGAACGGCGCGAGCGCGCGCGCCGGCTCCAAGGCAGAGGCCTTAAACCGGAGAGCAGGGGAAACACAGGACTTCGCCCGCGGAGCGCAGCGCGCCGGCTGGAGTCACAGATCCCGGAGGAGACAGGGCGGGATCGGAGCCACGCAGCACGGTGCGCGCAGTCCCCTAAATCCCGGCAGACCCTTTGGGAGAGCAGCAGGATTTCCGCGCGGGCGCGCTCCGGCTCCGGGCAAAGCCTGGAACCCGGGGAGCAGGGGAAAAAGAGGACTCGCTCGGACAGAAGCAGTGCGCCGGGTGGGCGCAGGTCCCAGAGACGCGGAGCGGGATCTTGGCCACACTGGTGGGGTGCGCGCAATTCCTAAATCCCGGCAGACCCTTTGGGGAGAGCAGCAGGAACTCCGCTGGAGCATAAGAGGCAAAGGCCTTAGCTTGAAACAGTGTTGGAACTGTGGCTTTGTTTATTTTTATGTTTTTTATTTTTTTCCCTTTTTCTACTCTTGAACAGAAAGCAAAAAAAAACAACCCAATAACTCACCCACTCCCACAAACTTTGTCCACCGCCAAGACAGTCTTAAACTGACTCCTGAAGGGAGCAATAGGGCAGACTAGGAAGATATCCTTACCTGCAGGGGTTGAGAATTTCCACCCAGTAAAGGCAGCAGAGTGAGACTACCCACCGCCCCCACCTTTAGGCAAGGCTTGGGAGGCAGGGCAGGTTCATCTGCTGAGGCACTAATTAACAGATTCTTAGCAGCAGGCTTTTGGTAGTGAGAATTCTTTAATTCTCCACGGCTGTCAACAAAAAAGGTGCCCAGAGACACTCATTGAGCCTTTGCGGGTGCAGCCTGCCTTGGGACAGAGCAAAAGCAAAAGGCAGTGACTTTGTAAAAACCACCAATCACACGTCACAACCACACTCAGAGTACAGCAAACCTGCAGTGCCAGGATCACGCTAGGCATCAGGTGGCCTACTGTTCCCCACAAGGCGCACAGGAATTTTTGTACAGAAGACAATCTGAAGAGAGCTTGGTGGACTTTAGCCTAGACCAGCACGGGTATTTTTTGGTTTGTTTGGTTTATTCTGTTTGTTTTCCTTTATTGGCTGCTTATCTTGGTTGTTTTGGTTTTATTTCTATTTCATTATAATCATATTGTAGTTTTAATATAGGCATATATATATAGGTGTATATAGGTGAATATATGTCCATATATATGGGTGTGTAGACAAATATATATATATATATTTTTTTTCCTTTTTCTTTTTCTTTTTCTTTCTTTTCTTTTCTTTTTCCCCACCCTCACTTTCTCTCTTATTTTATTCATTCTTCTCACTGCTATACTTTTCCTCTTTTCCTTTTTTCTGCAAATTTTATTTTTTTAAATTTTTCTTACTTTTTTATTATTATTTTAGTTTATTTTTATTTTTTATTTTTTAGGTATAGCTAATCGGTTTCTCATGTTTATTCTATTTGTTATTTTAGGATATTGTATTTTATTTTGTTTCCTCTTCTGTTATTATTGAGTATGTGGTTTGTTTGGTTTCTGGGTGGTTTCTTCAGGAGCATGATTGATATTTCGGTACAAGTTGACTGTAGTTGGCTGGTTGGTTGTTTTTAATTGTGCGAGCATTTGGTTTCCTTTGGTGGCTGCGGAGGTTGTTCTTGTTGATCTGTTATGCTCTAAAATCACTCTGCAGCAGTGGGTCCAAACAAACAGACACAAGAATCATCATACCCGGAGGCCAACTTTAGATAAAACCAGAGCATTTCTGGGTTTGACATACAAAGTCACACCCAAAAGAAGTTACTACAGGTACTAAGACCCATAGGGTCCAAGTTTCATCAGAGGGTCCAATCCTCTCACAGCAGCTCATAAACTGCAGAAGCTGCTGATCCTCACCAGCTAATCAATCTGAGAGTCAATCCCACCTACTGACAAACCAAAGTAATCAAAACTAAAACTTCAACAAGTGAGGACACACGACACAAGGAACACCTCAGATACAAGCACAGGAGAATAGGAGACTGAGTAATTCAAATATAAAGGACACACACCATATAAGTTTACCCAGAAAAGACTGAGAAATCTGGGGATCTATCTGTTATATTGAAGCAAACACAAAGAGTAAGCCAGAATGGGAGACAAAGAAACATAACACAAATAAAGAACAGAAGAAACTTCCTGAATCAGTGGACATAGAGGAAATAGAGGTAACCAACCTATCGGAGACAGAGTTCAGAACACTGATTATTAGAATGTTCAAGGAAATTAATGAAAATATAAAGAAGGAGAGAGAAATCATGAAAAGCAACCAGCTAGAACTTAAGAACACAATTACTGAATTAAATAACAAACTTGATGGAATCACTAGCAGACTGGATGAAGCAGAAAATCGAATCAGTGACTTAGAAGACAAAATAGCAGAGATCACCATGCGGTACAACAAAAAGAAAAAAGAATGAAAAACATGGAAAATAGTTTAAGAGAGCTGGGGGACAACATGAGGCAATAACCTAAGGGTCATTGGAGTACCAGAAGGAGAAGAGAGAGGGAGCAAGGGATTGAGAATATATTTGAGTAATAATGTCTGAAAAACTTCCCTAACCTGGAAAACGACATTGAAATACAAGCCCAGGAAGTGCAGAGAGTTCCAAACAGGATGATTCCAAACAGGCCCACTCAAAGACACATTATAGTGAAAATGGCAAGGGTTAAGGACAAAGACAGAATCCTTAAAGCAGCAAGGGAAAGGCAGCAAGTTACTTACAAGGGTACCCCCATAAGATTAGCAGCTGACTATTCTACAGAAACTTTGAAGGCCAGAAGAGAGTGGCAGGAGCTTTTCTACGTGATGAAAAATAAGGCCTACAACCAAGATTGCTGTATCCAGCAAGGTTATCATTTAAAATCGAAGGCGAGATAAGGAGCTTTGCAGAAAAAAATAAGTTAAGAATTCATTACCACCAAGCCAGCTTTGCAGGAAATGCTAAAAGGGCTTCTTTAAGTAGAAGAGAAAAACAACCTATGAAAGACTACGAACACAAATAACAAAATGGCAATAAATACACACCTATCAATAATCACATTAAATGTAAATGGATTAAATGCTCCAATAAAAAGACATAGGGTGGCTGAATGGATAAGAAAGCAAGACCCCAGTATATGCTGTATACAAGAGACTCACCTCAGATCCAAAGACTCATACTGGCTGAAAGTAAAGGGATGGTAAAATATTTCATGCAAATGGTACTGAGAAAAAGCTGGAGTAGCGATACTTATATCCAGAAAAAATGGACTTTAAATTGAAGAATATAACAAAAGGACAAGAAGGACACTTCATAGTAATGAAGTGATCGATCCAACAAGAGGAGATAACTCTAGTAAACATCTATGCAACTAACATAGGAGCCCCTAAATATATAAAACAGATATTGTCAGACATAAAGACAGAGATCAACAGTAACACTATCATAGTAGGGGGACTTCAACACCCGCTGTCACTAATGGACAGATCCTCCAGACAGAAAATCAATGTGGAAACAGCGACCTTAAATGACACATTAGACCAGCTGGATTTAACAGACATTTTCAGAGCATTTCATCCCAAAGCTACAGAATATACGTTCTTTTCAAGTGCACATGGAACATTTTCTAAGATAGACCACATGTTAGGCCACAAAACAAGTCTCAATAAATTTAAGAAGATTGAAATCATTTCAACTGTATTCTCTGACCACAATGCTATGAAACTAGAAATCAATTATAAGAAGAAATCCGGGAAGCTGACAAATAAATGGAGGCTAAACAATATGCTATTAAATAGTGAGTGGGTCACAAATGAGATCAGGAGGAAATCAAAGATACCTCGAGACAAACGATAATGAAAACACCACGACCCAAAATCTCTGGGATGCTAGAAAGCAATCCCTAAGAGAGGAAGTTTATAGCAGTGCAGGCCTACCTAAAGAAGGAAGAAAAATCTCAAGTCAACAGGTTATCCTTACACCTAAAGGGAACTGGAAAAAGAACAGCAAAAAGAGGCCCAAGGGAGTACAAGAAAGGAGATAATAAAGACCAGAGCGAAATAAACAATATAGAGAACAGAAAAACAATTCAAAAGATCAATGAAACCAAGAGCTGGTTTCTTGAGAAGATAAACAAAATTGACAAACCTCTAGCCAGGCTCATCAAAAAAAAAAAAAAGAGAGGCCTCAAATTAGCAAAATCAGGAATGAAAGAGGAAATGACTACAGACATCACAGAAATACAAAAATTCTAAGAAATTACTATGAGCAACTATATGCCAACAAATTTGACAATCTGGATGAAATGGATAATTTTCTAGAAGCATACAACCTTCAAAGCTAACGCCAGAAGAAACAGAAAATCTAAATACCCTGATTACTACCAAGGAAATTGAATCAGTAATTGACAAGCTCCCAAAAAACAAAAGCCCTGGACCAGATGGCTTCACAAGTGAATTTTATCAAACATTCAAAAAAGAACTATCACCTATTCTTCTCAAACTATTCCAAAAAATCCAGAAGGAGGAAGGCTCCCAAACTCTTTTATGAAGCCTCTATCACCCTGATTCCAAAACCAGATAAAGACATCACAAAAAGAAAACTACAGGCCAATCTCTGAGTGAATATAGATGCAAAAATTCTCAATAAAATATTAGCAAACAGAATTCAGCAATATATTAAGAAGATCATACATCATGATCAAGTGGGATTCATCCTAGTGCGCATAGAGCTGGTTCAACATCAAGTAAATCAATTAATGTGATACACCACATCAACAAAATGAAGGAAAAAGATCACATGGTCATTTCAATAGAGGCAGAAAAAGCATTTGACAAAATCCAACAGCCATTTATGTTAAAAACCCTTAGCAACGTGGGAATACAGGGATCATATCTCAACATAATAAAAGCCATATATGATAAACCTACAGCTAACATCATACTCAATGGGAAAAGCTAAAACCATTCCCCTTAAGATCAGGAACAAGACACGGCTGTCCACTTTCTCCTCTTTTATTCAAGATAGTGCGGGAAGTTCTAGCCGCGGCAATCAGACACCAAAAAGAAATAAAGGCATCCAAATTGGCAAGGAAGAAGTAAAATTGTCACTATATGCAGATGACATGATACTGTATATAGAGAACCCCAAAGACTCCATCAAAAAACTATTGGAACTGATAGGCGAATTCAGTAAGTAGCAGGATATAAAATCAATGTTCAGAAATCAGTGGCATTTGCATATACCAATAATAAACTAATGGAAAAGCGAAATTAAAGAAAACTGTCCCATTTACAATTGCGTCAAGAACTATAAAATACCTAGGAATAAATTTAACCAAAGAAGGGAAAGATCTGTACTCAGAAAATTATAAGACATTGAAGACAGAAATCATAGAAGATACACATAAATGGAAACACCTACCATGCTCATGGATAGGAAGAATTAATATAGTTAAAATGTCCATACTGCCTAAAGCAATATATAGATTCAATGCAATTCCTATCAAACTACCAAAGGGGCATTTTCACAGAAATAGAAAATATAATCCTAAAGTTTATATGGAATCATAAAAGACCCAGAATAATATCGGCAATTCTGAGGAATAAAAAACACAAAGTTGGGGGATCACGCTACCAGACATCAAAACCTACTACAAGGCCACAGTAATCAAGACAGTTTGGTATTGGCATAAAAACAGGCACATCGATCAGTGGAACAGAACAGAGAGCCCAGAAATAAATCCAAGCATTTACGGACAGTTAATCTATGACAAGGAAGCAAGAATTTACACTGGAGTAAAGATAGTCTATTCAATAAATGGTGCTGGGAAAATTGGACTGACACATGCAAAAAAATGAACCTGGATCATCTCCTTACGCCTTATACAAGAACAAATTCAAAATGGATTAAAGACTTAAATGTAAGACCTGAAACCATAAAAATCCTAAATGAAAATATAGGGAGTACATTTGCAGACATTACCGGAGCAATATTTTTTACTGATACATCCCTACGGGCAAGGGAAGTAAAAGAAAAAATGAACATATGGGATTATATCAGACTTAAAAGTTTTTCACAACAAAGGAAACCATTAATAAAACAAAAAGAAGCCTACTGAATGGGAGAATATATTTGCCAACGATATATCTGATAAGGGTTAATATCCAAAATTTATAAAACACTCATGAAACTCAACACCAAAAAAACAAACAACCCAATTAAAAAATGGGCAGAAGATATGAAGAGACATTTCTCTAAAGAGGACATACAGATGGCCAACAGGCATATGAAAAAAAGTTCAGCCTCACTGGTCATTGGGAAATACCAAATAAAAACCACCATGAGATACCACCTCACTCCAGTCAGAATGGCTATCATCAACAAATCAACAAACAACAAGTGCTGGCGGGGCTGTGGGGAAAAGGGGACCCTGCTGCACTGTTGGTGGGACTGCAGATTGGTGCAGCCACTATGGAAGTCAGTATGGAGGTATCTCAAGAACTGGAAATAGAGCTACCTTTTGACCCAGCAATTCCACTCCTTGGTATTTATCCTGAAAAAACCAAGACACTTATTCAAAAAAGTTATGCACCCCGATGTTCATAGCAGCACAATTTACAATAGCTAAGACTTGAAAACAACCAAAATGCCCGTCAGTAGATGACTGGATTAAGAAAATGTGGTATATTTATACAATGGAGTATTACTCCGCTATAAAGAGAAAGAATGAAATCGTGCCATTTGCAATGATATGGATGGACCTAGAGACTATAATGTTGAGTGAAATAAGTCAGTCAGAAGGACAAATACCATATGATCTCACTTATATGTGGAATATGAAAAACTGTATGAATGAGCAAAGTAAACAGAAACTGTCTCATAGATATAGAGGAAAAATCAGGGTTGCTAATTTGGAAGAGGAATGGGGATGAGGAGAAGGGAAGGGATTAGACAGCAAAAATAGGCAACTACAATGTGCTACTGGGATAGGAAAAACAGTTTGGGAATATAATTAATAATGTTGTAAATATTCTGTGGAATGTCAGATGATCATAGGTCTTGTTAGGGAGACCATTTCATGGATGGAGTAGAGGTTTGATCACTGCACTGTATTACTAAAGTGGAGGTGGTATACCTACTGTAATTGAATATATATAGATAGTCACGGGATGTGGATTATACTGTGGAAGAGAGTCAGAGGAAGAGTAATAGATATGTATGATATGGGGGAGTGTGGGGGGTGTATTGGGGTGGGGGTTTGTCACTTTGGGGGGTAAAATGTATTACTATTGCACTGTGTTGTACACCTGAAACTATTGGGGGTGGGGGGGTTGTCACTTTGAGGGGTAAAATGTATAACTATTGCACTGTGTTGTACACCTGAAAATAATTAAAAATAAAATAAAATTTAAAAAAAAAAAAAAAAAAAAAAAAAAAAAAGGTTAAATAAGATAACCCATGGAATATGCTTAACTCAGTGTGGATGTTGGTAGGTAAGAACATTTTAAATATCAATTGTTTTGTACCAGATAACATACTAAATTATTTTATTTGCACCATTTCATTTAATCTTTAAAATTATTGTTGGAAAGTTATAATGACAGGGCAGGATACATGAGAAAAATATTGTGAGCTTTATCCTTTTAAAGATGAAGCAATATGCTCATTTTGTGACTTTACATATATACACATTTTAAGAGATGTTGACACTTTGGTCCGTGTTGAACAAGCAGTGGTTCACTGTAATCAGAAGTGTCTGGACGCTGATGGTAACCACTTTAAGCATCTCTTATAATTGCAGAAGTCAAACGTGATTTTTATTCATCTTTTGTTATTGGTATATATTATTATAAATAATACAGTTTTTTCCTTTCTTAAAATATATATAGTGAGTGTGGCATCTAGAATAACATTTTGTATATTACTGCAGTCTGATATTATTTTTACTATTTTCTATCTGATTAAGTACCCTCATATGAATATTTTATGAAGTAGAAAAAGCATCACTAAAAAGCAAGTGTTTACTTGTAGTTATTACCAATTTATAAATACTTCTATTCACTGATCTTTCTTCAAGGTGTGTAAATGTGATCATAAATTTTAGTATAGTATGAAAAAGAAACAGTTCTAAAAAATTATCCTTTCATTTTTATTTTTTTTATAAAAGCAGTCTTACGCGAGGTTTTAGTTGCAGTATATTGGGAATAAAGAGCAAAGTACTGGAAGAGGAAGAACTAATGTCATGAACTAGATATATTTAATTACTGGAGTATAAGAGGTTTATATGAAATCTTTTAAAATTTGTGATTTGCCATTTAAAATTCTGCGTTGTGACTGAGCACCTCATGATTAACCTCTATATGAACAGATTAAATCCAAAGTCATCAAGAATGTGTAAGTCAGAAAAGAGCCAATGGCGTGCCCAACTACTGTAGAAAATTTCAACTCTGAAAAGCAAGATAATTAGGGACACTTAGAAGGGGGCATTTCAGGAAGCTGAGCTGTTTGTTTCTTTAACATGTGGTTATCTGATATGATATAAACTTGCATTAACTCATTCAATATGAGCTTGCCTTCAAGGCTGTTATCTGAAATTCTGGCACCACTGCAGAAAGGACCAGATCATGTATTCTCTCCTCAGGTGTCTGGACAAGTGATTAAAAATAACAGTATGAATAAAGGCCCTACACATAATGAATAAGGAGTTCCCAAGTAAGGATGAATTCAGAAGAGTGGCATGAGCAGATACAAATATAATCAGGAAGACAACCCAGAATAACCTGTTGTTTAAAGAAGAACTTGAGAGATTTTATGTTTTATTTATTTTTTCTTGTTTCAACTATATTCAGAGCATAAAAATAAAGAGGGAATAAGGCTCTTTATTACAGGTGTGAGCTTTTATATTTGTATAATTTCCTAATAGCTATATGTCATGAAGGGGAAACAAACCACAGAAATGCACTTGGGTAATAAACCACTAGATCCTTGAAATGCATTTAGATCAGAGTACAGAAGCTTTGTTTAAGAAGTTAGGAAGCAGTTAAAAGTCTTCATTCATCAATTATGGAGAATGAAAGTTTGAAGTGATTACTATGAACCCATTATAAAAATTAATAGAATTCCAGAAACTTTTATAATAATGTCTGTCAAAACTTGTTAAGGGAATTTTAAAAGGATTAGTTGTTAACTAAAATAAAATAGTGACTGCCAGAAGTCAGAAAGAAAAAACATAACCCAGGAGCACTTTGATTGACTTCCTTATTAATTTGTAGAAATTATATATATATATTCTTCAAAACAGCCCTTAATAAGTACAGCTGGTTTTCAGTTGTATGTATAGGAGGCATGAATTATAATAAGATGAGTCATTCCCTACACTCATCAAATGTGATGAGTGAACAAAAAATGCTCACTAAAATAGATTATTAGTAGAAAAAAACAATTTATTATTTTGGTATTCTCCTTAGTTTTTATTACAAAAGACTACTTATTATGTGTTTTAAATATTTTATCTGGTTATAATAGGTCTTCTGAATAAATTGATATAATTATATGATTATTCCCTTTATTTTGCTAGATTTCCTTCCTATGTCAGACTATTCTTGCATTTCTGCATTTGATGTGCTGCTAGGTTTATAATGATTTTTGAAACTTTTTCTATATTCATAAGTGAGAGTAGTCTATTTTTTTTTCTTTATACCATCTTCAATTTTGTTGTATTGGCTTTGTTGGATTCATAATAAAGTTTGACATTTGAATAACGTCAGAATTACCTCTTCTTAGAAGTTACATAGAATTCAGCTGTAAAATAACCTTTGCCTGTAGATCTTTAAATACTTTTGATCTGTTGTTTTGTATTTATCCTCTGGTCATTTAATTATTGTTAGAAAATCATCTTTTTCTCCTAGATTTTTAACTTTGATAGCAGTTCACATAATACTTAAGATAGTGCCTATCATGGACTTCCCACTCTTAGGTTACAGGGATTGAGTCTGAGATGATCACATAACCCCAGTCAACCACTTAGCATCAACCCAGGTCTTTTGCTGGTGGTAACAGAATTATTCAGCTTTTAGAATTGTCAGGGGACACCAAAAGTGAAGTGCCAGTCTGTGGGAAACAATACAGTACACCAAGGGTAGTAAAGATGAGTAATGGAGAAAGTGGAGAAGAGCACTGATGATATTATTTAAGTATCTGGATACAGGTGTGCCTGAAACAAAAACTATCTCCTCGGGCGTTCATCTATGGGAGCCAATAAATTCCAGTTATTTTATGTCAATTTGAGTTGGATGTCTTGTATAGTCAAAACAGTTTGATTAAATTACTAAATTAATGAAGAAAGATAAACTTATTTTTTCAGTTTTATTAAGGTATAATTGATAAATAAAATTCTAATATATTTAAAGTGTACAATGGGTGATTATACACACACATACACACACACACACACGAGGGTACCAAAAAATGTATACACATGACTTGTATTCATCTTTTGTTATGGGTATATATTATTACAATTTTAATACAGTTTTTTTCCATTCTTAAAATGTGTATAATTTTTTGGGCACCCTCTTTATATAAAGGATTTCCACAGTTGAGCTGATTCACACATCCATCACCTTACATTTTTACCTCTTTTTTGAAAATGTTTAAGATATAGTGACCTGAAGTCAAGTTTGAGGAGATCAGAGGGATTGTGCAAATTAAAAAAAAAAAAATCAAGGCATTAAGGATCTCAAGCAGTGTTTTTTAGCCATTTGAGAGAGAAATGGGAAGGGAGGATCACAGTAGCCTCTGTTAGTATAAGAAGAAACGCTTATTAGAAGACTGTCCTGTCTCTTAAACCTGCATAAAATGGTAGGCAGCTCATGAATACTTTAAAATATTAGGTGTTTTTCTCTCATACATTTAGGTCTTTGGTCCATTTTAAATTAGCTTTTGTATGTAATGTGAGACTCCATTTATGTGAAAGTTCCAGAATAGGGAAATTCATAGAGACAGGAAGTAGATTGGTGGTTGCCAGGGGTTGGGGAGAGGGGATAATGGGGCGCAACTGCTTAATAGGAGTGGGGTGTCCTTTTGGGGAGGTGAAAATGTCTGGAACTAGACAGAGGTGTTGGTTGCACAATATTGTGAGTGTACTGTATGTTACTGACCTGTTCACTTAAAATGGTCAATGTTTATTTTTGTGTTATATGAATTTTAAGAAAAATGAAAAAAAATACATATGATTATGTAGGAAAAATATGATATACTCTTAGCAAGTTTCAATGACACAGTACAATATTTTCAACTACATTATACTTTAGATCCTCAGAACATATTAATTTTATAATGCAGAGTTTGTCCCTTTTTACCTACCTGTCCTAATTTCTCTTACCCTTAAGACCCTGCATCCACAGTTTTACCTTCCATTTTTATGAGTTTGACTGTTTTTTTTTTTAGTTTCAACATGTAAGTCTTTCTCTGTCTGGCTTATTTCACTTACCATAATGGCCTCCAGATTCATCCTTGTTGTCACAAATGACAGGATATTCTTTCATTTTAAGGCTGAGTAGTATTCCATTGTGTGTGTGTGTGTGTGTGTGTGTGTGTGTGTGTGTGTGTCCTACATTTAATACAATCCATCAACAGAGACTTAATACTTTCATAATACTTTC
The DNA here is from genome assembly GCA_033961575.1 of Aselliscus stoliczkanus. Classification (NCBI taxonomy): domain Eukaryota; kingdom Metazoa; phylum Chordata; class Mammalia; order Chiroptera; family Hipposideridae; genus Aselliscus; species Aselliscus stoliczkanus. The sequence goes on along the minus strand of CM066740.1, from coordinate 38,077,791 downwards.
ATAATAGGTTTCATAATACTTTCATAATACCTTGGCTATTATGAATAATGCTGCAATGAACATGTGAGTACAGATATCTCTGAGAAAATATCTCATTTTATTTGGATATATACACAGAAATGGGATTGCTGGATCATATGGTAGTTCCATTTTTAATTTATTGAGGAACCTCCATACCACTTTTCATAGTGGCTTATCAATTTATATTCCCATCAACACTGCACAAAGTTTACATTTTCCACATCCTCATGAGCACTTGTTATCATTTGTCTTTTTGATCATAGATATACTAATAGATGTGAGGTGATATCTCATTGTGATTTTGATTTGCATGCAGATCCTGACAACTTTTTTAAACACAGAAGTTTCTAAGAACTGTAAGATAAAGAATTACTTACAAAAATTACACATTTAGAAATTAGAGCAACTCTGTTTTAATTGGGTAGTGTTTTAAGAGAGAGGATTTAATGAAATGGATTATTTACATTATTAAGATTTTTGAAATATCAGAAAGAAAGAAGAAGAAAGAAAACTTTGTGGTCCCTGGTTCTATAACAATTTATGTACTGAAGAAGTTGAAAAAATAACAGTTTAAAAGTCGTAAATTTGAAAGTATAATTCTATGGTATTTTTTAAAAGTCTGTCTTTACAAATACTATTTTAGAAACTCTTTTTTAATCACTTCCTTCACATGACAAATGTTATATTAGCTTCTCCAAGATTCTTTCTTTGTTAAGCTAATCAATACAATAGAAATTTGGAATTAATAATGAAAAATATTTATCTATGTCAGTATAAATAGAAAAACACCTACAGTACAATCCACCTTAAAAGTATTCCCAGAAAGGACACCAGGGAAAGTTTGTTATAAGCACCTTTTATAATCTTTCATATTAAATGTCTAGTTGAACTGTTGTTTTCACATCTATTCAGATTAATTAATTGCACATTCTGTTAGAACCATTTTTGTATTACAATAGTTTAGGTAATAAATAAGGCTAATAAAATCAATATTCAAAAGGCATTGCTCTTCAATAGAAGCTCTGTATGGCTATTGAGAGTCAAAAGGATATGATTTTATCAGTTAGCATAATATGTTTACAAAGCTAATAATTAGAGAATGAGTAAGAATGTCTCAAGTACCTAAATAATTTCTCATTAAGAAGGTAGATCTTACCATGAAGACAAACTAACTCTTTCAGACTTCCGCAGCGCCTCACAATATATTATTACTTCAGTGACTTGGGCACTGAGGGGAATAAATTTCAATCAGTACATTCTGTGCTAAGAAAAATAAATCCCAAGTTTTATCTCTCTTTAGCATAGCATGAACTGGAAATACTCAATTAAGAATTTTAGAAAATGTTGGTCTTGCTTCTAGCTTGCCATATCCTTTAAAGACCAATATGTTATAGTCTTTGGAATTAATAGATTGTTGAGAAAACAGAATCTTTTTTATCTTGGCTAGACAATGTATTTGTTTTCTTATAATTCTCTACCAATATACAAGTTTTTATGACATTTTATTCCCATTTGTGAGGGGTATTTTTTTATGATAGGAGAACATGTCCTACTAAGGGTTTTTTTTCTTTTTCCTGCCATATTATCTAAATATTTTTTAATGGGATGAATGAAATAAGGTGTTTGAGCAATATAAAAAAGTATTGCAATTAGTCTAATGCTGTATTTTAGGAGTGCATTACCTAGCTTAGATATTTTCTTTCTAACTAAAACTTTTTCAATTGTTTCCAAGAGTATCTCTAGTTTTATTTGCCATTCTAAAAGGGAGTAAAGGACAATTGAAGAAGAAGGAATTAGGAAGTCAGAAATAGAACAGGTCTTTCTTACCTTCCCTTCTATTTCTTCCATCATTATATACCTTTGAAAAAAATGTTTCAAATTATCAAATAAATTCATTGGATTCAAACCATGATTTTATAAGATAGAGCAAGACTGACTTTATTCATTTAGGAAATGATAGGAGAGGGAGTATGGGGCCAACTGTTTATTATGGCAATTTTGAAGTTGTAGTTGTGGCTCTTGAGGCTTTTTTCTTCACTTTATTTAATTATTTTTTATCCATAATTCAGCTTTAAAGGCAAAAAGTGCAACTGTCACTTTCACATTCAAGTGTATCAAGTCCCTCCCCCCGTTGATTTTTCAAAATATGCACACCCATTTAGTAAAGAATACATTTCCATAAAGGTCACAGGATGCAGAAACACCGTTTGGGAATGGAGGATAATGGTATAGGAGTGCAGTCCTGGCAGTGGCTCTTGAGCAGAGCTAATAAGATGTCCTAACTGGAGCTGGAGGAGAAAATGGTACCTGGTTATTTCTCCACCGAGTCAGGCTCTGAGGTAAATATTTCATGTCTGGACATTCTCTTTGCAGTTCTATGTTTAGAAGGTAGCAAGTGTAGCTTAATAAAGTTAAGTAGGCATCACAAATTAATAAGTAAAACACCATGAAATAAGAAATACCTAATTTGAATACAGTGCTCTTCACTCATATGGCCTTCAATAACTTATTTACATTTAGAAGTTTCACTTATTTATTCAACAAATATTAAGTACTTTCTCTCTCCCAAATACTCTATGGGTGCTGTAGATACTGCAGTGAATAAAACTAATAAAAGCTCTGCCCTTCTAAGGTTTATAGCCAATTTATGTTACGTTAGATATTAAATACAAAGGGAAAAAAGCCATACATAGAAAGGGGACAAGGGCTGATGTAAGAAGACTAGTATTTTAGGTAGTGGCCAGGGAAGGCCCTTCTCAGAAGTGTGGCCAGGGAAGGCTTTTGAGTAAACTAACCATGCATATACCTAGGGAAAACACTTTCCAAAAATGAAATAACATGTTCAACAGCTCTGAGGTGGTATCGATATTGACGTGTTCGAGGAGCAGCTAGAGCCCAGTGTGGCTGGTGCATAGTGAACAAAGTCGAAGGTGATATGAGGAGATGAGAAATAAAAACAGAGTCTCCTTGCAACTAGATCATGGAGCACTTTGAAGGTATTTGGAAACCAGCAAAGAATTTGAGCACTGGCATGACATGATTTGACTTAAATTTTTACTTGTTGAGAATAGACTGAAGGTAGGCAAGTCTAGAAACAGGTAAAACAATTAGGAGGTATTGGAATAACTGAGAAGAAATATAGTAGCTCGGACCAGGGTGGTAGCAGTAGTGGTGGTGGGAAGTAGCCAAAGTTTAGGTGTATTTTCAAGGTACTTAAATTAAATCCTATTGAAATTAATTAAATTTGCAGAAAGACATGGTGTGCATATGAGAAAATAAAAAGAATTGTGCACTTTCAACCTATGTACCTGAAAAAAAAAGAATATATCATTTGCTCTTTTCTTTGTGGGATTTCTGTGAAAAATATGTTGTATGAATAAATAAATGCAACTTACTGTTATTTGGGTGATTTGCACTACTCAAACACAGTGTTCAGGATTGCATCTAAAGCTTAGTGTTGGTTTTTTGGGTTGATTTTATTATTATTTAGTAATCAAGAATTTCCACACACATGACCTAGACTTATTGGGAAAAAATGTCTTAATCTCAAATACAAAAATCCATCCATAGTCAGAAATCAGTCAAAAAATTTATGAACTGATGGTTTTCTACACAATGTAATATAAAAAGTTTGATGTAGCCTAAGCATTTTTGTTGGATACATAAAATTTAATGAGGGGATCTACAATCCCTATAACAAAGTTAGATTTTCAGAGATGGGGACAGTAAACCAAGGGATGCTGGAGCAAGAGAGATAAGCTGAGTTTTGCTATTTTGTATCTAATATAGCCAGGATTGTTCTTCATGTTTGGGGAAAGATAATCAGTCTTTATTAGGGACACAGGTCAATTCAGGGGCAGCAACTGGAAACTAATTCAGTGTCAGGAAAATAGAAAACAATAAACAAAATTGAAGATAGGATTGAGTCAATTAGTAACTCCGCAAGGAAGGAACTGACCTGGATTATGGGTTTTGCAGAAACACCTCCCAACCTGTCCAGCTAGATATACCTTCCTCCACTGGATAGTCTCATGACTTATATGAATACTCATTAGAGTAATAACTTTATTTAGTTATTTGATCAATATCGCTTACTTTCAATCCATTATTAGCCTGTCAGTTCCTCCAAGACTGGTTTTGTTCACCATTATGAATAAGTACAGCATATGGTGTGTGTGTGTGTATATATATATATATATATATATATTTGAACTCAATCAGCTATTGAGGGAAATGAGGGGAGATGAAGGAAAATAGGTTATCAGAGGATCAAGATTTAAGCAAATTGATTTTAAATTAAATGAAGACCATTCTAAAGTATAGCTGGGGATTTGCATGGTCTCTTATGTGAATAATGTGAAATTGATTTTTCTTCTATCCCTTTAATAGTTTTAAAATCTAACTGAATTCCTTCTTTTCATTATCCCATGTCTATTGAGCAAATTGTTCATCCATCCTGGTGTATTTTACTATTATCGATCATTCTATTAATGACCTATGAAAAGCAAATAACTCTAATTTCAATTTTCTATAGTTTCTTCTCTGAAACATCTCCTGAACCAGAAACTATTTCTTTTTTCAAATCCAAGGAGCCATTTTCAGTTTCTTCAAACTCCATAAATGTAACTAAATTATTTATAAGTTTCCTAGAAGCTCTAACATTATCCATTTCTGGGAATTATTTCTTGGTGAGGCACTGAGTAAATTTTTCATCTATCTTTCTGCTCATACATTTTGGGACTTAAGTTGGTCAACTTGTTCAAGATCTATGTGGAACTCATCCCTCCATGATCAATCAAAATACCTCAACTTCATGTAAAGGGACATTGGTAAATATCCCATGTAGATTAATAATAAGTGTCAAATAGTAAAAATAACAATAATAATATTGAGGTGTTGAAATGGAATAAGTGCCAAATGACAACTAATGAGTCATCCTAAATTATTTTTAGACTTGAATACAAATGTTTATTCGGTTCAAATTAAAAATAGGTCTTTTAAAATAATAAAAAATAATAGGTAAAATTGCTGTTGACCATTCTTTACCATTTCTTTTTCTAACAAGCACATATTGTCCTAATAGTTTTATATTTTTCCATTCAGTTGCAAAATTCAAAATAAAATACTTTTAATCTTTTTTACACTGAGGAGAAGACTATACTATATAGTTTATTGTATGACACAAAAAAGAAAAGAAAAAGAAAACAGACAAAAAATACTCTCTTCATTTGAAATCTGTTCATTATCAAGTTGCAGATGCTGATAGGAGTAGGAGTGGAGTTGAGGTTCATTAAATCTGAAATCTTACCATTACCTTCCTTCTAACTAAGCCTACTTGTTGGGCTAATCTAATTGATTAAAAATAAAATAAGTCACCAACTCATGTGCACATCTTATTTGGCAAAACATGATGCCCAAGGATCTCACACTATTCAATGGAAAACATTCATAGTGATCTAAATAGGCGTAAAAATGGAAATTCTGGGTGTAAAGAAAATTAAGTCTCTAAAGATAATTTCTGTACTTCAACTAAACTAGCAGCAGTTGCCAGTTCCCTTGATATTCAATTTGTAGGTAATCATATTTATTGGCAATTTGAAGATTTATAACTGCTATTAACAGGAAAAGTACTTTAATAACAACCTGTGTTTTGATCAATGCTCTTTTGTTCAATGCTATTTAGAGTCAGGAGTTTCCAAGCAAGGATAATTTATTTTTGTAAACTCTTGACTAAAGTTCCTCTTTACAACAAAAGGATTTTTAAAAGAAAACTTTTTGCCTGCCACATAATTTGAAATTCTGCTAACTAGCCTAGCAAGGGTAGAAAAAGTAGTATGTTAGTATGGAGCCTATTTTTAGACATGCACACAGAGACACATGCACACTAATAAAAAGTATAATGTTACAAGGTTTTCCTGAATTAATATGTGCAATTATTTGGATTTTCTGAGAGGTTTGAGCTCTAAAAGAAACAGTAGGTGTTTCTGGTCAAATTTGTTAATAATTTCAGTTTATCGATACCTCCTTCTTTCCAAATGAATTCTCTTGGTTCTGAATTTCTAATCATTTGGGGTCAGACTCTATCATGTTAGATGCTCAGCAGTATTGTAAAGTAATGTGGGACCAACCAAGAACAAATGGCACTGATTGTTATTATGCATTCCACACACTTATTTTCTACTTCTTTTCAATTTGGTTATTATAATCCTTATTTGAGAATAAGTGTGTCTAACCTTATATGACTAAGATCTGTTCATATATTCCAAGCTAAAAAAAAAAACCCATGTACTTTGTAAAGAACTACAACCAATATAAATACTATAAGTTTCCTCTAATTTATTCTAAGCATAATAATCAAAATGACACATACTGAGACATTTAACGTTTGAAGATATTTTTGTTTTCAGAAATTAAAAGCTGTGACCTATGGATCAAGTTCATAACTGGAAAGAAACTCATTTGTCCTGTTTGTATTGCAACTAAGAAGATGGGGAGATTGGTAGTTACATGTCTCCAAATGTACCTCAGATGTGGGAAAGACGTATGTGAAGATCCCTGAGGCCTAACATCAGTACAGGACCATGATTTCAGCCATGTTATTGTGTCTTCAGTGGGTCTGGTTATAAAGCTTTGTGAGAACAGTTGGGGAATGGAAGAAGCTGTGCGTAGATATAATAGGACAAAGATAACTAAATAGCTTGTAGGCTAGCTGATGTTGGTGAGTGAACCTAGCTGATATTGGTATTCAAATCACTGTGATCACAATTTGGGTGGGCACACAAAGTAACTTGATCTACAGGTAGAGTACAGAAGATGGAGAAACTGAACTGTAGCAAGTCCCTGAGTTATGTGAGAAACAGGATTCTGGGAGATTCTTTATAGCCAGTGAGTACCTGTTGCCAGTCTCAGAGAGGGGGAGGTGGAGACAGAATGATGGAACCCTAGCAAGTTGATTGTAGTCCAAGAGAAAACTCAAATATCAGGAGCATCAGCTGTTGTGAAGTTGAGATACTGAAAGAGAGGTTGGATGATACAGGGTAAACTGTTATAGGATAAAGCACATGTCTCTAGATCACAGGCATTCATCTCAGGCACAGTGGATACGAGGCCATGCCAACCTTCCCAGGTAACGGCTGCTAATAATATCCCTCACCATGGGCAAGGGCTTAACGTTGCTAGGCATGAGAAGTTGGTCTCAATGATACCAGCAACAGGCTGATTCACATAAGTATAAGGACACTAACCATTTATTATAGTACCATTGGAAATGGCATAGATTCTTATATCAAAAAGGTCATGTTAGCAGGATTCATTACTGTGGCTGATTTCATAATGTCTCTATAAAAACATTGAAATGTTTAGAAAATAACAAATAGTTATATTTAGCAAAGTGATTTCTCTAAATGGCTTCTCTAAACTAACTACTAATTATTTATCTGGTTTCCATTTACATAGTCTCTTATTTTTCTTTTTCAGACCAGATTTCTAAATCTTCTTCAATAAAATAGTATTCACTAGCAGTTTCTAATAAATAAAACTGTGGTGAAACTTGGGGTATGGCAATTTCTGTAAATAATCATTTATGCTATCATTTTATTGTAATAAAAAGACAAGTATAGGCTTTGAAAAAAATGAACTATAGCATTTTTCATTTCAAGGGATGAATTGATTCTGTCCACAATTTCATTTTCCTTGAACTCTTCTTAGGTTAATCTTCCCACATCAAGTAAGCGTGTTCAACATTCAGCCTGTAAGTTTAGAATATACTTGTTCAAATCAAAGCTCTCTGGAAAAATCAATGCTGCCTTTGTTCATGAACACTTATAAATTGAGATGTTTCCTTTGTTTGAAAAGCTTACTTTCTTCCCCTATGTTCTGCACATTTTGAAGTTTACAATAGTTCACCAGAGGAAATGATTGGGTTTTTAGTATTATAGAATACCAAGTAGGGAATCCCATTTATTCTTTCTTTTGGATACCACGTTAAAGTTTCTGAGTAGTTTTGAGTAAAAACTTTTTTTTTGCATCTAAGTAGAGCTTTTCCAGTTGTTAAGAAATATTCTTGGAGTTGATGAATCGAAGTGTAATTATTTTACAGCTTCCAATTACTTCCCAAATCTGCAAGAGTGAGTGTCAACCTATTGAAGCGTAGTTAATTGTGAGCTTGGTAGATTCAATGATGTTTGGATGTTTCACATGGAAGTTTGAATACTCTATTTACCACTCAAGTAACTGCATTCTATTGTATATGCCTTACAAGTGTCTCTTTGACACTTTGCAGGATCTTTTGTTTATGTGCAAAGGACATACACAGCTGTTAATTGACAAGGTAAGTAATTGTCTTCTGAGTACAGTAGTTAAAGGCTTTTGTCTAATGGATTATACTTGTCACTTTTAATTCTTTTAAATCTTTGCATTTCATTAGAATAACCTTATCATTTGGATTGTCCTCTTGTCCCGTTATTTTGATAGATTGAATAGGTTACCTTCAAACAATGGCAATCCCTCAAAAATAGTGATATTTCAGTTCTTTAGGGACTTTTTTTTTTTTTTGAGGGCAGTGTCACTGACCCTCATATGTGGGACCGAACCGAGGCCGCTGGCTTCCCAAGCTAGTACTTAACCACCCCGCCACTCAGCCGGCCCCTTTAGGGACTTTTTAAACTTGATTTATTTTCCAATCCATTTTCCTTTTTTATACTTTACATTTTTGCAAATCATGTATTTTGCATTTTCTATAAGCCCTGAGCAAGCTTCTGCTTTAATCTTCCATGACTTAATCTACTGACCAAATATGAGATATTTGGTGAAGCAGCAAGGAAAGAGTCTATTATCATTTCCTGTTCTGCTTGCCTGCTGTGATTTGATTTTTTTTTTCAACTTTACAAGCAATAGGTTTGCACTATATCCTAAGAGATGATTTAGGTACTGACAGAAATATTTGTAAGCCTTTTTAGGATTCAGTGATAGCATGAAAGTGAATTTGTAAAACTGGTTTACTGTGCATTTCATGATGCAGAAATGTAATGTTCAGTCATTATTTATACAAGAGAGCATTTTTAGATCTTACATATGCTTCCCTATATATTAAAATAACAATTAACATACACACACACACACACACACACACACACACATCTTGAGATCATATCCCATTCCTCTTTAGCTACCACAGTCATCAAACTGCTCTTTTGTAAGGCGCACTGTAATTACTATATTACAATTCTGGTGACTGTGTGGTGGAAATAATTTATTGATATAAAAACAATCTCAAAGATATGGAAATACATAAAATTGTGATAGGGGATAGATGTAGCAGATGGTGGGATGCAAAATTTTATGGGTGCTTTCACAAAGTTTGCTAAAGTGAGATCTAGTACATGGCTTTTATTACAAGTTAATTCTGCCTGGAAGCTTGTATATAACTAATTTATCAATATAGTTATAATTGAAATTTGTCTTTGTAAAATGGAATCCATGCTAAATTTTTCTTTGTAGTGTTCACAGCATTAACAAAAATGAAAGGAGTCTCAATTTTCAAAGAACTCAGTGTATTTATTGATTTTTAGAATGAATCAGTGAAGTGGCAAGATAAAATTGATGTATGCTCAGAGGTTTAAATGGATTTCACTTTTGGTAATATAACTAAGCTGTCTAAAGCATGAGTATAAAAATGGATAAGACAAAAAACAGTAGTCATTTTCAATTTTATTTTATTTTATTTTATTTTAGTATTAGTTTGGCCCTTATTTAAATTGTGGTTGTGCCCAAATGGTGTTATAATACTAACCTCAATATTTGTATATTTTCTGATTATAAATAAAGAGCCACATTTTAAGTAATAAATAAGACTATAAAGCTTTAAAATCCCCAAAGTCACCTCAAATTATTTCAATAATTAAGTAGAGAAGAAACAAATGGATATGAACATTAATTTAAAAACCTTTACAACATCAGTATAAAGCAAATATTAAAATTATATGAATATGCATGTAGTTGCTCACTTAAATAGTTCTGATATGTATTTAAACATTTTTATTCATCAATTTCATCACAAAATCATATATTGACTTATAGTTAATGTCTACTGATCTTTAAATGTTAAAGTAGGCAATTAAATTTTGTTAGAATGAGAACCCATTGGCAGTGGGCATTTACTCTCAAGTGTCCTTTTTAATGTTGTCTTCTGTGTTACAAACAAAATTGTATGATTAGTTCCACTTTCCATTGTTATTTTTTTCTTTTCCAAAATCTTTTATTGCTTCTTTCTTATCTAATACAAGAAATGTATATTGTATGCCAGGCAGAGTCCTCTCTCTTTGGCCAAACCCAAATTAAAAAGGAGACAGCCAAATTTAATTAGAAAATCTTCAGCAATAAAGATCTCTCAACAAATATATACCAGTGATTTATATAGCATGTATAGTATGCCAGGCCCCTTTTCTAAGTCATTATATATATATATATATATATATATATATATATATATATATAATCACTAAGTGATTATATATTTATATATCTATATATATAAAAATAGGCGTGTTTGTTATTACAGACAAGGAGTGATAATTTTCCCTGGGATCACACAGTTTCTAAAAGTAGAGCCAGCTTGGGGTCGGCCAAGTGGCTCAGTGGTTAAGAGCTGGCTTGGGACGCCAGCAGCCCTGGTTCGGGTCCCACATATGAGGGCCAGTGACACTGCCCTCAAAAAAAAAAAAGTAGAGCCAGCATTCCAACCTCAGTCAGGACAATTTGAGAATCTGAATTTCTACCAGTGTTCCGTGCTGGCTCTCCACTCTAAGTTTTATGGTTTGGTGATTATTAATGTTAAAGCATGAAAAATAAGGGCCAACAGAGAAGAATATCTGGAACTAAGATGAGACAATCAGATTAATGATGAAAGGAAAATGACAAGTAAATCCTCATCCTTGAAAACCTGGAAAAAAAGACAAGTGGAAATAGGAAACAGTAATGGATCTCAAGCCATGGAGAAGTCTAAAATATATGGTAGTCACTTAAAATTTATATGCTATTGCTTATATACTGACCTGTTTTTGCTTACTTTAAGAATGATTTGTAGTGAATTCTCAAAAAGAGGAAAGGGATGTATTGTAAGTCAGACCTAGGGGGCAGAGGCCCCATGATTCTGGATGGGATTCAGTTTGTATTTCACCCAAGCTGTTTGTACTTGCCTTGCTCTCTGACCAGAGTGGCCTTGGTAATGATGTGCACCACTGTGCATCCTGAAGACGTGTCACAACCGCTGCCTCTAATGTTGGGAGCAAAACCCCATAGTGGACCCTGCCTCCTACTTCTGGCTTCCTTCTTGCTTTGGGTCAGCTCCACACAACCTGAACATACTAGCAGTTAGTACCTTGTGAAGGCAAACTTGGAACAATGGGAGATGGGAAGCAGCCACTATCTTCTTTCTTCTTTCACTAGCTAGACTTTGCAAAGGTGCCATGACTACATAATACCTCTCGGGAGACATCTAGCAACACTGAACAGTCAGCCCATTCCAGAGCTGTGGTCAGCTCAGCTCTTAGCAAATTGTCCCCTCTCCCCCAGCCTCATTCCCCACACTTCTCATTCCTCATTCCCTGTGCTCTTGGATAAAGTGTTGTCACGTAAGATTTGGCCTCATATTGTCTTTTCTAGGGAATCTAAAGAAAGCTAATGCACAGCATAACAGCTAAATGCATTTTGATTCCTATGAAGATTACATACACTGGCCTTCAAGAATTTTCCTTAATAACTGATTTTATTGCATTTTGTATAGTAAACTATAATTCATAGCTCAGTGCTAATTCTTGAATAAGAAATTCCACAGTGTTAAAAATTACTATCCCATGTAATAATAAGACATAATGTTTTATTGAGTTGTATTCGTTGCCTAAAAATGTGCTGTGCTTAGATATAGATGGTTATTTCTTGAGAAACATTTTCCCATTTCTCTGAATGGGTATATATAGAAACACAGGCCTAAGTATATAACTTTTTTTCTGTATTCTGTTATGAAAGCAAAAAATGTCTGGAAAATTTCCTAATAGTTCCCTTTGTAAAGTTAAAGTGATGGTAGTCTGAATCAAGTAGTTTTATTTTAAAATGCTTCATAAGAGGTAGGAAAAAACCTCTTCTTATTTTTTTGTATACACACATACCGGTACACACACACTCACACACACACACACACACACACACACACACACACACACACACACACAAAACACACTCAACACACTCCCTAGCACACTAACCTATCAGAAGGGCAGGAACATCTTCAATCAAAACATCTAAATATGTTGGAATATAAATATTCAAATATAATTAAAATGGAATTCAATTCATTCTCAGGTCAATGTTATTTTAATTTGATACTACTTGCAAATGTGCAGGTGGCAAGTACATATTCAAAATCCAGATGTTATATTTTCTGCTTCTATACACAGTCTGCACAGATTCTTAAAGAAAATTTTACTGAATAATCTTCAGCTAGACAGTATTTACTTAGAATGGATTCTAGGCTGTGCTGTCTGAAATATGTGGGGGAGAACCTTCCAGAAATCTGTGTATTTGTATTGTTTAGAAAACTATATATTCAAAGCCTGAGTTCTTTCTCAGATTTTAAAAGTACTTGTTAAATTTAGAAAAAGAAAAACAAATGTGTCTGGTCATTACAACTGTGAAACACAAAAAAGAAATTAAACACAAAGGATATTTTGAGATTTAAACATCTAGTGGGCAATTGGGCTTTTTTTTCTCATTAGCATTAATTAGTAATGGATGAGTGATTATATTTATGCCTCATGCACTGAACTATTCTCATCAAAATTTCAAATTTAAATAAGAAGAGAATGAAACTCCACATAAACAGAATTTTTGTTCATTTTGTCCATTGCTGTATCTTTAGCTAATAAAAGGGTCCTTGGTATATAGTAGGTATTCAATAAATAAATATGTGAAGCATGAATAAATACAAAAATAGAAAAATGTTGAAAAAAATGTAAGTGGTGAAAATTATCAAAGCATCAGGGGAGATTGGTAGATACTCAGGATATATTTTCCAGATATGATTACTTAGTTTTTGTTTATCTCCTAAATTAATAATACAATGTTTACCACATAGGAAGGCAGCATTATCAACATAAATCTGATAAAATAAATTTAAACCAAAACATTGTATATAGGAGGTGGAATTTTAATTTCTTGATGACTTCTGGCTATTTAATTACCTTGTGATAATTATTTGACTATACAAGTGGGAAAAATAGAAAATTCAGTGTTACTGTCTACTTTATCAAGAAGAGAATTACCTGATGGCAATTTGAGTACTTTGGGCTGTCCAGTCTCCCCACCCCACCCATAGAAGTATATAATTTATTTATTTATTTATTTATTTATTTATTTATTTATTTATTTATTTATTTTTTTGAGGACAGTGTCACTGGCCCTCATATGTGGGACCCGAACCGGGGCCGCTGGCTTCCCAAGCCAGCGCTTAACCATCACACCACTCGGCCGGCCTCCTATAACTTTTGAAAGGCTTTTTTATACCTGTTTTTTCCTTTAAAAATGTAAAGATACTATTCTGTTCTTTAAGAATTCTGTAATTTGTTTTGGTAGATTGAATACAAAGATATGTGTGTATGTGGACACACACACAGGCACACATATACACAGAGTATAAAAGAACAGAAAACGTTTGAAAAGCAATTAATAAACACAAATTGATGCAGACTAATTCAAATGCAAAAATGCTCCGAGGTTGACTGTAATGCAAAATGCTGAGAGATTGTCTATAATTCAGTATAAAGAGTTGATTAGAATTAGGCAGCAAGTAACACACAATTTGAGGCAAGTTTGGACACGCATTGAGCAGAACAGATCTTATATATTACTTGTCTAAATTTCATGGTCGCTCACATTTTCCTATTTTGAATTGTGCTTCATTTTTATGATAAAAATTTGATGATAGCTTTATCATTAGATAATATAAAAGATTGGCTATAGCAATTTGTACCATGTCTAAATATTCATGGGTTTAGGGACAGCCATAACCTTGGGATAATGCTAGTTAAACAAAAAAGTAATTAAAATCCTTCAAATTAGCTTAGATATAAATTAAGTGTAACTATCACATCATTTTAAAGACACAATTCCTTTCAAATTTAAGACCTGGCTAAGTCAGAAACAGAAACAATTGTGTACTAATAGGTGTCATGTTTACCACACAGCCAAATAGTTCATTATTTTATAGCACTCTTCTACCAGATGTGCCTCGATTTCTTGGGCTAATTTTTCTCAAACTTTTGAGTGAATACTGGAGTTCAAAGAAGTTTTCTCAGAAAAAATAGAGTGTAGAAAACTAGCCTCAGTAAAACTAAAAGTATATAGAAAAGAAAATGAAAACATGGTATAATCTTAGTCATAATCAAAAGAGAGTAAATAAGCATTTGATTCCTGGGAATTTTTAATTTCTTCCATAAAGATAGACAACCCATTGTACTTATGGGCTTGCTTTTATCTTTTCCCTTCTCCGGCCCCTTCTCCTTTTCACTGATACCATCTACAAGGATCCAATGCTTTTCTGTGGCACACTGTCTACTCAGGGCTTCCCCGCTAGGGTTTCACTAAAGGAGTGAAACTATGAGTTCCAGGTATATTTTTTCCTTTCCCTTTATTCAACATAGGCCTGCTCAGAGTCTTTGCTGCACTTCCTTGAAGGGCCAGTATATAAATAAATCATGGGGAATTGTTATGCATAGAAATTTTTTCTATCTTTCCTATTTGTTTATGTCTATGTGGACTTATAATATTTATTTTATGCTTTGGTTTATATTGTAATATTTACTTCATTTAGTTCAAATTGTTCTAGCTTTAGCTCTTGGGAGTTCTTTCTGTTGGCTTTTGGGCACCCTTACATAGTCCCTTCACTGTTGTTGTTGTTATTATTATTATCATTATCATCATCATTATTTTGAGCACTTCCTTACTTGATTGCACTGTAAGATATTTATTATCCTGTGTATTTACAAGGATTCCTGGTTCCTTTTATTAGAGAATGATATTAGAAAACAAGATCTGAGTGTTAGGTGTACACATTGCTACTAACATGTCATTGCTTTCCAGGACTTTTCAGTGAAAACAGCAAGGGAATATATATGTGTATGCTAATGCATGCATATACATATATCTATAAGTATTTCTCTCTCTCTCTCTATATATATATATATCCATCAGTATCTATACTAGATTAAAAGTGGGCTCATAGAGATATCTCCATCTCTTAACTAATTATCACATGGATCATTCTAGCCTTCTGCTCTCACTTATCTGTGATCGCCCACTTCAATCTAAGAAAACTGGTTCTAACCATCCTCCATCCATTTGGTTAATTTTTAAATGCTAGTATACATGAAAAGCACTTTCAAAGCTATATGATTCTACCTCTGTGGTGAACAACTACATTAAGTAGAGTATAGTGCCATATTCCTTTCCTTTTGCTTTGAAGACTCCTCTCATTTCCAGAATTATTTCAGCCAGCACATTTTCCACCTACTCTTTAAGTGGGATTGTTTCATAATTTGTAATAGAGTGAGATTCCTTTTACATTCAACATTCCATTCTGAGATTCCCTCAAACTTCTAAATTATTATTTTTTAATTTGTGTACATTACAGTCACCTTTTGTGCTTTAAAGTTCGATGAGTCTACAGCTTCATTTATCAACCATCACAGTGTCAGACAGAATAGTTGCATTGCTCTAAAAATTCCCTGTGTAGCATGTAGCCCTGTTTGTAAGTCTGCCTTAGGGACTGGAATTTGTTAACTTGACTCTATCACTGGCCAGGAACTGTTCTTCTTAGAAGACAGAGAGAGAATTTAACCTATACACTGGTATGCATAGGAGGAGGGTGTGTCTGAAGGAGCCATTGGGTTATTTTCTGGTATCATGGGAAGGATGCTTGTCAGCAGGCATAGAAAGGCCCACAGTGTCCACGGGTGGTCTTTTAGTAGTTTAGATACTGAAACGTCTGTTAGTTCAGGAATAGACACTCAGCAACAATGACCTCAACATGTCTGGAACTGAGGTAGACCTTTGAGAAACCATTCAAATTGTTGTGGGATATTTCCCTTTATTACAGTTGGCAGCTTACTCCAGTTCACAGGGCTCAGAAACCCACCAGAATAGATGTCTTCCTGTTTGCTGGTTAATTCCATAAATATGTAGGCAAATTTTACTCAAGGATATTACAATCACACCATGGTACTGTCCAACACATTTGGAAGAGCATAAAAAGGAAAAGAAAACAAGGCTAATATTTATTGAGAGCTATTAAATTGCAGATATTATTCTAGGCCCTTCAGATCACATATTCTGAAAGTTCTAAAACTTTCAACTTACAAAGATTTTGCTTTGTTGAATGAACATCATGATGCCTCTGATACAAATTGTGAACTCCCATGCTCCCCCCTTTTCTTCTAAGGCAATATTGTGATTTTTGTTGTTGTTTTCAAATATATATTTTACTTCTTTTCGAACACAGTTGACCTCTAAACAATATGGAGTGCTGACCTCTGCACAGTCAAAACTCCATGTATAACTTTTGACTCCCCCAAAACTTAACTATAGTTGTCCCTTGGTATCTGTGGGATGATTGGTTTTAGGGACCCCCTAAGATACCGAAATCTGCAGATGCTTAAGTCATGGTGTAGATCAATGCATATAAATCTACAGTGTCTCTTCAGATTCCCAATTGTGGATGAAAAACATTGTTTTCTCGTTTTCAATTACAGTTGACATTTAATATTATTTTATGTTAGTTTCAAGTGTACAGCATAATGGGTAGATATTTACTTCATTTATGAAGTGATTCCCCGATTAGTCCTCACCTGGCACTATACATAGCTGTTACAATATTATTGACTATATTCTCTATTCTGTACTTTGCATCTCCTAACTATTTTATAACTACCAATTTGTGTTTCTTAATCTCTTGACCTTTTCACCTTTTCCATGGTTGGTTGAATCCACAGGTATGAATCCTGGGGATATGAATAGCCAATTGTATATTTATTGAGAAAAAAAAAATCCATATATAAGTAGCCCCTCACAGATCAAACCCGTGTTGTTCAAGAGTCAATTATATATATATATATATATATAGTAGTCATACAGTGTGTACTTACTGAGTGTTTGCTATGTACCAGACACTGCCAAACACTAAATCTAAAAGGGCATGGAAAAGGATGCCTAGAAATAGAGCAGTAGCAATTGTGTCCTTATTAATAGAATGTCTCTAAGTAAAGAAAAAAAATATGGCAGGCCGGCTGGGTGATACGTTGGTTAAGAGTTGGCTTAGGATGCCAGCTCTGAGCAGCAGGACCCCGGTTCTGATCCCACATAGAGGGCCAGTGATGCTGCACCCTCTACAGCTAAGATGGTGAATAACAGCTTGACCTGCTATATATATATATATATATATATATATATATATATATATATATATATATATATATATATATAAAACCTCCACAGAAAAAAATACCTTGTGGGAGCCTTGGGAACCAGGCAGAAATTGTGAAACCATGGTATAATCCATGATTGGAGAGCCTTTGAGAAGACATAATGACACTTAGGCCACTGACTCACCAGCTCTGGTTCTGGCTGCAGAAATGGTAATATTGCTGTAACCCTAACAATTTGGATACAGTCCTGTCTGGCTGTGGGTCTGTCATCAACACCAAATGCCAGGGAACCCAAGAGGACTTGTACCCATTGTGCAAAGGGTAATAGACAGACAGACCTCGGCCCTGGCTATGGAGCCTGAAGTGGGCTGTGAACCAACTCCAGCCCCTGGAGTGCCACCGTAGGTGAGATCCTGGAGGTAAGCCCACGAAACTTGGTCAGAATGTAGATCCTGAAAAGGCCCTGTAACTGGGCTTCTGTCCATCCCAGCCACAGTCTGAAAAGAGTCTTATGGCACAGGAACCCAGTAGGAGACAGTCCGTCCTGTTTGTGGCCCCAGAGATTCTGAAAGGGCCCTCTCCTAGGCCTTACCCTTCTCCCGTCCGCAGTCCTGTGAGCTGTCCTGCAGGCACAAGAACCAAACAGGAAAAATTCCTGTCTCCTCTCCTGGAGCTCCTGAAAGGGCCATATACATTGCATCAGCTTCCTCCCAGTCACAGTCTGCCAGTTGTCCAACATTCCTGAGGATCCAGGGTCCAAGAAGGAGAAACTACCATATGCCACTTCCGAGATCCTGAAACAGCCCTATATTCAGCTCCAACCCTTCTCAGCCACTGTCAAGGGCCTGTCCTGAACAACCAGGAGCCCATCCAGAGACCAGACAGCATCCATCGCATGGGCCTGGCAGAAGCCACACTTGCTACAAATCTCGTGATAAGCCCACTGCCTGAGCCCTCAACTGTGGACCATAAAGTGGACCCTTGTCCCAGTGCCACTGTACTGAACAGGATACTAGAGGCAGTCCCTTCCACCCAGGGAGCCGACAGGTTCCACACTGGCCTGAAACCTGGTAACAGCCCTGCCAACTACAGACCCACTAAAGACCTAGTGACAGCTTCATAACCGGCTCCAATGCAGGAAGACTGAGATTTCCTGTGAACTTTTGTGGACTACTGGCGGGAATATAAATTAGCCACTATGGAAAACACTATGGAGGTTCATCAAAAAATTAAAAATAGGGCTACCATATGATCCAGCAATCCCACTTTTGGGTATGTATCAGAAGGAAATTAAGTCACAATCTCAAAGAGATATCTGCACCTTCATGTTCGTTATTTACAATAACTAAGACACAGAAACAACCATAGCATTCATGGACAGAAAATGAATAAAGACAATGTGTGTAGGAGTGTGTGTGTGTGTGTGTGTGTGTAAGGAAACTGCTATTTGCAACAACATGGATGGATCTTGAGGGCACTGTGCTAAATGAAATAAATCAGGGAGAGAGAGACAAATACTATATGATTCCACTTATATATGGAATATTTTTTTATTTATTAAATTTATTGGGGTTACGTTGGTTAGTAAAATTGTTTAGGTTCCAAGTGTACATTTCTATAATATACTATCTATATATTGCATTGTGTATTTACCACCAAGTGTCAGTTCTCCTTCCATAACTATATATTTGATCCCCTCTTCCCTCTTCTACCATCCTCCTCATCCTTACCCCCTGGTAACTACTGAACTGTGGTCTATGAGATTTTGTTTGTTTGTTTGTCTTGTTCCTTTGTTACTTTCAGTTTTATATCCCACGTATGAGTGAAGTCATATGGTTCTTGACCTTTTCTGTTTGACGTATTTTGCTTAGCACAATAATCTTAAGATCCATCCATGTTGTTGCAATGTCAGTGTTTCATCTTTTCTTTTGGCTGAGTAATATTCCATTGTATATATGCACCACATCTTCTTTATCTTATCATCTATGGAAGGACACTTTGGTTGTTTCCCTGTCTTGGCCACTGCAAATAATGCTATAATAAGCATCAGAGTACATACATCTTTACAGATAAATGCTTTCAGATTTTTGGGGTAGATACCCAGAAGAGGGATTTCTGGGTCATACGGTAATTCTTAATTCTTGGAGGAAACTCCATACTGTTTTCCATAGTGGTTTTACCAATTTACATTACCACCTACTGGGTTCCTATTTCTTCACAGCCTCTCCAACACTTGTTATTACTTGTCTTGTTGATAATAGTCACTATTACAGATGTGAGGTGGTATCTCATTGTGGTTTTTATTTGTATTTCCCTAATAGCTTGTGAAGTTGAGCATCTTTTCATAGCCATTTGTATGTCTTCTTGGGAGAAATGTCTGTGCAGGTTCTCTGCCAATTTTTAAATTGGTTTGTTTTTGGTCGTTGAGATGTACAAGTTCTTTATATATTTGTATATTAGCTCAGCTCCTTATCAGAGGTATTGTTTGCAAATATATTCTCCCATTCAGTTGGTTGCCTCTTTGTCTTGATGGTTTCTTTTGCTGTGCAGAAGCTCTTTAGTTTGATATAGCTCCATTCATTTATTTTTGCTTTTACTTCCTTTGCCTTTGAGGTCAAATTCATAAAATCCTCTCTGAATCCAAGGTCCCTAAGTTTAGTACCTATGCATTCTTCTGTACAATTTACTGTTTCAGGTCATATGTTTAGGTCTTTGATCCATTTTGAATTCATTTTGATATATGGTGACATATAGGTAGCAGGAAAGTACCAAAACATAATGAAGGCCATTTATGACAAACTATCAGTTAACATCATACCTAATGGTGAAAACTGAAAGCTTTTCCTATAAAATCATGAACAAGACAGCTGTCACCACTGTTATTCAACGTATATTGCAAGTCCTAGCCAGAGCAATCAGGCAAGGGAAAGAAATAAAAGGCATTTACATTGTGAATGAAGAAGTTAATTTGTCACTTTTTGCAGATGACATGATTCTTCATATAGAAAACCCTAAATGTGATGGTGACCCTATGTCTTCTATTTTGAGATTTAAACTGCTAATGTAATTTGATTTAACAGTGTAGTTTAGTTTGTGACTTCTTGAAAGATTTCCTTTTCTTTGCTTCCCTTCCCTTCTGCCAAACGTTAATGATTCTGTTTACTATACATTTACTATTCATACCAGTTTCAATGGTTCTGTTTACTTCAGAACATATGAATACCTGGCCCACTGACTTGAAAGTATTGTTTACATCTGTATAAGATCCACTTTTATCTCTGAAACAAACCTGCCTCTGGGAAGCACCTTTTCTCAGGAATTCCTTTGTTCTACCTCTCCTTGCCTGCCTATAAAACCTTCTGGTGGTATTAAGAGCAGAAAGGCTATCTTTGTGATAAGGAATCCACTGTCTTCCCTTAATGCTGGTGTTTTGAAATAAACCTGCTTTTCTTTCCACCAACCTTGTTCTTGAGTTTGAGGTGAGTAGTCAGCAGAATCTTTAACATTGTAACATTAAGAGTCCACCAAAAAACTATTAGAAACAATAAACAAATACACTAAAGTTGCAGGATTCAAAAATAAATGGATAAAAATCCATTGCATTCCTATATACTAACAATGATAAATTTGCAAAAGTTTAAATGTATGCTGTGGGAAGGCAGGGAAAACTGTTACAAGTTTTGCACAAAACTGAATTATCGGGCAACTATAAAAGTTAAAAAAGTAAGAATTCCAACATGTTAAAATTATGTATACAAAATATTTACATTTGCTTGATTTTGAATGTTTAAACTCTTTAAAAATATATACAAAAAATATATTGGTGAAACCTTTGCATCTCCGTTAGAACTTCTCTTTAGGACTCATCAAGAATTCATCTTTGCAGCACTCTTTGAGAATCAATATCTCAGCAAATGAGAAATGGACTAATCTAAGACTTGACCAGACAATTAAATGTCAAACTGAAACACAGGGAAGAAGTGTGGCAGGTCTAGTGATGTAGGCAAAGAGAAAATGCAAGTTGAGAAATGCACAGTGTTATTTGACAAGGACAAGAAAGGTTGGGAGCAAGTTCGATGGACAGAAAAGAACCCCGAAGGTAACAGCTGTGCAGAGATTGGAGGGGCACTTGTGGGTGAATTGATCCAAAGGCAGGTGTTAAGCAGTGTTCTTACCAAATGCTCCTTTATATTGGCTTTGCCTAGAGCCTTCTTTGGTTGTCCTTTGTGGTCCTTTTGACCCCAAAATGATCTATGCATTGTGGTGTGAGGGAAGTCATATTTTCCATCATTACTACCCAAATCATTCCTTTGATGGGTGTTTTAGTCTAGTTCCTGATTTTAAGATAACACAGTTCAAAAGAAAAGTGTGGAATTTCAGAAAGATGTCTTCTTTTTATCTGTATCCTTTTAAAAGTTGGCATCATTTATTCCATTTATATTTTTGAATGCAGGTTTCCCATTGCACTCCCATTCAAAGTAATTTTCAGTATGTGTGTACATTTTCTAAATTAATTAATTATTTAATTAATCCAAATGGCTGGCAGACAGGCCCTTTCTAGGGAACTATGTCTATATAAAATAAAATCCAGTTGAAATTATGCAAAATGGGTACTTTGGTCAGCCATAGACATTCCCAGCAGACACTGTGCTCAGATGCTCAGCTCATCCTCATGGCTGCAAAGTTAAATTATTTCCTCCCTAGGTTTTATCCCTAGCATCTGTGATCTTCAATCTTTGCTTCTCATGAAAAGTCATTTCAGTTGCAATGACTAACTTGCTGAAAGCCTCACAGATTGCTTCAGGCTGAATCTTGTATTCAGGTTCATGCTGAATCCCCAACTGAAATTAATGGGAAACATGCAGCTGCATCTTCAGGCAGACCTCACCTTCCCCCATCCCCTTCAGTCTTCTCTTTGCCTTTTAAGCACTTTGAGGACTGCTGTAACTGCTTCTGAGCAAAACAGACACTGTTTCAGTGACTCTTTCTTGCTGGCTCATTTCACTTGAAGGCTGAATTTTCTTGTACTTGGGCCATAGATCAATTTCAGCAGCATGAATGTTTATAATATACATAAATGAGTTGAACGAAGGCATTGAAACAAAATTCCTGTGTCTGCAAATGAAGCTGGAATTGGAAGCAGGGAAAATAATGAAGGGCAATGAAACCTGATTTAAGAAGAGTGTTTAAGTAAGAGTGCCAACACCCCCCCCACTCAACTTAAATGAAGAAAAATATTAAATAATTTAGGAGTAAGGAATCAAGCTGGAGACTATCTGTTAAATAGAATAATGAATCAGCAGTTCAATAAGTATATGGTTTGCAAGTAATTATAGAATATTACAATAGCCATCAACTCAAAGCCTAATGAGAAATTAATAGAAACACAATAATGGTTTGAAATTAATAGAAACACAATAATGGTTTATAGTTTATAGTTTCGAATGCCTATCAAAGCAGTGACAAAATTACAATGCAGGATCCTGATTATATCACTGTAGAAATATTCTCATTTACTTAAATTTGTAAGAGGTTCTATTGAGTTGGAAGTCCCACAAAGATGCAAACTCTGATGTATTTTATGATGAATCTTCTTGCAGGAAATTTATTTTGTTTTACTACAAGTGTACCACTCACTTTTTGCATAAATTGCTTATAAAACATTCCAGTAAAATTATGTGCTTTGATAAGGTTGTGCTTCATCATATCATTGAGCTGTCTTATATTTGGCATTTAAAATATATATTCAGATATTATATAATAACGTAATAATTATAGCTAATGCTTTTGGGAACTAGCTTGGACATGGACCCAAGCACTTTACATATATTATCTAATTCAATCCTTTACTAAAATCCATTAGGTAGGAACAATGAACATTATATTTTAGTTCTAAAGGGGTGGAGTGCGGGCTGAGAAGTCCAGTAAGTTGTCTGAAGTCACGCACAGTAAGAACTGAAGCCTAGATTTCAAGCCCTGGGTTACTTTTAGAATACATGCTCTTAATCACTAGGTTATCCTTTCTAATTCTGTGCAAAACAGAAAGCATTATATAATGTTTATTAATGAAGAAACTGAAGTACTGAGTAGCTAAATAACAATGCTAAGGTTACATAGCTGTTAAATGGCTTGACATTGAGAGTCCAGTCTAACTTTAAAGTCCCTGCTTTTTCTATTCAACATATGTCTCATATCACCCAAAACTTTTAGCTTTCTACCTTTGTGTGCAAAACGGATGAAGAGGACAAACCAATGACTAGACTAAATTGCTAGGATAAATGATTTAACGTGCATTTATTTACCAGCTCAGATACCTGCCTGAACTCTATGGGACTTTGTATGTTTATACCTGGTCATATGAGCATTGACAGGTCAATCCCTCCAAAAGCTGTTATCACAAATAGTTTAATCATCTTTTCCTTATAATAAAACATGGATGTAGCTGACACAGTCTCTCAAGTGAGAGGCCTTAATTCTATCAGCACATTCAAATCAAGCAAGGGAATATAGTGGCTGAGACTTTTATTAATAAACCACTGTGTTGTCTATTTTCTAAACTGAGTATTTTGTTCAGAAATATACCAGGAACAAAGCAATAGACTGCGGCGATGATGCCATGATGAGAACTCCATAGTGAAGACTAACTTGTGATGTTTTAACAAGCAAACTGAACTGAAGTCTTGACTGAAAAATATAATTCAACAGTTCAGTACAATTATATATGTTTACATATTTATATTCACATATACACCTCTTAAATTTGTCATAGGGGAATGCTATGTTTAAGAAAAATCAAGAGGCTCATAAAGAGTCTTATTTTGGCTATGACAGTTCGTCTTTGAGTCCACACCAGAAGGTGAGCTTAGTTGTAGAGCTAAGACTTGTGAAGTGCCTGATCTCCTGCTGTATTATAACTTGAAACCTAGAATCCTTTCTTTGAAAAGATGATCTAAAGACTGCTTCCATAAAAAAAATAAAAAGATATTAATAAAAGGGAAGGAGAGATACAAAACAAAACATTTTCCCCAGAATGTTAAATTACATGTCAAACATGTCTCGCATGTGTGGAGATGTGTTTGAAATCCACCTGCTCTCTGAGAATTAACAGCCACTCAGAAATAGACCCAGTTCTAGACGTTGGGAATAGGTTCAGTTCGGTGACAGGAAAAATGCTATTTGGATGTGACAAACAAGAGGAGTTGGAAGTTCAGGCTGACCATGTGCATTATGGGTATCAAACCATTACAATAGAAGTTGGATGGGTGGGCATGACCCTCAAAAGTTCAGGCCCAAGTCATGTGTGTGATTTTCTGGTTGAAAGAACTCTGCATGAGGGAAAATGCTCAATAGGGTTTGGGATGGGAATTTTTTTTTTTTCGCTCAAAATCCATAGTTTACCTTAGGGTTCACTTTTAGTATTGTACATTCTGTGGTTCTGAACAAATGTATAATGACATATATCCATCATTATAATGTCACATAGAGTATTTTCACAACCTTAAAAATCCTCTGTGTTCTTCCTATTCATCTCTCCACTCCTGGTTGCCTCCTCCATCCCCTGATCTTTACTCTATAGTTTTGCCTCTTCCAGAATGTGATATAGTTGAAATCATACAGTATGTAGCCTTTTCAGATTGGCTTCTTTCACTTAGTAATATACATTTAAGTTTCCTCCATGCCTTTTCATGGACTGATAGGTCTTTTTCTCTTTTTTTTTTTTTTTTTTTTTTTTTTTAGTTCAGAATAATATTCCATTGTATGGATGTATGCAATTTATTCATTCATCTATTGAAGGACATTTTGGTTGCTTCCAAGTTTGGGCAATTATGAATAAAGCTGCCACAAACATCTTTATGCATGTTTTTGTGTGGATACACGTTTTCAGTTCCTTCGGGTAAATACCAGAGTACAATTCCTGGATCACATGGCAAACGTATGTTTAGTTTTGTAAGAAAACACCAAACTGTCTTCCAAAGTGGCTGTACCACAATAGAGTAAAGGAAAGCTCATGGATGCATCTACAAGCTAGGCTGGGATTTTGAGGTAAGACATTATCTCACCCATGGGAGCTGTCAAGAATAAGGAAGATCTATAGTTTTAGAAGTGTTAAGCAAGTTACAAAGTCAGGTGTCAGACTCAGAGATGCAAAGCAGAGGCAGCTTGAGTACCATATTGGGTGACAGGGAAGCGCAGCCTGACTATGCAGACATGACCTCATGAAGATCCCCAGACAGTTGCACAAAAGCATCTTTACCCTTTTCCATCTAAAAGAGGCTTCAGTCTTCAGGTGTTGGGTCACATAGCTTCATTTGAATGAAGTAAATTCTGAAAGCTGGAATCCAGGTAGAGGCTAACAATGTGCATTTAAATAACCTCAAATTAAACACTTAGTTAAACCAGTGTTTCAAAGACATATTTTAATAACAGATTTTTCTTTAGTTAAACAACAATAAGAAACCATATGATCAAGGTAGTTTCAAGGTTATATACCACATGTGTGAGATATAATATAGTTTATATTGATATTAGATACATATTTTCCCTCTGTTTCATCAGAAAACTTCAGATGTGCCTCATATCAAGTTGCCTTCTGAAATAAATGAATGTTTTTTCTATTTTAATCATTTTTCTTCAAACCAGAATTCATTAATGGAATATAAAAAGCTATGCAATTTCAGAATGAAATCTTTTAATATAGCAGTTTTAGTGCGCACAAAATGATTCAAAAGCATTTCATTTCCTCACAGTCACTACAGCAAAGCTCAATAATCTGTATTCATTATATACACCAGCTCCTCTAGAAGGCATGCTTAACTTTGAGCTATTTGCATGGTGTGCATATCATCAATTTGACAAGGTTGGAATTCAAACAGACGTATCAGAAGTAAATATTTTGAATTATCAGGTATATTTCATTTGTGACAATATTGTTATAGTTATAAAATTCTCAATAGTCTCTATTCGATAAACTTAAAGTAGTGTTAATAGTGACCATATATAGCTGCTTCCATTTTTATTTATTTATTTATTTATTTATTTATTTATTTTTTTGAGGGCAGTGTCACTGGCCCTCACATGTGGGACCGAACCAGGGCAGCTGGCTTCCCAAGGCAGCGCTTAACCACCACGCCACTCGGCCAGCCCGCCGCTTCCATTTTAAAATATAAAATCAGATACATTTACAATAATCAAATATCTTTATTTTTCAAAGTAGTGTTAATAGTGACTATATGTAGCCGCTTCCCTTTTAAAATATAAAATCAGATACATTTACAATAATCAAATATCTTTATTTTTCACTTTTTAAAAGATTTTTATTAAAAATACAGCTAACATACAACATTATATTAGTTTCAAGTGTACAACATAGTTATTCAGCATTTATATACCTAAAGAAGTGATCACCATGGTAAGTCCAGCAACCATCTGACACTGCAACACACTGTCACAATATTGACTATATTCCTTATGCTGGAGTTACATCCCCAAGACTTATTTGTTTTATACTTAGAAATTTGAACCTATTATTCCCCTTCACCTTTCTGCCATTCTTTTAAGTTTTTTAAATTACAGCTGGTATTCAATATTATTTTAGATTAATTTCAGGTGTAAGCGTAGTTATATAATTTAAGAAGTGATCCCCCTGACTAGTCTAGTACCCATCTGGCACTATATATAGTTATTATGATATTATTGACTATATTCCCTATGCTTTACTTTACATCCCATGACTGTTTTGTAACTACCAATTTGTACTTAATCCCTTCACCATTTTCACCCTGCCTCAACTCCCTCCCATCTATCACCCCAACAAATCTAGTACCCATCTGACACCATACATAGCTATTACAAAATTTTTCACTATATTCCTTATGCTATACCCTACATCTCCATGACTACTGTGTAACAGCCAATTTGTACTTCTTAATCCTTTCCCTTTTTTTCATCCACAAAGGGTTCACATAGAGAGAAACTGGAGAGTTAGGTGAGAAAACTAGATCCTCATTATTGAGAAACTTGACTATCAGACTTCTGAATTAATAATTGGTAATACAATTAAAAGCTATTTTAAATCCTAGTGAAGAGAAATAAAATTAGAAAAATGCTATATTTTTAAAATTTTATTTCTCTTCACTGGGATTTGGGTATCTACCCAGAAGAATCCAAGACGCTAATTTGAAAAAATATATGCACCCCTATGTTTATTGCAGCACTATTAAACAATAGCCAAGACTTGGAAACAACTGAAATGCCCATCGGTAGACGACTGGATTAAGAAACTGTGGTACTGGACTGGCCGAGTGGCGCATTGGTTAAAAGCTGGTTTGGGAGCCAGCGGCCCCGGTTCGGATTCCACGCATGAGCGCAGTGACACTGCCCTCTACAGCTAACAACAGCTCCACCTGGAGCTGGGCTGCAAGCCCCGGCGATGGAGTAGGCTGCAGACCCTGCTGCAGTGGGCTGCCATAGGCTCCAGTGAGTGGCCGGCAGCCAGTGTGAGCTGCCATTAGTCATGGTGAGCAACTGTCCAGAGGCCGGTGACCGATCTGCCTCATCCAGGAAGAGCGCAATGATGATACCAACATGGGCCAGTGAAGCAACGTCCTCCGCAACTAGACTAAAGAACCAAAGTACAGCAACTTGTCTGTTTCCCTTCCCCGGTTCCCCAACGCTGTTCCCCTCCCCCAATTCCCCAATTTAAAAAAAAGAAAAAGAGGGGCCTGGGTGAGTGGCTCAGTTGGTTAAGAGCTCGCTCAAGAGTGTAAGCTGAGCTCTGAGAAACGGTGGTTCGATGCCAGTCCGAGCTGAGTTGCCGTTGAGCTGCCAACAGGTGGCAGGATGGCTCAGCTAAAAAATAAAAATAAAAAATAAAAATAAAAAAAGAAAAGAAAAGAAAAAGAAAAAAAAGAAAAAGAAACTGTGGTACATTTATAAATGGAGTATTTCTGTGCTATAAAGAAGACTGAAATCATACCATTTGCAACGAGATAGATGGACCTAGAGACTATTATGTTAAGTGAAATAAGTCAGTCGGAGAAAGACAAATACCATATGATCTCACTTATATGTGGAATCTGAAAAACTGAATGAATGAGCAAAGTAAACAGAAACAGTCTCATAGATACAGAGGAAAAACTGATGGTTGCTAGTTGGGAGCGGGGTGGGGATGAGAGAGAAGGGGAAGGGATTAGACAGCATAAATAGGTAACAAATATTGCCACAGGGATATGAAAGACAGTTCAGGGAATATAATTAATAATGTTGTAAATATTTTGTGGAGTGTCAGCTGGTCACATGTCTTATTAGGGAGACCACTTCATGGATGGAGTAGAGGCTTGATCACTGCACTGTACACCTGAAGCTGATGTTGTATAATATTGTATGCCAACTGA
This sequence comes from Aselliscus stoliczkanus, assembly GCA_033961575.1. Classification (NCBI taxonomy): domain Eukaryota; kingdom Metazoa; phylum Chordata; class Mammalia; order Chiroptera; family Hipposideridae; genus Aselliscus; species Aselliscus stoliczkanus. The sequence continues at coordinate 38,048,906 of CM066740.1, read as the reverse complement.
ACTGAATATATAGATAGTCATGAGATGTGAAGTATACTGTGGAAGGGAGTCAAAGGAATTATAATAGATATGTATGATATGGGATGGAGGAGTGGGGTGGCGAATTGTGGGAGGGGGGTTGTCACTTTGAGGGGTAAAAAGTATAACTATTGCACTGTGTTGTACACCTAAAACATTTCACAATAAGAGAATTTTTTTTAAATGCCATATTTTATGCAAGTTCATTACTTCTGTCAAGAGGGTTGGAAGGCAGGAAGACAAGGTAGAAAGTTACTATAGCAATGCAGGTGTAAAGTTTAAAACAGTTTAGGCTAGGATAGTGGTAGGAGAATTCTGTGAGTGAAGAGATAGTTTAGTGTGACATTTTATCAGATGAAAACAGGACCTACTGAATATAGAGGAAGGGCGAGAGTAGGGGAACTAAGGATATACCAGGTTCTCAGGCAGGAGATAGGCAATGTCATTACAGGAAGCAGGTGATATTGAATATAGTGAGGATACCATGATTTTGAAAGGTGTAGATGATTGCTTTGGTTTGAAGCTGTAGAGATTTGATGACTGCGTGATTCCTACTACAAATCTTCAAAAGGAGTTGTAAATACATTCTAGAACTCAGATAAAGAACATATGGAAATAGAGCTATAGTTGTTAAAGACATAGTTATTAAAAGGAAAGTAAAATGAAGTAAATGGGTGAGTTTTTCAAGAATACAGTCCAAAAGGAAATTAACCTGCGAATTTAAAATTTTTATTAATAAGTAAATTATTTTTAACTTATAATTAATATTATAAGTTTATGGATTCTACTAGTACAGTGATTTCCAATCCTTTTGACATAGAGAATCACTTTTTATTAATAAAACTATGCATGATGATGATTGCTCTCTGAAAGTATATTCATTTGAGCATATACTGATTAAGTACAAATTCAGTGATCCTTTTCAATTAATATAAACGTAATGATTTATATTAATCACTGCCATTAAATACTTTTGTAATATTTTGCATATGTGTGTGGTATCTATTATGGAATGATATGTGAAATGTAAGTTGGTAAGATTTTTCGAGTCTTCCTGCTTCAGCCACTGATGCACCCTTATTAGTAGCTCTGTAGAAGGACTCCTAGTACCTTAGAATGTATTCGTAGCTAAGAACAAAGACTGTATATTTTTAAGACTCTAAGTTTAAAAGCGGGAGTTATACATTGATTAAGGTATGCGAGTGTATAGACAAAAACCATAATCCTGATCAGAGTGATGAATTAAGCATCAAAAAGTTGTAGTTGTAGTGTGGGGCATTATGTTGTGAGCTAAATAAAGGAACATCTCAATTTCCAAGGACTGTCATGGCCAGGAAGTCAGAGAGAGGGAAGACAAGGCGATCATAAAACCTATGAGCTGCTATAAATAGTTGATAATAGAATGCAAGTTTGCTATGTGAGAAACAGGGAATATAGGCATAAACAATGTAAAATGAAAAGAGCTTGACTCTTTCCTTTCACCTGTTTGTAGGCATTAGTTAGGATATTATGAAATTCATTAGTTTTATGTTTTTCATTTCTTTCCACCTATAGAGAGCTAGGATGGATGGTTTCTACCTCAGATAAAAAGCTCACAGAGAAAAGATCACAGACTTAAATGGTGATCCTTCAGGCGATTGTCACTTAGGGAGAGAAGGAATAAGAACTGTGATGAGGTCAGTGGCTTCTAAAGGAGGATGAGGCATAAAAGAGAAGGAAGGAAAGAAGGAATTTTGAGAAAGACATATCTTAAATACTTTTATTATTATAGAATGATTTCTAGATTTTGGCTCAAAGGGGCCTCACTTTTAGAAACTTTTCCCTATTCTAGAATGATTTTACTCTCTTTAAGCAACCTCATAGGTCATCTCTGGAAAGATGATCATTATTTATTTGAAAATACAGTAACAATGCAGCAGATACTTTTAATAGTGTGTCTAATGCCACAGAAGATCAAGGAGGCTGTTTCTACAAAATATGACAAGATCTAGGTTAATGGTGGCCTTCTGAGGAGCCATTTCTGAGGAAAGGCTCACAGAAGACAAATGGCGAAGGGTCAAGTAAAAAGAAATGAGGAAAGGAAGGGAAGAAATGGTTGAAGATTAAGAAATGTGCCCACAAGAGAATGGCTGGCAAAAGGGCAGGAGTTAAAAAAACAACTTATGTAAAATATAGGCCAGAAAAAAAGAAGCCAATGGAGCGATATTGTTTGAAAATACTGAAGGGAGAGGAGAAAAAGAATTTATGAACTGCTGTTAAGTTTAAACCACAGATATATTTAATAAACAAAAGCTTTCCTGCAGAACTGTGTCATTAGTATAGGAGAAAAAAATGCCCAGCTGAGTTATAATCTATTCACAAGTATGAGGAAAACATGTTTGGGTATAATTAGTAAGAGAGCATTAATAAAGGAGAAAAATATTTTTACTCTACTAATAGTCCTGAAATAAATCATGCATTAGGTGTAATTACTGGGAGAATACTTGGGTCATTGCAAATAATTTGACAACAGGTTTCCATTTAATTTATCTGCCTATTTTAAGTGAAAGCATGATGCTTGTGATGTATTTTATTGTCTGTTTGTCATACCAGCACACTGAAGAAAGAATAAGAATGCTGAGATAGAAAATAGCTGCTAGTTCTCCTAAGGAGTTGTGAGAATAGCAACAACATCCTAAGTTTACATTAAATTTTCCATCATGATGTAATTTATTCTAAATTAAATCTTTCTCTCTAAAGGGAATAGCTTTCCCTAAAAGTACTTCTGTACCCTGTTAGCTGGCCCAGCGCTGGTGGCTTATCTCTCTGGCAGAATCTGGACCATAACACAGTCTCTTGGACCCAGTTACCAGGACCCATTGAATTCTGTCAGTCTTTTACCTTCTCATTTCATTTTCATGGTCACTTCCCTTCCACAGACTCTTCCTGCCACATTTTTGTGTTATTGCTGGTCAGGATATTTAGTCTCCTGCTGCTTGTGATTCTTTCAGTCTCTCTTTTACTCCAGTTCCTAGTTCATCTTCTTTAAGCACATCATTAATTATTTTACTTCTTTAACACCTCTCAGCTTCTCTGTTATTATTCTTCACGTAATTTTCTTCTTCTAGCATATGAAAAATAACACTTTGCCATTCTGCCTTTGCATGTCCTACCATAACATAAATAATTTGTCTCATGTAGTATATGTTTAATTAATTCATATGTTGAAATTAATGTATTATATGCTTATGTGGACCAAATTCTGTTCTAGTCTTAGTGATACAGAGATGGATATGCAACTGGGAAAATGACAAAAATCCACAATGATTCCAACATAGAATTCACACGAAAAGCACAGGGATGAGAATATAACTTAATATTCAGAAACATTTAGCTGGTAGGTGGGGTGCTAGGTACAGGTGGGTGGTTGAGGTGGGCATGTCACAAACAAATAAGACAATAGATAGAAGTGTAATTAGTTCACTCATACCAGATGATGAAAGGCCACATGGATTGAATGGTGAGCTGATGGGTGGTCCTAGAAGATTTGAAACAGAGAAGTCCCATGATAAAATTTTCAATTTAGAAGCCAACACTTTGGAAGTAGTGTGGAGGATGGATTTAAATTGAATAAACTAAAGGCAAGTTGACTAGAATGAGGGCTGTTTTAGCAATATAGGAAGGCTGTAACACAGGTTTGATTAAAGGGAGTGCCAGCATGGGTGGGATTAAGGGAACAAATTTCAGTGACAGTTCGGTGTTTTTGTTTACAATAGACATTACATATCAGAGTAGTTTTAGTTTATAGAAAAATTGAACAGGAAGTACTGAGAGTTCCATATAATGTCTCAAGAGCAACACCAGTTTTCCCTATTATAAACATCTTGCATTTTAGTGTAGTACATTTGCTAAAATTGATGAACCCAAATTGATACATCGTTATTGACTTTTCATAGCTTGCATTAGGGTATGCTCGTTGTGCTGTACAGTTTATGAGATGTGGGTCAACTGGAATGTACAACATAATGTATCCACCACTGAAGTATCATACAGAATAGTTTCTCTGCATTAAATATATCCTGTGATTTAGATATGTATTTCCTCCACCTCACTGAATCTAAGGAAATCACTGAACTTTTTACTGTCCCTATAGTTTTGCATTTTGTCATATAGTTGGATTCATACAGTATGTAGTCGTTTTAGATTGTCTTCTTTAATTTAGCAATATGCTTTTATGATTTCTCCACATCTTTTCATGGTTTCATAGCTCATTCCTTTTTATCATTCAGTGATATTCCATTGTATGGATATAACACTGTTTATTCATCTACTGGAGGACATCTTGGTTGCTTCCAAATTTTGGCAATTATAAATAAAGCTGCTATAAACATCCATGTGCATATTTTTATATGGACATAAGTTTTTAACTCATTTGGGTAAATACCAAAAAGTAGGATTGCTGAATCATTTGGTAAGACTCTGCTTATATTTGGAAGAAATGACCAACTGTCTTCTAAAGTAGCTGTACCATTTTGCATTTCCACCAAAAGTTCCCGTTATACCACAACCTCTTCAATAGAGCTGGAGTGTTCTCCACCACCGTATGTCAGTGTTCTGGGTTTTAGCTCTTCTCATAGGTGTGTAGTTGGGTCTCAATGTTGATTTAGTTAATAGTTCCCTAATGACATGGTGTTGAGCATCTCTTCATATGCTTATTTGCCATCTGTATATCTTCTTTGATAAGGTATCTGTTCAGATATTTGGCTCACTTTTTAATTGGGTTGTTTGCTTTGCCATTGTGGAGTTTTAAGATTTATTTATATATTTTGGATAGAAGTCTTTTAGCAGATACGTGTTTTGAAAATATTTTTTCCGAGTCTGTACCTTGTATTTTTATTTTTTAACATTGTTTTTCTTAGTGCAGAGGCTTTTAATTTTAATGACATCCAACTTTTCAATTTTTTCTTTCATGTATCATGCTTTTTTGTGTTGACCTAAAAACTCATTGCTAGCACAACAATGTGAATGTACATATTGCCACTAAACTGTACACTTAAAAATGGTAAAAATGATAAATTTTACAGTATGTATATTTTTACATAGACACACACACACTCACACACTCACTCACACATTCATTACCATACCTAAGATCACCAAAATGTTCTGTTATATTCTAGGAGTTTTATAGTTTTGCATTTTACATTTAGGTCTATGATCCACTTTGAGTTAATGTTTGTGAAAGGTGTAAGCTGAATGCATAGATTCTTTTGTTGTTTTATTTGTTTGTTTGTTTTTTGTACATGTGTGTCCTATTGTTCCAGTGCCATTTATTGTAAGGACTCTCCTTTCTTCATTAAATTGCCTTTGTCCGTTTGTGAAATATCAGTTGGCTATGTTTATGTGGGTCTATTTCTGGGCTTTGTATTCTGTTGCACTGATCCTTTTGTCACTCTTTTACCAATACCACACTGTTTTGATAACCGTATCTTTAGAGTAAGTGTTGAAGTTGGGTAGGGTTTGTCCTCCAACTTTGTACTTTTTCTTCAGTATTGTGATGGTTATTCTAGGTCTTTTGCCTTTCATACGATTTTTAGGATCAGCTTATTGGTATAATAAAATAGCTTGGAATTTCAATCAGGATTGTGTTGAATCTGTAGATCAAATTGCAAAGAACCGACATCTTAACAATATTAACAATTGATTATTATTAACAATACAATTATAAGTTACAGTTATAAGTCCTGCCCAGTGCTTATTTTAAGTGGAGAGTAAAAACATAAAAATTAAGGATTACTTCTAGATCTCTGATTAGAGCAAGTAGATGGGTCTTGTCGCTTAGTTGGGCACAAGATTTTATAGCAATAATGATAAATTAGATATTAACTATTCAGAATTTGAATTTCCATAGGGAAACCAGGTAGATGTAACCAATATACAATTGAATAAAGAGATCTGGAATACAGATGACTGGACAGGATATGAAAATTTGGAATTTTCAGTGTACATATAATTGAATCCATGGGTATAGGTGATGTTGCCTAGGGAGAACGTAACGTGAGAAGAAAAGATGTAAGAAGATGTTAGAAAATATAAAACTTTAAGGTTGGATATAGGAAAGGTTTTCTCAGGAAAGAACCACAGTGAAAATGCCAGAGGTGAAATGAAATAAAACAAGAAAGAGCAAAAAAATTGTTTTTTAAAGCCACAAGAGAAAATTTCAAGAAAGAAACTTGTCACTAATGACAAATGTTATAAAATAGCATAAAGAGTAAAAAAGTACAAGGGAAAGACATATTTCATAGACATTGAATTAATGGAGCCACAAATGTAGACAACTCATTTAAAGATACTTACCTTGAGAGAGGGAGCAATATAATTAAAGAGAGATAATGGAATGTCTAGGGGAGTTTTATTATCGTCATTATTATTGTTGTCATTAATGTCATTGTCATTGTCATCATCATCATTATAATCATTATTTAGCTGGGATAAATTGGAGTATGTTTATATACTGAGGTCAAAGAACTAGTTGGAAGGAGAAATTCAGGGATGTTTTCCCAAAGTGTTGTAAAAGACTATGATTCCAAGCACAAATGCAGGAATTAACCTGGACAAGGACACTTTTCTCGCAACAAGTTAATAAATAAATAGAGAAGTGGTTGAAGAATGACAGTAATCTTGACATTTGGACCCTACTTACAAAATGAATATAAATTGTTAGTGTCTAATAATCATTTGACAAACATTAATACAAATATTTCTCCTTTGAACCTGAAAAACTGTTCAAGAAATTATTAAACTAAGTTACTTACAATGTTTTCATTTAGCTTTTTTTTTTAGAGGGCAGTGTCATTGGCCCTCATATGTGGGATCCGAACCAGGGCCGCTGGCATCTTAAGCCCGTTCCCAACCACCGCGCCACTCGGCCGGCCCTGCAATATTTTCATTTAAAAGTTAGCATTGATGTGTTGGAGGTAATGTGGAAATTCTCAGCTTCTCCCTGAAATCATGCAAAATATGCAGATGAAACTGAGGCTTTGCTCAAGGAGGTAACTCACCAGGCTCTTTCTCATTACTGACAGTAATAACAATACTGTAATGTCAGACATGGTAAAAAATTTGTGTTTCACAACATACTTTTTATAAAAGCTTGAACAGTCCAGTTCTCAAATAGATGGATGGATAAAGATGGAGTCTGGACTTGACTGTGTTCCTTGAATGAAATCTGGTGCCACTGGGTTCAATATTTCTTATTGAAAGGATCTTAAAAAAGGGATCTGTCTTTGCTTTGCTCTTGGTCAGTCAGGATCCAGTCATAAAGAATTTCATGCAGAGAATTAATTCTGTAGATATGAAAATGCCTGAAAAAACAAGACATAGAAACATCTTGGATTTTAACTGCAGGGATAAATGACCACAACTCATCGTTTACAGGAGGATATGGGATTACCAGTGCTCAGAACTGTGGAGCATTTCCTACAGCCAGTGCACTTCAGGGAAGAGACAAATCCATGAAGGTTCTGGGAACTCTGAGAGGTTCTGAGCCCTGTGCTCAGGCTAATGCTGGGGTTCTATGCTATAGATACGAGAGCTGCAAACAGGCATTACACACTTAGCTTTACCATGGAAACTGGCAGCATGAGAGTGCTTTTCCTATCTTACCACCTTCTTTTCACCTGCGTGTCCTTCTAGTGGAAGGAAGCTGGCTAAGGAATTTGGAAAATGGAGTTTACAGAGGGACTTTACCTCCCATAAAATGTAAAGCAGAGCACAAAAGAATGGGAAAGAGAAATGAGGACAAATAAATTTATGACCGGCAAAATGACCTCTCTGCTAGGTGCATCCTTGGACAAAATTCTAGAAAGGAATAGGGTATTCATTGAAAATTGTCATCACTCCTCCTATCTGCTCTATAGTATATCTGAATTCAGGACATTCCACATGTGAACCAAAACGCCCAGTTTCTAATGTCAGACTTTCCTCTTAACAGAAAGATAAGGAAGACACCTACCACAAACATACTCTCAGGAGGATTCACCGAGAATACGAACTGGTATCCTGGAGGTTTTCTCATTCAAGATGCACACATTAAGGTCACACTTAGGTGAGATTATGCCTGTGGTTGGACAGTGGGAGACAATGGATGTGGGGAGAAGAAGTGCAAGACATCTTGAGCCCAGATGCATTTTCAAGGTGATGCATTTTAGAAAGATTACATATGGAAATTGGAGGTCTGAAAACTGATACCTGCAAAAAATATCATAACCCTGTATCTTTGGAAGTCTATGAACTTTTACATGTCTGCGTACTTCACTTTGAAACCAGCAGTTATAGATAACTTTTAAAAAATATGTGTAGGGAAATCAAAATTTATGTGCATAAAGCAGGCAAAAAAGGAAAAAAAAACAACACCAGATTATTTTCTTGACTGTTTTTACATTGCCCTGAATTCTATTAATTCCTGTTAATGTGAGTGTGGTCAGAAATGATCTTAAATGCTCGATTTAAAGGTCATCAGTTTAAATGTGAACTGATCACTTTTATTCAATAGTAATATTTAACTTATCCATCAAGAATGGTTTTCCTTTTACAAAGGATTTCCTTTCATACTTCTTACATGGGTGCTGAGTGGAGGGGAAGCTGGGATATGTGTTCAATGGCTATTTTTTTGATATATGGCTGCCTTCCTTTAGGATGTCCATCTTCCCCTGTGAGGGTCTTGGAGTTTGCTTGATGACCAGTTCCGTCTTTTAGGCAGATTTCGAGCCTCTGAAGTTTGGAGCATTATCTCTTTTTAACAAATCCTGTATCTGAGGCCTCCTCTTTTTAACCTCTGGCCTCTTTGCAAGTGTCAGGTCCCCTCACCTCTTCTGTGTCTCTAACTGGAAGCCTTTGGTAAATTCTCACATTATTGTCCAATACTGCCATAGGACTTCTCTTTGCTTCAGCCTGCCATATTGTCTTGATTACTTTAATGGGCCAATCAAAGAGTGTACGGCACTATCCAGCAAAATGTCCCAATGGGAAATAGGGCATAATCCCCCTCTGCTTAAATCACATATCCACACCACAGGCTCAGGTTCAGAAATGAGAGGTAGTTTGGTGTCAGTTATAATATCAATCCTTAGTAATCTTATTTAATAATAATTTATTGTTAATGACAACAAAACTAATGTGAGACTCAAAACAGGCATTAATCCTTTAGTTCTTAGGGTCATTTGTTCTATTACTGAAATTTTTAATGCAATGCATTCAATGAATAAAAGATCTAATCAAATAGTGAACATACTATCTCAAAAATTTATTGTCTTTATATCTATTTTTCAGGCAGAATGAAATACATACTCATTTTTCACCTAATTTGGCTTTCCATATTGCACCATTCTCCCTTATGTAAGGTCACACATCTATAAAATATTATGTCATTTGATAAAATAAATTGCATCGTAGATATAAAATTGCTTTAAACTACTATTACAAATTTAAGTACTCAATGTACATAATGACAAAGAGTTAATTTATCTGAGAAAAATTATGAGCTTATAAAATTTTGGCTAGAAGTTTTTTTCAATAACCTTATTTATTGAAGTGTAACATGCATACAGACATGTACAAAATCATGTCTATAGAAATCCTTACTTAATTCAGATTCATTGTTCAAATTCTCAGGGAACATAATAGTAAAGTATTTCATTTGAAGATCCACTCTATTACCATTTGACCTCTGCCCATTCTGTACAGAACTACAATTATATGGTAAAGTGCATTAAAAGACTAAATCTCCATTTTTTAATATATCACCAATTTCCCCTGCATGTAGGATCTACTAGCTGCCAATGGTTTTATACTCTCTTCATGGCAAAGTTTTCTTTTGCTGCTGATAGTTTTCAACTGTTTTAATATGCTCGTTATCTTAGGAAATATGTAAAGGATTTCTGAAACATGTTTTTTTCCTAAGCTGCTAGTGTTCTGATTGTCTCAACTCTAGAATAATAGTTACTAGAATATTTGTGTTTTCTCTCCTTTAGCTTTTTTCATAGCTCTCTGATTAAACAGGCATTTGATTACATTAAAATATGCATATTTAAATCATGATAGAGCTCTAAAAAAATTGTACAATGACCTTAAGTAAGAAATAATAGTGCTCTGTAGAATTTTACCTGTTGTCAACATGTCTAATTTCTTAAGGGAGGATCAAGCTTTTGGTTAATTACAGTCATCATTATTAGTGAGCACTAATTAAGCAATTATTAAAAGGTCAATGGAAAGGTTTTCTTTTTTTTTTTTTTTTTTTTTTTTTTGGGCAGTGTCACGGGCCCTCATTTGTGGGACTGAACCGGAGCCGCTGGCTTCCCAGGCCAGCGCTTAACCACCGCGCCACTCAGCCGGCCCTTGAAAGGTTTTCTTATATATTAAAGACAGAAAGAAAAGACCATAACTCCTGAATAAAGTATTTGTGATTTATGACGGGCATGACTATTAAAAACATTATGTTACTGTCTTAATTAAAAACATGGAAAACATAAAGTAGTTTCATTATTACTGAATATTCTGGATCTCCTGTTCCACATGAAAAGCCCTCAAAAATATGAGTCTCTGTTTCTAAAGTTGGCCCTTAAGTCCCCAAACAGGGTATTTTGAGTTCATAGTCGCTGTGATTAAAATAAAATTACCTACAACTTCTTGTATACTTAAAAAAAAAAAAAGCCAAAATAAATCATACCTAAAATTCATTTTAATGATTCAGAAATTAAGCTTCAGTTCTACAAATAATAATATCTTTCAGTTCTAGAGATAATAAACCATTCTCACTAATTATGCTCATGAATATTGTGGAGACTTTATTTTCAAGAAAGTTGGTGACATTTATACACAGTCTTCATTCCTAATTTATTTACCAAAATAGTAACTTATATCTCTTTTTTTCTAACAACAACATGTGGAGGTAATAATTAGAAGATTTTTTTTTTTTTTAACAAGAGTAGATTTTTCAATGGACTGGATTCCACTAGAGCTGACGTAGGTTGATTAATGGCACCAAAAATAACAGAGCCTGATGCCTATAACCCGTGAACATTACATATATGGTTAAGACTATTGAGATGGAACATTACAAATATGGTTAAGGCTATTGAGATGGAAATATACTGGATTATCATGGTGATCCATAAATTGAATCATATGTAACTTTATAAGCAGGAGGCAGAGGGAGATTAGACAACACAGAGAGGAGAAGGATTTGTGAAGATGGAGCTGAGAGATGCAGATGTGGGCCTTGAATGTTGGACTAATGTGCCATAAATCAAGGAACTGTGGCAGCCATCAAAATGAGAAGAGTTAAGGGACAGATTAGAGCTTTCAGAGTGAGTGTGTCCATGTGATACTGATCACTGATACTGATTTCACTGATGGCCTCCTGAAGTGACAGAACAAGTTTCTGTTATTTTAAGCCACCCAGTTTGTAGTTATATGTTATATTAGCCATAGGAATCTAATAGAGGCACCATGCAGCATCTACAGAGAAAAATGTGATGACAGCAACTCGGTTATGTTAGGTCAATATGACTCGCATGTTTCTTTCAAATTGAATATTACCCAGATGAAGGAATTTTACAAGTTTATATTTTTTTAAAAACTCCATTCTGAGTTGTTATGACTTACTGATTATAATTGATTAACTCCCTTGTTACCTTTTAAAATAATTAAGATGGTACTTAGTGAGAACTTCCTCCAGTCACTAATCAAAAGACAGCCATTACCTAATATGATACCCAATTGGATAAGTTCAAGTAATTTGCTCAATGGGGTGAAGTCTGAAAAGTTTCCAATTATGATGCTTTTTATCCATGATGAAGCTGTATTGAATTGTAGGTATATTAAACATATGGTATTTTTGGCAGTGAGAAAATTTCTCATTCAGCTTCCCATGTTCATAAACCATGTGACTGTTGACAAACAAGCTTTGAAAGCTTGTAATCATGATGCTTTCTTTCGAAGTTCACGCATAAATATAGTCATACTTTGAAATTTTAAAAGTATTTCAGTAAAATATTTTTAGTTTGAGTTTTGTGACATTTCTCAAGGTTGATTATGAAAACTTTTTATTCTTTTCAATTACCTTTTAAAAATGATGAAAATGTACCATTTTGCCAGCAGACTTTTAACTGTGTTGTAGGTTTCATGTGCAATAGGAAAAATTATTTTGTGCCTGGAAGAAGGTTTCTGCATTTGAAAAAAACAAAGTGCAGTCAAAGAACAACAAATCTTAACTAGACCAGGAAGAAACTGGATGCAGCTTCTTTCACATGTAGACTGAAAACTTTTTTTTGAAGACTGACAAATGTTTTGCCTACTACTGCATGCTAAACCCTCAATCTTACAATTATTTTATGAAGTATTTATATTCCCATTTTATAGCTAAAATAACTAAGGCTAAGCAATTAAATGTTTTCTCCTTGGAGCACTAAGTCAGGACTGGCAGCCAGGTCCACCTAGCTCTTTCCTATCTCCATTTAGCATTACCTCAACAATACAGTCATTTTGTTAATTATTGTAATAACTCCATAGTGCCCGGCCATTTAACTTGATTGGAATGTAGGAAATAAAGTTTTGATCACTTGTACATTTTGCGCAATTCATCTTCTCTCAAATATTACTGGAAAAATGTCATTCAGCAAATAATGAAATAGGGCCCAATGTGGATTAAATAAAAACAAAATATTACCTCCTAAGGTTTACAGTGTTATGAGTTTTTCAAAAGAAAAAAAAAAAAGCCACATCATAAAGTGTCCCTCGTTCTCAGACTTTTAATGATATATAAAATTAAGTTCCGTCACAAAGTATACTAGTAAGCTATTTATTACTTTTTGATTATTCCTGATAATTCATGTCCAGGTCAAAGTCAGACTTCTTTCAACATATACACTCTTTTAAAATTTTATAAGCCAATTATATAAATTAATGCATCACCATTTAGACTCAATTCAATGAAAGAGTAAACGAATATGACATTTTGAGTACTTATTATGTTCCAGGCCTTGGACCAGACTCTCAGCATACTTGATCTAACATGGTTACTGTAATCTTTGTATTACTAACAGTGGTTTCCCACCAAGGCTACACATCAGGATTATCTAGAGTCACTCAAAATTATTGTTGGCTGGTCTAGACAGCACCCCAGAAAAATCACCTAAGAATCTTTCAGTAGGCCTGAGACTGGCATCAGTATTTTTTTTCCAAGTTTTCCAAGTAGATTATAATATGAAGCCAGGGGTAGGGAAGGACTGTAAGCTTCTAGGTAAAAATATTATTCTGTATTATCTCTGTTTGGTCAGTTTATGAGATTCAGGAGTTCTTTCTTTATTGAACAACCTTTCTAGAAAAAAAAATATCTCTATGAAGTATGAGTTATTGAAATGTTAATTCAGTTTGCTTTCCTTCATTCTTCCTCCTCATCAAAATAAATCAATAATCATAAAATTATTTACCCAAAAGTCTCTTAGCTCTAACTTGGATACACTTTAATTTGTCTTCTCTGTACTTAATTTACTATTTCCTTCTATAAGTCAAAAACATGAATCTGGTCTGGGGAATTCCAGTGAAAATAATTAGAATTTAGAACAGGAAACATGAATCATAGAACCTGGCTGTGTTCAGTTACTTCAATCAAGTACGCTAATTACTCAGGCAGGCATGACCTTATTTGATAATCTTAACATGGAAAACTACTGAGGCACAGAAATCAATTAAAATTACATTATTTTAATGTGAGTTTTTATTGATTTTTCTCTATATGTTGTTTGTGTGTTTGTTTACTGAACATGTTCAATATTGCTAGCAAAGTTTATTCCCAAGTGGGTTGGATTCCTTTGGTGTGTCTAGCATCCTTTTCCATCTGATGGACTGACAAAAGAGAGGGAAACAGGTACAGAGTTACTAGTAAAATTCAACTAATGGCCCTCATGAAGTACAGAAGAGATATCATAAATAGAAAATTAGTTTATTAAAGTAACACTGTTAGGTGTAGCTTTTTCTATCCTTTTCAAAACAGAGTTTTAAAAATAAAATGCTACTTGTCACAAAAATTTAGAAAATAAAAACAAACACAACTCCCCAAACTACCTTTAATTATCAGTACCTAAAGTGCAATAATTTGGATTTTAGTTTAAGGCTTTTTTAAAAATTTCCTTTTTGTTGATGCGGCTGAAGATAACATATTTGATAATTCTTCAAATATTTTGCAAAGGAAAATAATAATAGATTATTATTATCATTATTGTTATTATTTAAAAGTAGGCTTTTCAATAGAGGAAGATGTTTGAGTATGAGATGTTGAGCCAGATACTTCGGGAACCTGCATTGCTTTTCCCAATAAAAACAGAGCCACCATTTATGTGGCACCTACTATCCAAAACATTTTGCATGTATTGTCTGAGTTAGTCATCACAAAATATGCTCATTATTTTCCCATCTTGTGAGGACAGCAACTGACATCCAGAGAGGTGCTGGAACTTGCCTAAGAGGTGGTACTGTCAAGATGTGAAATACAGCCCGTGCTGTATCATGTGGCTCCATGCCCTGTACTTCTCTAAACTTTATGACAAACCAGTAAAGAGCTAATTGGTTTGTAGTTAGAGCAACTGTTGGGTTGTCGGAAATGTCATGACGTATTTTTTCTATGTTTTTCATTGCAAAAATGCATCATGATTTTTCCGACAACCCAATATTTGCTATTTGGTTTAGAAGTAATGACATGAAAACCTCTTTGGTTTCCTAAAGGGATTAGGTTGATATGTAAGATTAATATGAATCCTTCCTATAATTTTACATGGGAATAGTTTAAGAAGAATATATTTAATTTGTTAAGATGTCTCCAGTATGAGGGTGAACTCATCAACTTATTTTTAACCTTTTTCTCTAAATGTCATAATTATTTTAGTAGTAATCATGGAATGAAATAAATGATTTAAAAAAATGGCCAGAAAAGTAATGTAGTTAAAATTTTTATGAAACATTAATTATATAAATATATTCAGAAAAAAATGTTATACTACACAAAAGTAAAACAAAAAGTAGCAAACTAACAAAACAAACAAAAACTCATAGATACGGACAACTGTATGGTGGTTGCCAGATTGAAAAGGGGGTATGGAGAGGGCAAAGTGGGTAAAGAGGGACAAATGTGTGGTAATGGAAGGAAGCTGGACTTTGGGTAATATGCACACCAAAGTGTACACAGATGTCAAATGTACACCTAAAAATATATAATGTTATTAACCATTGTTACTCCAATAAATTGAATAAGAAATAGTGTACTCTTAAATGACATAAATGTATTTTTAAACTAAAGAAAAAAATTCTACATATCAGTGTACCATTGTAATGGATTATAACAAGTTTTGATTCTAGCCTAACTTCTGCAAATTCCTAGATTTTTAATACATAGACTTCAAAGAGTTGTATAGAATGATACAATTAAAGTAAATCAACTTCTCTTTATTTTTCTATAATCATTATGTCTTTTATTTGTGTTTTTGAATTTTTCAATTACAGTTGATGTTCAATATTATATCAGTTTCAGGTGCACAGCATAATAGTTAGACTTTATATAACTTACGAAGTGATCTCTCCAATAAGTCTAGTACATACCTGACCCCATACATAGAGAGTTATTACATTACTGATTATATCCTCTATGCTGTACTTTACATCCCCATGGCTATTTTTTAACTACCAATTTGTACTTAATCCCAACACCTTTTTCACCCAGCACCCCCGTCCTCCCTCCGGTCTGCCAACCATCAATTTGTTCTCTGTATCTATGCAATAGCTTTTGTTTTGTTTGCTTATTTTTTATAATTCCAAAATAAGTGAGATCATATGGTATTTGTCTTTGTCTGTATAACTTAGTCACTTAGCATAAAATTCTCTAGATCCATCTATATTGTCATCAATATTAAAATTTCATCTTTTATGGCTGAGTAATATTCCACTGTATATACATACCTTATCATTTTTATCCAGTCATCTATCAATGGGCACTTAGGTTACTTCCATGTCTTGGCTATTGTAAATAATGCTGTAATGAACATAGGGGAGCATATATCTTTTCAAATTAGTGTTTTAAATTTCTTCAGATAAATACCCAGAAGTGGGACTGCTGGGTGTTAATGCCTTTTATAAATTATTTTTTAAAATGAACATCTAGACAGTGTCACAAAGATATTAACTGCACAGGAACAAAGTTTAATGATTCTGAATTGCTATGAATTTATCCTCAAAACAAATTGTGTGTAGATTACCATATTTTGCCATGTATAATGCTCACTTTTTTTTGCTCAAATTTGTGAGGGAAAAATAAGGATGCACATTATACATGGGCGGTACTAATTCCATATCTATATAAATGTTTTTAATTCTTTTATTTATACTTATAAGTTAAAGTGTAACTCTAGAAATCAATAATGATATTCGTATGTAAAATAATACCCTGGAATACAATAATCAGTTCTGTTGAACTTATGATGAACTTGCAACAATGAAGAATTCTTGGCTTTCTAAGATGCATAAATATCGTAAATTTGTTACCTGTACATAAAATTTCTTGTTTTGTAATTATTTGTTACATAAAATTTCTTGTACCATATGTTACAAGAAATATGTTAAAAAATAAATGCTAAAATTCCTTTATAATACAAAAAACAAATACTTAAATGTAAATAAATAAAATTTTGAATTAAAGAATTAAAACAAAAGTATTTTTTCCCTGAAAGTTTGGGCCATAAACATAGGTGCACATTATGTATGGGAGCACATTATACATGACAAAATATGGTAATTATACACTTGTTGTTAGAGGAGTTGTTAGTGGTAAAAGTTTAAGTTTTATGTATATGTTTTTAGGGTCAACTGTGTAACTAGAAATTACCTGAATTAACTGCATGTACAATCCAGTGTTTATTAAAAGATAAGTAATAATATATGCTAGATAATGTCCATATGTGTATATCTGTACATGCATATAAATATAATTATATACTAAATTATAGGAAAATAATATATATATATATATAATTTATTTATATAAGTAAAGCATAATAGTAACTGAAGTAGTTTTTTTTTAAACTGTGCTGTCCAATATGGTGGCCACTGCCACATGTGGTTACTTACATTAAATTTAAATTTATTACAATTAAATAAAGTTTCAGCTTCTTAGTCCCACTAGTCACATTTTACATGCTAAACAGCTACAATGGCTATTGACTACAGTATTGGACAGCACAGATATAGAACATTTCCATCATTTAATAACATTTTGTTGGGCGGCATTAATTTAAAATGTATACCAGTCAAATATTTTATTAATGAGAACCATGTTATCACTAACATTGTTTAGAGTTGCCAGTGCAAAGGGATGATAACATCAGACTGACTTTTAGTAGGTGTTGTTATTATTCAGAATTTCTCTACAGACAATGCACTCCTTTTTGCCTTCACTTGGGGCAGTCATTCCCAGAGGCCTATCCTGGGTTGACCATTGCTCCAGGGATCCATGAATGCTTCTACAGCTCTCATCTAAACCCTTGCAGATGTATGGTGAGAGATAAACTCTCCTCACCCCATTAATCAGGCTTTAGGCAGGGCATGATTTGTGTGGTTTGAATGCCAAGTTATCCTACCCCTTCAGGGAACATGCTTCATCAACCATTCTCCATTTTTACTTACTGGCATTTTATTGTGAACCTAGTCAAGCTGTGTCTTACTCTTATAAAAATTCAAGCTCGTGTACTTTGACTGTCTTACATCTCTAGTCAACCATTACATTTCTCTTCACATTCTAGTTTCCTGAAATAGCCTCCCATTAATTCTTTGTTCCATTGTAATCTGTCCTCCACAAAATCTGCTCTGGTTATAGCCACCCCAAGGTCCACAGGAAGTAATCCCTGCCCTATGTCTGTGCTCCTGTAGCATCTGGTGCATACTGCTTTCACACTACTTTTCACTGTGTACTTGAAAGGTGGATTTGTTTGTCTTTTATGCTCAAGAAAATATGAATTCCTAGAGGGTATTAGAAATGTCTTATTCTGTTCTGAGATCCCAGTGCTTGTGTGTAGTGGTCAGTAAGTAAACATTCGTGGAAGAAAGGAAGAAAAGAAGGGAGGGAGTTTTACTATTATTTTTAATAACTTAGTAGTGAGTTGAGGTAGGGGCAAAGAAACCAGCAATTAAAATGAGGTGCATGCAGCATTGGTTAAGAGCTGACTTGGGATGCCAGCAACCCCATTTCGGATCCCACATATGAGGGCCAGTGACACTGCCCTCTACAGCTAAGATGGTGAACAACAGCTCCACCTGGATCTGGGCTGCTGTGAGGCTGCTGTGAATCTCCTGCAATGGTGTAGCTGCAGCCCCTGCTGCAGTGGGCTGCCATAGGCTACAGTGAGTGGCCGGCAGCCAGCGTGAGCAACTGGCAGCCAGCATAAGCTGCCAAGAGCTACTGTGAGCATCCGTCCAGAGGCCAGCAACTGATCTGCCTCACCTGAGAAGAGCACAATGATGATACCAACATGGGCCAGTGAAGCAACGTCCTCCACAACTAGACTGAAGGACAAAAGGACAGCAACTTGTCTGTTCTCCTTCCCCAGTTCCCCAGTGCTGTTCCCTGCCCCCAATTCCTCAATAAAATCTTAAAAAAAAAAAAAATGAGGTGTCACGTCTCTGCACGGCTGGATCTAGCTTCCTCGAGAGGACCAGCAGGGACTCAGAAAAAGAAATAAAGAACAAGAGACAGGGATAGTTTAAAAAGCAATGTGAGCCAGGGGACTCTGTCTGATGGACAAGAGCCCTGAATCTGGTCAGCTTGCAACTTTTATTGAGTACAATCAGGGAAGGGGTTTTGTTCTTTCCGAGGTCTGTAAATCACATGCCTCACCCAAGAATTTAGCCAAATCTCCCTATGCCTCACAGACTCCCTCAGCGGAAAGACCCTTTGTTCAATATGACCTTGCCTCCTACGGGAACAGATGATGGTTCACCATGAGACTTAAAGGCAAGAATGCAAGGAGGACTGCTGTTATCTCCTTAGGAAGATTTCTCTCTTCTTTGGCAGGCTGTTAGCTCTAAGGATAAGAGTTCACAGGCCCTTAGGCCCCACATGCTTCACCTCCTTGATTCCTCCCAGGGTATCCAAGGACAGCACCTATTTTAGGCCGCCCTAATGCGCATATTTAGGGTTTCTGCCCATCATTGGCTGACTCGCCCTCTCTCTTAGGGTCCCATGGGGTTTTGCCATAAACATAGTGAATATCCTGCCTTATGGGCGAATGCAGGGAGGCAAACAGCCAGGCTGCTGTGAGGCCACAATGAGGTGCATGCATATCAGCTACAAGCTCAAGGCTACAGAGCACTTAAAATGATGTTTTATTATGGCCAGAAAGTTATTCTGCACATGTCAAGATCCTCCCTAATCCTCAAATATGGGTGTATTGATGATCTGTTATGAGTCAATATCCTGAAACACTTCATGGCTCTTTTCAATTCAGTGTAAAATGTATAATACAGGGCTTGCTTTATGTTAAGCACTGTGCTACATACTAAGATGACTAAGGCATTTTATCTGCACTCAAGAGGTAAATTTATTTGTTCTGAATAAAAAACAAAAAATTAAAAATAGTTATGATAATAATGAGAGTCATTGTTTATTTAGCACTCATGATTTGTCAGACCAAATAGTTTCTCATGTATTTCCTCATTACATCATCATAACAGCCTGTGAGGTAGGTATTAACACTGTTGCCATTTTACAGGTGAGGAAACAGACACAGAGAGGATGAGCAATTTTCCAAAAGTCATACAGAGAGTAATTTGTGTCACTGGGATTGTATCTAGGTAGTCTGACAATTTTGGATATTTGTAAAGATTCTGAAGACACTACAAAGCATAATTACATATGACTTTCATTTCAACACAAAAGATGTGATATGATGAGAGAGTACAGGCATCAATGGGGGTCTGAGACACAACTAGATACAAGCTCCCCTCATGACCTTATTCACACACAGATGGTCTTCACCTCCAGACTGAACCACCAAAAGTTGTGTAATAAATCTTGGTTTTGGGAGAACTTAAGGTAGAAGTTACCAGTGAGGCTTGTTTTGTCCCTCTGGTTGCTACTGAAGCTAGGCTTATGTTGGGTGAAAACCATCAGTAATAAAACTGGTTCTGGGTGTAGCTGGGAAGTTTTGTACTTTAAATTACATGCCATAAAACTCTGTTCTTATCTTGAAAAAGAGCCAAAGCCAGGTATCCAAACATCCCCAGAAATAAGGATCCACTTTTTCAGTTCAGCTGTAAATTTACTCTGTCCCATACAGAAGGGCTGGCTATGGTGATGAGGATAAAAAGGAAGAAATTGGGGGGAGAAAAGTTTAGGGGAAGCATTCTGATGAGCGATGGGTGACAACACATAGCAAAATAGCAGGAGTCAACAATGATTTCCTAGTGTTCTGCCTCGGCTAATAGTAGAATGACATTAGCTAGTATGAAGTGCTGAATTTAGTAAGCTGTTAAATTGTATTAAGACCTTCACATATATAACATTTACCCATATAGAATACCTGTGAAATGATAGTGATCCCTCATTTATAGATAAGAAGACTGTGAGGATCAGTGAGAAGAAGGATTTGGTCAAAGTTTAGATGAAGAGAACATAGGAAAGCTGTATAAGTCTGTCTCAAAACTCAGTGGCTATAATTTTGCAATATGGTCTGTAGGTAAAGGTCAATAGAGACTTGTAGTTTTATGTAGGACCAAATGTGCAAAGGGATCTGGTTGGTGATTCAAATGGACACTTTCTTTTCCAGTCCTTGACAGCTTCACGGTCTTTGAAGAGAAGTTGGGAGCAGTCTTAGCCCAGAAAGATTTGCCCTACTTCATGTATTCTTATTCTCTTTGTCTAACTTTGTAGGAAATTCCAGGATGGCCTGGTTCAAAATTTTATTGTTCCCATGATCAGTGTTTGGCATCATGATTGATCTTTTCTCCAGAGGATAACTCTAGGGACAGTACTTCTTAGTTCTTTCCAGCTGTACCTAATTTTGGCATGTCACTATGACAGATGTCAGGGAAACTTCTTGGCTTTAATTCTTGATCTCTTAAGCTTAAGGGAGTGACTAACAGCAGGCTTGAATCTCATGATGAGCTGGCTGTCACATCTGTGAGTAGCACAAAGGAGAGGAGCTAAATAGATGTGTAGAACTTATATACTCAAAATTATTGTAAACAGAAGTAGTCCATTTCCTAAAGTGGTTTTATGAGCATACTCGATTGTTTTACATATATATGGTGGTTTATTAGCTTGTCAGAAATAGGAATTATCAAAATATATTATGTTTGAACTGATTTCCAAGCTTCATGCTTTTCTTATTCTCCTTAATCCTTTAGTTTAAAGAAACTAATTTAAGTATCCTAATATTCTAAGTTAACTAATATTTGTTACTCTCAAACATTGATAAGTATTTCATTAAGGAGAGAAGAAACCTGGCTATGAGTTTTAGTTTGTTTTTTTTAGTTAGAAAAATAAAATTTTAAAAATTGAGCACTGTTTTTGGAGTGCTTAAAGACTAAGTTTTTATTATTTCCTGTGTAATGAGCAATACCTCTTTTTCTTTCAATGTATACCTCTAGGTCTTCATACGTTTAGTATAGAACAGAGTGAGTGGTCTAAACCAATAGTAGCTTATGTATGCTTTTTTGCTCCCAAGTGACTGCAACTGCTAATTTTGGAATTATGTTGAAACTCCAATAATTTAAAACAATTTAGAATGAATATCACATAATATTTATGACAAAACAAAACGTACTTTATTGCAGATATTTTTCTTCAATCATTTCAAAAGTAGCTTGAATTACTGGGCAAAGGTAGATTCAAGTAACATATTAGTATTTTGGTTCCATGAAATATTAATAGGTATTATTTCAGAAATAGTTCTATGACAGGGGATTTTAAAATTCTGATCAATCTGTATTGCATAAATGTCTTTAAATATATGCTGAGTTTACTTATGAATGTCTAAAAGGGAAGCCCTGTATACTGGGTTTCCCAAAAATACTCAACTTCTAATCTCATACAAGAGGAGCTTTTTGAAAGATTCCATGGTCATACAATATTCTTCACAAAATATTGAATTAATTAGACAGTCATCAGGCGCCTGGAAAGTGGAGCTAAAGCCAATTTTGGATTAACACCAATCTCCAGTCAGTACACAAAATAATCCCCACACAGATTGCTGAGTTTCTGTTTTATTAATGATCTCTACTTATAAATAATTTTTTGGAATTTATTCATGTCAAAACCCCAAAATACCAGTCAGGAGAATATCATGAGTCATTAAAAAAGAAGTTATCAGAATTGTGTATCTTATTGCTGGAATTTAAAGGCTTTTTACTTTTGCTTTGTGCAAATTTAAAAATTAAATTTGAGTTTTTTTCAACCTTTTTTTTTTTTTTCTTTTGAGGGCAGTGTCACTGGCCCTCATATGTGGGACCCGAACCGGGGCCGCTGGCATCCCAAGCCAGCACGTAACCACTGTGCCACTCGACCAGGGGCCTTAAATTTGGTTTTATTTTAATGACCCTATGGGTTTTGGAACACACAAATACCCAAGTGTTCATCTCCTTCTGCAGGCTCAGAGTCCATGGATTATTTTCAAGATTTTTTTGAGATTAAGGTCTTCTGTCTCTTCTGTAAATTAAACCCTTTGTGATCCCACTCAAGACCTATAGGCTGTTAAGGCACCATTAGTATATTGAGATAATGGCATGATAAATAGATCTCACACAAATAGCTTTACCTTTTCAGTTCAGATTTCTGCTAGAAAAATGAGAACAGCTGTCCCTCTCACACAGGGATGTCAGAAAATAAAAGTGAAAATAATGTACTGTGTGTGAAAGTGTTTTGTAAATTGCAAAGCAGCCTACAAAGGAACTTTGATAATGATAATGAGCATGATTCCCAAATGTACCTGAAGGTTTCTAGAAAATAGAATAGCTTATAAATTAGCCAAAGACAAAACATTCTTTAGCTCAAATACAAATTGTGTCAAGGCAAGTATTTACTTCAAATCAGGATTCATTTTGGAAAAGCACTAGAAGTAATAGATAAATATTATTGATTTTCAGGAGCTTTCTAGAAATTCAGAAATTAGCTCTTCAGGGAACTGAGTAAAAACAATTAAAAGTGGCCAATTTTGTTTTGTTTTTTACTATTTTTCTTCTTACTACATTGGAATAGAACAAATCCCAAAATAGTTTTTTTTAAGTTATTGTGCTATTCAAGGTGGAGCTATTTTACGTGAAAATCTCTGAGGCAGGGAAGAAAATATATGGAAAGTGCCTCAATGATCAGAATGTTTCCTTCTTGAGAAAGTACAGTACTTTTAATAGTATAGGTTAGAACATGTCTTTGCACTCAGTTTTGATTTTTATATAACTCTCAAATGTTTCTACAACAGTTGTGCCTTTAAGGAAGTCGCTAAGAGGAGGAAATGTAACCCTAGCTAAAATTTAGTTATTTTTGTTCCTACGGGAAGACCATAGTGTTATGCTTCTGAATAATATATTTTGAGGTTCACACAAATCACATAAAAATTTGTTTTAAATATTTTATGTATGTGTGTGTATATAGTGGCGTTATAGATATTTATCCTTCTTTATTAATCCAAATAAACATATTTATAACAGAACTAAACATCAGTATTTTTTTTTTAATTTAAGAAGCTATACAAATTATTTAAAAAGACCCATTTGGCTCCTTTTGTTGTCTTCTTTGCTGTATTAAGACTCTCCCCACCAATCTCACTTTATTTAGTTATATTCTCATGCCCCCATAAAACTATTATTGCCCCTTCCTCTTTGTGATTATCATACAACAGCTCACTCATCATTTGACAATTGCTTTTATATGTTGTTTTACAATTTTACCCTTATTCTTCCAATTGAGTTATATAAAAATGAGTATTACTGGGCCATCTGAGTGGCGTGTTGGGTAAGAGCTGGCTTGGAACCCCAGCTCTGAGCTGCAGGGCCCCGGTTCAGACCCCATATGAGAGCCAATGACACTGCGCCCTTTACAGCTAAGATGGTGAACAACAGCTCGACTTGGAGCTGGGCTGCTGTGAGTCACCGGCAATGGCGTAGGCTGTAGCCCCTGCTGCAGTGGGCTGCTGTGAGCTACAGTGAGACTGAAGAACAAAAGGACAGCAACTTGTCTGTTCCCCTTCCCTGATTCCCCAATGCTGTTCCCCTCCCCCAATTCCCCAATAAAATATTTTTTTAAAAAAGTATTACTTCAGTACAGGTAGAAAATGTACATGTCAGGAATTTTTTTTTTTTTTTTTAGATTCTTCTGTTCAATCAGTCAATCTTCAATGACACTTATAATGTCTGTATTAAGTATAGATTTCATAATGTTTGGGTGTCATTATACTCTATGGACACTTACATTTGGGACTTCTGTAAATGTAGTATGCCCTTTAAAAAGAACTTTTTCAACCAGTAGTTTTAGTACTCCTGCCAAATACCCACGAGATAGCAACTCATCTCTACCTAACAGATGGGAAAAAAAGCACAAGAAAATTATATGATTTACTTTGTATATTTGATTTACTTTGAATGACAGGACCTGGGCTCATCTCAGCTCCTAGAGCCTAAGAAATGTCAAAGACGTGCAAATAAAAATCATTACCTACTATTGCCTAAAGGGAGTTCAGGACTCAATGAGAGTTCAATGAGTTATAGATCTCCTAAACAAGCTAGACCTGAGATTTCAACACTTAAATCGAAGATGAAAAAGCAAACTGGTTGATGGTTCTAATGTAATCTTGTGATGGTACTTCCTTTGTCAGAACAAAGTACAAATTTATGTGGTCCTCCTCTGGAAGTTGTTTTAGTACTTTCAGCAGTTAGTGGGCAAAGAAATGCGAAGCTAAATCTTGGATTGCAGGACAAGGTGAGGTTGTTATAGGGCATTTGGTCATCTGATGTGGTCCAAGTTTTGCTAACTAGTTTAGACTGTGTTATTTATGGTGAGAATTCAATGTGACTATAATTAATTTATGAAGAAGGTATAGATTAGAAATATGTGTATGCTTTCATTATCTCTGTGTATTTTAAACCTAACATAACTGGCTTTGTATTGGAAGGCCAGTTATTTCCTATTCTCAGTTTCTACTTTTATTATTATAAAAAATTTCTTTTGATTTTTCAATTACAGTTAACAATCAATATGATATTAATTTCAGGTGTGCAACATAGTGGTTAGACACTTACGAGTATATAACTTATGAAGTGATCCTCCTGACAAGTCTTTTATCCACCTGACACCATAAATAGTTATTACATTATTATTGACTATATTCTGTAAGTTGTACTTTACATCCACTTGACTATTTTGTAATGGCCAATTTGTACTTCTTCTTCTTTTTGTTCAATTCAAGTTTATCGAGGTGACAGTTGTTAGCTGGTAGATGAAGGTAAAGGGTATCAAATATATGGTGATGAAAAGAGAAGTGATTCAGGGTGGTGAACACACAATGTGATATATAGATGATGTATTATAAAATTGTACACTTGAAATCAATTTGTACTTCTTAATCCCTCACCTTTTTCAACCAGCCCCTCAACCCCCTCCTATCTGGTAACCAGCAGTTTTTCTCTGTAGTTATTGATAGACATATAGTTATTGATATTTTATTGTTTTTCTGATTGTTCCTTAATTTCTTGCTCTCTTCTCTTGTATATTAATGACTTTCTGTAGTGTTGTGTTTGGATTCCCTTCTCTTTAGTTCTTGTATATCTCTTAGAGATTTTTTGGTTTGTGATTACCTGCACTTCATATATACCAAGCTATAAATATAATTAATATATTTTTTTATTTTAAAAAAGATATAATTGTTCATTTTGATGACAAATTCAGGCAATAAAAAGATAAAGATAAAAAAATCATTTAAAATCCATTTTTAGGGCTGGCCGAGTGGAGCGTGGGTTGAGAGCTGGCTTGGGATGCCAGCGGCCCTGGTTCAGATCCCACATATGAGGGCCAGTGACACTGCCCTCTACAGCTAAGATGGTGAACAACAGCTCCACCTGGAGCTGGGCTGCTGTGAGTCCCCTGGGCAGCATAGCTGCAGCCACTGCTGCAGTGAGTCTACAGTGAGTGGCTGGCAGCCAGCGTGAGCTGATAAGAGCCGCTGTGAGCAGCTGTCCAGAGGCTGGGGACTGATCTGCCTCACCCGAGAAGAGCGCAATGATGATACAAACATGGGCCACTGAAGCAATGTCCTCCACAACTAGACTGAAGACAACTTGTCTGTTCCCCTTCCCTGGTTCCCCAATGCTGTTCCCCTCCCCCAATTCCCCCAATAAAATCTTAAAAAAAAAATCCGTTTTTATTTTATCTAAAAATATTTGTAATTATCATTCAGGAATTTTTTCTACCATGTATGATCATTCTTACTTTAGAAAAATGGGATCACACTGTGCATAATTTTTTGTAACTTTTTGACACTTAAATAATTTTGTGGGCGTTTTTGTGGCCTTCATAAATATACACAGTAGTATTTAATACATTTTTTTTCTTTTTTAAGATTTTATTGGGGAATTGGGGAGGGGTACAGCATTGAGGAATCAGAGAAGGGGAACAGACAAGTTTCTGTCCTTTTGTTGTTCAGTCTAGTTGTGGAGGACGTCGCTTCACTGGCCCATGCTGTTAGTGTGTTCATTGCACTTTTCCCAGGTGACGCAGATCAGTCGAAGTCCCCTAGATGGCCGCTCACTGCGGCTCTTGGCAACTCACACCAGCTGTAAGCTGCTCATGCTTGCTGCCGGCCACTCACCGTAGCCTATGGCAGCCCACTGCAGCAGAGGCTGCAGCCTACGCCCTTTCCAGCAATTCATGGCAGCCCAGCTCCAGGTGGAGCTGTTGTTCACCATCTTAGCTGTAGAGGGCAGTATCACTGGCCCTCATATGTGGGATCCGAACCGGGACCTTGCTGCTCAGAGCTGGCATCCCAAGCCAACTCAACCAATACGCCAGTCCGCTGGCCCAGTATTTAATATTTTTATAATATTCCGTTATAATGAATTTTTACCAATTCCAATTCGGGGACATATAAGTTGTTTAATTTTTTTTCTTAGTATAAAAACTACTTTGATGAATCTTGTTAAAATAATATATGGGATATGGGCCTTCCAAAGAGAGCCTTACCCACTGAAATGAGATCTGCATAATTGTGTCTTCTCTGTGGCTCTTAAGTAGTAGTTGGTTTCACATGACAGAGTTCAAGCCTATACTTGGCTAAGGCTTTCTGAGTGTGGCCTGAACCATTCTTGCAACAGAATTCACTGTGTTGCTTGCTGCACAGATGACTCTTGGTCCCTCTGCAACCCTGTTATCTCCAGGGCAGGACTGGGAATCTGCATTTAATCCCTAGGTGTTTTTTATGCATGTTAAAGTTCAAGAACCCAAGGTTATATTAATACTTGAATATTACTCCATGCATTTATTCAAGACATGAGTATCAAAACAGACTGTTTGTAGGGTTTTTTTTTAACCTTTTACACCCTCTTCTCTATACTTGAAGTATTATAGAAAATTATCCTCTTACATATTCAATACTTTAAGAAATTCAAGTAACTCAGTAAAGTGGTATCTTTTTGTTAGATGGACACTGCAGAGCACCATAATTCCTTTGATCACTATGGCTTCCATTATGTTCATAGTTACAAGTAATGCTCAATCTTAGGACATTCTGTTGCTTTACATTTCTGATATAATTATCTTCCTCAGTCAGTTCTATGACATTTTGACTTTTATCTAATTTTAATATCGTATGGCATATTTGTCATTTATTAAAAACCAGCACAAAGCATTTGGGAAACAGGGAAGGAATGATAATAAATGTGCCATACTTAAGTAGCAAATCTTCTGAGAAACAGATCAAAAATAGGTCTATTTCTAGTTGGACTTGAGGCCTCAAAAGCTGAGAATAGGTGCCAGATTCTTATGTAAATAATAGCTAACACTTTTTCAGGTCTTATTTTCTGCCAGGAACTGTGCTAAGAGCTTTATATTAATTAAACTTGCATATTATTTGATTAGGTAAAACAGTGGTGCCTATTAGTGTCCCCATTGACAAATCAGGATATCAGGCAGGTTGATGGCAGGGCCAGGATTTGAACCCCAGTCAGTCATCAGGCTGCAGAGTATGTGTTCTTGACTACCAAACCATATAGCTACCTTATACCCTGAGAGATTATGAAATCAGTTCCAATGGCATTAATGCACAAAGATAAAATATGTACTTGGGTAGGTACAGAGGTTTACAAAGCTAACAATGAGGATTCATTTGGTGAAAAATCACTCTTCCCTTTAACCCCTCATGGAACAAATGGTGTGTAGGCTTCTCCCTCACCTTCAACAAGAAAGAGGTTTTAAGAGAACCACTGGAAGACCTTAATATATGTCCCCAACAGGTTGGGGATATAGAAATTAGTATCTGCTTCTTACCAACAGAAGTCGAAAAGCAAAAAGAATAGTTTGCTTGGCCACAGAATAAAGAGGAAGTTAGACCCCAGTTGAAATGTAACTGAGGGGCCCATTATCCTGGGGGAAACCTGAGAGACTCATGTTAGGAAGCCGACTGTGGCCCATCTGCCATTCTGAAGGGATGTGTCCCTGGATGATGACCTAAGCAAACGATTCAGGAAAGCCAGGCAGCTGAGGATTGAAACACAGAAGATGATCTAGAGGAAGCGTCTTTGAGAAAACCACAAATACACCCAAGAAGAAAATAGAGACTAGACCTGCCATGGTGAAAGCTCTGATGCAATTTACAATTGTACTAGCTGTGTAAGGATTTGCTGGTCTTTATGATTCCTCTCTTCTCTGGTTCTGATCTTGAGGGTCAAAAACAACATCATGCCGGCCGAGTGGTGCGGTGGTTAAGCGCTGGCTTGGGAAGCCAGCGGCCCCAGTTCGGGTCCCACATATAAGGGCCAGTGACACTGCCCTCAAAAAAAACAAAAACATCATGAGAGAGGAAGGAGGTGAAATGAATAATAATAAGAAGTATCTCCGACTATATAGGTTTACCAGACTGGGACTGGACCAACTTGGGGAGAGAGAGAAAAAAAAAAATCTTTAAAGAGTAAATTGAACATTTTTTTATAAGAAAAAAATGGATTCCAAAAAACAAACAAACAATGAAACTCAAAAACAAAGACTATTTATTTCTCCAGAATGACAGGGAAAGCTAAGAAGCATGAGTGATTTTTGCACCAGGGTGGAGAAGACCTTCACCTACAGAGCAGGTGGAATGGGGACAGCAAGGAGACAGGTCCCTTTCTGCATTCCCCTGGCCTAGTTCAACTAAGTGGCACTAATGATTGCGGGGGACCAGTCCCCGCAGACCAGGGTTCAAGAAGGTGGACACGGCGTCGGCGGGGCGGTTAATGAAAGACAGAAACTGTTTGTTGCAGTAAAGACAGAAAATGGAGAGATAGATCTCCAGTTTATTTGTTGCAGGCTTTATATACATGTTTTAGGTAGGAGGTACGTGCAAGGGTACGTGTAGGGAAAATATGCATTACCTCAGTGAAAGGTAGATCATTAACTGTTTACCAATAGTCTAAAGGTCAGTGAAACCTTGGTTAGTTTCTTAAGCCGTTTTCTTCCATTAACCCAGATAGCCATCTTTCTTTTGTGTCCCAAGGATCCGGCCATCCTCACCACATTCCTTAGTAAATAGTAAGCACCCTCCAGGTGCAGCAAAGAACAAAAGAAGCAGATAGACAAGTTTATGATTCACCAAGCCCACTAAAGTCAGCCTGCATGCCCCTCAATATTGGGCTACACAGTCCTCAACACTGCATGCCCCTCAATATTGGGCTACACGGCCCTCAACATCTCCCCCTTTTTTATTATTTAAAAGGCACGCCTGTGATCCCAGGCGGCTGCGAGTGACAGTGCCTGTCTTAGGTGTCCTCCGTTGAAATAAAAACCCGTCATCGGCACTCGATCCTCTAGCGATCAAGCCCTGTCTTAGGTTAGTTACATTCAAGGAAGTCCTTACCCGTCTTTGGCTAGCCTGTCCTCGCTAAAGCTTAGGGGTAGTGAGGCTAATAAGCAAGTGGCTAAACTTGAGGCTTTGCCTTAAGTTTGATCTCATGAATGTTGGCTTGGACCTCCATCATCTGCTTGAGAAAACATCTAATGAGGACAGGGAGTAGGCACAGAACCAAACAGACGCAAATGCCCAATGCAAGAAATGTCACAATCGAATGGCCAATATTGGGTAAAGACGGCAAAGCATTTTTTATCATATCAACAAATTGAAAGGCAGCTTGAGCTGCATCAAATTTTAAGGGTTCAGCTTCTCTCATGTTTTGTATTTCATCATGAAGCCGAAGCATGTCTAAAGACAGATTAGCATTATGCCAAATTCCTTGGAGATGTAAACGAACTCTATTCCAATCATGTTGACTACTATTGTACATTTTTGGGGTTACACAAATCCAATGATATTCTGAATGACATCGTAAATGAGACCATACTTTTAAACTTTGAATTTCATCACCTAAATATTGAACCATATCATATAATGCATTTACCTTTTGTTCTAATTTTTTATCTATATCCTCTTGGGTTCCTAAGGCTAAAGTGACATTTTTTGAAAGTGTATTAACATAATGAGCATTTTGAACAGTCTGTGAAAGAGCCACAGCAGCAGTAGTAGCAGTTGCAATCACAGTAACTAAAGCCATAATTCCAGCAATCATAAGCCCTATAAATCTTTTTGGTCTACTTAAAGCATGTTCAATTTCTTTAAAAATCTGTAGACTTCTCTCATCATACCAAGGTCCAGAAACATTAACAGGAAGCATAACAAAAGATGGTTGATGAAATATCATAACACGGGTCCCAAGGGGTACCCAAGAAACACAATTTGTTAAAGTACAATTATAGCAAGATACATTAAATATTAAACCATTAAAAGTAATAGACAAGTTTCCAACCATGAGTACATAAGGAGAGGGAACACAGGTGGATACATTAACAGAGCGACTAGTTGAAGTATAGGGAGTATCTGGTCTACAGACAGTCACAATTTGAAGGTTCTCACCCATAGTCCCTGCAAGTTTCCAAAGAGAGTTTTGTTGGTATTGAGAGTCAGATTTCCATATTCCAGCAGCTAGTCCCCTTGTCCAACTTGTTTTGTTACTTTGAGACCAGTCCAGAATGTACCGATTCACTCCAGGAATATTGTATCTCACTGGCATGTTGCTATGGCACATTTTCCAGGGGACAGCTTCAGTGTTCATAGACCGGGTTTCTGGGCTCTCCCAGACTGACGGATGGTGGATGAGAACTGGGTGGCCGAGCAGAAGGCCTACTCCGGAGCAGTGGAGAAGGGAGGGGCGTCAGTGGCCGGCGGACTGGCGGACTGTATGGGCTGCGGAGGCCTGGGCATGGCAGGGGGCTGCTATGGTGGTTGGGGTGGCAGTGTGAGCACCAGGAGGCGGCAGCTGCGGTGCGGGCAGATCAAATGATCTGGAATCCAAACTGGAGTGTCTGTGTTCTGAGGAAATACTCAAGCATACCCTCTTCCCCTGGGTTAACAGTATGTCTGGTCCCTTTCAGGTACCAGTTAACAGGTCCTTCCATTTTACTAAAGCCCCAGGCTGACACAGGTCAGAGTTTCAATGTTTATACATAGATGAGTGTTTTGATGTATCTATTTTTAAAATACAACTGGAGAGTCAGGGGTTAACATTGCATTGGCTGTGGAGCTGAGGCCCAACCCTGCACTCCCAGGGGTTGCTCTGAAGAGCTCAGGGACTGATTTAAATTGTTAAATAAGTTGGTGCTGAATGGGTTGCAAATCAATGTTTCTATTGTTGTCTGGGCCCAAGGCTGGGGCCCTGGGGCGTTTCCCAATTAAGGGACAACCAGTTGGATGAAAAAGAAGGACTTTAGAGATAAGATGGTTAGGTGGCAATAATTGTCCATTTTTACGATATTTAGAATGGCAGTCTATCAGCCAATGAAATCCCTTGTTGTATCGTGGACAAATAGTCTGTGGCATCAAGGGTAAAGTTTGTTGTGAGACATTAGGAACATTTTGTGGCTGCATATTTTGTGATTGGGGAGTTCGTCTAGTCTTAGGACACTGTCTGTTAAAGTGTCCCGGTTTTCCACAATTATAGCAATTGTAGCCATCATTATTGTTTTTATTATTGGGAGTAGCCTGTGTTGACTGAGTTACTGTCTTAACATCCCCTTTAAGGGTGGGAGTTATTGTTACTCCTTGAATAAAAGCTGGAGAGACATCAGCTACATAATCATTAATAGTGTCAGATTTACTGATAGGCCGAAGTAGATTTTGACATGTAGAACTTGTGTTTTCAAATGCCAACTGTTTGATTAAAATATCTGCGGCTTCATCGTTGGTAATTACTTTACAAACCGCTTGAATGAGGCGAGACAAAAGTTTTTGAAAGGCTCCTTATTTTTTTGTATTACTGTAGTTAATGTAGTTGGCTTTCCTGATGAAGCAGGGAGTTCTCCAGGCATTTACAGCACAATCAGTAACCTTTTCTAGGACCTTTTTAGATAAATACATCAGGTCTTGTGTATGAGAATATTTACCTCTTCCCATAAGCATATCTGTAGTAATTGAATCACATTTACTGACAAATTTTTCTGTCCTATCATCATATTCAGTCCTCCAAAGGAGATAATCTCCGCCTGTTAAGCAGGCTTTACAAACTTGAGTCCAATCATGGGGAGTCATCCATTTCCCTGCCAATGTATCAATTAAAGAAAGAGTATAAGATGTTACAGGTTCATACTCTGTACATGTAAATTTCAGCTCTTTTAAGATTTTATAGGGCAGGGGCTCCCAGGAAGGCCATTCATCTCCTTCCCGATCCATATCAAAGATCACTGGGCAACTAAGAGTAAAATCAAATTCCCCGTTTGCCTCTTCCTCCTCAATGGCTCTACGAAACCGAGATGTGGGTTTAGAATTACATGGAGATATAGGCATTATAGGATGCTTTAAAGGAGGTTGGGGTTTTACATATTCTTCATTTTTAGCTGAATATTTTGGGGGACCTGGCCCCTTATCCTCCTTTTTAGTAATGGGAAAGTCCCATAGATCTTGTTCATTATATTTGGCTGCCTCCGTTTCCAATTTGGCAGCATCTGGGGGAGGGAGGTTTTCTCCCTCACTGTCTGAATTATTGTTCGAATCTGTATATTTTTTAACTGAAAAGGCCAGATTAGTTTTAGAGTGAGCAGTGGACAATAATGGCGTATGTTTTTCAGATAGTGTCGTTGGCACAGAAATAGTCTCTGGAACGAGTGTATCTTTAATTAAGTTCCAGAAGGCAACAAAAAGTAGAAATTTAGCTAACTGAAAAGTTCCAACCTTTAAATCTCTGGCTGCAAGAGAGCAACGAATTAAGTTAATAAAGAGTTTAAGTTTCTTAGATCCGGTTTGACCCATATTTAATGTTAGTAAGTATAAGGGATAGAAAGAAACAATCACTCGATGTCCACTCTGATGCTCGTCCGGCTGTGTCCCTCGCGAGAGCCTTAGCGTCTGCCTTAGCTAAAGGTGCAGTCGTATAAACCCCGAACCAGGCAATGCACCATTATGCTGATACGGCGACGACAGAACCATGGTATCGAGCCCAAGCAACCTCTGTAGTCACGAAGACCGTGGAGCTATAATCACACACTCACACAATCACACTCTTGCACACGAAATAGTTAGTAATGTGTTTGTTTACTAGGGATCTGTTTCTGTATTCTGAACAGAAACGGCACTCTTCTCACTTGTTCTCGTATTTTCCACCTATCCTCACCTGGCGTCACTATCCAGGGGGTCCGTGGCACCCTCAGTGGAATCCTATCCGTGTCGAGAAATATAGGAGAGACTTACCTTCAGGTCCCTGTTCGGGCACCACTTGCGGGGGACCAGCCCCCGCTGACCAGGGTTCGAGAAGGTGGACACGGCGTCGGCGGTTAATGAAAGACAGAAACTGTTGCAGTAAAAGACAGAAAATGGAGAGAGAGATCTCCAGTTTATTTGTTGCAGGTTTTATATACATTTTTTAGGTAGGAGGTACATGCAAGGGTACGTGTAGGGAAAATATGCATTACCTCAGTGAAAGGTAGATCATTAACTGTTTACCAATAGTCTAAAGGTCAGTGAAACCTTGGTTAGTTTCTTAAGCTGTTTTCTTCCATTAACCCAGATAGCCATCTTTCTTTTGTGTCCCAAGGATCCGGCCATCCTCACCACATTCCTTAGTAAATAGTAAGCACCCTCCAGGTGCAGCAAAGAACAAAAGAAGCAGATAGACAAGTTTATGATTCACCAAGCCCACTAAAGTCAGCCTGCATGCCCCTCAATATTGGGCTACACAGTCCTCAACACTGCATGCCCCTCAATATTGGGCTACACGGCCCTCAACAAATGATGTCACAGTTAAAAAAAAACAACATGGATTTTGAAAGCCTATTAACAAAAATGATGTTAAAAATTGTGATTCCAATGACGTCACTGGAAGATAATCTCCTGTTTCACTAATACATGGAACAGGCTTAAAACATCTCCAAAATATCTAAGATAGAATTAGATAATGCCTGTGAAAAACATTTAGCCCACTGCTTGGCACAGAGTAGCATTCATAAATGTTTGTCTTTTTCTTTAGGACATAGGCTGTTTTGTCATTAAAGTGGAAAAAATGAAAGAAATTTTGTTACGCCAAGTTTCCTATATTTCAGGAACTGAGGAACTAAGTTTTATGAAATCCTTTTATGAGCCTAAATAGAAAACTTGGATATAGCCTATAATTTTAAAGAACTGTTACATCAACTACTTTTAATTGGACTCATTTCTATTTTCTGTATAGAAACATGGGAACATCTTTTATAAGTTACCCTTTCTTTGGACTGTTATAAACTCAGTACAGAAGTCAGAAGTGGTATGGTTTCGGAATCATGTCTTCCTCCTTTTAAAGAATAAAGGCAAGTTCACATATCTGTGAAGATGTTTGATTTGAGGAAACTTAGAACTGAAATTGACTTTATGTGAACCTTTTTGTAGAGGATTAGATGATAAAGAAAAGTCCAATATCCTAGTCTGCTTTGTTCTGAATTAAAAGATTATCAAAATATCTTCAGCACAGTGGGAAATAGGTTGGTAAATATGGATTTATATTTAGAACAATTTATTTAAAAACCAGAATGGCTGAAAAAAATGATCCAAACATTAAATTATTTCACTTTTAGACAATAGATATTAGTGAGAAGTAATACAATATTGTCATCCTGCATACACAGCTCCCATCCCTTCTAAGAGATAGACAAGATGAAGACTCAGTTATGGCTAACATGGACAAATGTTGATTAAAGGGTAGACTTCGTAACTGCTTGGCTATGTTGGAAGTTTGTAATTACAGAGGAGTGGGGAAGGAAGTGTTCTGCACAACACCAAAAGCTGCAAGGAGTAGTCATCTGATGAAGGGAAAAAGATGGGAAATTTTAAAGAAAATGTCAGAGTAAATTGCTTGGTGGTAAGAGCTCTACTTATGTACAACTCTTAAGGAAATTGTCTTCTTAGGAAATTGTAAGTTCTCAAAATGTCTTAAATAAAAATGCACATAATTAAGCATTCTATAGATCAAGCTTAGCATTCTCTGACTTTAAAGAACTTGTTTTTACCTGTCATTTTCTCCTGAGGAGAAATAAGAATTTGTTGCAGTTTGATTTAATAAAAGGGCACCAGAAATATTGTTCAACCTGCTTTCTATTCAACCCTGATAACACAAAGATTAAGCTAAGACTCACATCAATAAGTGGATCATATTGTATGTGAAAATAAAATAACATATTATATAAAATGCATAATATATAGCACTATACAGGCAATGGAGATATGCACGAGATTCTTATATGACATCTTTATGTATTCATTGAGAACTTATTGAAATGAGCTCAGTACTGTGCTCTGCATGGCAAGGATAAAGAAGTTCTAGCTTCCAAGGCACTGGAAGGCTACTGGGGGAAAGAAAGTAACATGCATGAAAAAATTTTTAAAACAATAGGATGCAATGTGTAATTAAGTACTACTTTATGTAACACCGATTACAAGAGTTCAGAAAAAAAAAATAGTTGCAATGAGAACTGGGTTTTCTGGAAAAGGGATTACTTGAAATGGGGCGTGAAAATGCATAAGATATGGAAATCCATATATTAAAATGGAGAACATTTCAAGGAAGAAATAGCATCCCATAGGTTCAAGGGAGGAGATGGCGAGGAGACTAGCTGAGAGAACCAGTGTAGCATAGTGATGACAAACACAGCCTCTGGAGCCAAATTTGCCTGGATTTCAGTCTCAGCTCCACCACTGACTGGTATAACTTTAGACATTGTATGATTAGTGTGTGCCATACTCACCTTGTCAGTAAAATAGAGGTAACTATCATATCCCTTTTAGGGTAATATTTTGAGATTTAAGGGTAAACGTATGTAAAGCATTTATCCTAGAACTCAGTACCTAGAAAGCATTCAACAAGTGTTAGCTATTATTATTGTTGTTCTTATTGTTGTGCAATAGTAGATATGGTTTTCATGGCTAGAACCAAACCAAATTATTGGGCCGTCGGGAAAGTCATGACGCATTTTTGCATTGAAAAACATAGAAAAATACGTCATGACTTTCCCGATGACCCAGTATGTAACAGCAACTACCACCTGTTACAGACTAGGTAATGAACACTGTGCTCAATACTTTGACTACATTTTCTCTTTTATTTCTCACAGTGAACCTCCCCATCCCTCACCCCAAAGACCCCAGAGAAGGAAGCATCATTTCTCTCACTTCACAGATGAGGGAGCTGAGACTTAGAGAAACAATTTCTCAAGAATTCCAAAGCTAGTTAAGAACAGTCAAGGATTTTCAGTCAGGTTTTTTGGCCTTCACCCTAGTGTTTTCAACTGCTGCATTAGTAAAAAAATAAAATAAAATAAATTTAAAAATAAAAATAAAATAAAAAAGCTGAACTCAGGAAATAAAATTAAAAAAATAAAATGTTTCATGAAATCTTAGAGGTGTTTGAGATTTAGACTTAGGGGAGCGTATCTCGGACACGAGTGTACTGGATAGGTTCAAGGTAGAAGAGAGATCAGATTCAGTTGGCAGATGGCAGTTGGAATATTCCAGGTAAGAGGAAGTAAAGGAACTTCTAAGATGGCAGCACGGAGACCTGAGAAGGCAGAACCAGTGCTCTAGACTTGTTTAGCAGAAACATAAAAAAAATAGACACAACTTTATTCTGGTGCCTGAAAGTGAGAGATAGTAAGCATAACTTTTGGTTGTGGAGCCCAAATGACAAAAAGAATGATAGTTTCTGGAGGAGCTGACATGGAGGAGAAGGTGCAAAAAGGGTCATGGCTCCTTCACATAAGGCCAGGCCTAGGAAAGTCTGCCATTTGCCTCTGGATTTTTTACAACTGGACCCATCTTCTATCACTTTCATGAGATTTGAAACTAGCCTTCTTGTTTCCCTGTGTTGCATTTGACTTGCCCTTTGGGCACTCTTGCTCACATTTTCTGAGCTGCTTGCTGTATAGAAGTCACTTAAGGCACGACAAAGTAATCCTGGAAGACAATGGTTACTCCTAATGGAGTTGAGAGTTCTCTGTTTTGTAGCTCCAGACCCTTTACAAGCAAGTAGTGGAAATAAATATTGTGGCTAATGCACTTCGGCAAATATAAAAGCATTCTGCAAGGGAAAATGCTGCTCACAGTAAACAGTTTATACAAAGCCAAGATAAATCATCATGGAGTGGTAATTTGAATTTATGTTATACCTCTCCTTGGGGAACTCCAAATGCTCTAAAGACGTTATCTCATTACTACCTTTAGTACCTCTCAGAAATAAGCAAAAAGCATCATTTTCTTTAATTTTTATGTAAGGACCTAAGTCACAGGGAATTTATGTTACTTGTCATGACAGAGTAGAATATTCATTTTCATGGGAAAGATTGTTGCAGTGAATTGGCTGATTGTCTAATGAAATTAGTTACTCCGTTTAAGGAAAACAACAATAAACTAATGTCTCCAACAAAATCGAAGAAGGAAACAAAAATACCCTTGTAGCCCATTTTAAACATATTTTGGCAGCACTTTGTAAATTCCTTTGAATGTATAAATGCAGCTAGAAAAAAAAAATATAGTCTCCTGACTTTTCCCATTAGAATAACTCACCATATAGTTATTTGAAAGTTACTGGTGAAACAGATGACATTTTAAAGAGAAAATGTAAGAAACCTAAGACTTCTAGATAAATGTGTGAACTAGTGGAAATGGCCTCCACTCATGTCAAGCCTACCCTACCCAATGACATACTGACATCCTCAACAGAGCATTTCTGCACCCAGAAATGATGAATGAAGAGTGAGTGATAAGTCACTTCCTTAGGGT
Source organism: Aselliscus stoliczkanus (assembly GCA_033961575.1). Classification (NCBI taxonomy): domain Eukaryota; kingdom Metazoa; phylum Chordata; class Mammalia; order Chiroptera; family Hipposideridae; genus Aselliscus; species Aselliscus stoliczkanus. The sequence goes on along the minus strand of CM066740.1, from coordinate 38,010,351 downwards.
TTCTAAGGAAACTGCAGTGAAGCCCACTAACTCATTAAGGCGCACTGCATAATAGAACACCTCCCACTGAACTGCACAGCCAGAAAATCTGATCTAATTGCTTCTCTACATACCTTTCCCGCAACCCTCTCCATCTCACACAAGCCACAAGTCTCTGTCTTGCCACAGATGTACAGATTCACAAATCACTCAACCCGGAGCATAGTTCTGGAAGATTCTGATGCTTGTCTTCTTTGTTGAGCTTTTTGGTAAAATTCTATGCAGAGCAACTCAGCTCAGTATGCTTGATCTTTACTCCTAGATGCGATATCCAATATTTTTATTGCTCTTAATTATGTGTTATTAAACATCTTATTTTGTTAACCCACATTGAAAGGGAAAATCCTTGTAAACTGATGAATATGGCCTTTTTATAGATGCATATCTCTGGCCAATAATTAAGATTGTAAACCATTTTATTACCTTGACTTTATTTCTTTAGGTGTATATTTCTATGGTCAGGAAAAGGCTTTTGGGATTGTAAACCCTTCATTAATGGTCTGTTAAATCATTCAGTGTGAACATTTGTTCTCAGCTACAAAATGATTAGAAAACACTGACTGTATTTGGTAATTAATGAACTATTCTAAAGTAAATTGAAAATTGAATTTAAGAATTCATTACAATTCTTTTTTAATGCCTAGCCTCCACTAGAAATCCATAAATGTTAATTCCCAAGACAATTTTTTTGATTCAATACACCTGAGAAAGTTGAGCATTCTTTGGTACATATTTATGTAAGGTATATAGCCATATATAAGCCAAGAAAATAGCTACAGCATTTGCTGATCTTGTATATTGTTCAAATATTGTTTAAATGTGTCTGTGAAGCTGTCTTTTCTCTAAGCGAGAAATTAGTCTGTTCCTTTATTCCTCTTCAGCATCTCTTGATAGTCACATTTCCCTTTGTCCATTTCAGGGTTTAATTTGAGCTACCACATTTTTACTTTAAAACCTTGTAATTCAATAACATTTGCTTTAACTCATGTAGCTATTTCCTATCACAATTCATTTCAAAAAGGTTTTTGTTAGATTGTGAATTCTTAATATAAACCATTAGATATGTAGGTATTCTTATATTTTTCTCATTCTTTGTATACAACATGTACCCTATCAAATGCACAGAGATAGTATTAAAAGGAAGGCTTTCATTACCTCACTGTCATTTTACTCTTACTATCAAAATTGATTTTAATATATTTGTAGTATACTTTAGTTATAAAAAATAGTATTATATATCTCTTATCTGCTTTTGATGTCATTTGAATATCCTTGTCTGACAGGGGGTATGAATGGGCTTTTCTTGAGTTGAGATGTTTTTACCACCTAGAGAAGACAAAATCAGTGATATTTATATTTTCCAAATGCATTTGAAACAGGTATAAATTAAGAGAATATGAAGCTTTCATTTGGCTCAATATTCTTTATTGATTGATCACATCATAGTAAAGAGAAAATTTAGAACAATCAACTGCATTTTTGTTCTAAAATTATTTTTTAAACTTGAAAAATAGTTCAGAATATTTGAGCTTTAAACTTATTTTAGGCATACTGACATCATGTATTGAATTAATAACAGTATAAACAGCACATTTTGTATAGAGCATGATTGTTTCTACCATAACCACAAAGGTTCCAAATACTCTTATTATTTTTCTTTTCCACTGAAGAGGAAACAAGCTCAGATATTTTGGTATCTCTTTTATATGAAGCTTCCTTGTACACTTTGATTTGTGTGACCTAATTAATATTCTATTAAAAGAATACATACGACATTTATTTTATCAGATAGAAACATGTTTTTTCTTTGTTTTCTTGTCCCCCCCTTTTTTACTGTGTAAAATACACACAACAAAAAATTTACTATATCGTTATTTAAATTTCTGTATATAATTTTAATTTTTATTAAATTTATTGGGGTGACATTGGTTAGTAAAATGATATAGGTTTTAATCATACAATTCTATAATACATCTATCTGTTGCATTGTGTGTTCACCATCCAGAGTTAGTTCTCCTTCCATTTTAACCTCTTCTACCATCCCTCCCCTCTGGTAACCACTAAACTGTTTTCTGTGTCTATGAGTTTTTGTTTGTTTGTCTTGTTCATTTGTTGCTTTCAGTTTTATATCCCACACATGAGTGAAATCATATAATTTTTAATCTCTTCTATACCTATGTTATACATTCCCAACCTATTTTTTTTAAACATTTTATTGTGAACACAACATGAAATCTAACCTCTTAAAATTTTAAGTGTGTAATACAATACTGTTGATTATAGGCACCTTGTTGTACAGAGGATCTCTAGAACTTACTCATCTTATAACTGAAACTTTATGCCCATTGATAAACTCCCCTTTCCCCCAGCCCCTGGCAACCACCATTCCACTCTTTGATTCTCTGAACTTGACTATTTTTGATACTTCATTTAAGTAGAGTCATGCATTTAAATAAAAGTATTTGTTTTCCTGTAACTGGCTTATTTCAGTTTGTAGTCCTCAAAGTTCATCCTTGTTGTCATATATAGCAGAATGTTTTTCTTTTCTAAGACTGAATAATATTCTAGTATATATGTATTATTTTCTTTATCCATTCATTTGTTATTAGATGTTTAGATTGTTTTCACATCTTGGCCATTGTGAATAATGCTGACTCAAACACAGAAGCGCTAATATCTTTTTGAGATCTTCATTTTATTTTGTTTTATTTTGGATAAGTACCCAGGAGCAGAGTTGCTGTATTATATGATAGTTCGAATTTTCATTTTTAAAGGAACTTCCATACTGTTTTCCATAGCATCTGCACATTGTGCATCCCTACTAACGCTGTGCAAGAGTTTCATTTTCTCCACATACTCATCAACCCCAGTTGTCTTTTGCTTTTTCGATAAATGCATTTTAATAATTTTTGAGTGTACAACTCAGTGGCATTAAGGTAATTTACATTGTTGTGCAATCATCACCACTGTCCATTTCCAAAACTCTTTTATCATCCCAAATTCAAACGATGTATCCATTAAATAATAACTCCCCAGCCCCAGCTACAGGTTATCACTATTCTATTTGCTGTTTCTATTAACTTGACTACTCTAGATACCTCATATCAGTGAAATTATATAATATTTGTCATTTTTATATGGCTTATTTCACTTAGCTTAATGTTTCCAAGGGTCATCCATGTTGTAACTTTATTAGAATTTTACACTCTTTAATGCTAAATTATTAAATTATTTAATGCTAAATAATATTACATTGTGTGTGTGTATATATAAACACACACATTTTATTTATATATATATATATTTGTTTATCAAAGGATAAACAAAACATAATACAATTATAATATTTTGTTTATCCTTTGATCCATCAGTGAACTTTTGAGGTTTTTTTTCCACATTTTGGCTGTTGTGAATAATGCTGCTATGAACATCGGTGTAAAAACATCTGTTCAAGTCCCTGTTTTCAGTACTTAGGTGCATATACCTACATTTGGAATTGCCTTATCATATGGTAATTTAATGTTTGATTTTTGAGGAACCACCATACTGTCTTCCACAATGGCTGTACCACTTTACATTCTCATAAGCAATACACAAAGGTTCTAATGCGTCCACATCCCCATCAACACTTGTTATTTCTTTATCTTTTTCCTCTCTCTCTCTCTCTCTCTCTCTCTCTCTCTCTCTCTCTCTCTCTCTCTCTCTGCCATTCTAATAAGTATGAAGTTTCCCTTTGCTTTTAAAAATCAAGGATTTTAAGTACCAAAATATTGGGTTGTTGTTGGAAAATTCATGATGTATTTTTTCTATGTTTTTCATTGCAAAAATGCTTCATGACTTTTCCAACAACCCAATAGTTTATGGGAGATTTGCAAGAACAATTTCTTCCCCACAAATTTCAACATAATAAATATATGTAATGACCTTACATTATTCTAATATAAGTTGGAGGTAATTTCCTTAAATTAATTCTAGTATAAAAGTCATGCCATATATAGATATATTCTCTCCAATGACATTAGATAGATACATACTATTTTACTTATTCCCTTTGCTGAAGTGTATCTATTCATAATTACTCTTGATTAATGAAAAATTATAGATATCTCTCTATGCTCTTAGTAGGGTTTATGAAACCTCAACAATTCTCCAGTAGCAGAGAAAATATATTTGAATTAGCTTAGACACACACATACTATTTGATACAGAAATGTCACATGAACTTAAGTCCCTTTTTATATTTTCCTTTACTTGCCATGAATCCTATAATAAAATGCATGCCATTCTTATGTTCTTGAAAAATTAATATCATACAAATAGTGGGAAGCTTTAGGAACTGAACTATATTCATCTTTTAAAGTAATGACTAAATCAAAATCAATATCTAGTAGGGAATTAGTTATCATACTCTTCTAAAAAAATAAATTTCAAGAAGATTCTGAAGTGTAAAAGGATATAACAATAAAAAATCAAATCAAATATTTTTAATATTTCAAAATATCCCCAATGAACAGTGTTACAGATAACTGCAAAAAGGAAAGGAAGCTATTGTTCTTATGATAAGTATAAATAAGTATATTTCAGGATTAAAGAGTGAACTCATAGTATTTTTTAAGACAATCATTTGAACAATAAGAGTTTTGGTCACAAATAAAGATGTCATAATTGTGACCAAATAGTGTGGTCATTTAGACATTGAGGTTATGGTTGCTTCATGACCTGGCTAATGCCTTCATACATTAAATATTAACTTTGCATTATGTTTGGTACTATGTTAGGTTGGAGCAGACACAGCATTTGTTTTTTCTAATATAGTATTAATCAGTATTTAAAACCACCAGGTTTTGATTTAAGGAGTTATTTATACTTCATAAGCTAATTATAATCTTAAACAAATTCATGAATTATAATCAATTTAATATATTAGTTGACACATTTCACAAACATGTACTTATTTTTCACCAGGGGCCAAACCCTGTGTTCCTTGTCAGTGAACAGATATGATGAGTACAATTTTTTTCCTTCCCTAAGTTACTCAGAGACATTCATTATAATTGATTCTGGATCAGTGCACTAATCCAGAGGACAAATCCTCTTTTTTCATTTTCAGATAGTTCTGCAAAGCTTAGGTCAGGAATTTTAAAAAATTAAGTTTCTTTTCCTTTACCTTTACATTTAAAGTCACAAAAGTCAGATATGTTTTTTCCCATTTACTTCCTAAATAATGTACTGCATTAACCACTCAAAAAATTTTTGGCATGGTACCAAAATGAACTGAGATCTTCAGCATGCTCTGAATTAGTCCCCAAATAAAGAGAGTGATGAGCTTCCAAATGATGTTTAAACTCATTATCCTCCAACAGGGAATCATTAGACCATTGTTCCCTAGAATCATGATTACCATGGAATATCTGTAAACATCAGCACATGGTCAGATACATTGATGCAACCCATTTTTTTTATAAATAGAAACATACTTAAAAGATGATGAAGAAAATTAATGAACATTTATCAGTAATGAGACACAAAAAGATCTTATAGCTTAAGCCCATTTTGAAGGATGTGATAATGAACCTGAGAAATACAGAACCTGTGACATTAATCTTAATGTGGGTATAATGAACACGGTAGTAGAAATTGCCAATCAAGAACTTCTAGGAGTGGTTATATTGAAATTATGAGTCATCTAAATTGCAACAAATTTAAAAATCCAACATTGGATATAACTGATAAACTGGAGGTAATTTCCCCACAGATGTCCTGCAGACTTACGGAAATAAAGTCCTTTACATAGACATTAACAGACAGTGATTTTTTTCTTTGTAATGTCTTCCATATGAACAGACGATCCTCAATATAATACACCTTGAAATATTCAAAAGTAATTCCTGTACATTTTTGAAACTAAGGAAATCAGAATAGTGAAGATAACTATAATTGGAACAGATGTATTCTGTGGCTTAGTTGAAGCCGGATGAAATGAACTCTGTACATGAAATTATAAGTGTTAAAAATAGACAGTGTAATTCAAGTGCTTATAGGCAAGCATGTAAAAAATAAAATGGTACATGACCACAAAGTGTTTCTATAAGCAGTCCTGAAAAAAGGAATCACTCATATTATAGGTATGCCATGTGTATTCTTCCAACCATTGATTGATTAATCATCATATGAATCGCTAACTCAGTGCAGAGCAAAGACCAGGTTCCTACTGGTTTTGTTGTCATTGAAAGGATAGTGATAATCTCATGCCTCATCTTGCACCTGTGTTCGTTTTCCTCCTAACAGATACTAGCTGATGAAACAAAACATGATCTAATATTAAGAGGAAATGTCAAAATTATTGTCATGTTGAATTAAATAGACTTATTTTTTTTTAAGTTTTGAACACAGTAACTAGCAATTACTACCTGATTTTACATACATACAGCAAGAGGAAATATAGAGTATGGAGAGTGTGCCCAGGAGTCACGATGATACAGATTCATATTTAGCTTTGTTATTTTGATGCTTGTAATCTTGGAGAAGTCACTTAACCTCTCTAAATTTTAATTATACCATTTTCACAATTGGGAATATATATATATATATATATATATATATATATATATATATATATCTTAGGATTGTCATAAATGGTTTTGTTACTTACAAAATGCTTAGCAGAGCACCTCATACAAAGTTCTTTTCCAACAATTTTAGCTGTTGTTACAGATTATTATTCAATCATATTAGTTACTAGTAAAAGCATTCCCAGTGTGTGTGGTTTGCAAATACTTCTAGCAAATACAAGTCTATGAGCAAGAAAAAAGAAATAGGCAATGTTTTTCATTGTTCTGGAAAAATCCATACTTTCTTTGTATTTTACTTCTAGCTTTCTCTGTTATAAACACAGAACAATGTGGATTATTACTGAAGCAATTCCAAAATAATATCTATTTTAAAATATTAAAATCTTTAGTCTGATATAAAATAAAAACCAACTTAAAATTAAATCAATATTTTCTCTAAAGAAATCAAAAGAACATGATTTACCCAAGAAAATTTCTGCTATTAAAATGCAGGCACTTAAAGAGCTTTGTGAATAGAATTTTTAATAATCATATACTGCAGGCCATCATATCAGAGAGACAATACCTAGCAAAATCTATTAAATTATGTTGTATTGACTACATCTGTTGAAAAGTCCCTTATGTGAACTTACTTCAATCATTTCTATTCTCTGGTGAATATCCTTATTTTAAAAAATCCCAATTTGTATTCAATTTCTCTCTGTTATTGCCTTAAAGAAAGAACAAGCTAGCCATAAACAATCACATTGACAGATGCCTCTGAAAATTATGTTGCTCTTTCTGAGTCATTCCCAGGGTTTCTTTGGAAACTCCCTGAGTTTCTGCCCTGGAGACTTAGACTGATTTTCTGCTTCTGGCTTTTTATCCTGTCACTCAAGGGAAGAAGGCATCAGAAGGTTACCAGTGAGCTGAAATTGAAGTCAGAATCACTGACCCTACTGCATGACCCTTTCATGTTGTTCCCTGGGATGGGTCACATCTAATTTGTCAATTGTAAATTTTTAGTGTCTATTCACTGAATTCACATTCAGTATTTTACATCAATTTCCCTAGGGCTTCCTAGGAAAACAAGCCCAGAGGACCGAATTTGAGCTGCCAGTCATCAACTAACGAGTTTTATCTTTGCAAGTGGAATCCATTTTAAATAAAAGTAAAAATAACTTGGTCAAGAATGTCAGTTTAAAAAAAGAGATTATATAAAGAAAGTCACAAATCTGTTATTTCATTAAAAGTAATTACATTTAACCTATGTTAGCTTGTTTGGTAGTAAATTAAAATTAACAATGGTCCTTTTTTGCTTCTTTGTAAATAGCTAATTAATATATAGTTAGTGAATATACACAGGCATTAATCTATGTCTTCTCAATTACTACAAAGATAACATGGCATTTTTCAAATATTAATGTCAAAATAGTCATTATCTAAAACTTGAGATGAGTTTTATTACTTCACATATACTGAAAAAAACCGTGAACTTTATTTTCATTGTTAAGTACTTAATCTCAGAAATTTTACCCTTCCCAAAATTCATGCAGTCCTGGCACCGGGAAGCAAATAGTAGATTTCCATTCTGGAGCACCAAATTGGCAGGTGCAAAGGGCTTGTGCAGGGGTTTTCAAAATTATATGAAGTTAGTACTGATATTCATCTGGTTAAATACCACTACCACACATTCATTGTTGACAGCTGGTATCCTTTAGAACTAGATTTTGTTTGTTTGTTTGTTTGTTTATTTGTTTTTTGAGGGCAGTGTCACTGGCCCTCAGATGTGGGACCTGAACCGGGGCCGCTGGCCTCCCAAGCCAGCACCTAACCACAGCGCCACTCGGCCGGCCCAGAACTAGACTTTTTAAATTAAAGTTTATTGGGGCGACAATGGTTAGTAAAATTACATAGGTTTAAAGTGGTAGATGAAGGTAAATGGGGTCAAATATACAATGATGGATGGAGAACTGACTCTGGGTGGTGAACACACAATATGATATATAGATGATATATCACAGAATTGTACATTAGGCCTAGACTTGATTCCATTCGGAATGTTCCAAATCTGCTCCATAATAATTGTTAAATATTTTGAGTACTGTTGATTGCTGTCCCTTGAAACGCCTGATTCTATGGTGGTCTGGTGGAGCTCAGGAAGCATCAAATGTAAAAGCACATACATTGTTCTCATGGAGATGACCCAGTCAGCACACTTAGGAAGAGAAATACTGTCCCATTAGAAGAAGCGTGAGGCTAGGAATCTATTGTCCTGGACTCCAGTCCTTTTTTTTTTTTTCATTTTTCATTAGTTAAATCTCTACTCTTAGGTAGGTCACTTAACCCTCTCAGTATCTCACTTTATCTGCAAAGTGTAAGGGCTTTAAAAGTTTTCAAAAGATTTAAGCGTCATAGAGGTCATAGGTCTCTCTAATGTTCCTTTAATTTCTAAAGTTAATATGTCTATATTGGGTCATTGCTAAGAAAGAGTCAAGCAATGGAATTGGGAAATTAAGTGCTTCCCCCAACACACAAAATGGAAAGCCTGAAGAGAGTTAGTGAGCGGTGTTCTGGAGGTGTGGGGGAGGGGGGAGGGGAGGCAGAAGAGCCTGGATCAAGCCTTCTGAGGGGTCAGTCTTTCCCACAGCGTGTAGTAGGCTCTTTTGATGGTATATGAATATTGTGAAGCCTTTAAATATTATTCAGTGTGTTTCTACTTATGAAATTACTGCACAACTTACACGCTTGAAAAATTGGGCTGTGTGCTTAAGGTGTGTTGGTCTAAAGAGAGAAGCGCTGATTATTTAAACTTCAATTGACATTTGTATATCAGAACTATTATAACTGCTATAGTAGTATATACTGGAGCAGACATTTTAAAAAAGGAGAAATGGTTAGATGAAAGAGATCTGAAAATCAAAATATTAGATTATAAAAAAAAAATCATGTTTATTGTGATCCATTTTTCAAAGTCAACTTTAAAGTAGAAGACTCAAATAAATCTATCCCTTCCCAGTCATCACCAAATCTGAAATGCGGAGTAGTACATTTGATGTTCTGGGGACAATTTGGACAAAAAAAAAAAAAAAAAAAATGTGGTATTTCTAGACCCTTGTCACTTGTTTGTTACAACTAAAAGTGGAATGGGAATTTTATTGATTTTATTTTATCAAAAGCTCCTTGATCTAATTTATTATTTATTAATTTACTTAATCTACTCTATCATTAGCATTGTCATTCATCTATTCCCATATAATCATAAGACACATACTACGATCTAGAAATACAGAGATAAATACTATAAGCACCTGTGGCCTCTCTTCTCAAAAAACTAATTACCAGTGTGCAACTTAACTCACAGAAAATAGCTTATTTCAGTGAGAAGAGAGACCACAGGTGTTTTTCATGATTACTATTGTTAAGTTGTATCATTCATAATGTGTTTCTGGCTATCAGATGGTAAACGAATTTACTATGAAGTGTGAAACTCTTAAGTATTCAGGACTATAGACCAAATTGTGGTAGAGAATGAGCATCAAAATGAACTTCTTCAGATGTTTAGCAAAAAGTAATTTCCCTCAAAGTGGCACAGTCCTAAGAGCTCCGTCAAAAGTCTTTGATTAGAGCTATAATTCCCCGGGCTCTGGCATGCATGAAAGATGAAGGTGCAGGGAACCATACTCCTGGGCCAACTCAGGCATGGAGGATTTACCCTCGGGGAGGATGCTGTGTAAGGATCACATCACAGGATGCAGCCATGCTTTTGCTTGTTTGTCCACCAGCTTTAGTTTCATATGTGTTTTGGATATTATTGAATGATTTTTTTTGCATCAATTTTGATAGAGCTTTATTGTTTTCTCTTTTTTTTTTTTAACTGACGATATAGTCATTACACTAGTACAAGTATCAGTGTTAAACCCTGGATTAAACCCTGGATTAATCAATTTGGACACCATAATTTATATTGATTTATATGGATTTGTCTTACTATATTTTGTTTAATGTTTTCCATATTTTAAAGTGAGATAAGGAAGAAAATTTCTTTATCTTTCATAGTAGGAATCAACTAATGCTGTCCCTAGCTACAGCATATTTTTCTTTCAACTACCCATTTGCTTTTCAAAAAATCTGTCCATATTTTGGAGAGCTATTTTAGGAACTCACAAGTCTTATTAAGAAATTATGTGTCTGAAGCTCAGCAATTTCTTCAGTTTCAGTGTACTTTCTTTACTTCTGCTACTTTCAACTAAAATTAAAATCTTTTTATTAAAAATTGTGTATGAATATGCTCCTATATTTTAATCCATTGATCATTCTATCCATATGGATACAAAAGGAGGGGTATAAAATAACATTGATACATTTTAGATGGTTATTATTTCTCAGGTTTAGGTGATTTAAAATTTTATTCTTTCAATATTTTCTATTGCATATATACTGAGTTTATGCTGTCTCAGGTTCTGTATATAAGAACCTGTAGGGTATGAAGGCTGGAGTCTCTTCCAGATCATTGATCATATGTTCTGATTGGTCTTTGTTTGTGTCCCTTAATCTTTAAGTATTTTGAAATCATCCATGGGTATATGAATAGGTTTTAAGAGAAACAACTAAAATGTCATCTTATTTTAAATGATCATTATAAACTACTATAATATTATTAGGTAACCACCATTCTACCCTATTATTAGGAGTTTGGATATATTCATTCCACATATAAATATATCATGTAATCTTTGCCTTTCTTGGTCTGGCTTATTTCACTTATTATGATGTCCTTCAGGCTCAATGGTGGTTACCAGAGGCTGGACTGTGGGGGAAAGGGGATACTTAATAAAGAAAGAAGGTAGAATGATGGTTACCAGAGGCTGGACTGTGGGGGAAAGGGGATACTTAATAAAGAAAGAAGATAGAATGGTAGTTACCAGGAGCTGGGGGGGAGGACATCTTGGGGAGCTATTGTTTAATAGATACAGTTTCATTTTGCAAGATGAAAAAGAGTTCTGGAGATGGGCGGTAGTGACAGTGAACTGTACATTTAAAAATGAGTAAGATAGTAAATTTTATGTTATGTGCATTTTATCATAATAAAAAAATTGTGATGACAAAAAAATATTAGAAACTAAGACTCAAAAGCATACTATTTTGTAAATGTCATATCTTCTTATTTTTCATTATCAGCATGAAGATAGCACATGCTCTAAAAGTTCTTTTATCATTTGGTTTTTGAAACCGGGAAGAACTTCATTCAACCAGGTGATCCCACTCAACAGCTCTAGTAGACTGAGGAATTGGGGAGGGATGAGAAACAAGCAGTGAGGAAAGGAGACTGGACCTCCAGGAATTTTGAAAACAGTGGGTCCCAAAACAGAAAGAGGGAGGAGTTATTCAGCTGTTGGTTTGATATCTCTGGCTGGTCCATGGTACTTCACCCTGGATAAATCAGACACATCCATTAATTAACCAGAAAGTAGACAGGATGCCCAGATTTCTGCATCTTGGGAAGGCCCCATGTTCAAATAGCCACAATTTTGTAAATGCCACAACTTCACATCCCTAAAATATCATCTCTTGCCTAAAAACCCATGCTCCCGTCTTAGCTGAATATTTCACTGTCTCTCACTTGGATAATTGCAATAAATTCCTGCCTGGCCTCCCAGTTTTCAGCCTCACCTCCTTAGATCTATCTGCCTTCCCCTCTGTTGTCAGCGAGGCTTGTAAAATGAAAATCTGATTGTTTGGTTCTCTGCCACTGTTTTTCTCCATTTCTATGGAATCTAGTCTGTATCATGGAATATGAGGCCCTTCATTACCTGGCTCTATTTATCTTACCAGTTTTTCTCTCACTCGGCTCCCCATCACACTTGGTACTTCAACTGCGCTGGACTCCTTGCAGTTTTCTAAACATAACAGTGTCGCTCCTGTCATTGCTCCTTCAGTCAATGATCATTAAATGAACACTTTTACTTTTTTTTGTTTGTTTTTTCTTTTCTTTTCTTTTCTTTTCTGTCTGTCTTTCTGTCTGTCTTTCTTTCTGTTTTTCTTTCTTTTCCACAACACTTTCTTTAAAAGTTGCCTTTTCTAAGAAATTTCCTGACCTCCTCTTTTCCAGAGGGATTGATTTCCCCAGCACACATGTCCTTGCTGTGCTTTAGCGTTGCTTCCTTTATAGCATTTATGTTATTATCTCACTTGTTGGTTTATTTGCCTGATCCCCTCTCCTAGATTATAGTCCCTTTGCAGACAAGAATCATCATGTTTTCTCATTTTTGTAATCTATTATTTGTCTGGGTATAAAAGGTACCTAAAATATATTTTATAATGAATGAATAAACATAAAGAGAATGAATGAGAAATGGCATTTCTTTTTTTTTTCATTCTCTCAAGCCAATTTTATTTATTTATTTTTTTAATTAAAGCTTACTGGTGTGACAATTGTTAGTAAAGTTACATGGGTTTCGGGTGTACAATTCTGTATGGCATTTCTTTCATAAGTTGGGAGTATGGTATCTGCAGAAGAACTAGACTTTGAAATTGTGGCAGACATTTTCCAGTGTGTAAACTTGTCATATTACAATCTTCTCTGACAATCCACTTTTCAGCTATAAAATGGGAGTAATAACACAGATTTCTGAACACTGCTGTGAGTAAAATGAGATAAGGTATGTGAAAACACCAATAGGTATAATAGTAGGTATTATAAAAGTATTGACTGTTTTTCTTTATGTCTGTGTCTTTGTAGAATCCTACCTCCTTCGGAGAGATTATGATAATGATTGTTGTTGTTATTATTATTAATTTCTTTTTTTTTAAAGATTTTATTGGGGAATTCAGAGAGGAGAACAGTGTTGGGGAATTGAGGAAAGGGACTTCCCAAGTCGTTCGTTCTTCAGTCTTTGTTGTGAGAGTGCCAGTTGCCATCTGGCTTCCTGTCGGCAGCTCATGGCCTCTAAGCTCAAGATGCGGTGTTCAATCTTAGTTGCAGGTGCGCATAGCCACATCCCATGCAGGAGTCGAACCAGCAGCCTTGTTAAGAGCGCACACTCTATCCACTGAGCCATCCAGGTGGCAGCTCAGCTCAAGGTGCCAAGTTCAGACTTAGTTGCAGGTGAGTGTAGCCCACTATCGAACAGGCAATGTTTTTGCACCAGCTGAGCCATCCTGCCACCTATTGGTGGCTCAGCGATAGCGCTGCTTGTGCGCAGCATCACTAGGCCATGTGGGAATCGATCTGGCGGCCCTGTTGCTCAGAGCTTGCACTCTTAAACCAACTCAACCAACTGAACCACTTAGCCGGCCCTATTATTAATTTCTTTAATTAAATGGTTGCTTTTGCACCACTTCTCTTAGACAATGTAAAAATAAATTTCCTTTTGAAATTATCTAAATTTGGAAAAAATGAGAGTTGTAATACATAAAAACTGCATATATAAAAACTGAAGCTCTACACAGGATAAAACAGGCTCAAGTGATTGTGTTGTATCTTTTGTCTCCAAAGATCGCAATTACTAGGCATTTAATTTACGTGATAAGAAGGATTAAAAACCTGATAACCAGTGACTAAGGAGGGAGGAGGGAAAAGCAATTGTTGAATTTACCCTTCTTCCTCTTCCCTTTGCCTCTCACATACCTGACACTTTTAATCACCCTCATGTACTTGAGACCAGCAGAGGTTGGAGGAGAGGCAGGAACACAACTCACCTGGGCTCTCTGCTAGTGATGCTGTTCATATTCAGGCCAGGAACACACACAAAAAATATTACTTGCTGAAAATGTGTACCTAGCTCCCTCTAAATATGAATTACGCTTAGGTTAGACATAGTTAAATTCAAATTTTCTCTTATTCTTTCAAATCATTTTAAGCTAAAATCATGTTGTCTGAAATACAAATTAATTAACACATTCTATTTAATAAAAAGGAAATGTCAAGATCTCCTCAGCAAAATTAATGATTCATCTTTACAACTCTCACTTTTCATCCACAATAAGTGAGAAAGCTTTTGATTGTTGTAGGTGTCATTTTGCTTTTTATAAGCTGTAAAACATGTACTGAAACACTTCTTTGATGAACATATTGTCACCTACTGAAATGTAATTGGACATCAGATTCTTTTTCAACCTAATGATAAAGAATAAAGTCTTTTGATAATAGCACTCTTTGATGTTATAAAAGTTATCAGACTTCCAATCTAGTGACTACGATTTTGGGAAGAGTTCATTAATCACAATGAAGTAATTATCTTTGGCATTCATCTTTCTCTAAATTGTGAAGTGTCAATCCCAAAATGAATGTTATTCTGGAGTTAAAGGAAATAGAATATCCATAATTTGGTGAAGAAAGATTTTTAAATACAAAATTCTGTATTTGAAAGCTGTGCGTAGTGAAATAAGCACAGCCCTATAATCATGTATGACCTCCAAATTTTAATCCTATGTCTGCTTCTGAATTAACATTGATCCTTCATGAATGAGTCACAGGATGTTGCACAATAGATTTTGTTTAGATGAACCTCAGGATTTCCTAGACTTAATCATACTGTGCTTTACTACTCAACTCCGTAGGTGTGCCTCACTTTGAAAATAAACTTATATTGCTCGTTTATTCAGTTCTTTAGATTCCACATATAAGTGAGATCATATGGTATTTGTCTCTCTCTGACTTATTTCACTTAGCATAATGTTCTCTAGGTCCTCTATAGCATTACAAATGGTACGATTTCTTTCTTCTGACCACTGCACTGTACATCTGAAGCTGCCGCTGAATAATATTAGATGTTAACTATAATTTAACACATATATAGTCATGGGATGTGGAGTATAGTGTGGCAATGGAGTCAATGGCATTGTAATAGATATGTATGATATTGGGGGGTGGGGGCAGTGGATGGGGAGTGGAGGGGAGTCACTTTGTAAGTGGGGAAAAGGATAACTATTGCATTGTTTTGTACATATGTAACTAATAATAAAAAAAGAAAAAATCTTTAAAAATGAAAAAATAAATATATAAACTTACAAAATAAGTCAATGCCAGGCACATAAATAAATCCAACTGTTTCTATCATGTCTGGTTCAAATATTTTTCCATCTTCTCTTCTGCTTGTGCACACTTATATAGAGAAGATGAATGACAGGTCAAGTGTGAACTTGACTCTGAGCCATGAAAACAAGTTTGATTTGAAGGATTTCTTTCGAAAAAGTATAAGAGTGAGTAATTGAAAATGAAGTAGAAAATGTACTGAAAGTAGATACTGTGGATTGGATGAATTTGCCAAGTATACCTGGCTTAATGATTAACAGCATAAAATACAATTGATGAAAATGAATAGCCTCTTCTTCCAGTATTTTTAAATATATGTGTTAATTTCAGAAAGCCTCATAGAAAGGTTTTTCTTATGGCAACAGGCCTAACTTAATTGTAACCCCAACTTGGGGCTTCACAAAGGGATGTATATTCAACAAACTCACAGTGTGATTCTGCTTTGAATCACTATCTTGGCTCTATCTTCAAATTCTTTTCTGAGCTCCAGAATCTGCTTCAAATATCTGCTGAATTTCTACAGAGTTCTTCAATTCAAAAACGATTATCACTGATTTTCTTATCTCCCTAAAGAAAATCATCATACAGTATTCTTTTTTTTTTTTTTTTGAGGGCAGTGTCACTGGCCCTCATATATGGGACCGAACCGGGGCCACTGGCTTCCCAAGCCAGCGCTTAACCACCGCACCACTCAGCCGGCCCCAGTATTCTTTTTAAATTAATGGTACTGTCCTCTATATTACCACCTTAGCTAAAAATCTCGGTCACCTTTTAATTCTGTATTCCCAACCTCAAGGATGGTGCCTTGTATGAAAAGAACATTCAAGAGTGTTGACCAAGTAAAAGATGAATTCTATTAACCATTCAGCCTTCCACTCACATCTACAAGATCCCTGTGCCCTAATCTCCAACCGAAATCTGAAGATAGTTTGGGCAAATGCATACTGAAACCCAAAGTGGATGAGCAGTTGTAAATCCCTTCACCCACAGATTTCTGTTGTATCAAAGAGCCCATGTTACAGACAGAATTGAACAATAGCTTTGATGATGAATAGAGCTGGATTCATACCTGACTTTACTGTTTTCTAGCTCTGTGATCTTGGATGTATTACCTAATCAGCCTGAGCCCCAGTTTCTTTACACGTAAAATGGTTATAACATCTCATAGAGAGTTGGGAAAATTAAAGGAGATGGTGAAGAGAAAGCATAGAACAGAATAGGCATGTATTAAATGGTGGTTTCTATTATTACAAACCCTTCCTTAGTGATCTTCACTAACTTCATGATTTGGCATCTGACAATATTTCATACATGAGTACTTTCTTACATCTAATACTTAACTCGTGAAACCTTCAACCATTGGCATAGAATTATCCTCACTGACTTGAAATAAAGCACTGAAATATTACTTCTCAATGAGGAAAACATTTAGGGTAGAATAAAAGCTATGGTTTACAATCCTACATCAGTTTAGGGAATGTTTAATGAACGAGAATCAATTTAAGGAAAATAAAAATATTTGGAAAGTTCCACAAACAGCTATCCTTCCTATAGGGCCATTGAAACACTTTCTGAGCACTCAAAGCAAAGGAAAGTCCAAATCAAACAAATTCTGGTATAAAGACGTAGCTACCTAGCTGAGTGATGATGTAAGAGCATTTGGGTAGCCAAATGATGCAATGGCATTCATGTCTACATATACTCTTCATCTTCATGCCTTTGAACAATGGCAATTTTAGGGAATACACAATTCTCTAGGATACCCTATCATTAAGCATATTTCTGAAGGAGTTCTTAATAATTACTGTAGTTTAATTTCGCTTAGAGAATCTATAATTTTGCTAACTGTACTTTGAGATAGTGCTTCATGTGATATCTTCATTTGTACTTTGTATGTGTGAATATGTGCTTGATAAATCAGACTCAGCACGGTCTCCCCTGTCACATTTCATCATGTCACACTAATAGAATTTGACATGCTCTGGGATGTGGTGATGAATAACCTTATGTGGTAACATTTTGGAGAATTTTAAAAATTATGCTCAGCAGTGGTTTCAAAATCTTATGTGTACTTCCAGTTGTTGAAGTAACTTTTACAAAGTAAAGGTTCCCAGCCATGAAAAGATCAGTTTAGGACTTTAGTACCAAATCACTGTGAGAAATTCATATTTAAGCATATCAGTAACTATTAAATAATACAGGGTTGTAAAACAGAATATGCCTAACATTGTAAAAAAAGGTGTACCACATTTTATATGAGGAGCAGACCAGAGCTCTGAGACACTGATCAGAAGTAATAAAGACATATGTCAGAGATTAAACTAACAATCTACATGGGTTTTAGTTTTTTTGGTTGGCTTTTTTATTATTTTTGTCTCCTGAAATAGACATTGTTTGTGTAACTTTCAAACTGGCTTCTGAATTGAATGTTCTCCTTATGCTAAGCACGTTATAGTCTTTGCTGTCATCTTGTATCATTATTCCCATTTGCTAGTTGAAGAAACAGAGGCAGAGAGAGTGGAATTAACAGGCCCAAAGTTACATAGCTAGTATCCGGAAATCTTGTGCTAATTACAAACACTGCAATTTTCAGGACCTGCTACTCACTTGTGCCCCTTAGACAAAGCTGACCATGCTGCCAGGACACCATATCCTTGTGGCATCCACATCACCTTTCCTGGAGAGATTGCTTCATGGTCAGGATTCTATTCACCAGGAGGGTAAGAGTTCATAACTTCTGCCTGAGAACTGAGGACTGACTCCACAGCTGGGCAGAGAGACCTCTGTGGCCTGTGAAAGCATATTGTGCAATTCTGCTCTGATTAGTAGCACAGCATGGCTTCTGAAATCAAGCAGTTTCTAAAGCCCAGCAGGATTCATCTAGATAAAGTCCAGTCAACACTCTTCATGAACCTATCCATACTAAATGCAGTGCTAATTTTTGAAACTGAAGCCCACAGAACATTCCCTAGGTAACAATAATTCAACACTCTGTAATTCTATATTCAAAACATCTCCTGTTGGAGTAAAATAATACATGAAACAACTGCTTTTGTTTAAAAGCGTTATTTTCCAAATAGGAAACTTTTTTTGTAATTGCTTGCCCTTTTATGGAGAATTGGCAAAATATCCCAATATTTGGGTAAAAGTGAACAACATTAATTCCAGTTTGAAGAGATATTAAATTGTGAAAGCACGTTTTCTGCTCTGGGAAGTGTGTTGTAGTAGTTTCTATACATGGTTAATTTCTATACCAATATGAGATAGTGAATTTTATCCACATTTTTTATATTGGGTTGTCAGAAAAGTCATGACGTATTTTTTTTCTGTTTTCTGTTGCAAAAATGTGTCGTGACACATTTTCTGAAAACTCAATATATAATATAATTTCCCACAAATAACACGTTCATAATGGCTTTCATAGATAATGGCTGGATAATGTGATGTTTAAAAGGAACACTTTAGACTTACCACATGATGAATTTTTTTTTTTTTTAATTAAAGTTTATCAGGATGACAATGGAGTAAAGCTACATAGGTTTCAAGTCGACAGTTCCATAATACATCATCTATATATCACAGTGAGTTCTCTTTCAAATTATTTTTGATATTCTAATAATATTTATTATTCTGGAGTCAGCTTAATGTCTGTGAACTTTAGTCTTTAGCATGTGGACAACATTCCATTCTTCCCACTTTCCTTCCTTCCTCTTTTGCTTCTTCGATTCTTCTTCCCTAAATATTTTGACAAATATTAGCTGATATTTTTACACACGGGACTAACCATTTTGTACTTCCTTAGCTTGAAAGGATTTTTCTTTTTATAACTAAACCAGTATGTCTCCAACAGTGCTTCCTCAAGCACTCTTCAAGAGCATTAAAATATGTCACTCAACATTAACAATATTGTATCATATATTTTAATAAGTTGCTAAGAGAGTAAATCTTAAAAGTTTTCATCACAAGAAAAAAGAATTTATAACTGTGAGGTGATGCATGTTAACTAAACTTATCGTGGCAATTATTTCACATTATATACATAGATCAAATCATCATGTTCTACATCTAGAACTAGTATAATGTTGTATATCAGTTATATCTAATAAAACTGGAAAATTTTAAATTAAAAAATAACCCTTACTGTACAATCTGTTGTAGAACAGTCTTGAAGACTCTCATTGATATTAGCATAGAAATGACCCTCAGAATAACTTCAAAAATATATTTTTCTCACCCATTATCACCATGTGGCACTGTTTCCCAGGAACAGCAATTGAAGAAACGCTGAACTGAGCCTATTGTAGTTGTATGTTAGGATTTGTGTGATATCAGAGACACCCTATTTCTTTCTGTTTCTGAGGGAAATATCACAGAGAATTGGGAAAAATCTTGAGTACAAGAAACTTTGCTAGGTATGTTGTGAAGCAAGCCACCCTGTCTCTGTTATCATAGCCTGAGAGGGAAATTCCCTGGGAGAAGACCTCAGGAGGTTGTGATGCTTTTTGTGTGGTGTGGGGCATAGGGCCACAGTAGGTACGTGATCGGCATTCTTTGTCAGTTTTTGATGTTGCTGTGCTACATCATGTCTTCAAACAATACTGGAAAAATGTCTCTGTGTATTTATAGAACTCCAAAGATAGCTTTAGCTTTACTATTTTGATGACAAAGTTTCTAACATTTCAAACAAGTTTCTCTCTTTTCTTAAAAGACTATGACAATGTACTATCTATCGTCTAGATGCTCTGTTACTGTATTGAACATTAATGCCATGTGTCTGTAAGCACTTAGGTTACCATTTGTCTCTATACTATACAATGAGAATATGAATAGTGACAATTTATAATGTGTTTTCTATGTGCCTGGCTTTGTGCTATGTATTTTACACATATTATGTCATTTAATTCTCTCAGCTGTGCTTTGAAATATGAGGAAATATTTCTACTGTGCTTTGAAATATGAGGAAACAGTGACTCATTAAAATCAAATAACTTACCCAATATTATATGGCTACTGGGGAAAAGAGTCAGAAATCAAACCCAGGTCTACCAGATTCAACCCTTATGTTCTCAACTGATTATTCTGCCTCACACTGTAACTATCAAACTAAGAAAGAAATTAGTTGGATTTTTATAGTGCTTTTCTACCATTTCTCCAACATGGAATTATATGCATAACTGGGGCATTCCATTTGCCACTGAGCTATCTCTGCATTTTAGGTATTCTGCTAATGAGAAATGGATTAAATAGCCAGTGAAATATCTGAGGTCTATGCAAGGTATAGAGGGTACACAGATGCAAGCAGGCTAAATTGAATTGCTGAATAAAATGATGAAATTGTATTTTACAAAAGCAAAAACATAAAAAAAAACTGCAAAGCAGAATGGTTGAAATAAAAGAAATGAGAAAGATTTTTTGGCACATTTATCTAATGATGGAGATTTTAATATTTTTTTTTTTTTTTGTAAGTCAGAAATCTCTGACTTGTAACTCAGGAGAAATCCAAGACAGGAGTTTTAGCATGGAACTTACAGGAAGATTTTTTTTCATATTTATTAAAGAAGCCAAAGAAAATGTAATCTAACTAGAACTGAATGAAGATACCAAAAAGCCACATCTGAAAACACCTGTGGAGACATGTATAACTGCCTGTCTTCTTTGTAAGCCTATTCCCAACTGAAATAAACACAAAGGCTGTGAGCATAATTATTTTTTTCTATATACAGTCTATAAAGAAATTTTGTGCTCCAAACAGCAGATTCTGTTTAGACAGTGTGATTGTGAAGTCTAAATTAGACTCTAGAAACCCAGATGTAAAAAGAAACTTCAAGTTGGTTCCCCTTCTCTGAAGAACTATGAAGTTAAAAAACCCAAATAGACAATAATGTTTTTAGATGCTTTTAGAAGAAAAATAAGAACATTCCTAAATAGAATCCCTGTAAGCCAACATTGACCTATTAAACATTATCTCTATGTTTGTTATCAGAATGTGTTTTGGGTAGTTTTACAAAACATATTAATTTATGCCCTGAAAATTACATTTTATTGTTTTACTACATGACTTTCATATTCTGGAGACTATTTTCTGTTAAAGAAATAATTTCAGTGTGCCATCATAGTTTGCATAATTCTGAAAAAGAAGTTCTGGACTTTTATTCTACCTCTCATTCTCCACAAATGCAAGTTTTTTCAGGTTAGACTGCTTGGTATGCCATTATTTTATTGAATATTCATTTTTGTACATCAGGATTCCAACATTAAATGAATTTCTATGCACCAAAGAAGCATGAGACTTAATCACCAAGTTGTATTTTAAACAAAGCAACTCATTCTCAACAAAGGAAGTTAAGAACATGCGCAAAATGTACCTGCTTTACAATACTTTTAAAAGATTGTGAATACTTGGGTAGGAGTTGCCAAAATTGAAGAATGGCTTTCATGAGGAGAATAAAAGGAAAATCCTGCTATAAAAATGCTTTTAGAGTTCATTGAATTCTGCATATTTTCAGCTCAGGTAGATCAGCAAATTATGGCATTCATTATTAAACAAGGCTAGAATCTCAACTAGAAAAATGAGGGGCCTGAATGGTGATCATTAAATTGTATAACGTCATAAAATCTCTTATGATTCTAAGTAGCCTCATCTTTTATTACATCTTAAATACAAACTAAAGAAATCACCAAAAAGACTTTTTCTAGGAATAACTGAAGTAATATAGTCATTAAAGCACGAGTACAGAGATTTAATGGTAACATACAGTACATATTTAAACAAAATCAGTACATTGTACTTAAGTTTGAGTATCAATAATCTATATCGAAACATGGTAGTCAATGAAATGATTAGGGAAACTAACCCTCTTATTAACAGAGATAGCCTTAAGCATTGAGAACATAGTATCTTATTACTCTCTCTTAAGATGAGCATTTTTCTTTTATTTCTCTCTTTTGTCATTTTCATAGTATTTAATGTACTAGTTACCATAAGATTTTATAGTAGTAACTCCTGTTAAGGAAACACAAACCAGTGTCATGAAAATAAATGTGTGTTCACAGACCTCCTGACGCTAAATGAAATCCCTGCAGTAGTTATTTTTAGACATGTGTGCAAGCTGCCTTACCACATTATTTTAGCATATCTAAGAACTAAACTGAGGAAGGGAAGTGTTATTAAAGACTGAGCTGTAATTGTGCTAATACATTTTTTTTTTCTTTTTCTTTTTTTACATTTATGCAGAGGGAATTTGATATAGTTTGTGCCTCAGAAGTCCTAATGGGCAGTTGAAGCCTTTTAGCTAATGCTATTGGATGTGTGGTTGATTGGTTGGTTAATAAAAAATTAATCTTAAAACCAGAAATTATGAGACATGGTACATATAGAGCTGACAAATTTTAACTTAGAATATTCCTTCTTCTTTTGTAGTAAGTTAAGTATTTTCCTATGAAAATGATCTGCCCATTGGAATGAAATTGCTTATTGTCTTTTCTTGCATAAAACATATTTGAATTTTTCATCCAAAATTTATTTTGGTTATTCAAAATAGAATGAGAGCTTAATTGATAGGTATAAAGCAATATGAATGTAAAATATATCTAGATTTCTGCCTTTTTTCCCAATATTTTAATGTCATTGTCCTCACATATAATTCAATAACATCAATTCTTGAGTCTTTTCAAAGCATTGACCACGGTTTTTGTAGAAAGAGCTCTTTCATTTCAAACATATTGTATTAGTAAATAAAATATTCACTTAAAAATATAAGTATAGTAACAAGAATAAGTGCCATAAACAGGTTGGGGAAGAAATATGAATAACTTGTATAAGCAGACAACTGAGACAGTGAGAGGTCAAGAATGGTATATAGGAAAAGCCTTCACCGAATCTCAGGATTCAGGCTGTGTGGTATAAAAGGGGACAAGAAGCTACTGAAAAACTTCAAATCAGTTCTTAGAGATCAGTTGAGAATGCTTTTACTGAAAAATTTCAAACTTCCCTGGATAAAACTAGAAACCAACTTTTAGTGCACTTCAAATGTACTTCAACTTTTTCTTTGTACACTTACAACTCAGACTGAAAGACCTGTGAAGTAGTTTAGTGGTTTTAAAATGAAGTCACTACATATTTTATTTTCTTTGTTTTGTATGAAAACACATATTAAGTTAAATTCAGTATGACCAAAACCATAGAATTTTACTCTTCATTTCAAAATGGAGAAAAGTGGATATTTTATCTTTTTTCAGACTATAGTGATACTTTGTTTGATGCTGTGGTCCAGAATCATTTGCCTAAGTAATGAATGTGTCCTTCAGTTTCCTTTAGTCACAGACACCTGGATGCAGAAACTGCGGCTCCACCAGTGTGTTCGCCCTTGTTCTTTATAGTAGGGATCTGAAATGACAGGTTACTTTACCTATTAGCCTCCCTGAGCACAGGTTGATCATTTTTATTAAGTCTATGCACTGAGAATGAGTGGAGTTTTATTTCAGTTTATACTTGTGGTGAGCTGGGAATGAGGAGGTTGAGGGAATTGGGGAAAGGAAGTGCTGAAAAATCTATCTTCTTTAGTAAAAGGACTCTTGAGTTCCCTATAGAATCAAGCTTTATAATCAAGCTCTTAACAGCACTGAAGTTGTTTTGTTTTGTTTTTCTGGGGTCCTTGCTTTGGTGGTATGCTTGTAAAGGGAAAATTGCATGAGCTCCATTCTATTGTTTAAAGCAAACCAGGATGTATTTCTCTGCCTTTCATGCCTACTGCCCTCCAACTGTCACCTCTAGCAGCACTCAGCCAGCTGGGCTCTCCCAACTCAGCTCTGTTCTACCTTTACACCTCTGTACGTGGATTTTCTCTGTCTCAATAACTCTTCCCTCATTCAAGATGGCCCAGCATTTTTTACTCATCTTTCAACAGTAATCTCAAAGGCCAACACCTTTGGCATTCTGGCATATCTTCTTTTATTTATCCAGGAAAAATACATGATAAAATTCTGGGTTTATAAACCAAGAAAAGGATGTTTATATAAATGACCAATAAGATTGGTATGATTTAGCCTGAATTAAACTCTGATTTCTGGTCAGTTTCCATAATGTGCTAATGTTATCCACATCTGTCAAAAAAAATAGTAAAAATAACAAGAATAATAAATTATTTGGTGTTTAAAGAGTACAAGTCACTTAGGGTGTTTATATTCATTATCTTTGTTTGTTATAATAACTGTAGTGCTAGACACTATTATAGCACCTTCTTATTGTGAATGGGGAATCCAAGGCTTATGAAGATTAATTTGCTCAAAGTCCAATAGCTTTCAAAGGCAAAAATGGGATTTGAACCTGGGCCACCTGATTTCAAAGTCTAGATCTCAGACTGAAACCATACTGCTTCCTCTAATTAATAACTGGATCATGTTAGACTTCAAGGAACTCTGGAATGCCAGACAGTAGAGTTTTGATACCACAGGAAGATTTATTTGAAGAGTAAACCCTGAAACTTTCAGAATTGAATTTGTGTAATTGACTTATAGTATGGGGTGGTTGGTAAAAGACTTCATGGTCTCACAAATGCATAGCTGAAGAGCACTTTGAGTTCTTGGCACCATATTTTAAACAGAACTCATCAAAGAAGGAAGTGTGATAGATTAGGGACAGGTAACTATAACACTCATAGACCAAATTAAGAAACAAAGGACACTAGAATATCTGAATGAGTATTTAGAAGATGTATTTCACTTGGGAAACAATTTTTTGATGATCTTTGAGATAACAGTTTCAGCAGAGGATGGAAGAGGGCATGAATTTGCAATGAGTAAGTGGGAAGTGAGAAAGTGACAGCAATGAGTATAATCTGTCGTTCAAAATATTTAGCTAGGTATCCCAGTCAATTCTTCAATTAAGCAAAAAAAAAAAAAAAAACATGTCTAAGTACTTGTGCCTATGTCAGTCAATTTAGTCTATAAGTAGAAGGTCACTTAGCACACTCTTTGTTGATTTACTTTCCTCTAATGTGTATATTTTTCCTTTTTCCCTAACAGCTGTTTTACTCACTATAGAGTCACTTTTTTTTCTTGCCACCTAAATAGAATAAACTTGAGATTTCTTCCCAGCTATTATTTTATAGCAATGAATCAAATTTAATGTGCTTAATTTACAATTGTAGAACTTGGTATTTGAAATATAGATGTTTAGAAATAACCAGAATTTACGGTCGATAAGCAAAATTCAGGGGGTTGTATCTCACTCATAATTTAAAACTTAAATTAGGCTTCTTTCCTACCACTTCACCTCATTGTGAAGTAATAGAACATGATCTTAGTTGGGAGTTGGCCTTTGACTAGAATAAAAGTTTAAACAAACATTTTGGTGCACCAATAGTGTATATTTCACCTTTCCCACCATCTAAATGAATACACTTTGAAAAGTAGAGCTAATTGTATCACAGTATTAGGAGAGAATGCATTAAACAGGAGATAATGAGTGGTTCTAGAGGTGCTTCAGAGACACAGGGCTTCTAGAAACAATTCAAGGCGCTAATTACAATTTGAGGCTGCTGTCTGAGCCCCCCTGGGGTAGGAGTTAACCCCTTGAACTCTTTCTGTTCCACATTATTTAACAAAGGACCTAAAATTAATGGTATTACTTCTTTGACTCAAAACGTTAACCCTTGACTGTGGAATATATGTCTGGCTCTCTTTGTAAATTGTGCTTCAAAGTTGTAGAATTTTATTTTATATCCCATACTCACCCAGTGAACAGTAATCTTCCTTCTCCATATTTATTAATTATTATAGAGTCACTTGTAGTCTCCATATTTATTAATTATTATAGGGGCACTTGTAGTCTCCATATTTACTCCATTTTTAGTATTTTAAATATTTTAAAATACTAAAAAATATTTTAGTAATTTATCATAAATTACATAAATTAAGGTATTATAAAACTACTGAATACCATGTAAGTATGAAAATACTTACATTAAATCTATATATAAAATATTTAATAAAGCTAAACATATGTGTATCCCATGACCCAGCAATTTTACTTCATATGTTAAAAATATTCATAATTGTTCTATTTGAAATAGTCCCAAACTGGAATCAACTCAGATGTCCTTCAAAAATAAAATGGATAAATGAATGATGGTATATTCCTATAATTGGGATTACATACAGCAATGAAAATGAACAGGACATTGTCACAAACAATAATGTAAATGAAACTTATAACTATAATTTTGAGCAAAAGATACCAGACACAAAAGCAAATATGCTGATGAGTCTGTCTATCTATCTATCTACCTACCTACCTACCTACCTACCTGCCTACCTACTTACCTATCTATCTGTTATGGACTGAATGTTTGTGACCCCTCCTCCACTAAATTTCATGTGTTAAAATCCTAACCTCCATTATGGTTGTATTTGGAGGGGAGAGCTTTTCAGGGGGTGATTAGGTCATGAAGGTAGAGCTCTCATGAATGGGATTTAATGCCCTTATGAAAAAAACTCAGAGAGAGGCCAGCCGAGTCCCTCAGTTGGTTAAGTGCTCGCTCAAGAGTGTGAGCTCTGAGCAACAGGGTTGCCAGTTCGATTCCCAGCCCGAGCTGAGCTGCTGCTGAACTGCCAAAGGTGGCAGGATGTCTCAGCTAAAAAAACAATAAAACAAAACAAAGAAACCCTGAGAGCTCTCTTTCTCAGTTCCCCATATGAGGACACAGCAACAACTGTTCATAGAACTGATATGGATATTTGTAACATCTCTTCTGAAGTGGAATTGCCTTCTGTGAAGAAGGGAGTGGGTTCTCACCAGACAATGAACTGCTGGTGCTTTGGTATTGAACTTCCCAGCCTCCAGAGCTGTGAGAAATTAATGTTTTTTAAGCCACTCAGTCTTTGGTATTTTTGTTATAGCAGCTCAAATGGACAAAGACACTATCTATCACAAACACACTGGACAGTCATAGAGTTACAAGTCAGGGTAATGATTATCTTTGAGGAGGAGGAGCTGTGAGAGGGCTTAATGGATATTATGCAGCCCTACTGATGATGTCCTATTTCTTGATCTGGGCACTGGCTGAAAAGATGTGTCCACTTTGTAAAAACTCGTTGAGCTTATGATTTATTCCCTTACTGTATGTAGGTTATGTTTTAATAAAAGTTACACTTTTAAAAATGTACTTGCTAAGAACAACTTCCTAGGAGATCTGTTAAGTGAGTTTATTCTCTATTAGCAACCATATCAGTAGAATACATTCTTAATATTTCAACCCATAAGCTTTCTCAATTGAGAATTAATTGAAATGGAAGCTGCAACAAATTAACTTTGAGCAGATGACATTTAATTCAAACATGATCAAATAGGAAATTGCCCTTGCTTAAAGATGCTATTACAGTGGTGTGCTACTTAGTTATAGATACTAAGTTACTTTTATTCATTCTATTTTTAAGAAGCATAGTATTATGGTTAGTATATAGGAATCAAAAATTGACATAACATGTTAAAGAATACTTAGAGGTATAGTTAAAGCATGCTCTCCAAAGTAAGGCTAAGCTTATTTGAGCTTGACCTTGTCAAAAATCCAAATTCATCAAACACAATATATTATAATATTCATGAGAATTATATGCAGCAATAGAAGAATTCAGTGCAATAGATTCAAGACATTGTAAAAGAACACTAGTGTAGTTGGAGCTACTATCCATGATAAGTGTGTGCTGGTAAAAACCTAAAAATCTTCTTTATATCGTTGACTAAGTCTCCTGGGGGACTATATGTATTGCAATTAGTTATCGGAAACACAATTTTTGTTTGTTTGTTTGTTTTTGTTTTGTTTTGTTTTGTTTTTGAGGGCAGTATCACTGGCCCTCACATGTGGGACCGAACCGGGGCCGCTGGCTTCCCAAGCCAGCGCTTAACCACCGCGCCACTCGGCCGGCCCCAGAAACACAATTTTTAAATGACATACAAGAGGAAATATTAAATTCAGGTTTTGGGGTTTTTTTTTGTTTTTTGTTTTTTTTTTTTTACTATTTTGTAAAAACCAAGCTCAACCCTCCCTCCAGGGAACTAAGGGAAGCAGCTAGACTCTTTCTCCACCTCTGTTTCCATAATGGTGGGTAGTAAAGAGTATTGAGCAGTGATTATGGACAGTTATTCTTCAGTGGAAATTATCGGAGTTGAAATAAATATTTTCTTTTTTGTTGTTTTTTTTGTTTGTTTGTTCTTTTGAGGGCAGTGTCACTGGCCCTCATATATGGGACCGAACCAGGGCTGCTAGCTTCCCAAGCCAGCGCTTAACCACCACGCCACTCAGCCGGCCCTAATATTTTCATTTTTGATTTAAATTCTCTGATTTGATCTACCATTTATCTGATTCTGCTGAGGTTTCTACTTTGGCTACATCTAGGGGAAGACATTCCCATTTATTTGTTCAAAAACACATACTTTTCAGGAATGGCCAAGTGGCTCAGTTGGTTAAGAGCTCGCTCAAGAGTGCGAGCTGAGCTCTGAGCAACAGCAGTTCGATGCCCATCCCAAGCTGAGCTGTCGCTGAGCTGCCAACAGGTGTCAGGATGGCTCAGCTAAAAAAAGAAAAAAGAAAAACACATACTTGGAATGTCTACTTTGTACCAGAAGTGTTAACTCCTGGGATATTATGGAAATGAATGCATGATCAGTATTTTCAAGAGATAGACAACAAGACAAGGTACATATGTGAGGATGAAATTAATACAGGTCATATGAAAAGAATAAAGAACAACTGGGGCTCATGGCAAAGGTTTTCCTTTTTTGGCAAGGAAGGATTCATGGAACTGACATAGAAAATGAGTTGCACCTTGAATGTTGGCTAAAATATAAATTGAAGAAGCATGAGAGTGGCACTCCAGGAATAAGAATTGGAGAAAAAGGTACAGAAGAGGGAAAATAGTAAGCATTGCTAATAATAGTGAATCATTTCACTTGATGGGAACATAAGATATGTAGATGAGCATCGTGGAGAACAGGACTGGAAAGCGTACTGGAGCCAGATCACGAAGGAATTAAGCATTTGTATTTTGTTTATTAAGCATATGACCAAAATGCCATTATTTATCAGGCAATCTATATAAGATGTATTGGAGCCTACAAAAGGCACATGATAACCCCAAAGGAATAGTCTAACTTAGTCTGCTTATCTATGCAGGAGAACAGTCAGGATAAATAATGGTAGAGAAAAATCTATAAAACCTATTTCCTTTTAAAAAATATTTCTTTTGGGCCGGCCGAGTGGCACGGTGGTAAAGAGCTGGCCTGGGATGCCAGCGGCCCCGGTTTAGATCCCACATATGAGGGCCAGTGACACTGCCCTCTAAAAAAGAAAAAGAAAAAGAAATATATATATATATATATATATATATATATATATATATATATATATCTTTTTTTTCCTCTATGGAAGGAGTGATATAGCAGGTTTTCTTCTTGCCTACTCAATTTAGTCATTTTTTTCTTTAATTTCATATACTGCATTTCTAAGTATATTGCAAGTTCAGGTAGAGCAAATCTCAGATGTGAATGAAAAATGGAATGCTTTTAATTTTCAAATTAAGCCTTCCTTAATGGTAAATGGCCATGACAAGATTAGCCAGAATCATAGCATCCATTTTATGAAGCAAAATAAGAAGTCAGTGACAGGTATTTTATTTATACAGCCATCTGCACATTTACGTCTGAATCTTCCTGGCATTTGAATATGCAGCTTCTAAATTCAGGATCTTATTGGGAGGCCTGAGTCATTTGGAAGCCAACAGGAACAGACACTGACTGACAAATCTTTTTGTGGGCCCTTAATTTCAATCTTTTATACAGTTAGCCTTTTCTATGAGCTGTTGTCACTGTGGAATCAAGCACATTCCAGTAAACAGGCAAACATCTTCTTGGCTCTCCACCATGCAATGGCTGGTCTGATCTTAGATTAGATGTACACAAAGTGATTCAGAATAAGATGACCATATGACTCAGCAATCCATCTTCTAGTTATTTACCCCCAAAAATCTGAAAAAACATTTATCTGTAAAGATACATGTACCCCTATGTTCATTGCAGCATTATTCACAGTAGCCAAGACATGGAAACAACCAAAGTATCCTTTGATAGATAATTGGATAAAGAGGATGAGGTAGTATATACAATGCAATATTACTCAGCCATAAGAAAAGATGAAATACTGCCATTTGTGGCAGCATGGGTGGATCTTGATATTATCATGCTCAGCCAAATAGACAGAAAAAGTTGAGAACCATATGACTTCACTCATATGTGGGAATATAAAACTAAAAGGCAAACAAAAAATCATAGACGTAGACACAGTATAGTTAGTGGTTACCAGAGGGTAAGGGGGGAGTAGGGTGGTAGATGAGGATAAAGGGGTCAAATATATGGTGATGGAAGGAGAACTGACTCTGGGTGGTGAACACACAATATCATAGATAGATGATGTGTTACAGAATTGTACACTTGAAACCTATGTGATTTTATTAACCAATGTCACTTCAATAAATTTAATAAAGATTAAAAAAATAAGATAAAAATAGGCTGATGAAATACTGAGTTTGGGAGGTGAAGTGCCCTTAGAAATGGTGGAGCTAAAAGCACTCACATTGTGTAGAGACGCTGTGGAATGCTGTGGACAAGCCTGAGTTGCAGAACTCCAACTCTACACACACATTTCAAAGCAGTGCCCCCTTAGTTTGGTTTAAATATTATGCTGAATTTTCATCTGATAAATAACAGTGAAAACTGTAGGCCTAATACAGCAGCTTATGCAACCAAGTTTATGGACTCATTTCATGGATGAAACAACATTTTGAAAAAGAATGAATGACTTGTCTTTTATCTTTCCTTTCCCCAGCCATCTTTTAGAGAAGAATAAATAGTTAATAATGTAATACAGTCTTCATAAGGTATTTAACATAGGGAATATTAACTTTAAATAGTTCTTTCTCCTGTTAATTTCTTTTTGAGTTCTATGTTCATGTTGTTTCACGATTTCAGTGTTTATAACTAATGCTTCCTTGGTGCTTGTTCTTTCCGGTATTTAAAGAATATTCCAAACTTTCTTTACTGCAGATATGGATTTCATCATTGAGTTCTATAGTTTTATGACTTTGTTTTTTTTTTCTGTATGCAAGCTACTATACCCACCCATTACCGTGTCCAGAGGCTAAGATTCAAGTTGTTCTAGAAAATCACATTTGAGACAACCCACAACTTATGTATTAACTTAGATGCCTATTTAATACCAATATTATAATTACCATATTTTTCAAATGAAAATTGGTCATCCTAGAGATAGCCATATTGGATATTTGATATTAGCACTATCTCAGAAAACCTGGGCTAAAAGTTTTGATTTTTGATTATGATTCAAGTTAGTGCTTTAAAAGCCTTTCTACATTCAAAAATATGGAAGGCATATGAAACAATTGTATCATTTAGATTAGAATTTATAATGCCTACACACATATATTGCTATGTTAAACTGACCATTTGAACTTGACACTAATACAATGAAGTTAACTATTAAAAAGAAAATGTGAAAATTTAACAATAAGAATATGCATATATTGTCCATTAAAATAGTGATAAAATACTTTTATAAATAAAATATTATAAAAACACAACTATACATATATAAAGAAGGTAAAAGCATTTATAAAACAAATTACCCCTGCCACAAATGGTACTATCTTAGACGTATAATTACGCAGGACAGTTAAGCACTAATTCCTTTTTTTTTTAAAAAGTAGATGAACTACTTTTTATAAGCTAGCTTATTTTGTGCTACCTAAAAGTTAGTTTGTCAGTTAATACAATTTCTCACTATAAATAATGCCATTTTTATTCTTTTCTTTTTTAATTAAAATTTATTGCGGTGACAATTGCTAGTAAAGTTACATAGGTTTCAGGTGTACAATTCTGTAATACATCATCTATATATCACATTGTGTGTTCACCACCCAGAGTCAGTTCTCCTTCCATCACCATGTATTTGACCCCGTTTACCCTCCTCTGCCTCTCCCCTCCTCCCTACCCTCTGGTAACCACTGAACTATTGTCTGTGTCTATGAGTTTTTGTTTCTTCATTGTTTTCAGTTTTATAACCCACTTATCAGTGGTTTGTAACTTTTTCTGTCTGACTTATTTCTGTTAGCATAATAATCTCAAGATCCATCCATATTGTTGCAAAAGGCACTATTTCATCTTTTCTTTTGGCAGAATAATATTCCATTGTGCATATATACTACATCTATTTTATCCAATCATCTAAGGACGCTTTTGTTGTTTCCATGCCTTGGGCACCCTAAACAAAGCTGCAATGAACATTGGAGTATATATATCTTTATAGATAAATGTTTTCAGATTTTTGGGTAGATACCCAAGAGTGGGATTGTTGGGTCATATGGTAATTCTATTTTTATTTTTTCGGGGGAACTCTCCACACTGCCTTCCATAGTGGCTGCACCAATCTACATTTCCACCAACAGTGTTTGAGGGTTCCTTTTTCTCACAGCCTCTCCAACACCTACTATTATTTATGTTGTTGATGATAGCCATTCTAAATGGTATGAGGTGATATCTCATTGTGGCTTGTATATGCATTCCTCTGATGATTAGTGATGTCAGGCATTTTTTCAGGTCTATTGGCCATTTGTATGTCCTCTTTGGAGAAATATCTATTCAGGTCCTCTGCCCATTTTTTA
The DNA here is from genome assembly GCA_033961575.1 of Aselliscus stoliczkanus. Lineage (NCBI taxonomy): Eukaryota > Metazoa > Chordata > Mammalia > Chiroptera > Hipposideridae > Aselliscus > Aselliscus stoliczkanus. The sequence goes on along the minus strand of CM066740.1, from coordinate 37,976,994 downwards.
ATAGGATTGTTTGGTTTTTTTTGTTGTTGAGTTGTATGAGTTCCTTATATATTTTGGATACTAGCCCCTTAGCGGAGGTGTTGTTTGCAAATATCTTCTCCCATTTGGCTGGTTGCCTCTTTGTTTTGTTGATGGTTTCTTTTGCTGTGCAGAAGCTTTTTAGTTGGATATAGTCCCATTCATTTCTTTTGCTTTTACTTTCCTTGCCTTTGAAGTCAAATTCATAAAATCCTCGTTTAACCCAAAGTCCATAAGTTTAGTACCTATGCTTCCTTCTATGCAGTTTATTGTTTCAGGTCTTATGTTAGGTCTTTAATCCATTTTGAGTTGATTTTGGTACACTATGACAGGTAGCAGTCTAATTTCATTTTTTTTGCATGTGGCTTTCCAATTCTCCCAGCACTGTTTATTGAAGAGGCTGTAGCCCCTGCCTTTCTAATCTAAACCTTTCCATCAAGATCTGATAGATTCTGTAAACTGTAATGACAGTCTTGGAATGTAATTCCAAAGTTACTCTCAGCATTTTATTTGCAAGGGCACAAACATCAGAGTTTTTTAACTATATTGGAGATTGGCTTAATCCTTAGTTGTAGACTTCGGATGTAGCTGTGTGAGGTTCCACGTTTGAAATCCAAAGGCATATTTCCTCCAATCACTGCATTCACCACCATTGGTAAGGAATTAACTTTAGCTCTTAGTGTTTGGGATTACCCTTCTCATTTTCCAAATCTTTTCCTTTTGTTTTCTGACATACAATCTTATTTAACTGAAAAGGAATACATTCCCACTTTGAAAATTTCAATCAATCATATTCTTTCTCACTAGTGGATTGAAAATGTGAATGCATAGCAATAAAAATACCATATGAATTTGTTTTAGTAATTTATCTTAACTGAATAGAAACTAAGGGAGCCCCAAATAAATGAACTGACAACAAATAAAAACAAAGTAAAAAACAGGCTAAATAAGTGTGTGTCACACATTGAAACTGTAATTGTATAATCAGATGTCTTTCATTTTGGCACAATTAGGTTCAAGATATTTGGAAGATTTTGATTATTATTAAATCTTAGGAATGTCTGGCAGGCGATATTTAGTGTAATGTCTTCTTGTGCATAGGGCTTTCTCTACAGTGGCAGGGGGTTGTAAAAGAGAATGAGTATTCATCTATTCTATCAATGAATAAATCATTGTGGAAACCTGTAAGCCTTAAAAACTTCAGCCTCCTCTCCCTCAAACTCTTTCCTTCTTGTCATATTTTATTGTCATAAATATTCTATTAGTAACTCTTTTTCTCCTCAAACATACACTTCAATATTTAAGAAGACTGTTCCCCAAAGATAAAACTTAAAGGCAAATTTCAAAAGAAACTGTCTTTATAACCAAACCCCACTTTTAGAGAACGGAAAACTGAAAATGAGGTAAGTCACACAAACCCAAATGGTAGTAAAGCTAGGTGTAGACCTGAGGTCTCCCTGAGCTTCTACCTCAAAATAATACCCGCAGACCATTAATTGAATTTTTTTCATATGAATGACTTTTATAAATTATATGTCAAATTTAGTTAAGATAAATTTTTGCTAAGCACAGAATTTTTTTTCCCCCATGACTATCTATATATTCAATTACAGTTGACATACAATATTATACAACATCAGTTGTACAGTGCAGTGATCAAGTCTCTACTCCATCCATGAAGTGGCCTCCTGATCAAGCCATGTGACCATGTGACATCCCACAAAATATTTACATTATATTCCCCAAACTGTCTTTCATATCCCTGTGGCAATATTGTAGTTACCTATTTATGCTATCTAATCCCCTTTTCCCCCTATCCCCACCACCCTCCTAACTAGCAAACATCAGTTTTTCCTCTATATCTATGAGACTGTTTCTGTTTACTTTGCTCATTCATTCAGTTTATCAGATTCCACATATAAGTGAGATCATGTGGTATTCTCTGACTGACTTATTTCACTTAACATAATAGTCTCTAGGTCCATCCATATCGTTGCAAATGATACGATTTCATTCTTCTTTATAGCAGAGTAACACTCCATTGTATAAATTTACCACAGTTTCTTAATCCAGTCATCTACTGATGGGTATTTCAGTTGTTTCCAAGTCTTGGCTATTGTAAATAGCGCTGCAATAAACATAGGGGTGCATATATTTTTTCAAATTAGCATCTTGGATTCCTCTGGGTAGATACCCAAGAGTGGAATTGCTGGATCATATGGTAGTTCCATTTCCAGTTTTTTGAGATGCCTCCATACTAATTTCTATAATGGCTGCACCAATATGCAGTCCTACCAACAATGCACCAGGGTTCCCTTTTCTGGACACCCTCGCCAGCACTTGTTGTTTGTTGATTTATTGATGATAGCAATTCTGACCATAGTGAGGTATCTCATTGTGGTTTTTATTTGCATTTCTCTAATGATTAGTGAGGTTGAACATTTTTTCATATGCCTGGTGGCCATCTGTATGTCCTCTTTAGAGAAATACCTCTTCATATCCTCTGCCCATTTTTTAATTGGGTTGTTTGTTTTTTTGGTGTTGAGTTTCATGAGTGTTTTATAAATTTTGGATATTTACCCCTTATCATATCATTGGCAAATATCTTCTCCCATTCAGTTGGCTGCCTTTTTGTTTTATTGATGATTTGCTTTGGTGTGAAAAAACTTTTAAGTTTGATGTAATCCCATATGTTCATTTTTTTTCTTTTATTTCCCTAGTCCGAGGGTTTATATAAGTAAAAATATTACTCAGTGTAATGTCTGCAAACTTACTCCCTATGTTTTCTTCTCGGAGTTTTATGGTATCAGGTCTTACATTTAAATCTTTAATCCATTTTCAGTTTGTTCTCATATATGGTGTAAGTAGATGGTCCATTTTCATTTTTTTTTGCACATGTCAGGCCAATTTTCCCAGCACTATTTATTAAATAGACTATCTTTACTCCAGTGTAAATTCTTGCTTCCATTGTCATAGATTAAATGACAGTATATGGATGGGTTTATTCCTGGGCTCTCTATTCTATTCCATTGGTCTATGTGTCTGTTTTTATGCCAGTACTATACTGTTTTGATTACTGTAGCCTTGTAGTATGTTTTGATATCAGGTAGCATGATGCCTCCCATTTTGTTCTTATTTCTCAAGATTGCCATGGTATTTGGGGTCTTTTGAGGTTCCATATAAATTTTAGGATTATATGTTCTATTTCTGAGAAAAATGTCCTTGGTAGTTCGATTGGAATTGCATTGAATCTATATATTGTGTTCAGTAGTATTGACAGTTTAACTATATTAATTCTTCCTATCCATGAACATGATATGTATTTCCATTTATTTGTATCTTCTTTGATTTCTCTCTTCAGTGTCTCAGAATTTTCTGAGTACAGGACTTTTACTTCTTTAGTTAAATTGATTCCTAGATATTTTATTGTTTTTGAAGCAATTGTAAAAGGGATTGATTTTCTGATATCTTCTTCTTATAGTTTATTATGGGTTTATACAAATGAAACTGATTTTTGAATATTAATTTTGTATCCTGCTACCTTACCAAATCCGTTTATCAGTTCTAGCAGTTTTTTTTTGGTGGAGTCTTTGGGATTCTCTATATATAGTATCATGTCATCTGCATATAATGACAATTTTACTTCCTCTTTTCCAATTTGGATGCTTTTTATTTCATTTTCTTGTCTGATTGCTGCGGCTAGAACTTCAGAACTATGTTAAATAGAAGTGGTGAAAGTGGGCAGCCTTGTCTATCTTAAGGGGAAAGTTTTTAGCCTTTCCCCATTGAGTATGACATTTGCTGTGGGCTTATCATATATGGCCTTTATTATGTTGAGATATGATTCCATTATTCCCACTTTGTTAAGAGTTTTTATCATAAATGTCTGCTGGATTTTGTCAAATGCTTTTCCTGCATCTATTGATATGATCATTCATTTTTATTTTTCATTTTGTTAATGTGATGTATTACATTAATTGATTTGCAAATATTGAACCAACCTTGCATACGAAGAATGAATCCCACTTGATCGTGGTGTAAGATCTTTTTAATGTGATGCTGAATTCAGTTTGCTAGTATTTTGTTGAGAATTTTTGCAACTATGTTCATTAGGGATATTAGCCTGTAGTTTTCCTTTCTTGTAATGTCTTTGTCTAACTTTGGAATCAGGGTGATAGTGGCTTCACAGCAAGAGTTTGGGATCATTCCCTTCTTCTGTATTTTTTGGAATAGTTTGAGGAGAACAGGTATTAATTCTTTTTTGAATGTTTTGTAAAATTCACCTATGAAGCCATCTGGTCCAGGAGTTTTGTTTGTTGGACACTTGTTGATTACTGATTCAATTTCTTTGGCAGTAATCCGTCTGTTCAGAGTTTCTGTTTCTTTTTGGTTCAGACTTGGTAGATTGTATGCTTCTAGAAATTTATCCATTTCTTCCAGATTGTCGAATTTGTTAGCATATAGTTGCTCGTAGTATTTTCTTAAAATTTCCTGTATTTCTGTGGTATCTGTTGTCACTTCTCCTCTTTCATTTCTGATTTTATTAATTTGGGTCCTCTCTCTCTTTTTCTTAGTGAGTCTGGCTAAGGGTTTGACGATTTTGTTTATCTTTTCAAAGAACCAACTCTTGGTTTCATTGATCTTTTGTATTGTTTTTTTGTTCTCTATTTAATTTATTGCTGCTCTGGTCTTATTATTTCCATTCTTATACTCCCTTTAGGCTTGTTTTGCTGTTCTTTTTCGAGTTCCCTTAGGAGTAAAGAGAGTCTGTTGATTTGAGATTTTTCTTTCTTCTTTAGGTAAGCCTGCACTGCTATGAACTTCCCTCTTAGGACTGCTTTCGCTGCATCCCAGAGATTTGGGGTTGTGGTGTTTTCATTTTCATTTGTCTCGGGGTATCTTTTGATTTCCCCCTTGATCTCATTTTTTGACCCATTCACTATTTAGTAGCATGTTATTTAGCCTCCATGTATTTGTAAGCTTTCCAGATTTCTTCTTATAATTGATTTCTAGTTTCATAGCATTGTGGTCAGAGAAGACAATTGATATAATTTCAATCTTCTTAAATTTGTTGAGACTTCTTTTGTGGCCTGACATGTGGTCTATCTTGGAAAATGTTCCATGTACACTTGAGAAAAATATATATTCTGTAGCTTTAGGGTAAAATGCTCTAAAAATATCAATTAAATCCAGCTGGTCTAAAGTGTCATTTAGGGCCACTATGTCAGTGTTGATTTTCAACACACAATTTTTTTACAAAACAACATAAATAGAACTAGTTTTCAAGAATAACAAATAAAAGTTACATAAATTATGTAAAGTGTTCATTTCAATTATCAAATTATCATATGTATTTTACAAAAATAAGTTTCACAAATTTTAATATAAATATTTTCCATGTTTTCATTTCCAATCTATAAAATATGCAAGTGAGTGGTTAATTTTAATATATAAGTCATTGTTGATTAGAAATGATAATCAGCTGCCATTGTTAAGGGGCCATAAGGCACAGAAATTATCTTTTATAACACAAAATTGTCTCCTATATGCTATTAATGGCTCAGAATACTGATAGAGTGTAAAAAAATAGATCACCAAATTATTGCATTTGCTTTCAACTAAATGCTGAATAACTCATTAGTTGTTAAGGTTATACCTATAGAGTGTGAATTAACTATTGCATATATAACTGAGCCACTTGTTAGCACTTCAGTAATATTTTAATCTCTGTGTAAAGAATCATGAAATCTCTATTTCAAAAAATTATGTGGCTGACATTCAGTAGTATTTGCATCATGAACTTAATTAAGCACTCCCCACCACCTCCATGAAATAAAGGTATAATATATAACTAGACCATAAAGGACACATAAAAGAAGAGAAAAATAATTGTCTGAGGACATTATGTAGGGAGCACAATAAAAATGCTGTAGACAAGTGGCAGGGGGAGAAATCTGAACTGGAAGTTTTAGGAGTGCATCTACCAAGCATATTGTCCATATTAAGTTCTGTCTTACTCATGGAAAGGTAAATGTGTAACTAAAACTTTATCTGGCTACAAAATTATCCTTGACATTTTTGCAAATTTATGAAAATAATTTTCATTTTTAGAATGGAATAAAGAAGAAATAGATAAATACTGGAAGAAAATATCAATACTGTTTTATTTAGGATAGCATTTGCCTACATCTTTTCTCAATGGGAGAAAAAAGAATTCTTTTTAGGATAAAATAAATTAGAAAGGCTAATCATTAATATTTTTACACTGCACAAATTTAACGTGTATATTTTAATCAGTTTTGACATATGCATGTATACACATCCATGAAATCATCACTACAATCAAGATAGTTTCACCTGATAGTTATCACCCTTTATAATTCCTTCCTTCTACCCTTCCCACCCCCCTCAGCTCAGAGTACCACTGGAAATAACCAAAATGCCCATCAGCAGGGTAATGGATAAACAATTCTGACATAGCCACAAAATAGAACACCATTTAAGAATAAAAATGAGCAAGTCATATACACAATACAATTATATTGAGTGAAAAGTCAAACAGAAGAGTACATACTGCATGATTCCATTTATATAAAATTTTAAATGCAAACTACTCTGTAGTTACAAAAAACAACACAATAATATTTAATTAGCATTTTTGGTAAGGGGTATAAGTTGTTTAATTAAGAACTCAGCTTCAAATCTTTCAGTTCCTAGTGCCAAAACAAAACAATATAAAACAGAACATAAAGCTCTCAGTGGTTGGATGTAACAAGTTTAAGAATTCCTTTAGTGCTAATATGGGTTCCCACAAATACCTGCATAATAGCTCTTCCATTTCTTTTCTGTTTTTTATTTCACTGGCTATCTGATTACAATCATGTATTGCATATGTTATTAGTTTTCACATATTATCTCCTTTTTGTAACTTCTGCATAAAAATTAAAAGGGGGAAATGTTTTGGAAATTTTACTTATGAGGAAACAGGAATCTTAGGTCTTAATTTTATATACTTGTTACTTGGTTATTCATTGGAATTTATATTTAGCTTTTAAGAACAAACTTAGGGGGCCGGCCAAGTGGCGTGGTGGTTAAGCGCTGGCCTAGGAAGCCAGCGGCCCCGGTTCGGTCTCACATATGAGGGCCAGTGACACTGCCCTCAAAAAAAAAAAAAAAAAAAAAAAAGAACAAACTTAGGTTTTCAATTTTTTTCCCCCTTATGATAATAGACAATTTTATGCATAGGATGGTGCAGTTAAATTTAATTTAGTTAAATGGAGACACAAGAAAGTGGAAATTTTCCAATATTTTAATTTTGAATATTGAGGAAACATGACCCCATTTCTATCTGAATAAATTGTTTCTCAATTGATTATGACATTGAATGCTTAGATGTTACTAAACCTTTTAAAAAAATAATGATACCATATGGGTGTGTTTCCACACCCAGATGTGGTCATTAAAGATTGATGAATAGAACACTGACTTCAGACTATCCAAGTTTTCATAAAAGTATTAACAAATGTACAACAGAAGAATTGATGAATATCAACCTTTACAAATTAAATGTTTAATTATAATACTAGCTGGATCAACTAATGAGTTGATTTAAGGTACAAAGGTTAAATGGGAATATATTATAAGAATGCTATCACACAAACACATATACACACAAAAGTCATTTTAAAACTTTTTACTTGCTAAGCAAGCAAAATAATTAGTGTGGGTCTAGGTAACCATTTCAGTTAGAGCTCATACAAATTTTATTCTTCCCATTTTGCTATTAATAATAAAATGCATAATGCTCAAAATAATTTCAAACTCCTTCCAAGTTTGTGGTCACCCTGAGTGAGTGCTTATTTCTGTACAATAATATTAATAGCATTTGTAAGAATACATTTTTTCTTCTTTTAATGAAAACACTATAGAATCAATTAGATCATAATGCAGTTAATGAAAAAATACTGTAAATTAGCACATGTTTTATACTAAATGACAAATAAAATGACCTTGAGATTATTTGTCATGACACTTAAGGAATATTTTCACATAAATGTAATAAAAGTTAATACATGCCATTGCAGAATGGGTAAATATTATTTGTTGTTAATCTCTGTAGTAGATTCCTATATGTTATAAATTAATAAACTTTCAAATCACAGTATTTTACAAAGTAGTAAAAATGTGACAAAAAAACCTAACGCTTTTTTTACAAGATAAATAAATTCCTTTTTTAAAAAAAGATTAGTTGATTTGTACTAGTACCAAATGCAGCAATCCAAAAGATACAGTAGCAAAGGGCCAGGTCAGAAAGCCAGCTCAGCTCACCATCTGTGGTAGAAAGCAGAGCCAGTTTTCAGAAAGGAAAATGTATGTTTAATGCACAGAACATTATTTCTTACAAGTAACATCCATAATATGGCACCATGGGGCATTTGGAAATAAAAGAGGCAGCTAGGAAGGGCACTAATGTCCTCATAAGGGCATTATGAAGCCTCTGACTGAGTCTTCCGCTTATTTCTGCATTGAATTTTCCCCCCTTTAGTTTGCAACGCAAAGAAAAGTCCCATTGGGGGAAAAAAAAAATTGTCTTCAACATTGTACATCACTCAGTCTGTGCAACTAACTGCATCTCTTCCCTGTGGGAAGAAATCCTTTTTATTGGACTTTATGGGCCCATTCTTTATTTACTTACAAGGTTTGGGTGTCAGTTATAGGATGCTTATCTCCCCCTTCCCTATCAGAGGCCGCACTTTTTAGTGCAGTCTTCAAGCATTCTCGCTCAAGTCTCCATTTCCAACCCAGACACTTCTGCTCTAACCAGCCCAATATCTGTCTCTAACTGTGGCAGCATATCACATTCAAATCTAGTTCATGTTTTCGTATTTGCTGTTAAACTGTATACAAACAAATGAATCAAAACAAAGCCTAGAAAATATAAGCAAAGTAACAAAACAAATAGTAATATTAGCCTAGTACTATGCCAAGTATTTCATTTGATTTGTTTCCATCCTCAGTACAATTGTCCTATGAGTTCCTTTCATCACATTCTCCTGTTTTACAGCTGAAGACACTCATACAGATGGAATTGCTGAGTGACCAACACTCATGAGGAATAGAACCTTGATCTAAACTCAGGCTGTCTTGTTTGATCCAGAGCTATAGTATAGATAGATAGATAGATAGATAGGGCCGGCCGAGTGGCACGGTGGTTAAGCGTTGGCCTGGGAAGCCAGCGGCCCCAGTTCGGTCCCACATGTGAGGGCCAGTGACACTGCCGTCAAAAAAAATAGATAGATAGATAGATAGATAGATAGATAGATAGATAGATAGATAGATAGATGAGAGAGAGAAAGAGAGAGAGAGAGAGATTGATTTGCTGTGTGGTGCCTGGAACAACTGTGTTACGTGCTTGTTATAACTTATTTAGCCATTACAATCATCCTGTGATAGTGACATTATAATTCTCATTTTACAGAAGTAAAGGGATGCACTGAAGTTCATGGAGTTTGCAAGTGGCTGAGCTAGGATTCAGACTCTTGCCCCCATCTCTGTTCTTCCTAAATGCTCTTATTCTATACTACATGTAAAGTGCTTCCTTATTTTCTTCTTGTCTTATCTCCATTAGCTAACTATACATTCTTTTAGTACAGAGACAGCACTTTCTGAGTCTCATACAACTCCTATGGCAACTAACATAACAATAGCAACACAGCAAGAACTTAATAAATATTTATTTCCAATCTTTGAAATCCTGCCCTGGTCTATAAAATCTCCAGTTGGGATATTAAATGTATCACAAAACACATGGACTCCTGAAAAGTACCCCATGAGAGACTGAGGATCCAAGATGGCAGAGGAGATAAACTCTGTGCTTGACTCCTCCTGAGACCACATTAAAATTACAACTAAATTATAGAACAATCAACCTGGAGAATCACTTGAAGTCTACCTGAACAGAAATTTTTTAACTAAGGATAGAAAGAAGCCACATCAAGACTGGTAGAAGGGGAAGAGACACAGAACAAGCCAGAACCACACTTGTGTATATTTGTTGAGAATAAGGAGGGATATCTGGCTGCAGAGGTCACCCCCTGAAGGAGCAAGGAACTCCAGTCTCACACCGGGCTCCCCAGCCTGGAATACTAGTGCCAGGAAGAGGAGCCTTCATGACATCTGGCTGAAAACCTGGATTACAACCATCCATTTGGGACAGAAGGCTGCGGGAAACCCAGATGTCCTCTTAAAGGGCCTACCCACAAACTTACCCACTTGCAGGCACTCACCTTGACCTCTGGCAGAGGGACAGTGAACTCAGGAGACATCGAAGACATCCAAGAAGAGACTGAGTTGTGTGGCTCAGGATAAGGATTGGAGGGACAGTTGCCATTTTCTCTGTTATAACCCTCCTCCTGTGCATCTTGTGGGTGGACACAATCTTTCCTATGTTGAGCCCTCCCCCACATGGCCAAATGTGCATCTGCATTGACTTGGTAAACTCTGCTTGCTCCACTCACTTGCTCCACTGTGGACCTCATCTCATCCAACTCGCTCGATGCCTGAAGCACGTTCTCAGCAAGAAGCCAGCCCTGTCTACACTGCACTCTTTCTTGGAAAAGTATCAGAGTCTGTAGGCCCCAGGCAGACAGCAACTGGCCTCCTAGTGCTCTGAGACTTTTGCTGAGTAGCTCCAGGCTCAGCATTGGCACCAAACCAGAATCTACATTAGCCAGGTGAACACACCTCCCCCCCTGGTAACTCCGTGAGATGCCACCTCACCCAGCTCACATACCAACAAGGCCTCTCAGTGCTGAGTCTTGGGGGAGCTGGCAGGACTGGGGATACCCTGGGCTTTGTAAAGAGCTTCTCCAGGCTCAGTACTGGTGGCAGCTATTCTCACTTTGCATTGTGGCCTCTTCCACATATCTTCAGATCCAGCAGTGGCAGCAACCAACTGTGGATTGCTTTGTAGCTCCTACCAGGTAGTCCCCAGATGGTCACAGGCAGTGGCTGACCTGAGTCTGCACTGGACCCCCTCTCAAGAGGCCCCAGAACAAACATACCTAGAGGTCAGTTTCAGGCCACAACAAAGCACCACTCAATTAGCCCCACAAGGGATACACCCAAAAGACCATCTCAACAGGCACCGGAGTCCCCTGGGGTGAATCCCACTCTGTGGAGCAAGCACCACTCACGGCAGCCTGTAAGCTGTGGACATGGCCAAACCCCACAGCCAGTCAGCCCGTCATCTGTCAAGGTTTTCCATGGCATAATGGAGGCAAAAATTCTATAGGAATCAAGTTTAACAGTCACTTAATTGTACTTGGGCCATTTAAGTAAACTCAGACTTTGTATAAAGACACTGACATAAGAAGCAGAAAGTCCAAGAGAGACGTCCTGGGATTATAATCACAAAGGATATACTTAGGAACAACATGGTCAGGATCATAATTTCTACCTTAGCTGCTGGTCAGAAATAAAACCAGACGTAATAGAAGAGGAAATAGGGAATAGGAATGTCTTCTTTAAAGATCGTATGGCTGTTTGTTTGTTGGTACATAGAGGAAAAAATGTATTTATTCTCACTACAAAATGTAGGTTAATTCCTTCTCAGCACCTTCTTAAACTATTCTTAAAGAGTTAAAGAGCACTTCAAGTATCATTCATTTTTAATATGTAAGAGTCAAATCCATGACTACTAATTTAGATTTATTATAAAATTCTATCTTAATACATTTATTCTGCTTAGGTATATAGTCACATTACAGAGTGGCATGGCCATTTCCCATCTCTGAATAAACAAGCACTTTAAATCCACACCATATGATTATATATCCCTTCCTGTATGACTTGCAATTTGTGAATTAATCCTTTCCCTGCAGGAGGATTAAGAGTCTCTTGAGAATGGCAATTGCTGTTATCTTGCACAGTAGACTAACACATTAACTGATCCAAACCTTCAAAACACAACTAAATCCTTACCTATACCAACCTACTGTTCAAGGACAACATAAAAAGCTTTTTAAGGTCTTGAGTATGAATTCTTTTATCTTTTGCTTTCCCCCAGTTTTGTTTCTGCTATCTCTCCAATATCAGAAAAGACTGTAGCTTCCTTTCTGAAATCACTCTTTAATACTGGCTAAATTCAGTGCTTAATCCACTGTAATGATCTATAACTAACAATCTATGGACTTGTGAAACTCTAAATGCTTTTCTTTAATTTATTGTTTTTTAAAATTTAAGTATAGTTGGTATACAGCCTTATATTGGTTATATTAGCTTGAAGTGTATAATATAGTGATTTGATATTTTTTACTTTACAATATGATCACCCCACTAATCCTAGAGATCCTCTGTCACCATGTAAACTTATCACATATTATTGACCATATTCTCACCCATACCCATGCCCCCTTCCTTCCGATAACCATGCCTTTGGTCTCTGTTTCTATGAGTCTGTTTCTTTTTTTGTTTTGTTTTGATTTTAGATTCCACATATAAGTGAAACAAGATTGTGTTTGTCTTCCTCTGCCTGACTTATTTCACTTAGCATAATACCCTTGAGGCCCATCCATGTTGTCACAAATGACAATATTTTACTCTTTTTTATTGCTACATAATATTCCATTGAATAGCTATATCTATATCATCTATATCACATGTTCTTTATCCATTCATTGATCAATGGAAAACTTCTAGCTGCTTTTTTTTTAAGCTTCAGAGAAAAAGGGAAGAGGAGGTTCTCTGTTGAGAATGATCCTGTCTCCTTTTGTAGAAGATAGTTTGAAAATGAAATTTTCTATTTCTGGCATTTGAAGAGTATGAACATACTTTCTATTTATGCTTTAAAGATATTGATTGTATGGTTTAAGAAAGAGAATATCTACATCTATACATCTTTATATATATTTTCTTAAAGTCTCCAGATATTCATTTACAAATCTTAAGTTTTAGAGACATAAAAATCTAGTCCCTAAGATCAACTTCCTTTTCCAAATGAGGAAATCCACCTCATAGAATTAATTGTTCTGCCATTGGTCTCATAGGATGGAGTCAAGGACGTTAGTTTTCATCCTGGTCTGTTACTTATCATCCTACATCAACCTGAGTAAATGAAGAACTGTATTAATTTTTTTAATCTGGAAAGAATTTCTGAGATCCCTTCCAATTACATGCCTGTACGATGATTCTAACATTTCTTTTCCTCACAGTGGGCCCACAACTTCTGTTCTATTGCAGCTGGCTCTCTTTAGACTGAATTTGTACACAGTGGGAACACACAAACATATGCACACAGACACACACAATAGATTAGAGCACAGCTATATAGCTTATTGAGGTGGTACTTGTGTTAACAACGTGTATCGATCCTCCAACTGCTCAAGTAGCTGTAAAAATCTGTTTCAACTGTAGACTGTCCACCACAATCTGGGCTCACTGTCATATTGCTACTGCCATAGTGACACATGGTAACTTTGGCCCAAGTTTCCAGTTAATCAGGTTTTCTGACATTAATTGACAAATATTTTAAATTTATTTTCAAAACATCAAGTGTGTCAGAAGGTGTGACAATTAAATTCTTGAAGCCATCCTAGAAAAAGTGCTACATACCTCTTTGCTAAATATCACTACGGTCACCTTCAAAGTACTCCCCTTGGAAAGCTATACATGAACACCAGTGCCTAGTCCACTCTTGAAAGCAATTTTGGAACTCTTGTTCTGGAATGACCATCAGAGCTGTTGCTGTGTTACCCTTGATGTCCTGAATGTCATCGAAATGTCTTCCTTTCAATATTTGCTTTGCCTTTGGCTAAAGATAGAAGTCATTGGGGGCCAGATCAAGGTGATTAGGGGGGTGTTCCAATACAGTTGTTTACTGGCTAAAAACTCCCTTACAGACAGTGCCGTGTGAGCTGGTGCATTGTTGTGATGCAAGAGCTATGGATTGTTGACAAAAAATTCAGGTTGTCTAACTTTTTCATGCAATCTTTCCAGCACTTCCAAATACTAAACTAGGTTAACCGTTTGTCTAGGTGGTACAAATTCATAATGAACAATCCCTCTGATATCAAAGAAGATTAGCAACATCATTGTAACAAGTTTGCAAACTTTATTGTCAGACCTCTACCCATAAAACTGGTATGCAGACTTTCTTTCAATGATTTCTGAAGTTACTGATGGAAGTTTTGCAAATTGCTATAAGAATAGTAATTAGTAGATAAAATATAAGTGACAAATATTTTTTTTTCCAAATTATATAAAAACAGAGCCAAGCTTTTGTACATCATTTCATAATCTTGAAATGAATACTCTGTAGCATTTCTTTTAGCCTTTCCCACAAAGTAAACTACCATTTTAATAGATTGACCTTACTTTGACACATTGTCTCAGCTTGAAGTTACTATTTCAAGATTTGAGACATAGAGCTTCTGTGTAGCATACAATCACAATTGCTAAATTTCTCTGTTTGAAAGTAGATTATCTGGTAGAATTTCAGCATAGAAGCTTGGAAAAACAGTTTGAAATAATGAAGTACCTTTGTGAGCACAATCGTTTTTTAAACATCTCTGGTTATAGAACAAGTAAACCAAATATAGCAGACTTTTTATCAGACATGATGGCAGATATTCAGGAAAACAGAGAGAATATCCTTGGAGTTTTGACACTTATGTAGTTTGCTTGTCCTTTTTAAAAAGCAAAACCATTGGCTTTATACTGTTTTAGTACATCACTTTGGGAGTTTCTAAGCCCATTTCAAGCACCTGTAGAATGTAAACACAGCCCTTTAGACCGGTACAGATTAATACCACAACAACCTCAGAAGGCTTAGGAATGGGAATTTATTTTACAGTCACCTGAATCTATGAAGTGAACATATTTGCAGTCAATTGCCAAGCGAAGGTAAAGCATTGTTTAGTTCTCATCTCTTCATAACCACTTCTCCCCTAGATGGTTGTTACAAATGTTGACTTTTTAAAAAATGGTTTGTAATTAAGCAGATGTCACTAGCAACTTTCTAGAAAAGTTACTTACCTGGCATTTTCCTTTGATTTCTCTTATATTAGAAAATGAAATGTCAGAGGTACTGTTAATTGCATTATTATAATAAATAGTTGCAGCAGGAGTAATAGTTAATGAAAGTATTTCCTTTTAATGTACAATGAATGTATTTATTGAAATGTATTCAATTTAGATGAATGCAATATGTCTATATTAATTACAGTTATATATATATATATATATATATATATATATATATCTCTGTGGGCTGAATTGATTGGATGCTAATTACCACCTTTATAAATAGGACAGTATTATCAGTCTAGAGGAAGAAAAGCCATTTTTAAATCATATTTTACATACACAATATACACATATCAAAATCTTTTGTTCAAATATAGAAATATTACCCTTGAATTTCCAGTGGATCTAATGATTGTACACATTGTCTGTCAGTACTCTTGTAAATATAGGATGTCAGTTCCCTTGCTTTTCTCAAGGGTTGCTGAGGGTTGTTCTCTGTCTCATGGGAAGTGACAGATGGAAACTGAGCATCTCAAGATCTTTCCATACAAAGGGCTCTCATTTGTCACTGGGCATGCTCAAGCTCAGCTGTGTGCTATATAACATGGATTAGATTATTCTTACACCATACATTGGTTTTCTTTGAGTTCAACAAAAATGTCAACTAAAATGTGACTTAGTTGATATATTTTTTTCCTAAATGATAGATTATTGTTAAGAGCAGTTTTAGATTTATAGAAATATTGGACACAAAGTATAGAGAATTCCCATATATTCTTCCCAACTCTTATGCATACCTTTGCTTATTGTTAGCATTTTGAATTAGTGTAGTGGGTTAGTGTGTTAATTCATAAACCAATATTGATACATTGTTATTAGTTAAAATCTATAGGTTAGTTTAAGGCTCATACTTTGAGGTATACAGATATATAAGATTTGACATTAGCATACATATTTTAGGCTTCCCAAAACTCTCCCCATTAACACAATAAATAACCAGGGAAAAAGTCAGAAATAAATCAAATGTATTCATTCCTTCACTCATTGCATTTTTTCTTTCATGTGTTCATTAATGGGTGTTTGCTGGGCATGAACACAAGGATACAATTTAATGGATTTAGCCACTTCCCTAACCCTGGGTAAATTTACATACTTTCATGCCCCCTCTTTTTCTCCATCACCAAAATATATTGCATGGTTTTATTGGTAAGACCTGGGGTGTTCTCTATTAGAGACTGGTAGCTCCTGCTTGCATCTTCAAGGGCTAATACTGTATTGTGTTCAGTAAGGCTCATTGGTGTATGTGTGTTTTACAGTTTCATTGGTTGTTAAAGAAAAACTCTGCAAACCAGTCCATGACCTTTATAAACTTTTGCAATGCAGCATATGTACCTGATCGATAAGCAATCTGAAAATTATAACTGCCTCTTTTTTCCTTCATGGCAGACAAGCGTAATTAAGTAGTAATTCAATAGCTAGTGTTATGATTATCTTAGAGTACACCTGGGACTGCCTTATATACTTTCTAAAGTGTTTTTCTGATAGAAGAACTATATATTAATTTATGCTAAAGTTGGAAGCTAAAGTGGGTGGTATAGAATGGTGATGAACAGTGGTTCTAACAGAAATGCATGTGTTTTCAAAAATAATGTCAGTTCACATGCAGCCAACTTGGCAACTTCTCCAAAATAAGAAGGTATATATTGAATTGTTGCTTCATGAACAGAAATACGGTCATCTCTCTGGCATCTTGCCAGTAAATCAGAAATTTGTCATTGCTTTCAGATTAGGAATGATGCTGAACTGACTCCACAAATACCATCCAGAGACAGATTCACACTTTTAGTGTGGTGGTTTTTATACTCTAATCTGAGCAGCTTGAATGAATCATTAATAGGAGGACTGCTCTTTTTCAATTCCAGGAAGTGGCTGACATCATACCTACCTGATCATTGATGAAAAGTTCTAACTTTGATCATGTCCTATTCTATGTCTAAGGAACCAATACTCGATTGTCAATTAATTGTAAGGAAAATAATCTGTTATGGTAAAATGGGAAGACAGTTGTAAATTAAGAATCTGTATTCTGATTGTAAGTCTGTGTACAGTTGCTACCTTTCACTACTTTAAGATAATTCTTCAGAAAGCTCCTTAGACTTCAGAAGCTGCATTTAAAAAAAAAAAAAAAGTTTTTTCAAAAGAATCTAAAAGTTCCATGATATGCCTTAACATTGCCAGGATAGGCCACGAAGCTATCAATTGTATGGCTGGAAAGGCATTCTCTGCTTTTTTATTCATTAATTTCACTTATTCAACAAATATTTATTGATACTTCCAAGTAACAAGTACCATGCTAGATGTGATAGACTACAAAAACTGTTCTTATAAAAGAAGACAGTCACCTCTTTAGGGAAATAAATATTAGTAATATTAATGTTAATTATGCACCTGTGATGTTTTCTTGACTATGTGTGGAATTCCTTAATAGTGTAAAGGTTAAAGATTATTGTGAGATAAAAGCATCTGCAATTCTAATTATGTACACCACATTTGAATTTAATAGCAGGGATTATGCTTTCATATGAAATGGTAGGCTTAAGATGATAAGGGCTCCCCTTCCATGCTCAAATTTTCACCAATAAATGGGAATTGCATTGTAGACTCCTGGGAAAATGCATTATTTTAAAATATTTTTGTTGATATCACATACATACCATGACACATGTGCTTGCGCGTGCTCACACTTGCACACACAAAGATACACATATCCAAACCTTAAGTACCTACTTTTTACTGTGTGCCGTAGTGTTTCCATAAAAATGATCTTATTCTATACTCAGAACAATTCTGCAAGGTGCTCATTGTTCCCCTTAATTTAAACTCAGATAACTGAAACTTTGGCAGTTTAAACTGCTGTAAGATAAAGGCTGAGATTAAGGCTAGTCAGCTTTCAAAGACTAATTTTTTTCCCTATTACGAAAATAAAATAAGTAAATGAATAAAACCCTCTAAGTAGAGTTATCTCTCACCCAGTCTCTTATAGAGAAACAGGAAAACAATGGGGATCAAAAGGGTTTTTTGTTGCTTTTTTTCAGCGGAGCCATCCTGCCAACAGCTCAGCTCAGGCCAGGTCAGGAATCAAACCGGTGACCCTGTTGTTCAGAGCTCACACTCTTGAGTGAGCTCTTAACCAACTGAGCCACTCAGCTGGCCCCCCAAGAGGGGTTTTTTTGTGGATCAGTGACAGCCACTCGATCATCATCGGAAGTTGGGGAAAATAAACTCTCTCTGGAGCAGGATTTTATTTGGGGCCAATGTATTATAATAGAACAAGTTAGAGGACATTAGAATTTTTAAAGCCATCTCTTACACATAACTGTGAAAGGTCAAATGTGAGCTTTCAGGCAAAGAATATGAATTCAGTCCTCAAAGCTCAGAGCTGGTATTACCATCAAGGAGATATGAAGAACAGCAATTGATTTTCTTTTCCCTCCCTTTTTAACAATCATGTCACATATTCACCACCAGGAGAAACAGGACTACCGCCTTGTATTTTCCTAGTGCCCATCTCTCACCTTCAAGAGCTTTATAGATTTTTAAAATTACAATTAGTCCTCTAACTCTCTTGGGGAACTAGGGGTTCTGTATCATCCTAAATCTACATAAATGTAGCAGAGACAGCTGACAATTACGTGGCATCTGGATGAAGGCTAAGTAATTGGGGCAGCCAGGAGCATGGTGATGAATGGTGCTGAAGTCCGGCAGATCTGGGTTGGAATCGTCTCTGCTCTTCCACATTGAGCAAGTTTCCAAACATGTCCGTGCCTCGCCTTCCATATCTTTATATGGGATAATAATAAATAATACTTCACAAGGTTATCGTAAAGATTAAGGGAGTTGAGATGCATGATGCACTTGGCAGATTTCTGATTTACAATGAGAGCTCAGTGGATGTTAGTGTGTAAGCATCATTACAACAATAAAAATAATTTGGTAGCAAACATCCATATTTCTAATTAAATGCATTACTCTAGTCAGAATACTTGCCACTTTACAGGCATCCCTATTATATGCATGAATGTAAAATTCTTGGTGTGAAAAAGTAAATTTTCTCTTCTTGCACCCCAAATGTTAATTATGAAATGTAATTAATTACTACAGAATTCTTGCTAAATTGCAACATAAAATGCCCACTGGCAGTAACTATAAAAAGACTATTGTTAAGATAACTGTCATGTTCAATTTATAATTCATTTTTGACCCTTTAATGAATCATTGAGAATGGCCAACAAGAAGTTATATTTGTCCCACATATTATTTTTTCTGTTAAACAAGTTTCCAAAGCCTCTCCTCTTCCTAGGCAAACTGTGAGAAGATAAACTTGAATAACTAGCAAATCGACATCTGGATATATGTGTACTACATTATGTGCACCACCAAAAGCCTAGTTTCCATCCATCACCATAAAAATGAATCCTGTTACCCATTTTGCCCTCCCTCCACCCGACTTCTGCTCGGGTAACCACCAATCTGTTATCTGCCTCTATGAATTTTGTTTGTTTGTTGTTCATCCATTTTATTTATTTTTTTTTTTTGTGGAATATTAAAAAAACAACTTTTCTTAACTAGTATGAACTAGGTAAACCCTATAGTAACTTGTGATTATTATTTTATCACCATTTACAGTGTTTACCTCTTTACATGTAATTATCCCATACTAGGCTGTAAAATTCTGAGGTAAAGACCCAATGAGAAATTGACATTTAGAAGTTGCCTCACAAGAGATTGTTGAATGTATGAATGCTTAATGGTTAGCTGGATGAATGCATGTTTAGATGGATGGATAAATGGCTGGGTGAAGGAGGCTGCATAATACAATGAAAAGTGTGCCCCTACTTTACCATTTATCTGATTTTATACAAGTTGTGATATTATTAAACATAATTTGCCTCTTCTGCTAGATGGTAGCTTTAGGCTATATGATACCTCTCCTGCTAGTCTTAAACCTTATCCTCCAACCTCCTGGGACATACACCTGGACCAGCTCAGCCCCATCTCCATAGATAGTCCAATTTCATACTTGAGAGCAGGCCTACTTCATACTGAATAATGTCACAGGCCACTTGGGTTATGGTTCTTTTACTCAGCTATAGCTTGATCGATTTTCAAGTTTTGCCCAAGATGCTTGAGGACTGTCCTTTTTTTTTTCCTCTATGATTCCTCTGGCCCCACCCAACTATTGGTTTATATTGTGCTCTGACTGATATTTCTACTCTCAGGTCTCCATTACCCTATTTCTGATCCCCAGTCACCTGCTGTTGGGTTTATGCTCTTCTGGCTTTGATGGATACACAGGATTGTGAACTCTATATGTTTTGCTAATGGCATTTATATCCCACTTGCGCAAGCTTCCTCTCTTAATAAGGGGACTAGGATACACCCTGGGGAATATCATTAATCCTTAGAGGGAAGAGAAATAGGTATATCAGCACCATTTTTTATCAAGAAAGATGAAGCAATAAATGGGATTTATAATTTAGCCTGACTTTGTAAAATGTGAACATTCACAGGAGATGGTATGTGACTAAAGTGTTGGTAGATGTATCTTATAATTATAACATTTTTCATTGAAAGTCATGTAACGTCATAATTAAAGGGGGATCAAAATGTTTAGATGAGGATGCCAAGAATAACTGGAGAAGCTTCACTACTGGTCATTGAGCTATTGTCATAAAATACTCTACATAACCTGGTACAATATGAATATACATTTTAATCACAGATTCACCCTGTATTCTCAGTTGCCACCCCATCACACCCAGTTAATAAAGCTGAGGCATTTGTAAGCACTGAGGCAGAGTTGCTCAATATCCAGAATACAAAGTTTTCTAAGGCTGTTGTCCCAATGTCATAATAATGTAAAAACTATGGATAAAGCAAAGTAGTCCTTAGCTCCAACCCAGTCCCTGAAATAATACTAAGAAAAGGTATGAAAAGAAAAAAATTCCTGGTGAGAATGACTAGATGAGAAATAATGGTTTCCCCCAATTCTAAGCCTACTACATCAAGAGATTTAGCTCCACTTCAATGCCACAATGCTGCCTCAATTCTCAACAGCGACCATACAAGCAGGCCATTGCCCCAGTTCTTTGAGTAACTGTTTCTTTTGTCCTGAAATTGGAGTCCACACTCTCAATACTGGGTACATCCCCTCCAATAGCTTTTAAATCCCCCCATCAGCCTAGAATGTAACCAAATTCCAACTTCAGCCCTCTTAGGTAGGCAATCCAGGTAGTTGATCTAGGTTTGTTGTTTGTTGATGGTACTTATGTCCTTTCTGTTCGTCATGTGTGTTAGCCTCTTATATTTTGGCTTGAATCATTATTTTCCTGTGTCTACATTAATAAAGTGCCTCATTGCTTCACCAAACCATATTAGAATCTGCCTAGATTTTTTGTGCTTGCTTTCTTCTCTGGGCAGTGATGACCATATGGTTTAGGTTTATGGCCTGATTTCTTTTTAGAGAGAGTTAGTCACTTTGGAAAAACAAAGCTAAGACCCATCCTTTATTTTGTTCATTCATTTTGTATGCATGTTTATTTAGTATCCTCTGTGTGCCAGTTATTCTTTTATCTAGGCACTTGGATAATTGAGAAGAACTTGCAGAATGGTAGGAGGCATGAATATGGAAGGCACCATTTTCCACTAGTTTATGTAATGTATATTAAATAGGCATCTATCTGGGCTAGACAATATGCTGGCATTGTGGACACAAAAATGAATACAACAGCCCCTGCCTTCAAAGGATTTATGGGAGCAATAGACATGAAAACAGATCATTTAATATTACGTGGCATTTCTAGTAATAGAATTAAAGAGGGTAATATGGGAACATGAGTTGATACAAGATGACATTGGTGAAGTAGGAAGGAGTTTGTGTGGTATATTAAGGGGATTGGCCTTAAAGGGAGACAGTGAAGCACAGTTGTTTATTACCATGGGAACAAGACATAGGTTATTCAAATTCAAATCCTCCCTCCACTTAGTGACTACGAGTGTGTGTTCTCTCAGTTGAGTGATGCATCTGTAAAATGTAGATTTAAATAGAACTTACTTTGGAGTGTTGTTGTGAGGAATAAATGAGATCATTTGCATATTTAGCCTAATACCTGATACATATTTATGCCCAATAAGTATTCATCACTATTATTCTATAGGCAATGAGAGAATTCAAGAGGATTTTAAGCAGAGCAGTAATGTGGCCAAAGCTCTGCTTGAGATGAAGCAGAGTCAAAATTGTAAGAGTAACAGTCTTGAAAATATGTGATAAACTCTTTAGTGGTGTCTATCAGGAACTGGTGATGTTTGTGGAACAAGCTAAGGCTTGAGTTAGAGATTATAGATAAATAGGGCTGTAGCTGTATTGTGAATGGGGGCCCCCCAGAAGGAGTGTGTGGAGTGGATATTCAACTGGGCGAACATCTTTGGGGCACACAAAAATGTAAGGGGTACTATCAGCAGAAGGAGACAAGGTAGAAATTAATCATAGGTGTGTTTGGAAATAAGTAACATACTGG
Organism: Aselliscus stoliczkanus; assembly: GCA_033961575.1. Classification (NCBI taxonomy): domain Eukaryota; kingdom Metazoa; phylum Chordata; class Mammalia; order Chiroptera; family Hipposideridae; genus Aselliscus; species Aselliscus stoliczkanus. The sequence continues at coordinate 37,954,375 of CM066740.1, read as the reverse complement.
AGGCTTTCTCCTTTTGGAAAAGGCATGGAAAAGGCCTCCTGGAGGGAGCAAAGAGCTGGGTTTAGGAAAGAAGTACAAACTACCAATTTAACAAGGTGGGGAAAGCATTATGTACAGACAACAACAAGTCCCAATACTGAGGATCGAGATGAGGCTAAAATACATGACCCGTAGGTGAACGATATCAAACAATGTAATCAATGTCTGAATATACCATTGTAGTGGAGAGGCCCTGTAGTGTTTGAGAATGGTGATAGGATAGGCAGAAAAAATGCATTCCGTTAGGTGAGTCAGCAGAACCACAAGCAGGAAATGGGCGGTAAGAAGAGAGATGAGTAATGACCAGGTTGCAACTCATGTCCTCTGAGGGCTCCTTTGAGATAGTTCATTATATGTTTATTAATAACTTAGGGATAAGGCTGAGTTGAAAGTTACTTCCACATGCCATGAATTTCCAAAAGATAATGAACCTCACTTATTATTCCAGTCACAGTAAAATTAAACAACAATTTAAATAATATGAGATCTGGTTACGCTGTTAGAAATATAACCAATAGTTTTTGCCTTTTTTTTTTTTTAAGGATTTTCCAGAAAAGGAGACGTCCACAGCAAAGGCCCTGGAAGATGTAAAGGCAAACTTTTATTGTGAATTATGTGACAAGCAGTATCACAAACACCAGGAGTTTGACAATCATATTAATTCTTATGATCATGCTCATAAGCAGGTAAGCCAAAGTGGAAAAAAGCCTTCATATTCCTGGATTTACACCTACAGAACAAAATGTATGTATTTGACCTTATATCTTATCATCTAAGATGCTGAAGTAAAACCACTTTATATCTTTTTTTTTTTTCCTTGAAAGTTTGTATTTACTGTTTAAATGTTAGGTGAAATATTGTTTTCCAAAAGGTAGCATAAAACAGTAGGTGAACTTAGAGATGATCTAAGAGTAGACTGACATTTATTTTAGAATTATGTATATGGGGAAACCAGAATCTAGTACAAATAGTGCCAAATTCAAAACTACCTAGCTAGTTAATGGAAGAACTAGAACCCTGAACCAGTAATAGGACAGAATCTGTTACAGAGTTCTTTGAAGAGTTCTAAGGTGTAGGTATAGGGAATACTAGGTCTTTGGGAAAATAGTTCTGAATAAAGGATAACATTTTTCCAAGAATGTTCTTTTTGGAGAGTCAAAGTGGTTACTTAATAAATAAACAATTGCAAACAAACAAAAACTCAGAAAGGCTATGTTGAGGGGTAATGGCAAGTGGAAACATTTTATTTCCTTAAAAGTATATATAATTATCAGTATAGATATTCTACACATAGCTTCTAATATTTTCTATTTTCATCCATCTGTGAAGGATGAGGCTATTTTTCTCATCCAGTTAGATCTTATCCTTGCTGCATGAGGTGTAGAGATAATGGCCATTTATGAATTAGGAGTGTTAAATAAGAAAAAAAGTCCAAGTGAAAAGAGCATTGTTGCTAACAGCTGTGAGAAGGTGCACACTCTTGATACTAAATGGACCAGATATCTTGGAATATGTGGGTGTCTTATATAATCTAGACCTAAAATATATCTTCAGAATGAACAATGAATATTTGCACTAACATCACACTAATATTTGTTGAGTGTACACAAAATATATGGCCTTGGGAGATGCAAGACACAGTTTTTATCTGTAAAGATTTGGCATGTGTATCTAATGAACTATATTTCGCTGACAAGAGCAAGAACAATGGGATCAATGGTTTCGGGACTGCAATTCCCAAATCTTCGTGTGCATAATAATCTCTTTAGAACTAATAATGCAAATTCCCAGGCTCTTCTTCAAATATTCTAATTCAATAGTTCAGATATAGGGCTCATTTCAAAAGTGATATAAAATGGAATTTTTCAAACATGTATAATAAAAATGATCTATGTGACTATCATCCAACTCCAACAACAATCAATTTTCTTTCATTTATACCACCACCACTTACCCCCTCCCACCACCACCATGCATTACTTTGAAGACATCATATCATTTCCTCTGAAAGTATTTCAAAATTTATAATGATGCTTATGTAACGTAGTATGTATCATGTATAAAAATTAGCAGCAATTTCTTAATATCAGTTAGTGGCCTTGTTTCCTTAGTTGTCTCATAAATGATTTATGACTTTGAATCAGTTGAAATCAGGATCCCAAAATATCAGCACTTTTGGTTAACACATCTTTAAGTTTCTTTTACTATACAGTTGACCCTTGAACGCCATGGGTTTGTGCAGATTTTTTTCTATAAATATATTGGAGAACTTTTTGGAGATTTACAACAATTTGAAAAAACTCACAGAAGCATTGTGTAGTCTAGAAATATTGAAAAAATTAAGAAAAAGTTGGATATGTCATGAATGCATAAATATAGGTAAATACTAGCCTACTTTACCAATTACTACCATAAAATATACACAAATCTATTATAAGACAATTGAAAGTTATCAAAATTTATGCACAAAACACACACCAGACCGTACATAGTACCATTCACAGTTTAGAGAAATGTAAGCAAATGTAAAGATCCAGTATTAAATCATAACTGCATAAAATTAGTTATAGTGTATACTGTACAACTGTAATAATTTTGTAGCCATCTCCTGTTAGTATTGTGAACATAATTATTTTCAGTATCTTCTTAAAACACCATGTGATGCTAATCATCTTCATGTAAGAAGTTTGTCTTCTCTCCAGTAAGTGTGTATCGCAGTAAAAAGCAACCTCTTGCAACTCTCATATATTTTTCATCTTGTTTAGTGCAATACTATAAAACTTGAGTAATCCCATAAGGCCTATAGAAATTGCCCCTAGTAATGCTGGAAGTGCTCCCAAGAAGCAGAGAAAAGTCATGATACTACATGAAAAAGTTGAATTGCTTAATATGTACCATATGTTGAGGTCAGCAGCTGTGGTTGCCCATCATTGCATGGTGAATGAATCCAACACAAGGACCACTGCAAAAAAAAAAAAAAAAAAAAAAAAAATTTTGTGAAGCCAGCAGCTATGCCAACAGGCACAAAAACCATACACTTTTTGCAAAACACCTTTTTATCTTGTATTGAAAATGCATCTTTTATGTGAGTGCAGGATTGCTGTAAGAAAGGCGTCTCTATACATTCAAATATAATTCAAGAAAAAGTGAAGTTGTTATATGACAACTTAAAGCAAAAGGAAGAATCTAAAGCTGGAGAATTTAATGCCAGTACAAAGGATAGTCTGATAATTTTAGAAAGAAGTTTGACTTAAAAAATTTTTAAAGATAACAGGAGAAGCGGATTTTGCTGACCAAGAGCCAGCAGTGAGTTCCCAGATGCCATTAAGAAAATCCTTGAGGTAAAAGGATATCTGCCTGAACAGGTTTTTTTATGCAGACAAAAGTGCCCTTTTCTGGAAAAAAAAATGCCATAAAGGGCATTTATTAGTACAGAAGAGAAACGAGCACCAGGAATTATGGCAGGAAGAATAGGCTAACTATTGTTTTGTGCAAATGTAGTCAGGTTTATAATCAGGATTGCCTTTATCTATAAAGCTTCTAACCCCTGAGCCTTGAAAAGTAAAGGTAAACCCCAGCTGCCACTCCTTTGGTTGAATTAATACAAGAAGACCTGGACAATGGGAATTGTTTTTCTATATTGGTTCCATAAATGATTTGTCTCTGAACTTAGGAAGTACCTTGCCAATAAACGACGGCCTTTTAGTTATTTTTTGAATTTTATTAAATATATTGGGGTGACATTGGTTAATAAAATGATATAAGTTTCAAGTGTACATTTCTATAATATCATCTGTATAGGCATTGTGAGTTCATCACCCAAAGTCAAGTCTCTTTTTGTCATCATGTATCTGACCCCCTTTATCATTTTCTACTTCTCCCCCAGCCTTCCTTATCTCTGGTAACCACTATACTGCTGTCTGTGTCTACAAGTTTTTGTTTGTTTGTCTTGTTTGTTCATTTTTGCATCTTGCACCTGAGTGAAATCATATGGCTCTCGACTTTTTCTATCTGACTTATTTTGCTTAACATGATAATCTAAGATCCATCCATGTTGTCACAAATGGCAGTATTTCATCTTTTCTTATGGCTGATTAATATTCCATTGTATATATGTACCACACCTTTATCCAATCATCCATTGACGGGCACTTCAGGTGCTTCCATGTCTTGGCCACCATTAATAATGCTGCAATGAACATAGGAATACATATATCTTTATGGATCAATTTTTTTCCGTTTTTTTCAGTAGATACCCAGAAGAGGCCTTGCTGGGTCATATGGTAAAATTATTCTTAATTTTTTTGAGGCGCCTCCATACTGTTTTCCATAGCAACTGTACCAATTTATATTCCCACCAACAGTGTATGAGTGTCTCTCCAACACTTGTTATTACTTGTCTTGTTGATAATAGACATTCTAACAGGTGTGAGGGGGTATCTTATTGTGGTTTTAATCTGCATTTCTCTAAGAGCTAGTGAAGTTTAGCATCTTTTCATGTACCTGTTGGACATTTGTATGTCTTCTTGGAAGAGGTGCCAGTTGAAGAGTTTGAACTTAAAGTTATTTGATACACACAAAGCATGTCAAATGACCATCCAAACCCCATGAGTTCAATACCGAAGCATCTGAGTTGTCTATTTGCCCCTAAACACAGTGTTTCTAATTCAGCCTACAGATCAGCGGGTCATAAGGATATTTTGGCTCATTGCACATGGTACTCTACGGAAAGTATTGTCAATACTGTGAAAGAGAACCCATTAAGAGAACATCATGAGAGTCTGGAAGTATTACACTATTGACGATGCCATTATTGTTATAGAAAAAGCCATGAATGTATCAAGCTCAAAATAATAAATTCCTGCTAGAGAAAACTGTGTCCAAATGTTGTGCATGACTTCAGAGGATTTACAACACTGCCAATCAAGGAAATAATAAACGATATTGTGCATATGGCAGAAATGGTGTGGGGTAAAAGTTTTCAAGATACAGGTCTTAGAGAAATTCAGGATCTCATAAATACCACACCAGAGGAATTAACAGAAGACAACTTGGAGAAGATGAGTGCTTCTGAACCAGTGCCAGACGATGGGGAGAAAGACATAGAAAAAGCAGTGCCAGAAAATAAATTAACATTAGACAAAAGGACAGAAGAATTTCAATTACTCAAGAGCAATTTTGACTAATTTTATGACATAGACCCTTCTCTGATACAGGCACTACAACCAAAGCAAGTGGTGGAAGAAGGATCGGTACCACATAGAAACATTTTTAGAGAAATGAAAAAGTGAAAATGTCAAACATAAATTATGATGTATTTCCATAAATTTACACCAAATGAGCCTGCCTTCTCTGGCCTCCCTTTCCATCTCCTCTGCCTCTGTCACCCCTGAGATAGCAGAACCTCCTCCTCCTCAGCCTATCAAGGTGAAGACAAGGGGGATGAAGGCCTTTCTGATGATCCACTGTCACTTAGTGAATAGTAAATAACCATCACGTCATACAGTTAATAAACTTACCTGTTGTGTATATGGTATCTTGGTGTGAAAATGTAATAACTGCACATCAAGGACCATATGCAATGTTTCTGTGTTATTATCATCATCACCTAAGTATTCATCATGTAGAATATCATATATAAGATTTGTATTGAAGTGAATAGCCTATCCTACCATGGGTATGAGGTGAGTGATATTTAATATAAAATTAATAATGCGTGAGTTTTCTTACTGTTTTATAAATTTGTTTTCAAAGAATTACATCACTATGTATGCCTGTCTCCCACCCACCCCCTTTCACAATTGGAGAAACTGTGTATCAGCCTATCATCACAGGTAAGTGTTTTTAATGTAACAAAAATGTTTCCAATACTATATTAACAATATGACTGTAATACTATATGTGATAAAAATTTTATAATGATTCATTCATTAGTGTATAGGCTAGGCTACCATGAAGCAATAGTATCAAGTACACTAGCCTACCACAGAACAATCATATTGCTGCTTCTTCCTTATCAATGCATTAATCATTATATTTGTAAATAAATATACATTTCATTTTCACTTTATCTTTTTATTTTTGATGTCTAGCATTATCAATACATATATAACAACATCTAAAGTGTTTCGTATCATATAAGACAATATTGATGTGGTCACTGACAGACAGATGATTTATCTTGTAAACACATGATGTAAACTTATGGTATCAATAAATACATGTAATGCTGTAAATGCATTTTCTCTTCCTTATTATTTTCTTAATAACATTTTCTTTTCTCTAGTTTACTTTATTATAAGAATACAATATATAAAACATGTAACATAAAAAGTATGTGTTGACTATTTATGTTATTGATAAAGCCAACAGTAGGCTATCAGTAGTTAAATTTGAGGGGAGTTAAAACTTATATGTAGATTTTCAACTGCATGAGGGGTTGGTGCCTTTAACCCTGCATTGTTCAATGGTCAATTGTATAATTAAACTATAGGTTTTTCATTTCTTCTTTAAATTTTACTCCTTATAATTTATTTGTTGAAAACACTGGATTATTTTACACATTCAGCATTTTTCTGGATGCACCCCAGTGTTGTCTTTTCACATTTTCTCTGTCTTCTGTATTTCCTTTAAACTGGTTGTTATAGATAGAGGTCTGGTTAAGTGGAGGTTTATATTTCTTATTGACAAATATATATTAGAGGGCATATTTTGTTTTTCCATAAGAAAACATATGTTTAATTGTTTCTTTTTTATGATTAAGTTTGTGAAGTAGGTTTGGGTTCCATCAGCTTGATCCATTCATCATTAAGTACCCCATCAATGTTTTTCCACCAGTGGTTTTTGTACATGATCATTCATTTAAATCCATTATTTCATTTGCTGTTGTAAAATGATGATTCTAATTCTTTCATTCTTTCATCATTTATTAGGTATATCTATAAAAAGAAATTTCCATAAACATGACCTCCAGGGGATTTTGTGTAGGTGGTCTTTAGGCTACAAATTGAGGGGAAAAAAGCATTCTAGGAATTCAGGGAAATAAGTGACCAGGAAAGTTTTATAGGATAGTGACGTTTGATCTGTGCTTTAAATATGTATAAGTAGGTGGTGACAATGGAAGCACACAAAGCTAAGGTGAGGAAATGGAAGAGCATGAGGCATCTTTTGAAAACTATAGGAAGTATTGGACTAAGGGGGATGAATATTCCATACCTGATGCCATAGTCTCCCTTGTACTTTGGAATTCTGCCTAATTAGTTTCCCTTTTTATCCCTTTCTTAAATCTTATTTCCATTTGGTTTCCAACATGTTGATGAAACAGTCTTTCCTCAACCCTTCTATTCTATCTGCATTCATTTCTGGTTTTCATTAGGCTTACCAGCATTCCAACATTCCTAGGCGTGCTCCTTCATCAGTGATTGAATGTCTACTGTTTGCACTGTTCTAGTTCTTGAACATAGACAAATTTCGTCCCTAGCTTTAGGGAGTCTATGATCTAACAAGAGATAGACACATCAATACATCTTTAAAATACATCGATTTAAGTGTTATAGAAGTTGTATACCTAGAATACTGATAGTGAACAGAATTGATTTAAGGAAGAAAAGATGGCAAGTGAGCTGGAATTCTTAGAGAATGAAGAGAAGTTAACGATGTCATCAAGAATGGTAGGCCCTATGTGGTAGAAAATCTATATCAAGGCATGGGCGTAGTTGGAAAGTATGGCCCATATGGAGAGAAACTGAAAAAGATTCCCTATGGAAACAGCCACTCTCCTGAGGAATGCTAAAAATCTTTGAGACTGCATCTCATTCTTCTCATTCTTTTATAAATCTAGCTCTGATTCTTCATTTTACATCTCCTTTCATCATTCATATTTAATCTCACTCTTGAATATTTGCTAGGGCCTTCTAACTGGACTCCCTGCCTCTAATGTTTTTCCTGCTCAGAACCAACCTACCCATTTATGACCAGAGTAATATTCCCAAATGACCACATTGCTACTACCACTCTCCTTACTTGGAATAGTCAATAGGTGATGACTGACTTTTTAAGGAGTCTGAACTACTTAGTCTGTCAGTCAAAACAACTGTAGTCTGGCTCTTGCTTCAGTATCCAGATTTATCTCTTGCAAGTCCAGAATTTACCTACAGTTTCTCAGAAGATGCCTTATGTCTTCACACCTGCTCATCTTGGCTCGTAATCTTCCCTCTGCCTGGGATGCCCTCCCATTTTGTGGCTGCATTTCAACATATGCTTCTGCATATTTAATGCATAGATTGACAGTTTATACCTGTCTTAGATCTCATGGTAAGCTGATTTAATAGCATTTTCCAAATTCCCTTTGATCAAAACCTATTCATGTGCAGAATTTTATATATGCTGCCCACTTTGGAAAACATTGAAATAATTATTTGCTGTAGACTTTGTAATATGGCTTTTTTGGATAGTATTGAAATACTTAGATTATTTTGGCCCAAAATATTTTGAAAATTACCTGAATTTTAAATGCAGGTGAGTGTACAATTTCTCTTTTAAGTGAAATTGAATGTTGTGTGCAGAAAAAGAAAGCACACACTAACATAAAACATGCAAAAGTATTTTTTTTTCTTAAATTCTGAAGCTGAAGCTAAGTATGTCTATTTGGTTCTTGTTCAGTAAGGACTCTTCTTAATTGTAGTGATTGACTATAATGATGGTGGTGAGGATTTGGCTGGGAGTATTTTTGGCCAGAATAAAATGAGCAGTTTCCTTAATTGTATTTCCCATGTAGATTCTGACAAAATCTCTGGCCTCTTCTGTTGAACTTCCAACAATATGGTCTTTTGGGTGCACTTAGAAGTAAATCCAAAAATCACGTGGAATTAATCCTATTACTCATTAATAGAATAGCTTAGAACTAGAAATAGGTATTCTGAATTCTCCTCTCTGCTTTTCCTTCTCTAATTTATAATTACTTAGGATCCTTTAGTTTAATAACTGATTTCTAAAGCTTTTGTATTGTCTTGTATCTAAATAGCAGTTTCCTGTGTTTAGTTTAGTGTAAAGATTACATTATTCATAGATTTATTGTATTTCCAGAATAGTAAGTCAATACATAATTTTAAAGAATAAAGTAAAATAATCTGAGGTTCATAGCTTTAAATTAATTGTATTAGACACATTATTTTTCTAAAATGTGATCAAACTTAAGATATTTTTCTTAGGTATTATTTGTAGAGAAAGATAACATCAGTAGCAAAGCTGATATTTTTATATCCCTCAACAAGGGAAAAAATGAATTTTTAGCTTTGACAACCCAATTCTATGTATAAATAATGTTTTTTAGAAAAAATTGTTGTAGCTGTTGCCTTGAACTTATAATTCCATGTGAATGTTAAGCATTACTACTAAAGCAATTTGAATGTGTATAAAAATTACAATAATTTGGATAAAGACAGTTACTGTATTTACTATAATTAACATGTCAGTAGCAAGTAATTGTTCATCGGACTGCTATAAGGCATAGTCCCCTTCTCAAGACTGTTAGTTGAAAATGTGTAATATTGGAATGAAAAATATATATTCTCACAAGCTGCAGAAGTCTCTTCTGCCCCAGAGACATTCTGGCTCATCTCAATTGAGAAAAAAACAAATGAGCTGGATCCCCATACAATTAACCCATGCAAATATCTTCAGTAGTATAAAACAAACCCACTTTCAGATCCTCAGCTTGTAAAGCTTAATCCTCCTAATCTTTGTCTGCTTCACGATAGAGTTTATTGTCACTTAGAAGGAGCTGCTCACATGTCGGCCTGGATTTGAAATCCAACTGATTCATTTTATAGAAAGGTCCAACTGAAACCAATATACGTTTACTAAGCAATGTCACCCCAACAAACTTAATATATAAAAAAAAAAATGAAGTACAAGGTGAGAAAAAAATATGTATATTGTTTTGGATTCTCCCCATCTCTACCTGCTCAGGATAAAATAACTAAACAGAACTGTGTTTGTCATCTTGTCTCCAAGAAGACAATACTTCCAAACTGTTAAACAAAGTAAATCGTTATCTCTTGATTTGTTCCTACAGTATGATTTATTTTTTCTCCAAATACTGCCCATATTGGCCCAATAGTATATTTCAGTATAATATGTTTAAATTAGTAGTCCTCTTAATGTGGCAACGAAACTTCAAATTCTACTTGATTTGTAGGGTCAGCAAGATTAAAGAAGTATAGACTGGAGTATCTACATGTATAATGAACACTCGCAAAAATATTGATAAAATAAAATAATACTTATCTCCTGTTATGTTTTACTTTCTATAAATCCAGCTTTCTGGTGTGTGTTTGTGTGTGTGTGTGTGTGTGTGTGTGTGTGTGTGTGTGTGTGTTGGCTCATAATTCAGCTCTCCTAAAAAACTGCTTTCACCATGGCTAAGAGGTGTTTTTTGATCTCAAGGTTGTCTCCCAAATGAAAAATAAATTAAAAATCTAATTCTGGCTCTCTTTGTCTCAGATCTGCTAAATGTATTCCTACCTGAGGACATTTGCAATATCTCTCTCTCTGTAACATTCTTCCATCTGATCTTTAAATTCCTAGTTCTTCTCTTCATTTGTGTCTAATTCAGTGTCACCTCTTCTGCATGATCATTCCTTTGCACTCTAACTCATGTAGTCAGTTGTCAGTTCTACAAATTCCGAGAGCCTATTGGCACTGCCAGTGGTGGTTGAAGTTAACCTGTACCGGCCCTCCAGAGTTCATTGTTCCATATTAAAGAATTCTTTGAGCTGCTAGCTTGAAATTAGCCATGGTGGGAGATCCAAAAACACTACAAATAGGGCTCCTAATGTTATTTTTCTATTTTTCCAGAGATTTGCAGTACCAGAACACCATTATTTTTCTGTAAATTTTTAAAATTTACTTTATAATTTTTCCCCCCCTCTTCTTCCCTTCCTGCCATTAACTCCACAAAGAGAAGAGCAGGGCACTGAGGGTTCTGTTAGTCATGTATCCCTTTATCCCTACAACTTAGAGTAGCATCAGGCACATAGTAATAACTCAATACATATTTTTAAGAATTAATGAGTAGCTGAATAAGTGAGTTCCTAGAATTGGCCATGCCACTCTGTCTGATGGCAATATAGTCACCCATCATTGATTAGTCACTTTTATCCAGTTTTATTGGGAAATAAGTGACATATTGACATAGATCACTGTATAAGTTTAAGGCATACAATATGATGGTTTGATTTACACATATTGTGAAATGATTACCAAAATAAGTTTATCTAACAATCATCATCTTATCTAGATATGATAAAAAAAGAAAAAAAAATCTCCTAGTAATGAGAACTCAGGATTTACTCTCTTAACAACTTTTCTTTTTTTTTGGACTAATTTTAATATCTACTCTATTTTTACATATTATACAGCAGTGTTTACTGTAGTCATCATTACATTACATTGCATCCATAGTACTTATTTATCTTATAGCTGGAAGTTTATACCTTTTGACCACCTTCCTCTAATTCCCCCTCCCCCTGTTTCTGGTAATCACAAGTCTGATCTTTTTCTCTATGAAAATGGCTTTTTGTTTTGCTTTTTGTTTGTTTGTTTTAGATTTCATGTACACAAACACACACACACACAAACCACTCACACACGAGGTCGTATAGTATTTGTCTTTCTCTGTCTGACTTTTTCACTTAGCATAATGACTTCAAGGTCTATCCATGTTGTCACAAATAGGAGGCGTTTCTCAATTTTTATGGCTGACTAATATTTCATTTAATATATATACCACAGCTTCTTCATCCATTCGTCTATCAATGGGTTGTTTCCATATCTTGGCTATTGTGAATAATGCTTCTATGAACACAAAGGTGCAGATATCTTTTCAAGTTAGTGTTTTCATTTCCTTTGGCTGCATTCCCAGAAGTGGATTGCTGGATCATATGGTAGTTCTATTTTTTATTTTTTTGACAATCCTACATACTGTTTTTCATAGTGGCTGCACCAATTTACAATCCCAACAAGAGTACACAAGGATTGTTTATTTTCCCACATCTATGCCAGTATTTGTTATCTCTTGCCTTTTTGATGATGGCCATTGTAATAGGCATGAGATATCTAATTGTGTTTTTAATTTCCATTTCCCTAATGACTAGTGATGTTGGAATGTACCTACTGACCTTTCATATATCTTCTTTGAGAAAAATATTTATTCAGGCCTTTGCCCATTTTTAAACAGAGTTATTTATCTATTGCTGTTGAAATGTATGAGTTCTTTATATATTTTGAATATTACCCTCTTACCAGATATATGGTATGCAGTATTTTTTCCCATTCCATTGTTGTCTTTTCACTTTGTTCATAGTTTCTTTCGCTGTACAGAAGCTTTTGAGTTTGATGTAGTCCTGCTTGTTTATTTTTCATTTTGTTGTTTTTACTTTATGCCATATCAAAAAACTCATTGCCAAAACTCATGTCAAGGAGATTCATTGATGTTTTCTCCTAAGAGTTTCACTGTTTCAGATCTTACATTTAAATCTTTACTCCATTCTGAGTTAAGTTTTGCGAGTGGTGTAAAATAACGGTCCAGTTTCATTCTTTTACATGTGAATATTCTATTTTCTCATTTATTGAAGAGATTAGATATTTAAAAAAAAAGAAAAAGAAAAGTTGTTAAGAGAGTAAATCCAAAGAGTTCTCATTACTAGGAGAATTCTTTTTCTTTTTTCTTCTTTTGTATCTATATAAGATGATGAATGTTAGATAAACTTACTTTGGTAATCATTTAATAATATGTGTAAATCAAACTACCATGCTGTATGCCTTAAATAGTACATGTGATGTAAGTCAATTATTTCTCAATAAAACTGAAAAAAGTGATTAATCAATCATGGGTGACTATATTGATATAAGACAGTGTGGCATGGTCAATTCTAGGAACTCACTTATTCAGCTACTCATTAATTCTTAAAAATATTTATTGAGTTGTTACTATATACTGGACACTACTCTAAGTTCTAGGGATAAAGGGACACATAGGGTGTTTTGGGCCTCTTGGATCTGAATGTCCATTTCTCTCCATGGGTTCAGGAAGTTTTCAGCCAGTATTGCTTTAAATGTACTTTCTGTGCCTTTCTCTTTCTCTTCTTCTTCTGGAATTCTTATGAGTTTTACCTTTTTTTTTTTTTTTTTTTTTTTTAGAGCTGTGTTACTGGCCCTCTTATGTGCGACTCGAACTGGGGCCGCTGGCTTCTCAAGCCATCACTTAACCACTGTGCCACTCGGAGGGCCCTGGAATTCTTATAATGTGACTTGTTTCTTTTCATTGTGTCCCAGAAATCTCATAAGCTTTCCTTACTCTTTCTCATTCTTTCTTTCTGTTTTGCCTCTCTGACTGAATAATTTCTAAAGTCTTATTCTCCAGATCTCTGATTATTTTTTCTCTGTATTTGAGTCTGCTTTTGAAACTCTCTGTTGAATTCTTCACTTTAGTTATTGTATCTTTCAACTCTAGGATTTTTTTTTATGGGTTCTATTGCTCTGATAAACTTCTCATTTGTTTATGCATTTGTTTCCTAATTTCATTTACTTTTATGTCCATGTCTTCTTGTATTTCACTAAACTTCCTTAAAAGGGTTATTCTGAATTATTTTTCTGACAGTCCATAGATCCCTATTGCTTCATGTTTAGTTATTAGAGCATTATTAGTTTCCTTTGGTGGTGTCACATTCACCTGGTGTCGCGTCCAGCACGACAAAGAGCAGTGAAACTCCGGAAAGGCGGCGAAGGGTTAATAAAAGACAGGAGCGAAGACTATAGTGCAAGCTGGGCCAAGGGACCTCAGTCTTAAGGACTGAGGCCCCGAACTGGGCGGAGATGAAGCTTTTATTGAAAAACATCAAAGGAAGAGATATTTACTTGCTCCAAGGTCTGTGATTTATGTGCCCGCTGGCTATCTCCCCAAAACTCCCCATAGCATTCCAGCACATATTGTGCCTTCATACACACACACTTTACCCCAGGGAATGGTGCCCAGGTAATAAAACCATCCAAGAAGGGAGATAGCCTGATATCATCCCACCAGGCCCCAGCGTTCCAGGACTCTCTCTGAAGGAAGCTTTACGGATATCATTGCACCTGGTCCTGGTTTTCCGAGACATTTCCTTATGGTGTCATTTTTGACACGGGGCAAGCACAATAGCTGGGGGGTGCGTAGAGGAGGGAGGGTGTCAAACGGGTTGGCAGCTGTATGGCAACAACCTGGTTTGTCATGATTCTGGATTTCTTACATTGGTACCTGCACATTTGAGTAATCGGGTTCCTTTTTTAGACTTTACAGGTTTGCTTTGGCAGAGACAGATCTTTGCCAGTTGGCTAAGTTTGGGTTCCTGAAAGTGTCTGCTGGTCATGTCCTTGGGCAGGTGGGGCCTGCTATTATGGTCTATTTTGGGGTGGGGCAACTGTCAAATTCTGAGGTTGGAGATGAGGGGGGTGTTTCATTGGCTGAGAACAGTTATATAGGACTGCCAGCTTGGATCCCTGCCTAAGTGAAGCTGTAAGATGGGATCTGTGTTTGCCTGGATTCTCTGGTCAGGCTTACCATAGGGTCAGGATGGGGTACTACATTCCGTGATAGATGGGATTATGAATTAGCTTCTCTGCCCTGACAGGGCAACAGGAAAAGACCCAGGGCGTATTCTATTCATTGTTTGGGGACTCCAATCAGGCCTCAACTTGCACTGAATTCCCTGGTCAGGTGAGGACAACCCATTTGCTCTGTAGATGGGGAAAGCCACGAGCTGTGCTCTCTGTTCAAGTTTCACTATACGCAGAGTTATTGCATGGGCCAAGAAGCATCTTGTGTATTCTGGTTAAGTTACCTAGTCCAGCAGGCTGGAGGCTGTATTCAGCGGAGAGCTGGGCTGTAGATTCTTTCCCCTGCTTTGGTGCAGTGGCAGAAGCAGCTATAAAGCCAATCAAGCTCTTTGTTGTGTTAGCTCAAGATGACCCACACTCTAAGTTCCCTGGACAAGCAGGTCCACTGGCTTTGCTCCATAAACTCTTGGCCATGCCTGCTATTCCTCTGGCTGGAGTGCTGCTAGCTGCACAGTTTCCAGGTGCTCTTCTGAACCCTTCTAGTCAGATGGGGCTGGGAGTTCAGCTGGTTGAGGCTGTGTCTCAGCTCTCTTGCCTGGGAAGGAAGGGGAGTGGTTGCTCCAGGCAACTCTGTTTCCCCAACAGGCTCCCTGGTTGGGAGGGACTGGGAGCTACCCTCGGCCTTGGCAGTGAATTCATTTCTCTGGCTGTGTGTAG
This sequence comes from Aselliscus stoliczkanus, assembly GCA_033961575.1. Taxonomy (NCBI): domain Eukaryota; kingdom Metazoa; phylum Chordata; class Mammalia; order Chiroptera; family Hipposideridae; genus Aselliscus; species Aselliscus stoliczkanus. Next base: position 37,939,024 of record CM066740.1, on the reverse strand, counting down.
GACAGGAACACTCCACACCTGTTACTGCCTTTGCTGTGGGGACAATCCACTCTGTCCACCCACATCTCTGCTTGAGCGCTGCTGGGCTGTACAGCTTCCAGAAATTCTCACCAACTTCTCTGGTTAGGTGTAGCCAGGAGAGGCTCTCTACAGTGGTGACTCACCTCCTTTCCCAGGCATTAACCAGTCAGGCTTTAATGCAAGCAAAACTCCTCATTTTGAGGATCTGAATCAGGCAGATTTGCAGCCCACCAAGTTCCCTGGTCATAATGTACCACTGACTTGGTTCTAGAGTTGAGCAAAGACATTGGTTGGGATTGCTACTTGGAAACTGCCAGTATAAATTTGGTCTGCCAAGTTTCCTGTGCTGGTTGTTGCAATCCACTACCCCTTTTTTTGTCACAGTCAGATTCCCAGTGGTTAAACCTCAAGAACTGCCCTGCAATCGCCATAGGGTAAAATTATAGTAGGGGCTCCCACCAAGGGACCCACAGTGCTGGAGGGGTTTGATTCCCTGCCCTGGGTTCTCTTTTACTGCTGCAGGAATCAGAGGGTCAGAGAAGACCATTCAGCCTGGTGCTTCACTGACCATGGGGAATTAACATGCAGCTTTTCCTCTTACCCTTCTATTGCAGTCCATCTTGGTCTCTGAGGTACAGGGGAGGGGTGCTTCAGCCTCAGCCCCATGATCTAGTATTCACTCAGTAGTATCTTGTTCTTGAATAGTTTTTAGTTCTTTTTGTGAGGGGAAATGAAGTCAGGAACAACCCATGTCACTATCTTGTTACTGTCACTCCTTAATCACTTTTTAAGTAGATAGATTACTATAGTGAACAAGATGAGGGCCCTCATCCCAAGTTCCTTATAATTACTGAACTAAGGTGATCATGAAAACACATTGTGACAATTTACAAAAATTTCTGAACCCATATTAATGCTGATGTGGTATGCCACTCTAAGAATTTTAGACTTTGCTCTGTGGGAAATTGCTAGTCTTCAAGGGCTTTTAAGCAACAAAATTATATGATAAGGTTTGTGATTAAAAAAATAAATCCAAAAGTAGTTTAATGGTTGCTACACAAGGAGGAGAGCTTGGATTTTCCGTCAGAAGGGATTCTAAGAACCCAAGAGAGATGATTGAAGTCTTTACAGCAGTGACAAGTAGGAGAAGTAAGAAGGGGTTCATTCAAAAGATTGTCAGTTGCTTACAGCATATGAACCCGTAGTCTACATCACTAGTAATCAACTAAAAACAAACTTGGAGAATTTTTTTTTAGAAAAGGTTGTCAAATATGAAAAAAAGAAAGATGGTACTTAGTGTTGACAAGATGTGAAAAAAATATATATAGTTAAACATTGCTTGTGGGGATACAAATTGTTTCAGTCTTTTGGTGTTTAGCTTGGATTATTTATTTTTAGAAAAGCCTTCATATGTGAATTTTCCCTGTCAACAATTCCATCTAGCATGTATTCTAGAAAAATAATCAAATGAATTCCAAAGATTTGTGTTTAAGGATATTGAAAATAGAAAAATAATGGAAGCAATCTAAACATACAATGAAAAGAGAGTGGCTAAATTCTGATGCACATAAACTATGTAAAAATTAAAATTAAGTTTTGGATCTAAATTTCATGCAAAATTTAATTTTCAAAGGAATGCTTGGATATTTGTTTGTATTAAAAATTGAGGAATGCAGAAGTATGGAACATTGAATGAAAGTGTTTAATAACAACTTGGGCCATATAATTTTAGATAGGTTTCTAAACATTTATTATCAAATCATAAATTTTTGTATGAAATATAAATATACAACATGATTATACTATACTTATTATGCTGGCTTCACATGTTTTCACTTATATTTTGTCAGTCCATAGAGATTTCTATTTTATTGTGTTGTTATGTCAAAACTCAGAATTTATATCATTGTGACTTATAAATATTTTCTTTTATCTTAGCCTCATCAGGTACTTTATGATTATGATTACTTTATGATTATATTTTCTTTCTTGTATAACTATTTTTTCCTGGATCTAAAAGTTGCCTAACTCTTATATTTGCTCAGTTTTGTATCAGTGCCTCTTACTAAGTCATCCCTGAATTATCCATCATATTTAGGAATAAAGTCTTATTACAAAACATCAGATAGATGAGACAATAGGTCAGTTCTGTTTCTCCCTCTCTTTCTTTAGAAACATATCTGGTAGAGCCCTCTGTCTTGCTGCTTCAATCTGGGCAGGTTTCACTCTAGGCCTGCTGCATTGGGTCCCACCTATTGTACTGGGACTTTTCATCCTTTATCTTATAAATGCTTTTGCTTCTCTCTTAGATTGTATTCCTTGTTTCTTTGTTATCATGACTTCCTATATATTATTTTGTTTCCTCCTTTTGGTCAAACTTAATCTCCAGAAGTTTCCAAAGAAAGGATACTCACAAAGTAGAACTTCGGGGCCTTCGTCTATCAGTAAATGTAAATAAGTTTATTCTACCCTCATATTTGATTTATTTTTCAACTGGGTTTCAGATTTTAATGTTGGTGTTGAAAAGTCATATGTCATTTTGAGTCCTAATCCTTTTTTTCTGGAAGCTTGTAGGCTTTTATCTTTATTATTTCTTCTCAATACAGACATTTATTTAGCACCTGTTATATGCCAAACACTGTTCCAAATACTGGTGATAATAGTAAGAAAACAACTAACTACCTCCATCTTTGTGGAGATGACAGCATAGTAAATGTGGGGAAAACAGAAAATGAAGATATAAAATAATAAAATATATACAACACTGGATGATTCTGCATGCTATCAAGGAAGATAAAAAAGTGCAGAATATAGGGAGTGCTGTGGGGCACATAGAATTTTAATTAGGGTTTTCAGTGAAGACGTCGGGTCTCAATAAACAAAAGTTTGAAAGCTATACGGGAGCCATTGATTACAGCCATCTATTGCAGCCACTCTGCCTGGAGGGAGAATGTTCCAGGCAGAGGGAAAGTCAAGTGCAAAGTCTGGGCAATAGGGCCATGCAGAGTGTTCCAAAGATTCCTAATATGCTAACATCCTACGTTGACTTGCTTTGAGTATGATTCGCTTTTTAACTACTGTTCAGGGCATTCCATGGGATATGTCAATTTGGGAAGTCATGTCATTTGTTTTGGGAATTTGAAAATATCATTTATCTGAAAATCTCCTCTACTTTTACTTCTCTTTCAAAATCCTCTTGTTTGGATATTAAAATTCCGGAATAAATCATCCAGTTTTCTTATTTTTCTTACTATTTCCAGTGTCTTAGTCTTTATGTCAAAATTCTGTGAGATTTTTGTCTTCCAATTTCTCTGCCGAACATTTGTTCACATTGTGTGTGTTCGTGTGTGGGGTGAGAGAGAGAGAGAAAGCAAGAGAGAGCAAATGGGCACACATCTGGGTTTAATCCTAAAGATATTCCTGAAATGTCTTGTAGTACTTGGCTGTTTATACAACATTCTTATTTGGAACTGAGGGACTAAAATTTTGATTGCCAAGTTTGTGTGCTTGGTCTGAGTTTAGCAAATGACAACCTTTAGTATTGTGTGATAGGGTAATCGTTCATTTTTTATTGGGTTATCTTCAAAGCTATAGTTTAGCCCTAAATTACATAAAATGTTCCGAAGACTAGATCCTACCTAGTTCAGTTTCTCCAGAGAGCAAGCCTAAGTTTTTCACCCATGTATGCTAGGGGACTTGCTGGCCCCTCTACTTTTATAGACTTTAGCCAATTCTCCCATTTCTAGTCCTAGCCTCCACTTTCCCAGTTCTACCTCTCAAGCAGGAGTTTTCTGGATTGATATCAGCCCACCTTCACCTCAGCAGCCTACGTTGCTTTGTCTGTTTTTTTTGCATATCTACACTTCCTTCTTCCCTCCCTCCCTTCCTCCCTTTTTCTCTCCCTCCCTCACTCCCTTCCTTCCTTCCTTTCTCTGTGGGCCAGTATCTCTTTTGTTTTTCAGTAAAATGGGACCAATGCTACCTTTCTCAGAGTGTTATTATGACAATCAAATGGAAAAATGCATGAGAACCCATAACCCAGTACGTAGCATATAATAAGTACTCAACAGAGCTGACAGAGGCTCTTTCCCAAGGTGTGCTTTCCAAAGGAAGGCTAGAGAGCCATTTCTCAAGAATATTGCATGAGGGATTCTTTCATCAAACAGGAGGCTAAAGTGAAATGTATCTTCTCTCTCTGAAATTATGTTTCTATAAGTCTATAGTTAACTACAACTCTCTGTCATTTAAGACCCACACTACGCAGTGAGAAAAAAATAATTTACTGCTAGTTAAGTCCCTAGAGCCATAGCATCTAGTTGGCCTTTTAATTTTCTGAACACAGTTTAGCAACTTCACTTTCATGTATGTCAGATGTCAGACACCATGAAAAACTGTACAACAGAGTTTTGGTTCTTTAAATATGCATATGATTTTTCATTTGAGGATCCATAATGTTACTTTACCTAGCCTATATTTTAGTTTTCCAACTTATATCCTAACATCTCAACTTAATATTTCAGCATCTTATGAAAGCACTATACTGAATGAATTATGCATGAAATCAATACTGCAATGTTTAATAAAAGCTTCTATTGTCTCATTGTTCAAAATTTACAAATGGCAATATTATTCTCCTTATCTAATAAGTATTATTATGTGTTGAGTATCTGGGGCTAGATGAGCTCCTCCATAAAACAACATAAATTAACTGCTGGTAATTTAAATAATAAAATTATATTCATTATAATCAAATAGCCAAAATATTGCAGAGCCATAGGTCAGGCCTGACCTCACTGCCTACACATGTTAACGATAAGGTCAGAGGTTAGAAAAGGGAGTAAACTTAACGTGCAAATCAGTTTCAATTCATTATTTCTCTCCTATTTCCATGTAATTCTGCCAAACATATATGACATTCATTCAGTAACTCACTCTTTCAGTCATTTGTTCAAAAATCATTTGTGATAGGCACTGTGCATTCTGTTGACATAAAAATAAGTAAACATTTTCAGTTTCCGGTCCGTCATGTATGGAACTTGGAAGTTGTCACTCCCATCTATATAACCAGACAAAAACTGATCAAACTAAAATCAACAACTATTCTTAGAGCTACCAGAGAACTGAGGTTGCAAGGCAAATTACTCTCCCAAATATTGTAAGGACAGAAAGGTGGGTACTTATCAAAGCTGAAGTGTGGGAATTCTGAGGGAATCAGTAGCAGTATAGGAAACTCTAAACTATAATTGAGGAATGGCTGGACTCTCAGTGTGAACAAGTTTGATTTAAAATTCTGGGGGGGGAGAGTGTCGCGTCTCTGCGCGGCTGGGTCTAGCTTCCTCAAGAGGACCGGCGGGGACTCAGAAAAAGAAATAAAGAGCAAGAGACAGGGATAGTTTAAAAAGCAATGTGAGCCAGGGGACTCTGTCTGATGGACAAGAGCCCCGAATCTGGTCAGCTTGCAGCTTTTATTGAGTACAAACAGGGAAGGGGCTTTGTTCTTTCTGAGGTCTGTAAATCACATGTGTCACCCAAGATTTAGCCAAATCTCCCTATGCCTCACAGACCACCTCAGTTGAAAGACCCTTTGATCAATGCAGCCTTGTCCCCTATGGGGACAGATAATGGTTCACTATGACACCTTGAGACAAGAATGCCAGGAGGACTGCTGTTAGCTTCTTGGGAAGATTTCTCTTTTCCGTTGCAGGCTGTAAGCTCTGCAGAAAAGGATTAACAGGCCTTTAGGCCCCATATGCTTCACCTCCTTGATTCCTCCCAGGGACCCTATCTGACTGGGCCTGGCTTAGGCTGCCCTGATGCGCATATTTGATATAGGATCTCACACCTATATTGGCATCCTGCTCATATCTAGGGTCTTGCCCGTCATTGGCTGACCCACCCTCTCTCTTAGGGTCCCATGGGGTTTGGCCATAGACATAGTGAATATCCTGTCCCCGTGAGGCCCTGCTGTTATGGGAGAATGCAGGGAGGCAGACAGTGAGGCTGCTGTGAGGCCACAGGAGAGGACAGTTTTATGCAGGCTACCATGTTTTTGTTTGTTTGTTTGTTTGTTTGTTTTAAAATTTATTGGGGTGACAATGTTAGTAAAGTTACATAGGTTTCAGGTATACATGTGCCCAGACTCATCTGATCTCGGAAGCTAAGCAGTGGAGCATGGTTAGTACTTGGATGGCAGGCTACCATTTTTTTTTATGAATTTTACCTCTAAGAATGCTATCTTGTTCTTATAGGTAAAATGGGAAGAAAAATCCCCTTGTGCTACTGGCAGGGGGGAAAGGAAAAGTAGTCATTTCAAAACGTGTCAGAGAATTCTGATATTCTTAAGAACTTTCTTCAAGAAAAACTTTTTCCCGAGCCTAACTAATCTGGGGTGAGAAAATACCCATCTCCCGTCTAGCCTACTAATGGTGGTAAGGTGAGGGAGACCAGCCTTAATAAGTGCTTGTGAAAGTCAGCCAGGGGATTTGAAGACTGAGACCTAATCATAGGACTACAGCATGCCTTACCTCCTCCTGCCAACACCTTGTCACCACATCAGTGAGTCTACTGGAAACAATAGAGGGATACATCAGAAAGAACAACATAATTCCAAGCTTATTTAAGCAATCTCTAAGGAAACCCAAAGTCAAGAGAGGTGATAAAAACATAGACACTAGATGAAATTTTAGCCTCTGACAACTCTAGCTATAGCAAATGGTAAACATAGCCAAACCACTACTTGGATAAATATAAAACCTTACACTAAAGATCTATTTGCTTCCACTCAATTTACCCAGGATATCATGTCTGGCTTTCAAGAAAATAATTGTAAGGCATACTAAAAAAACAAAAAGCACAGTTTGAAGAGACAGAACAAAAAGCAGACCAAGACTCAGATATGAAAGAGATATTGGGATTATCAGACTGACAATTTAAGACAACTATGATTAATATGCAAGTGACTAATTGAAAAAGTGAACAACATACAAACACAGATGGGTAATGTAAGCAGAGAGATGGAAACTCTAATAAAGAATCAAAGAAAATGTTAGAAATAAAAAAATATATAGCAGAAATCAAGAATGTCTTTCAGGAGTTTATCAATAGGTTAGACATGACTAATGAAAGAATCAATGAACTTGAAAAAATGTCAATAGAAACTTCTAAAATGGAGAAGCCAGCAGTCCCGGTTTGGGTCCCACATATGAGGGCCAGTGACCCTGCCCTCAAAAATAAATAATTAAATAAATAAATAAATAAATAATATAAAAAAGAAACTTCTAAAATGGAAACACAAAAAGAAAAAAAGATAATGGAAAAGATAGAAAAGAATATCCAAGAATTGTGGGAAAATTACAAAAAGTGTAAAATACATGTAATGGTATTACCAGAAAGGAAAGGAAAAAAAACAAAAAACTGAAAATAATATTTGAAATAATCATGACCAAGAATTTCACAAAATTAATTATAGATAATAAACTACAGACCCAGGAATCTCAGAGAGAACAATCAGAAGCTAGAAACAAAATACAAAAATCTATACCTCGGCATATTATAGTCAAACTGCAGAAAATCAAAGACAAAGAAGAAACCTTGAGTTAAGGAGCCAAGGGGTGGGGGAAACATCTTAGCTATAGAGGAGAAAGGATAAGAATTACATTGGAATTCTCAGAAATAATACCAGTAGGATGAGAGGAGTGACATATTAAAGTGCTGAACAAGGAAAATTACCAGTCTAGATTTCTGTATCCAGCAAAATTGTCCTTCAAGTGTGATGGCTAAATATTGACTTTCTCAGATACACAAACGTTGAGGGTTTGTTACCAGTAGACCTACCTTACAAGAAATGTTAAAGGAAAAATTTTCAGGAAGAAGGACAATATATATGTCAGACAGTCTACATAAAGAAAGGGAGAGCATTAAAGAAGAAATAGTGAAGGTAAAATAAAATCTTATATTTTTCTTATTCTTAATTGATCTCACAGATAATTGTTTGCTCAAAGTAATAACATCAACAATGTGTTCCGTGATTGTAGCTTACGGATAAGAGAAATAAATGACGGCAATGTTATAAGGAACAGGAGAGGGTAACTGGAAATACTCTGTCATAAGACACACTACTAATGAAGTGCTACGGTGCTATTTGAATGAAGACTTAGGTTAGTTGTAAATGTTTTTTTGTTTTGTTTTGTTTATCAAACTCAAGGTAAATCATTGAAAGAAATATAATTCATATGCCAAGAAAGAAGTAACAATAGAATCATATAAAAACCCCAATTAAAAGCAAAGTAGGCAGAAAAAGTGAAAGACAAAAGCAAAAAAAATAATCAAAAAACAAGGTCAATGAACAGAAAACATCTACATGTTTAGTAGATATTAATCCAACTATATCAGTAATCACTTTAAATGTTAATGGTCTAAATTCATCAATTAAAAGATTGGGATGATCAGAATTAATTAAAAGAAGAGACCCAACTACATGTTGTTTAGAAAAAAATCTACTGTAAATATAAAGATACACAGAGATTAAATGTAATGTGATCGAGAAACATACCTTGCAACACTAATCAAAGGAAAGCTGGAGTATCTCTATTTATTTTAGAGAAAAGTGACTTCAAAGCAAGGAAAACTAAGAAAGGTAGGTATTACATAATGATAAAGAGGTCAAATCACTAAGACAAAAATACATCATACGATGTGCAGAACAACAGAACATTGAGATATGTAAGACAAAACTTGATAGAACTGCAAGGATACATTGATGAATCCATTATTATACTTAGATATGCCAACACTTCCCTATCAACAATTGCTATATACAGCTGGCAGAAAACCATAGTTGAACTGAACAGTACCATCAATCAACTCGATCAATTGACATCTATAGAATACTTCCTCCAAAAGTTTCAGAATACATATTCTTTTCAAGCTCACATGAAGCATTCACCAAGGTAGACCATATTCTGTTCGTAAAACACACTTTAACAAATAAAAAAATAGAAATCATACAAAAATACTCAAAACAAGATTGAATTAAACTAGAAATCAATAATGGAAAGATAATTGGAAACCCCTGAAATAATTGGAGATTAAACAACACACTTCTAAATATTAATCAAAGAAGAAAGTTTCAAAAAGAAATTTGAAAATATTTGGAGCTAAATGAAAATAAAATGCAATTTATCAAGATTTATGTGATGTAACCAAAGCAGAGCTTTGAAAAAATATTTATACCATTGACTGTTATATTGGAAGTGAAGGAAGATCTAAAATCAATAATCTAAGCTTCCATCTTTGGAAACTACAGAAAAAAAGAGCAAATTAAATCCAAAGTAAACAGAAGAAAATAAATATCGATTAGAGCAGAAATTAATGAAATTGAAAACAGGAAAGCAATAGAGAAAGTCAATAAAACCTAAATAAAGCCGGTTTTTGATGAATATCAATAAACCTCTAGCTAGACTGAAAAAAAGAGACATAATGCACCAAGTACAGATATTAAAAATGAAAGAGGAGCCATTACTACATATTCCATGGATATTAAAAGAATAATAAAGAAATATGAACAACTCTGTGCCCACAAATTTGATTTCTATAAGATTTTCACCTGATTGTCACTTTATGAGGGGTTTAAATGTTGCTTTGTACACCTGAAATTAATAAAAATAAACAAATATAAAAAAGGAAGAAAAAAAAAAGATTTTTACCAATCCTGAATCTTTAGAGTAACTATAGTGATGGCTTTCTGAAGGTATTTCTATTGGAGAACCAATAAAATTGTGCCAGGGTAGAAAGATATTTGGATGTATAACTTAGAAAGTATTTCGGGCAGAAAAATAAATGCAACCATGAATCTAAAGATTCTTGGTACGTATGAATGTAGCCATTTCATTTGTAGTTTAAAGATATACCCCTGTGCCTTGGTCTTATCATGAAAGAAACAAAGCCTAAGTAAGTTTATCTCAATGTGAATGGCTTCTGTTTGAGTGGTAAGCTGGAGGAATACTGAAAAACACCCAAGATTTTTCTCAAAAAAATAGTTGTGTATCTACTCCAGTGCAGAGAGTAAAAAACCTCGATATTTTATAATGAAATCTATTAATTTTAGAGTGTACAATTAGAAATGAGATTGTAGGGCCGGCCGAGTGGCGCATTGGTTAAGAGCTGGTTTTGGGATGCCAGCGGCCGGGTTCGGATCCCACATGAGGGCCAGTGACACTGCCCTCTACAGCTAACAACAGCTCCACCTGGAGCTGGGCTGTGAGCCTCAGCGATGGTATAGCCTGCAGCCCCTGCTGCAGTGAGCTGCCATAGGCTACAGTGAGTGGCCGGCAACCAGCGTGAGCTGCTGACCAGCATGAGCTGCCAATAGCTGCCGTGAGCGACATCCAGAGGCCGTGGACCGATCTAACTCATCTGGGAAGAGTGCAATGACGATACCAACATGGGCCAGTGAAGCAACATCCTCTGCAACTAGACTGAAGAACAAAAGGAGAGCAACTTGTCTGTTCCCCTTCCCCCATTCCCCAATGCTGTTCCCCTCCCCCAATTCCCCAATAAAATCTTAAAAAAAAAAAAAAAAGAAAAGAAGTGAGATTGTACCTGTTTATAAAAAATGAACTGTACCTTTCAACTTAGCCATAAACTCATCTCAATAAATAACCATTAGAATTTTTATCTCAAGTGATATAGTTTTTTGACTTATACTGCAAGATAAAACATAAAACATATATAGTAAACTTGTTCTTAATGGAATTATCAAATACAAGCAATTAATGGTTGAAGTATATAAACTTAAAATTATTTCTCTGGTTTGGAATTATTATTTGTGGCAGCCCTTTTCCTTTTTTTTTTTTTTTTTTTTTTTTTGTGGTAACATCTTTTTTGTTTTATGATAATTGACCGCATGGGAGGAAGTGTATTGAAATGACAACTACTCCCTGCCCAAAGTGATTAAAGACTCTTGGAATCAATCAGACTAGGTTCTAACCCTAGATCTAATAACCTACTTAACCTCTTTGAGCAGTAAATCCTATTTTATAGAATTTCCATAAAATTAAATACCATCCTAAAATTTCTCAATGCAGTGCTTGACCTAATAAATACTACTTCCATAAAACACCTTAAAGAAAAGAAATTTGTATAATAGAATCCTTATTTTCCTGTTTTCTGTCAGTTTTCAAGCTCAGCAAATATCATCAAATGACAAACCTAAAAATTAAAAAGATAACCAAACCTTTCATCATTGTACTAGAAATTGCTTTCTGATCTGTCCTGAGAAATATAGAAGAATTTGAACCTTAAAGACTCTTAAGGTATAAAACTTTCATGAGCATTAACAGATAGAACAGTATATTGAGCTTTCATTTTCTTATAACATAGCCAAGTCTTATTCATACATACAGTCAAAAGCTAGAGGAAAGTACCACAAAGAGATTTTTCCACAAAGTATTGGTGATAAATATAGGCTAAATTTATATTGAAAGTCCAAATGGTCCTCAGACTTTCTGAAAGTCCATATGCTCAATGCATCATTAAGGAAACTGAAATACATTTGAAATTCAATTTTGATCACTTTTTTTTTTTTTTTTTGTGAGGGCAGTGTCACTGGCCCTCATATGTGGGACCCAAACCGGGGTCGCTGGCTTTCAAAGCCAGCGCTTAACCACCACGCCACTCAGCCGGCCCTGAAATTCAATTTTGAATAAGCTAATATGCACAAAATTTGAACAGTATAAAAGCTACCCTTTACAAAAAAACATTCTGGATCAGGACAGATAATTGAAAAAAAATAAATAAATAACCCAATTAGCCAAAATACTAACAGTGATGTTCATCTATTATTTGGGACAGTTTTGTTTTTTTGTGTGTTTTTTTTTTTGTTTTGTTTTTTTAACAATTACGGATATCAAATGTATTCCTGTGCAGGAAAAACCTAATGACTGTCTTTATTTCTGCCAAAATAATGTATCTGGATAATTGAACAATTGGCTAAACAGAAATGAAATGATTTTCTTTTAATGATTTCCACAGTGTCTTTGCACTCAGAACAAATGTTTAGTAATAAGTGCTAAATAAAAATTTATGAAAAAATAAAATTTTAGAAATATTTTGTATTTAAACCACCCTTCAAAACCACTTTTTCTCTGAATGTTTAATTGGGAACCATGTATCTATTTTAAAAGCCTATGCCCAAGTTTTTATAGCTTCTCAAATACAAATCAACTTATAATGTGTAGTGAGTCAAATTGCATTTACTAATTACCATAATGAGTAAATTCCTACTATTGCTCAGCCTTCAAATTTAGTTAAATTCAACCAGTGTTTAATACCTACCATTTACAAATATCTGCCCAATGTGATTCAAAAGAAAAATCGGAGTAAGACGTGTCTTTAGCCTTCAGGAAGCTCATAAACAAACACATGATGACCAATTATCCCAGTTTTATTTTTGAAACTAGTTAAGACTTGGGTGAACTGTGCAGATGCCTACAGAAGTGAGGTGAGAAGAGAAGAATAAGAAAGACAAATATACACATAATTCTAATATACTAAGCCAAGTACTATGAGAGTTACAAAATTTTTCATGGTGATTGAAAGAAAGGAAAATAAGACAAATATTCACCAGTAAGATCAATTCACAAAATGTAAAGCAAAGTTACATTCATACATAGAGAAGAATTGATTCTCCCTCAAGATAATTATAAGTGAATCTTTCCAATATATCTGAAACATATGTGACATTCAACTCATCACTTAGTATTATTTGAAATATGTATTTTATTATATTCATTTTTTTGTCAAGTTACAAGGCTTTCAGGAACCTTAAAAAGTGATATTTTAAATTATATGTATGTGTATGAGAATAAAATATATATAACCATATATAATCTTAGTTTTATAAAATTTCTCGTTTTGGATTTCAGAGTTGGTGCTATTATAGCAGGAAATGATGGTGGTTTGTATTAGTAAATTGTATCTCACAATACACAGAGGCTGCCAAAAAATGTATACACATTTTAAGAAAGAAACAAAACTATCAAAATTGTAATACTCAATATATGCCGATAACAAAAGGTGAATACAAGTCATGTGTATATATATTTTTGGCACCCAAAGTATTTTTGCAGTTCCATTGAAATGTTCTGAACAATAATTGTAGAATCCTAATCTTGTTCTCAAAGTTAGAAAACTGTTTTCTAAGTAATTAATTCTTAAAATTCAAATCTATTTTTCAGGCATTATGTGCTAAACATTAGGAAGGATTTTAATATCATTAAGGATAAAAACCTAATGTGGAAAGTGGGCAGAATGCCAGACCTGAATCTAAAACTGTGACTCCATCACTAATGATAAGTTTAAATTTGGGAAAGTCACATAGTTTCTCTTACTTTCAGTTCTTTATCTGAAAATTATGAAATTAATTCTTGTCTCACTTGTCCCATAGGGAAAGAATAATTGTGAAAAAACTTAGAGCTCTAAAAACATAAGGTATTAGGTAAACATGAATAACAATAACATTTATGGCTCAATATTACTGTGGAACTTGTAATTTTCAAAATGTCTATGTACATGCTTTGTTGGTTAGAAGAAAATATGCGTATAGTTGAATCATGACTATGGAAGAAGTCTGATACAGTGAAAGGCTGTGATTTCACAGTCAGAAGACTTAGGATGGAACACTGGCTCAATCATTCCTTTTTTTTTTCACTTTTTAGCTTTGTTATTTCAGCCAAGGCTTTCAAGCTTAATGAATCCTTTCAGTTTCCTCAAGTGTGAAGTGGGGTTCATAGATCTGCCCCAACCACTTGAAAAGGTTGACTGGTGATGATGATGATACAACTTAAAGTACTCCATAAATTTCCAAATAAAATTTTTTTTTCTTCTTTTGATTGTCTAACCAGATCCATTTGCATAATATCCTAGTTCTAGGCAGGAGATGTGGCAATGAGAACAATCCAGAAAAGCTGGGGTGAGGTGGTCAGTGGTTTTTAAGCCCGGTCAGACCCACAGGATCTTAGGTTCAGTGTTGGGCAATGAACTTCCACTTATTGGGTGCATGATGATTGCTGCCAGCACTACCATGTATGATGCAGGGAAACTGCCAAAGATGTTCTCAAGGCATGATAATCCAGGTGGAGAAATAATAAATAAACACAAAAATTGTAATACGAATAAAGGGTTTAAAACCACTTGTCAAATTTCACAAAGAAAAAACTATTAACGAAAGATGAGTTGAGAAAATAGGTGCTTCTCACAGAAGGCTGACTCAAAAGATTTTTTTTCTTTTCAAACTGTGAGAGATGTGACCTAAGCATATCTTTCTATAGAGGGAAGAATCATGGGAAGGGGGGTGGAATTCAAGATGCAGGGGCTGCTAGGAGTGAGGAGAGTGGGGACAATGACAGTAGGCAAAGTGGGGTTAGATCAGATTTCCAGCAAAGCAGATTTGAAAAGGGGAGGAGGAGCAAAAATCTGTGAACAAGGGCAAAAGAATGTTTATAGAAATGCATGTTTTGAAATACAGAAGAGGTGGATAAAGAAACTGTGTATCTTAAAATCTTGATTTTAGTCGACATTTACTGGGTTAAAAATGAACATACATGCCTAAATCATGAAACTAGTAGTTTTCCAAACATAGAGTTATAATCCATTAGTGGGTCATGACTGGTTATTGGGTGATAAAATCATTTCAGTGGGTTGCAGCTAGTATATTCAAAAATAAAATAGATTAAAACAGAAAATATTAGAGTGTGCTGCATTTTGTAAGGGGAAACTTTGTTTCATCAAATTTTGTTGCAGTTAAATATATATGTTTGAGTATCTAGGGTTATGAAATAAAATGGATTTTGTTCTGTGAAGTGTAATAATAATAATAATAATAATAATAATAATAATAATAATAAAATCCCAAAGCCACTGAACTGGCGAATCTCTAAGAAACAAAATAAAAATGTTGTCAAGAGGCAAATAGAGCTGAGACACACTGTATTGATTTAGATCTGTACTGGGCTGGTCAATACAGTGCTCTGCCTTTGTCCAGTGGTTCCCCAGAAGTCAGAAGCACAAATAAAGAAAGGAGCTAGTGATTTTGATCAAAAATTGGAAAGTGGCTCCAGTGGAGGCAACGCTGTTAGGGAAGTGAGGATGACCTGACGATTGTTGAGCCACATCAAAAGTGGCAGGCTGAGATTCTGGACTAGTGCAGGGTAATCATGTAATTTTTTTTTTTTTAATTGGAGAACAATGTGTTTTTCTAGGACCCATCAGCTCCAAGTCAAGTAGTTGTTTCAATCTAGTTGTGGAGGCCCATGTGTGGATTGGACTGGCAACCTTGGTGTTATGAGCACTGTGCTCCAACCAACTGAACCAACCAGCAGGCCCGATCATATGTTTTTAAACAGCATTAGCTGTTGGAAATATCTTTTCCATTGAGCCTTCAGTTTACCTTCTTTCAATGTCAACCTGTAATATCTATGGTTCTCTCCTCTGATGCCACATTATAAATCTAATCACCTCTGTACAATAAAGAGTTTTATATATTTGACATAGCTATTATTTGGATCTCATTGGATCTAAATGTACAGACTCAATCTGAGCGTGTAAGAGGCCCAGATATGGGTAAAGGCTGGTATAAGAAATTAGTTAAGCCTCTAAGCATAAGGAGCTGGTTTGTGGAGGACAGAGTCTAATGGATAGATATGTGGATCCGCAGAGACCAGGACATAAGCATGAATGCAAATCATGAAGCAAAGTGGAACCATGGTATTATTGTCTAACTCTTCCTCCTCTCATCCTCTCTCTGAAGTGACCCTGTGCCTTGAGGGCAGGCCTGGTACTCTAGAGGCCTGGAACATGACCTGTTTACATCCATATTCTTCCTTTTCCTTCAGCTTTTTCTCAGATCAGGTTTTCAGCCCTTCTCATATTCTCAGAACAGTGTAACACTTTAACTTTTCTAAATCCTGTTCTTATTCCTGTTTTTGGAAATGTATGTCACTGGTAGTTTACTGTGCTTGTGAACATGTAAGTTGCTTATCAGCTGAATTTCAAATTAAGTTCTTTAAAAGTGTTCTGATTTGTAAGCTGTTTTTGAAAGACTAAATCTGTGATACATACAAGTAGTGAGAGACCCATTTTTCATAGGGTCTATACACAGATCAGTTTATTTATACCCATAGATACACTGACAAGGAAAATCGAAGTTTGCTTATACTTTCAGTAAATTTTTAATGATGTGAGGTTTCTTGATATCTATGGAATTTAACAGATTGATTTTTATTCCACTGGTTTTGAAAATTGTATTGAAAATATTCAAAGTTTTATTGAGATCATTTTTAATATGTATCTTCTCAGTCAATGAGTATTTAATATTGGGCCAGCACATTCTCACATTGGTAAAACATTTAAATTCTACATTAAAATAAATACTTCTCTATCCTTGTGATGATAAATTACTCATTAATTGGGAATATAATAACAATTCATCCATTATAAATATATTAAATAAAATATTCTGGTTTTTAATTACTAATATGTTTAGAAGGAAACTTTTTAAAATATATTATCTTACAAATCATCCTATGTAAACTGTTATTTTGTAAGTAGGGAACAGTTGTCTATAGATATTTAATTTCCAAAGTCATTTTGCTAGTTAGTACTGAAAGAAACTAGTTTTTATTTCTAGTTTGAATATATACTTTATCTCCCTCCTATTTTGGGGAGTTAATTCTGAAGTATTTTTAGAAGGGATGTGTCTATAAATTCACGGTTATGTGAGCTTTGCCTATGATTATTTATACAAAGCCCATGTGGGGTGAAAAGCCTTTCCCCTCTCTTCATTTTCTGTAAAAAGTGTGTTTTGTGTCACTAGTACCAAGTCTTATGGCTACTTCTTAAAGTGAAAAATCATTATACAGTTGGCCATGTATTCTATCTCTCTCTAAATAACCTCTGCTATTTATAATTTAGAAATAAATTTTCTCCTCACTGACCTCTCTTGCTTGATTTATAGTTGACATAGTTCTTATGTATTCTGCCTATCCTCTTCGTTTTATATTTGGTACATCTCAACTGCTTGTATTTTTTTCTTTACCTTAGATATTTTTTTCTGCCTCATATTCATCTTTTTTCAGCTGTCTACTCCAAGTATTAATATCAGACCATAGTCTCAAACTTGCAGGCAGGACATAGTTTCTTATCCATCACTTAAAATTTTCCTATTTCATTATAATCTGTAATTGCTTTATCCACTGGTTTCAAGAAGATAGGCCTTTAATGTCTCAACATCTGCTTGGTATATTGTTTTAAAGACACAATGGATTCACCTCATTATACCCATTCCTATTCGTCTTTTATTCTTTATTTAGGTTTTAATACCTATTCCAAACTATGCAGTATCTGTACCAGATGCTGACAGTGTCCTGTCCTTATCACTTAGGCATTTCAGTGGTCTCTGGTTTTCTCTCAACTGGCAGTCACTAAGCCTCTGTGCTTGAGTCATTCAGTTTTCCTAACTGAAAGCTCAGAAGGCCATTCCGCTTCTATGTATAAGAGGTAAGAGGTTGGACTAACACTACCCCACCCCCAGGAATCCCAAAGGACGTTGCAAGAATACATAGCTCAGTCCCCTTCTCCACAGATGGAAAAATTTTGAAGCACTGGTTTCATCTCGCTCCCAGTACGTCCTATGAGATTAAGCATCACTTGCTCCCTAGCAGCTAGTTTAATACAGACCTTCTTCCCTTCTCTATACCACTACCCCATCCCTGCCAGGGTTTTCTGGCCCTCCCAAATATTAGTGCCCTTTCATTTTTGCCTCAGAGTCTGTTTCACTAATATTCTTGGAGTATAGTTCTCTCATTTGTGAAGGAGTAAAGACACCTAAATTGGGGGAGAATTAAATAAATGTACAGATCCTGACTCATAGTATTGGATTGTCGGGAATGTCATGACGTATTTTTTCTGTTTTTTGTTATAAAAATGCATCATGACTTTTCTGACAACCCAGTATATGCGTACTCTAGTACCATTGTATTTAGTTAAAAGGAATGTTATCTTTTACTGATAAGTGTTCCCTCCCATTTATAATTTTATTTCCTCTGTATCTCAATAGGATGAATTATTTTATGTTGGGTGGATAGGGCCATGCCAGTGGTGATCATGTGACAAAATTTGAAGTCACACATGAAGAGCTCACACATTTCTCTATCATCAATGCCTGGGATTCCATCACCAATCATATATATATATATATATATATATATATATATATATATATATATATATATATATTAAAGATTTTATTGGTGAATTGGGGGAGGGGAACAGCATTGGGGAACCGGGGAAGGGGAACAGACAAGTTGCTGTCCTTTTGTTCTTCAGTCTAATTGTGGTGGGCATGGCTTCACTGGCCCATGTTGGTATCATCATTGTGCTCTTCCCCAGTGAGGCAGATCGGTCACTGGCCTCTGGACGGCCACTCATGGCGGATCTTGGCAGCTCATGCTGGCTGCCAGCCACTTACTGTAGCCTATGGCAGCCCACTGCAGCAGGGGCTGCAGCCTATACCGTCTCCGGGGCTCGCACAGCCCAGCTCCAGGTGGAGCTGTTGTTCACCATCTTAGCTGTAGAGGGCAGTGTCACTGGCCCTCATATGTGGGATCCGAACCGGGGCCACTGGCGTCCCAAGCCAGCTCTTAACCAACACGGCACTCGGCCGGCCCAAATCATACATTTTAATGCACAGAAAATAACCTTTGTTCTGCCATCCCCTTTAAATCACTACAAATATTACAGAGTGAGATTATGTTTAATGAAAGGCTGTGAATGAGACTGTCATTCACATTTTCCATCCACTTCTCTTCTCCAGGCTTTTCTTACTCATCTTCTAAAACTCAATTTGCAAGTCTTCTACAAAACTTATGCTGATCCTTCAAAGCTTTTTGGTTACCTTTATTGTAAACTGACAAAGCTCCCAATATGTATACTTATCAGAGCATATGATCTACTGAAATGTTAACTTCCTGTTTATCCTATTAGCAAGATCCTAAATCAGTAGGACTGGATTATTTATTACTGAAACTCCAGCCCGTAAAATTGTGTTTATGATAACCAGACACTGAACTGTTAGATAATGATTAAATTTATGGATATTGTGGGAAATAAATAAGTTATCACTAGATCTAAAAGTGGTTTTAATTAAATCTATGTAGTTACAGAATATTTGTTACCCACTGCTTCAAATTACACAGTTGATTACCTGCCTTCTTTATTATTCTTATTTTTATATAATTATGCAATTAACTGTATTTTCCTGTTTCCAATGTGTGGTCAATATTGAATTCAACAATGTGTGATCAATATTGGTAGTTAACCTGTGAATAATTTTTACTCTAGATACAAAGAAGCCTTTAGATAATCCCTTGCATCATAAAAAAAAAACAATAAAAACACACAAGTAATAAAACCCATACTTAAAATATAGAATATTTGAATTTTATTTAATTTCTCTTAAGTGAAAGCAAAAAATAGCACCAGATACCAAAATGCATACTACTTCAAAGCATACATGACATAAAAGTTACATTTAATGATATCTTGTGATGTTTGTAATAATTTACCACTTAATTTATTATGTACCGATGTTCTAAATGTTGAAACACAGAGCTTATTAGTTTGATAAAGGGTTAAATAATGTCCTTTACTTGCTAATTAAATGACTATGTATTATAGCAGTGCTGCAGGAGAAAAACTTAAATTCCCAAATGTCACTGAATACAGGCATGTGATTGCTTTTGTCTTAAGGCAACAAATTCCACTTTCAAATGTCAGCTTACATAATTCTCTATTTTAAACATACACATTTGTGAAAATGGTTGGGCTTTATTAAGAAATGCTGCTGTACCTGCCATACTGGAACAATTTTTTTTTTTTTTTTAATGACAAAGCAGCAAATAAATCAGTACTTTTAGTATTTGGAAACAGTATATTTGGAATGAGTTTATTTTTTTAAATTACCAATGTGTTATTTATTTTTATTTTTAAAAAATTTTATTACAGTGTAGCTAATATACAATATTATATTGGTTTCAGGGGTACATGATAGTTATTCAACATTTATATTCCTAAAGAAGTGATCACCATGGTAAGCCCAGCAGTCTGATACTGTACCACAAATCATTATTGTCTAAAAAATATCGAGCAAAACAGAGCAATGATCCCTTTTAATTTAATGGTTAGATAAGCTAAGGTTGTCATTAAATGCTGGATACAGAGGAATTACATTTGCCACTTTTTAAAGTGAATGCTAATCAACATGCAAATGAGCAATTTAGCCCTCTTTAAATTGGAAAAGCCCTTGGGACAGTTAATTTCATAGTTGTTAGTGATGGCTAGATCATTGTAGGATGATTCTTTCTACTTCGTTATATAAGAAATTATGGAAACATATCATCAGGCTTTTCTATTTAGAACAGAATGAATGACACTTTTTCCTGGCAGAGAATATGTTATTACTTTTGTATACTGACATTTTAATTCTTCCGGAACAGTCAAAACAAAAACATCCAGATCTGAAAACTGTGGATTTGTTTGGTGGGCCTTGTGAGTTCTTGCAGCTATATCTCTTGCTAACAAAATCTCTTGATATTCTGATGTTGACCAGCATCACATTTTTAGGACTAGAAAGAGCTAGAAAATATGAGATGCCTATATCAGTCTTCTCTCAGGCCTTGATCTCTCTATTTATATGCTGGTTCAAAACCCCTAAGCTGGTCAGTTGTTCATTCACTAAATATTTCTTTCAACACATACTTATTATACACTTATAATATTCTAGATACTTTTGGTCTACCCTATAAGTCCCAGTGAGAAAAGCTCACTTAAACTCAAGGAAACTCATATTCTGAATGATTATAGTATGTTGAGACTAGACATTTCTTCCTTGAATATTAAGTATATGTAGTGAATTTATACATAAAATTTCACAAAGGTAATGGGGAGAGTGAGTGAGTAGGGAGTTATATTTGGTAAACTCTAATCTAGCCATGACTCTCACCCTAAAAAATTCTGAAGATCTAAGTACCTTTTAGGTGCCTTTGAGTCATTTCAAGTGGATCTACTAAATTCACACTTACATAGGCAGTTCCAGATCTCAAGAGAAGGCTTCCTAGCGCAGTTGTGTGAGTTCTGCATCATAGACCAAAGACAGCAATCTGTGTGGCTCAGTCTCTGATTGGACACGTGTGATGACTCCTGGAGAGAGAGGTCAGGATTCCTGGAAGGCCCCAGCTTATAAATATGATTTAAGTCAACAGACTAGGTAAGATCTAATGGTAGAAACTGTTGAATCAAAAGAGGGCCTAAGACCTAGCCCTGTGGAACTCCAACATTTTGCATTTAGATAAAGAAGGAAGGGTCAGCAGTAATCTTTATATGGGGCAACCAGAGTGGGTGGAGGGATACCAGTCATGTTCTAGAGCTATGCCATGGAAAGGGAAAAGTCAGCAGTGCCAAATACTGAAGAGAGCTGGGGCTGAAACCCACTTCTGTCCAATAAAGCTCTCTATGCTCTTTAGAAAACCACACCACCCCTCACTAAATGTATACAAAAAATGTCCAGTAGCTTTGAATCTGGAGTTCAGGAAAGAAATATGGTTGGCTAACCTTTTCAGTCTTTCTAGGCAGTCTCTGAAATGTCATGCTACCCTTTAACAGCCTGTTAATACTCATTTTCTTCTCAAATGAATGCTGTGGACAAAATTGGAAGCCAAAAAACAAAGTCTTTTCATGTGAATGAAATCATTTGAAAAGTATATTTTCATCTTTTCTCACAAATCTTTCTATGTTTAAATGAACTACTAGGAGACTGTTAGGAAGGAAATTTTGTTAGCAGAAGAAAATACCCAGATGACAACCAGCAGCCTAGGCTCTGCAGAATAGCCGTAAGCCCTCAGGAGTTGTTAACACCACAGGGTTTCAGTTCCTCATCAGGAATTTGAGGTGGTTGCACGAGATTTTTAAATTGCCTGCAAGTTCCAACCTTTATTTTCATAAATGGCACTTAGATTTGTGTTGCATAAATATAATTGCCAACCAAAGCCAAATTAGATATGTTTTCCTGATGCCTAAACAACTGACTGATCTGCCCAATTCTGTCTTTAAAAAAAAAAAAAAAAAGGATTATCATCGTGTTCACACAATGACACACACAGACGAAATGCTTGCTGAACTTTTCAACAGTTCTACTGGTGTGATTTTGACATTGAGACATAATTTGATTGTTGAGAAGAGACATATTATGAAATTCAATTTACTCATGTTTGTAAATGGTATATTTCTTGGATGATATGTAAAATTTCTATTGTCCTTGATCATTATTGAACCTACTTCTGTATCTGTGATGAAGATCATAGGTGAAATATGCCAGCTATATATTTTGGTATTAAGACTATAACAATAATGTTCTCAAAAAAAATAAAAATTTTATATTTTAGGAGATTAAGCTATCAAGATATAGATATAGATATAGATGGTGTATTATGTATGATCTATGTGAAGTATATATATGGTATATGAAGTACAGTGTGTATATGACATATATAGTATATTATAGATTATATATGAGATAATATATATGATATATGAGAAAAGTCCCTGTTTTGTTTTTTAAGGGATGCTAAGATGAGTACATAAGAATCCTATTTGCTGACATTGTAGGATTACAAAATGCAATCTGATAGTTTTTCTCCAAATGACATTAATTATCTAATATAAACACTTGGCCTTCTATAAAATTACTTGTTAGTTAATTAAAAGAAGACCTTTCAATACTGTTAATATTATAAAAATCAGACTCTGTGGATAAACTTAAATATGTGACTAAAACATAAATGAGGTCAAGCTGTTACAAATGAGAAAATTAATCATTTGGGGCCAGTTAAACATTTAAGAAAACATATGGGGACATAATTTATTAGTGCTTTAGAAAAAATGGGTGGAAATAATAGGGCTGCTCTCCAGGTGCACATATTATGTAGGTATAGGATGCTGCCAACTGGTAGGGTTGCTAGTTTTAGCAAATTAAAAAAAGAAGGATGCTCATCTCTATTGGAATTTCAGAGAAACAACAAATAGTTTTTAGTATAAAGTGTCCAAAATATTTCATGGGACACACTTATACTGAAAATATTTATTTATTTTGAAATTGAAATGTAATTGGGCATTCTCTGTGTTATGTGGCAAACCTACATACTGGGGAAAGACGTTATATAAATGTTTAAAAATATGGCTATAATAATTTAATTATTTTGTAATTAAGGAAACATAAAGGAAGAAATGGTTCTGAGATACTTTCAAAGGAAGCTTGGAGTACAATGTTAGTCATTCTATTAAGCTAAATAGGGAAAAAATCATTGTGCTTTTGTTTTAACTGCAGTTTTCAATTGCTATTGAACTTACAATATGTATTTATTTTGAAGTAAAAAAAATCACTTGGTAAATAAATGCTGCAGACATAAATCAAGGATCAATGCTTCAAAAGTATTTATTCAGTATAAAATGTCAGAGCAGCTTTTTATACTTGCAAGTACATAAGATGTAAATTGGAAATTGTTTACATTTCAACACATCTATTGTATAATAAATTCAGAGGATAAAAGATTATAGTTTCTATTTGACCATCCTTTTTAAATTCCTTCAGTGTTTTCATTGTCCTATAATGTAGTTGAAAGGGGGAAGATCAGAATCGGCAATAGTTTCTAATCACACTGTTTTAATTATGTAGATAATGTAAATGACACAGAAGCCTGCACATTAATAATGCTCTTCTCAACATTGTACAGCTTATCATACTTAACAGTTGTGAAATCTGGAGTTATGTATGTGATCTCTCAGAATTTTCTATGTAGCTTATGAATAGGGGATTCAGCATTATCACATCTCCATTATAATGATTATATATAGATAAAATGTTTCAAAATTTACCACACATGAGACACTTTGCTAAATGCTTTGAAAACATTATCTTCTTTAATATTACACTATACATGAGTGTGAAAGTACTAAGTATTTGAAAAACAGCATAAGTACTTTAAGATAGTAAGTTTTGCTAGATATAGCATATAATCTCATGGTAATGCTGGATAGAGTAAAATCCCATTGCTGAAACTGCACAACAATAAGTAATCAACAAAGGCCAAAAAATATGAAGAAAGGTAGAGCTCTGGAAAGCAAGGATCAAAAATGGTCTTCACCTGAAGAATTTTGTGGAATCGTGAAGACATTGCCCTTTTTTAAAAAACAAATTCATGGGACCTGGAGACAAAGAATAAAGACTAGGGAGTGCCCAAGATATGGAATCTAGAAGATGATCTTAAGATGAATTTTCCATCCTCAGTGTAGTGGGCATGGTGCAGGGAGTGGTGTGGGGTGGGCAGGGTGGAAAGAGGGGAGCAAAATTAAAGTACTATAAAATATGAACCAAAAACATTCCAAAGAAACTTGTCCATCATATCTCTGTGCAAGGAGAAGGGGAAAAAATACCCTGAACATTTAGCCTCCTCTGCAGATTGTAATTCACAATCTTTATGATATGAGGAAACCCACATTTACTTATTTTAAAAGCATCAGGCAACTAACCCAGGTAAATGCAACCTTTCTCTAGAGGAATTGTGACTTGACCTTTGGCCTCGCATAATACCCAAATTAAAGTTCTAAGGAGAATGAAAAATTCCTGGACAAAAGTCCTGAAGTATAACAGGAAAAAGCCTTTATGAATGAGAGAGAATAAAACAAACATTAGAATCATACCCGCCAAGATGTTAACATCTAAAAATGTCACACACCGGGGCCGGCCAAGTGGCGCATTGGTTAAGAGCTGGTTTATGATTAACTATGGCCTAAAATAGAACGGGAAAAGGTAGACTGAAAGAAATGACTCAGAATTCATGAGAGATTTATCATATTCATTCATTCCTCTTTTCTGGAAAATATGAAAAAAAGGAATAAGAAACACAGAGGAAAGATTGAGAAAATCTATGGTTTATATCATTGCAATTCTACAAAGAATTAACATAGGCAAAGGTGGAAAATCTATATACAGAGAAATGGTAGCTGAAAAATTTCCAACATTGTTGAAACACAAAATTTCTCAGAAGTAGGAACAAGCAAATTCATACAAAAAAAATAAAGAAAAGCTACATTTGAAATCATCAAAATCATCAGAGAGAGAGAGAGAGAGAGAGAGAGACTGAGAAAGACAGAGAGGGAGAGAGTGAGAGCGAGAGAGAGAGAGAGAGAGAGAGAGAGAGAGAGAGAGAGAGAGAGAGAGAGAGATCATAAAAGCAAACATAGAAAAGAGGCAATTTACCCAAAAAAAGGAACAGCAATTTGATTAATGGCTGACTTCTGAGAAACAAGAATAGAGGACAAAATGCAATGGAAAGTTTTTCTTGATGTGTTTATAAAAATAAATATCAAACTAGAAGTGTAGATGCAGTGGAAGTATCTTTCAAGAAAAAGGCCAAACAGTGGCATTTTTCAGATAAAAAAATAAACATTGGGAGGATTACTGCCTATAGACTCATTAAATAGAAATCCAAAGATTAATTTCAGGAATAAGAAAAATGATAGCAGAAGTAAATTCTGAAATATAACAAATTAGAAAAAAGATATTGAAATATGTGCCTAAATTCTAAAAAAATCATCTGAAATAGTAATGATACACTCTGGGAATAAAACAGAACCAAAATGCAAGGAAAAGTAACATGTCAGTGGGAGGGTATGATTAAAGTTGAAATATATAAAGTGTTCTGTTCAAAAGAGTAAATACACTCATTAACTAGCAAATCATTGGAGTGCATGTCATTGAAAGATACTAGAGAACACTTAAGTAAGAAAAAAAAATAAATAACATATTCTTAGATATAAACTTTCAGTAGCATAAATGTGAGATTACTTCCTCAACTTAAAATACCCTTTCAAGTTAAAGAAAAAAAAAATCTCAAAATCTTAACAGTATTTTATGTGGAATGTGGTAGGATGATTCTATGTAAAAGAATGAAAACCCCCAAACAGTCAGAGTACTTAGTATTCAATAAGAAAAATAAGATGAGAAAATATCCTTTTAAGTATTGTTTTATTTAAAGCTGTAGTATATAAGAGTGATGTTGATGAAGAAATAGACAAGTAAACTAATGGAATAAAATAGCAAGACCAGAAACCATCATGTTCATGAATACAAATTTGATTTATAGTGAAGAGGGCACTGCAGGCCAGTGGGGAGAGGAGAACCTAGTCAATAAATAATATTGGGAAACTTGGTCATCTATTTGAATAATAAAATAAGTTTGGATTCTTATCTCACAATGTACATAAATAATTACATGGATTAGAGACATGTGCATAGCTATAGAGAAATACCTTTATAACTGGTGGAGGAAAAATTTTAATCAAATCAAAAAAAGTACATAGTCAAAAAGAAGAGATGGATAATTTAATGATATAAACAACTGAAGAACTTGTGTTTGTCAAACAATATCTTATAGATAAAGAAAATACAAGTAATGATCTGTAAAAGATATTTCTAGTATTTAGAACTGGCAGGTAATTAATATTTGGAATACAAACAGTAAGTACAGATGATTTATAAAAAAATAGATAAAAAACATGGATAGGCATTTTGCAAAGGAGGAAATATAAATACAAACATTTTAAAATGCTTAAACTTAATAGTAGTCAGGAAATCTGAGATTAAAATCACAACTCAATCCCAAAACATAGACACCAGATTGCAAAAATTAAAGATATGTTCAATATTAATGGGGGATGAGTGTAAATGATAAAAAACAGTGTGATTTTTACAAAAAATAGTTTAGCATGAGTATGCTTTGTGACCACGTAAGTGTATTCCCACACATATAGATTTAGAGTAACTCTTACAGATTTGTCTCAAGAGATATTTATAAGAATATATTCTAATCAAAAATTGTTTGTAACAGCAAGAATTGGAAACAACCCAAATAAACTATCAAAAGTGGCTTTTGAAAGGTACAGAGTTATACAGTGAAATACTATAAAACATTGAAAATAAATTTTCTATCTCTATTACATCCAAATGTAAACATTATATTGAGCTTAAAACATTATATTGAGCAAAAAAAGCCAACTCATAGGAGAGTGCATAGGTTACAATTCAATTCACACAAATCTCTAAAACATATGAAGCAATACATTGTATCTAGGTTCACATACATAAGTGGTAAAATTATAATGAAAGCCAAGTGAGTGATTTACAGAGTGTTCAAGAGAGTATAGAGTTAGGTAGAACAGGGACTTGTATAGTGCTGGCAGCCTATGATACTCACTTTTTAGGTCTAGTGGTGATTACACAGATGCTTTTAAAAATATTGTTCTCTAAAATGCAAATGTTTGATTTTAGCTTACTTTTTTTTTTTTTTTTTTTGAGAGGACAGTGTGGGATCCGAACCGGGGCCACTGGCATCTCAGGCCACCTCTTAACCACCGCGCCACTCGAGTGGCCCTTAGCTTACTTTTTTTACTGATATCAATTGATGGTTGATATCATATTAATTTTGTATGTGAAACTTGAAATGTCATGTGGGCCAGGTGATTGAGTTAGACCAGTTGCTGCTGCTCCTAGTGTGCAAGTACGCCAAAAAATGGCTCATTAAAAACCGAATTTTAGGATGTTTTCTTCTCATTAACTGTGCTGAGTTTAATTAAAAAGACACATAATAACCTGAACTGAGAGGCTGGATTCTCTCCTGGAGCAGGAGAAATTTCTCTCAATTATACAGTGACGTTAAACACTGGAATTAATTCCTGAAGGAAATTATTGAATAACCTTCCAAGAATTCTTTTAAATTTTGCTTTAAAATTAGCATATTACATGTAAAGTTTTGCATGCTTACTCCTAAATAAAATGCTATATTTCATGATGTAGTGGAAAGAAGACTGAGAGTGGAATCATAATTTTAGTCCATGTTGGTTTTGTCTCTTAGAAACCTAATCTCTGACTCCTACTTTCATCATCTGTCTAATGCCCATATCTTGTTGTGTTGTGTAAATAGTCATATGAAGTTATGCTAATAGTAATTGACTTTACATATGTTGTTACTATTCTTCATTTTTAATCATTTTTGCTTTGTTTTATTTTTTTTGTGAGAATCTCTACACATTTTTTCAGGTACATCATATAGACCTTGATACCTCATGAAGTCATGCCATTCAAATGTGCCAACCTTGAACAACATCCCATCAAAATATATCTTTTTCCCCTTATGGTTCAGGATTCGGCTTTTCTGGGTTGATGAATAATGAACATTTAGCCATGTCAATGAGGCTATGTGTAATAATATCATGGTAGCTAATTAATTTTGGCTATATAGTAGCATTGTAACAAAATAATTTAGGAAAAAATCAGATAGGCTGAATAGTTATTCCCTAGACAAGACAATGCTCTTTATAATTAATTGGAAGATCAAATACAGTGAAGATAGTAAAAACATTGATAGGTATATTTTTGATGGGCATGGTATTCTATATTTGAATTCTCCTTTCATCTAAGTCCTCTCTGGGCTCAGTGTAATGCTTGTATTTATGTTTTCATGTTGATTAATTAGAAATATTTTTGGAAAATACAACTGTAGGACTTACAGTACATCTCCTTGAGTAACTTTAATTTTAAAGAAAAAGGTGGCTTTAGAAAACCTTTTAAAGAATGAAATCACCTTGTAACTACCACAACACAAAACGTTCTTCTCCTTGTCAACTTTGTTGATTAGTTTGGAGCTGTAAAAAATAAAAGAAAAAAAAACACATATTGAGTAGAGATGGGTCATTTGTCATTTTGGTTTGCTTTAGTTTCTTATTGTTTTTGTTCTCAGAAGTGTTCCATGTCTTTCTTCAGTTATGGGGGTTTCTCTACTATCCCTTATTCAGTTATGCTTCCTGTCTAAGCTTGTTATTTCCATGCTTCGGCAGTTTACTACTATGATTAAGAGCTGCCTTCTGGAGCCTGGGTGCTCAGCTACGTATCCATCTTCACTGTTTATGAGCTGTATGACCTTAGGTGACTTAATAACTTCTTCTCAAAGGCTTGTTGTGAGGATTAAATAAGTTAATATATGCCAATTGTTTAGAACAGTACTCGGTATATTTTAAGTAGTATGTAAGTGCATGCTCTTATAACAACTACAATTACTTTTCCATAGGTGCATAAACTTTTCATCCATTTTTCATGTCACTTTTTTGCTTTCCTTCTATGTTACCTCTGGAGTTACATTATGAGCTCTGGAGTTACATTATGAGCTCATTCTCCTTGGCTTGGTGCTGCAGGGCCCTTGCGTATTCGTCAGCTTTGCCCATTTTCTTTTTAGTCCATATAATAAAGATGGTGTGGTTTGTTTGTTTTTTTTAATTTCAAAAACTATATTTTTTGCATTTCAAAAATCTCTGATTATTTTTGTTTGTTCTCCTTGTGGCTATGATATTTTCCTATATCTCCCTGGCTATATTAATACTAATATATATGAAGTATATATTTTAAAAAACTGTTCTGCTTGCTGTTAACTCTTGATGCATGTAAGCCTATTGATTAGACTTTCTGTATCTGTTTTAGGGTTCTCTTTAATATTTGTTGCTTATTTACGCACTTACCTTTGTTCCTGAAATGTCCTGTGTGACTATCTCCTCTTTTTATTTAGAGAGAAGCAGGTAAGCTCATGTGTAGCTGTTCTCTTTTTTAGGAACAGAGAGAGAAGCATCCCTCTCAGTTGGTTTTCCTAGTGTGGGCACTCAACGAAATGTTGGAAGCCATTTAGCATATATTCATGCCTCTCTTTTCTTAAACTCTTTCATTTGCCATTTCTACCTGGAGAACTTTCCATCACTGCTGCCAAGGGTGACCTACCTCCCTACTCCTGCTGTGATACCACAACAAATAAATGTGCTGGTTCCTCCTCAGCTCCTCTTGTTTATAGGCCTCAGTATAGACCATCATGATGTCACTTCTATCTTTTGCTGCTATGGTTTGCTCTGTGGCTTGCTGTCCTTATGCTTTGTATTTCTCAGGGATTCTCTAGAATTTCTAGTTCATCTTGAGTGACTCCTTTGGTTTTTGAGCGGGGCTATGTATTTATTTTTATATATAACAAAATCATGTCTCTGAAAGTGAAGCAGAAGGAGAAGATTATATAATCTGCTTTCTTCTTGAAACTGAATTCAACAGGTATTCTAATGAGTTGAATTAGTGTCCCTGTCCTAACCCCTGGAAACTGTGAATATGAACTATTTTGTTTTTAAAAGAATCTTCATGAATGTCATCAAGTTAAGGATCTCAAGATCAGACCATCCTGGATTATCTGGATGAGTTCTAATCCAGTAAGAGACATACAGGGAAACAGAAGAGAAGGCCAGTAATGATGAAGGCAAAGATCGGAATCCTGCAGAACACAAGCCAAGGAAACCAGGAGCCATCAGGGCTGGAGGAGTCAAGGGAGACCTCTCCCTAAGCTTTCAGAGAGAGAGAGAGCAGTCCTGCTGACACCTTGATTTGGGTCTTCTGGCTGCCAGACTGTGACAGAGTACATTTCTGTTGTTTGAAAGCTCCACATTTGTAGTAATTTGTTAGGGGAGACCTGGAAACTAATGCAGATATCCTCCTCCATGGCTACCCACAACATCAATTTCATCAGAAAATAACTGCCTCCTACCTAACAGAGAAAATTAAGACCAGTACACAGAGCTTCAATTTCCCCTTTGTCACTTACAAATGTATTTTTATATACATCCATACCTACCCTCCCGTGTCCCTGTTACTGTTCAAAGCTAACTTTATATTAGTGATCCTGTCTCACTCCTGCCTCTACCTTACTAACTAACTGATCTAGTTATAATCCAGTAGAGATATTATTTTACATATGATCATGGCCAAGTCGCCTCCAAATAAAAAAAGTTCCTTCAGGTTTAGCACATTACCCTCCAACTTCTGCCCTACAATCTGGCTGATTTCACAGCCAATCTGAGAGAGCAGCGTGTACTCGGTGTCCTTTCTGTATCAGATATCTCGGCCCAGTGAAGTCTCTCTCCGGACCCCAACGGGCCACTGAAGGCTGACAATGCCCATACACTTTCCATTTCCAAAGCTTATATACTGTTTTGATTCTTACCTCAATTGACCTCAGTTTGGCGTTTGATTCTGACCACTGCCCCCAGCACGGAGAATCAATCTATTTAGCTCTCTGTATTTCTTCTGATTGGCTCACTTGTCCCTATGTGTTTCACATGTAGGATACTTTCCCCCATCCCTCTTAAATGTCAAGAGTATTCTCCAAGGTTCTGCCTTTGTCCCTCTCTTCTTCCCACATTACATGATCTCCATCCAGGTGACCTCATCCGTACCATGATTTTTCTTAATTTCTTACACTGGGGACTCCCAGATAAAGCCTCATAGCTTAGAACTTAGTTTTGGGTTTCAGTCTAAACATCCAATTGCCATCTACGTTAGGCTGTTTCAAGGACCTAGGAAATTTTAACATTTATCTTTGACATACCCCCCTCTCTACTCTAAACCTGTTACTCTGTATCATCTGTTTCAGTGAACACTCCATTTAAACAATCAAACAATATCACAGCATCCAGAGCTCTTTGTGTGCCCTCCCATATCTTTGTACTCCCTGGTTAAGCAATTTATTTTATTCTACTATATGGGATATAAAATTGGATCTAGAATAATAAATGGTTTTTATCCCACCACCATGTCCTATTGATTTGTAGGGTCTGCCTAGAGGACAGTGTTGAGAAGGAGAGTGAGGTCACCTCCAGAGTCAGAAGGAAGGCTGCTGAGATTGATGATAAGTAGACACAATGGCAGGGCAGGGGAGAGACCAGCAGTGTCTGGCCCTGAATTTATTTTCTAGGATCATACATTTAAAAAGTCACAAGACAAGTATGTATTTGCATGTTTGTGATTTGTGATGAATTATCATAGCAAATCAATGGAAGAGCACAAAAAGTGTGTTATAGGCAGAGGGAACAAAATCAGGAAGGAATGGAGTGGAACTGAGGGCATATTTAGGAGAAGCTCAAAACTTAATTTGCGTAGAGCCACAGCTTGTGTTCAAATGTAGATGATGGCAGTAATTTAGGTTGAGCCCTAACTGGTTAAGGCCGTTCATACCAAGTTAGAGAGTTTGTACTCAAAATAATGTGAAAAGAGAGCATTCTTGCCTTGCTTCCATTGATGGAATTTATTATTTTATTCTGCTTATTTTTTAAAAAATTCTCTTGTAGGGTAAATTGAAAGTATAAAATGATACAATGTTTAATAGTAATATGCTAAGAAAATAGAAACATTTTGTTAAAATACAGATTTTTTTTTCCACTTTAATTAAGAAACAGAAGTAACAGGGCAATACATCTTCTGTCTACTGTGTCACCCACCATCTGTTTGTTTCGTGACCCCTGGCAATAGTTGTAGTCAGAGACAGAAGCCAGCCCAGGAGTGAATGCACCACATTAATTTTTGCTATTGCCTCAGAGTAAGTTCCCATATTGCAGTGCTTTTAGGGAAAAACCCCTGTCACACTATTTGACAGCAGATATCTGAGCTAATAAGCGATAGCCTCATGAATTCTGTACAGCCGTGAGCACAAGTAATTGATCCAAGTATTCTACTATTGCTTATGCTCTGATTTTTTTGTCTCACTATCAGAAGATTTGAGGTTTGCAAATAGATTATTTTTGTTTTTGTTTTTATTTTCCTTCCAAATATTTTATTACTTATAAAAAAATAATAGGGGTAATAATGATTCATGACTGATGGCATAAACCTACAAGTTGCAAAAACAATACATTTTGGTGTTATAATTTTATTATTTATATTTGGTGTTATAATTTTATATAATAGAATATAATACTTTATTGATGCATTGTCTTTTTTTTTTAGTTTTAGGTGTACAAAACAATGTAATAGTTAGACATTTACACCCCTCACAAAGTGATAGCCTCCCTCCCCCAATCTACTATCCTTCTCATATCATATATAGCTGTTACAATTCCATTGACTCTATTCCCTACGCTGTATTCTACATCCTGTGACTATATATATATTAAATTATAGTTGACATTCATTATAGATTCTTGACGATGTCATTCAGGGGTTTCACTGACCTATGGGAATGGGCCATTTCTATTTCTCTTCTGAGCAACTTGTTTGTCATTAAAAGCCACCAGAATAGCTACCCTAACACCTATGGTTGCTATTTCTAATGTTAGTAGTCTAGCACCAAGGTTGGCTTATATATTCTCTTTTCCCATTCTCAGGCAGCTAGGAAAAAAGAGCTGTTCTTCATGACAGTGGTCATATTTACATTTCAGAACTTTGAGAGACTGAAATGCCTGATGTTAATATATATTGTAAATATTATGGACTTCCAAATTTCTAAGTAGCAAGTATTTGGAAATAAATAACGTCAGCAAGTACTGTAAATAAATAAACCTCAGCAACTGTAGGAGAGCTATATACCAAAGGATCCTTTCCAATTAGAAAGTTATAAATTTAATGATTATTATACATTTCTCTAATATACAGTTCCATATATGAAATCAAAGTGGCAAGTACCAGCCAAGTAATTCTAAAGTTCCTCTTGCATGAATCGCCTTTACACATATGCTCTCCTAACATTGATCTCTCATTTAATTTCAAGGCGAGCTCAATTTTTCTCTAGGAATGAGACTTCGTACTTCGTTTGTCACTTTATCCACACATCCTTGCTTATTGTATTTATTTGGTTCCAATATTACTGGTATGATGAAAGGTAAAGTTTTCATCAGTGTAGTGTTTTTTAAAAATATTTAGTTCTCCCTGTCAGGAAATAAAAAAGGTGAGAAAGTGGTTTAAAAAAACTTAGTAATACGTGTGTGTGTGTGTGTGTGTGTGTGTGTGTGTGTGTGCGCGTGCATGTGCGTGCGCGTGCGTGTGTATGTTAGGGGGCATATGGGTAATGCAAAGAATTTTACTAAAGTTGCACTAAGTTGTGTCAATATTTTGTGAATCAAATATACATATATATATTTCTACATTTGGTAGATTATTTATTTGAAAGGGAGTTTTCCTAGAATGAGGAGTTGACTGCCTGGAGTGATTTGGCTAACTGGTTATTTTATCATTCTGCAGATGGTTATTTAAACCCTATTTTATATCTTTGAATTCTCTCCCTTTACTTTACTGATATAGATATTTTGTTTTAACTCTTTTTCCTCTCAGACCATGAAATATCCCTTCCTCTTTTCAAGGATGTACTTCCCACCTGCCAGTAATTGGATCCTCTTTCTCCTCCTCTGTGAATGTAGTCTATCCACTGTAATTTCCCTTGGTTCTATATTTTTACTTTCTTTAGAGTAGCTATTTGGCATCAGGCTATAAGCAGATTCTGGTGGTTGCAAATGACAATTCAGACTAATGGAAGTAAATATGGAAATTTATTGGGTCACAAATTTGAAGACCAAAGAAAGAGGTAGTCTTAGAAAAGACTGTATCCAGGGGCTCAAATGAGAACATCTTTCTTCCAGCTCTTCACTCTACCTCACTCTGTGTGTTGAACAAATGGCTTTCACCAAATATGGTTCCACAGGAGACCCGGTGTGGACAAAGGTAGCTTCAGACCTTTTCCCTACAAGCCAATAGCTGCAGAAAAGAGCGGACTTTGACTTTTTCAGAGCCAGTCCATGTGCCCTGGATTAGAACTCCTGTCAGAATCAAATAGAATGGTAGCAGGGAAGAAGTTGTTCCCCAATAGAAGAATATTTCTTCATCAGAAGAAGTGAGGAAGAAATATGCAAGCAATAGGAGTCCTCTAAATATGTTTGTTTCTTATCTGTCCTATATTGCCTCCTATTTAATTATTCCTGTTTCTGCCAATGACCTTCTCTTTCTCTTTGGTCATTTAAGTGCTACTCACATTTCTCCTTGTTCTTGCTTCTCATCTTTCCATAATGGACTTTTTGACTCAAATATTTACTAAAAGTTTTCCTCCTATATTTGTTAAGGATATCATCCTTCATAAAATTAATGATTTTTTTTTAAATCATAGTACAGTAAAACCTTGGATTGCGAGTGATTTGGTTTACGAACATCCACAAGATGAGCAAACATTTCTAATACATTTTAATGTGGTAAACATATGATGTCTTGCAATACGAGTAGTTTGTTTCTGGAATGAATTATGCTTGCAAATAAAGGTATTAATTGCATTGCATTTGGCATTGTTAAAAACTGCTTCTTTCTTGATTCTGTTTCCTTCCTTAGCCTTTATTACATATCTCTATCCTGCATGTCTTTCTAACTTGTACCTGTTTTTGAACTTCTTCCCTTTGCTCTTTTATCTGCTAATTAAATAGGTGTACCCCTATTTAATTTTACTCCAATATGAAATCTTCCTTTGTGTTTGATTTACTTTCTGTAGCTTTGATTATATCTAAATGACAATAAAAGCAAATTCTGTATCTTTGGCCCAGAATATTATCCTGAAATGAAAACCTGCATTTCCAACTATGAACAGGCACACACAAAAACCACAATACAGGCATACTTCAATTTATTGCACATAGCTTTATTGTGCTTCACAAATATTGTATTTTGAAAATTAAAGGTTTGTGACAACCCTGCGTGGAGCAAATCTATTGGTGCTATTTTTCCGATAGTATTTGCTCACTCCATGTCTCTGTGTCACATTTTGGTGTTTCTCGCAATATTTTTAACTTTTTTCATTATTATATTTGTCATGGTGGTCTGTAATCAGTGATCTTTGATGTTGCTATTGTAATTGTTTTTGGATGTCACAAACCATGCACATATAAGATGGCAAACTGAATCAATAAATGTTTGTGTGTTTTCTCTGCTCTACTGACCAGCAATTCCCCTGCCTCTCCCCGTCTCCTCAGGCCTCCCTATTCCCTGAGACACAACACTATTGAAATTAGGCCAATTAATAACCCCACAATGACCTCTTAGTGTTCAAGTAAGAGGAAGGGTAGCACACCTCTCACTTTAAAATTAAAAGCTAGAAAAGATTAAGCATATTGAGGAAAGTATGTTGAAAGCTGAGACAGGCTGAAACCTAGGTCTCTTGTACCAAAGTCAGCCAAGTTGTGAATGCAAAGGAAAGGTTCTTGATGGAAATTAAAAGTGTTACTGCAGTGAACACACTAATGACACAAAACAGCCTAATTGCTGACTTGGAGAGAGCTTTCGTGGCCTGGATAGATCAAACCAGCCACAACATTCCCTTAGGCCAAAGCCTAACCCAGAGCAAGGCCCTGACTCTCATTACTTCTGTGAAAGCTGAGAGAGATGAGGAGGCTGCAGAAGCAAAGTTTGAAGCTAGGAGAGGTTGGTTCATGAGGTTTAAAGAAAGAAGCCATTTCCATAACATAAGTGCAAAGTGAAGCAACAAGACCTGATGTAGCAGCAAGTTATCCAAAAGATCTAGCTAAGATCATTAATGAAAGAGGCTACACTAACCAACAGATTTTCAATATAGATGATGCCATCTACGACTGTCATAGCTAGAGAGGAGAAGTACCTGGCTTCAAAACTTCGAAGGACAGGCTGACTCTCTTGTTAGGGGTAGTGCAGCTGCTGGCTTGAAGTTGAAAGCAATGCTCATTTACCATCCAAAAATCCTAGGGCCCTTAAGATTTATGCCCAATCTACTCTACTTGTGATCTATAAATGGAACAACAAAGCCTGGATAACAGCACATCTATTTACAACAGGGTATACTGAATATTTTAAATCCACTGTTGAGACTTATTGCTTAGAAAAAAAAAATTCCTTTCAAAATGGTGTTGCTCATTGATAATATACTTGGTCACTCAAGAGCTCTAATGGACATGTACGAGATAAATGTTGTTTTCATTCCTGCTAACACAACATCTATTCTGCAGCCCATGTCAAGGAGTACTTTTGACTTTCAAGTCTTATTATTTAAGAAATATATTTCAGAAGGCTATAGCTGCCATAGATAGTGATTCCTCTGATAGATCTGGCGAAGGAGGTAAATTGAAAACCTTCTGAAAAAGCACTATAGATGCCATTAAGAATATTAGTGATTTATGGGAAGAAGTTAAAATATCAACATTAACAGGCACCTTAAGGTATT
This sequence comes from Aselliscus stoliczkanus, assembly GCA_033961575.1. Classification (NCBI taxonomy): domain Eukaryota; kingdom Metazoa; phylum Chordata; class Mammalia; order Chiroptera; family Hipposideridae; genus Aselliscus; species Aselliscus stoliczkanus. The sequence goes on along the minus strand of CM066740.1, from coordinate 37,901,822 downwards.
TGCCATTCTTCCAACATGCCATACTCTTTAACACCTCTAAATCTTTGCTCATATTGTTCCTTCTGTAGGGAATACCTTTCCATTGAACTACACTCAATATTCTAGGGTCATAAGACCTAGAAAGTACCTGACACATAGTAAAGGCTCAATAAATATGTGTTGAATGTATGTATGAATAAATGAATTAGCTAATACTTGTAATTTATTTTCAATTTATTGTTTTCTATGTTGGGATAAGAATTTATACCTTGAGTACCTCCCAGGCAAAATGAAGAAGATTTTTTAAAAATTGGTTAAAATGTATCAATTAAAATGGGATTTAATCATGTGGTACTATGATACTTAATGTGGTAAAATTGTTCCATAAACACAAATAAAACAGGAGCCAAAAAACTCAATGTACACATAAATGGTTTAACTATTAGAGAGGTGTTCTTAATAATCTAAGTAAAGGAGACTGAAGGCAGGGCTCAACACAACAGGTACGTTTTCAGAGTGTGATGTTGGAGTACATTTCACAAAATAACTGTTGAGTTTTGTTGCTATCCTTTTATGTTCCTGCCACTTCTTAAAATGATCCTTTGAACTTTATTTGCAGCACAGGAACTCTCTGAGAGTTGTAGGAAAAAAAAAAAATGCTTTCATTTTCATCTCACTCTCTTACATTTATCGGTAGAAAGATTTTTTTTTTTTTAGAAACAATATACACACCATCCACCATAAGATCAAGAAAACCAAACAAGCATTTAATTAACTCTCTCAGACAGAACATTGGAAAGGTAAACTCCAATTCTGTTTATCTACTCTCCAGCTTTTCGTCAAATGCTGCATTTATATGGCCTTCATGTTTTCTGACAGTGTTCGTGAAGCAGAGAAAAACAAATACAATTAAATTGATTTTCAAATGCTTGTGTAGCTGCTTGTGTAGCAGGTTTAAAAAATAAAACAATTCTTTCTTGTGATTCTAAAAAATGTTTTAACTGATTAAAAGACTACTTCTCACATGTAGATAATTACAGGAAAAAAATTAATCAATTTTTATAATAACGCTAAGCACTATATCCCCATAAGAATGCACAGCCCTACAAGTGATTTTGAGGATATTTGACTAAAACCAGAGTTTAAAAGAAAAATCCAATTTCAAAGGACATACTAAAACAGTGACCTCGTTCTAGTGACTACAGAGAGGCAACCTTAGACAGTAGGGCCAACAAAATGGAAACCATGCCACCTGGAATGAAAGGAAGACGCTAAGCTTCTTTTCTTTCTTTCAAGGAATGCTTTCATGGCGATCTCTAATGGCATCTCCTGAGTCATAGATGAAAGGCAAGTGCTAATGGTCAGGTGGGATTCTTAATTAAATGTTTCATTTTATTAAAATTAATTTCCAACCTGGAATTATTTAAGGTGGTCAGGTTCTAATTCGATATTAGAATTTTACTTGCATTTAGCCAATTTATAAATATTAACTGCCAGAACATCTCAAACAATTTACTCAGTTTGATATTTTCCATTTGCAAAATATAATGTGATTAGGAAATTGACAACTGGAAAAAAATAAGTGGGACTTAATCCGAATATTTTTCTATTCATGAAGCTCCCTTTGGAAATCTTATCTTTGATACCCTGCACATGGTATAGGCTCAAATGTTTAATGTTTTATAGATTTGCAGTTGCATGGTAGGTGTTTGGGGTGGTAGGTTTAAGTTTTCCCCAGAACTCCCGTTTAATTCTCATTTCTTAGGTCACTAGTATTTCCAATAAATAAAACACTGAAGAGGAAGCAAAATAAAATATAGGCATCTCTCTAAAAAAGGATAAAAATAACTTTACAATATTTGGGGTATTTTCTGTATCGATAGAGTTACATATAATATTAACTTTTCTCAAGCCAATCACCACATTCTACACTTATATTCCAAATAAGGGTCTTCCAAATCTGTTCCTTGGTCATAAAGAGCAGTCATACCAGAAGTCCATTCTTTATATGCACTCTCCCACTTTGATAGACTATTTCACATCATCATCTCTTTACTAAAATTTTTGACACTCCCTCTTCAATTTTCAGTCTCAGCTGATGATATTTTTCCTATTTAAGTGACAAAACAGACAAACACAGAAGAGAAATTCCCCAAACTCCCAACACCATACAACCTACCTGCCTGCTTCTGGATTCATCTATTTTGCCTTCACTCCAGTTATTACAGAAAAGGGTGCCCATCCACCCAAGGGCTCTGTCAACTCCTCTATTTGCATTTCTTTTCTTCTCATCTACTTATTCTAGTTCCAGGACACTACTGTCTTAATTTCCCTCCATTCTCACTGATGACCCTTTTTCAGTCTCACCTGTGGATTGCTTTTTATCTCCCAGTGTCTAAATGTTAAAATGTCCTGGGGCTCAAGCCATGGACTCCTCTCTCTTCTATCTTTAAGTAGCCCTTTGGTGATTTCTTCTGGTCTCTTGAGACAGGGAGTAGAAAACCTGAATTTGTATCCCTAGAATGAACCTCTTTCGTGTTCCTAGCATGTAAGTGAACTAGCAGACTGGTATCTGCATTTGGACTTCTAACAGGCATCACAAAATTAAAATATCCGTAAAAGAGATGAAAAAACCTTGCTGTTGGTTGTTTTTTTCCTCAAAAACCTACTTTTCTTCAAATGTATCCCTTCTCAGAAAATAGAAATTCCAGTTTTCCAGTTGTTCGGGCCAAAAACTTTGATTTCTCTCTTTCTTTCTCATTGCTTATTTTAATCCCCCTGTTTATTTCAGATGTTTAATCGAATTCTGTCTTTTTAATAAGACTTTCCCTGACTGTCTCTTAAATTTGCAACCTATCCCATCGTTATTTCACATCTCTTATTATTTTCTACTTTATTACCTGTTATAATTTTTATCATTTGTTATGTTGTCTATTTTACTAATTTAGTTTTTGTCTTACTCCTACAAGAAAGTAAGCTCCATTCGGATAGGGATGATTGTTTATTCCTATTACTAATGTATCCCCAGCATCTAGAAAGTTCACCTGCACTTATTAGACATTCTAAATGTGATCTATTGGCTTTGTATAAATTACCCAGTGTGCAGGTATATAGGTAAATGGTTTACATAAAAGACTTTTTGGATATACACACATCTACTCTATATAGGCTGAATGTTATATTGATCTAGAATGCAAATTCCTAGAAACTCTGTTGTGTTTTTATGGGGAGATTCATTAAAACATAAACCTTAACAATTTCAAATTTACAAGAAAGTATATGTTTATTATTGAGACTACAGTAAAATTGAAAATTATTTAAATTAAAGATATATTTTAAAGATATTTTATGCATGTTTCAATAGGGAAAAATTTAAATATATTTGACAATCAAAATAAAATAACAAAGATTTAATCTAGTAAATGTAACTGAGTTTGAAGCTCTTTGAAAAAAACATTTTAGGGGCCGGCTGAGTGGCATGGTGGTTAAGGGTTAAGCACTGGCTTGGGAAGCCAGCGGCCCCGGTCGGGCCCCACATAATGAGGGCCAGTGACACTGCCCTCTAAAAAAAAAGAAAAAAAAAAAAGAAAAAACACATTTGATTGTAATCATAACACCTCTTTAATTGGACATTTGACCATATTTAAATTAATTTTGAAATTGACTGCTATTAAAATATTTGAAGAATTTATCATTTTTAAATTTCATCCTATATTTTTACTTAATAAGAGTCTAGGGTCTTTTTATATGAGTATGTTGAACAATGTAGATAGCATTCTCTAAAGCACAAAAGAAGTGTTTATAAGTTGTTTTTTCATTTTTCCTGTTAAATATTATGTCTGTGTTTTAATGTATATGTTTGTTTATTTGGGGCTGTGTATATATTTTGAATTTGCTTGCATAGGTGCATAGAAATGTACACTGAAATAATTTAAAATAATTTTGGTTGGTTATCAAAATTAACTTTTTTAGTTTAGTACTAGTAGTGTGTATATATGTGTATTAAGCTTATCAGTCATATCTGATGCTAAGATCCACATTAAAAATAGGTAAAGGAAAATTTTTTCAACATGCTTGTATTTTAATATCTGTGATATAATTCTAATCCTTGTTCAACTATCAGTATCATGTAGTAAACTTAATAAATATCATGATCATCTGCATCTTTCACTTCATGATTGATATTGAGAATTTAGTATCATAATTGTGTTGTGTGGAGCTACTCATATACCCTGATGCTAATGGATTTATATTAATAGGATATGTTTCTATAAGAGATAGTTCTTTAAATCTGCTTATTGTTATGATAGCTATAAACAATAGGTTGACATGGTTATGAATTTTTTATAAAAGTTGCCTTTCAAATGTTAATTAATAATCTTTTATTTGGCTCCCTGGGGAGAAAAAAACAACACCTCTCTATTAATTATTTTATGTGTGAGTCTAAGAAACTTCTGGGAAACAGGATTTTCACCAGTATTTTCTCAAATGTTATAACAGTTTAAATATCCATAACTAATGCTAAATAACAATGGAAAACAAGAGGAAATGTATGTATTTGATACTAACATGGATGTATTTCAACTTGGATAATTTAGGATAATTTGTGAAAATTCATAATATTAAGGTTTTTAAAATTAATACAGGTAAAGAACATAATATAATAAAGATAATTAGAATTTCAGATCCAAATGACATAGTAAGGCTAGGTTATAACACTACTCCCTGCTTCAAAGATGGCAAAGCCAAGTATAATATGAACACAGACAACAACAAATCACACAGCAGAGTTCCAAATGAAATAAATTCCTCTGTAGACTAGAAATAGATCAGAAACCCAACACACAGTTTTGATAGGTTCTGGATCCTAAAGCAAGAAAAAGTATTTCCACAATTATAGAGTAATTGGTTTTAACAAGCTGCCTGCCAGGGAGGCTACCAACCCTGTGATTAGGAATTGTGCATGTGCCTACAATATGGCTAATATCATAATCGGACAAAAAAGCCAATTGCCACCAAGAGACCTAATTAAGATGGAGAGCCAAGGGACAGGTAACTTTAAAAGTGATGAAAAGAAAGAGTTAAAAAAAAAAAATAAAAGAGAAAACAATCAAAAGAAAGACTTGCCACTTAAAGTAAGCCTTGAAATAAAATGCCAACACAATGAAGAAATAAAATAACTGTAGTAGGATGAATAATGGTCTCCCAAAATATGAGGTCCTAATCCCTGAAACATGTAATTGATACCTTAGTTGAATCAAGGTTCTTTGCAGACATGATTAAGTCTGCAAGATGGGGACAGTATCCTGGATTGTTAAGATTGGCCCTAAATGCAATCATGTGTATTTTATAAGTGGAGACAGAGGGAGATTTGATGACACATAGAAGAGCTTCCTCTCCTGTGTCATCATGAAAACATAGATTGCAGCGATGTGACCACAACCCACCAAATGTTTGCAGCCACTAGGAGGTAAAAGATACAAGGCACACATTGGCCCCATCAACACTTTGATTTCAGCCCAGTGAAACTGATTTTGGACTTCTGGCTGCCAAAATTATGAGAGAATAAATTTCTGCTGTTTTAGGCCACCAAGTTTGTGGCGGCTTGTAGCCATAGAAAACTAATGCATTAAGAGATACAGCTAACAAAACCAATCAGTGCATGGAATTAAATTAATTTTACTGAGATTCTGTGGCCTTTTCTTTGATGTAGAAGCAAATACCATTGCTGCCCAATATTTAGTACAAGATGCTGGAGATAGTATAGCTGCTCAACCAGCAGCTCTGCAGTGACACTGTCTTTGAATTGCCTTAAGCTCTCCTCTTGACTCTGACTTTGCATATTACCTAGACATTTTCTCACCTTGAAGATTATCTTTTTCTAGAAATGTTTTATGCTCCTATTTCCTACAGAATGGTTCCTCTCAGTTTCTCATCTTCCTAAATGGTCTAAATAATCAGTCCCTTGATGATACTTTTTGTTTGTTTGTTTTTCATTGTTATTAATAAATTAGTATTTTATGAAATTATATATTTTTTTCACATTTGATTGGATTTTGGGTGGGATGGAAAATGCAGATTATGTTAACAGTATGTAAATGTGAATCAATTTCAAAGTTTTAAAAATGCATATATTGTTTATAATAAAAATGGCTTTTTTAGAACACTCTAAACTTGTTAAACAAATCAATTAATATTTGTAAATTGAACTATTCAAGATAAAACAAGCAAAATTCTGTATGGATATCCACAGTTCATCTAGATTTACATTATTTTTTCCTGATTATTTACTTTTAATCTAATATTCAGTGTTATGAAGCTTTATGCTTAGTAATAGTGAAGGGATAAAAAAAAAAGGTATATTTTAAGATATACTTACTTAAGGTGTGCCTTTAGTTAAAGAATGTTTGGGTGCACGAAATTCTTTTTCGCTTTTCAGAGCTACATGACTTTCTCCCTAATGAGTTGCTGGCCCAAATTTCCTCTATCTTGCCTTAAATGAGAAAGTGTGGGTTTGTCTCAACTGTTTTAACATTGATTTGATATGTACTTGCTTTGTTAAGAAATCAATTAAGAGTCAACTATGAGTATTTGCAGCTTTTATTGCTTTGCATTAGCCAATAGCTGTGTGCAAAGAATTGGGCTAAGAGCCCAACATAGCTCTTAAGTTGTTAATATTTTAATGAAATCTAAATCATTTAATGACATCTTAATTAGTAAAGGTTAAAGTGCTCTGGCTGACCAAGTCACAATTTCAAATAGCATACACTAGGACTATGTTTTAATTCCTTTGCTCTCCAGCTCATTTTTCATGGCCTCCTACTAAGTTCAATTAATTGGACACATACTATCCTGGAGTAATAAAACTGGAAATACATGTGTTTCTTTGTGTTGATAAAATGTTTTCTCTTTAAGGATTATAAGTTGTTCCCAAAGGCATTCAGTCTTGGTATCTAAATAGATAAAAAAAACACTTACTATTAATTATACTAAGTTATAATGATCACGCTTGAAAGCTATTTTCCAAAAATAAATTGTTCTCTTCAGTCTGGAAACCAAACCATAAGATTAAGCACAGTCCACAGGAACTTGTCTGATATTCTGCTATGTCTATGAAAGGCAAATTATAATATAGTTTCTGAAAGGGGTTAAGCCCAAATTAACTCTGCCATATTTTATATATGCTGTACAACTTTGAAATTTCAATTGCAAATTTGACACTTTTTTTTGATATGTGGGGGGGGTACTTTTTGTTTTAGTGTAATTTCAAATTTACAGGAATGGTAGAAATAACTCCCATGTATCCCAGATTCACCAGTTGTTTGTATCTTCTCTGTATTTCTCTTTAATTCTGCCTCCCTAGAAATATAGATGTATTTTTTTTCCTACAATTTGAGAGTAAACTGGAGACTCCACATCCCATTAACTCTAAATACTTTTGTGTGTATTTGCTAAGAGTTAGGATATTATCTTACATAAACATAGAAGAGTTATAGTCAGGACCTGAAGACTGAGATAGCACCATTTTCTAATCCCCATATATAAGTTCAATCAATTGTATCAATAATGTCCTTAGGGCTATTGTCTCTTGGGTCCAGGATCCAACCTAGGACATTACATTTACTTATATCTCTTTAGTCTCCTAGAATCTGAAATACTGCTAACTCATGTCCTATTTGCTTAGTTCGTTCTCTCTCTCTCTCTCTCTCTCTCTCTCTCTCTCTCTCTCTCTCTCCCTCTCTCTTTCTCTCTGTCTCTGTCTCTCTGTAAAATTTCCATACAGTGATCTGCCTATACTTCTGTAATTAGCACTACTAACAGAATATAAAACATTTCCATTATCTCAGCTCTCCTTATAGATGGAAATATATAGGATGTGCTGTTTTGTGTTTGGCTTCTTGAGCTCAGTGTAATGACTTTGTAATACATTCATGTTTTTCTAAGTATTAGCTGCTCATACTTGGCATTACTGAGTAGTATTTTATTATCTGTATATGTCACAATTTATTTATTCTCCTGTTGATAGTTTTCTGAATTGTTTGGAAACTGTTGTTTAATTAGTTAGTTACTTAGTTAGTTAGTTAGCTGACTGTTATTACAAAGCTGCTTTGAAACATTTTGTACAAGTTTTATTATATTTTCTGTACATGTATTTTTATTTCTTTTGAGTAAATACTTAGAAATGGGATTGTTATGTCATGGGGTAAATATATGTTTAAGTTTCCAAGAACCTGGCAAAACTGTTTCCAAAATAGTTGGTTCATTTTACACTCCTACCAGCTATGTGTGAGAATTGCCAGTTCTAGAACAGGTAAAACTAATCAATAGTAAAAACAACCAACCAAATGAACAAACAACAAAACCAACCAACAACAAGAAAAAAAACAAACCCAAAGAAATGGTTTGTTTTAGAATTGGGATAATTCCAAAGCAACTCCTTAAGAAAATGATGGCTCTGACCTGAGTACCCTTATGGTCCATTTTCACAGTTTATAATAAACATTCAGCCCTTATTTCCACCTCTCTATTTTCCAGTGCTTGTGATCTACCTATTATAGACTGTCATCATTGTACATTCTTATCCCAGATCTTAGGAATTAACTATCTGTTTTCCAATTTTTATCATCAGCTTAACTGAGAGAATTGATATTTGTAAAAGAGAGTCTATTTTACCAACTATTTATTCATTACTCTAGGAATTCTGTTATGCTCTATTATCAGGTTTGACTATCAAAACACCCGTCATCTAGAACATGTTTTTCGCCACTCAGAATTCATTTGGTTTTTCATTTGAATTTAAAATAAAGACCTCATTTTTTTTCATGTTGTTCCAAAGTTGAAATTTTGTTTCTCTTCTTTTTCCAGCTTTATTGAGATATAATTAATATAGAATATTGTGTAAGTTTAAGGCATACAATGGGATGATTTGATGCACATATATAATGTGAAATTTACCACAATAAGGTTAGTTAACATTCTTCACCTCACATAATTACCATTTAGTTGTTGTTGTTATGGTGAGAACATTCAAGCTCTACTCAATAGCAATTTTCAAGTATAAAATATAGTATTATGTTATAATACTATAATCACCATGCTGTACATTAGAGCCCCAGAACTTATTCATCTTATAACTGCAAGTTTGTACCTTTAATGAACATCCTTTCATTTCCCCCACCCTTTGGCCCCCAACAACCACTATACTACTCTCTATTTTTCTATGAGTTCAATGTTTTGAGATTCCACATGTAAGTATGATCATACATTATTTGTCTTTCTCTGTCTGACTTACTTCACTTAGCATAATGCACTCAAGCTCCATCCATGTTGTCACAAATGGGAGGATTTCTCTCTTCTTTTAATGGCTGAATAATATTCTATTGTGTATATATACCACATTTTCTTTATCCATTCATTCATTGATAAATATTTAGGTTGTTTCCATGTCTAGGCTACTGTGAATAATGCTGCAATGAACATGGGAGTGCAGATATCTCTTTGAGATAATTATTTCCTGTTCTTCAGATATATACCAAGAAGTGATATTGCTGGGTCATATGGTAATTCTATTTTTAATTTCTTGAGGAACTCCCTTGCTGTTTTCCATAGTGGCTGAACTAATTCACATTCCCACCAATGGTGCACCAGGGTTCTGTTTTTCTCCTGTTCTGGCCAGCAGTTGTTATCTCTTTGTTGTCTTTCGATAATAGCCATTCTAACAGGTGTGAAGTGATATTTCATTGTGGTTTTAATTTTTGATTTCCCTGATGATTAGTGATGTTAAGCATCTTTTCGTACTTGTTGACAATTTGTATGTCCTCTTTAGAAATTTTTCTATTTAATTTCTTTGTCCATTTTTAATCAATTTGTTTATTTTATGTATTATTATTTTTTGCTATTGAGTTGTATGAGTTCTGTATATATTTTGCATATTAACCCTTTACTGAGTATACGGCTTGCAAATATTTTCTCCTACTGTAAGATTACCTTTCATTTTGTTAATTTAATTTTTTCCTTGCCTAAGTTTTTTTAGTTTGATGCAGTTATGTTTACTGATATTTGCATTTGTTACCTGTGCTTTTGCTATCATAGTAAAAAAAAAAAATCATTGCCAAGGCTGATGTCAAGGGGCTTAACCATAAGTTTTCTTCTAAGAGTTGTGGTTTCAGGTATTACATTTAAGTGCTTAATCATTCAAGTTAATCTTTGTAAATGGTGGAAGATAGGAATATAACTTCATTATTTTTTATGTGAATATCTATTTTTCCAAACACTGTTTTTCAAAGTGGCTATTCTTTCTCCATTGAACATTAGTTTGCTCCCTTGTCCAACATTAGTTGATGACGTGTGTGTGTGAATTTACTACTGGGTTCTCAATTCTGTTTTATGTGACTGTATTTATGCATGTACCACACTATTTTGATGACTGTAGTTTTTTAATATAGTTAAAAATCAGGAAGCATGATGCTTCCAACTTTGTTCTTCTTAATATTGTTTTGGTATTTGGGATATTTTGTTGTTTCATATAAATTTTAAGATTGTATTTCTGTGAAATTTGACACTGGAATTTTAATAGGGATCGCATTAAATCTGTTGATTACTTTTGGGTAATATGGAATATTCTGAATCTGACTATCTAATTGCCTCTACCAGTGATTTGTTTATTTTCATATATCTTTATGTTATTAATTATCATGCTTTCATTTCAGCTTGAAGAACTCCCTTTAGCATTTTTTGTGAGGTAGTTCCAGTAGTGATAAATTCCTTCAGCTTTTGTTTGTTTGGGAAAGTCTTTTTATTTTTTTGTCTTAGTATTTGAAGGACATCCTTACTGGGTAAAGTATTCTTGGTTGGCAGTTTCCTTATTCAGCACTTTAAATTGAATATATTATCCCATTCTCTCCTGGCTTGCAAGGTCTCTGCTGAGAAATCTGCTCATGGACTTATGGAGATTGCCTTGTATGAGAGAATTTTTTTTTCTCTTGCTGTTCTTAAATTGTTCTCTGTTTTGATTTTAGGCAATTTATTATAATGTATCTTTGAAGATAATTTTGGATTGAAATTTTGGGGTGACATATTCCTTTCGTGAGCTTGGATGTTCAAATCTCTCCCAGGTTTGTGAAGTCCTCAGTCTTAATTGTTTTTAAGTAATCTTTCTACCCCTATCTCCCTCTTGTCTCCTTGTAGGATTCCACTGAAGCATACATTTTCTCTTAATGGTGTTTCATAAGACTGACAGGCTTTATTTCTTTTCATTCTTTTATTCTTTTTGTTTATCAGACAGAAAAATGTCAAAAGATCTATCTCTGAGCTCGTTGACTCTCTCCTGCTTGTTCAAGTCTGCTATTGAAGCTCCCTATTGAATTCCTCCATTTAGTCTCTGTATTCTTTAGCACTAACATTTCTGTTTGATTCTTTGTATGCTTTCTACCTCTTTGTTGAACTTCTCATTTTGTTCTTGTATTGTTTTCCTGCTATCATTAAATTGTTCATCTGTGTTCTTTTGTAGATCTCTGAGCATCTTTAGAACAATATGTTGAGTTATTTGGCAGGAAATTGCTGTATCTCCATTTTTTGAGAATAGTTACTAGAGGTTTTACTGTATTCCTTTGGTGGAGTCATGTTTCCCTGATTCTTTGTGATCCCAGTAGCCTTATGTAGGTGTCTGCATATTTGAAGAAACAGTCATCTCTACCTGTTTCCTCATGAACTGACTTGGTAAGGGAAGAATTTCATTGGAAGGCGGGGGTGGGAGCATGCAGGTGCATGCTGTGATGCTGGGTCTAGTGGTGCAGGTAACCAAGTGTGGGGGCGTATGGTGGTCCCAAGTCCAGGATGGGGTCAGGCATTGAGGCTCATCAGCTGATATCACTGCAGTCCACAGCATCAGCAACTGTGTGATCCTTGGTGAGCACTGCACGGGGCCCACAGAGGCTGCAAGGACTGTTTGGGTCCTCAGCAGTGCCTCCAGGTCCAATGGCCAGCTAGGTCCACTGAAAGCAACAATAGTGGCCAGAGCTGGTGTGTACATTCTTGGATTTGAGGGCCAGCTGGAGATGTTTGTATAATGACTGTGACCATTATAAACACACAAGAAGTGATATGGGTCAGGGCATGCCGCAAGGGCCAGGGCCCACTGTAGGCATCCTGGCAGCTGTGGGAGACCTGGCTGTGCCCTGCACTACCGAGTCTGGAATCTGGCCACAGGCACATGGCAGTGGAGGCTGGTGACAGAGACCAGGTTGGAGGAGTGCAGGTACACAGCTGAAGGGGCAAGCTTCATGTGAGCACCGTGGTGCAAGCCAGTGACAAAAGACAGGACTGATCCTGGCACACAAGCAGTTCTGGAGACCTTGGTTACTTTCATGCTTTAGTGTGGCTGCACATTCTCTCTGTCTCTGGCACACAGACAGCAGTTAAGGTCAGTGATGGAAGTCAGGCTGGCAGCATGCACGTGTACAGCAAGAAGGGCTAGCCTCAACTGTGTGCATGACAGTGGGGTCTTTCCCAGGGCTCTAGGCTGGCATCTTGCACTTATGGAGCTGCAAAGGTTGGGCTAACTGCCAGTGTGGTTCCTGGGCTCCTCTGGGGGCAAGGGGAGGGAGAAGAGACGGGAATCAGGTGGCTGGTGTCAGTGGATGCAGACTCCTGTGGGGCAAAACTATTGAAGTCTGTAGAGTGTCTGCGGTGGCTGTGTTGTCCATTGGTTTCTTCAGTGGAGAAAGCTGTTGGGTTTGTCTGCAGAGCAGATCACTGGGAACCATGATCATTCCTGCTCTGTGACTGTTGTTGGTAAGCCCTGGTTTTCTTCCTTGTCCCTAGCTGTCTCTATTTGTCTCAGCTTTCCTGGTCTGGGTGGTGAAATTGAAGAGGGATCTTCATGATATGATAGTGAAGCTGGTAGCTCACCCCACTCACCCTTGTGTATAGAAAAGGAGACTCTTTCCCAGCACTCTCTCTTGGCACTGAGCAATGCCAGCTTGGAGAGTGGGATGATACTGGCAAATAAAGCTTATCTTCCTTCTTTTTTGTGTGGTTATTCTCAATTTCTTGTCCTGTTGTGTTGCTAAAGTTTCTTAAGCGGACTCTAGAGCTCTTCCAGAGATGTTTTTGTTTTGGGATAGCTGTCTAATTGTTGATCGTTGTAGGAAGGAGGGAATCAGGAGCCTCCTCTGTCTCTACCCTGGTGACATCACTCCTGAAATCCATATTGATTTTTATAATGAGAATACTTGCTTCCTTTGCCTTTCTAGGATTCTGATTTCCGATTCTGCTTTAAGTTTTATGTATGGGTGACAACTAAAAGCTTTTTGGGAGAAGTGAGATAACATGTTTTTAATCCTTCAAAACCAAATGTGAAAAATTCCAAAACAACAGTAACAACAACAACAAAAAATCAGCCGCTTTGTTCAGAGGGCCAGTTAGCAATTCCCTCACTCTGGGAGTATCTAATTCTCATTGTGAATTAAACACCTCTGACCTGAATCGCTGTTCTAAAATCCCCAGTGACTGAATAATGCTTTGTTGTATTTTTCCAAGGGTATGAGGGCTAACTGCTTCCTCCCATTTAGCTCTTATGAAAAAAATGTGTCAGTCTATTTACAATATCTCCTTCTCATTGTAAGAATAGAGCTACTTTTTAATTAAACCACTAATGGCCTTAATGAAAAGAAAACATCGTACTGAAATAAATGATTTGTTTTGGTAATAATAGTACCAAAGGTGCAACTAGAACTCTAATTGATTAGTAATTTTCCTACAGTTAATTCTGTAACCTCAGTGGTCCCCTTTGCTAGCTCCTCCCACAATGCCTCTCATTTTCTGTTAGGATGTCATCATCTCCTGCTTGGTTAGTTTCCTTGCCCTCAGTCGTGCCCACCTTCCACCCCTTCTCTACACTAGTACCTTTCATCTTTCTGAAATGCCATAAAGGCTACATCACTTCTCCACTTAAAACATTTCATTACCATTGTAATAGATATGTATGATATCGAAGGTGGGGGGAAGTAGATAGGAGAGGGGGAAGTTACTTTGTATGGGGTGAAAAGGATAACTATTGCGTTGTTTTGTATATCTGTGACTAATAATAATAAAATAAATAAATAAGAAATTATGATGATGGAACCTAGAAACACCAATCTCAGATCATGAATACATATTCAAAAGTAGATTTGTGCACTTAAATAAAATTCAATTTAAAAATTTGGAAAAAGAAAAACAAACTTCATTACCTTCCTTCTCGTATACCACTGTATAGTTCAAAATAAAATCTAACCTCCTTATGTTTGCTGAAAAAGCCATGTAGATCCCAGCTTACTTCTCCTATCTCACCTTTTACCTTCCCCTACTTTTCATCCCTACTCCACTCATAACTATAATCTAGCCTTATAGGCTCCCTCTTTTGTGTATGAATGTGGACATGCTTTTTCTTTGAGGTGGAGCACTCTAGGATAGCTTTTAACCTTTACTACTTAATGAATACTTTTTCTCTGTAATGTGCTCTAGTGACTAGGGGAATGGAGTCGAAACCATTTTTAATTATAGGTTAGGTTAGCATCTCTGACAGCATGATCCTTGAGTCTCAAGAGGAGACTACATCAACAATCTAAAGAGAAATGAACATGGCCCAGCAAGGCCACGGTTCCTGACTTGGGAAAAATTACAGAGTATTTAATAGAAAAGAAATCAGCATAGCTGAAGAACAATACAATGGTGGGAGGGACAGGGCAGGAAGAATGAAAGGAGATAGAGCTGAAGAGGTACTGTGTCTAAATCATGTATACTATCCCAGACCATTCTGATGATTTTGAATTTTAGTCTCAAATCACTTATAACCCATAAGTTTAATCAAGTAAGAGGCTTAATCTGAATGATGTTTTGAATTGATTGTTTTGTTTGCTTTGTGAACAGTAGATATGAGTGAGAAAGGGTGAAATTGGCAGGTGAGAGACCAGTTAGAAATGTTACTATAGTATCCAGAAAGGATCTGATGATGACTTGGGTTAGAGTAGAAGCTATAAATACAGGCTATAATTTAGAAAAAGAGTCAAATAGGACTTGTTGATGGATAGGGAATTGAGAAAAATTGTCTTGCATTTAGGCAGAGCATTTCAGAGATGTATTTTTCTACAATTTCTTTTTTTTCTGTAATGAGAACAGATACAGTAATAGATGCCCTAAGATAGACCAGAAACAGTAATAGATGCCCTAAGATTACCACTCACTGTTTTGACAGCTTTTCACCTTATTGGTGTTTAGCTGATCTCTTGGCTACCCAACTTCTTTCATGAATGGCTTCAAGATGCTTATTTTTTTATATATCAACTAAATAAAGCAGACTGCAATAGATGATCTTGACAAGACAGTGCAATAGTCTCCTTATCGGAAACTTATGACTCATTTTCTCCTCTCAGCCCACACTGTAAACCATACTACCATCATGCTGACTTTCTTCAAGAAAAATTTCAATTAAGTTTCTGTTCTGCTCAACATGGTTGTCATCACCCACCATACTCAGGACCAGATTTATCTTTTAGGGTTACTTTCTGTCTTCTTTATATATGTCCCATGTTTCAGCTAAAATAGCTCCTCAGTTTTTCTTGAAGACTCCAAAAGGATTTCACCATCCTTTTGCCTTTTCCAATATAGTCTTTCACAAGACATGTTAGAATCCCATTCTCTAACAAAATTCTACCATCATCAGGGCTTAGAATGACAATAATGCTAGTGGTTAAGAGAACAAATTAAAGAAACATGGGTTAGAATCCTTCTTCTGTTACTCTTCAGATGTGTGATCTCTGGCAAGTTCTTATTTTCTCTAATGTCAATTACTCTGTCTTTTAAGGTGTGGAAAATAATACTATCTACCACATAGTCTTACTCTAAAAATTAAATGCAGTAACACATATCATAACAGTGTTTGGCATAAGCTAAGCACTAAATTCAATACAGGTATTAATTATTAACATTCACTTTAAATGCTATAACTATATATGAAAAACTCATGACATAAGTTTAAACCATCAGCATGAATATCATGTTGTTATGATATCCAAGTTTATATATATAGTGATATACATATACATACGAGTACATATGACCAAAAATAACCTCTTACATAATCACTATTATAACAGTTTGTCTAAATCTCTTTCATACTTCTGATCATATTCTGCTGTGCATTAATATTGTGTATGTAACCAAACAATAATTTCCTGTACTAAACATTTTCTCCTCTGCCCTATACCCAGTTATTAGAGAACTCATTTATGTCCTTTTTCACATTGTTTGTACCTGCAACTCCTACTAAATGAGAGTTAAGCCACAGTTCTTACCCACTTTGTCACAGGTAATTGGGACTTGGATGGAACATTGGCCCTAGTTTTGCCAGGTACATTCTTTCCCTTCACGACTTAGAAATCAGAGTTAGAGAATATGTCATTTTGGAGCATAGAAAAGCTGGAGCTTGGAGTGGCCATGTTCAGGTCCAATACATTCGAAAACAGAGACAGGCATACTGGAGAGAGACAGAAGGATGACATTTGTGTGCCCAGAGAAGAAGAAATGGGAGATTATCTGTCATCAGGGACAGATAAAATCATCAGTTCCTAGTTTTCTTGTTCTTGGTGTCAGTCCCTTTTGTAGCCTAGCTATGCTTCCTGCCAGGCCCCCTAGTTGAGATAACCTACACCATTCCGTGAAATCATCCCTAGTTTTAGCATATTTCTATTGCTAACAAGTAAAACCATCCTGTTGGATACCGTGTGCATATCTGCTTTCCCTTTGCATATTCTTAGCTGTGTGAGTACCTTTTCATCTTGTCATCCATAACACCTAGCTCAGTGCCTCACAGAACAGAATTAACAACCTGGATAACACTCAGTTGTTTCTACCACTTCTTGGTAATCTTGAATTTATTACCATACTGCTCAGAGTGCTGGATCAGACTTACTTACAAGTGGATTTAAATTAATTTGCTTTGAGAACTTTGATAGCATTTTACAAAGCTCCTTGAGATTTTCTCTAAGACCCTAGATTGTGACAAATCTGAGTTGTGAATTACTAAATTGGACTAAGTATAATAAGGAGCATAATTGGCTTTCTGTGAAAGTCACATGCCTTTGGAAAAAGCAAAGGCCTCCTGGTTAGAATCTTACTCTAGTAAATAATAATTTTTCTGAAGTTGAATTGTATCCCAGAGGTTTCACTTGTTAACCAGGGGGAAGGCACATGTTTTTATGTTGTTGGCACATAGATATGCTAAAGTTGAGGTGGTAAATCACAAATGAACATTTCAAAGCTTTCACAGATACATGTTTTAAAACTACAGTTTATATGGAATAGAAAATATAACTTTTGAAATATAATTTAAAAATCTTGGTCTCGTGAAGGTGGCAATGTTATGATTCAAGAGAGAGTTATGATGGGTTCCAAAGTACATAAAGAATCTATCAGGGAAAAATAGAATATAGATATTACCAGCTAGGGCTTGGGAATCAGGCAGTTTGAACTTTAAATAAATTCTATAAAACTGATTGTTGGTTATATAAATCTTAACAAGTTATTCAGCATCTCTTATCCTCAATTTTCTCATTTAAGAAAAATGGGGTGTAGAGTCAAATAGTGATTACAGGGTTTTGGGGAAAAACAAATCAGATTCTTTAAGTAAAGGGCTTGGTAAAATGCCTGACTATTAAAAAAAAAAAAAATGGCTTGGCCTAGTGGCGCGGTGGTTAAGCGCTGGCTTTGGAAGCCAGCGGCCCCGGTTGGGGTCCCACATATGAGGGCCA
The DNA here is from genome assembly GCA_033961575.1 of Aselliscus stoliczkanus. Classification (NCBI taxonomy): domain Eukaryota; kingdom Metazoa; phylum Chordata; class Mammalia; order Chiroptera; family Hipposideridae; genus Aselliscus; species Aselliscus stoliczkanus. Next base: position 37,884,054 of record CM066740.1, on the reverse strand, counting down.
GTGACACTGCCCTCAAAAAAAAAAAAAAAAATCTCATAATTCATGTGGGCTCTTGTTGTTTTTCTTTGTAGTCATTATAGACAAATTTTCATCTGAATTCACTTGTTTCATGACTAAGAATTGGATAAAAAAGACTATAAAACTGCAAGTATGAAAAAATTTATATTTATAAAAAAATGATGCATATACATTGGAAGGATAAACACCAACATGTTAACAGGAATCTTTGCTAATAAATAAGATTAATGAACATTTTTAATTATTTCTGCACGGTGAAATGTATTTTCCAAACTCTCTAGTGACCAAGATGACCTTTGTGTTCCCCTCAACTTTATTATACGTTAGACAGGTTTCTGCCTGACTTCAGACAGGCCCCTGACCTCCCTTTTCTTCAAATATTTACTTTAGAAAACTTGCAATTATAAATTCTTTCTCTGCCAGTTTGAGACGTAAATCCTCTATAGTCCAGAAGTGTATTTTTTAAGATCTGGGAGTCATACCTTAGTAATGTAGTCATCGAAGGCAACAGCACACCTATCTCCCAGTCTCTGCAGGAAGATAGGAGCCTAACTTCAATAACAGACAGTCACTAAACATGGATGACTGAATCACAGTGATGGACCTCCCAACAAAATCCTTCAGTACTTTTCCATTAGCACATCCAGCCATTAATCCCGTGTGCATATCTCCTTTGAAAATCCTCCTGCCTTTTGTTTCGGTGGAGCTCTGCTCAATTTCTCTTCCCTATTGCAATAGTCCCTCTCCTATATTACAGTTGCCTTGAATAAAACCTTCCTGGCTTGTTTAGCTTGTCCAATGCATTTTTTTTTCTTTTATATTACAAACATTATATTTATAGTAAAAATAAAAATACAAGGGGGACATGCATGTATCTATGTGAGTGTATAAGAGAATCTTTGTTAGCTAAAATATGTAAAAAGGAACTGAAGTTCAGTTTCTTTAAAGTGTTTGCTTCAAACTCACTTCTCTTTTTTTTTTTTTTCTTTTTTAAAGTTTATTGGGGTGACAATAGTTAGTAAAGTTACCTGGGTTTCAGGTATACAATTCTATAATACAACATCTATATATCACATTGTGTGTTCACCACCCAGAGTCAGTTCTCCTTCCATCACCATATATTTGACCCTCTTTACCCTCATCTACCACCCCTCCCCCCTTACTCACTTCTTAATAGATACAATAATTATATTTCAGCAGAACCTGACAATTTCAAAGACTCAGCTATAGGGATGAGTTGAAGTGTCAGCCCCAGAGATTTGGCACCTGATAGCTTTCTTTATAAAGTACAGACCTCCAGTCTAAGTCCTAATGCCTACTAACTTATAGAAGGGCATTTGACAAAAGACATGGTCCTCATCTTACCTAATATCTCATTTTCCTGTGTGTAAAGGTAGAAAGGAAGTAAAGTTCTGGAAAGGAGTGCCAAATCAGAAATTTAAAAGCTCAAAATATTTCCCCTAGAAAGAATTTCCCTCCATTGGTGTGTAAGACAGATTTGCAGTAGAGGTCTACTGTGACTGGCTAGAGCCGCACTCTAACTGGTCCAGCTGCCAGGTCTTTGTGTAGTTGGCTTTGCCTGTAGCTGTAAAATGAGAATGATAATAACAGTATCTATAAAGTAGGACAGTTAAATCTGGGAACACATCCTAGAAAAAGTGCCACATACCTCATTACTAAATATCACTATGGTCACCTTTGAAGTACTCCCCTTGGGAAGCTATGCACCGATGCCAGTGCCTAGTCCATCCTTCAAAGCAATTTTGGAACTCTTTTTCTGGAATGGCCATCAGAGCTGTTGTCATATTGCTCTAGACATCCTGAATGTCATCAAAATGTCTTCCTTTCAATATTTCTTTTATCTTCAGGTAAAGAAAGAAGTCACTGGGGGCCAGATCAGGTGAGTAGGGAGGGTGTTCCAATACAGTTATTTGTTTACTGGTTAAAAACTCCCTCATAGGCAGTGCTGTGTGAACTGGTGCATTGTCATGATGCAAGAGCCATGAATTGTTGGCGAAAAGTTCAGGTCGTCTAACTTTTTCACTCAGCCTTTTTAGCACTTCCAAATAGTAAATTTTGTTAACTGTTTTTCCAGTTGGTACAAATTCATAATGAATAATCCCTCTGATATCAAAATAGGTTAGCAATATCATTGCAACAAGTACGCAAACTTAATTGTTAGACCTCATATATCATAGATTTCTTGTGAAGATTATATGAATTAATATGCATAAAGCATTTATACTTTTTTTTTAAAGATTTTATTAGGGAATTGGGGTATGGGAACAGCATTGGGGAATCAGGGAAGGGGAACAGACAAGTTGCTGTCTTTTTGTTCTTTAATCTAGTTGGAGGACGTTGCTTCTCTGGCACATGTTGGTATTATGATCATTGCACTTTTCTGAGTGAGGCAATTGGTTGCCAGCCATTGGACAGCTGCTCACGATGTCTCACAGCTGCTCACGCTGGCTGCCGGCCACTCACAGTAGCCTATGGCAGCCCACTGCAGCTCCACTGCAGCCTACATTGTGGCTGGCCACTCACTGCAGCCCAGCTCCAGGTCAAGCTGTTGTTCATCATCTTAGCAGCATCACTGGTTCATGTGGGAACTGAACAGGCAGCCTGCTGCTCAGAGCTCGTGCTCCCAAGCCAACTCTTAACCAACTGATCCACTCAGCCAGTCCAAGCATTTATACTTTTAACTGAACCTGTATGAGATACAATCAAAAAAATACAGTGAATGTTTAAATTAAAAATATATATTAGAGTAAAAGACACATTGCCATTAATCCTCCTCAATATACTCCCCCTGTCTTTGAACACACCCCATGGTTCTTGTCACATTCTGAAGCAGTTCTGGAAGTCCTCTTTAGTGAGTATCTTTAGTTGTGCTGTCATGGCTGCTTTGATGTCCTGAATCAATTTTAAAAATTTACCTTTCTTGGTCATTTTGACATTGGGGAAGAGCCTGAAGTTGCATGGTGCCAGATCCAGTGAATAAGGTGGATGAGGACACACCATAATGTTTTTCTTTGACAGAAATTGCTGTATACCTGAAGTGATGTGTGACATGGAGCCTTTCCATTGTCATCATAAAATATGAATGCTGTTGTCCAGTGCAATCCAACAGAAAGGCAGGGATCTTTAATATGGGAAGCAACGCATGGAAGCTTAGTAACAGTGTGTGACAAGTTTCAACTTGTTTAGTGCAGTCAATCGTGTGTGAGCTATGGTTGAGAGAAGGTGTGTTTTAAAGTGTGCTATAATCCATCCTCCATCATTACAATGCTCCGTGTCACACATTGCTTCTGGTATACAGCAATTTCTGTCAAAAACATTACAGTGTGTCCTCATCCACCTTATTCACTGGATCTGGCACCATGCAACTCCTGGCTCTTCCCCAAAGTCAAAATGACCATGAAAGGAAAATGTTTTGAATAGATTTAAGACATTGAGGCAGCCACAACCACACAACTTAAAGACACTCATGAAAGAGGATTTCCAGAACTGCTTCAGAAAGTGACAAGAACGAAGGAATAATCGTGTTTGGAGCGAAGGGAAGTATTTTGAGGTTGAATAATGGCAACGTGTCTTTTACCTCAATGATTTTTATTTTTATTTAAACATTCACTGTATTGTTTGATCACACCTCATACATAGTACTTTGATATCATCCTTGCTTTTAGTGTTTGCTCATATTATTATATTATTGTTAAATATTTTAAAACATCACGAAGAACACAATACCACTAGGCAATTTGATTTGAATGTGGAAACTGAGAGCTGAATCTATTATGATTTTCTTTTGGCTAAATTGTAGTAGTTTATTTATGATAGTGGCAAGATCAGGGCCACATGTATATCTGAGTTCAAGGAATTGCTGCAAGATTCCTTTTTAAAAAATTAGGTTGTGTTAACAAGGAAGAAGACAATAGGGTATGATTTTGAGTAAACACTGTATGTGTTACAATGCACATATCCAAGGTAACTCAACATAGATTTTTTTTTCTGGTGGCATGTATTTTATCAAATGTCTGTATCATAATTTATTTAACCATTTTTATAGTTGGACTTCAGAATTGTTTTTCATTTTTCAAATATGATACACATAAATATTAACAAATATGATACATATAAATATTATATATCCCCAAGAGAAATGAAGACTGCTGATAAGACTTTAATTTTCAGCAGATTATTTTTTATATTCATTTTTTTTCTTATCTCTAGTATTAATTTTCAAAGGGAGATACATTTCAGCTCACTAGTGTTGAAGGTTCACATGAAATGTATTTGCTTATGGTACCATATCTATTTATTTATACCTGAAAAATTTGAACCTGAGTAATAATGATGTCTGCTTTTTTGTGATCCATGTTCAAGATAATAATTTGTAAAGCAACTAATGGCTTTGTTTAGGAAAATTAAAATATATGGCCTTCTAAAGTAACCACTTCTAATAGATTTAATAATTTTTTGTCCAAATTTTGAATTACCATGGTTAATAACCTTTAGGGAATTTGATTAAAATTAGCTAAGTGAAATAAGGGGTAAATAAAGAGCATCATTAAATAGCTGCTGATAACTGAGTTACCCAAACAGATTTTATCTGTAGGCATAATTTGTCTCCAATCAACAACCAATTCAGATTTCAAAGAAGATAGTATTTACTTGAATTATGAATTTCAGTTAATAGCATAATCACATTAACTAAATACCTTATTCCATTTTAGTTGTACCTTCATTATATTTTTCAAAGATTTAAGTGTGAAAGCAGGTCGAACACTTCATAAGGAAGGAAATAGAAACAACCCCATGATATCTTCACCAAGGCCTAGAAAACCCACCACTGACCTTGCCTGATTCTCACTCTGCTCTTATTCTGCCCAATTCCTACAAACTTTATTTCCACCTACTTTGACTCATAATTGTCAATTTCAGTTTTTAGTTCTTAAAACATCTTCATCTCAACTGATGCTCTACTCTTTAATTTAATTTAATTTTTTACAAGTGTTAAAAACAGTGATGTTATGTGACTGGTGTTGAGAAGGTAAAATTTTGAGGCTACTGATTCTTTAGGCACTGAATTCAATGAATTCTTCTTCATACTCAAATATTTCTTAAGGCAACAACAACAGCAAAAGTAATGTGGTAGACTCTTTTCAAATTTTAATTCAGCTAATTTCAGGACTGAGGGTAAGGAAGAAACTTTCGTACAAAAGAATAAAAAATAATACAGTTTATAGGCATGGTTATAACTGTGTATTATTCCCAAGAAAAGAAGCTCTTACAGGCAATTTGAGTAATAGTTAAGAATAAGGACTCAGGAATTAGACAGCTTTTTTTTCCCCCGCTAAATTTAACTCTATCAATATTACAAGGCACAGCTTTTGTTCAGATGTGCAATTATATCTGAGGGATACATTTCTAGAAGTTGAATTGATGAGTCAGGGGAATAGTACATATAGAAATATAATTGCTATTGCTCAATTATTCTCTGGAGGGATTGCATCAGTTTATACCAAGAGTGAATGAATGTGCTGTTTCCTCATATACGCAATACTACTGGGCATTATATTATAAAATATTATAATTGTTAGTTTGAAAAGTGAAAAAAGTGGGGCTCTTTGATGATTGCATTATATTCTTTATAAATGATATTATTTTATTTTTAAAAGTCAAAATGAATCTAAGCAGCCTTTCTTAGTGCTTACACATTTCAACCAAAAGGTTTTATGTAATGGGTATATCTGGAGATAAAAAAACACACAATGAATAATGCATAAATATAGTTTAGAAAAAGTATAGACATAACTAAAAATATTCTTTGTCATCATAACATTTTAAAAATAGTGAATAGCATTCATCAAATTTTTAAGTCATTTAAATCTTGGCCAGATTTTATACAAATGTTATAAATTTGCATAAAGGCACATTTATGTTGTATTCTGCTTAAGTGTCATTCCTTACTGAAAAAAAATCTAAGAACGGCTAATTTTGAAAAATATGACTCAATGTTTTGAAAGTTTAAGACTTATGCAGTATTTTGCCACTTCAAATTAAAATACAAATTTGATCTTAATGTTAATACAGTCATTTAGAATACTTTTCCAAGAAGCTTTTGCAATCACTACAACACATGTGAAACACTATTTTTGAGTAGTAATAGCTATGAATGTTGATAAAGTTTTGTTCAAATAATTTCAATCTTAAAAATAATACATTTCCAATTTGTTTCCTTTTCAAAGAGGCACTAGTTATTGAGAAAATAACTAAAGCGAACTTATAGAAAAATTTATTTGTATAGTCTAGGAAATGAAATATTTGAAAATAAATTCTGCTCTAAAAATAAGTAAAAATCTAGGTTATTTAATGAGATAAAGAAATAAAGAATGAAATTAAAGAAGATACTTACACAGCCTTGCCTAAAATCCATTTTTCTCAAGTGTATACTGAACTCAAAACTGGGTTTCACAGAAGGGAGGGGCAAGATGGCGGCTGTGAGGAGGGCTCCATGAAATCTCCCCTGGAAATATCCACAATTTGAACTTCTAATACGCTTCAAAGAGACATCTACTCATCACACAGAGCAACTAAGAGTTCCACACAAGGATTGCTGGAAGGTGGGCAGGCCGGGCGAGTAGGGGAAGAAGGAGGCGAGGCGCGTGAGGTGCAGCCCGCACCCGCGGCTGCTGAGTCACGGTGAGTGTTGCCCCGACTCGCTCCCTGCGGCCCGCGGCCCACCTAGAGTTCAGCAAGAGCGCGTTGGTTTGCAGTCTGGGGCAGAAGCCTCAGGCCGGGCAAGTGCGGGAGGAGAGAGAGGAGACGACTGTGCAGAGGTACGAGCTGCACCCGCGGCTGCTGAGTCACGGTGAGTGTTCCCCCGGCTCGCTCCCTGCGGCCCGCGGCCCACCTAGAGTTCAGCAAGAGCGCGTTGGTTTGCAGTCTGGGGCAGAAGCCTCAGGCCGGGCAAGTGCGGGAGGAGAGAGAGGAGACGACTGTGCAGAGGTACGAGCTGCACCCGCGGCTCGCCGGGTCCCCAGGAAGCAGGGTGCAGAGCCCCGCAGCGACAGGGCAAGATCAGTCCCTGCACCCTCCCGGTTCAGGGATCAGTCTCTGTGCCCACCGGGTCCCGCGGAGCGCAGAAGCCTGAAACCCGGGAGCAGGGGAAAAAAGAAGACTCGGGCTTGGAGACACAGCGCGCTAGGCAGAGACACAGGTCCCCGAGAGACGGAGCGGGGATCGGAGCCGCGCGGAAAGGTGCGCGCAGTCCCCTAAATCCCGGCAGACCCTTTGGGAGAGCAGCAGGAGATCCGCGTGGGCGCGCGCCAGCTCCGAGGCAGAAGCCTGAAACCCGGGAGCAGGGGAAACAAGAAGACTCTCGCGGAAACGCAGTGTGCCCGGTGGAGACGCAGGTCCCCAAGAGACAGAGCGGGGATCTGAGCCTCCGGGCAGGTGCCGCGCAGTCCCTTAAACTCCGGCAGTCTCTTCGGGAGAGCAGCAGGAGCACCGCGCGGGCGCACGCCGGCTCCGAGGCAGACGCCTTAAATCCGGGAGCAGGGGAAACAAGAAGACTTGCGCGGAAACGCAGCGTGCCGGGCGGAGACGCAGGTCCCCGAGAGAGACGCGGAGCGGGGATCTTAGCCACATGGTAGGGTTCGCGCAATTCCCTAAATCCCGGCAGACCCTTTGGGAGAGCAGCAGGAACTCCGCTGGAGCATAGGAGGCAAAGGCCTTAGCTTAAAACAGTGTTGGAACTGTGGCTTTGTTTATTTTTATGTTTTTTGGTTTTTTTTTTCCTTTTTCTACTCTTGAACAGAAAGCAAAAAAAAAGCCAATAACCCACCCACTCCCACGGGCTTTGGCCCCAGCCAAGACAAAGTCTTAAACTGACTCCTGAATGGAGCAATAGGGGCAGACTAGGAAGGGGGTTGAGAATTTCCACCCCAGTAAAGGCTGCAGAGTGAGACTACCTACCCCGCCCCCACCTTTAGGCAAGGCTTGGGAGGCAGGGCAGGTTCACCTGCTGAGGCACTAATTAACAGATTTTTAGCAGCAGACTTTTGGTAGTGAGGAATTCTTTAATTCTCCATGGCTGTCAACCCAAAGGGTGCCCAGAGACACTCATTGAGCCTTTGGGGGTGCAGCCTGCCTTGGGACAGGCAAAAGCAAAAAGGCAGTGACTTTGTAAAAACCACCAATCACACGTCACAACCACACTCAAATACAGCAAACCTGCAGTGCCAGGATCACGCTAGGCATCAGGTGGCCTACTGTTCCCACAAGACGCACAGGAATTTTTGTACAGCAGACAAACTGAAGAGAGCTTGGTGGACTGTAGCCAAGACCGGCATGGGTATTTTTGGTTTGTTTGGTTTTATTCTGTTTTGTTTCCCCTTTATTGGCTGCTTATCTTGGTTGTTTTTGGTTTTTATTTCTATTTCATTCTTATCATTTTATAGTTTTTAATATAGGCATACATATAGGTGTATATAGGTGAATATATGTCCATATATATATGGGTGTGTAGACAAATACATATATATATATGTATATTTTCTTTTTCTTTTTCTTTCTTTTCTTTTTCTTTTTTCCCCACCCTCACTTTCTCTCTTATTTTATTCATTCTTCTCACTGCTATACTTTTCCTCTTTTCCTTTTTTCTGCAAATTTTATTTTTTTAATTTTTATTCTTTTTTATTATTATTTTAGTTTATTTTATTTTTTTATTTTTTAGGTATAGCTAATCAGTTTCTCATGTTTATTCTATTTTTTATTTTAGGATATTGTATTTTATTTTGTTTCCTCTTCTGTTATTATTCTGTGTGTGGTTTTTGTTTTGTTTCTGTTTGTTTTCTTCATTAGTATGATTGATATTTCTGTACAAATTGACTGTAGTTTGATGGTTGGATTTTTTTACTTGTGTGAGCATTTGGTTTCCTTTGGTGGCTGTGGAAGTTGTTCTTGTTGATCTGTTATGCTCTAAAATCACTCTGCAGCAGTGGGTCCAAACAAACAGACACAAGAATCATCATACCGGAGGCCAACTTTAGATAAAACCAGAGCATTTCTGGGTTTGACATACAAGAGTCACACCCAAAAGGAAGTTGCTACAGGTACTAGGGCCCATAGGGTCCAAGTTTCATCAGAGGGGTTAATCCTCTCACAGCAGCTCATAAACTGCAGACGCTGCTGATCCTCACAGCTAATCAGTCTGGGAGTCAATCCCACCTACTGACAAGCCAAAGGTAATCAAAACTAAAACTTCAACAAGTGAGGACGCACAACACAAGGAACACCTCAGATACAAGCACAGGAGAATAGGGAGACTGAGTAATTCAAATATAAAGGACACACACCATATAAGTTTACCCAGAAAAGACTGAGAAATCTGGGGGATCTATCTGTTATATTGAAGCAAATACAAAGAGTAAGCCAGAATGGGGAGACAAAGAAACATAATACAAATAAAAGAACAGAAGAAACTTCCTGAATCAGTGGAAATAGAGGAAATAGAGGTAACTAACCTATCGGAGACAGAGTTCAGAACACTGATTATTAGAATGTTCAAGGAAATTAATGAAAATATAAAGAAGGATAGAGAAATCATGAAAAGCAACCAGCTAGAACTTAAGAACACAATTACTGAATTAAATAACAAACTAGATGGAATCACTAGCAGATTGGATGAAGCAGAAAATCGAATCAGTGACTTAGAAGACAAAATAGCAGAGATCACCCATGCGGAACAACAAAAAGAAAAGAGAATGAAAAACATGGAAAATAGTTTAAGAGAGCTGGGGGACAACATCAAACGCAATAACCCACGGGTCATTGGAGTATCAGAAGGAGAAGAGAGGGAGAAAGGGATTGAGCATATATTTGAAGTAATAATGTCTGAAAACTTCCCTAACCTGGCAAAGGACATTGAAATACAAGCTCAGGAAGTGCAGAGAGTTCCAAACAGGATGATTCCAAACAGGCCCACTCCAAGACACATTATAGTGAAAATGGCAAGGGTTAAGGACAAAGACAGAATCCTTAAAGCAGCAAGGGAAAGGCAGCAAGTTACTTACAAGGGTACCCCCATAAGATTATCAGCTGACTTTTCTACAGAAACTTTGCAGGCCAGAAGAGAGTGGCAGGAGGTTTTCAAAGTGATGAAAAATAAAGGCCTACAACCAAGATTGCTGTATCCAGCAAGGTTATCATTTAAAATGGAAGGCGAGATAAGGAGCTTTGCAGAAAAAAATAAGTTAAGGGAATTAATTACCACCAAGCCAGCTTTGCAGGAAATGCTAAAAGGGCTTCTTTAAGTAGAAGAGAAAAACAACCTATGAAAGACTACGAACACAAATAAGAAAATGGCAATAAATACACACCTATCAATAATCACATTAAATGTAAATGGATTAAATGCTCCAATAAAAAGACATAGGGTGGCTGAATGGATAAGAAAGCAAGACCCCAGTATATGCTGTATACAAGAGACTCACCTCAGATCCAAAGACTCATACAGGCTGAAAGTAAAGGGATGGAGTAAAATATTTCATGCAAATGGTACTGAGAAAAAAGCTGGAGTAGCAATACTTATATCAGATAAAATGGACTTTAAATTGAAGAATATAACAAAGGACAAAGAAGGACACTTCATAGTAATGAAGGGATCGATCCAACAAGAGGACATAACTCTAGTAAACATCTATGCACCTAACATAGGAGCCCCTAAATATATAAAACAGATATTGTCAGACATAAAGACAGAGATCAACAGTAACACTATCATAGTAGGGGACTTCAACACCCCGCTGTCACTAATGGACAGATCCTCCAGACAGAAAATCAATGTGGAAATAGCGACCTTAAATGACACATTAGACCAGCTGGATTTAACAGACATTTTCAGAGCATTTCATCCCAAAGCTACAGAATATACGTTCTTTTCAAGTGCACATGGAACATTTTCTAAGATAGACCACATGTGAGGCCACAAAACAAGTCTCAATAAATTTAAGAAGATTGAAATCATTTCAACTGTATTCTCTGACCACAATGCTATGAAACTAGAAATCAATTATAAGAAGAAATCCGGGAAGCTGACAAATAAATGGAGGCTAAACAATATGCTATTAAATAGTGAGTGGGTCACAAATGAGATCAAGGAGGAAATCAAAAGATACCTCGAGACAAACGAAAATGAAAACACCACGACCCAAAATCTCTGGGATGCTACGAAAGCAGTCCTAAGAGGGAAGTTTATAGCAGTGCAGGCCTACCTAAAGAAGGAAGAAAAATCTCAAATCAACAGGTTATCCTTACACCTAAGGGAACTGGAAAAAGAACAGCAAAAGAGGCCCAAGGGGAATACAAGAAAGGAGATAATAAAGACCAGAGCAGAAATAAACAATATAGAGAACAGAAAAACATTTCAAAAGATCAATGAAACCAAGAGCTGGTTTCTTGAGAAGATAAACAAAATTGACAAACCTCTAGCCAGGCTCATCAAAAAAAAAAGAGAGAGAGGACTCAAATTAGAAAAATCAGGAATGAAAGAGGGGAAATGACTACAGACATCACAGAAATACAAAAAATTCTAAGAAATTACTATGAGCAACTATATGCCAACAAATTTGACAATCTGGAAGAAATGGATCATTTTCTAGAAGCATACAACCTTCCAAAGCTAATGGAAGAAGAAACAGAAAATCTAAATAACCTGATTACTACCAAGGAAATTGAATCAGTAATTGACAAGCTCCCAAAAAACAAAAGCCCTGGACCAGACGGCTTCACAAGTGAATTTTAGAAAACATTCAAAAAAGAACTATCACCTATTCTTCTAAAACTATTCCAAAAAATCCAGAAGGAGGGAAGGCTCCCAAACTCTTTTTATGAAGCCACTATCACCCTGACCCCAAAACCAGATAAAGACATCACAAAAAAGGAAAACTACAGGCCAATCTCCGTGATGAATATAGATGCAAAAATTCTCAATAAAATATTAGCAAACAGAATTCAGCAATATATTAAGAAGATCATACATCATGATCAAGTGGGATTCATCCCTAGTGCGCAAGGCTGGTTCAACATCCGTAAATCAATTAATGTTGTACACCACATCAACAAAATGAAGGATAAAGATCACATGGTCATTTCAATAGATGCAGAAAATGCATTTGACAAAATCCAACAGTCATTTATGTTAAAAACCCTTAGCAAAGTGGGAATACAGGGATCATATCTCAATAAAAGCCATATATGATAAAACTACAGTTAACATCATACTCAATGGGGAAAAGCTAAAACCATTCCCCTTAAGATCAGGAACAAGACAAGGCTGTCCACTTTCTCCTCTTTTATTCAACATAGTGCTGGAAGTTCTAGCCACAGCAATCAGACAACAAAAAGAAATAAAAGGCATCCAAATTGGCAAGGAAGAAGTAAAATTGTCATTATATGCAGATGACATGATACTGTATATAGAGAACCCCAAAGACTCCATCAAAAAACTATTGGAACTGATAGACGAATTCAGTAAAGTAGCAGGATATAAAATCAATGTTCAGAAATCAGTGGCATTTGCATATACCAATAATAAACTAATGGAAAGAGAAATTAAGAAAACTGTCCCATTTACAATAGCGTCAAGAACTGTAACATACCTAGGAGTAAGTTTAATCAAAGAAGTGAAAGATCTGTACTCAGAAAATTATAAGACACTGAAGAAAGAAATCATAGAAGATACAAATAAATGGAAACACCTACCATGCTCATGGATAGGAAGAATTAATAGAGTTAAAATGTCCATACTGCCTAAAGCAATATATAGATTCAATGCAATTCCTATCAAACTACCAAGGGCATTTTTCACGGAAATAGAAAATATAATCCTAAAATTTATATGGAATCATAAAAGACCCAGAATAGCCTCGGCAACTCTGAGAAATAAAAACAAAGTCAGGGGGATCACGCTACCAGACATCAAAACCTACTACAAGGCTACAGTAATCAAGACAGTGTGGTATGGGCATAAAAACAGGCACATCGATCAGTGGAACAGAACAGAGAGCCCAGAAATAAATCCAGGCATTTACGGACAGTTAATCTATGACAAGGGAAGCAAGAATTTACACTGGAGTAAAGATAGTCTATTCAATAAATGGTCCTGGGAAAATTGGACTGACACATGCAAAAAAATGAAACTGGACCACCTCCTTACGCCTTATACAAGAACAAATTCAAAATGGATTAAAGACTTAAATGTAAGACCTGAAACCATAAAACTCCTAGAAGAAAATATAGGGAGTACATTTGCAGACATAACCCGGAGCAATATTTTTACTGATACATCCCTACGGGCAAGGGAAGTAAAAGAAAAAATGAACATATGGGATTATATCAGACTTAAAAGTTTTTTCACAACAAAGGAAACCATGAATAAAACAAAAAGGAAGACTACTGAATGGGAGAATATATTTGCCAACGATATATCTGATAAGGGGCTAATATCCAAAATTTATAAAACACTCATGAAACTCAACACCAAAAAAACAAACAACCCAATTAAAAAATGGGCAGAAGATATGAAGAGACATTTCTCTAAAGAGGACATACAGATGGCCAACAGGCATATGAAAAAAAGTTCAACCTCACTGGTCATTAGGGAAATGCAAATAAAAACCACCATGAGATACCACCTCACTCCAGTCAGAATGGCTATCTTCAGTAAATCAACAAACAACAAGTGCTGGCGGGGCTGTGGGGAAAAGGGGACCCTGCTGCACTGTTGGTGGGACTGCAGATTGGTGCAGCCACTATGGAAGTCAGTATGGAGGTATCTCAAAGAACTAGAAATAGAGCTACCGTTTGACCCAGCAATTCCACTCCTAGGTATTTATCCTGAAAAAACCAAGACACTTATTCAAAAAAAGTTATGCACCCCTATGTTCATAGCAGCACAATTTACAATAGCTAAGACTTGGAAACAACCAAAATGCCCATCAGTAGATGACTGGATTAAGAAAGTGTGATATATTTATACAATGGAGTATTACTCCGCTAGAAAGAAGAATGAAATCGTACCATTTGCAATGATATGGATGGACCTAGAGACTATTATGTTAAGTGAAATAAGTCAGTCAGAGAAAGACAAATACCATATGATCTCACTCATATGTGGAATCTGAAAAACTGTATGAATGAGCAAAGTAAACAGAAACTGTCTCATAGATATAGAGGAAAAATCAGGGTTGCTAATTGGGAGGGGAATGGCGATGAGGGAGAAGGAGAAGGGATTAGACAGCAAAAATAGGCAACTACAATATTGCCACTGGGATATGAAAAACAGTTTTCGGAATATAATTAATAATGTTGTAAATATTCTGTTGAATGTCAGATGATCATAGGTCTTGTTAGGGAGACCATTTCATGGATGGAGTAGAGGTTTGATCACTGCACTGTATTACTAAAGCGGAGGTGGTATACCTACTGTAATTGAATATATATAGATAGTCACGGGATGTGGATTATACTGTGGAAGAGAGTCAGAGGAAGAGTAATAGATATATATGATATGGGGGGGGGAGTGGGCTAGCGAATTGGGGATGGGGGGTTGTCACTTTGAGGGGTAAAGTGTATAACTATTGCACTGTGTTGTACACCTGAAACTAATTAAAAAAAAAAAACTGGGTTTCACAGCCTCTTGAAATTAGCAATGAAGCATGTGACATGTCTCCCACAATACATTTAATAAACGGAGTTATACTTTTGGGGGGAAAGAATAGCATAAAAGTGTTTTAAAAGAGTAGTTATCAGTTTTATTTGCAACTATATATACCCAAAATCAATGAGGCTTTTTATTGTGATTCAAATACAATGATCATTATTATTGTAACATCAGTCTTGGCATAACTATTTGTGTGTCCCTTATTCATTTGCTCAGCAGTGCCTTTATGCAAAGATAGACAAAGTATAGAAAAGACCATGAGTCTCATATCTGTTTAATGTTTTCTGTGAACAATGCCAGTAAAACACTTGAAATAAGAAATGATTTAGTCTGTTGCGTTTCAATAATTAGCTGTACATTTAATAGCTCTGCGGATCCTATTTAGTGAGAGTATTCCTGGCTTGATTTGTTAGCAAAGTCAGGCTTGATTCAATGTCCCACAGGAAGTTGGGGATGTTAAAGCTAAGGTAAGTCAGCATTTTAATAGGGATACTAAAAGTTATCCTCGAAGCGTTGGTAGCGCTGCATTCTGGAGCTTCAAATTTATTACTGTCAGTTAAATGAAACTGGTATTTCCTTCCACATACATCATTCTCCCGCAACTGTTTGCCTCTTTACTTTTTTCCTTGACCTGGCTATTTCTCTTGAGAAATTATCCCATGCGATGTGTAAATACAGAAATAACCACCCACCGTCATCTTGAACTAAACAGAAGAGAGCTATTTCACTCACAGGGTTTGGCAGAGTTTCTGAAGAGCAAGGCAGTAAATGTTTTTTACTTTGTCAGTCACATGGTCTCTGTTGCAAGGACTTACCTTGGCCATTATAGCAGGAAAGTCACCAGAGATGAGATGTAAACAAATGGGCATGGCTGTTAAACGAAAGTTTTCACTTTTATGGCCGAAGGAGTAGCTTTAGCGAAAGCATGTTTTAGGACTTTCTAGCATGCCATTGGGACATGAAGCCTGAGCCGCCAGCTACATGGCTATGTGAAAAGACAACATGTCCTCCACTGGAATTGTTGAGTGTTTTTATATATCGTAGGTGGGAGGTGGGGCTGAAATGGGTCCAAATCTGAAGAAGGTGCAGAGTCTTCAAGGAAGAAATGTCCGCTGCTCCAGTGGATTACTGTGGGCAGTCGATTGGAAAATTCATATGTAAATAAAAAGTAGAGGCTCGGGGGTTCTATGGTCCCTGGCTATTCTCTTTTTTTTTGGGTAATGGTGGGAATAGCCCCCTGGAAATTGATCCTAAATTCCAACAGATACACAGGAATGTGAGCAGTCTTTGTCAGAGCTGATCCACAGCTATTAATACACTTTTTTTCTCTTTTTCTCACTGTCCAGCCACTGTGATTTAACTTAGAACACCTCAGAATTTCTTTCTTGTCACTGTGTTACAGTAACTCTTTATTTACTAAAACAGCCTAAAGACTAGATTTGACACATGGACCTTAGTTTGCTGTCTCCTACTTTAACACTATATACCTAAGTAGAAAATCACCTCTAAATTTTTTGAGACAATTAGTCATTTTTAATGAAGGCCCTTATGGGGATGTTGAGTAACATGATCTGGAAACTTCTCTGCATCCTGCTTGTAGAACAGAGTTTTATATCTGAAAGCAACAGGGCTCATGGCTGAACACTAACTGCAGCCATCCCTTTTGGCAACATTTAGCAACTTAATAGGGCAGACATGCTGCTGGTTACCAACTCAATGTCCCTAATCACCCTCTTTTCTGTCTGACAAAACCCAGATTTATTTGTGGCGTGGCCAGAGGCCTAGCTGAAAATCTGGATTTCCCACATGGCTGTTTAAATGTCACGAGCATGTGATGTCCCCCCAGCAAATGATATGCAAGTGAAGTCTACTTGGTGGAACTTACAAAAGGCTGTTGTCTTAAAAATATACAAAAGCACAGTCAGCATTTGTCCTTTGCTCCTCTTTCTTCCTACTTGGAATGTAGTTTTGATACTTCATATTACTCAGGTATATTGCAACCAGGAGGATAAAGCCACATGTTTAAGTTGGAAGAAACTGAAAGCTGAAAGGAGATTGATGTGTGGACTTCCTGGAGAAGGTATAAGTACTGTGGTATGCTTGAATATAGTTCTTGGTTCAGAGTAAAACAAACCTATTTGATTAAGCCACTGCAGTTGAATCTCTGACACATGTAGCTCAACCCATTACAAACTGCTATCTTTAGCTTTAAAAATATCATCTCTATTTATTATGTACGAGTAATATGATCCCCAATTCAATTTTACATCAGAGTTTAATTTCACTAATTTCCTATTTCTGTTCCTAACTCTATTTTGATAATTTCTTCTCAAAGACAGTTCTACTTCAAAACAACATGTAGGCAGGAAACTGGGGAAATCTCAAAAAAACTTTCCCTGCACTAAGCCAGTCTGTTTGCACGTACGTGCAGATTAAATACTTCAGCCAGCAATATTCTTGGCAGGTATCGCTGACCCTAAAGTAGGTTATGAAAGAGTGGGGAGGATGAAGTGGAAATTGAAAAGAGCTTTTAAAAATCAATATAATGTTAGGTTGTACAAGATGCTGAAATGCAAGAAATTGCACTTAAAGAAACAGCTGGATAGATGAGTTAGAGTGCATTAGGCTATGCTTTCTTTAAGAACTGAAAGGAGAGTGGGTAACCATGAAGGAGTCACATTGTTGGAAAAGAATGCCACGGAGTGGATAATAATCTGCCAAGTCAAAATGGCATCATGACAGCAGCCACACGACCTTCTGGGAAAGCAGTGGTCTACCATGGGTTTTCTTTTTTTTTTTTATTTATAAAGATTTTATTGGTGAATTGGAGGAGGGGAACAGTGTTGAGGAATCAGGAAAGGGGAGCAGACAAGTTGCTATCCTTTTGTTCTTCAGTCTAGTTGCAGAGGACGTTCCTTCACTGGCCCATGTTGGTATTGTCAATTCGTTCTTCCCAGGTGAGGCAGATGGGTCGCCGGCCGTAGGACAGCCACTCACGGTACCTTACAGCAGCTCACTGCAGCCCCGCTGCAGCTATGCCATCACTGACAACTCACAGCAGCCCAGCTCCAGGTCGAGCTGTTGTTCACCATCTTAGCTATAGAGGGCGCAGCATCACTGGCCCTTATGTGGGATCTGAACCAAAGCCCTGCTGCTCAGAGCTGATGTCCCAAGCCGACTTTTAACCAATACGTCACTTGGCCGGCTCCATGGGATTTTCTTAAGATTAACTATTTAGACTCTTAGGGTCTAGTGCACAAAACATTTATTTCCTAAAAGTGTCCCACAAGAAATGTGATTAATACTCTTGATCTTTAAAATTAGCTAAACAAGAAGATTTTTTAAGGCCTTGGTTTTATCCACATATGACTGGCAGGAGAGCTAAAGGTAATATTGAAACTCACACAGAAAAATATCCATAACGGTTCACTTTTGATATCCATTCTAATTCTATATGTTGATATTTAGAAGTATTTCTAAATGATGGAGATTTGTAAAATTTCTTTGAGCATTTTTTTGGTATGAATAATACTTTTTAAAGATAAACTATAAGTAATTCACGTGCCAGGCTATAAAGAATATATATAATATCTGACACTCTCTGCTTTTTCCTCTAAGGAAATGGTGATAATTTTGAAACACTGTTGCATGAACGAAAGTGTCTGGGTTTTCCTGGCCTAGAATCTTTCTTATGTTTCTCACATTGAGCTTATTCTTCAAGGTCTAGACTGTGATGGAACACAAAAATATTTGTTCTGAGGCATTGTTAACAAAGCATTAGTCTATCGAATGTTTACTGACTTCATAATCTTTAAATAATTTCCATTAGCTTGTTCCATAAATGCTGGATTTCTCCAGACCTGAGTATAAACTCTGCAGACACTTCATGGGCATTAATAATTGTTTGACTGTGGCCATGTGTTCTTATCACATTGTGAACGTGCAGAAGAGTAGAGATTAAAAGCCATTTGACGTCCACTAATCCAGTCTGAACAGCAATTCCCATTTATTCATTGCCAAAGGACTTCTCCTGTAATGCTGTTAATCATTAATTAATGTCCAGAAATGAGCCTGACATGGAATCTCTAGGTCCTGATTGTCAAAGCACAGCATTCTCACCATCAGAGATTAGATTTAGAGTCCAGCAACTCATATTCTAGCACATGTACAAAGAATTCTCCAGATCTTGTAGTGAAGTATTTAACTTAACACTTGCAAAGGAGAATATAGAGGCAGAATATCATTTCTTCTGACCCATTCTGAGCTTGCTTGTGGCACGGTTGGTCGTTAGAGCAGGGCACCCCATCAGAAAGAATATTCAAAGATGCATTCATGTCAGAACACAGCAGGGAACTCATCTGGTTAGGAACCCAAACTGTAACTTCTAAGATGGGAGACATTTAAAAAATATTTTAGTTCTTTTCACTATCTGTCTTTGTATAGCTACCAGATTACATAAAAGATAATAGCATGCAAAAAAAAAAAAAAGAAAAGAAAACAGAAAAATTTAACATGGAGAGTTTTTCTGAGGAACAATAAAGAAATTTTATGTAATTTAATTCTCTTATATTGTCACATTATACCATCTCCTATTCTAGAGTATAGTTAATGATCCATGACTATCTTCCAAATCATTTTGATAAAAACATTTCCGAACAATGAACAATATCTCAGAACTGTATAGATTTTAATGTCACAGAATGAAACTATTATAAATGTCTAGAATTTTACATACATTTTTCTGATTTTTCCTTAACTCTTAGGAATATGAGGCATTCTGTTTTGATGTCACAGTTCTTTTCTTGGTCCCTCCTTTAGTATAGATTGAGTCTTTTAACCTTCTATATGTTTGTTTCTTCATCTCTAAAATCAGGTTAATAAGTTTGACCTTTTGCATTAAGGTTTTGCTCTGCTGTAAAGAAAAACATTAATGCCTGCCAAGTACCCTGGGATCTGTGGATGAAAGTGCAGGATGAAAAAAGTATACACACCTGGGTGACTCCATTTCACGTGTGTATTCTGCTTCAGGGAAGAGGAATGGGGAGTGGTTCCTGGAGTGGGCAAGTGTTCATATGCATGTTCTAGCTGGCAATAATATCAGGAGCACTGATATTCCAAACACATGGAGACTCTCTGACCTAATTGATTTGCCTCTTCATGTATTTATTCACTGCTGAATTCCACTTGCAATGCACGTGACAAGCATTTCTGTTGGCAGGTAGGGAAATCAAGATTACTCAGTCTGTGCTTTTAAAATGAACTGAAGGGGAAAATTAAATTCCAAATATTTCATAAAATGTATTTTAGCAAGTATATCTCTCTAAGTCTTATTCACTTACTGCTGAGAGAGGATAAAATGCATTATGAAAGCTGGGGAAGATACGTGAGAGCTACTTTTCTTTCTTTACCTGGACTCCTGAATCAGTCTTTTTTGCACTGATCTGGGCAAAGACCATGGCAGGTAACCTGTCCTCAGGATCACAGAGACCATCTGCTCTGCCATTTCTCTTTTCATGCCTTTAAGAAAATACAAGGATAGGACCTAGATGTTCCTATTTCCATCTAGGAAATACTGGATGCCCACTCTTTTACCCTCTTTCCTGATTGAGATCCATTTTGGATAATATTAATACTTGAAGGCAAACTTTAAATGAGATTTATCAAAGAGTATCTAACAGCTAATCATACTTCAATGCAAATTTTATAATTTTCTCTTCACTAGTGACATATGATCTTGAACTTATAGAAACTGCAAATCTTTCAATTAAACATTGTAAGTTATTCCAGACAAAGGGGAGGAATGTACCCAGCATGCTTTCTTTCTCTGCCTTCTTTGTTAGAAAATATTACACCAGATGAAAATCACTCAAATGTTCCATTTTCAACAAGAATATGAATCAAGTGATTTTAATGGCTCCCCACTACCCGTTAAATCAAGAGCTCCTATGCACCCTAGTTCCCAAAGTTCCGTAAAATCTGACTGTTCCTTACCTCTAAAAGTGATAATAGTTCATCTTCATTGAGCATTTGTTATATATAAGGTGCTGTGCTCAACAGTTTACTTTTCCCAACTCAAATAATAATTCTGAGTTTTACAAGGTAAATACTGATAGCTTGCAAAGTTACAAATGTGTAAACTGAAGGTAGGGAAGATGGAGTAACTTCCGTAAAGCCTCACAGCTAGTGAGTGACAGAAACAAGATATAAACTTGGGTCTGACTGATTTTAGAATCCTTCTCTTAGACCCTACTGAGTTGTGTAGCATCCAAACACCCCTGGAAATGAGACACTTTTTTGTGTTCCCACTATTGCTAGGTACTATTCTCTGTCTTCCTTTCTCCCTCGTCCAGTGAGGTTCAACATCTCACCTGCTCTAACTTGTTCACCTTGAATCGCTACTAATAAATAACTGATTATTGAGCTTTCTATAGTTCATTGTAAATTGTGAGGTAGCAATTTTTTTTGTCTGAAATATGTTTGTCTTGAGCTGTTCTCAGTACAAGCTGATCTACTATATACCTGTAAAGAAAATTTTTTTTCCAACTGGTTTATTTTTTTAAGCTCAGTAGGATTACTGACATCCCATTGCTTAAATAAATGGATTTTTATCAGACTAGGAGAAGAAAAGCAGAAACTTGAGAAAACCCAAGCTAAAATATAAGGCTGGCATAATTTGACCTCTGGATTCTTAGAAGTTCTCATTATCCATCCAGAGTCAAACAATCCTCTTTTTACATTAGGCAAATCAACACTTGGAAGGATCTTTTATAATACGCTTAATCACCTGGTATAAACATTTCCAGAAGTATGGTATTTTTGAGACTGAAATATGGTATTTATGATTAGCGTTTTGTTGTTTAATGGAGGGGCATTGAAAACTATTACAATTGTGGATTGAACTTTTCTCCTTGCAGTTTTATCCATTTTTGCTTTATGTATTTTAAAGCTCTGGTATTAAGTACATAAACATTTAGGCCATTTTTTTAATGTGATTAATTTACCCTGTTATTATTATGAAATAACCTTCCTTATTCCTAGTAATATATCTTTGCCCGAAAATCTACTCTCTGTTCCGGTGATAGAAACTTTCCAGCTTTCTTCTACTGTAGTGTTGACGTGGTATACATTTTTACATACTTTTCTTTTAACCCATTGTGTCATTATTTTGTCATTATTTTAAAGATTGTTTTTGTAGGCAACATATAGTTGGAACTTGCTTTTTTATCCAGACACTATCTTTTAATGCCTCTGTTTAGACCATTTAGATTTAATTTGGTTAGTGATATGTTTAGTTTATAGTTCTTAGCTTATATTTGTTTTTAAATTGTCCCATCTATTTTACCTTTCTTCTTACTTTTTTCTGCCTTCTTTTGGATTGAGTTAATTTAATGATTTCCTTGTATCTTCTCTGTTGTTCAATTGACTAAAACACTTTGTTTTATTATTTTAATGGTTGCTGTTGGGTATACAGTACACTTCTATAACTTATCAGAGTCTAGCTTTAATTGTTATTGTACCATTTTATGTGTAGAATAAGACCTTTCAACATTTATGTCATTTCCCCCTACTGGATTTTATTATACTATTATTGTCACACATTTTATTTATAAATTTGTTATAAACCCCAAGAAACATAGCTATGGGTTTTGCTTAAACAGTCTAAATGCATTTAAATAACAAGAAATATGTCTTATCCTGTAGTTACCATTTCTGGTGTTCATTCTTCTGTGTTGACATGTATTTCTCTCTGGTATTGTTTAACTTTCACCCGAGGATACTTTTTAATGTTTCTTATTATATGGGTTTGCCACTGTTGAATTCTTTCAACTTTCATGTCTGAAAACATCTTCATTTCAATTTTTTCCAAGGATTTTTTTTTTCAATTACAGTTGACACACAATATTATATTAGTTTCAGCTATCCAACACAGTGACCAGACATTTATATAGCATACGAAGTGATCACCCTGATAAATTCAGTACGCATCTAACACTATACATAATTATTGCAATACTATTGGCTATATTCACCATGGCATACTTTACACCCCCATGACTATTTTTGTAACTACCAATTTGTACTTCTTAATCCCTTCCTGTTTTTCACCCACCTTCTCAACCCCCCTTTCATCTGGCAACCATCAAAATAGTCTCCATATCTATGAGCATGTTTCTGTTTTATTTGTCCATTTATCCTGTTCTCTAGATTCCGCATAAGTGAAATCATGACATTTGTTTTTCTCTGTCTGATTTACTTCACTCAGCACCATACTCTTTAGGTCCACCCATGTTGTTGCAGATAGCAACATTTCATTCTTTTTTATGACTAAGTAATATTCTATTGTACATATATGCACCTCTTCTTTTTTCCATTCATCCATTGATGGACTCCTTAGTTGCCTCCACATCTTGGCTATTGTAAATAATGCTACAGTGAACATATGGATGCACATGTCCCTTTGAAGTAGTGTTTTGGTTTCTTCAGATAAATACCCAGAAGTGGGATTACTGGACCTTTCTTTTATTTGTTATAGCCTTTGCTTTGAAGTCTATTTTTCTCTGGTACCCTTTTCACAAAACTTCTTTTTCTAGTCCTTTACTTTCAGCCTTTGTGTCTTTTGATCTGAAGTGAGTCTCTTGTTTTTTTTTTGAGGGCAGTGTCACTGGCCCTCATATGTGGGACCTGACCTGGGGCCGCTGGCATCCCAAGCCAGCGTGAAGTGAGTCTTTTTTAGGCAGCATATGTTAAGGTTTTGTATTTTTATCCATTCAGCCTTGCTATGTCTTTTGATTGGAGCTTTTAATCCATTTACATTTAAAGCAATTGATAGATATGTAGCTATTGCCATTTTATTATTCATACTTTTGATCTTTTTATCTTCTTCTTCAAGGAATTTCTTCAACATTTCTTGTAATAGTGATTTGGTGGTGATGAACTCTTTTAGCTTCTCTTTGTCTGGGTAGCTCTTTATCTGTCCTTTGGTTCTAAATGATACCTTTGCTGAGTAGAGTAATTTTGGTTGTAGGTCCTTGCTTTTCATCAGTTTAAATATTTGGTGCCAGTCCCTTCTGGCCTGTGAAGTTTCTGTTGAGAAATCAACTGACAGTCTTATGAGAACTTTCTTGTAGGTAACTAACCACTTTTCTGTTGCTGCTTTTAAGATACTTTTTTTTATCTTTAACCTCTGGCATTTTAATTATGATGTGCCTTGGTGTGCGCCAGTTTGGATTCATCTTGTTTGGGATCCTCTGGGTTTCTTGGGATTGTATGTCTTTACCATATTAAGGAAGTTTACAGTCATTATTTCCTCAAATAGGTTCTTGATCACTTGCTCTCTCCCTTCTCCTTCTGCTACTCCTAGGATGTAAATGTTGGTATGCTTCATGTTGTCCCAGAAGCCCCTTAAACTATCTTGCTTTCTTTGGATTCTTTTTTCTTTTTGCTGTTCTGATTGGATGTTTTACTCTACCTTGTCTTCTATAGCACTCATTCAATCCTCTGCTTCATCTAATCTGCTGTTGATTCCTCCTAGTGTATTCTTCATTTCAGTTATTGTATTGTTTATTTCTGACTGTTCTTTTTTTTATGATTTCTATGTTCTTCTTTATGCTTATTATCTCTTTACTAAAATTCTCAGTAAGATCCTTAAGCATTCTTATAACCAGTGTTTTAAACTTTGTGTCTGATAGACTGGTTGCCTCCATTTCATTTAGCTCTATTTCTGGAAGTTTCTCCTCATGTTCCTTTGTTTCCTCATTCTTGCCACCTCTCTGTGTTTGCTTCTATGTATTATATAGATCCCCTATGTCTCTCAGTCTTTGACTGGAGATCTTATGTAGTACATGTCCTGTGTGGTCCAATGGCAGTCTTCCTGATTTCTTGTGTATGTGTCCCAGGAGTGTCCCTTGAGAGTGTTGTGTGTATTCTCCTATTGCCGCTGAGTCTTGATTGCCTTTGGTATGTCAGTGGGTAGGATTGACTTCTAGGCTGACTGACTGTGAGGATTGGCTACACCCACAGTGTATGAGCTGCTGGTTGGGGGCTAACCCCTCAGAGGGGAATTCAACCCTGCAAACCTATTGAGACCACCCTTTGGGTGTGCCACTTGTGGGAGTAACCAGGTCGTGCTCTGTTGTGGTCTGAAGCAGGTCTCTGGGTGTGTTGTTTCTGGTGTCTCTTGTCAGTGGCTCCTGTGCAGGCCAATTTCAGCCTTGCCTGTGATAGGCCTTGGGCTACCTGGTATGAGTTATAAAGCTATATGTGATTGGTGGACCTGGAGGCATGCGGGGTTGGCCTCACTGTGATCTAAGGCCAGTTGCCACCAGTATAGGGCCTGGGGCAGCTTAGCAAAAGTCCCAGGCACCCTTAGTCTTATTGCTACATGCTGGCTGCCTGTAAGGGTCAACCGTTGAAAGAGCCTCGTTAAGTGAGCAGGTTGGGCTGCTTGACCCAATGTTCAGACTGCCCCTTAAAATTCAGCTGTAGGTGGACAGAGTGGGGTTCCAGGGAGCTACAGGATGTGGGCTGTGGTTTTTACAAAGTTAATGCAGTTTCAGTTCTTGTACCAATACTGGTCCCATGATCACTTTGCAAACATTCTCTGAGAACACTGGCCAGCTACTGCTCACCTTAGGCCCACACCTTGGTCCCTGAGAGCCATCCAAGAGGAGCTGAGTATCAGCTTGTGGCTCACTGCCCATCATCAAAATTCCCCAGTCCACCACGAACCCTCCACTACTATAAAAGGGCTCCACAGCTTATGGGGTAGGGCCAGCCACCCATTAGCTGAGAGTGCCCCCAGTGATGCAGTACTAGCTGTGTGAGGAAGTAACCCAGGGGTTCACCAAGGTGGTGTGCACACACGGACAAATACAGTCTCAGATTGGCCCTTTGAGGCATTACCTGAGGATGATCAACATAGAAAAGATGGCGCCTTCCTCTAGGCTACATGTGAGGCTGGCTCCATACAAGGATATGGCTGCTGTTCCTCCAACCGTTGCTGTGAAGCCACACAACTCAGTCTTCCCTATATATGTCTCTGGTGCCTCTTGAGTTTCCAACTCTCCACTAGAGACCAGGTGAGTGTTTGCAAGCAGATTAGTCTATGTGTGGGCCCTTTAAACACTTCGCATGGGCGTGGGATTAGACTGTTCTGCATCTCCACCCCTCCTACAAGTTTGGACATGGTTTCTTCTATATATTATTAGTTATAGGGCTTCTGTTCAGCTAGACTTAAAGTGATTCTCAGTGACAATTGTTCTGTAGTTGAGTTGTAATTTTGATGTGGTCATGAGAGGAGGTGACTACAGTGTTCACATACTCTGCCATCTTGACTGGAATTTCATCTCATTCTTTTTTAAAATGTATTTTCACTAGATATAAAATTTAACTTTGACAAATTTAAATTTTTTTTCTTCAGAAATTTAAAGATGTTGTTTTACTGTATTCTCAATCATATTGCTTCCAGTAAGACTTATTCTGTCATCCTACTCTTTGTTCATCTCTACAGAAATATGTCATTTATTTATGGATTTTTTAAAAATTTTCCTTTTTTTCCTGATTTTGAAAAAACTTATTATTAGCATTGGGTGTGATTTTCTTCGTGTTTCCTGCACTTGTTATTTGTTGGGGGATCTGTGGGTTTATAGTTTTCAGAAAATTTGGAAAATTTTCACCCATGATATATGCAAATATCCTCTCCCCCTCCTTCAGAGACTGCAATTAGAAAGCTGTCCCATAGGTCAACATCTCTTCTCTACTTTTTGAATATATGGAACACAGTTGTAACTGTCTTTATTCACTTTTTTTGCCAATTTTAGCACCTGTATCAGTTCTGTGTTGGTCTTGATTGGTTGACTATTTTCCTTATTTTTGGCTGTGAGTTCCTGGTTTTTTGCATGCCTGCTAATCTTTGATTGGATGTTAGATGTAATTAGTTTTTCTGTGTTTTGCTGACTACTTTTGTATTTCTATATTCTTGAATTAGGTTCTGAAATACAGCTAAGCTACTTGGAATCAGAACTATTTTTTGCTTTAATGATTCATTGGGCAATTCCAAAGTAGTGTGTAGTCTATGGTTAATTATTCTCTATTGAAGCAGAACCTCCCTGAATTCTATACTTAACGTCCCATGAGTTTTTCCAATTTTATTGGTGGAAAATGGTATTTCTCCTCATTATATATGAATGTTAGGTACTATTGCTTGTAATTCACTAAGCTGGTTCTTTCCTTGGCCTGGAGTAGTTTCAGGCCAAGTAATGAACACACATGTACTGCAAATGAGTATGCTGAAACTTGAGATCCCTCTGTAGGTCTCAGGGTTTTTTTCTCTGTTCAGTCTTGAGTACTCAGCATTGGCTAAGCCAAATTTATAGCTAGATGTGTTTAAAAAAAACTCTTCTTCCAGTTTTCTGTGTTCCTTAAAAACACTAACTTTGCTAACTTCCTCAACACAACAAATCTTCACCCCCACCTCCCAATCTGTCTTAACTTTTCCTATATTCTTCAAAGCATCTGTTGTTTACGCCTATTCAGGAAGTCAACCCTATCTTATATAAGTATCTGTTCACTTGTCTCTCTCCCTTGAAGGGAAAATAATTGATTTATAAATTGCTATATCCTATTACACAGTAGGAGTCAACAGTATTCGTTGTTGGATGAATGAGACAGAATTCTCAATCATTTCTATAACTCTGAGACAGAAGTGCCATCCTGGAATCTGGGAGGCTAATGAGAGAAACAGGCATGCCAGGAAGTTTCAAACAAGATTCCAATAATAAAAGCCAAGTATCATATGTTGTCAGTAAATGAATCAATATTCTTTCCTAGGCTTCTCAGGTTTTACACACTAGTAATCTTAAATATTAAATATGTGTAATATAAAGTATTTTATATTCAGTAGTGACTGAGAGTTAAAAAAAAAAAAATCTCTGGGCCCGCCAAGTGGCATGGCAGTTAAGAGCTGGCCTGGGAAGCCAGCGGCCCCGGTTCGGGTCCCACATATGAGGGCCAGTGACACTGCCTTCAAAAAAAAAAAAAAATCCCTGCCTCTTTACCAAAGTCGACATCTCCCTTTGACACAGATGAATGTAGGCTCTTAAATTGTGGAGAAAGTTGTTCAAAATGTCTTTGCTCGTAAAATAAGCCTTCACTCCAAGAATTAGATTATTATACATTTGGAGGCTGAGGAAGTGTGAGTAGAAGGCTAAGTAGAAATGGAGAGTTTGATAAGCCCCTCTCTATCTTCTGATCAAGGCTACCCTTTAAGACTTGGGATCTCTGTTGTTTATCAACTCCAGGGAACTATTGATCCTTTTTTCCTTTTCTTTTTTCTCATAATACCAGGGCCATAATTTTATTTCTTGAACTTTTCCATGGTTTTAGAAGGCTCTGAAGTTTTTGCCAAAAATTGAATTCAGATTGTCTCCACTGTTTTCCCTGTAGCTGTTTCTGGTTCTATGAAACGTATACTTTGTGCTCAGAATATTCTGTCTTTGAAAGGCTGGCCTGCCTCCTTTTTCAGATACTTAGCCCTGAAAGCAATTATCTGGCCACCATCTCCCATGAGCATGTTCCCTTTCCAGAACAAAGCTAATGATCATTAAAGAGCTTGGCCCTTGCTCTGTGGGTAGGAAATAGTCTACTACAGAGTTATTACTTTGCTTGATAGCTATGTGGTTTTTGCCATCCATGGGAAATATCTTTTATAGTTAATTTGGGAAATGAAAACAAATTAAATGGATGCAGAATTCAGGCAGTTTTAAGTCATTTTGTATGGATTAAGGGAAACTAGTCTTCATGTGTAGTGTCTGTCATTCAGGAGTAAGCCCCAAACTTCAAGACACTCATTGGATTATGGCTGTTTCTCAATTTGTTCAATATCATTAGGTGTGTTTAGTGCAGATTCTGAAGTAGAAATCCGAACAGGTAATGAGTATAATCCAATTTGCATGTAAGGCAATTGTTTTAAAGGGAAGTTTAATTAAAAGAATTGGTAGGTTAATTTAAATCAAGCAAGGCCAAGCCTCTACCCCGACTCATTTTTGTCCTCCTGGATACAATATAGAAACCTATCATTTTTTATGAATAAGAGTAAGTATTTTCTACAAGTGAAAGGGTTGGGGGAAATGGGTAGAAGAAAGTGCATCCAATAATCTTCTCTCCCTTCATACCCATTCATATATTGCATATTTTTCCCATTTATATCTTTATAGGCACACAGATTATTGCATTTATGTAGCCAGGGTAATCCCAGCAAGGACTGAAGTCCAGCTTTGAGCATATTTCTGTAGTGATTGTGACAAACTTTAATAAATAACCAGTTGACAACTAAATTTATCATGGAGCAGAAAACAGCATTGAGCGATAAAGTGTTTTACTCTCCCTATCCAGAAAGTCACCTCTGCACTCAGGACCAAATTTAATAGGAACATTGTGGATGGAAAAGCATATATTACTTTTTCCTGTTTTTCTTCTTTGTCCACAGAGACTGAAAGAATTAAAGCAACGGGAATTTGCTCGAAATGTAGCTTCCAAGTCATGGAAAGATGAAAAGAAACAAGAAAAAGCACTTAAACGACTCCATCAGCTGGCTGAATTAAGGCAACAGTCTGAATGGTAAGAATTAGAGGTGTCTCAGATGATTCAAAACTCTCTTCAACCTCTGGGGAAATTTCAATGATAAATTTACATGGTTCACTGTAGCAACATAAACAAAATATAATTAATCAACAGATATGTCTGAGGGCAAATGTTCCAATAGTTAAAGTTCATAAATTAATTACTTTGACTTCTGATTTTTTCCCTAATATCATTAGTCTAATGTGCTCTTTAATGAAATGATCCAAGAGTGATTCTAATATACTAGCATTTATTCTATCCATTTGATTTAAATGGACCTATGAGTATAGCTCTTTAGTAATTAAGTTTTGTAATAATAATTTTAAAACGATAACAATGCATCTTTTTGGGAGGAAATAAACTTCTGTACATTCCTATATACACCTGAATCTAAAATAAATGACACTATCATTGTCTGGACAAACAAGATGCAATTAATTCAGTTAAATTTACCATTTAAATTGATAATTATAACAAGGATACACTAACATATTCTCTTCGTTGAAAAATAGCAATTTTACATGAGCTTGGAACTGCTGAATGATTCCAGGTGAGGAGATTATCACCTGAAACTCAATTAAATTTGCAGATTGTGATTTGTGTTCATATGAATCATAATGTAGAATACTAATATCGCTAATTAATGTATGATAGTTGACAGCAACCTTGTGAATTGTGAAATTTATAGCTCTATGACAGAATATAAACTACTGTTGTTTAAGCAAAAAATAATATACAATAAACTTGGGAGTGAATGACTCAATTATATTACCATAAGATATTAAACCTCAAATTTGATTCTAAAAATATTTTTATTTTTTAAGATGAGTTTTGAGTGAAAACACAGTTAGTATTCTGCTTATGTACATTCATGTATTTGTACATGAGTTATCAGCATAATTTAAATTTTGAAGATACATAAAATATAGTAAGACTAAAGATAAGTGAGAAATTTGGTATGAAGGAAAAATAATTGTTGGAATCATAGAGACGACAATAATACAAAAACGCATGTTCTGAGATCTCATACACTCATAGAAACAGGACACACATTTGACACTGGTTTTTTACTTGACAACACAATGTGGATCATAAAATATGTCATCTGAACCCATTGTCAGTAAGATAATCAGACAGCCCTTGTCAAAACAGAATTTACAAGGAAACATCTAACGGTTATTAGGGTAGCGTGCAGGAAAAAAATCTAGGGAAGCTGTTAATTCCTAGTTGGTAAATTATGAGGTACAATGAGTCAGATTATTAAAAAAAAAAAAAAAACAGGACAACGATCACTATAGACAATTTTTAGGTCCTTTAAGAACACACATAGAAAATCTGAGTAAACATAATTTTGGTTTGTTTGTTATTATAAAAGTTGTCACACTTCTACATTTTACTCACCCATTTTATATTTTCTTGTGGGAGAAATAGACAAAGGATCAGAGGAGCCTTGCTAATGATGATGGTGATGGTGATGGTGATGATGATGCTTTTGTTTAGAAGTTCTAAGTTTGCAGAGCTACCCATTAAGTGTCTTCCAAATTAAAACAAATTAAAAGAGCTACCCTACTGGGGTTGAGCTGTCCCTCTGGAAATTTTACTAACTAAAAAAATATAAACCTAAGTGCATTCTCTATAGAGGAGGCAGGCTCTCTTGGTCCCAATCATTATTAGGAAAATGATAGGTATTCAGCTTTCCAGCTACTTGGAACTTGGAAAATTATTTCATTCTTTTCTACTACACACCATCCACCTTCCAGACAATTGTTCTCTCTGCTTACAGTCTCATGGAATTACACTAATATATTACTTAATAGCGCTATTAAATATTTTCATTTTGGCAGCTGAATTGACACACAAAAATAAGAAATAAAAGAAAAAAAAACCCACTTGTATGTATTATCCCTTTCCTAGACAACCTTTCTTTGTCTTTTATTCTCATAATGAGGACGTAAGAGTAGGAAGATGCAGATAACAGGAAGATTCCCCATTAGCCTATGGAGAAGAGAGGTTAATCTACTAGTAGTAAGAATATTTGAATCAAACTATTTTTAAAGTGATAGCGAAACTGTTAATGGATCTTGTAAAGTCCAGTCAACTTTGGCCATATCTTGGTAAGCTTAACCCAACTTGATTTCTCAGCAAGACCATTTATTGTACACAGGGAGATGCACACCTGTTTGTAAAACTCTAGATGTGTAAGTCTAGGTATAGTTCAGCTTGATATGGACATTTTTCCAAATTTTAAAAATCCTAGGATCACTGATTCTGAGAATATGAAGTTCCTTATATAAGAGCTGGATAATGTGGAACATTAGGAAATTACAGCATGTAAAGAAGTCATGTTGTTTTGGTATGTTTTGTTTCCTGTTTGGAAAGTATACTTCTTGCACAAAAGATAATTAATTATGTAGGTTAAGATGCCAAGAATTAGAATATTTGGACAACTATGGAATAGACAATCCATTAATAAAAATTAAAGGCCTACCTCTAAAGTCGCATTTTTATTATAAATAAAAATAATTAGGTAAAAAAATACACATAAACTGAAGAAAGCTCTACAGGAGGGAGTGAAATCATAGATGAAGATATAGCTATAAAAATTAAACCTTTACTTATGTTAAAAGGCATAAACTTGTATTAAAATAATATAATTTAAAATATTTCAAAGACATAAAATTCAGATTTTCCAAAATAACAAGGATAAAATGTTAAAAATTGTGAAAAAATATGATTAATGTAGATTAGATAGTAAAGTAAGCACAAGAATTAAGGATAAGAAAATAAAAATATAATGCAAAAACAATAAGATCAAAGAGCTTTTAAAAATACTTAAAAGAATATAAAAGAAAGAAGCTTGCACATTACAGAGAGAAATGATAAAATAAAACAGCAATACAGAAAAGAACATAGACTAACATAAATCAACACACAAAAAAATGGACAAAACAGTACCAGCGTAATAAGCAAAAATATCATTAAGAAAAAAATAGAATATAAAAATAGTAAAATATCTGCATCATAATGAAATCAGGAGGGGGTAGAATGAGAATATACATGCACCAGGCTTTTGGAATAATTTCTGTTAAGTTTAGTGCAGATAATATCAGATTGCATGAAGTTCCTGGAGATGGTTACTTAATAGAGAAATATAGCTCTGACTTAATCCAAAGTGTGCTATAAATATGGAAAAGAATCTCTGGCACTGAGGCACAATACAGTGCTGCAGATATTTCTGGACCTCATCCTTCTATACCTAAGCTTTAGGCACTTTAAAAGACCAATAAGTACAGTAGACCTCTGTGCTTCCAATTTTCCTTTGTATTTGAAAGAAATATTCAATAACCCATACATCTTAGAGTGTTCCGCCATTCCTCATATTAAATATGCTTAAATATACTCTCTAAAGAACATAAAAGTGATTTTTAAAAGGAGATTAACGTGATGAATAGGAGGAAAGTTTTCATTTTGAAACAGTTACTTTAAGGAACAGAATATAGTTTTATAAAATTTCTAAATTTAATTTCTACAAGATTCAAGGGAACACTATAACTCTAAAGTTACAGGCATTATTTTATAAAGAGAGGACAATCTGAAATTATTAAAGACTGAACGGTGGCTGAAATTATTGTTTGTAAATTAAAATCCATATGTGCATAGTAAACAACAGATTGGACATTATAAAAAATGAATCAGTAGGGCCAGCCGAGTGGCACATTGGTTAAGAGCTGGTTTTGGGATGCCAGCGGCCCCGTTTCAGATCTCACATATGAGGGCCAGTGACACTGCCCTCTACAGCTAACAACAGCTCCACCTGGAGCTGGGCTGTGCGAGCCCCAGCGACGGTGTAGGCTGCAGCCCCTGCTGCAGTGGGCTGCCATGGGCTACAGTGAGTGTCTGGCAGCCAGTGTGAGCTGCCAATAGCCGTGGTGAGTGACTTCCAGAGTCTGGCGCCTGATCTGCCTCATCCGGGAAGAGCGCAATGATAATACAAACATGGGCCAGTGAAGCAACATCCTCTGCAACTAGACTGAAGAACAAAAAGACAGCAACTTGTCTGTTCCCCTGTCCCAATTCCCCAAACGCTGTTCCCCTTCCCCAATTCCTCAATAAAAAATCTTCAAAAAAAAAAAAAGAATCAGTAAATAGAAATTAAAAACAAGAAATTCTTTCTGAACCAGAGAAAAATTCTAAAGACACTAGAATACTATGATAAATCATAAGACCTAAATGATATTTTCAGGAGAGCCAATAAATTTAACATATAAATTCTAGGACAAGAAACTAGGACAGAGAAAAAGCAACAATCAGAGAAATCAGAGATGTGTCTGAGCTAAATAAAGTTGAATTGTAAGTGCCATAAAGTACTAGCAAAAAGATAACCAAAAGTAATCAGTGTTTAACTATGGTCTGGTAAAATATTACATGTATATATAATATATATAATAAATATAACAAAAATACAGTCTATTTAACAAATATAATATTATATGAATAAAATGGAAAAATTACAAAATCACAGCAAATACTCAAGCTGATTCATTTTAAAAATGAATAAAAGGTGGCTAAGTAAATATGACCCTGCAGTATTAAACATGTAAAGACAATGAAGCAAAGTATATGAAATTTGGTGGACAAAACAAATGTGACTCCAGACAGAATTCAATGCTGATTGGCCAAATAGTCATAAGTGAAGGCATTAAAAAAGATTTTCTCAGACCAAAGGATCAGAAAACATTTCTCTCCATTAAAATTTAACTACATGTAGTAAAGGTATCAGTTGTTATACTGTTGTATACTTAAACAAGAAATGACAGAATAAAAATGAAATAAAAATCTAAAATAGAAAAAAAAAATCAAACACACTCTAAGCATGTGGGAAAAGAAAAAGAAAAGGAAAAGAAAGCCAACACAAAGTGAACAATCAGATCATTGATGTCAGTTGTATTGCCTTTCCCCAAGTAAGGTCTTGTTTTGTGGTAAAGATTTTATAGATAAAACATTAGAGATAATTTTAATCTGAAGAGTTTCATCTCTTATATGCATTGCTGTTTCCAGTTTTCTAACTGAACTACTAATTAAATTCAGTTGAATGAATAATCTTTAAAAAGCTGTTAAAAGATAAAACATTTATATGCACAAAGGGTAGAAAGAATATAGGTGTATAAGAAGCAAAAAGAAAGATTTCAAGATAATTGAGATGGCTTTCTAATTGTGTCACTGTATTATGCATGTGTTATAATTAGTCAAAATAGTAACAGGTCATGAAGAAAGAGCTAACCACCCCATTTCAAAAGAAAGCAAAGAAGCAAACATTGAATGAATTATAAAACTGAGGAAACAAAAATGACAAAATGCTAGAACTTATACAAAAAAGTGAATTAAATATACATTTTTATACTTTGGAAGTCACTTTTGATTGTATTTAATTTATTATTTAATGTGAAGACACTGAATAGAAAACTGTTTGTGAAAAATATTAATTCTATATTCCAAAAAAATAGATACATTCTGGAGGCCATATATTGTGGTATAAATGCAATAGTTTTACAGCACTAGCATAAGAAATTCACCTACTGTCACTTTTTGTTAAGTTCAAAAGAACACACTTAAATGATGTGTTCTAGAAATAGGCACCTAAGTAAAATAAGTCAGACAGAAAAAGTCAAGAATCATATGATTTCACTTATATATAGGTATAAAACTGAAAGGAACAAATGAACAAGACAAACAAACAAAAACTTATATAAACACAGACAACAGTTTAGAGTAAGAAGGGGTAGCGGCAGGCAGATGGTAGAAGAGGGTAAAGAGGGTTAAATATATGGTGGTGGAAGGAGATTTGACTGGGTGGTAAACACACAATGCAATATATAGATGATGTTTTATAGAATTAGTCACTTGAAACCTATATAATTATATTAACCAATGTCACTCCAATAAAAATAGCCACTATGAAACAGATATACGTTTCATATATCTGTAAATATAGAATAAGCACAGTGAAATGCTTATATTATAGTAGACATGATTCATAAATTATAATATAACCCATCATAGAAACACTATGAAATGTTCACATGTAGATTTCAAATCTAATGCCTTAACCGTTTTAATATTTATTGTATTTACAGTGTTTCTGGAAATGGACCAGCATACAAAACCCCCAGGGTGGCCATAGAAAAGCAACTCCAACAAGGAATTTTTCCAGTTAAAAATGGCAGAAAAGTATCATGCATGAAGAGTACTCTTCTCCTTAAAGGAAAAAACCACCCCAGGAGCAGTTCCGATAAACAGCGGTCTACCATGCCAAATCGACACACGTTACAAACAGACAGACTTTATTTGTTTGGGAATCGGGTACCACAAACATCTTCAGATCTCAGTAATGCAAATCATAGGACAGGAGTATCATTTTCTTTTTCTAAAAAAGTGCATGTAAAATTAGAATCTTCAGCATCAGTGTTCAGTGAGAACACAGAAGAGACCCATGATTGTCACAAGTCACCCATCTTTAAAACGAAACAAACTGTGGAGAAATGCAGATGTTGCAGGTTTGCAAATGACGGTACACACCTTACTAAGGAAGAAGAGCTAAACATCTCATCAAGCCATCTGGAAAGTGTTTTACACAATACCTTCTCCATGAGCTCTCAAATTTTGCCAGACAAAAATGACTCTACTAATGAAACACTACAAGATTTGATTGGCATTCCTGCTTCATTCTCTAAATCTAACATTCATCTTTCAGATGTGGATTTTATTCCTTCCAGTAGAAAAAAAGAAACTAGAAATACATTGAAGAACCCTTCAGACAACTGCATTAATCACACATGCCAAGCAAATGCTTCCTCCAGCCCACCAACCATTTCCAAGCACTGCGATGCCAGGATATTTGAGTGTATGGATAGGTTTCCATCACTAGAGCCAAGTAAACAAAATGGTCCAGTGTGTCTGAATTCCAATTCTAGAATGGAGAAGAGAAAGAAGTCTTTAGATGAAACTGAAAGAGTTAGCAAAAATGTGCAAAGGCTTATAAAAGAAGCATGTCCCCATGATGTGAAATCCAAACCATTGCCTTTCCTCCATGTACAAAGCAAGGATGGTCATACCACTCTCCAATGGCCAACAGAACTTCTGCTCTTTACAAAAACAGAACCCTGCATCTCTTATGGCTGCAACCCATTATATTTTGATTTTAAGCTTTCTCGCAATACGAAGGATGGCCATGATCCAGAGGACTTAAAAACAGAATTGATTAAGGATCCCTTAGAAATGAACACTAAAATAGAGAGCCCAGTCTCCAGTTTAATCAAAGACCAACAAAAATTGATCCAAGAAGATAATCCATCTCTGAAACCAAAGATGATGATAGTGAACCCGGATTGGAAAAATTTCCAGAGAAAATATAATTTGGACTACAGTGATTCTGAGCCAGATATGAGTAAACATAATTTTCATGCAAGTGATTTGGACACAAAGAGTCCTGAAGTGCCTGCTTACCTTGATATCTCTCTGAAGAATTGTGTAGGAAACAATAGTAATACTGATCAGGAACTCAAGGAACCTTCAGGGGCGCATTGGTCAAGCTGCCAAAGGATAGTTCTAAATGATGCAAATGAGGGCCTATCATTTACTCCTTACATCTCTAGGACTAAAAATCATAAACTGATTTCCTGTGGTTCTCATTCAGACTTTGAAGATGGACATCAATTCACCTGGAATTCTAGCCCTTACACTGTAAGGGCTCACAATGACCCTGGGAAGGACTTCGGTGTGATTTTAAATAGTAACCATATCAGCATGACTGGCAGGGTTTCTGCCTACAGAAACCGAGGTTACAAAAGAAGTTCCCCAAAGTTGTCTCTAAACAGATGTTCTAGCCCTTCAGACACATCCCCTGACAGTATATCCAACTTGAGAAGCACTTGCTCAAGTCATAGATCCAGTGGTAATGGCAGAGACAATTTGCTCTGCATTTGTAAAAGAGAATACAACTCAGTTAAAAGGCACAAAGGGAAACACAGAAAGCACAGCTGCCTCTGTTTGTCTGGTGAGATAGGAAAGAGTAACTGCCTGCAGCCTGACTCACAGACAGATAGAAACTGTAAATTGTGGGAATCTCTTAAAAATGAAAAATACTCAAAACAAAAATATGGTCACTGCAGAGAAAGATATAAACAGGGCAAAAATCAACAACAATTTTCAGGGCCAAAATCTGAGAGAATCACCCATTGTGATACTAGCTCACAGATTTCCTGTGCTGGGAACAGTGGGAAGCCACCTAATTGTCAGGGACCTGAGCACAGCAGACTGGGCTCTTACGCAAGAGAGAGAATTTATTACCGAAATCAAAGTGAAGGAAGCCAACTGTCTTTGCACAGCACTCACATTTGTGGTCTGGAAAAAGTAAAACCCATGCAGTGTAACTCTGGGAATATCAACTGTCTTCTAAGGAATTGTTCCAGCCACCCTTCAGAAACCACAGAGTTGAACATTCCAGGAGAGAAGACCTCCCTGACAGCCAAATGCCTTTTAGAAAGAGTTCAAGCCAAGAAGTGTCAGGAACAATCAACTAATTTTGAGGTCTCTTCAAACAGTTGTAAGAATGAATCAGAGGCTCATTCACAAATTCAATGCACAATTCAACTTACACCACCAAGCTGCAATAGATCAGCATTGCCTTTGTCTGAAAAAATACAGAACACAAGTAAAAGAAGAGATGATAAAGGCAGTGCAATTCAAAGAACTATTGAGAAAGACAAAGTCAACAGTTCACAGACACATAATTTTACTGTTTTTGTAGACACTGATTGTGATAACCATCTTTCTAAAGGTGTAATTCACATAGCAGCAGAGTCTCAGTCACCAAACATAAAAAAGAACTCAGCAACAAAAGAACAATCAAAACCTTTAATGAGTGAAGTCCAACCTTTTATTCAAAGCTGTGACCCAATACCAAATGATTTCCCTGGTGCGTTTCCATCTAATAGATACACTGGTGTTACTGATTCAACAGAGACCAAAGAGGACCAAATAAACAGAAACTTACAAGATGTAAGCATGCATGTGAATCACTTAGAGGGGAATATAAACTCTTACCATGACAGAACTATACAGAAACATGACAAAGTAGCAGATGAATTTGAATTGTGTCGGAAATCTCTCTCTCCCCCTTTAATTCAACAGCCAATAACATTTTCTCCTGATGAAATAGATAAATATAAGCTCCTACAGCTCCAAGCCCAGCAGCATATGCAGAAACAGCTCCTATCAAAGCATCTTCGAGTGTTGCCTGCTCCAGGGCCGACTACCTTTTCTGCCGCCTCAGCCGTGCAAACAGTCCCAGTTCACCAGCATACTTCTTTCACCACCATCCACCACACGTTCCTGCAGCATTTTGCCGTTTCTGCTTCCATAAATTCCCAGAGCGGTCACCTCCCTCTCACTCGTCTACAGGCTCTTTCACAGCCACATTTTACTCCATTCACATTTTCACCTCTAACTCCTACCATCATCCCTGCACACCCCACTTTCATAGCGGGTCATCCCCTACATTTAGTCACTGCTACCCCCTTCCACCCGTCTCACATAACACTTCAGCCACTGTCCCCTGCAGCATTCATCCCCACATTATTTGGCCCTCACTTAAATCCAGCCACAGCTTCTATCATCCATTTGAATCCGCTAATTCAACCGGTATTTCAAGGTCAAGACCTTTGCCATCAGTCTTGCTCCAGTCAGATGCAACAGTTAAATGGAGTAAAAGAGGCCTTAAATGTGTCAGCACACTTGAATTAATAGACTTAAAAGTCCCTCTTATGGATTAATGAAACAAATTGTCACTATCTACAAAAGGACATATTAAAGTGGTGTATCTGATTATTGTAAAATTTAAATATCAGTATCAGTTCAAAATATGACCAATACGTAAATATGAATTGAATTGCCAATATTGAAATTGGAGCATTTTAAGAATTTCTTTTAACTTGCAAAAATAATAAGGCAAATTTAAAATAATTTTATGGGAAGGTAAAGGGAATAGTGTTAAAGATCTGTTTTGGATGAATTCTCATGTAATATTATAAAATGATAACAAAACATTCATGTAGGTCATTAATACCACAAAGAAAATCAAATGGAACATAATGTTTGTTCTAGGTGTTTGTTGAATGAGTGAATGAATGCACATTTGATTTTATTCGTCAGATAATAAAAGGTTAGTGAAATGAACTAATTACTAAAAATAATAATAATTCCTGTGGTTCACTATTGACTAAGCTTTTCACCCATATAATTGATTTCAATCAGTATAACCTATAATTTCATAGAAAATAAGAGATGGCAAGAAATTTTCTGCTTAATGCTTAATTCAGAGTGACAATTACTGTTCATTGAAAAACAGTCTTTACACAGACTACACTTGTATAGATGAATTACTGTGAAAAATTGGGTTATCTTCATTTCACACACAACTATGTCAACAGAATTTTGTAATTGTAAGAATCACCAACATCTAAAATTAAGAATGTTTAATTTTTCTATAAGAAAACATATAAAGACTATCATTAGTATTGATAATGCAAAATAAAACATGCTCAGAATTACATTTTTAATATATTGGTCAATCTTCCAAGTATAAAAGGACTAAGATATTATGTTTTCTTTATTCTTTTACTCAGAAATCTTATGGTATTCAGCCAATATATGTGAAAGTGGAGAGAGAAAAGTTTGGAAATGTCAGAATTTTTATGTTACCTATTCAGAAAATGTTACAAAGTATTTGGTGTGTTTTATTCAATTGCAATAGGTATTCATAAAATACAGTGAATGAAACTGAATAAAATCACCATTCATGTAATTTTGCAAATGATTTTAAATGTTCATTCAAAATGTTTTCTGGTCTGCAGAATTTGCATTTCTTACATCTTTATTTCTGAACTGCCCTCCAGTTAGGTTTATTACTTGATATTCTTAAAATGAAAGAAGCACTTGTATGACTACATGTTCACCATAAGTATGGGTTTCAGAAAAAAATCAAATTAAACAGAAATGGAGGTCACCAGTCATCCACTACTGTATCTGATGATATAAACTCTTCTACCACTAGAAGATAAGAGGAACATATTTTTCATCCTTGGCTTCAGAGGGAAGAGAGAGAGCTATACTTCCTGAAGACCTACTGTGCATCAAGAGACTCATCCTAAGCACTTGGCACTCATTACCTCATTTAATCTTCACAACTATATATCTTTATCTGAAGAAACATTTTATTTTTTAAATGTATTTTTCAATTACAGTTAATATACAATATTATATTAGTTTCAGGTGTACAGCATAGTGATTAGATATTTATGTACCTTACCAAGAGCTCACCCCAATAAGTCTAGGGCCCATCTAGACGCCATACATAGTTATTACAATATTATTGGCTGTATTCCCTATGCTGTTCTTTTCATCCCCATGACTTGTTATAACTGGCAATTTGTACACTTAATTCCTTCTCTTTTTGCATCCATCCCCCCAACCTCTCACCCATCTGGTGACTGTCAATTTATTCTTTGTATCTATAAGCTTGTTTCTGTTTATTTACTTTGTTTTTAGATTTCACATATACATGAAATCATATGGAATTTGTCTTTCTCTGTCTGACTTATTTTGCTTAGCATAGTATCCCCTAGGTCCACCAATGTCGTTGCAGGTGGTAAGATTTCATTCTTTTTCATGGCTGAGTAATGTTCCATTGAATATATGTACCACTTCTTGTTTATCCCTTTATCTCTCGATGGACATTTACATTGATTCCATATATTGGCTATTATAAACAATGCTGCAATTAACATAGGGGAGCATACATCTTTTCTATTTAGTTGTTTTGGATTTCTTTATCCAGAAGTAGAATTGCTGGGTCACATGGTAGTTCTATTTTTAATTTTTTAGTAAACTTCATACTAAGGTTTTACATAGTGACTGCACCAACTTACAATCTCACCTAGAGTACACAAGGATTCCCTTTTCTCCATATCCTCAGCAACACTCATTGTTTGTTGATTTACTGAGATAGCCACTCAGACAGATAAGAGATGATATCTCATTGTGGTTTAGATTTGCATTTCCCTAATGATTAATGATATTGAGTATATTTTCATATGCCTAGTTACCACGTGTATGTCTTCTTTGGAGAAATGTCTATTCAGATCCTCTGCCCATTTTTTAATTGGATTGTTTGTTCGTTGTTGCTGTTGTTGGTGTTAGTGGTATTAAGTTGTATGAGTTCCTTATATATTTTGGATATTAATCCCTTATAGGATGTGTCATTGGCAAATATCTTCTCCTGTTCCATAAGTTGTATTTTTGATTTGTTGATGGTTTCCTTCAATGTGCAAAAACTTTTTAGTTTGATATTGTCCCATTTGCTTTTTTTTTTTTTTTCCTTTTGTTCCCTTGCCTGGGGAGACCTATACAAAAAAATATTGCTAAAAGCCATATTAAAGAGTTAACTGCCTAAATTTTCTTCTAGGAGTTTTATGGTTTCAGGTCTTACATTTAAGTCTTTAATCCATTCTGAGTTTATATAGGGATAAGAAAGTTGTCCAGTTTCTTTTTTTTTTTTTTGGCATGTATCTATCTAGTTTTCCCAACACTAATTTATTGATGAGACTGTCTTTATCCCATTGCAATTTCTTGTCTCCTTTGTCATAGATTAGTTGATCACATAAGGCATGGGTTTCTTTCTGGGCTCTCTATTCTGTTCCACTGATGGATATGTTTGCTTTTATGGCATTAGCATGCTGTTTTCATTACTATAGCTGTGTAGTGTAGTTTCATATCAGATAAGGTGATACCTCCAACTTTGTTTTTCTTTCTCAAGAGTTCTTTGACTTTCACAACTGTATTTTGAGATCAATATTGTCATTCCTCTCTACAGAAGAGGGAAATAAAATTGTGAGGTTAAATTCTTAATACCTGGCAAACAGTGGGATAAAGCATCTCTGATGCTGGGCGGGGGGAGAGAGAGAGAGAGAGAGTTTGAAATTTTAACATAAAGAAAAGACATAATATCCTTGATATTACCAGAAACTTGTGGGATGGGAATTTTCACTTGGATATGGCAGTGAGAAAATCTAGCTTATCTAAAAGGAACAAAATAATGGAGGAAAGGCATCAAATAGCAAGAAACTATATACTTACATGAAACTCAAAAAAAAAGGGATTATAAAATAACATTCATAAAAGTTGAGTGAATCCAAAGAAAGGGAAGTAAATAAAATATTTCTTATAAAAATAGATGACAAATGGTCCAGCACATAAAAAAAGAAAGTAATGTGCATAACTATTTCCTAAAACAGATTACAAAGTTGACATAGAGCCAAGACAGAGTAATTATGGGGAACTCACCAGAAGTCCTATTAATTTTTATAATTGTCTTGGTAACAATTTAATCTCTCAGAAGGTTAGACCAGAGAACCTCTACTAGGCACTTAATTTTGAATAACAAAGATAGATTGATATGAATTGATGGCATGGAAATGACTATCTTGTATTATCAGTGATGAAAATATTCACTGGATATACTATTTAGGACTGTAGGAAAGCAGACTTCATTATTTAAATGAAAGATGATTTGTACTCCAGCGTAGGGAATTGTAAAAGTTGTGGCATCACAAAAGGAAAACTACAATTATAAAAGTTTCTGATAAGGTATGAAAATGTAGTTCTTTAAGCAACCAATAAAAATTGAATGGGGAAAATATTCAGAGTAACTGTTAAAGTGCCATACATCCATAAATAGTAATGCAACAGCCATACCTCATAACAAATAGAGATTAGGTTAATGTCTTTCAATGTCCTATTTATTAGAAAAATCAAGAGATGTGTTGGCCTTTTGCTTCTGCTTATTGCATACTACTAGAGACAAATGATCTAATGAAAATAAAAATATTGTTAGCTAAGTCTGATTTCATTTCACCTTTCCTTTTAAGTTCTTCAAAGTGGAAATCATGGAAATAACATGGTTAGGAAATTTGGAACATAAGAAAATTACTTCCTGGACACTTTAAATGAATTTGAATGTTCACATTTAGAAGAATTTTACTCACCAAGAGTATTCAAATTGCCTAAAGAGGGACTCATGACATCAAATGTCCTTGAAAAAACATGCAAAATGGAAGGAGTTAGAGGGGAAAATCTCTACTTTTTAAAGGGAGGAATATTTAATATAGATATTACTGATTTAAAAGTATATTTATAGATAGACTTGTAAGCAGAATGTTTAATGAAAAGGAAAAGACAATCACTGGTAACTATAACAGGTGTACTAAAAGCAAGTAATAAAAAAATTTTTTAAAATTTATCCATTTTATTTTCTTTCTCATTCAACAAATATTTGTTAAAGGTAATCACTAGTAATCTAATTGCTGGAGATATAATAATGATTCAAATGAACAAAATAATATTGCCACACTATAGTTTAATTCTAGTTGAGTCATGCAGACAAAACCAGGACAAGTGAAATATATAATATGTCAGATGATGATAAATGAATGTTATTGAGGGAAATAAGAAAGGCAAGCAAAGGGGCTCAGCTGTAGGTAGTGGGTAAAGTACAATTTTAAATAGTGTAGTTAGGGGAAGTTTCACCGTGAAAGTGATATTTCAGCAAAGACCTGAAGGAGGTGAGGGAGTGAGCATTCTAGTCTAAGAAAAGAGCAGTTTTCAACGACCTGTTGGGAATGTTGTCATGCTCAAGAAATAGCACAAGAACATTCGGGCTTGGAAAGAAGGTGTCAGAAGATGAATTATGGGAGACAAGGTCAG
This sequence comes from Aselliscus stoliczkanus, assembly GCA_033961575.1. NCBI lineage: Eukaryota > Metazoa > Chordata > Mammalia > Chiroptera > Hipposideridae > Aselliscus > Aselliscus stoliczkanus. Next base: position 37,839,875 of record CM066740.1, on the reverse strand, counting down.
AGAAGTAATTTTGTAGCAAAATCATGTAGGATGTTGTCAACCATTAGAATGCCTGGCTTTTCTTGTAGGATAAAAAGCTATTAGATAATTTTGCCAGGGAAGCAACATGATTTAGTTTTACCAGAGTTGCTTAGCTGTTACATTGTGAATAATCTCCAGGGATGTAAAGGTAGGAATATGGAAGCCAATTAGTAGAATGGAATGTTTCAGACAAGAGAATGCAATGACTTGCCCAATGATAGTCTTGTGGAAATGTTGAAAAGTGGTGACACTCTGGATTTATTTTGAAAGTATGCTTCATATGGGGTGTAACATATAAGATAAAAAAGAATCAGAGATGATGTAATAGTTTTTGCACAAGCAACTGGAATGGTAGATTTACTGTTAACTGAAATGAGGAACAGTGTAGGAGGAATAGGGTAGGAAGGCAGGATCAGTTTAAATATTCTGTTTGAGATGCCTGCCTATTAAATATTGAAGTGGAGATATTGAATTGGTAGTGAAAAATATGAGTCTAAAGTCTGAGTAGAGGTGTGAAGAAAATATACACATTTGGGAGTCATCAGTGTATAGCAGACATTTGAAACCACTGACATGAGTAACATCAATGGGAGTAGGTAGGGTAAAGAAAAGATTTATGTTTTATTTATTTTTTCTTTATTGAAGTATAATAGATGTAACATTAGTTTCAGGTATATAGTGTAATGATTTGCTATTAGTATATATTGAAAAGTAATCACAATAATTCCAGTTAAAATACATCATCATATATAGTTAACAATTTTTTTCTCATGATGAGAACTTTCAAGATCCATTCTCCCAGATACTGTCAAATATGCAATGTAGTATTATTAATTATAGCCACTGTGCTGTACATTAGGTCCCCATGAATTATTCACTTTATAACTGGAAATTTGTACCTTTTGACCCTCTTCACCATTTTGCCCATGCCCACCCCCACCTCAGGCAACCACCAATCTCTTCTCTATATCGATGAGCTATGTTTTGTTTTTTGTTTTTTGTTTTAGATTCCATGTGAGTGAGATCATATTGTGTTTATCTTCTTCTGTCTGACTTATTTCACTTAGCATAATGCCCTCAAGATTCATCCATGTTCTTCCAAATAGCAAGATTTCACCCTTTTTTATGGCTGAATTTATATATTCTTTTCTTTATCCATTTATCCATTGATGTATATCCAGGATGTTTCCATGTAGGGTATTATTGTAAATAATACTGCAATAAATATGGGGGGGGGAGTGCATATATGTTTTCAAATTAGTGTTTTCACTCTCTTCAGATAAATACCCAGAAGTGGAATTGCTGAATCATATGGTAGTTTTATTTTTAATTTTTTGAGGGACCCTGCATATTGTGTTTTATAGTGGTGCAACAATTTACCTTCCCACCAACAGTGCACCAATTGTTCCCTTTCCTCCACATCTTCACCAGCATTTATTTCTTGTCTTGTTGATGACAGCCATTCTAACAGGTGTGAGGTGATATCTCGTTGTGCCTTGAATGGCATTTCCCTGATGATTAGTGATGTAGACCATCTTTTCATGTACCTGTTGGCCATTGTATGCATTCTTTGGAAAAATTCCTATCCAGATTCTCTGCCCATTTTTTATTCAGATTGTTTGGGGTTTTTTGCTATTGAGTTGTATGAGGTCTTTACATAATTTGCATATTAACCCCTTACCAGATAAATAGTTGGCAAATATTTTCTCCCATTCAATGGGTTGTCTTTTTTGTTTTGCTGAGTTGCGTGCATGTGTGTGTATGTAAGCATGCGGGTGCATGCGTGTGTGAATGCAAGTGCGAGCTGTGCAGAAGCTTTTTAGTTTAAGGTAGCACCAGTTGTTTGTTAATTAACGCCACGATTGATGTCAAGGACCTTACTGCCTATGTTTTCTTCTAGGAGTTTTATGGCTTCAGGTGTTACATTCAAGTCTTTAATCCATTTTGAGGTATTTTGTTTCATTTTTTTGTGTGTGCTTTGTAGGGTTTTGTATGGTGTAAGATAGCAATCCAGTTTTATCCTTTACGGATTTCTTTTAGACTTGGAAAAATTAGACCACTTGCAGAAAACTGCTGTTATGGTATACAATTTAAGAGAGTTATTGGCAAACTGAAGTGGGTTCATAAGTGGCAGGTTGGCTAATTAAGAGACCAGATCACTTTTATATTTTTACACTAGGAATAACATGATTTCTGTGAATTAACAAAAATTAACTGAATAAAAGTTTCATTTTTCTGTAGAACATACTCTGGAAAATGACATGTGGAAAAAAATCAAACAATATATGTATTCCAAAGAAAGGAGCCTTGCTGAGAAAGAAAAAAAAAATAGGAATAGCTTTCTAACTTTAAACCTCTGAACAGTGGCATAAAGCTGTATACTGTGGAAGATTTATTTATCCTCTTTAGGGCAGAGAGATTAAATACCACAAAAAGGTAGGTTTTTGACTCACATAAAGAACTTGACAATTTGAGTTGTTTGTATAAAGTTATAAAATCTTCATCACCAAAACATTCAACATTTGGATGAACATAAAACATAGGGATTTTCTAAATAGTATTTCTAGAATTTTTCTTGTGAGCAATGATATATCTAATTATCCTCTACAATAATTTCCAAATTTCAGATAGTTGATTCATGGAGCTTAGTTTTGGATTAATATTGTCTTCTGCTAATACTCAAATTGTCTTTATGCTATAGAAAACATTCTCAGCTATCCTCTTACCACATCTAAATTCATGAGTATGGGCTCAAGCACTTTATTTTTTATTTTCCTTAAGTGAAATACACTTTAGAAGAAAAAGAAATAGAAGAAATTCTAAATATATATATTGAATTTTAAAATAGTTCCTTTTTTAATTACCACTTTTATGAATTATAGATTTAGCATTGTTTGCTTCCATTTTCAGAATTGAACTTCTTTATGCCTATCGCCTAATATTTATGGGGTAATTCTCTTTATGGGATTACTCTTTGACACTTGGCTCACTGAGATAAGTTTTTCTTTTATCTGTCTGAAACTACAAATACTTAATTAAAAACTGAAAATGTTTTAAGAAAGGCTTTAAAACTTTATGCACATGTATACACACATGAACACCTTCCTATCTATATATTTTTCTTAGAGATGAAGAACCAGTCCACCATCATCAGGTAGCCTCACTGGATTCTGGGTATAGTTAAACAAAACAAATGCTTTGTATGAAGAACTGGAAATTTGGGAAAGTGCTTCTTACCTTGCCAAATTTAGGAAAAAGAAACATACACTGGGGCATAAAAACTACATTTCAATATTTTCTTTGAGTTCACCTTTATATGTGTCATAGTTATAAGTATAAGAAATGGTTAATATATGGGAAGTAATTGGAAAGTTCTTAATTCCCAGGGTTCTTTTCCTAGGAAGACATTCAAAAAATGATCACCTGAAATTTTTATTTCACTTACAGAAAATGGATTTCACAAGGGCTCCCTTTCTTTAGTTTCTGCCAGAGCTTAATAGAATCTCCCTGTTATCTGTGAATAGAAATATATTCAAAGAAACTAATCCTATAAAGCTTTCTCACTAAATAAATATTTAATCAGTACAATTTCTCAGGATCATATATCCGGATCTGGCTATCTCATTAGTGCATATGTTGTTGCTCGTGTACGAAGTTTCCACCGATGGCAGCAACACAGCTTCTAAATTTTACTATAATACTTTCAAGCTGATCCAAAAGCATCATATATTTCAAACATATGGGACAATGTTTGAAGTTATGAAGATGTTCTACTGTCTAGGTACCTCTTGGTATACCAGTGTTCTAGAGCTATATAAATGAAGCATCCAGATGCCTGCCCCAGACTGTGTGGAGGGTTCATTTCCTTCTCAGTGAAATATCATTGCTGATCATCTCAAACCAGCAGCACATTTCTCAACCTTCCCTGAAAAATTTCTCCATGAGTTTTCAGAAAGTAATTAAACATTCTGAAGTAAAATATTAAAAGCACGCAAATCTCACACATCAGTGCGTATCTAATTGATATTTGTGTGTCAGTATATAGCTAATGTACTTAGGGGCAAAACTGGCCTAGTGCTTATCTGTAGCCCAGCCAGGTTCACAAAAAGGTTTAATTTTGATTCTTTAAATTACTAAACTCCGAAAGAGAAATGTGCTCTCATTGGAAAGCAGAAACATTATTAAAAAGCAAGAGAGTGATGACCACTTCCATTCAGGAGTCAGGAAAACAGTTTACTGCCTTTTCTGTCTCAGGCTGAAACTACTTCAATAAAATGGCAGTTTCCTACTCTAATATGAGTTTTCCTGCCAATAACCTGGTCTAGAGGATTTTCAAAGGTTATCATTTCATTCCAGGAAAAATATTATCCACTTCTTAGGTAGACATTTGAAGGTGATTGTTGTATTGCTTTGGATTAAGCTATATTAAAAATGGAAGCAGTGGCTGAATTGGTTAGGTTTAGAATAAGCCAATATTAGAGAGATAAGCCAAGGGTCTTTTTTTTTTCATTTTATGAAGTTTTGTATCAGAGGGAGAGCTACCAGTCCACTTTCTTGTGGCTCCCAAACCACTTTCAGTGACTCCCAAAGTCACTGCCTCATTTTGCACCCCAGCACCTTTCTTAAATAGCAAGAGCATCCTGGCAGAAACAAATCAGGCATATTGGAAATATACAAGATGTGTGTGTGCACATATGTGTATGTAAGTGTGTATTCTTAATGAATATACTCCTTAGTCTTCAGTTGTAAATCATGATTTTTGTTCAAAATAGTTTTTCCAAATATATGCACATATTGAAACAATCGACTTCAAGAAGAGATTTCTTTTCCACCATGCTAAATGGTCAGTTCCTTTTATTTGTGAGATTATTAAATAGTTAATAATGTAAATTGGTTATGTAGCTGCTTAAAACCAATTCCCACCTTACTCAATTCTATTTAAAGTACTTTGTAATTAAACTGGATGACAGTCTGGTAATATGATACATAATTGAATAATTTTATTTTGTAACCTCTGTAAAAAATGTTTTTTTTATGCTGTGGCTAAGTAAATTGCACTACTGTACATGCAAAGCAGTTTTTTTAGGTTATTTAATAAATTACTCGAACTATAGTTCAATGCAATAATATTTTTTTTTCCAATAAAAAGCTTAATGATATGAGTGTTAGTCATGTATTTCTAACAAGAAGCATACCAAAATACAGGAACAAAATAAAGATCAAAATGGTATGGAAATAGTCTGTATTTTACACTGATGAATTTAAAATGCATTTAACATTTTATTTATTACTGTATATATTTATATTATATATTTAAAAGCTGGGATTTCTTAGAGTATTTCTTAAAATTTTAGTGTTATAAAATAACATTGTAACCTAAACTGAAAATAAATATGTCTTTAAAAGTTCTATAGATGGAGTCTTTGTTGAAATCTATTATAAAGATATTGTAATCTATACTATATCTATACTATAAAGATGTTATGTGACATCTTTCTGTTTCTATTTGTTTGCTTAAAAAACTGTGACCTAATGCTTTGAGATCCTCTAACAAAACTCTAAAGTTTCCATAATGTATTCTTTAACTGATAATATAATATAAATATGGTAGCACTCTTCACATGTACAATGTTTTAAATGTAAAACTATGAAAATGCTTTCATTAGTTACTAAGGTCAGAAGGACTCAACTCACTAGAAAATCTCTTTAGTCAAACATGACCAATAATGTGGGAGCATGACTTGAGATACCATTAACTGTCACTCCTCACTTTATTTTCTTTATTTATCCTATTTAGCCCTACCCAGGGCAAACAGTATGGAGCCCTCCTCATCTACTGGATCTTTGTATGATGCAATCTGTGCAAAATCTCAGATCATGTGTTCCTAGAAATGACCACTAGGTGCTCTCCCATTCTTGAATCACATCTATCCTTACTCTTTCCTTTACCCAACAAGCTTTAACCAAGTCCACAATCTCCTTGTTCCTGCATTTTAATTGGATGCCCTGTTACTACTCATGCATTAATGAAAGGGATTTTGCTATGTACTCCAACCCAGTGGTTGAGTCCAAGCTTTTAATGGAGAAATGTTTCAGATGCTAATCATCTGCCTCCCTAGACTTCTCCCCTAGATTCTCCACTTCTATGTTGGCCCTTTATTAGGACGCTGCTAAGTAATCATAACCTTTGACACAACACATACACACATAACGACAAACAAGCACACACACACACACAAGCACTCATGTGCACACATAGGTTAATTTTTGGCAGAGTCATGACAGAAACTCTTTTAATTATTTAATTAAATTGTCACCATTTATTGATCATGTACGAGGGGCCAGACACTGTTCAGCTCATGTCCTTCCTACTACCTATATTCCTGGGTTCCCTCTGAGCAGGAAAATACATTTCTCTTGAAATGAAAGGAGATAATATTACTAATTACACTGAGACATAGAAGTAAATGGTGATGTATGGTCTATATACACAATGCCTGCCCCTACCTTCTGTATGAACCTTCTGCCAGGTCTGAGCTTTGTTCCTCTTATGTATTACTTATGCTCATCATGGAAATTTTTGTCACGAACATAAAATGAGTTTCACATACTCTTGAGGTTGTGCTCTTTTATTACATCTAGTAGAATTGAGTCAATTCCCAGTGGCGTTTCTTTATGCTTTGAATCAAAGAGATGAAACTTAGCAGAACATTGTGAAGTTACTTTGCAATAAATAAATAGAAGCTACTCAGCAGACTGGCATATTCATGAGAACACTAAGCTATTTAAGGAATCTTTAAGGGAATAACTTAAAAACTAAAGATTTTCCTTACATCCATTTTATCAGAGAAATAGTTCAAAGACATAGTATTTTGATTATTTGACCTGGTTGTAGCATGGCATCTTCAAAGGAGAGATTAGACCCAATGTCTCTTCAAGGGATTGCTTTATTCATTATCAGGATATTTTAATGGACATTTGTGATTTCTTATTAGTTATTCACAGTTTGTGGGCAAATAGATTTCTTCTGTATTTCCAAAACTTCAAGAGAGAAAAAAAAAATCATTGCCGAAACAGTTTATTAGAAAATAACTGAGTTATAATTTTTCCTTCTTTAAATAGATACTAGGGATATTATCAAAATTGTCAAGGCAAAGAAAAAAATTAAATGATAAGTGGAAAAAGTTAAGTGATGAGCCTAGTCATTTTAGATTATTATTATTTTTTAATCTGGGCGTTTATCTGTATGCAATAACATTGACTACCACCAAACTTTCAATTTAGAACAATGAATTTACATTACTAATCAAAGCTCAAATTTCCTTTAACTTGACTTAATTATAATTTTAATATAAGTATACTAGTAAATTTTAGGATTGTACAGCATCCTTAATGCCCACTGACTTCCATTATTTCAATCCAATCCCAATAATGTTTACAGAACGGAAGCCTCAGTGTGCTAAATAGATGAAGTAATACAAAGTTTGGCTTATTGCATTTCAGGAAATGAGTTCAAATACATTGTATTTAAAATACTCCAGACATGAGATGAAGGCAGAGATCACACTTTAATCAGCCACAAAAATCCTGAGCAAGTTCCCTTTCAGACCTGCTGATAATCTATTCACAATGCATTTATTTACTCTTCCTATTTGAAACAATTTCTTCTTTTGACTATAGAACACTGTGTACTTAATTTTCCTTAAATTGAGTGGTTTCTAGTTCGCAGTTTTATGTGTGTATGCATGTATGTATGTACGTATGCATGTATGTATGTATGTATTTAACTGAGAGCTTCCTTATGCTCCCAACCTTTAAATGTTAGAGTTAACCAGGGCTTAGTACTTAGATCTATTGTCCTGTCTCTGTTACATGCTATGTCATCTTATTTAGTTTCAGGTCTTTAAGAACCTTTTATACACTTCTGAATCTCAACTTTATATCTTCAGGTAGGACTTTCCCTTAACCCCTGCACTTGTTTATTCAACAACTTACTCAAAACCTCCATTGGATGTCTACTAGTAATCAGGAACTCAGTGTTCAAAAAGGAACCTTGGTTTGCTTCCACAAGCCCTTTCCTTCGCCAGGGTTCCATATCTCACTAAAGAGCTCCATCAGACCCCCAGTTTCTCACATTAAACTCTGGAACATCCTCTTGGACCTCTTTCTCACATTCTGCATCCTTATTACCAACCTATCAGCACATCTTGACAGCTGTAGCCTCGTAACATGTCCCGAAACTGACCTCTTCTCATGATCTCCATTGTTACCATCTCAGTACGTTCCATCCTCGTCTCTTACCTGTAATACAGCAATAGCCTCCTACCTGGTCTCCCTGCCTCTTATGTCCCTGGAACGTAATCCACAGAGAGAAACAGAGTGCAATCCTAAATTGCACAATACAAATATGTGAAATAGTTTCACATTATTTTTAGAATAAAATTCAATGTTCTTACAACAGCCTTTAAGAACCAATTACATCTGACCTCTGGCTGTTTCTACAACCTCAACTTCCTTTGTCTCTTGATCACTCTGAATCACGCAGTTCCTCAAGTAGACCATGTGTTTCCTATGCAGAGCTTTCGCATTTGCTGTTTTTCTGATAGAATGTTCATTCCTCATGGAATCTCATGATTCCACCCCTCTTTCATTCAGGTGTTTTTACATATGTCTTTTACTCAGAGAGGCTTTTCTTAATAGCACAGTCTAAGAGAATATCTACATTACTATTTATACCATGAATCTTGAATTATTTCTTACAATTAATAACCTACTATTTTATTGTACATTTATTTTTATATTTGTGCGTATATATATTTAAATTTTATCTCCCTGGAAATAAACTATTTGAGAGGAGAAATTTTATGGGAGTTGAATTTTTTCCTATTTTGTTCAATATTATTTTTTACCTTTTTAGAATCTTGCTAGGAATGTAGTAATCACTGTATATTTGTTGAGTAATATAATGAATGCATGAGTTGAAGAAGAGTCTCAGCCTGTTGGTTGATTTGAGGCCATGTTATTTTACAGTACAGTGTGCAACATTTAATGCAATTTATTAAATAAATTATAATTTGGAAATTAAAGTCTATATTTTCAACCAAAGAGTAGATATAGAGAAAACCCTCTTGATTAATTGATAAAAATTTGTTGAACTTGGTGTGTTGGTTAGTTATTAATTTTTAAATTATCCATAGGTCATGATGTATATCCTTGAAGATGTAAAATTGACAGACATTCATAAAGTTTTCATTCATACTTTGAATTTTCCATTGATTTGTCAAAGTATTTTTCACATAGCCCCCATAAATTCAGGGATTATGTTTGATCCTATTGGTCAGAGGTTGTATAACTAGTATCATTTGGGTGCTATTTCTACACTTCCATACATAATCCTCCTACTGCTCCCGGCAAGTGGTGAAACAACCTGGAAGTTCTTTGGAGACTAATTTCCTAAATCATTCAACTAATATATATTTAGTAGCTACTCCATGTAAGACACAGATATAGCAGTACAGAAAGAGTCAAAAAGCCCTGCTCTTAGGGAGCTTACATTTTAGTGGAAGAGGAAGAAAACAAACAAAATAAATAAACAAGCTATGTGTTAGGATAAATAATAGTAAGTGCTAAAGAAGTTAGTGGCAGTCTGTATATAATGGAAGAGACTGTATTTGTGCTCAGGTGTCTGTTTTGTTCCCCAATCCATGTTTATTCTATTATGTGAAATGGTATAAGATAGAAATTACTGACCAGTTAACCAATGATTTTGTTTGTTTGGTGCTTCCTTCAAATAAGGATGGTGAGTTGAGGAAAACCTATCTTTTTTGAATGGCCTGCAGAGAATCTTTATAAAATACACCCTAGTGTCACCCAGGTTAAACATATCCTGCCTTTGAAACTGGAATATTGTGATTTTACTACTCCAAAATCTGTTGCTCTTGAATAATTTAAAATGTGATGGATATGCATAGGAGAGGTAATAATGACACATGGACTGATGACAGATTTACATAGATATAAATGTGCTACGGTTAGATTTCCACTGCTGGGCCGGCAGAGTGGCGTGGTGGTTGAGCGCTGGCTTGGGAAGCTAGCAGCCCCGGTTCTGGTCCCATATATGAGGGCCAGTGACACTGCCCTCAAAAAAAAAAAAAAAAAAAAAAAATGATTTGCACCGCTGTCATCAGCAACTAATGCATGTCCAGAAAGGGACAATCCGATTTCTGAGAATGACAGGTGGAGCTGTCTTTTGAGATCTCTGTTTTAGGAAAGTAGTTTTGTATGAAGCAAACTGCTAGCTTTTGGCACATTCTCCAGAGAAATTTCACTTCATTAAGAGGAAGGCCCTTCAGGATTTGTTGCCCTTCAATTTAACTAGTTGCTTTATTTATTAAGGCGTGACTGCTTCACACGTCTTTTATATGCAGCCTTTTTTTTTCCTGCATGTTATAGCTAGCAGCCTAAAACTAAGCTGTTTTGTTTTGTTTTGTTTTGTCTGTTGCATTTCGTTTGTTTCATTTTTTTCTCACCAACTTGAGTAACCACCGGTTGCCTTTTTATTTTAAGTTGAGGAGTAGAATGAAAATAGTAAAAGCACCCTGCGTGAAAACCTGAATTACCTGGCAAAGGTCTCTTCCTGATTTCTGATTGGTTGTCTTTGCCAGTGATAAAGAAATTTGTTATCAATAAAGTCTGGATGATAAATGAGACTTTTTGGCAATACTGTTACACAGGCAAAGGTGTCTTTTGAGTCTATATCCTGTGTTTCTACTTGTATATCATAATTTGAATTGTAGCACCAGCCTTGGGTTCTTTGTTTCAAATTGAGCTGTCTCACCTTGGTGGCGGCGTGGTGTTGGTTCTGTCAGTACTAGTAGAGATGTTTCATTTCTTCAGGCTGATTTCTGACCTGTCTGTGAAGCATTGTGCTGGCCATCCCGGGCATGCCTCTTCTCCTATTTCCTAGCTATTTCTGCCCTCATCAATTTTCCTCACAGGCCAATCTGGTCAGAGTTGAGTGTTCACAATCACTGTGTCAAATTTGAAGAAGAAAATACATTCTGAACCTTGACCAGTGGGGATTATATTCTGCCTGCTGAGGTTGTATGGGTAGTATTTGCATTAGAATTTAGTGAATAGCTGTGACATGGAAAAAAAAAATTCTCATAAATTGAAAGTGTTTGTGACAACACCGTTACTTGGCCTACTTTAGTCTTGATGTATAATACTGTGCCAGGAATAGTGTTTACTAGAAGATAATGAGTTCAGGGGTGACCAGTTAGCTCAGTTGTTTAGAGCGTAATGCTGATAACACCAAGGTTGTGGGTCCGATCCCCGCATGGGCCACGATGAGCTGTGCCCAAAAAGAGACAGTAAGTTCAGGTGCCAATTTGAGGAGCCTGTCCTTAAAAAAGATTTAGGGAGAAAAGCATTTAAATATTTTCATAAAGTAGTTAGCTAACCCAAAAGTTGCCAGTGTTATTCATGTTTCCTCAGTTAAGATGTGCAAAGCTACAACAGGAAAGAGCATAGCATCCATAGTTAACAGGTTAAAAGACAAGGGTCACTATCTCTTTGTCTCATCTAGACCCACAAGAATGATGAAAACACTACTTGGCTATGCCAGGGGTTGTCAAGCTCTGCAGCAATGGTGTACTTCTGATTTTGCACCCTACTTTTTAATTTTTTTGACTTGCTATTATAACTCTTTCTTTCATACTACATTGTTTTAAATAGCATCTTAAATTCCACAGAAAATTGCATGGACCGACTGTATCATAATTTACACAACCATTCCCCATTTTATTGCTATTCAGACTCTCCCCTAGCTTTTTAGCTAATATAAATGATGCTTCAATGAACATTTTCATAGATGTTTTTTTCTCTTTTTATCATTGCTGATATAAATTTAGTTCTTGGAAATGGGGATTAAACTACACACATATTAATGTTTTTATACACTACCAAATTGCGTTCCAATGAGTTGTATCAAGGTCAGAAACATGTTAAAATCCTTGACAGTAATGTGCTATTATTCATTGAACCCTTTCTTCTTCTGCCAATTATTATTATTATGGCTATTGTTACTATTCCATCTGTACTATTATTATGCCATAATCATATGGTAACTTAAGATAACTAAAGCAAGTGTTCTTTTTTCCTTATAAAATTTTATATTTATTTAATTATGGTTGTTGTTCTGGTTTTATTGAAATACAACTGACATAAAGTAAGTACCATATAAGTTTAAGTTGTATAGCATAACAATGTCTTACATATATTATGAGATGATCACAATACATTTAGTTAATGTCTATCATTTCATACAGATACAAAAAAAGAAATTTGTTTTCCATGTGATGAGAACTCTTAGGATTTACTCTCTTAACAACTTTCATATGTAACATATATTACATACAATGTAATGTTGTACATTATATTCCTAGTACTTATTTATGTTATGAGAAGAAGTTTTTACCTTTTGAATGACCTTTATCTGGTTTCCCCTCCTCCTACCCTCACCTCTGGTAATCACAAATCTGATCTCTTTTATCTGAGTCTGTTTTTTCTTTTTCTTTTCTTTTTAGATTCCACATATAAGTGAGATCATACAGTATTTGTATTCCTCTGTCTGACTTATTTCACTTAGCAAAATGCCCTCAAGTTTCATCCATGTTGTTGCAAATGGCAAGATTTCCTTCTTTTTTTCTTAATCACTGAATAATATTCCATTGTGTGTATTTAGATACTTATCTGTATGTAGATATACCACATTTTCTTTATCCATTCATCCATAAGTGGACATTTGGGTTGTTTCAATGTCTTGGCTATAGCAAATAATGCTGCTTTGACCATGGGGATGCAGATGTCTTTTCAACATAATATTTTGGTTTCCTTCAGATACATTCCCAGCAGCAGGATTGCTGGATCATATGGTACTTCTATTTTTAATTTTTTGAGGAAACCCCATACTGTTTTTCATAGTGGCTGCACCAATTTATAATCCAACAGTGTACAAGGGTTTCCTCTTCACTACATCCTCACTAGAATTTACCTCTTGTCTTTTTGATGATAGCCATTCTAACAAGCATGTGGTAACATATTGTGGTTTTGATCTGCATTTCCTTAGTGATTAGTAATGTTCAGCATCTTTTCATGTACCTCTTGGCTGTCTGTGTATCTTCTTTGGAAAAATGTCTAATCAGATTTCTTGCCCGGTTTTTAATTGTATTTTGTTTTTCTGTTCAGTTGTATGAGTTCTTTATGTATTTTGGATATTAACTTCTTGTCAGATATGTATTGGGTTGTAGGAAAACTCATGAAGTATTTTTTCTATGTTTTTCGTTGCAAGAAAGCATCATGACTTTTCCGACAACCCAATAATTTGCAAATATTCTTCCACTTTATAGTCTTTTTATTTTGTTGATCATTTCTTTTGCTGTGTAGAAGCTTTTAAGTTTGATGCAATCCCACATTTTATTTTGTTGCTTTTGCTTTAGGTGTCATATCTAAAAATCAATTCCAAAATTCATATCAAGGAGGTTTTTTTTGTTTTCTTTGGGGAGTTTTAGTTTCTGGTCTTATACTTAAGTCTTTAATCTATTTTGAGTTAATTTTTGTAAATGGTGGAAGATAAGGGTGTAGTTTCATTCTTTTAAGTATCCGATTTTCCCATTGATTGAAGAGACTAGACTGTCTTTTCTCCATTGATTATTTCTGACACCCTTGTCAAATAATAGTTGACTATATATGGTTTTATTTCTGGGCACTTGATTCTGTACCATTGTGTCTGTTTTTATGCCAGTACCATAGTGTTTCGATTATTATAGTTTCACAATATAACTTAATATCAGTAAGTATGATGCCTCCCACTTTGGTTTTTTTTCTCAGAATTGCTTTGGTTTTTTGTGGAACCACATAAATTTTAGATTATTTTTCTACTTCTCTAAAAAATGCCATTGAAAACATTAAATCTATAGATGGCTTTGGGTGATATGGACATTTTTTTTTTTTAAAGATTTTATTGGGAATTGGGGGAGGGGCACAGCATTGGGGCATCGGGGAAGGGGAACAGACAAGTTGCTGTCACCTTGCTCTTCAGTCTAGTTGCGGAGGACGTTGCTTCACTGGCCCATGTTGATATCATCATTGTGCTCTTCCTGGATGAGGCAGATCAGTCGCTGGCCTCTGGATGGTCGCTCATCGCGGCTATTGGCAGCTCATGCTGGCTGCCGGCCACTCACACTGGCTGCCTGCCACTCACTGTAGCCTATGGCAGCCCACTGCAGCAGGGGCTGCAGCCCACACCATCACCGGGGCTCGCAGCCCAGCTCTATGTGGAGCTGTTGTTAGCTGTAGAGGGCAGTGTCACTGGCCCTCATATGGGGGATCTGAATGGGGGCCGCTGGTGTTCCAAGCCAGCTCTTAACCAATGTGCCACTCGGCCGGCCCAATATGGACATTTTAACCATAATAATTCTTCCAATCCAAGAACACAGGATACCTTCTCATTTATTTGTGTCTTTAACTTCTTTCATCAAGGCCTTATAGTTTTTCAATATAGAGATCTTTCATCTCCTTGGTTAAATTTGTTCTTAAGTACTATATTTTTTTGATGCTATTGTAAATGCAGGTATGTTCTTTATTTCTTTTTTTTAGATCATTTATTGTCAGTGTATAGAAATGCTGCTAATTTTTTTGCATGTTGATTTTGTATCCTGTAACTTCAGTGAATTTGATAATTAGATCTAATAATGTTTTGGTGGAGTTGGGTGGGAAGGCCAGCTCCAAGCAGCCTCCCAGGTGTTCCCAGTCAGGTTTTCTGGTCAGCGGCAGCCAATAAACACTTAAACTCAGTGGTAGGCCAGGCTATGACTCAGCAACCTTGTCTGGGCAGCAGGGTAGACCAGGGTTGAAGGCTGGGAAAGATATTTGTTTGAGGACCCAAATCAGGCAGACCTTCACTTTGCTGCATTCCCTGGTCAACTATACCACTGTCTGGGCTCTGAAGATGAACAAAGTCACTGATTTAGGACGTCTGCCTGGGCGCTGCAGGTAGGAACTTGGTCTGACAAGATTCAAGTGCTGGTTGTTGCAGCCCCATTTCCCTTCTCTGTCACAATCAGATTCCCAGTGGTCAAGTACCACAGAGTGCTCTGCAGTTCCCGTGGGGCAAGACCAAAGTGGGGGCTCTCAAGAAGTGACCCACAACACTGGGAAAGCTGGGTGTCCACCCTAGGCTCTCTTTTTCTCCCTGAGGAGCTGGCGAATCAGAAGAGAACTCTCAACGTGGTGACTGTGCAGGGAGGGGGAATGGGCAATGCGGCCTGTGCTGCCACTCCTCTTACTCTTCTATTGCGGTCTGTCTTGGTCTCTGTGGTGCAGCCAAGTGTTCTGCCTCACTTCCATGTTCTAAGACCCTCACAGGGGTATTTGGTCCATGAAAAGTTGTTAGTGGGTTTTTTTGTGAGCGGGAATGAAGTAAAAAGTGACCATGTTGCTGTCTTGGGGATGTCACTCCCCCTCATACATTTTTAAAATTCTCCTAGCCATAGTTCATACACACATACACACATACACAGACACATACACACATACACATATAATGCATTTAGGAATTTACTTAAAATAATAATATGAGAGTTTGTATCACTCATTCTTTAATGAACTACTAATGGACTATTAATTAATGCCTTAATTATGCTTCAAGTTCTCATTCCTTGACTTTCGTGCCTATACTTTGTAAAAAAACAGAATTCAATCAGGCAAATTTGAAGATCTAATTGGCTTTATTAAGCAATTTATGAATCCCATCTGGTAACTAAAAGGGCACTCCTAGGGGTTGTAAAATATGGAATGTTTTTATAAAAAGGGTGTAGCAGAGGAGTTATTAGCAAAAGAAAGGAAAGGATTGTTTTAATGGCGGGACATCTTTTTACAGGGAGAGAAAGACAAGGGTTTCATTGTTTTTTATTGTGCCATTTGCTTCTTCTTTCTTATGGGGAATGGGTAGAGTTCATGTGACAGATGACCTCATTGGTGTTGACCAGGAAATTCTAGCAGAAGATTATATTTCTGGGACAAGTTCAAACTGCAATTAAATTTAAGTTTGCTACCATGGGCTTTCAGCGTGAGTGACACCATTTTTTTTTTTTTTGAGGGAAGTGTTACTGGCCCTCATATGTGGGACCTGAACTGGGGCCGCTGGCTTCCCAAGCCAGCGCTCAACCACCGCGCCATTCGGCCGGCCCTGAGTGACACCATTTTTGATCTGTGGTTTTCTCTTTAACAGCTTTACACCCCATTTAAATGTCTACTTGCCTGACTAGAAATCAAATACTGTTCTCAAAGAACTTGCCTCATATCATTGCATTCCCCATATTTCCTTTAAGAAGGGAAAATTATACTAAAAATAAATGTCAGCTATTATAGAGCTAACCATAATGGTAAATGCTGCTCCCATATCGTTGAGAATCATAGATTCTTACAGGTAAGAGAGGCTTTAGAGATCTTTTGGGGCCTAGAACAGTAGCTACAACCTTGCAGACACTAAACAAATTTTTTTGAATGAATGAATGAGTCTAGTACTATGATTGCATTTTATAAACAATGTTTGTGTTTTTTTTTTTGAAGTATGTCCCAGAAATACAAATGACTTTGCCAAAGTCACCTGGAATTGAATTGTAAAACTTAGCCCTTCACTGTAATACTATGCCATCGAAGTTTGAATTGATGGCTAAAGTCAAGAGTATTAAAAATAAGAACTTAAAGGATGAACTTTGGAAACGAATTGTCCAGTTTCAAAACTTGGCTTTTTACCTGTTAGCTGTGTGATCTTGGGTAAGTCCCTGAACGACTCTGAGCTTTAGTTTCTTAATTTAAAAAACGTAGGTAATCATAGTACATATCTATATAATAAGGAATTTGGTTAGGAGGTAACCTCTAAACTCTTGGAATAAAATCTTTGGCTGGTTTTGGACCTGGGTTCCTGGAAAGTAGCCTCTAAAGTCTTAGAATGTCCTGAGACATAGGAGGGTCTTTGCTGTCCGTGGTGTGCCCTGATAGTTTATCCTCATGAGGTGACTCAGGGTCTATAATTTAAGCTAATGAATCAGGGTAGAGGTTATCCACACCAGACAGACTAATCATTGATTAAAGTGTGGGGACTTTGAGCCACAGGGAGTTGATTGGAGACTGAGTCACGTGGTCAATAATTTAATCAACCATGCCTATGTAATGAAGCCGCCATATAAACTATGGACACCCAAGCTAAGGTGAGCTTTCCTTGTTGGTAACATTCTGTGTCCTGACTCCACAAAAGAACAATGAGAGATTCATATTTGGAACCCTCCCTGACCTTGCTCTATATTCCTCTTCTTTTGGATCCTTCTAATTTGTATATTTTTAACTATAATAAAACTATAATCAAAAGGGTAGTGCTTTCTTGAGTTCTGTGAATCAATCTAGTGAATTATTGAATCTGACTGGATAGTAGGAATCTCTAAATTGGTAGCCATTTGGTCAGAAGCAAGGTGGCCTGCGGACCCCTGAACTTGCAGCTAGGGTTTGAAGGAAAGGCGATGTTGTAGAGGAATGTGACTTAAATCTGTGATATCTGTCATAACGGTGGGTGGTTGGTGTCAAAAGTCATTGCCAATGTCATAGGGTTATTATGAGAATGAAATGGTTCAGAATTTGTAAAATACTTAGAGTAGTACCTGGGATGTGATAAATGCTGTGTTAGTTTTAGCTATGAAAGTTACTCTTAAAAGTTCAGTTTCTTCATGAATGATAAATATAATAGCAACAATAATAAGCACTAGTCATTGTTTACTTAATATGTTTTGTTTAACCCTTTGAATCATTCTGTAAGTTGTTTCTATAAGACCACTTTTCAAATTTTGTTCAAGACATTATATTTAGTAAGTGGTGAAACAGACATTTTTTAAAAACTTATGTTCTTTATTACAATATAACATAGCTTTTCCCACTTATTCTAGCCTAAGGCTGGAATCTCTTTTTCCAGGAGAAACTATTACAGGTATAGTTACTTAAATCTGTCATTTTCACAGGGTAATATTCCACCATAGAAATTTCAAACTATTGGTATTTATTGTAGAAGTTCACCATAGACAATTCTGGCTTAACTCCCTATCAGAATGCAAATGACCTCATCAAGGACAAATCTTATCAGCTATTTTTACCTTGAAAAAAATGGTTTATAGTTTAGCAGACACTTTCCTACTGGCCCTAGTCCATTAAAAATGTATTTTCACTGGTGGGAGTGGGGAGAAACTGAAGCAGACATGTTAGAAAGTAAATTGGACAGCTGTAAAGATACACATCTATTCTCTCACAGCTCTGCCTAGAGTAGCTGGGATTCATTGATAAACGATCCATCACGTGTGCTCAGTGCCCTATCTATATCTTTTTTTTTTAACTTTACTTCTTAAAAGGCTGTGAAATAATAGTTCTGATTCTGGCAAATTTAAACATTTGTTTCTTCTCCTGAGTGAATAAAAAAACAAAACATTTAAGATTCCACCTGCTTTTTTCTTGTTCCTCTGCTTTTTTCCCTAAACCCAAATATTTGCTGCTCTTCCTCCTTCTCTTGCCCAAATCCTGTGGCAAGAAAAAAGGGTGGAGATTGGCATTTGTTAGCCCCATGGAAATGGACATAACACAATTGCTGAACCCAGGGTTTAGGGATGGAAAGCTGTGTTGTTCTGATAGTGTGTAGTGACCGGGTTCTATTTTACAGCAGGTTATTATGTAGCCTCTGACTCCCATTGCCCTTTCTCCTGACACCTACTGTCTTTTTGTTCCAAAATAATAGTTAAAAAATTAAACTTTAAAAGACCTAGCATTACTGTGTTGCAGAATAGAGTTTCTTAAGCACTGCATCCATTACTGAATTTCTCATACTATATCTTCCAGTTCATTGAGCAATAGAGTGTTTCATGCATAATTCCTAATCTTCCAGATTGATTTCAAAAGCCTGTGCAATAGACAACCAAATACTTTATTAAAGTTCTTACCTGTAAGTGCTTGGTGATGTCCAACAGACCTATGAAATTATATTTTTATAGTTGACAAACATTGTTTATGATTGTAACATTTCTTTTGACACTACTGTCCCTTGCAAGTGAACAGATAGGGTCAGCCTGAATTCCCTTTTCACAAAAACTTCATCCCTTGTTCTTGCATTGAGAAAGCAAAGTAGCAATAAAATGAGAACTTAGGATGTCACAGCTACACTGGACCCTTTGCGGCATGACCTATCCTACGGATAAACATATTCTAGGCAGACTGTTACTCAGAATCATCATTTTTGGTCTCTTATGCCTTGGAACCAAACCTACAGATGTGGTTTAAAGATGAAGACCTGGCAGGGAGGGCAGAGGAGGGAGAAGTATTGTCCATTAGTGGTTTCCAGGAAGGTGATGCATTCTTAGATGATGAAATTTAAACATCACCACTGCTTTTACAGAATATGCTTTAAGTAGTGGCTTATACTTTGATTGATAAGTGGCTCATCAATCAAACAAAAATTAATAGAAGGGCAGATACATAAAAAAATCAGATGGTAGGAATTTAAGACAAAGAAATGTCATATCGATATTTTTCCTCAAACAAAAAGTATACATTTAAGTGTCTTAATATGTCATAGATAATCCCAAAGTATTCCATTTCTTATGCATTTATTTTGCTTTCTCATATAGGATTCTGTATCTATATAAACACATACACATACACAGATACATACTGTAAAGTGTATCTTCTTTCATAACAGGCTTGTTTTCAACCAGAAATAAAGACAGAAGGAAAGTTAAGGACCACTGGGAGAAAAACCTGAGTTTTTTTTTAAAAAGAATTTGAACTGAACATATTCAGATCAGTTCAGAGAATATTCTGATGTCTGATATTCTGATAGCTTTGTTTCCTCTTCATTCTTGTTCATCTGAGCATTATTAAAAAGCAATGCAAAGCAAAAAATAACTTTCAGCCACATGTCAGGAAGAAAAGTTGTTCAGAATCATGCAAATTAGCATAATACACTAATGACACCTAAGCAAGTTAAAATGGATACATTCAGGTCAAGTCATAGCTGATTCAAGGCTGACTAACCTGTGCCAGGTGGGTACTTCTTCTCAGGAAAATGTCTGCAATGTTTCCTGGGACCAATGGGACTGCAGGTGCTACAGGCAGCTCCAGGTAACAATGGATTGTCTTGGATATTTTATACACAATGTGACTAAAATAAACTGCCATATGATAGTTAAAAATTCTATTTTGTTTTGCTCCCCCCCGCAATTTATATCTTAGAAAAGATATAACTTCTCAGAGGCATGCTATGGAGTGTTAACAACAAGTCCTTGGGATTATATTGTCTAAATTCACATTCCAGCTCTGTCTTTTACTATCTATGAAAACTTGGGAAATTATGGAACCTCTCAGTGCTTCAGTTTCCTCATCTACCAGAGACTAATACTGATAATATGTACCCCTTGAGGTTGTAGTTGTACGCATGTAGTAAAATTATCTGGCACATATAAAGGTTTAATTAGTATTGCTTACCTTCCTTTAAAAGCAAAATATTTTACCAAGGTAATGAAAAAAGGGGAAAACCTCGGTTTCAGCTTGGCATAGAGAAAAAAGACCATGAGCCTCACTAGCCCCTTAGATGGACTCAGCTGCTTCTTCATCCCTGTCTCTTAGCTTATTTATGGATTTAGGGTAAGGCAGTAATGGAACTCTGACCTCCTTCAACTGCTCTGATGGACCAGGTCCTACACATACCTGCTTCTTTAAACACACCGGTATTAATATATAAAATAGCATCCTGATAGATCCTGGAGATTCAGCTTTGATAATCTTGGAGAAAATTCCTAAATGGGCAAACTTCCCATCTAACTAGGGTCACAGAATTTTGTCATTAAATGTTATTTCATTGCTCTCCACTTCTCACCAATTAGGGTCTTTGGAGAAGCAGGTGCCACATTGGGATTAGCTATGCAAGACACTTATTGGAGAAAATGCCTATGAAGAAAAATCAGGAAGGATTCAGAAGAGATTAGGAGAAATGTCAGACCAAGATGCAAGTCCAATACCTATAGAGGAGGAAAACAAGTAAGGAGGTTGTTGAGTAGAAAAAGACTTAGAATGTGGTGCAGTTCAAAGAAAGTTTTAGCAGTGCTGTCCAGGAGCCCTTGGGCCACCGTCTCCAGCCTCAGGAGCCTCACAGCTCTCAGGAGGGGGCCTGGCTAGGTGTCCTGTTGCATTCAGGCACTGGCTGTGAGCACGTGGCTGGGGTGAAAAGCATGACCGTAAGCAGACTCCTAAGTGGATTTCAGAATAGATCACCTGGGTCTACTGGTCAGTTATGCTCACTGCTGTGAGATACCTGAGAGGAAATTTCATGGCCACCAAACCACCTGACCCCTCAATCTCTTGCTCTACAATATCTCCTCTTTGCCATGATGGAGTCCTCCCACTTCCTTTACTTAGATACTAATCTAGGCTCCCCCACACCTTTTATTTCAAACGTTTTCCAGAACACCCCTTGGCCTTTGATTATATTACAATAAACTCCAAAGACTGTGATGTTTAAATGTTTTTGTTTACGGATAACAATTAGCCAAACACTAGAGATAAGGAATATAAATAACAATTCCCAAAACAAACACAGTCTCCTGTTTTTATTCATCTCTGCCAAGACTGATAAACTGTGGTAGAGGACTAATTACGTGAAACTTTGTAGATTCAGAAAGGCAAGTCAGAATGTTAAAACAGGGTGTAGACAACAGTCTATATTGATATTGTGCTTTGTTCATTAATGGTGCTATGTCTGATTGTAAAAACAAATGAACATTCAAATACCCCAAAGTCTTTGCAAATCTATAAACAATATCCTTTCCCTTTGGTTTGGTTTTTGCTTTCATTGGTATTCACTAATGTAAACAATGGTGAAAAGTGATAAAGAATGATGATAATAAAGTCAATTACAAAACTGACTTTACACAAAAGCGCATTAAACTTTAAATCAGTGACAATAATCAATTTACCAAGCTTCCAAATGTACATAGGCCAAACTTTTCTCATTAACATTTCAAAACATTCAGATGTGATAGAATTTTTTAGCAAATTATAAATGATTTATGAGAGGAATTTGTAGTCAGTCTCAGTCAAATGCAGAGTCAATTTCACAGTGCCTTGCAGTTAGTTAGTTTTATTAATTCCATTTTCCCAAATAAAGTAAATAATCACATTTTAGTTTTTTAGTGTCTTACCTCAGGCTTCCATAACAAAATACCATAGACTGGGTGGCTTAAACAACAGAAATTTATTTGTCACAGTCTGGAGGCTGGGAACTCCACCATTAAAGTGACAACAATGTGGGTTTCATCCTGAGATTTCTTTTGAGCTTGTAGGTGGCTGCCATCTCTGAGTGCTCACATGACCTCTTTTTGTATGCATGTGGGTTGACAGAGAAAGCTCTTTGGTGTCTCTCCTTATTAGGGCACTCATGACATCATGAAGGCCCCACCCTATTGACCTCATCCAACCCTAATTACCTCCCAAAGGCCCCCTCTCCAAATACCATCACATTGCCAGTTACGGCTTTAGTATATGAATTTTGGGGGTGGGGGTGCAAACATTCAGTCTATAACAGAGCAATTGCTATAGCCACAGATCTCAATCTGTAACACAACCTAAATTCACAGCATGGGTAAATGACAGTACCTCCCAGGTTAGCTTGAAATATACTCTTGTCCTTCTGCAGTCTTTTTGCAGATTCTCTCATGGATCCCCAAATTCCTTTACAAAAATCGGTATTTTATTCCTCCATCATCTGTACTGAAAGTGGTCTGTGTGAAACTGGGGTTTCAGGTATGCTTATCAAAGCCATTTGCCACAACAGTGACCTCTTTGTTGGCTGGTCTTTTTAAATTCCAGGGCCACCATAGCCAAATTGGGATCTTAGAGTTCCTGATCAAACCACCATAAACCATATGTAGTACAGCATCACTACAGTCCCAGGGCCATCTTGCTGCCTGTATGGTGCTGATGTAATTCTCTCCTGATTCTCCTAGGACTATGTAAGTGACCCAAGTGTCAAGCTTAGTCAGTGAAGTCCCACAGCAACACCCACTTAAGCCACAAGTATTACAGCTTTGTCATCAAGATTGTCACACGCATATAGCATGCATATACAAACACACACACACAAAGTTGTTTTACCAACAAAATGCCTAAGGTGATATCAATGCGTACTTATGATGCAAAAGCCAATCTACCTCTGTCCCAGTACTCAGGTGGGATAGAGTATTAAACACAAATCCAAGCTTTTCTTCCCTTATGGTTAAGTTTATCTCAGAGGGCTCATTGGCCTTTTTTCTCTGTATTGCTTAGTTAGACTTCTCCTCTTTAATTCCACAGATTTCAATACACATAAAATTTCAGAGAAAAAGGTCAGAATCTATTGACAAAGCTGGTTCTATGCCACATTCAGCCAGAAGTTCCTGCTATACCCTGCTTCATAATGAAACGGGTACATGCTTTATATCAAGGTAGAAAGAGATTAGCTAGCTAGCTAGCTAGCTAGATTGATTGATATGGATTTTTGCTCTGAAAATTTACATGATAAGAAAAATATATCTTATGAACCAAAAATGAACAATGACGGGGACCCAATGTAGACCTTAAGGCCCTAAGGAAATAGCCTTTGGATTTCTTTACCCCTGATTCCCATATTCATGCTACATTATAAGCTGAACAACAGACTAAAAATCATGATTCTTCTAATGTGTGCTTTCCATCAATTTTTTCTCTTTTTATTTTTTATTAAATTTATTGGGATGACATTGGTTAGAAACATTATATAGGTTTTAATTGTACAATTCTATAATACATCATTTATATATTGAATTGTGTGTTCACCACCCAGAGTCAGTTCTCCTTCCATCACCATATATTTGACCCCCTTTACCCTCCTCTACCATCATCCTTCCCTGTTTACCCTCTGGTAACCACTAAACTATTGTCTTTGTCTATGAGTTTTTGTTTCTTTGTTTGTCTTGTTCCTTTGTTGCTTTCAGTTTTATATCCCACATATGAATGAAGTCATATGGCTCTTGGCTTTTTCCATCTGACTTAATTTTGCTTAGCACAATAATCTCAGGATCCATCCATGTTGTCACAAATGGCAGTATTTCATCTTGTCTTGTGGCCAAGTAATATTCCATTGTATAACGTACCACTTCTTTATCCAAGCATTCATCAATGAATACTTTGGTTATATCCATGTCTTGGTCACTGTGAATAATGCTACAATGAACATCAAGGTACATATATCTTTACAGATAAATGTTTTCAGATTTTTTGGGTATAAATAACCAGAAGAGAGATTGGTCAGTTGTATGGTAATTCTATTTTTAATTTTTTGAGGAACTTCCATACTGTTTTTCATAGTGTCTGTACAATTTACATTCTCACTAGCAGTGTATGAGGGTTCCTTTTTCTCTGCAACCTCTCCAACACTCATCAATTTGCTTTAAATACCTTATTCTTGGGGTAAAATGCTACAAATCTCTAAGTCTTACAGTCAGTAGGTCTGACTTTCAAATCTTGGGCTTCTATGCCTCTCCCCCATATTTGCAGAAGTGCTTTATGCCTGCTCAGAGCCCATGCTCTGAAGTTCCTTCATGACCCGAAAACCAACAAGGAGCTGGGAGTTGTGGAGCTGAGAGCAAATTGAGGCCAGGGGATGAGGCAGTGTCCCAGAGGAGGCCACTGCACCTTTGGCCCTGCCCCATGGAGCACCAATAGTCAGAAAGATGGGTCTAGTTGAGAACAGCCCTTCAGTACTTGTTGCTTAAAATAAAATGTGGCAAGTCCCACCAGGCTCTTGTTATAAAGCCTAATGTTGCACTTCCATCTTCAGTTTTATTTCTACCTCCTGAGCCATTGCCATTTCCTTAACATCAATCAGGAGGTTGCTGTGAACTTTCCCCATTTGAACTCAGTTAATGCTGAATTTATTTTCCAGGTAGTCTAATTTTATTATATAAAACCCAGCTCTGAAATCAAAGCTGGGTTATATCAAGTCTCTGGAGAATCTGAAATTTGTGCCATAATGGCTTGCTCAAGTTTTATTTCCTAATAAGGAAAATTCTCCCTTTCAAGTCTTTAGGAAAGAGAAAATGCAAAAACTTTAAGAATTCAACAATCACACAGCAATACTTGCAGTAGCAAATCTGTAGATATAATGGCATGGGGTTTAACTGTTCTTTATTCTCATAAATGTTTGGTCTGTCACTCTAGCTATCTGTCTCTCTGTCATGCCACATTAGGAACCGATTTTATAGTTGACATGTTGGTCTCATTTCCTAAACTGTAAGTTTCTCTAGATCAGAGACCACATCTTCTTATTTAGAGTGCCTAGCAAGTCCTGTGACATGTTGGGTGCTCCATCAATTTTTGAATTAATAAAAAACTTTTTTTAAGGGACTGCCAAACCTGCATTCTAGTTCTTAGAGGCTACTTGATGTAGAATTGCTAGTCCAGACTGTCAACATTTACCTGGGACTGCTCTGATGATGGCATTCTGGCAGTTTCTCTGCCTCCCGCCCTGGTGGAAGAACCCAGCATATGCCTGCATCCTTCAGGACAGTGCTAAAGGGTGTTTGTGGAGTGTAAGCTTTGATGGCTCCCTTTTGCTCTTCCAAAGAAGAATTGCACTGCTTGTTAGAGTGTAATTTGGGGTCTGATGGGGCTCTTACTATATTAGGAAGAAGGTATAGCATGGATAAGTGGGACGACTTCAGAGGCTGTTAGCCTGAATTTGAGTCCTTTTCAATTTCCAGTTGTATAACAGTGAACATCTAACGTTCCTGTACCTTAGTTTCTTATCTGCAAAATGGAGAAAATAAATGTCTTCTTTTCTCTGGGTTGTTAGGCATATGATCTGAAATAACACAAGTATAAAGGCTTTGTAGATCATAAAATGTTATCCATATATAAGTATTATTATTACTATCTTATCTATAACAAAATTATCAGTGGCAAGGCACCTGAAATCTTCCATCAGGTACAAAGCAAATAACTAAGTCACACATTGGATAATTGTGTAGGAAAATCTGAAACAAATAAATAGCATTGAATTACATATTGAGACAGGTGTAGGAGGTACTCCCAGCAAATGAGGTGGCAAGTCAGATCAACATCCAAACTCCATGATTCCAGTTAGGAATACCAGCGATATACAAGAAAAACACTACCAACAAAGCCACATCTGCTTACTTTAGGATATCATGGCTTACAAGGTGCTAAAATAAAAGCTCATATTTTGCCTTCACAGATAGAGAAACAATAGTTGCAGTGGGGACAGCTCCAGGAATCATAATACTCTGAAGCTTTCAGGAGCCCCAGAAAATCATGGTACCCTCAGACGCTAAGAAGGGCATATGTCCTGATAGGAAGATGCAGCATTTCCTGAACAGCCCTAGGCATGCAGATGCCTGGGAGCATCTCCTCGTCCTCCAGGGCCAGGTTTGCAGCCTCTGCTGCTCCTCTTGTTGCTGCAATCAAGCTTTCTCACAGCTCTGCCTTCACTTTCAATAACAGTATTCACCCTGCCTCTTACCACCGGCATTTACTTTTTCCATGAACAAAAGTCAGTACTTAGAGATCAGGAATTATTCTTTGTAGTGAAGCATTCTCTGCATTTTCAAGTTGGCATCGTTATTAGAAAATAAAATATACATGCCGTGCATAATATCTCAGTTGTGATGACAAAGGGTAATACCATAAACGATTTAGTCATAATGAGTTTTAGATTTTTACTTGAAGGGCTATATAATTTGGGAGACAGGGCTTCTATTTAAAATTCTAGTGAAACTACATTAACTCCACAGAACTAGAAATTAAAAACTAAGCACAAGTCTCTATAACTTTGGTGGAAGGCATCTCATCTTTCTGCAAATTAAACAAGTTGCCCAAATACCTCTTTCTTTGATGACAAAAACTTTCTTCATAGGTCAATTCCCTCTGGGAGTCAAAATGGACACCCAACAAGTTTACCAATAAGCATCTAATAATCTAGGCCTATGATATGTGGTTGACTCTGCGGCAGTGGCCTTCCTGAGAGATGGAGTTTAGGAGAACTTTGTCCCTGCCTATATCCCACGGCATTTGTCAAAGAATAGATCCCAAGAGTAGATTCCAGAATAGATTCCAAGGTTGCAGCTTTCCCTAGGATTTCTCCAAAGCATTTTGGTCCAGGTAGACATTCATTCTGGTTCTTCATGTACTATTAGTCAGACATTCTCAAAGTATTTATTAGGTTCTTGCCAAATGAGTGTGTGAACAGGTAATATAGAGGATTGCAATGAGATGTAAATTTGTTTTCTTAAGGTTAAGGCCTTTGTCTTCTAAAAGTCAAGACAACAGTCCACCACCTGTTTTGCTCATCATCATATCTTCAGAAAATATGATAGATTTTGGTACATAATGAGCCCTCAATGTTTATCAAATGAACCAAATGAATGAATGAACAATTGAATCATCATTCTAGAAAATGGCATGTGAGTTGAGAAAAAGAAGAGACACCAGCTCTTGTGATCCCTTTCATGGGATCACAGTGATCCCATGAAATATAGGGGACACTTTCGGTGAACTCTATTTAATTAATACCCCCAAGTACATCTGGGAAAATTCACCACTCCCTTATTTTATATATTTCCAAGATAAATTTACAAAAACAAGTTATATGTACCGGAATGTGCAAAAAGCAACACATTGTGAACAGCATAGGAAGAGTAAGTCTTGATACACCACATTCTCTTAAATGTCATCCTTACTGCTCAGAGTCTCAGAAAAATCCTCGTGTTAAGTCTAGATTTTCCCTCTGGTATACCCGCCTATAAGCTCTGCTGCATCCTCCTGAATGCATGCTTGGCTTGTCCTCATCAGTGTGCTCTGCTTAGTGGGCTCTGTCTAGTGGACTGGGCACAACATTAGCCTTGGGAGAGCCTGGAAGAACCTCTGTTCTCCACTGCTCCATTTTTTTGGTCTTTCATCCTACCTCTCTATCTGATGTCCAAGCACAGAATTAAGTCCAGATGCCCCATACAGGCACTTTGCATAAATCTTCATGATGTCAGGTCACACTGGATTCTGAGAGCAGGAAGGGATTCTCAGTGCAGAGACAGGGGTCGCTGTGCCAGAAGAAGCTGATGAGTGAACTCCTGAAGGGAGCAAACAACACATTTATAGAAAGGTGAGAAGTATCGCTCAGTTTGGGGTCTGGGCTTTTACTGAAGAAAGGCTTGATGTCTGGAAGGACAGGTTTGAGCAAACAAGCCTTTCTCTTCCTTAATGATAAAGAGGTCATCCCCTAGCAAGGTCTTTGCTAGTTCTTCTATTGGACTGTCACATATCATTTCATGAAATTTTCCTTCAGAACTTTCAGATGCAATTCAAATTTCTCTCCTCAGAGATCCTTCCTTGACTACCTAACAGAAGCAGCCCCCATGTCATTATAGATTGTTCCCTTATTTTATAGTCTTCATTCTGCTGAACAATATTTTATGTCTCTTCATGTTTGCTATCTGTTTATGCCACAACATATATACTCTTTCCAGTCACACATTCTCACTGTTCTAACCACAGCACCTAGAATAGTGCCTGGCAGAGAGGAACTGTGTGGCGACCTAACAAACAGATAACAAAGGGCTTGAATGCCGGAATTTTTCAGATGGAAAAAAGGGGATCTATTGGAATGTCTTCAGCGATGGGAAGGCACATGCCCAGAATTGTGCCTTAGAGAAATTATACTGGCAGCACGCAGTATGGATTAGAGAAGAGAAGACCTTGATACAGAGCTCAGAAAGAACATTGGGTTGTTTTTCTGTGTGATGTGGCTAATATTGCTCTAAGTTATATTTCTTTGTACAATAGATACAGTAGCGACTTAGAATAGAAACAGATTTTAAACTAAAGGAAATCTATTCTTTAAGACCTGTTAAACACCATACATTATGTATATTTCCCAAAGCAGCTATTGGGGTGTGTGTGTGTGTGTGTGTGTGTGTGTGTGTGTGTGTGTTTATAATGTCTTATTTGGTTGCTTAAGGCTATCAAGAAGTCTCTATAGAAATGAAGACAACTGCTAACCAAAGGACAGACATTTTACCCAGACAGTATAAAGAGTCTTGGAATTCAAAATTTGCTATAATTATTGCAGTAAAAAAAAAAAAAGTGAAGGCTTCTTAAAAAGCTTTCTGTCTCGAGACGGTATGTCCTTGTATTCCAAGAACTTAATGAGGGATAATAATAATGATCATGATAGTGATAACCTCATCAAAATCACACGAGTATGTTTAAAAAGACAAAAATGAGTTTCCCGCTGAGATGATAAAAAGGTTTTTTTGAGGCCAAGTTGAGAATTGGATTTCTACATAGTCCAATTAAGTTCACACAGAGAAAAAAAACAACAAACTGACAATTACATGTCTCCATATCTTACTCTGAACCCTGTGTAGAAACCACAACAAATCAACAATATAATTATTGATCACCTAATGTGTTGATGATTGAAAACTATTTGCAAATTTGTCATTAGCCAAATAGGAAACTAGATAATATGTGGATGGGCTAGTGCAAACATCACAACTCTAGGCAGGTAAGAGACAAAAAAATAATTCATGGCAGAATCATCTTTTTTAAATATTCAAGAGCTAGATGTTATTTATATTTCTTGACCTCTTAGGACTTCTCTATATTAGTTTGTAATAAATATTAAGGAAAAAATTAATGTATTCTCCTATTTTTTTATCACATGGCTCTCAAACCTCCCCTCCAATCCTGTAATATCTATTTAAAATACAGATCTGATTAGACTCTTCTCTGCTTATATCCTGTAATGACTACCCAGAATTTACAGGAAAAAAGCCAACCATCTAAACATGGCATATATGTTCATCTCTAGGTGCTTCACCTAATTCTTCAGCCCTGTTTCTAACCCTCCCCACTTTACACTTAGCAACAAATTAATACCGAGCTGCTTCTGGTATCTGTGCAGTTTCACAACTGCTTGCCTCTACCCACGCTGTCTGAAAAGTCCACCTTGCTCTCCTACCCCACAGTGCTACTTCCCTTTCTAACTCTTTCTCAACCTTTGAGATTAAGTTTAAACATCATCTCCTTAAGAATACATTCTCTGTATCTTGAGCCTTGATTAAGTGCCTTTAATCTAGACTTCCTTTGCACTCTGGATGCTTCTATCATATACTTATTATTAACTTTATTAGTACCCTCTTACATCACTCTACCGAATTCCTCAATAACATCTGACCTCGTTTCATTCCAGAAGTGCTTGCATTCTCATTAGATCTTCGAAATGTCTTATGAAAGTGTCATCGAGGTCATTCTTGATGCAAAATATGAATCTCCATCTAACTGTTACTATATTGCTTGACTAGTTGCAATATTTGATGTAGTTCAACTTTCTAAAATTTTTAATAAATTCTTCAGTGAAGTATGATATATATAGATATATATATATAAATTTCATAAACTCATCATATAAGGTTAATACAAATTTTTATATATTGAACATACCCATGTAATTACCATACAGGTGAAGATATCAAGGTATAGAATATTTCCAGGACCACAGAGGCCTTATTCTGGACTTCCTTGTCATGATCACTAATTCCTATTAAAAGTTAACAACCAAAGCTTGATTTTGCTCACTTTGAACTTGATATAAATGTCATAACATCATATGTAGTCTTTTGTGTTTCAAATATGTCTCCCACATTTGGGCCTGTTTGATTCACCCAATGACCTCCCGTGCAGAAATAGTTCATGGCTTTACCGAGATGGGTAGAATCCTCTTATACGAGGGCCAGCTGAGTGGCGCGGTGGTTAAACGCTGGCTTGGGAAGCCAGGGGCACCTGTTCAGGTCCCACATATGAGGGCCAGAGACACTGCCCTCAAAAAAAAAAAAAAAAGAAAAAAGAATCCTCTTATACGAATATACCACAATTTGCTTACATACTATTTGTTGATGATTATTTAGTTTCTTTCCAGTTTATAGTTATTGAGAATAACTCTGCTCTGAACATTCTTGTGCTTATCTTTTGGTGCTAATATGTGTGTATTTCTATGGATTATGAGTAGAAACAGAAAGTCAAGTTCCATGGTATGCATGTGTCAATCTTTAGTAGATACTGACAGTTTTTCAGACTGTTTATATCAATTTAAATTCTCACAGGTTAAGTATGTGATAGTTCCTCTTGTTCCATTAAATCTCCAATACTTATAATTTAAAATTTATATATATATATATATATTTATATATATATATATAAATTTTCTTTATTCATCTGTCAATACATGCAGGTTATTTCCTTCTTTTTGTTTTTATAAATAATGCTGTAATAAACACGGAGTTGCAGATATCTCTCTGAGATAGCGATTTCATCTTCTTCTGATATATATCCAGAAGTGGGATTTCTAAAACATACGGTAGCTGTATTTTTAATATTTTAAGGACCCTCCATAGTGTTTTCCATAATGGCTGTGCCAATTTAAAGTCCCACCAACAGTGTACAAGGGTTCCCTTTTCTCCACATTTAATTAGATTTGGATTTTTTTTTTTTTTTTGCTATTGAGTTATAAGAATTCTTTATATATTTTGGATATTAACTTCTTACTTGATATATGGTTTGCAAATACTTTCTCTCATTCCATAGGGTGCCTCTTCTTTCTGTTGACTGTTTCTTTTGCTGTGCAAAGTTCTTCAGTTTGATACATTCCCACTTGTTTATTTTTGCTTTTCTTACTGGTGCTTGGCTATCATACTAAAAACTTCATTGCCAAGACCAATACCAAGAGCTTTATTCCTATGTTTTCTTCTAGAACTTTTATAGTTTCAAGTCCAACATCTATATTTTAATCCATGTCAAGATGATTTTTGTGAGTGGTATAAGATAGGAGACCAATTTCATTCTTTTGCACATGAGTATCTCAGCTTCCCAGCACCATTTATAAAAAGGCTCCTCTTAGTGAGCACTGATAATCAACGTCCAGAAATGGACTCTGATGCAGTGAAGAAGCAAAATGGTCTTATTTTATAGCTATGTGAAATGTAATTATTACCCAGAACTACCTGGAAGCGGCAAGTGAGGGAAAATGAGTGGAATTTCAGTTGGAGGGCAATGATTGGCGTGGTGACAAACAGAAATGAGGAAGCTTTTGAGCTGCAGAGCTGCTCTGGTCCCCAGGTCCACAGCAGACCCACCACACAATCTGCTGCAACTCTCCTGAGCACAGCTTGCTCCACAATGTGCGGAGGCTTCCTTTCTTCTTCATTCCCCATCCTAGACACAGGCACCAAATACTGCAATTATCTTCCCCTTTGCACGGGAAGAACAAGTTCTTCGGCTTTCTGCCCACACTGCAGTTAAATACCCAAAGTTGTCAGGATATTCTTTTGTACAATGGTTTCTATTGCTATAGTCAGGGAGCTTAAATGGAAACAAACTTTTTCTTTTAAAAAAGAAATTAAGGATATAAAATTGAGTTTAAAGTAGAGTTAAAATTGATACATCTCAGAGATGTTTTTGTTATTTAAACTCTGAAATACAAAAACTGGAGAAACATCAATAAAATTTAAAGGAACTATGAAATTGATTTGGTTTTTACAATCCTAAGTGGTCGCTTTCGGTAAGCCTTCCTCTTTCTTATAAATTACCTTGAGCAGAGCTCTTTATGAAATAATGTGCCATTTACTGAAATTCTGTCTTGGTGTTCTGCTGTTAGTGAATGCCTTCCAATAAGGTTAGGCCAATTATAGAGTATAAATGATGTTTAATTTTTTTTTCTTCCTGCTGAAACAAAGGTCAAATGTCTCAGAAACCTTTGTTTAGATGGATTGAATTTTTCCCTTGTTCCAAACGAGACTCTATTTCTTGGCATGCTCCCAATTCTTGGAGAAGGCTTTTGAAGCCCTCTTCAGGCTACAGCTGAGCACGTGATGGATTAATTACAAGGATTTTTTTCATGGGATCGCAACTCCTTTAACTGGCACAGTGGGTAGTAACAAACGATTTCCCAGCACAAATTGTTGGTTTTCCTTCAGTTTGCAAAATTAATTTAGGAGAAGCAGTAGATAGTTAAGGTCAATCTCTTAGCTTAGTACAGAGCTGACAGATTAATTCCTATTAATATATTTTCATGCCGTTTTATACCTACATAGTTGCATAAGATTCTATTGCTTTTGACATCTCATTGGCTAGATTCTTTCTGACCAAAACATTTTATAGTATTCTGATCAATTTTTACACGATGTTATCATGCATCCCAGTAAATACCAGATCTCTGTTTTCTACTTGGATACTTCAACATCTTGAAATGATCATCTCTTTATTAATTCTATCTGAGAGGAACCAAGAGAGATAATGAATAAAACATCAATACAGTCATACGCTACATGACAATATTTCGGTCAATGGACCCCATATATGTTGGTGGTCTTATAACATTATAATGGAACAGAAAAATTCCTATCGCCTAGTAATGTCACTATCATAAAGCCTATCACTTGTTTCTGGTGATGCTGGTGTAAACAAACCTGCACTGCCAGTTGCATGAAAGTATAACACTTACAATTACCGTAGTAGGCTGTACCATCTAGGTTTGTGTAAGTGCCCTCATGTTCAGACAATGACGAAATTACCTTATGATGCACTTCTCAGACAGTATCCCTGTCATTAAGTGGTGCATAACTATGCATTTAATATTCTCGGTTAGAGGTTAACATTTCTATTAGGATGTGATCCGGAATAGGTTAACGTTTCCATTTCCATAAATATAAACTAGAACAGCAAGGGTAGGGACACAATTAGTGAACTGCTACAGCTGGCTATTTCCCACTACTGGTCTATTTTCTTACTCACTTGTATACATAGAAACTCAATGTTTCTTCAGCAATGGATAGTTAGGTGTTTATTTAATACATCTTCACATTTGAGTGTAAATTAACATGCCTACTAATTTCTAAAGATAACTTTACAAAGGTCTTTAAAGAATATGATTTAAAATGTAGTCTGTGGGTAAGATTTGGTTCCCATGAACTGTTATTTTCCCATTGCTAATGGAATAACGTGATAGCAGAGTCAATCCTGAGCACGGGGATTATCCTGTGTCATATAGATTAGACTTGAAGAGCATTGTATTTTCTAAAGCGGATTTACTTTTCTGGTTTGGCTTGGTTGAGGTGAACATTCAATATGTCGGTTATGTCAGTTTTCAAGGACAGTGGAACTGAACCATGTGGGGTGCCGGGTAATGAGCCTGTCATTGCTGGATCTGTGGCTCACTATCCACAGAATTGAAGGGTTGTATTTGTTCATAAATGAGAGCAAGCAATGTAAGTGTGGCTGTTCTAAATACATTAGATGATACCAATTAATCCAATTGTTGTTCCTAATGCATTTTAAAGCACTTACAAAATGATGTCAGATGGATCTTTATTAAATTTGTGAGGGCTTATATTTGACCAGTGGAAAAAAAAAATTGAGAAAAACTTTAATATATATATAAATGGCCATAAAAAATCACCTTTTGTATAAAATAATGTCATTTTTCCCCCAAGGATTATACTATTAATAGTAATGATCACCAAATTATGTGGCTTTTAACACTTTATATACATTGAGAGTTTGTAATGTGTATATATAGCTTGCCTCCAATTTTTTGATGGGCATAGAAGTTATTTTTTAAATAAGGATATATAATTAATTGATATTTACTCCACCAATTTGTAACCCTATACATTTTCAGTTCCTTGGCTTCAGAATTGCTTGCTATTTTCTTGATGTCCACTTTATGACCTGCCTTAAATTTTTTGTTTTTGAGAAAATAATCCTGAAAAGAATTCATAACAGCTTGGAATTAAGGTATAGGCCAGTAAAAAAAACAAACACAGCATCCAGGCAAACAGTAAAAAAATTCCTTTCATGTCATATATATGCAATAATACAAGAAGGATATAGTTGGATTTTTCTAGTTACTTCTAAATTCTCACTTAGTTTCTCAGGATTATTCTCTCATTTTTTATAATTCTTATATTCTCAGTTCTGTTAATATTTGTTTTATATGTTAAGGAGCTCTAATGTTCATTGCATATGTACTTACAATTTTTATACCATCTTGGTGATATCATTACATAGTTACCTTCTTTGTCTGTTGTACAGTCCATTCTTGGTGGGCCTGTTACCTGAGTCTCAGGTGGGCATGGATCATGTTTAGTTCCTAGGTAGACTGGGCTGCCTCTGTGACTTTGGTTAGTAGGGCTGGTGTCATGACAAAAGTCCATTTCAGTGTCTGTTGTTGAATTCACAGTGTCTGTTACCAGGTGTGCAGATGGGTGTAGCTCCTACCTGGTCCCTGGGCATCCTCCTGCCAGGTTACTAGGTGGGCCTGTGGGTGGACAGGACTGGCCCAGATCTCAGCCAACAGCTGCTAGAAAAGAGTCACAGAGCTGCTTCAGGGCTCACAGCTGGTAACAAGGATTGCAGGGCTGCCTGCAGAGGCACAGATGGACATGCTTCCTGCTAGGTTCCTGGGTGAGCAGGAATGTCTTCAGACCACAGTTGAACAAGGCTGGATTCAGGTGACAGGGATGCTTTAGGATCTGAAGTAGAGCTGATTTGGGCATGCCTGCCTCCTGGGGCCCAGAGAGGTATGTCTGTCATCCTGTCCCGGGGAGGGCAGTACTATGCCCAGATCATGGCCAGGAAGGCCTGGAACTGCATACAGGGCCTTACGGGATCTGCTGTCAGACTGAGGCAGGAGGGCTGCCTCCCAGGGCATGGGCGGTGGGTGTGTCTTCCACCTAGACCCTGGGCAGCAGGACTCCTTCCAGGCTCTGACCCCAAAGGGCAGTTTCAGGATATACAGTCAGACAAAATTTGATGGGCCTGCACATCAGGGGTATGACTGTGCATATCTCCCACCTTGCTCCCAGGAGGGCAGGACTGCTCCTAGACCGTGGCTGAGAGGAGCTAGATCTGGGTCATGGGACCCTTTAGAGCCCACAGCCAAGTGGGCCTGTTACCTGAGGCATATAGGTGGGTGTGACTATCTCCAGTTCCCCTGCCAGATAGTGCTGGTGACAGAACCCTAATCAAATGGGCTATGGCTGGATCCATGAAGGTCAGGGCTGTGTTAAGGTCTGTAAACGGGACCACCAGGTCAGTGACCCTGCCACCTGGGCATAGACCTGCCTTCTCAAAACAGCCTTCTGTAGTCTTGACTCCACCGGTTTCACAATTTGAAACCTGGATTCCAAAGCTCCCACAAAGGTACTTTGTCTAAATTATTGCTGCTAAGGGGAGATATAAATGAGAAACCCTCTCTATTCAGTCATCTTGCTGATGCTATCATGTGGATATTTTTGTTTTAATTTAATCCAGTTTATCCATCTTTTCCTTTGTTTGTACTGTCATATGTATATGTGAGTGTGTGTGGATCTGTGTTGTCTTCTGAATTATTTTAAAACTTTCTCCTTGTCTTCCTCTATTTTCAGAAGTTTACCTATGGTATGCCTAGGTTTGTTTTTCTCTGAATTTATTTTGTTTGTGTTTCCTAAAATTTCTTGAATATATGCCTTAATGCCTTCGATTGTTTTGGAAAATTATTGGCCATCACGACTTTATAATTCTTTTTTCTTCTGGAACTCTAATATACATATAAAAGAACTATTCTTATCTGTATTTTTCATTCTGTTATGCATTAAGCTATAGCCTGAGTATTTTCTACTGATCCATCTTCCAGTCATTAATTCTAATGGTCTCATCTGCTATGTTAAACCCCAATATTGAGTTCTTGATATCTTAATATCCCTTATTACATTTTTTTGTTCTAGATTTATTAATTTTAATTTTGCAACAGATTCCAGCTCTGTGGGAAAATTTTCATATTGCTATTTACTTTCTTGAGTATCACAATCACGTTCACTTTAAACTCAAACGCAGATAACACCTATCGCTGGGTTATGTATATTTTTCTTTTCTAAATTTTTTTTAAAGATTTTATTGGGGAATTGGGGGAGAGGACCAGCTAAGTTGTTGTTCTTCAATCTTCGTTGTGGAGGGCGCCAGTCACCATCTGGCTTCCTGTCGGCATCTCATGGCCTCTAAGCTCAAGGTGCTGTGTTCAATCTTAGCTGCGGGTGAGCATAGCCACCATCCCATGTGGGAGTCAAACCAGCAGCCTTGTTGTTAAGAGCACACGCCCTATCCACTGAGCCATCCGGGCGGCAGCTCATCTCAAGGTGCCAAGTTCAGTTTAAGTTGCGGGTGGAAGTAGCCCACCATTGAACAGGCAATCTTGTTGTTACACCAGCTGAGCCATCCTGCCACCTGTTGGCAGCTCAGGGACAGCTCAGCTCGGGAGCAACGTTCACCGGTCCATATGGGAATCAAACCAGTGGCCCTGTTGCTCAGAGCTCGCGCTCTAAACCAACTCTTAACCAACTGAGCCACTTGGCCAGTGCTGGGTTATCTATATTTTGACTACTATTATCTGCATTTCTCTGGTCATATTTGTTGGATTGCCTGGAATTGTTGATTTAATGATGGAAAACTATGAAATATTGTAGAAACTTTGAATAATTTTTCTTCCAGAGCAAGTTAACTCTGTCTTCTTTTTGAGCACCTGAGTTAGGGAAAATCTCATTAACTTCCCACAGGACTGAGCTGTCTTGTGTGTGGGTTATAGTTTTTGTAAAATGGGATCATCTCCTGTTTACTTGTGAAGGATCCCAATGAAACCTGAATAGGGTCCTCCTTTTTGTGAGGCCTTTAACTCAATTTATACATCCTCAATACCAGGTGCTACATTAAAGAAACAAAAAGAGGGCCGGCCGAGTGGCGCGGTGGTTAAGCGCTGGCTTGGGAAGCCAGCGGCCCCGGTTCGGGTCCCACATATGAGGGCCAGTGACACTGCCCTCAAAAAAAAAAAAAAAAAAAAAAAAGAAATATATGAGAATACATAAACAACTAAGTGTAAGGCAACAAATTTGATAACTTGGATGAAATGGAAAAATTTCTAGAAAGACACAAACTACCAAATCTGACACAAGAATATCAAACCGTTTCTAGAGTAGGAAATTCAAGTAGACTAATAAAAAATAGAGTCAGTTAGCAATGTCAGATCTGCCCCCCAACACACAGAAAATCTAGGTTTCACTGTGTTCTATGTTTTCTGTTTTCTACCAACACTTAGAGAATTAATGCCAATCCTTCACAAACGTTTCCAAAAAACAGGAGAGGGAAAACTTCCAAACTTATTCTATGAGGCTAGTATTACCCTGATTCTAAAATCAAAGACAACACAAGAAAAATATGGACTGATATGACTTATGAATATAGAAGTTGAAGTCCTCAATAAAATACTAGCAACCATAGCTACATAAAGCATAAATAGTCGAAAGGAAGATCTCAAACCACTTTTATTTGCAAGAGATATGATATTATAACTATTAAATCCAAGAACATGAACTAAAATATTTACTGGAAACAAAATGAGAATTAGTTTAACTGATTATAAGATTAATATATTTAAATTGATTGTTTTTTTACTAAAAATGTTACTAATTTGGAATATATTATGAATAAATATGCTGTTTACATTGTTAAAAATATGGCCGCAGAATAAACTGAACAAAAGTTTCAAAACCTAAAGTTAGAAGAAATTTAAAACTCTATGCAGTGCATTAAAGGCAACTTAAAAAACTGAAAAGGCATATTTTTCTTAAATAAAAAGACCAATATTATGTCAATTATTTATAAAACAATTAGTAAATTTATTTCCACCTTCAATCAATAAGCCAATAGATATTTTACCTTGACAAAATGTTTATAAAGTAGTTCTAGAACAACACACACACAGACATACAAACAAGTCCAAAAGACACTCCAAAAAAATATGGTAATGAGTGTGGAAATGAAGAGGATATTGTAGTCCTACCTAATACTAAAATATATGAAATAAAACTTCAATATGTAAAGGAGTTTGGTGCTAGAAAACTAGGCAGAGTTATGGTGTAGCTCAAAATTACAAGGCTATTTAGCTATGAGTGGCAGTGTTTCATACCAATGAAAAAATTAATCACCACTCAATAAATTGTTTTTGAGGAGCTACCTGGATGCTGAGGGAAAATTAATATAATGTCATATTCCTAATATCCTTCTAGAATTAAATTACAGATATTTTAAATAAAACATATGAGTGAACCTAATATTAAACTGGGGAAAGTGTCTCTTGGTGTAATTCAACAACCAGAAGCCAAAAAAAAAAAAAAAAAAAAAAAGGCTGGTATTAAATAGATACATACTATTACAGACAGAGCTGTTGGTAGGACCCTAAGCACAAACTTCTATAAAGAAAATGTAATGTTCTCCTCTATAACTTAAAACTTTTACATCCTTTCTTCCTTAAGTTCCACTCACGGGAACGCTCCTCATTCAGATCCTAGTATCCGTGGAAAGGTTGTGAACAGAATTGCTTACTGAAAATGCCAAAATTATAAATAAACAATGACATTATTGACTACAAAATTGCAGCCATGAAGTGGAATATTATACTGTCACCAAAAGGGATGAAATTTTCATAGAACTACGGGTACACACAAGAGAGCACTGCAGTATATTTTCAAAATAATGAAATAAGGCAAGCTGTAAAAGAGTATATTATAGATATAAATATACCTATGATTGTTTATGAATATGCATAAGATATACACTGCATATTGGTAGGAATAGCAATCTCAGCAAGATTCATTCTTCTACTTTTGTTCTAACACTGTTATTTAAATTACTATACCTTCATGTCTTGATTTTTATATTAAATGATTTTATGTCAGTGCAAATTTGTGCTTAAAAAAATTGTCTTGATTAATTTTTTTCTTATTCTTTTAATTAAATTTATAACTAGGTTATGAAGTTCCATGAAACTCTGATGACATTTTGAAATGCATTAATTTGAACTTATAAAGTGATTTAAAAGGAATTAATATCTACATAGGACTGACACTTTCATGCCCCAAATAGCATAACTCCAGACTTTAATTTTCTTTTTTGTCTTTCTATAAACTTTCTTGGATTGTCTCCATAAAATGTTTGCACCACTTTTTATAAATTAAAATTTTTTAATTTACAATTTGTAAATATAAAATACATTCATTTTGTTGTTGTTGTTGCAATGATGACCTGTGATGTTTTCCTAAGATTTAATTGATTGTTGCTCTTGTATAGAAACATAATTGAATTTTTATGTTGATCTTGTATATGGCAATCTTGTTGAATTTTATTACTTCTATGTATTTTAAATTGGTTGATTTGCTTCGCTTATGTTTATAGAAAAACTATATTTTCTTTAATTGTCTTTTTCTATTTTGAGTGTTAGTACTTTGCCTTAAATAGTTGTAAAATCAGTTGTTCAGTCACTCCTCCAGTTCTTTGCTCTGAAATAGTTTGTATAAGATAATTATCTTTTTTCTTGAATATTTCTTAAAGATATTTGAGCTTTTGGTAATTTTGTGTGTGTGTGTTTTAATATTTCAAATCTGCTTTTAATAATTTTTGGTATTAATTTCCTAGAAATGAGTCCATTTTATTATTTTATCTAGATTTTCAATTTTGCTAGTATAATTTACCAACATTGTTCTCTTATAATTTCTAGTTTGTTTGGATTTTCTACTGGATTTCATTACTCAATTTTTTTCTTTGTAATTACTTCTGATATCTTTCCTCTCCTTCATTGCTTAAATAGAAAATTTTCTAAGTTATTTTTTTTTTCACATAATAACTTCTCAGTTTTTCAACAATTTCCTACTACTTTGTTTTTCATTTTATCATTTCTAACTTGTTTGCTGGTTTGTGTTTTGGTATTTTTTTTGCTTGATTCTGAAAGAATGTTTAGTTTTGATGATTTAATTCACTATTTATCACCTATGTACAATTTGCTCTTTATTCATTTGTTTTCATATCAACAATTCAATTTGGTTGATAGAAACAATAGGTTTCTAATTTGGTTTTTTATTGTCATCTGTTTTTGTCGTATAGCATCCTGTTTTAATTTCAAAGATAATTCCTTTCATTGTCTCATGTACTCGTTTTAAAGATCTTTTGTGATTTTTCTAGTAACTCTAATTTCTTTCAATATGACATCTCCTTATTGTTGTGTCTCTATATCGCCCTTCAGATTTTTTCCCCTCAGTTTCTGTGAATCTCTACCAGTTGTCTTCTGGCAGCTAAAGCTATTTCCTCCGTGACTACAGAGGTCTGATCACCTGAAATGGTAGAATTCTGTGTTCCCATGTGGGACTGCGCCGCCTGTTGGAATGGCCTTGCGTGTGGCAAGCACTGGGCTCTTCCCGGCTGTTATCACTTGTTAGGCATGCCCTATACTCATAGCTTCAGTCTTCTGTGAATCTTTGTTACTCTTCTTTGGGAGTTTTCATGTGTATCACTAAGCTTAATTTTCATAGTCTGTCATTTTTCAGGCTACATGTAGCTGAGGGAGATTTAAACCTGAGTTCACTAACCGTAAATATAAAATTACTGTATTACTTTTATATTGAAAATTCTTTTAAAAGTTTAAAGTATCTGCAGTGCCTGGAATATATTAATTTCTTTTAAATATTTGTTGGACTAAAATGAATTTATAGTTCCAGACAATTAAATTTAATAAGCATAGACCTTGCTACTTAATCAAAGTTATCATTTTCAATCCTTTATTACTATTCAT
The DNA here is from genome assembly GCA_033961575.1 of Aselliscus stoliczkanus. Taxonomy (NCBI): domain Eukaryota; kingdom Metazoa; phylum Chordata; class Mammalia; order Chiroptera; family Hipposideridae; genus Aselliscus; species Aselliscus stoliczkanus. The sequence goes on along the minus strand of CM066740.1, from coordinate 37,798,030 downwards.
TTCCATACCATACATACACTTATCATAAAACAAAGCCATTTATTTACTTTACTGAACCATAGAATCTAGATCTATTACATGCCCTTTACATGGAAATTCTAATTAGCATTCATTCATTATTGCTTTCACATCATTTATCCTTTTCACTGAAAACTGTGTAACTTTTTAGTATATCTTTTTTCATTGACTTCCTCACAAATCATAATTAGAATTTTATTTAAAAACTGGCATTTCCGCCTGCCGAGTGGCGCGGTGGTTAAGCGCTGGCCTGGGAAGCCAGCGGCCCCGGTTCAGATCCCACATGTGAGGGCCAGTGACACTGTCCTCAAAAAACAAAACAAAACAAAACAAAAAACTGGCATTTCCTTGACAAAGGAGAGTGTTTTCTCTTCTAATACTGTTCATGGCGTAAACTCAAATTTTATAGATGCTCATGCTCAGAAACTCACTCTAACTTCGCACCTTTTTCTGATGATTGCACTTTACTTGCCTCTTGCTCTATAAATTCTATAATAGATTTTGCCCAAAAGTAATGGAATTTGACCTGAGGATACAAACTAAAGAAGTTTGCTTTCAGCATGAACTCTGAAGTTAGTCTAATTTAAAAGTAATCATTTCTTAAAGCATCTGAGCAATTTAGTATTTATTACATTTGGGGCTTTTTCAAAGACAGTCAGGTATTAAAATACTTTTCAAGCATAGGCCTCGCTGTCCTCTAGTATGAACTACGGAGAGATCATATGGTAAGACAAGTGTGAACCTAGTTTGAGAAACTTTAAATCATGTTTTACTGTTTAAGTACCTCTTCCAGCTCTCAAGCTAGTTACATTCTTTAAATTTCAGGGCTCAATTTTTTTCTCTAAATACTATACATTCCTTAAAATACAGGCAACAGGCCAATGGCCAATATGACCATAGAATGATTTTAGGTGATTTGATACCTTCTCAAAAGTTATATTTTAGTTAAATAGGACATAGAGCATTTTGGAGAATTGAGTAATACTGCTGTTAAATGTTAAAATAATGTGTCATTTTTACCCCATTTTATACCAGATAAGCCACAATCAGCATGATGCCACTGCAATTTTAGATTTACATCTCTTTTCTTTTCCTTTACTTCCATGGTTTCTGTGGGGGAATTTATTGATTACAGAGGACTTATCTGTCACTAAGAAGCTTTTATTTATTTATTTGGTTGGGTTGTTTTTATTTTGAAATAACCAAGAACACATTTGTTGGAATGAAAACTGGTAAGCCTAGTGTGATAATGCATGATAAAGGCACTACTGTTTATTACCAGGGGAGATTTTGTTTCTTTAAATCTCCACTGTCTGAAAGGGAGGTGATTTGTAGGCTAGGTAAGAATTTTTGCAGGGAAAAAAAGTATCTTACTGAAAGCTTTTGGTTGAGTTCATGAAAAGATATTCAGAAGGGATTATCTTATACTAGCTTGTGATCTAATTACACAGAATTACAGATTTGAGATCCATTTGAGGAAAAGAGGCATCTTTTTCCTGTCTGAATCTCTTATGCAGGCTGAGTTTCGCATTCATGTGATGAGTAGCCAATGTAGAGAAAACCATCCACATGACTTTCTTCAGTAGCAGGATATGGAAAGCAGGGTCTGAAAGAAGACAATTGCCAAGGGGATGAAGTTGAATTCATACTTTATGTTTTTCATTAGGATGCAGTTTTAGTTGATCAGATATTTAAATGTGGAAAATTAAAATCACTGAAGAAAGCATTGATTTTTAAAAATATAATCTTGGAATATGGAAGATCTTTCTAATAATGTTAAAATTTGATGAAAGTCATAAAAGAAAGGTAATATATTTGGATACCACAGAGAAAATTAAAAGATGAATAGCAAACAGGAAAAAATATAGTTGTGACATAAACAATGTCTCATCATGTATATATGATTACATATATACATACACACATATATATGTAAAATTTTAATATGTATATAAAGCAATTCCTAGTAGAAAAAACAAGCAAAGACTACCCCCATGGAAAGTTCATTTTAAAAGATGCAGGGTCGGCTGAGTGGCTTACTTGGTAAAGAGCTCACTTGAGTGCGAGCTGAGCTCTTAACAACAGCAGTTCGATGCCCAGCATGAGCTGAGCTGCTGCTAAACTGCCAACAGGTGGCAGGATGGCTCAGCTAAAAAAATTTAAAAATTAAAAACATAAAAAAATAAAAAAGTAAAAGATGCTAAAGGTCTTTTTAAAATATAAAAGAATTCAATCTTACTTAAATAGAAATTCATTCTGAATCTTCAAAAAACAAAATTAAACAGACAGATGTAATATAGTGAACCAATGGAATTCTACACACAACATAAAAGAATAATGCACCAACATCTGAAGGAATATTGACACTCATGCATTCGTGGTTGGACAGTAAATGGTATACCCTCTGTAGAGTATAATTTAGTAATATCCTTCAGTATTACAAATGGACATAGCATAAATGTACACTGACCATATGAAACACTGTAAATAATCCCCAAAGGATAAAATACATCTAATGTCAACCAGATTTGTCTAAGTAATCCATACATAGGATCACCAACCACAAAAATGGGGAGGCTCTCTATGTACGATCATGGCATAACTTCTAATATTTATGTAGAAAAAGCCAAGTACACAACAATGTGTGTAATTCAGTAATCCTTCATGTTAACAATGGGTGAGCTAACAGACTATTTGCTTGTATATGTCTAAAGTATTTCCAAAAGGGTATATACACAAAAAGGAAAAGGTAAGATTCATTAATTTCCCCCAAGGAGAGGAACTTATGTGACTGAGGGCAAGGGTGGGAGCAAATAAAAAATTTTGTATATTTTTTGTAACTTTACATTTTTGAACCACATGAGTACAATATATATCTAAAATATTAAAATTAGAAAGCTATAAAAATGAAAAATATTGTCAATTTTGCATAGACAAGAGTCTGAGTGCAGTGGTTGCCTCTGGAGTAAGGTATAAGAATGATACAAGGGCCGGCAGAGTGGCACGGTGGTTAAGCGCTGGCTTGGGAAGCCAGCAGCCCCAGTTCGGGTCCCACATGTGAGGACCAGTGACACTGCCCTCAAAATAATAATAATAATAATGATACAAGAACTATCTATATACCACTTAGAAAATAACAAAGGCAACTTAGACAAGATGAGGAACCAAGACTCTTTCGGACCATATGGCACAAATAATTTTTAATTGTTTCATGGTAAACATGTACTAACAAATGTAGTAAACCCTCCCAATAGCAATTTAGTTTGTCTTTTTATAAAACAAATTTAAATTCAAAGGACAAAATCATGCTCTTGATCAAGCAAAGAAAAGGGGGAAAAATTACAAAATGTAGAGAGCCTTGACTTAGACTCCATAAAATTCACATGGGGCTAGCATTTTGTTCTTCTCTCACTGAATCTGAAAGGATTTCTTCCTCAACTTCTTTGATTTTTTTTTTTCTCCCTTTCTCTTTTCTGTCCAGGTCTGCCTTATCTCAATTATAGCACATTATGCCTTCTCGTAGTCACTACAAAACTATTGTGAGGGTTTATGTCAACTACCTCCTAATTGAGCCACTCATAGAAAACTGACTGACTTGGTCAGTGGCCTACTTTATGGACCTTGGGGGGGAGGAGGGGGAAGAATTATATTAATTCATTCCATTTCATGCATTGTTTGGCCTTGGGTCATGGGTTTATATAAGCCCTTATAGCTGTGACCAACAAGCCATGGGATGTGAAGATTTCTTTACACAACTACATCAGAAAGGGCTATGAGCCAAGTAAGATGACTTTATAATAGCAATAAGCTGTATCCTAATACCTTACTGTGATCAAGCTGACTTTGTTTACATGGAAACAATTCTCACTCCAACATGTAATTTATTTTGTAACTTATGTTGTTTTCTCCATAAAATTCTGAATTTTAAAAACAACAGCAATAAAGTAGTTTTCCAAATACTGTTAGAGATTGTGTTAGGGTGGACTCTACAGGTCTGGTAGTGAAGATATCTATTCTTCAAATAAGTGATAAAACATGTCTCACACCACTCAGAACAATGTTTTCATTAGGCAACGCTCTAGGGAAATGTGATCTGCAGTAAATGTACACATGTAGCTCTGAGAACAAGGGATACAGATGCTCAAGAATTCTTCCTGACATCGTGCCACTTAAAATACACTAGATGGAAACTAACAGAATGAACTCTATCAATTCTTCTCACAGTTAATCTGAGAAATAATCTCAGAGTGAATTTAACAGCTATTTTATCTTTAGAAGATCTAAAGTAAGATGCTTTAGGAAACTACAGTATTTCCATCAGTCTTTCTAAATGACCATAAGTACGATGTGAGTTACCACAGCAAGTGGTATTTCAAAGATTAGTAAAGATTTTATGTTTCTTTGTTATTGTGTGTCACTGAGGCTCATGTTTTCTTCAGATTATGGTAACCACACATTTGTGTGGCAACACAGAGAACATGCAGTCAGTATCGATTATAGCACACACAACAGTGGGCATGATGGCTAAATAGGAATGCCCCTAAATACTCTTGCTAGGGAATATTTAGTGGCAGTTGCAAACAAAGACAAAGAGGATAAAATATAGGAAAGCAATTCCAGGTTAACAAAAAAAGCATATAACAAATATTTTGCAGAAAGTATTGAAGGAGGGACATACTTTAATATTAATTGGTGGAAAATCATAGGGACAAATAATTTTACAAAAAGGACCCTGGATCTCAGTCTTTCTGTGGGTCAGTAATACTACCTGTGGCACATAGGACAACATCATCAGATCTGTGATAACACCAGCAGTTTAACTAAGCTATCCATTTGGAAACATGGACTAAGCTTCGACTGAGATTTTGAAAAGATGCATATAGCACATAGTAGAATCATTACTATAACCAACAATGCACATCTACCTTTACATGGAACATGACTATGAAACCGGCTGAGTGTTCATATTGATTTTTATTAATAAAAGATCAAAGTACTAAACTTATGAACCTTGGTCTTAGAGAGAATTTTATGAATTAAACCTCAAAGATAAGGGAAATAAAATCAAAATAAGTGAATGGGACTATATCAAACTAAAAATCTTCTGCACCGTCAACAAAACAAACCATCAACAAAACAAAGAGGCAACCAATCGAATGGGTTATTGAAAACAACACCTCCAATAAGGGGCTAGTATTTAAAATATGGAAAGAAATCAACAACAAAAAACAATCTAATTAAAAAATGGGCAGAGGAGGGCTGGCTGAGTGGCTCAGTTGGTTAAGAGCTAACTCAAGAGTGCGAGCTCTGAGCAACAGGGCTGCTAGTTTGATTCCTGGCCTGAGCTGAGCTGCCACTGAGTTGCCAACAGGTGGCAGGATGGCTCAGCTAAAATTAAATACATAAATACATAAATAAAAAATGGACAGAGGATCTGAACACACACTTCTCCCAAGAAAACATACAAATGGCCAACAGATATATGAAAAAATCCTCAGCTTCTCTAGCTATTAGGGAAATGCAAATCAAAACCGCAATGAGATATCACCTCACACCAGTTAGAATGGCTATTATCAACAAAACAAGTAATAACAAGTGTTGGAGAGGCTGTGGAGAAAAAAGGAACCCTCATACACTGTTTGTGGGAATACAGATTGGTGTAGCCACTATGGAAGGCAGCGTGGAGGTTCCTGAAAAAATTAAGAGTAGAATCACCATATGACCCAGCAATCCCTCTCCTGGGTGTCTACCCCAAAATTTGAAAACATTTAGGTATAAAGATATATGTACTCCAATGATCATTACAACTTTATTTAAGGTGGCCAAGACATGGAAACAACCAAAGTGTCCTTTGATAGATGATTGGATAAAGAAGATGTGGTGTATATACAATGGAATACTATTCTGCCATTAAAAAAAATGAAATAGCTTTTTCGCAATGGGTTTGCCGCCAGAACACATGTGTAGTGAAAACTACCGTTAAACCTAACCCAAAATGGGAAAAGAAAAGGCACACATCAACATCGTTGTCATTGGACACGTAGATTCCCGCAAGTCTACCACTACTGGTCATCTGATCTACAAATGTGGTGGGATCGACAAAAGAACCATCGAAAAATTTGAGAAGGAGGCTGCTGAGATGGGAAAGGGCTCCTTCAAGTATGCCTGGGTCTTGGATAAACTGAAAGCTGAACGTGAGTGTGGAATCCGCATTGATATCTCCCTGTGGAAATTCAAGACCAGCATGTATTATGTGACCATCATTGATGCCCCAGGACACAGAGACTTTATCAAAAACATGATTACAGGGCCGGCCGAGTGGCGCATCGGTTAAGCGCTGGTTTGGGGATGCCAGCGGCCCCGGTTCGGATCCCACATGAGGGCCAGTGACACTGCCCTCTACAGCTAACAACAGCTCCACCTGGAGCTGGGCTGTGCGAGCCCCGATGATGGTGTGGGCTGCAGCCCCTGCTGCAGTGGGCTGCCATAGGCTACAATGAGTGCCCGGCAGCCAGCGTGAGCGGCTGGCAGCCAAGCGTGAGCTGCCAATAGCTGCGGTGAGCGACATCCAGAGGCCAGTGACCGATCTGCCTCATCCAGGAAGAGCGCAATGACGATACCAACAGTGAAGCAACATCCTCCGCAACTAAACTGAAGAACAAAAAGACAGCAACTTGTCTGTTCCCCTTCCCCGATTCCCCAATGCTGTTCCCCTCCGCCAATTCCCCAATAAAAAAAAATCTTTAAAAAATTAAAAAAAAAAAAACAAAAAAAACAAACATGATTACAGGCACATCTCAGGCTGACTGTGCTGTCCTGATTGTTGCTGCTGGTGTTGGTGAATTTGAAGCAGGTATCTCCAAAAATGGGCAGACCCGTGGGCATGCCCTTCTGGCTTACACACTGGGTGTGAAACAGTTAATTGTGGTTGTTAACAAAATGGATTCCATTGAGCCGCCTTACAGGCAGAAGAGATATGAGGAAATCGTTAAGGAAGTCAGCACCTACATTAAGAAAATTGGCTACAACCCTGACACAGTAGCGTTTGTGCCAATTTCTGGTTGAAATGTTGACAACATGCGGGAGCCAAGTGCTAACATGCGGTGGTTCAAGAGATGGAAAGTCACCTGTAAAGATGGCAGTGCCAGTGGAACCACACTGCTTGAAGCTCTGGATTTCATCCTGCCACCAACTCGTCCAACTGACAAATCTTTGCGCCTGCCCCTCCAGGATGTCTACAAAATTGGTGGTATTGGTTCTGTCCCTGTGGGCCACGTGGAGACTGGTGTTCTCAAGCCCGGCATGGTAGTCACCTTGGCTCCAGTCAACGTTACAAATGAAGTAAATTCTGTTGAAATGCACCATGAAGCTTTGAGTGAAGCTCTTCCTGGGGACGTGGGCTTCAATGTTAAGAATGTGTCTGTCAAAGATGTTCGTCATGGCAATGTAGCTGGTGACAGCAAAAATGACCCACCAATGGAGGCAGCTGGCTTCAATGCTCAGGTGATTATCCTGAACCATCCAGGCCAAATCAGTGCCGGATATGCACCTGTGCTTGATTGCCACACAGCTCACATTGCTTGCAAATTTGCAGAGCTGAAGAAGATTGATCGCAGTTCAGGCAAGAAGCTGGAAGATGGCCCCAAGGTTTTGAAATCTGGTGATGCTGCCATCGTTGATATGGTTCCTGGCAAACCCATGTGTGTTGAGAGCTTCTCTGACTACCCTCCCTTGGGTCATTTTGCTGTTCGTGACATGAGACAGACAGTCACTGTGGGTGTCATCAAAGCAGTGGACAAGAAGGCAGCTGGAGCTGGCAAGGTCACCAAGTCTGCCCAGAAAGCTCAGAAGGCTAAATGAATATTATCCCCAATACCTGCCACCCCAGTCTTAATCAGTGGTGGAAGAACGTCTCAGAACTGTTTGCCTCAATTGGCCATTTAAGTGTAATAGTAAAAGACTGGTTAATGATTACAATGCATGGTAAAACCTTCAGAAGGAAAGGAGGATGTTTGGTGGACCATTTGTTTTTTTGTGTGTGGCAGTTTTTAAGTTATTAGTTTTTAAAATCAGTACTTTTTAATGGAAACAACTTGACCAAAAATCTGTCACAGAAATTTTGAAACCCATTAAAACAAAGTTTAATGAGAAAAAAAAAAAGAAATAGTGCCATTTGTGACAACATGGATGGATCTTAAGATTATCATGCTAAGCAAAATAAGTCAGACAGAAAAAGTCGAGAACCATATGATTTTACTGAAAGCAACAAAGGAACAAGACAAACAAAAGAAGAAACAAAAACTCATAGACACAGACAATAGTTTGTGGTTGCCGGCAGGTAAAGGGAGAGGAGGGTAGTTGATGAGGGTAAAAGGGATCAAATATATGGTAATGGAAGGAGAACTGACTCTGGGTGGTGAACACACAATGTGATATGTAGATGATGTATTATAGAACTGTACACTTAAACACAACCTATATAACTCTACTAACCATTGTCACTCCAATAAACTTTAATTTAAAAAAAGGATTTTGCTTAAACAAAAGGAATAATACAATCACCTAATGGATGACAGGAATTCTAAAAATAGGAGATCTAATATGTCTTTTTTAAAGATGAAGTTTTTATGTACAGGTAACATAGTATAGTTTAGTAAATTTCAGTGAGTCACAGGCACTACCTTCTTCCTTGAATGACTTAGTGGCTCCCACTCTTAGGATTTGCTCAGCAAGCCTCTGCTTGCTCATCAAAGAATTTTACAACCAGAACTGTGGGTCATTGGGGTCAAAGGCAGCAACCCTACAGCCAGAGACAAGGTCAAGTCTGGCTAAGTACTCCCCAAATCTCCATGAAGACCCTGACAGGTTTCCAACAAAAATGAATTATTTTCCTTCCTTTCTGGTTAGTGTCTGTGCCAGCTACGGTATTTCACACACTAGCAACATGTAAAGTGTTAGTGCTTGAGGGAATCACAGCAAACTTCTTCAAGTGTCTCAAATTGTCGATTGAAATACAAAAAAGAACAACAAAAACAATAACTAAAAACCTGAGGCTCAAAAGAATGAAGGCACTTGATTGACACAAACCACAACCAAAAGGAAAAAGCAAATCTTCCCTATTTGTATTCGGGGAGCAATACCTCATCTCTTCAATTATTCTTTGATCATCATTTTTTTAATGTCATTTCTCAATATCTCAGTGTTATCTGTGTATTCTATGTATGTGGAGAACTTTTAAAGTATAAAATGTGACTTTTAAAGTACAGTGTTGACCATGTGATATCTAAAAGTTTATTATTTGTCAGGGAATATTTTGATGAGTGTGTATGTATTGGTAGGCACAGGAAATTAATGTCCAAAGGTAAAGATGCATATTTTTGTGTTATTAAGTAAAAACCTATTTAAAAGTTTATATTTATCTTACTGTAATATTTACATCTTGAAATATGTGACCACCTTTGTGTTATTGAGCTATTCCTGTGGTAATAAAATGGCTAAGATAAGGTAAATACAATTTTTAATAGAACTTGCTATATTCTAGCATGCCTGCATGCATGTACACACACATTCAGCCAAAGATAATTCAGTAAGCAACTGAGCAATCATATACTAAGTCAGAATATAAAGGCATCAAAAATTAGAGAAGTCTTTCTAATATTTCAACCACATTTAACAAATTTGTAAGTATTGAAAATGTCCATCTTGGTTTAGTAGACAGTTTCTTCCATCAATTTTACATATTCAGTAAAATACAACATTGTTTTTCCCCAAAATTTTATAGGTACTTCTACAAAACATAAGCCAGTATGCATATTTCTTTAAAAACTATTTTAAATTAACTCTCAAATTCTTAAAATGGAGCTATTAATAGATGTGAAATTAGATTTGTTTCCCCCAAAGAAAATCATTCTTTGTAACTGACTATAAGCAGAAAGGACATATTCATTGTATCTCTAAATCAGAAGCTGCCAAATGTTGCTTTCATGTTGATTTCACTTGGGAATTATATTGAAATAATTAGACAAATTCTCAGATATTTGTTCATGATTTCTTGTTATGGGGAAAATAACCAGATTTGAAAGTTAAAATTAAAAAGGTCAAAGAAAATAATATTCCTCATATGGAAAGCTAGGAAAGCAGCTGTTTATGATCTATTTCTTTCCTATTATTGGAAATAAACCTTTTGAGGAAGAAAAAGAGGCAGGTGACCCAGTCTAGTCACCTTTTAAATTTGATGGTAACTGGACCCTCAGTCATACAGGCTTGTGTTTGCTAAGAGGAGAGTCCCTATATATGGAATGCTTTGGTAGGATGTTCCTGGTTTAGGGTTCCTTGTGGTAAATAAATCTAGAATGTAGATTCAGGAGGCATGGCATCATGGAAAATGTCACATTAGCTATGTAGCTATCTGGGTATAAAATGGAGATTCTTAGAACTTTCAGCACTCCCTGCTCCATAAGTTAACCCATATACCTTATTAGAAACCAAATCTATTACTCTGGGCCAGAGTGTAGGTCTCACACGAGAAGAATGTGGGGAGATGTCCTTGATGTCCCAAACCTCTCCTTGCTTTATTCATGTGTCTTGTTCAAAGTATCTTTGAATTAATTAGCAAATCATGCGTCTGGGCAATATCTTTTATTCATATGAATCTGATTGGATGATTTGATCTTCCTGATTGATAGCTTGATCATTTATTCATATTCCCCCCTCTTGGAACATTTTAGTATCAAGCTTTGCAAACTCACAGTCTGTCCACCACAATCTCCTTTGGTAAATGTTATCATGGCAGTGCAAGAAGCCTCACAGTCCCATGCCATTGCTCCTCAATCAGACTCTCATTCCCATAGCGCTCTACCACCACCTTACCTGCATTTATCCTACCCGTCCTACAGTTCCTAATACTTCTACTGTGTCCCTTAGTACTCAGAGATAATAATCAACATAATCCAGTCTTTCTTTTTTTTTTTTTTTTTTGAGGGCAGTGTCACTGGCCCTCATATGTGGGACCCGAACCGGGGCCACTGGCTTCCTAAGCGAGCGCTTAACCACCATGCCATTTGGCCGGCCCTTCAACGTATTTTCTGGATATTTCTCCAGAAATATTTTGAAGTATTTTGTTTTAAGTGTAACCTAGTTTTCTTCTGAGAATAAACCTCATGAGAGTTCCTTTACAGGGAGATTTTGTGTCTCACATCTCTTGTCTCACGGAGTCTGAAGACAGATGTCTATCTTGCCCCTCACTGCCTTTCATCGCCATTGTTTTTCTGTCTCCCTTTAACTCTTATACTGATGACCCACCTTGCTGCAGTCTTCTATGAACCTTTGAGCATTCATTCCTTGGTGATTTTGGTCTTTGGCTCACTATAATATAATTCATCAAGTTTGGCTGTTGCCCGCAGACATCCATGGCTGTGAAAATGTATGGTAAATGTTATCATGCCTAACATACATGGCTGTAAAATGTGTTCATCTAGCAAATTTTTAAATGGCATGAAATCCAAAGAAAGTTCTCTTCTTCAGAATCTGAAGACCCTATTATTATCAAAGACTCTTGCATCCTGTTGTCCAAATCTTTTCCAAATTCATTTAAAAGATAGTTCTAATAACCTGGCTTCTCGGTTCCTTGACCTTCTCTTCAATTACTTTGACTTCCAGTCCATTTTAGCCAATCATTCCTATGTTTATACTTTAGACATTTAATTCCTAATCATTTTTTTAAAGTCTTAAGTCTCTACCCTTATTTATTAAACTGTTATATAGATACATGTATATAGATAAAAGCACAAATACAGATACAGAAATAGATAGAAAGAGATTTAGAAGGAACATTTCAAGGACTTCCTGGCTTATCCACAATCAAGGAAACTGGGCACTTCTAAAGATTGTGTTTATTTAGTTTTTTGTCGATACTAAAATGATTCCTCAAACTTTCCCATATAATGGTATGAAGAAATTTTCTCTATGCTGATTTTTACTTCCTTATACAATGATAGTCATATGGTACTATGAAATGTATTTTGAAGATTCAATATTAAAATTTTGTCTTTTTTTCCCAGACATTTGGTCCCTGACAATTACTTTTAAATTATCTGCTTATTATTTTTTATATTTGTCATATATTAAGTGTGTGTCGGGAGGAAGCAGAGACCAGAAATATGTTTAAGACAAGAGACACCTGAAGAAGTGATTGTGTTAGCCAAATAGACAGGGTTTGATAAGGCAGAAGGATAAACAGGGAAAATCATTAAAATTTCTTTTTATAAAAGTATGTAATTTACCTGCATTACCATGTACAGTTATAAACTGTTCTTCTCAATTCGTTTTACAATCATATACACTCATGTGGTCTGGCCCCCACCCCAAAACAAGATATATAACGTTTCAATCACTTCAGAAAGGATTCTCATTCTCCTTTGCAGTTCAACCCCTCTCCCCTGCACCCCCCACTGGAGGATCCATTCACTGACTTGTATCCCTAAAGCTTCATTTTTCCTATGTGAGGACAACATAGAAATGGGATTTATATTATTTTACTCATTAGAGGTTGAGAGAAAAATCTAATATTATAAGGGAAAAGGTGGTTATTTATTGTTTTAAAAATAAACAAGAAAGAGAGACATCAGCCAGTAAGGATTAGGGCTTTTTAGTTGTTGTTTTTTTAATTAAAATTTATTCGGGTGAATAAATTTTCCATCACCATCTATTTGACCCCCTTTACCCTCCTCTACCATCACCCCTCCCCACTACCCTCTGGTAACCACTAAACTATTGTTTGTGTCGATGAGTTTTTTGTTTATTTGTTTGTGTTGTTCCTTTGTTGCTTTCAGTTTTATATCTCACATATGAGTGAAATCACAAGGTTCTTGACTTTTTCTGTCTGACTTATTTCACTTAGCATAATGATCTCAGGATCCATCCATGTTGTTGCAAATGACAGTCTTTCGTCTTTCCTTATGGCAGAGTAGTATTCCATTGTGTATGTATACACCATATCTTCTTTATCCAATCATCTATTGAAGGACACTTTTGTTGTTCCCATGTCTTGGTCATTGTAGAATTGAGCTTCTTAATCTGCTACAAATCTGTCATTCTCCCATCAACCACTGAAGCAGTGCTTGCCCTCTTTTCTAACCACCCCTTAGTGAGTATTGTCAGTCTTGTGCAAAAAAATCACAGTTTTCATAGTTTTTAAATAGAAACTTTGCATAAGTGGTTACACATGAAGCACATATAATGAATGGCAAATTCTCTCTCTCTCTCTCTCTCTCTCTCTCTCTCTCTCTCTCTCTCTCCCTCTCCCTCCCTCCCTCTGCCTCTGCCTCTGCCTCTCCCTCTCCCTCTCCCTCTCCCTCTCTCCCCCTCCCCTCTCCCTCTCTCCCTCTCTCCTCCTCCCCCCTCCCTCCCTCACACTCATACATGCACACTCACACTCACATGCACAATATTACAAATACAATGGAAATGAACAAAACCTCAATCTTTAGTAGAAAATGATAGGGGCAGGACTGAAGAAAGTAAGGAAGCTCAGGCAGCAATCAAGGAATTTCATGGAAGCAAAATCATCAGCGATTTGCAAAAATGAAGCTTTACCAAGTATAGAAGGCCTGAAATCCTTTTTTTTTTTTTTTTAAATGAGCCACACAACAGCACCAATCAGCAGTGATAACTTGGTAGAATGTCACTGGCAAGATACCAACCTGCTGCACTCACAGTATTGTCCCATGCCCAAGTATTGATTTCACATTTATTTGAGAAGTTTTATTTTTATAAAAGAAAAGATCACAGGGCCCCACTTGGATGCAGTTTGCTAGTACATGGATCAGGAAACAAGTGCTTACGGTAAAAACAGTACAATACTTAGCTTCTAACAATTCAACCACATCATCTCTTTTGTCTTGCTTCTCAATCCTTTTCTTCCCTGAAGCAAAGGAGGGAAGACAGAATGGACTGTCTCAAATGCAAATTGCCGTCTTCACTGAGGATTAACACCCTCTGTTGGCCTTAATGTTTTGTCATAAACATGATAGCAGAATTTGGGGAATGGGATTTGGAATTTTCCAGAGTATGCAGTTTCTCTCCTAATTTTATTTGTTGCCATGCTGGGTCATGCCTGCACTCTCTTGAACTTTTTGAAACAAGTGAAGGAAATCGGTTTTGCCTGTAGCACCTGAAGCTAGCAATTCCCAAGATTGGTCTTCCTCTTTCAATAAGAAAAATTACTTTTAAAGGGAGATCTCAAAGCAAAGCCCAAGGATTCATTTTTCTTCTTTCTCTGTAACTGTGCTTGATATAGCCGCAAGGTTAGAAAAGGTTTATCAGCAAATTTGGCAGTGGGTATCTACAATTCCACATAATCTCATATCTTTAGAGATTTTTCAAAATGTAATTACCAGTGTTATTAAGATAAATATTAAAATAATCTACTGATCTGTGTATTACTGAATAAGCTAAGGAAAAAGGGCTCTCACAAGCCTGGTAGATAATATTGAAAAGTATGCCAAAAAATGTGTGCTTGGTATTACATAGCCAATTTTCACTATTATTTTCCAGTTGTTTAAACTAACAAACTTGGATTTATTCTTAATTCCTCTGTCCCTTACACACCAGATCCAATCCTTCAGAACTGCTTGACTTTTCACTATTTTCATGCCTACAACATTACTGTCAGGCATCTCCCAACTAACTGCATTCTTTCTGCTACAACTTTCTATAGAGTACTGCTCAAAAGAACAGCCAGCCAGTGTTTGTAAAGCCCTGGTTAGATTACACCACTCCTGGGTTCATTCATACCTCTTTGCTTAGATATAGCCAGTTTTACAAAATCCTACCTAATCTGTCCCAACACCAGCCTATCACATCTCATCTTCTGCTTCTCCCTCTTCATTTTGCTCCAGCTACATTGAACATTTATTTGCTCTTCCTCAGAAAAACAGACCCACCACTGCCTAAATACCTTTGCATTGGCTATTTGCTCAGTCTCCCCCCACCCCCCAACAAACTTTCTTCATGTCTTTACTGCCATTTACTTGGAAAGGCCTTATCAAGGTGCTCCATCTACCCCACTCTCAAATGCTACACTTTTGAGACTTCTTTCTTAAGTCATTTTAGCTCATAGTTTCCCTTATATTTAGAATGGGGGCATCAACTGATTGCACTGACTTGTGTCAAGGACAAAATAACTTAATATATGAACAGAACTGGCTCCTTGTACAGACCCAGCTAACGATTACCATTTACTTTTTATTAGAAAAAGTGATATATCTAAGAAAGCACATGTATCACCTAATTTTCTAAAATGATTATACCAATATTCAATTCCACCAAAACTACAATATATTAAGAGTTCCCAGTATTCCATAGCGTGCCACAACTTTGTATAGAGTTATTTATGTTTTTCAGTTTAGTAGGTATAAAAGTATATTACATTATGAATTTATTTTCCCTCATTACTAATGAGTTTAGACATCTTTTTGTATCTTGATTAATCATTCATATTTATATTAAATGCCTCTATGTCTTTTTCCTTTCCTTTTTCCTCCTTGAGTAGTTTAACTTTTTTTTATGAAATTGTTTCTGTTTAGTTTGATTTCTCATCAATTTGTAAGATTTTAAAATACATTTTGGATAGCAATTAAAAGTGTTTTGAGGGCCAGCCGAGTGACGCGGTGGTTAAGTGCTGGCTTGGGAAGCCAGCGGCCCTGGTTCGGATCCCACATATGAAGGCCAGTGACACTGCCCTCAAAAAAAATAAATAAATAAAAAAATAAAAGTGTTTTGAAACATCTTCTCCAAGTTTATGGCTTATAGTATCTTGGAATCTTTTCAATGTAGTCTTTACATTTTGATCTTTTCAATGTAGTCTTTTCAATGTAGTCTTTATATTTTTCTCTTTATATTTTCATCTTTTGGGGGGTCTTATTTTAAAAATCCTTCCTCATTCCAGTGTCTAATATATATTTTTAATTTTGTTTTCTTATACTTTTGAGGTTTTGTCATTCATAACTTGTCTTCAATTGGATTTTAAAAAATATTGCCTAATGGAAGACATAATTTATCTTATATATGTATAGTTAACTAATTGTCTCACAACCATTTATTATATAATCAATCATTTCCCCACTGGTATCCATAATAACACATCAGATACATCTCAGTCATTTATAATTTTTATTGATTTCTGACCCCAGTGTTGCCTTCCCAGGACTTCTCTAGCTTCCCTATCTATAACTGAATATCACCTGTCCCTTCACAACAAATACTTTCTACCTGCCTTCCTTGCTTAATGTTTCTCCATGGCACCCATCACCCTCTAATACACCATATGTTTAACTTATTCATCTAATATGCTTCTTTCTCCTCAGCTATAATTAATCTCCACAAGGATGGAGTTTTGTTTGCTATATTACCGCTGTATCACCACATCTTAAAACAAAGTCAGAATATAATAATTGTTGTAAAATATGTAACTGTTTTGAGTTCATAGCCTACATGCCTATTGCCATTTAGATATAAACTGCCTTAATTACTATTACTTTGTAATGTATTGATATTTCATATACTGATCTCACCACCTACTCTTCATTAAGAGTATCTTGGACCTCAGTCTTTGGTCTTCCATATACCATATTTTGTTGTATATAATGTGCATGTTTTTACCCAAATTTGTGAGAGGAAAATAAGGATGAGCATTATATATGGGTAGTACTAACCCTGCATCTACATAAAATGTTTTTAATTCTTTTATTTATGCTTATGAGTTAAAAGTGTAACTCTAGAAATCAATAACGATATCTGTATGCAAAATAATAACCTGGAACATGATCATTGGTTTTGCTGAATGTACACTGAACTTGCAATGATGAAGAGTTCTTGGCCTTCTATGATGCATAAATATTGTAAATTTGATACCGGTACATAAAATTGCTTGCACCTTGTATCTGTTCTTGTAATTTGTAATTATTTGTTACATAAAATTTCTAACCATAATATGTTAACAAATAAATACTAAAATTTCTGTATGATATAAAAAACAAGTACCTAAATGTAAACAAATAAAAATTTGATTAAAAAATTAAAATGCAAACTTTTTCTTTGACAGTTTGAGCCAAAAACGTGGATGCACATTATATATGGCAAAATACAGTACATTTGAGCATTTGTTTTCAGAACTTTAAAAAAAAAAAATCCTGTTTAACAGCATACCAATTGGAAGGAACTGAAATCTTTATTATATTGAGCCTTGTTCTCCACAAATATTATTTCTCTCTTCCTTTGTTTAGGTCTTATTTAATTGGCTTTAAAAGCATTTTATAATTTGGTACATAAAGTTCTTGCATACATTTTGCTAGTTTGTTTCTTAAGTTCATTATATATTCATTGCTATTGTGAATGATAATTTTTAAAATGAGTAGTTGCCATGATGGTAAATAAAATGAAAACATTCCCTTACTGTAGAACACAAGCTTTTAACTCTTCTACACATTAAAAATCACCTAATTTATTTTTAAAAATAAATAAATAACTGGGCTCTATCCAACACCAATTAATTCAGAATCTCTGGGGGTAGAGCTTGAGTATTTATATTTTATTTTAATTTTCCCGAGTTATTCTAATGAGCAGCCAGCGTTGAAATATACTATTCTGGAGAGTATGTCCCAAGAAAGCAATCATAAAGATATTTAAAAGAACACATTAATAGGCAAACCTATTAACATATTGAAGGCCTAGACTTTAAGTTTTATATATTCTTGGATTTAGACCCTCCATGTTTCATGACTAATTAAAAAATCAAATGTTATTTCAATATTAACTTTCCATTAAGGTCTTTCAAAGTATATAAAGGAAGAAAATATCATTTTAGTTTTCAATTGTTTAAAACTGAAAAATGTATTTTGAGATCAAAGAATGTATAACCAAAATCAGTAGCTGGTATACAGCGGAAAACAAAACTAATGTTCTAAGTATATCAAACATCACAATGGCTATCAAGGGGAAAAAAATTGGCATGGGCTTAATGATGTTAAAAATGGCCAAATTGTTAAAAATTCATTAAAATAATTCACATAAGACAAAATTTATATTATTCAAAGTATAACAATATGTAAAGAAGATTTTCTGGATGATAGGATCTGCACGATTTCAGCTAAAAAAAAACAAACTAAAAATATGAAGAATCATCAAGTAAAAACACAGGACAAATAGGCAAAGAGTATGGAACATAACATTTAAATGGAATATGATTTTTCTGCATATATCTGTTCAGTTTTCCCAACACCATTTATTGAAGAGACTGGCTTTGCCCCATTGTACTCATGTATACCTGCTTCCTTTGTCATAGCTCAATTGACCATGTAGATGTAGGTTTATTTCTGAACTCTCTATCCTGTTCCATTGATCTATGGGTCTGTTTTATGCGAGTACCATGCTGTTTTGATTACCACATACTTGTAGTTTGATATCATGTAGCATAATACCTCCAAGTTTGTTCTTTCCCAAGATTGCTTTGGCTATTCGGGGTCTTTTTTGGTCCCATATAAATTTTAGGATTATTTGTTATAATTCTGTGAAAAGAAAAAGTCATTGATATTTTGATAAGGATTGCACTGACAATATAGATTTCTTTGGATAGTATGTACATTTAAATGATGTTAATTATTCCTATTCATGAGAAATGTATAGACTTCCATTTATTTGTATCTTCTTCGGTTTCTTTTTTCAGTGTCTTACACTTTTCCAAGTACAGGTCTTTTGAGTCCTTGGTTAAATTTATTCCTGGGTGTTTTGATTTATTCTCCTTAATCCTTTCCTTTCTTTACCCATCCCCTCAACCCCTCTCCCATCTGGCAACCATTAATTTGTTCTCTACATGAGTTTGTTTCTGTTTTGTTTATTTATTTTATTTTATTTGTTTTATAGATTTTATATATAAATGAAATCATATGGTATTTGTCTTTCTTTGCCTGACTTATTTCCCTTAGCATAATACCCTGTAGGTCCATCCATGTTGTGGCAAATGGCAAAATTTCATTCTCTTTTATGGCTAAATAATATTCCAGTGTATATATGTACCACATCCTCTTTATCCATTAATCTATCGGTGGACACTCAGGTTGCTTTCATATCTTGGCTATTGCAAATAATGTTGCAATGAATATAGGGGTGCATATATCTTTTTGAATTAGTGTTTTGGATTTCTTTGGATAAATACCCAGAAGTGGAATGGCTGGGTCACATGCTAGTTGTATTTTTAATTTTTTGAGGAACTCCCATATTGTTTTTCATAGTGTGTATACCAATTTAAAATCCCACCAACAGAGCATAAGGGTTCCCCTTTCTCCACATTCTCTTTGTTGATTTATTGATGATAGCTGGTTGACATGAGTGAGATAATATCTCATTGTGGTTTTAATTTTCATTTCCCTGATGGTCAATGATGTTGAGCATTTCTTCATATGTCTGCTAGCTATATGTATGTCCTCTTTGTAGAAATATCTATTCAAGTACTCTACCCATTTTTTAGTAGGATTTTTTTTTTTTTTTGGTATTAAGTTGTATGACTTCCATATATATTTTGGATAAGTCATAGGAATATAAAGCATATGGGATATAGTCAATAATGTTGTAATAACTATGTATGGTAGCAGATGGGTGGTAGACTTATGAGGATGATTGCTTTGTAATTATAAAAATGTCTAATTGCTATATTGTACACCTGAACCTAATATAATATTGTATGTCCACTCTAATTGAAAATTTAAAAAGTAGAACATGCTTATGTAATAATTCCTCATAGGAAGACAACTCTTTTTCTGTATGAAGATTTAAGGAAGGTTTTTGTTTTGTTTTGTTTTGTTTTTGAGGGCAGTGTCACTGGCCCTCATATGTGGGACCCGAACTGGGGCTGCTGGCCTCCCAAGCCAGCGCTTAACCACTGCGCCACTCGGCTGGCCCTAAGGAAGGTTTTTTGAGTATTAAAAGTGGATGTCACCCTCGCCATAGCCAGAATGAGGATAAAGAAATCACTGAATTATTGTGACTTAAGTTGTAGAATTTTTAGTTTCTTGGGGCAACCTGAGGGAATCATGGAGAGAAAAAAACTCAGCAACATAGTATAATTCCAGAAGTAGTCTGAGGAAGGAGGCTGAGAATATTGATTTGTCCTGGAAGAAAAATAAGAGAATGATTACATAAGGTTGAAAAAAGGATATCATATGCATGAAGGAGGAACCAGGGTTATATAAACCTACAATTTGAAGGTTTTATCCATTTTATTTCATTTTTAAATTGAAAAAGAATGTGACTCCATGTGGCTGGAGTACTTAAGGTGCTAGGCAAATGCCATCTTGTTCACACACATGATCTCTGCTAGTTTGTCTGGAAATAAACTTCACTACTGTCAAAAGTCTAAATCTAGAATTTTTAAATCAAGGCATATAAGTGTTGGCTTTTGTGTGGAAGAGGATAGATTAAAGCACAATAAATGAACTTGGTCTCAAAATATGCAATGCATATTATGGCTTACACAAAAACTTTTACAAGGGGGTAGCATGGGCATAAATTTCAAAATAACTAACATTCAAATTTCTTTAATTTTGAGAATATGTGCTATTTAATGTTTTGTAAAATGTTGGTACAGTTGCCTATATCAGCAAGGGTGTAATACCAAATTCTCAACTTCTTACATGGAGCCAAGTAAAGTTTTTTTTATTAAATTAATTGGGGTGACTGACATTGATTAGTAAAATTAGGTTTCAAGTATATAATACATCATCTGTATATTGCATTGTGTGTCCACCACCCAAAGTCAATTCTCCTCCACCATATATTTGACCTTCCCTCTTCTACCTCATCTCTCCCTCTTTCACCCTCCGGTAACCAGTAAACTGTTATGTGTGTCTATGAGTTTTTGCTTGTTTGTTTGTCTTGTTTGTTTGTGTCTGTCAGTTTTATATCCCATATATGAGTGAAATCATATGGTTGTCAACTTATTCTGTCTGACTTATTTTACTTAGCATGATAATCTCAAGGTCCATCCATGTTGTTGCAAATGACAGTACAATATTTCATCTTTTCTTTGGCTGAGTAATATTCTATTGTATCCATAACTGAGAGACATAATATAAAAAAGAGGAAATAGAGGAAAAGATCATAGAATACCACCAAACTAAAATAACAGACAGAAACACAAGGGCAAAAAAAAAATGGAGACACCAAGCTACAAGAAAACAAAAGATAAAATGGTTATAGGGAATCCTCATATATCAATAATCACCCTAAATGTAAATGTTCTGAACTCACCATTAAAAAGACAGTAGGAGATTGAATCAAAAAACAAAACTCAACTGTATAATACCTTCAATAGACATGTCTCAACTGCAAGGACAAATATGGACCCAAAGTGAAAGGATGGAAAATGATACTCCAAGCAAACGGCATCCAGAGTAAAGCATACTTATATCTGATGAAATAGATATCAAGATTAAAAAAAGTAACAAGAGATAAAGATGGACATTTCATAGTGATAAAGGGAACAATACATGAAGAAGAGATAACACTTATCAATATATATGTTCCCAATCGGAAAGCACCAAAACATATAAAGCAAATATTGACAGAACTAAAGAAAGAAACTGAAAATAACACAATTATAGTAGGGGACCTAAATACTCCATTGATAGCTATGGTGGAATCATCCAAACAGAAAGCCAATAAGGAAATATCAAATTTCATATTTACACTTTCAAAAATACAACTGCCCTCTAGGTCTCTTGTTGGTTCTCTATTCCCTTTTGTCCTTTCAAAATTTGTCTTCTCTCAGTCTATGAAAGGAAAGAATTTCCCCCCAGCCTGTTAGGACCTTTCCATGCTGCATTGTAGTGGACTGCAAAAACTTCTAGGGAACAAAATGGCAATTCCAATCATTAGTGTTGAGAGGCCTTCTTTAATCAAGACATCAAAAACTTGTGGTAGGCTTTATGTCACTCCATACCTTTACATATTAATGTTCAGGACAATGTGTGGTCTTAGAAATAGAATATATTGGGGCCAGCCGAGTGGTGCAGTGGATGGGCGCTGGCTTGGGAGGCCAGCGCCCCCGGTTCGGGTCCCACATATGAGGGCCAGTGACACTGCCCTCAAAAAAAAAAAAAAAAGAAAGAAAAGAAATAGAATATATTGGCCTGTGTTGAGATAGTCTGAATTCAAGTGTATTGTAGAGCATCGTGGTAGGATTGATGACAATTTTCCCTTAATTACTTTCCTGTCCAATAATTGCTGTCAAAGAATTTGTTACCCTTGAGGGAGAATTCATTGAGATTTTTGGCAAAAAGTTATATAAAATATTTGAGTTCATCTCTCTTCTAAAAATATAATTTTAAAATTTCTTGAATCTATAAATAAAGCCATTATGTTTTTATTAGAAAAGACAGATGTTAGGAAAATGTAAATAAAACTAAAAATATCATGCAGTCAACATTATCTTAGAAACCTCATCCAAATTAGCTTTGCTCAGTGGGAAAGCTGAAAATTATATATGATTGTAGGAAAGATTTTAATACCTTTCGCTCTATTGATAGTTTAAAAATATTAGATGTCAAACCTATTGTTGCAATTAAATTGGTTTCTCCTATTCAAACACCATTATACTTTGTAGGGAACTGATGACAGCAGAGAACATTGTCCAATACATTTTGACAAAAACTGCTGTAAATAAAAGATATATATCTTGGGTACTGAGGATCCAAAGATATTTTCAATCATTGTCAGTTAATAACATACATCCACAGAAGAGGGGAAGAAAATCAGTGTTAATAATTATCTTGTGGTATGCAATTCTTGCCAAACAATGTCTTAGTAAAGAGATTTTTCAGAGCATTCTTGTTATTTGAGTTGATGCTGGCTGAATGAGCAATGATCAGGTACAAAACTGGCTTATGGCTTATGCCTGCATTTTAAACATTATTTTGTTTTGAGAATGCTATTTTTTAACTCATGTTTTAAACAGAAGTTTCAGCTGGGAACTTTGGTAATTATTAAAAAACAACAAATTCAAAATAAGATAATGTGAGATTCTACATAGATCTGAAAAAAACAAGTGCTAGCAGTGTGATTGGGGGAGTCATAGGAGCTGGTGAAGTGAATCAGAGCTAGTCAATCTGAAAACTGAAATTTAGTTAGACGTTTTAGTAAGACCTGAGTTTTATTGATGGAGAGGGAAGTAAGTGTAGGAAATAAATATAAATTTATCAATTTTATTTCTAGGCTAAATATCTTTTAAAAGACAAAAAAAAAAAATGAATGTGTTTAATTTCCATGTCAAGATCAGAGCACTAAAGATAAATTGAATAGCTGAATAAAGGATGTTAATCATAGTGACAATAAACATGCAAGTGCCTTCATTCATTGATACATGATAAACTTACAGGTCTATATTCTCTTACCCTTAATTCCAAAATCCAAAATCTTCTGAAAACCAAAGAAGTCATATAACTTATTTGGGAGCAAAACCCAAATAGTCTTTATCTTACTAAGTCTAATATATTATTACAGGCTTCATTACAGAAATAGTAATGGGTTTGATTATAGGGTGCTGCCCTAGACTCAGCTAAGAATGTTATGTAACATACCATGTATGTACTCATAAACATTCTAATATTTAAAATTCTGAATATCAAGACATATCTACCCCCATAGGATTAAGAAGAGAAATTGTTAACCTGCTTAGATTTTTTTTTTTTTTGAGGGCAGTGTCACTGGCCCTCAGATGTGGGACCCGAATTAGATTTTTAATGTAAAATAAATTACAGGAATCACTAGCCATCTTTCTGTGCTAAAACGACCTTTGGCCTGGGTTCCCCTGAGGCAATAAAAGAGACTGACTGGCCCTTGTGGAACCACATCAGCCATCACAGGATGCAGGTCATTCAAACTCAACAAGAAGGTGACACCTAAAATTATGTTCACCCACAGAAACCCTGAAAACATTGCTTTTCTGTTTTTTGGGGTTTTTTTTTTTGTTTTTTTTTTGGGGGGGTGGGGGTTGTTGAGATCTCCAAAACACTGAGAAAAAGCTGTTGCTGTTTGTAACTACAAGTTTATGTAAATTCAGCTTTCAAACTATTGCAACACCAAAGCAAGAAAAGCGTAACCTGCAATATGAAGATGGTACGTTCATCCACTCACTTAGTGACTGTTACGGAATGATTCCAGTGTGTCCCACACTGTTCTAGGTGCTGGGTATGTGGTGGCGACATGGACATTTGCCTCATTTTTTTTGGCTAGGCAGCTTTTGTACATCTGGGGGATTTCCTATGTTAAGGAACACACTACTTAAGTTAGAAACCGAAGTTTGCTTCTCTTGCCACTGCCGTTGATCTAAGCTCTAGCTACGTGATCTAGAATGTGCTAATTCAATGCATTCACACAAGACTGGAGTACTGAAAGAAACAACTACAGAAACAAAAGTGGTTACTTTTCTAAATGTTTTACCTGTTAAGTCAGAGCCCATTGACACAGTGTTGGGCTTCCAGGTGTAGCATGTGATCAGCATGTAAACTGTGGTGTCTGATTCCAGTGGCAGTACTGGTGGGGGTTTTGGAACATCCCCACAGTGGGTCTTCAGCAGTGCTCCTGGTGACTTTGGCTTCTAGCATGATAATCCTGTCCTATGGAAAGTCCATGAGCAACCTACTAGCTTTAATACATTTATTATTTTTTTATGATAATTATGAGTTTAGTTCTTTTGCAACTAGCAGCCATGACTCAGATGAACAATGAAAAAAAGTCCCTAATCTCATAGGGTTGGCATTCTCGAAGGGGACACAGGTAAATTAATATGTTGATCAGCATCAAATATAGCAATATGGTTTTTTTTTGTTGTTGTTTTTTTTTGTTTTTTTTAAGCAACCTGAGTAGACAAAGATAGGATGCTATTTTAGAAGGCATGGTAGTAAGGTCAAAACTTCCAGAGAAGACGACATTTAAACTTAGGGAAAATCTAACTGACGAGAGGACATGAGCTACATTATGAATATCAGGCAGAGAAACTGTCAAAGCAAACATGTTGTGGTGAAAGCTCGCTTGGAATATTTGAAGAACAGAAAGAAAGTAGCGTGGCTGAACTTAGTCAAGAGAAATGTAGAAGACATAAGGAGGGGGATCGGGAGGAGCAAGCAGATGTAGGTCTTGGTAGACTGTGTTAAGGACTGAAATGAATATATATGTTTATGTGCACGCATGTGTGTGTGTGTGTGTGTGTGTATGTGTACAGAGGGTGCCAAAAAATGTATACACATTTTAAGAAAGGAAAAAATCTTTATTAAAATTGTAATACTCAATATATACCAATAACGAAAAATAAATACAAGTCACATTTGACTCAAGCAATTACAAGAATTGCTCAAAATGATTACCATCAGCATAAGTTTAATATAGTTTTTTTTCTTTCTTAAAATGTGTATACACTTTTTTGGCACTATATATATATATATATATATATATATATATAAAAAATATGTTGAATCTTTATTTAGCCCATTTTATAAAATCCTTAGAATAAATCTTATAATATAATGCCCATTAATCAATGTGACAGATTACAAAGGTTAGTTTTTGTTTATGAGTTAATAGAATTTTAAAATAGCTTTTATTTTAAAATAAAGAGATATATGACATAGTAAAATGCAAATGTTTCATGAATTTTAAAGTTATAACAGGAGGCCCTAAAGAAACTTTAAGTTTGTGGACAATTTAGAGTAAGTTTCCTAAATTTCTTTTGGTATAGGTCTCATGTTAATATCTTCTGCAATTAGGTATATTTAATAGGAAAAAATTGAGAACTACTCTGATGAGCAATGCACAATCAGCAGAGTAATTCAAAATATGAAATAAATGAATATTTACAAAGATTCATTCAGCTATGTAGAACAATGTGGTTAGTGAAAAAGCATGGACTTTCAAGTCATTCAATCCTGGAATAAAATTTTGCTCTGCCATTTACTACCCACATGACCATGGGAAAGTTAATTTAATGCTAAGTCTTTTAATTTCCTTTATCTGTAAAATTAGGGAAAACAAAACTTATCTTACAAAATTGTTATAATTATAAATTAAATTAGGCAGCATCTCTAAGAAACACACTAAGATGCTTCTCATAAATTACAGTTATACATATTAATTTTCTTTTCTTTAAATGTTTATGTTTTTATTCTTTGTCATTCAGTTTGTATCAAAGCACAAAAGCTAGAAGAGAAGGTGCTTAGAATAATATTTTATCCTAACACAACAATAAAAACTAAAGAACTGTTTAACAACAAACTTTTCTGTGAGTTTCCATATCATAATATATCTTGAGAGCTTCATGCCTGTTGATAAAGACCATAGGTTTTGAGTATGTGTTGAACTGACCTTCACCTTAGTGTTTCCTATCTCTCCAAAGCACTTGGAGATATAAACGCTGATGGAACTAAATAAGCACGCTTTCCTCACCTGAACATAAGATGGGAATAAACTCAAGATACTGTTAGGTAAGTGGAGCAGACAGTGTAAATTTTGGAAAATACCAGGGAGGGACAAACTCAGAAGCTAACATCAAGCTAACAACAGCACTCCAGAACAAACGAGAAAATACATATTTGGATATGGGCTGACTACCCAGAGCTGGACTCAACTGGAAGCCAAGGTTCAGTTATTACAATTAGAGATCTAAGGGATCCACAAAGATAAGTATAGAGAAGAGCTCACAGTCAGAAAAAAATTACAATTTACACAATAAAACAATAACAAATATGTAAAATATTTTAGCACTATAGGGAAAATGCGAGAGACTATAAATAAAAGGGAAATTGTGTAAAATAATGTGATCAGTAAGCTTTTCTTATCAAGTGGAGAACGTGAGTAATACAAGGAGGACTTGAGGAAAAACGAACTTTGTTAATGGACCAGAAGGGCTGAAGTCACAAATAATCGTAAGCACAACACAACTAGGGAGTTATTGGTGGTGGGCTTGGGAGTTCGCCTATGTGAGCATTCAACAGGCATGGGGAATTTGTGTTGCATTAAGTTAATCAACTGCAAATAGTAAACTTACGTTGCAATGTAGGATTCACAATATATTGGATCATTACGTGTGTGGGTTCAAATTCTGCCTCTTCCACTTGACTGATGTGTACCTTTGGGCAAAGACTCATCTGTAAAGTAGATATAATAATTCCTATCTCATAGCACATATGGAAAAACTGATACATTTCTTGGTGCATAGCAGGTACTTGAAGTACTTAAAGTGTTATTTTGTTGTTGAGATTATTTTTAAAAGTCAATATGGAGATTCGAAGATGGCCGCTGTGAGAAGAGCTCCCTGAGTTCCTCCCTGGAAATATCCACAACTTGAACTTCTGTAACTCTTCAAAGGGACGTCTACTCATCACACAGAGCAACTAAGACTCTCACACAACAATTGCTGGAAGGTGGGCAGGCCGGGCCAGTGGGGGAAGAAGGCGGCGAGGCGCGTGAGGTGCAGCCCCACCCGCGGCTGCAGAGGCCCCGAGCTTCGGAGAGCAGATCGGGGAGCGTTCCCCCTGCTGGCTCCCTGCACCCCGCGGCCCGCCTAGAGCACAGCAAGAGCACAACCATCTGCAGCCTGAGGAAGAAGCCTCAGGCCCGGCGAGAGGCAAGGAGGGAGAGGAGACGTGCAGCCGCACCCACAGCTCCCCAGGTCCCCAGGGAGCAGAGTGCAGAGCCCGGCAGCGACAGGGCAAGATCAATCCCTGCACCCGCCGGGTTCAGGGATCAGTCTCTGTGCCCACCGGTCCCGCGGAGCCCAGCAAGAGGCCCTCAGCGCGCAGACGCTGAGGCAGAAGCCTGAAAGTGGCCAGCAAGGGAAGAAAGAGTGCTCGCGGGGAGGGGGAGACGCAGGGCCCTGGGAGAGACGGAGCCGGGAGCTGAGCCCCGGCGGGGGGCACAGTCCCCTAAACCCCGGCACTCCCTCCGGGAGAGCAGCAGGAACACCACGGCCCGCACAGGCTCCGAGGCAGAAGCCTGAAACCAGACGAGCAGGGGAAGAAAGAATCCTCCGTGGGGGGAGACACAGCGCGCCCAAGCAGAGACGCAGGTCCCCGGAGACAGACCAGAGATTTGAGCCCCTGCAGGGGGCGCGCAGCCCCCTAAAGCCTGGCGGTCTCTTTGGGAGAGCAGCAAGAACTCCTCTGGAGCCTATGGGGCAAAGGCCTTAGCTCAAAACAGTGTTGGGACTGTGGGTTTTTTTGTTGTTCTATTATTTTGTTTGTTTTGCATGTTTGTTTGTTTATTTCTCCTCTTTTCTTGGACAGAAAGCAAAAAAAAAAAAAAAACAACTACAGAAATTAAAACCCACCCCCACCCTCCCTCAGAAACCTTGACCCCTGCGAAGCCAGAGTCTTAAATTGACCCCTGAATGGAGCAGTACGGGCAGACTACAGAGGTATTCCTACCCGCAGGCGGTTGAGAATTTCCACCCCAGAAGAGGCTGCAGAGTGAGACTACCTACCCCACTCCCACCTTTCCTGCAAAGCCTGGGAGGCAGGGCAGGTTCAGCTGCTGAGGCACTAACTAACAGACTTCTGGCAGCTGGCTTTTGACAGTAAGGAACTCTCTCATTCTCCACGGCTGTCAACGGAAAGGGTGCCCAAAGACACTCTTTGAGACTTCAGGGTGCACAGCCTGCCTCGGGACAGGCAGAAGCAGAAACAGCAGTGACTTTGTAAAAACTACCAATCACACATCACAACCACACTCATGTACAGCAAACCTGCAGTGCCAGGATCACGCTAGGCGTCAAGTGGGCTACTCTGTTCCCAGAAGACGCACATGAATTTTTGTACAGCAGAGGACAAACTGAAGAGAGCTTGGTGGACTTTAGCCAACACCAGCACAGGTTGTTTTTTTCCCCCTTTATTTGTTGTTTATCTTGGTTGTTTTTGGTTTTTATTTCTATTTCATTACTATCAATTTCTAGGTTTCAATATAGGCATATATATGGATGTATTTAGGT
The DNA here is from genome assembly GCA_033961575.1 of Aselliscus stoliczkanus. Lineage (NCBI taxonomy): Eukaryota > Metazoa > Chordata > Mammalia > Chiroptera > Hipposideridae > Aselliscus > Aselliscus stoliczkanus. The sequence continues at coordinate 37,768,986 of CM066740.1, read as the reverse complement.
GAATATATGTCCATATATATGGGTGTGTAGACAAATATATATATATATATATATATATATATATATTTTTTTAAACTTTGATCCAGCAGTTCTTCATCATATATATGCAACTTTTCTAGGCTCAGAAGACACTTTGAGGAAGAGAAGAAAAACTTTGCAAGGCTCTGATGATAATGAGAGGGGCAATGAAACTTTTAAGTGAGTGGATTGGGCATGTTGCACATGAACCGAGGTTTCAGGGCACTGGGTTGAGACGTCTGTGGAGAGGCATAGAATAAAGGGCAAGCAAGAGACAGCATGTGGACATCCATGTGTTTATTAAGACAGTAACAGGTATGTTTAGGAGGTGGGAAGACAGTTTGTACAATGGCAAGAGGATGTTGCATTGGTTTTCTTTGAATCCCAAATTTAAAAAAAGATTACACAAGCATGACCTTGGCACCCCTGTCATGGATCAGTTGATCCAACATGTATAAGTTTATTTCAAGATTACCTTGAATGGTAATGGGAGAAAAGATAGTATTTCAACAAATGGTATTGGGAAAACTGGATATTTACCTGGAAAAGAATAACAAAGAATCATTTTCCCCTTCGCTAAAATCAACTCAAAATATACTAAACAATGAAACAAAAGACCCAATTGGTAAAATTCCTAGAAGAAAACAAAAGATAAAATCTTCATGACATTGGTTTTTAGTATTAATTTCACTGATATAATATCACAAGCACAAGCAACAAAAGCAAAAAGGGACAAGTGGGACTACATCAAATTAAAAAGCTTCAGCACAGCAAAAAAACCAAGAGTATCCAGGCAGCCTATGGAATGGGGGAATATATTTGTAAGCTAGATGCAAGGGGTTTATATCCAAAATATTTAAGAAACTCCTCGGGCCAGCCGAGTGACACGTTGGTTAAGAGCTGGCTTGGGATGCCAGCAGCATCGGTTCTCACATGTGGGGGCCACTGACACTGCCCTCTACAGTTAACAACAGCTACACCTGAAGCTGGGCTGCGCAAGCCCCGGGGACGGTGTAGGCTGCAGTGGGCTACCGTGGGCTGCAGTGAGCTGCCAAGAGCCGTGGTGAGCGGCCATCCAGAGGCCTTCGACCGAGCACAATGACGATACCAACATGGGCTTGTAAAGCAACGTCCTCCACAACTGGACCGAAGAACAAAAGGACAGAAACTTGTTTGTTCCCCTTCCCTGATTCCCTAACACTTCTCCCCTTCCCCAATTCCCCAACACTGTTCACTTCCTCAATTCTCCAATAAAAATCCTTAAGAAGAAAAAAAAAAGTAGAATTACCATACGATCTGGTGGATCTTTATCCAAAAGAATTAAAACGGGGAGGATCTCGTGGAGATAAATGCACTCTTATATTCACTGCCGCACTATCCCCATAGCCAAGATGTGGAAACAACCTAAATGCCCATCAGCCAATGAATGGATGCAGACAATGTGGTAGATATATATAGTGATTATGATTCAGAATGAAGGAAAAAAGGGCATCCTGCCACCAGAGGTGACAACACGGATGGACCCTGAGGCCATTATGCTGAGTGGAATAGGCCAGTCATAGAAGGACAAATACTGTATGATTGCACTTACATGAGATATCATCTAAAACTGTCAAACTTGAGGAAACAGAGAGGAGAGGAGTGATTGCCAGGGTCTCAGGGGAGGGGCAGATGAGAGGTTGTTGATCCATCCCATAGAGTTTCAGTTTTGCAAGATGTAAAGGTTCTAGAGATCTCCTATCCAACAACATTGCACCTGGAGTTAATATCCTGCACTTAAAAATGGCAGAGGGTAGATTTCATCTTAAGTGTTCTTACCGTAATAAAAAAATAAAGAAATCCAACCCATAACAAACCAAGGAATAAAAATAACACCAATAAGAATGAAAGGACAGCTAGTAAGTGTTGCGGACTCCTCCAAGATCACTGGGGATGCCGCTACCAACCATAAAAGCCAGTGTATTTATGTTCCTCCAATCAAGGGAGAGAACCAGTAAGCACAGTCTCAATGATGTTTGGAAAATAGAATTACACCTCTCCCTGGCCCTCACTCTCTCCAGCTTTCTCTCAGTTCTCCCTCTCTCTCTAACTCTCCCTCTCCCCCTCGCCCCTCTCCCCTTCTCCACCTAACCCTTCACTCCCCCCTCCTGTCTCTCTCTCCCACTCCCTCCCACTCCCTCTCTCCTTCTCCCTCTCCTTCTCTCTGCCCCTCACCGCTCAGCTAGGTCTGTTCTCCTCCCTGAGAATACACAACTAATACCAGAGGCTTAGGCCTCTCTCTCCAACCTTAGCTAGGCCCATTCTTGAGAACGTATCACTAATAATCCGTGTGTGTGTGTGTGTGTGTGTGTGTGTGTGTGTGTGTGTTTATATATACATGCAAACCCTTACAAAAGGGTTTTTATCAGCCTAGGCTTGGAATTAGGTTTAGAGCTTGAGTGATTTGGGAATTTAATGATTTTGGAAATCAATTTAATAAATTTAATGATTCGGGATTAGGTGAGGCAGGCAGGTTACAGTCAATTGTTACAGGGGCACAGAACATAAACAATTTGTTTATGAAAACTTTTAGGGTTTTATCTTTTTGCTCCCAGAGCAGTTTGTGCCAACAGGGGCTAGGTCTTGCCTTTCTAGTCCTGGTAAGTTTCCATTTTTAGTTGTCTAAAATCAGTTCTCATTACTGTCTTTCTTTCTCTTAAGAACCGTAACAGCAGACTATTTTAAACTTCTGTATCTTAAAAAAACACATTTGCATAGCACCCATTGAATGGTAAGTGTGTGTTCAATCTGTTTTGTACTGAACTCTGACACGTTTTACTCAGGGATGATTCTGCTTATTTTACCTCTGTCTGATACAAATGTTACTTAATTCCAGAACCTGCAGCAATTCCTGGGTCACCTTATTCTTGGGGTTTCTGACTTTAGAGGTTTGAATCATATTGTCTATGATTGCGTTTTTTTTAATTAACAAGAGATTTAATACATGCATATATATAACTATAATGTGGAAAAGATCAGGCAAATGGGTAGGGGAAAAAGGAAGCACCACTAAACTGCAGTTTCCTGAGAGTTTCCCAACTGCAGAAAAGGTCCAGAGCTTGGGTGATGGGATGAACCCAGAGACAGCAGTGGCTATGCAGTTTATGCAGTTGTTTTGTCCTCCACTGCAACGTGTCTCAAGTCCAAGGGTGTTCCAAACTGGGCTCATTCACCTCTTACCCATACACACACTCTGGCTGCCTGTAGAAAGATAACACATCAAATGTCCCTTTCCCGAGTTAAAGGCTCTGCATGGTTGAACCTTGGGTCTCTGCCTACTCAGTGTGTGGCACTGGGTGGTGCTATGTCAAACGGGAAGCAGTTCTTTCAGGGGCTGGGCGGAGACTCCAAGAAGGCTGTCTAGGGAGCCGGTGTGGTGTCCATGGGCTCCGTGTCCTCCACAGGCTTTGCCGAGGTGCTGTTCGCTGGAGCCTGGGTGCCCGCAGAACTCACGGGGGCCTGGTGGCCGCCTGCTGCAGCAGGAGCCACAGAGGATTTCGCTTTGCCACCACCACAGGTCCCCGATGTGGGCCGACGGCCGGTTTTGGGGCCACCCAAATAGCATGGGGCGAGCCTCAAGTACTTCGATCCAGGGGGGTCGATGGAGTAGACCACACCGTCTGGAGAGTTTTCCACCCGGCAGTAGGCTCAGGGATGTCTATGAGCTCTGTTCGAGCAGCACGGGGGTGATCTAGCTCGGGGGCGTCTGCGAGACCTCTTATAGAGGCCAGAGGGAGCTGCTGTGAACGTGAAAACATCCGATGGCGGAGTGGTGTCCATGTCAGTGACATCGGACTCCCCGGCCACGTTTGCAGACGCATTGACTGAAGTGGATGGGACGGCCACAGAGGTGATGGGCTGGCCAGTGAGGAGAAACGGGCTGGGTAAAGGTAAAGCAGGGGGAGGATCCACACACACATAGGGCTCGGGGATTCATGTGTGCAGGAGGCCGGCTGGAAGGAGGAGGGTGCGGAGCCATCTGAAGCAGGAGCAGTTGTAGCCAGGACTAGATGGAAACGGCCTCCATTCTTTAAAAGTGGAATCCCCAACTTGGTGTCAGCACTGGGAGGTGGCAGGGAACGCGGACGTGGGGGTAGAGAAAAGGGACGGAGTGTGCGTCCCGTGTTGTGCTCAACAGTTGGTCTTGGAGGAGGGGAAGGGACAGACGAGGTCGGGGGTGTGGCAGGTGGGTCAGCCCGCTTGGCAGTAGCTGGGACCTGACCCCGGTGCGCAGCCCGGGGCAGGGAATCTGCAGCCACCCCAGGTGGGGTAACAGAAGGGGCAGACGTGGTGGCACTGCTGTCCGCCATGGCCTTAGTTTTATCTTCCCCGGTCTGACTGCTCTGACCAGTAGGGGTCTTGAGGGTGGCAGAGTTCTCGTCAGTGGTCAAGCGGGGCAGCGTACCCGCTACGGGCAGCTGCGGCCCGGGCACCACAGGCGTGGCTGCCCGCTCAGGGTGCGAAGGCGGGGCAGTCACTGTGAGCCCTGGAGGAGGGGTCCTTACGGTTCCCGAGGCACCGGCCGGCATGGAGAGAGGTGGACCAGGTTGCTTTGGAGGGTCCCTCAAGTTCGCCAGGGGGAGGCTCCGCAGAGAGGAACGCCTGCCCCGCCGGGAAAGATGCGCCCTCTTCCTGCGGGAGCGCCGCCTGGCTGGCCGCCGCTCACGACCCGGGGGCCTGGGACCAGGCTGGAGGCCACGCGGGGGAGCAGCGGGGTGGTCCCGGTCAGGGGGGCCATCGGTGGTGCGGACGGGCAAAGTCACCCGGCCAAGGCCGCCACCCAAGGTGCGACGCCCACCGCACGAGGGGCAGCGGCCACCACCCAAAGGGCGGCGGCAGGATAGCCAGCGCAATAGCGGCAAAAATCGGCTCAACACATTGCCCATCTAGAGGCAGTTGTGCGCCAATCGAACTCGAGGCAAGAGCACGAAACACGGACAGCGTCTCCGAGTTTCTCTGTCTCCCTCGAACTCTAACAACGCACTGAGCTAACTGTCCAGCCAGGGGCTTATGACGTCTCCCTGGAAATGGTCACACCCAAGGCTGCACTTCCCAGTCCAGCAGGTGAAGAGAGGACGTCAGAGGTCAAAGGGCACGGCCTCCACGGCCAGCTAGCTAACCAACCGCTTCTGGACTTCCCAGAGCCCGGGGCTGCCTGCAGCGGGTGACTGGTCGTTTGCACCAGATGGACTACCATGTGGGGTCCATTCAGAGCTCCCATCCACCAAGGAGGCCCCATCTGTCAGAGCTCACTCCGTCAGGGCCATGTGTCTGCAGGCCTTCCCCAGGTCCAGGAGGCCACAGGCTGATCAAAGCCCAGGTCCCAGAGGCCACAGTCCCAGTGTGGCCCACCTCCTCCGGGGACCTCCCCAGCTTCGATGTGAGGCCTGGAGCCAAGTGCACTTTCTCCATGGCCGCCCTGCCTGCCAGCATCACCTGGTCACAGGTGCAAAGGTTTCTGAGGTGTGGACAGGAAGCCCTGACCTAACCTGACCAAGATTGCTCTACCCAGCACGGCTATCACTTAAAATTGAAGGAGAAATAAAGAGCTTCTCAGAAAAGAATAGGCTTAAGGAATTCATTACCACCAAGCCAGCATTGCAAGAAATGTTAAAAGGGCTTTTTTAAACAAAAGAAAGGGGTAAACAAGCTAACCCAGAGAGACAATTTAAGAAGATTGAGGTCATATCAAGCAGATATAAAGGAAAAACTGATGGTTGCTGGCTGGGAGGGAGTGGGGAAGAGGGAGAGGGGGAAGGTTTTGGACAGTGTATGTGGGACTACAATGTTGCCGCAGGGATATGGGGGCAGTTCTGGGAATGTAATTGATAATGTTGTGAAGAGACTATTATGTTGCGAGAAATAAGTCAGTTGGAGGACAGGTACCATGTGATCTCACTTGTGTGTGGAGTCTGAAGAGTGTGGAGTCTGAACGATCAAAGTAAACAGACTCATAGATGTAGAGGAAAAACTGAGGGCGGCTAGTTGGGAGGGGGGTGGGGTTGGAGGGAAGGGACTAGACAGCATAAATAGACAACTACAATATTGCCACAGGGATACGAAACACAGTTCGGGGAATATAATAATGTTGTAAAAATTTTGTGGCGTGTCACATAGTCACATGTCTTGTTAGGGAGACCACTTCATGGATGGGGTAGAGGCTTGATCACTGCACTGTACACCTGAAGCTGGTGTTGTATAGTACTGTATGCCAACTGCAACTGAATATGTGGATGGTCACGGGATGTGGAGTATACTGTGGAGGGGAGTCAGGGGAGTTGTGATGGATATGTATGATATGGGGGGGGTGGCGAACTGGGGGAGGGGGGTTTTCACTTTGGGGGGTAAAGAGTATAACTGTTGCATTGTGTTGTACACCTGAAACTAATAAAAAAAAAAAAAGATCATACATCATGATCAAGTGGGTTTCATCCCTAGTATGCAAGGCTGGTTCAACATCCGTAATTCCATTAATGTGATAAACCACATCAACAAAATGAAGAATAAAAATCACATGGTCATTTCAATCGATGCAGAAAAAGCATTTGACAAAATCCAACAGCCATTTATGTTAAAAACCCTTAGCAAAGTGGGAATACAGGGATCATATCTCAACATAATAAAAGTCATGTATGATAAAGCTACAGCTAGCATCATACTCAATGGGGAAAAGCTAAAACCATTCCCCTTAAGATCAGGACCAAGACAAGGCTGTCCACTTTCTCCTCTTTTATTCAACATACTTCTGGAAGTTCTAGCCACAGCAATCAGACAACAAAAAGAAATAAAAGTCATCCCAATTGGCAAGGAAGAAGTAAAGTTGTCATTATCTGCGAAATGCCCATCAGTAGATGACTGGATTGAGAAACTGTGGTACATTTATACAATGAAGTATTACTCCGCTATAAAGAATGAAATCGTACCATTTGCAGTGATATGGATGGACCTAGAGACTATTATGTTAAGTGAAATAAGTCAGTCAGAGAAACACAAATACCATATGATCTCACTTATATGTGGAATCTGAAAAACTGAATGAATCAGCCAAGTAAACAGAAACTGTCTCATAGATATAGAGGAAAAACAGGGTTGCTAGTTGGGAGGGGGTGAGGATGAGGGAAGGGGAAGGGATTAGACAGCAAAAATAGGCAACTACAATATTGCCACAGGGATATGAAAGACAGTTGGGGGAATATAATTAATAATGTTGTAAATGTTTTGTGGGGTGTCAGATGGTCATATGTCTTGTTAGGGAGAACATTTCATGGATGGAGTAGACGCTTGATCACTACACTGTACACCTGAAGCTGAGGTTGTATAATATTGTATACCAACTGTAATTGAATATTTAGATAATCACGGGATGTGGATTATAATGTGGAAGGGAATCAGAGGAAGTGCAATAGACATATATGATATAGGGGGAGGAGTGGGGTGGCTAAATGGGGGAGGGGGATTGTCACTTTGAGGGGTAAAAAGTATAACTATTGCACTGTGTTGTGCACCTGAAACTAATTAAAAATAAATTAATTAACTAAAAAAATAATAAAAATAAAATAATTTAAAATAACATTAAAAGTCAAATAAATTAACAAAAAATGTGTTAGAACTCTACACTAAAGACAAAACTGAATTACTGAGAAACATTAAATAAAAACTAAATAATCATACTACCCATATATGTTTTTGGTTACATGACTTAATACCATTTGGATCCCCAGTCTCTCAAAATTTATCTATAGATTTAATAAAATCCCATGATAGTCAGTCTCTATAATGGTTTCCAATGATCCTCACCTTCTGATATTCATACTCTTTTGTACACATCATACCAACATTGGTCTATGTAAGCAGTAGAATACTATAGAAGTGGGTGTTTATCACTTCACAGGTTACACTATCAAAGACTGCAGCTTACATCTTGATCACTTTCTCTCCCTTGGATCACTTGCTCTGAGGGACGCAAGTTACCGAGTCTTCTGAGCACTCAGGAACCCCTGTAGAAGGCCCAGCCAACAGTGAGCCTTAGGGGAGGTGGATGGTCTAGTCTCAGTAAAGCATATGAAGGCAGCCCCAGCTGAAAGCTAGACTACAACCTCATGAGAGATATTATACCAGAACCACCAGATGCTTGAGGGAATATTTTTTGCCAGTTAGACCCCCACATCGGATGGTGAGCTGAGCCCCCTCCTTTCCCCACCACTGCAACTAGATTGGAAGCGGCCACTGGACTTGGAGCTGAGCTTGCGCCCTCCACAACTAAGACTGAAGGACAACAGCTTCACTTGGGGCTGATGGGTCCTGGAAAAACACACTGTTCCCCTTCCCCAATTCCCCAACACTGTTCACTTCCTCAATTCCCCAATAAAAATCCTTAAGAAGAAAAAAAAAAGTAGAATTACCATACGATCTGGTGGATCTTTATCCAAAAAAATTAAAACGGGGAGGATCTCGTGGAGATAAATGCACTCTTATATTCACTGCCGCACTATCCCCATAGCCAAGATGTGGAAACAACCTAAATGCCCATCAGCCAATGAATGGATGCAGACAATGTGGTAGATATATATAGTGATTATGATTCAGAATGAAGGAAAAAAGGGCATCCTGCCACCAGAGGTGACAACACGGATGGACCCTGAGGCCATTATGCTGAGTAGAATAGGCCAGTCATAGAAGGACAAATACTGTATGATTGCACTTACATGAGATATCATCTAAAACTGTCAAACTTGAGGAAACAGAGAGGAGAGGAGTGATTGCCAGGGTCTCAGGGGAGGGGCAAATGAGAGGTTGTTGATCCATCCCATAGAGTTTCAGTTTTGCAAGATGTAAAGGTTCTAGAGATCTCCTATCCAACAACATTGCACCTGGAGTTAATATCCTGCACTTAAAAATGGCAGAGGGTAGATTTCATCTTAAGTGTTCTTACCGTAATAAAAAAATAAAGAAATCCAACCCATAACAAACCAAGGAATAAAAATAACACCAATAAGAATGAAAGGACAGCTAGTAAGTGTTGCGGACTCCTCCAAGATCACTGGGGATGCCGCTACCAACCATAAAAGCCAGTGTATTTATGTTCCTCCAATCAAGGGAGAGAACCAGTAAGCACAGTCTCAATGATGTTTGGAAAATAGAATTACACCTCTCCCTGGCCCTCACTCTCTCCAGCTTTCTCTCAGTTCTCCCTCTCTCTCTAACTCTCCCTCTCCCCCTCGCCCCCTCTCCCCCTCTCCACCTAACCCTTCACTCCCCCCTCCTGTCTCTCTCTCTCCCACTCCCTCCCACTCCCTCTCTCCTTCTCCCTCTCCTTCTCTCTGCCCCTCACCGCTCAGCTAGGTCTGTTCTCCTCCCTGAGAATACACAACTAATACCAGAGGCTTAGGCCTCTCTCTCCAACCTTAGCTAGGCCCATTCTTGAGAACGTATCACTAATAATCCGTGTGTGTGTGTGTGTGTGTGTGTGTGTGTGTGTGTGTGTGTTTATATATACATGCAAACCCTTACAAAAGGGTTTTTATCAGCCTAGGCTTGGAATTAGGTTTAGAGCTTGAGTGATTTGGGAATTTAATGATTTTGGAAATCAATTTAATAAATTTAATGATTCGGGATTAGGTGAGGCAGGCAGGTTACAGTCAATTGTTACAGGGGCACAGAACATAAACAATTTGTTTATGAAAACTTTTAGGGTTTTATCTTTTTGCTCCCAGAGCAGTTTGTGCCAACAGGGGCTAGGTCTTGCCTTTCTAGTCCTGGTAAGTTTCCATTTTTAGTTGTCTAAAATCAGTTCTCATTACTGTCTTTCTTTCTCTTAAGAACTGTAACAGCAGACTATTTTAAACTTCTGTATCTTAAAAAAACACATTTGCATAGCACCCATTGAATGGCAAGTGTGTGTTCAATCTGTTTTGTACTGAACTCTGACACGTTTTACTCAGGGATGATTCTGCTTATTTTACCTCTGTCTGATACAAATGTTACTTAATTCCAGAACTTGCAGCAATTCCTGGGTCACCTTATTCTTGGGGTTTCTGACTTTAGAGGTTTGAATCATATTGTCTATGATTGCGTTTTTTTTAATTAACAAGAGATTTAATATATGCATATATATAACTATAATGTGGAAAAGATAAGGCAAATAGGTAGGGGAAAAAGGAAGCACCACTAAACAGCAGTTTCCTGACAGTTTGGCAACTGCGGAAAAGGTCCAGAGCTTGGGTCCGGGGATGAGCCCAGAGACAGCAGTGGCTATGCAGTTTATGCAGTTGTTTTGTCCTCCACTGCAAGGTGTCTCAAGTCCAAGGGAGTTCCAAACTGGGCTCATTCACCTCTTACCCATACACACATACCGGGGCAATACACATACAACACACAACACACACGTTCCTGATGGGTGGTCCTCTGGCTGGCTGTAGAAAGATAACAGATCAAAGGTCCCTTTCCCGAGTTAAAGACTCTGCATGGTTGAACCTTGGGTCTCTGCCTACTCAGTGTGTGGCACTGGGTGGTGCTATGTAAAACGGGAAGCAGTTCTTTCAAGGGCCGGGCGGAGACTCCAAGAAGGCTGTCTAGGGAGCCGGTGTGGTGTCCATGGGCTCCGTGTCCTCCACAGGCTTTGCCGAGGTGCTGTTCGCTGGAGCCTGGGTGCCCGCAGAACTCACGGGGGCCTGGTGGCCGCCTACTGCAGCAGGAGCCACAGAGGATTTTGCTTTGCCACCACCACAGGTCCCTGATGTGGGTTGACGGCCGGTTTTGGGGCCACCCAAATAGCATGGGGCGAGCCTCAAGTACTTCGATCCAGGGGGGTCGATGGAGTAGACCACACCGTCTGGAGAGTTTTCCACCCGGCAGTAGGCCCGGGGATGTCGATGAGATCTGTTCGAGCAGTACGGGGGTGATCTAGCTCGGGGGCGTCTGCGAGACCTCTTATAGAGGCCAGAGGGAGCTGCTGTGAACGTGAAAACATCCGATGGCGGAGTGGTGTCCATGTCAGTGACATCAGACTCTCCGGCCACGTTTGCAGACGCATTGGCTGAAGTGGATGGGACGGCCACAGAGTTGATGGGCTGGCCAGTGAGGAGAAACGGGCTGGGTAAAGGTAAAGCAGGGGGAGGATCCACACACATAGGGCTCGGGGATTCATGTGTGCAGGAGGCGGGCCGGAAGGAGGAGGGTGCGGAGCCATCTGAAGCAGGAGCAGTTGTAACTAGGCCTAGATGGAAACGGCCTCCATTCTTTAAAAGTGGAATCCCCAACTTGGTGTCAGCACTGGGAGGTGGCAGGGAACGCGGACGTGGGGGTAGAGAAAAGGGACGGAGTGTGCGTCCCGTGTTGTGCTCAACAGTTGGTCTTGGAGGAGGGGAAGGGACAGACGAGGTCGGGGGTGTGGCAGGTGGGTCAGCCCGCTTGGCAGTAGCTGGGACCTGACCCGGGTGCGCAGCCCGGGTCAGGGAATCTGCAGCCACCCCAGGTGGGGTAACAGAAGGGGCAGACGGGGTGGCACTGCTGTCCGCCATGGCCTTAGTTTCATCTTCCCCGGTCTGACTGCTCTGACCAGTAGGGGTCTTGAGGGTGGCAGAGTTCTTGTCAATAGTCAAGCGGGGCAGCTGCATCCCGGGCACCACAGGCGTGGCTGCCCGCTCAGGTGGCGAACACGGGGCAGTCATTGTGGGCCCTGGAGGAGGGGTCCTTACGGTTCCCGATGCCCCGGCCGGCATGGAGAGAGGTGGACCAGGTTGCTTTGGAGGGTCCCTCAAGTTCGCCAGGGGGAGGCTCCGCAGAGAGGAACGCCTGCCCCGCCGGGAAAGATGCGCCCTCTTCCTGCGGGAGTGCCGCCTGGCTGACCGCTGCTCACGACCCGGGGGCCTGGGACCAGACTGGAGGCCACGCGGGGGAGCAGCGGGGTGGTCCCGGTCAGGGGGGCCATCGGTGGTGTGGACGGGCAAAGTCACCCGGCCAAGGCCGCCACCCAAGGTGCGACGCCCACCGCACGAGGGGCAGCGGCCACCACCCAAAGGGCGGCGGCAGGATAGCCAGCGGAATAGGGGCAAAAATCGGCTCAACACATTGCCCATCTCGCCAGTTGTGCGCCAATCGAACTCGAGGCAAGAGCACGAAACACGGACAGAGTCTCCGAGTTTCTCTGTCTCCCTCAAACTCTAGCAACGCACTGAGCTAACTGTCCAGCCAGGGGCTTGTGACGTCTCCCTGGAAACGGTCACATGGCAGGCTGCACTTCCCAGTCCAGCACAAGAAGGGCGGACGTCAAAGGTCAAAGGGCACGGCCTCCACGGCCAGCTAGCTAACCAACCGCTTCTGGACTTCCCAGAGCCCGGGGCTGCCTGCAGCGGGTTACAGGTCGTTTGCACCAGATGGACCACCATGTGGGGTCCATTCAGAGCTCCCATCCACCAAGGAGACCCCATCTGTCAGAACTCACCCCGTCAGGGCCATGTGTCTGCAGGCCTTCCCCAGGTCCAGGAGGCCACAGGCTGATCAAAGCCCAGGTCCCAGAGGCCACAGAGGAGGGGGAGTGGGAGGAGGGGGGGCAGGAGGGGAGGAGGGGAGGAGGAGGGGGAGGAAGAGTACAGCATGACTAAGTGGGACTTATTCTATAAATGAAAAGCGGTTTAACAATCAAAATAAATCAATATGACCACATTAACAAAAATATTATATAAATACTTTGATAGATGAAATAAATAATTTTCCAAAAGTTACCACCTATTTGATTTTGAAAAAACCTGCTGGCAAACTATTAGAAATTGAAGGGAATTTACTTTATCTTACAAAGACTATCTACAAATTCTACAAATTCACTACCTGAGTAATGAAACAAAAAATTGAAGCACAAGAGATTACATGCTGAATGATTCCATTTATATAAATATGAAATCAGTTTAAACTAATCTGTGACAATTGAAGTGAAGAAATTGATTACCATTCTAACATGGGGGCTTCTTAGTTACTCATAATTTTAGGTTTGGATGTATGTGTTCTCTTTGTAAAAATTATTCAAGTTGTACATTTATGCATACAAAAAGTACATATACAATATTATACCTCAGTAATCAAGAAATAGGAATGGGACAAGGATCCCCATTATCAATACTTCTATTCAATATTCACAGGAAATCTCAGCCCATATAATAAGGCAAGAAGAAAAATAGCATGAAGGATCAGAAAAGAAGATATCAAAGTGTTATCATTAACAGGGGACATAATTGTGTACTCAGAATATCTAAATTTTTATTTAGAAAAAGCTTTGAATTAATAAGAAAATTAAGCAACTTCACTACATACATGATCAATGTACTAAAAGTGATGTCTCACAGTAGCAACAGATACATAGAAAGTGAAATTTTAAAATAAAATAATTTAGGATTTTGGAAGTGAAGCCGTCTGGTAAGATGGCCACTGTGAGGAGAGCTCCCTGAGTTCTCCCCTGGAAATATCCACAACTTGAACTTCTGTAACTCTTCAAAGGGACGTCTACTCATCACACAGAGCAACTAGGAGTCTCACACAACAATTGCTGGAAGGTGGGCAGGCCGGGCCAGTGGGGGAAGAAGACGGTGAGGCGCGTGAGGTGCAGCCCCACCCGCGGCTGCTGAGGCCCCGAGCTTCAGAGAGCAGATCGGGGAGCGTTCCCCCTGCTGGCTCCCTGCACCCCGTGGCCCGCCTAGAGCACAGCAAGAGCACAACGATCTGCAGCCTGAGCAAGAAGCCTCAGGCCGGGCGAGAGGGGAGGAGGGAGAGGAGACGTGCAGCCGCACCCACAGCTAGCTCCCCAGGTCCCCAGGGAGCAGGGTGCAGAGCCCGGCAGCGACAGGGCAAGATCAATCCCTGCACCCGCCGGGTTCAGGGATCAGTCTCTGTGCCCACCGGTCCCGCGGAGCGCAGCAAGAGCCCCTCAGCGCGCAGACGCTGAGGCAGAAGACTGAAAGCGGGCCAGCAAGGGAAGAAAGAGTGCTCGCGGCGAGGGGAGACGCAGGGCCCTGGGAGAGACGGCGCGGGGATCTGAGCCCCGGCAGGGGGCGCGCAGTCCCCTAAACCCCGGCACTCCCTCCGGGAGAGCAGCAGGAACACCGCGGCCCGCACAGGCTCCGAGGCAGAAGCGTGAAACCAGGCGAGCAGGGGAAGAAAGAATCCTCCGTGGGGGGAGACACAGCGCGCCCAAGCAGAGACGCAGGTCCCCGGGAGACAGACCAGAGATTTGAGCCCCTGCAGGGGGCGCGCAGCCCCTAAACCCCGGCGGTCTCTTTGGGAGAGCAGCAGAAACTCCTCCGGAGCCTATGAGGCAAAGGCCTTATCTCAAAACAGTGTTGGGACTGTGGGGGTTTTTTGTTGTTGTATTATGTTGTGTGTTTGTTTTGCTTGCTTGTTTGTTTGTTTGTTTGTTTTTCCTCCTCTCTTCAACAGAAAGCAAAAAAAAAAAAAACCCCAACAGAAATTAAAACCCACCCCTACCCTCCCTTAGAAACCTTGGCCCCTGCCAAGCCAGAGTCTTAAACTGACCCCGGAATGGAGCAGTAGGGACAGAGTACAGAGGTATTCCTTACCCGTAGGGGATCAAGAATTTCCACCCGAGAAGAGGCTGCAGAGTGAGATACCTAGTACGCCCTCACCTTTCCTGCAAGGCCTGGGAGGCAAGGCAGGTTCAGCTGCTGATGCACTAATAGATTCCTAGCAGCTGGCTTTTGGCAACAAGGAATTCTCTCATTCTCCACGGCTGTCAATGGAAAGGGTGCCCAAAGACACTCATTGAGCCTGTAGGGTGCACAGCCTGCTTTGGGACAGGCAAAAGCAGAAATGGCAGTGACTTTGTAAAAACTACCAATCACACGTCACAACCACACTCATGTACACCAAACCTGCAGTGCCAGGATCACATTAGGCGTCAGGTGGCCGTCTGTGTTCCCAGAAGACGCAGAGGAATATTTGTTCATCAGAGGACAACCTGAAGAGAGCTTGGTGGACTTTAGTCAAGACTGGCACTGGAGATACAAGAATCATCGTACCAGGAGGCCAACTTTAGATAAAACCAGAGCATTTCTGGGTTTGACATACAAGAGTCACACCCAAAAGGAAGTTGCTACAGGTGCAAGGGCCAAAGGGTCCAAGCCTCATCAGAGGGATCAACCCTCACACAGCAGCTCATAAACTGTGAGCTGATCCTCACAGCTAATCAGCCTGGAAGTCAATCCCACCTACTGACAAGCCAAAAGTAATCAAAGCTAAACTTCAACAGGTGAAGACACACAACATAAGGAACACCTCAGATATACACGCACAAGAGAATAGGGAGATTGAGTAATTCAAGTATAAAGGACACACACTGTATAAATTTACCCAGAAAAGACTGAGAGACCTGGAGAATCTATCTGTTTTATCGAAGCAAGCACAAAGAGTAAACCAGAATGGGGAGACAAAGAAATACAACCCAAATAAAAGAACAGAAGAAAACTCCTGAATCAGTGAAACTAGAGGAAATAGAGGTAAACAACCTATCGGAGACAGAGTTCAGAACACTGATTATTAGGATGTTCAAGGAAATTAATGAAAACATAAAGAAGGATAGAGAAATCATGAAAAGCAACCACCTAGAACTTAAGAATGCAATTACTGAATTAAGTAAAAAATTCGATGGAATGACTAGCAGATTGGACGAAGCAGAAAATCGAATCAGTGACTTAGAAGACAAGATAGCAGAGATCACCCAAGCAGAACAACAAAAGAAAAAAGAATGAAAAACCTTGAAAATAGTTTAAGAGAGCTGGGGACAACATCAAACGCAATGACGGCTGGATCATCGGAGTACCAGAAGGAGAAGAGAAGGAGCAAGGGATTGAGAACATATTTGAAGTAATAATGTCTGAGAACTTCCCTAACCTGGCAAAGGACACTGAAATACAAGCCCAGGAAGTGCAGAGAGTTCCAACCAGGATGATCCCAAACAGGCCCACACCAAGACACATTATAGTGAAAATGGCAAGGGTCAAGGACAAAGACAGAATCCTTAAAGCAGCAAGTTACTTACAAGGGCACCCTCATAAGATTATCAGCCGACTTTTCTACAGAAACTTTGCAGGCCAGAAGGGAGTGGCAGGAGGTTTTCAAAGTGATGAAAAATAAAGGCCTACAACCCAGATTGCTATATCCAGCAAGGTTATCATTTAAAATTGTAGGAGAGATAAAGAGCATCCCAGAAAAGAATCAGTTAAGGGATTTCATTACCACCAAGCCAGCTTTGCAAGAAATGTTAAAAGGACTTCTTTAAGTAGAAGAGAAAAACAACCTAACTAAGGTAGACTAGAACACAAATAATAAAATGGCAATAACTACGCACGTAAGTAAGCACTTTAAATATAAATGGATTAAATGCTCCAATCAAAAGACATAGTGTAGCTGAATGGATAAGAAAGCAAGAGCCCGGCATATGGTACATACAAGAGACTCACCTCAGATCAAAAGACACATACAGGCTGAATGTAAAGGGATGGAGTAAAGTATTTCATGCAAATGGAATGGAGAAAAAAGTTGGAGTAGCAATACTTATATCAGATAAAATGGACTTTAAATTGAAGAATATAATAAAGGACAAAAAGGACACTTCATAATAATAGAGGGATCGTTCCAACAAGAGGACATAACCCTAGTAAACACCTATGCACCTAACATAGGAGCTCCTAAATACATAAAACAGATATTGTCAGACATAAAGACAGAGGTCAACAGTAACACTATCATAGTAGGGGACTTCAACACCCCGCTGTCACCAATGCACAGATCCTCCAGAAAGAAAATCAATGCGGAAACAGTGACCTTAAATGACACATTAGACCAGCTGGATTTAACAGACATTTTCAGAGCGTTTTACCCCAAAGCTACAGAATATACATTCTTCTCAAGTGCACATGGAACATTTTCTAAGATAGACCACATGTTAGGCCACAAAAAAGTCTCAATAAATTTAAGAAGATTGAAATCCTTTCAAATGTCTTCTCTGACCACAATGCTATGAAACAAGAAAGAAATTATAAGAAGAAACCCGGAAAACTCTCAAATAATTGGAGGCTAAATAACATGCTACTAAATAGCGAGTGGGTCACAAATGAGATCAAGGAGGAAAGCAAAAGATATCTCGAGACAAACGAAAATGAAAACACCACGACCCAAAATCTCTGGGATGCTGCTAAAGCAGTCCTAAGAGGGAAGTTCATAGCAGTGCAGGCCTACCTAAAGAAGGAAGAAAAATCTCAAATCAACAGGTTTCCCATATACCACGGAACTGGAAAAACAACAGCAAAAGAAATCCAAGGGGAGTACAAGAAAGGAGATAATAAAGATCAGAGCAGAAATAAATCATATAGAGCACAGAAAAATAATACAAAAGATCAATGAAACAAACAGCTGGTTTCTTGAGAAAAAAAAATGACAAACCTCTAGCCAGGCTCATCAAAAAAAAAAAAAAAAAAAAAAGGGAGAGGACTCAAATTAGTAAAATCAGGAATGAAAGAGGTGAAATGACTACAGACATCACAGAAATACAAAAAAATTCTAAGAAATTACTATGATAAATTATATGCCAACAAATTTGACAATCTGGAAGAAACGGATAACTTTCTAGAAGCATACAATTTTCCAAAGCTAACTCAAGAAGAAACGGAAAATCTAAATAGCCTGCTTACTAAGGAAATTGAATCAGTAATCGACAAGCTCCCAAAAAAACAAAAGCCCTGGACCAGATGGCTTCACAAGTGAATTTTATCAAACATTCAAAAAAGAACTATCACCTATTCTTCTCAAACTAGTTCAAAAAACCCAGAAGGAGGGAAGGCTCCCAAACTCTTTTTATGAAGCCACCATCACCCTGATTCCAAAACCAGATAAAGACAGCACCAAAAAGGAAAACTACAGGCGAATATCCCTGATGAATATAGATGCAAAAGATTCTCAATAAAATATGAGCAAACAGAATTCAGCAATATATTAAGAAGATCATACATCATGATCAAGTGGGTTTCATCTCTAGTACACAAGGCTGATTCAACATCCACAAATCAATTAATGTGATACACCATATCAACAAAATGAGTAAAAATCACATGGTCATTTCAATAGATGCAGAAAAAGCATTTGACAAAATCCAACAGCCATTTATGTTAAAAACCCTTAGCAAAGTGGGAATACAGGGTTCATATCTCAACATAATAAAGGCCATATATGATAAACCTCCAGCTAACATCATACTCAATGGGGAAAAGCTAAAACCATTCCCCTTAAGATCAGGAACAAGACAAGGCTGTCCACTTTCTCCTCTTTTATTCAATATAGTTCTGGAAGTTCTAGCCACAGCAATCTGACAACAAAAAGGAATAAAAGGCATCCAAATTGGCAAGGAAGAAGTAAAATTGTCATTATATGCAGATGACATGATACTGTACATAGAGAACCCCAAAGACTCCATCAAAAAACTATTGGAACTGAAAGACGAATTCAGTAACGGAGCAGGATACAAAATCAATGTTCAGAAATCAGTTGCATTTGCATATACCAATAATAAACTAACAGAAGGAGAAATTAAGAAAACTGTCCCATTTAAAATTGCTTCAAGAACTATAAAATACCTAGGAATAAATTTAACCAAAGAAGTAAAAGATCTGTACTCAGAAACTTATAAGACACTGAAGAAAGAAATCAAAGAAGATACAAATAAATGGAAACACCTACCATGCTCATGGATAGGAAGAATTAATAGAGTTAAAATGTCCATACTGCCTAAAGCAATATATAGATTCAATGCAATTCCTATCAAACTACCAAGGGCATTTTTCACAGAAATAGAAAATATAATCCTAAAATTTATATGGAACCATAAAAGACCCCGAATAGCCTCGGCAATCCTGAGAAATAAGAACAAAGTTGGGGGGATCACGCTACCAGACATCAAAACCTACTACAAGGCTACAGTAATCAAGGCAGTTTGGTATTGGCATAAAAACAGGCACATCGATCAGTGGAACAGAACAGAGAGCCCAGAAATAAATCCAGGCATATACAGACAGTTAATCTATGGCAATGGAAGCAAGAATTTACATTGGAGTAAAGATAGTCTATTTAATAAATGGTGCTGGGAAAATTGGACTGACACATGCAAAAAAATGAAACTGGACCACCTCCTTAGTCCATATACGAGAACAAATTCGATATGGCTTAAAGACTTAAATGTAAGACCTTAAATGAAACCATAAAACACCTAAAAGAAAATATAGGGAGTACATTTGCAGACATTACCCTGAGCAATATTTTTACTGATACATCCCCATGGGCAAGGGAAGTAAAAGAAAAAATGAACATATGGGATTATATCAAACTTAAAGTTTTTTCACAAAAAAGGAAACCATCAATAAAACAAAAAGGATGCCTACTGAATGGGAGAATATATATTTGTCAACGATGTATCTGATAAGGGGTTAATATCCAAAATTTATAAAACACTCATGCAACTCAACACCAATAAAACAAACAACCCAAGAGCCGGCCGAGTGGCTCAGTGGTTAAGCGCTGGCTTGGGAAGCCAGTGGCCCCGGTTCGGTTCCCACATATGAGGTCCAGTGACACTGCCCTGAAACAAACAAACAAACAAACAAACAAACAAACAAACAACCCAATTAAAAAATGGGCAGAGGAAATGAAGAGGCATTTCTCTAAAGAGGACATACAGATGGCCAAGAGGCATATGAAAAAATGTTCAACCTCACTGGTCCTTAGGGAAATGCAAATAAAAACCCCAATGAGATACCACCTCACTCGGGTCAGAATGGCTATCATCAATAAATCAACAAACAGGTGCTGGCAGGGCTGTGGGGAAAAAGGGAACCCTGCTGCAGTGTTGGTGGGACTGCAGATTGGTGCAGCCACTATGGAAGTCAGTATGGAGGTATCTCAAAAAACTGGAAATGGAACTACCTTTTTCTTTTCTTTTCTTTTCTTTTTTTTTGAGGGCAGTGTCACTGGCCCTCATATGTGGGACCCAAACCAGGGCCACTGGCTTCCCAAACCAGCACTTAACCACCACACTACTCGGCCGGTCCTGGAACTACCTTTTAACCCAGCAATTCCTCTCCTAGGTATTTATCCTGAAAAACCCAAGACACTAATTCAAAAAAAATATATGCACCCCTATGTTCATTGCAGCGCTATTTACAATAACCAAGACTTGGAAACTATCGAAATGCCCATCGGTAGACAACTGGATTAAGAAACTGTGGTACATTTACACAATGGAATATTATGCAGCTATAAAGAAGAAAGAAATCGTACCATTTGCAACGATATGGATGGACCTAGAGAACATTATGTTAAGTGAAATAAGTCAGTCAGAGAAAGACATATACCATATGATCTCACTTATATGTGGAATCTAAAAAAACTGAATAAATGAGCAAAATAAACAGAAATAGTCTTAGAGACACAAAGGAAAAGACTGATGAGGGCTAGATGGGACAAGGGATGGGCATGAGGGAGAAGGGGAAGGGACGAGGCAACATAAACTGATAACTACAATACTACTGCAGAGACAGAAGAGACAGTTTAGGGAATATAATCAATAAGGTTGTAAATATTTTTTTAGGGAACCAGATGGATTCATGTCTTGTTAGGGAGACCACTTCATCGATGGCGTAGTGGCCTGACTACTGCATTGTACATCTGAAGCTGCCGCTGAATAATATTAGATGTTGACTACAATACATATATAGTCATAGGATGTGGTATATAGTTTGGGGATGGAGTCAATGGAGTTATAATAGATATGTATGATATCGGGGGTGGGGGGGCAATGGAGGGGGGTGGGGGTAGTCACTTTGTAAGGGGTGAAAAAGATAACTGTTGCATAGTTTTGTACATCTGTAACTATTAATAATAAAAATAATAATTTTAAAAAAGTCAATATGAACTTCTATTTTCATAACCTTCTATATACAGTTAAATTTAGCTATCTCTGAAGCTCTTTCTAAAACTTTAAAATAATATACATTGTTAGATAATACTATATTCTTCTCACTTTTCAGGAATAAGCATCTTTAAGATAATATATTACCATATAGTAGCTCTTTTTATTTCTAATTAATACATGAATCATTAAGAACATCAAAACTATAAAGCCTAAGGAAAGGACATGGTCTTTAGTCAAAAGAAGATATTGCTATTGTTTCTGCATGAAACAAACAAGATCTTGATATATTATTTCAAATTATTTCCATTTACGTTTAAAGTTAGGCATTGTATATTTTCTTTTCCAGAAGCAGATATAAGCTACCTGGGTGCCCTAATTCGCTACCAGTGCCCAGACATTGCATGATATGTTCTGGGAACTAAAGTTCACACCAGAGGTTTAATTAGTCTCAGTTAAAGAAGATTATTTCAAAAATGTCAAGTGTAGAGGAAAGTTTCTCTCTGGAGAATTTAAAGGATGGTGGGACTAAAATATGCAGTGTCTAGAAGGTTTCAGGCTTGAAAATTTTTCATCAACTTTCTCAGTGCATTGTAGGATTTTATAACTTCATAGCACTGGCTTAAATTTTCTCTATTATAAGTACTGTGGGTACTTTTTTTTTTTAGGGTTAGAAGGAAAAATGACATGAGGGCTAAAATTATTAGAGGGGCTTTTTGCAGGAAATTTTCAAGGAAATTTGGAGACTGAGAGAGAGCAGGGTTATGGGGAGGGAAGTAGATATGAGGAGAAGGAGGATTTAAACAAATGTTGCTGTGGGCAGGTATCATTCCCCTTCATGTATTCAAAAAACACAGAAAAGAATGTGGGCTAATCTAGAATCGATGTCTGTTTGATAGCTTGTGTCTCCTTTCAACATTTCTCTGAGTGTTATGTCTTCAGTAGGGTACATTCTCATAGTTCATCTGAACAGGTAGGCGTAGTATTCTCCCCACTGACCCCCATTCCCTGAAAAACCAATATCTAGACCTGTGCGAGTGTCCTATGGAAATTATAGAATGTTGGAACCTCCATGCTCAAGGCCTTCTCAAGTTCCAAGATGGCTGCTCAAGCATTGGTCACTACATCCACATTCCAGCAAGCAGAAAGATAGAAAAGGGAACACATAGAAAAGGCCAAGGGCTGTGGTAGCTGGTTACTTTGAATGATTC
Organism: Aselliscus stoliczkanus; assembly: GCA_033961575.1. Classification (NCBI taxonomy): domain Eukaryota; kingdom Metazoa; phylum Chordata; class Mammalia; order Chiroptera; family Hipposideridae; genus Aselliscus; species Aselliscus stoliczkanus. The sequence continues at coordinate 37,746,759 of CM066740.1, read as the reverse complement.
TCAGACTGTGGGTCCAATTTTTGATCAACCTCCCTATCAGTTTTTTCCCAAGTACTGAGTGTTGCTGCTGATTGACAAATATTCTTGGTATTTATATTTGAATACTTACTCTAACAGAGAGAACACAGGTATTAGATACAGCTCCCATTTCCTGCTCTTGATCAAATGCTAAGAAATAATATTTAGCTTTGAGTTTATATATTTAATTAAATATTTTTTCCACCAATGTTGACTGACATCCTGGGGAAAAGCATATTTTGTGTTTCATTTTAGACGAACCTGCGAGTTAGTCTAACTCATCTCATCCTCCACTCAGTTCATTGAATATGTGGTAGAAATGGCAGCCCATGGGAAAACTGAATGACAAACAGTGCAGTTAGTCTGTTTGGTACCACTGCCCATGGACTTTTAAGTAAGTGAAAGGAATGAAATAGTTTTGCCAAGACTTAGGCAACAGTGGCAACTGCCTAATTCTCTACTATGTGAAAGTAGAGTCAGAATTCTGGCACTTGAAAACTTACTGGCATTGAGACATTTATTGAAAACAATTTCACTTTTCCATGAATAGAAATTTATTTGTAGAGCTACAAATAGCTCAAGACTAGACAAAGTACTTTGTCCTAAAAGGGTTTTTTTTTTGCCCCAAAGTGGAGAAATAACTATCATTTCAACGGTTGGTGCCATAGTAGTAGAGTTCTCTTGCTGGGGAAGAAATTGACAACAGCCTCAGGTGAAGAAAGAACAGCCAGGGCAGCATTATTTGGCTGTGTTGAATGAGCTAGCACAAAGCAATTAGTATAAGGGTGTTTTCTAAATATATTCAGGTAATCCGACCAGTTCCTCCATTCTGCAGAAAGGGATAATTTTCGTAACAAATTGACCTTTGAATATCACTTTATATGGGAAGAACACAGTCCAGATGCCAAGGAATGGGTGAAAAACCAATTATTAAAATTATTCCTTTGCCTACCTTTCTCAGGGTGTGTGTCACCATGCCCTCTGCATTTTGAAAGCTGCCAAATTGGGCAAGTCATAATGTATGCTGCATAAATTTTAAATTAGGATAAAATGCTAGAATCTACCTCAGCTTCATGGCCAGGAAAATGAACATGCCCATGCCAGACAGAAATGGCATAGTTTGAATAAGAAGCTTAAAAAAGTTAGGCAAGAGGCCAGCTGAGTGGCTCAGTTCGTTAAGAACTCGCTCAAGAGTGTGAGCTGAGCTCTGAGCAACAGCAGTTCGAGGCCCAGCCCGAGCTGAGCTGCCGCTGAGCTGCCAACAGGTGGCAGGATGGCTCAGCTAAAAAAAAAAATTAAATTAGGCGAAGTATCCAAAATTCACAACCCACTAAACTTAAGAGGATTACACAACAGTGCTCATGAAAAGAAACGAACCTACGGTGAAACACTTCACAAAGATTTTTACCTTGCTTTGACATTTTTATTAACTCTCTAAACTACTTCCAGGAACAAATGCTGGGGGAGAGTGGAGGAGAGAAGAGAGAGTTTACTTGAAGAAACAGCCTAAAATATAAACAAAAAACTTGCCTATGTGGTCTAACTACTCTGAAAAAGCTAAAGATTCTTAGTTTTAGCAATGGGTTATGTTCTTGTTTAGTGATAGATGTGTATTGATATACCTACTGGCTTACAATTTTATGTTACTCAATTATCAGATAATCATTAATGTGTAGTAGATGTGAGGGCCATTTTTGATGTTAGCTAGGACTGTTAACTTCTCAATATGTTTCCAAGAATTCTCCATTAACTTGTCCCCTGAATTTGCCTTTTGTTTAAATATTTCCAATAAATGCTACGTCAAAAGGAAAGCTGTTCGTTCGTTCTAATTTTACCCTAATGGTGGCTGTCCTAACAAGTACAGATCCAAGAAATTCCTTAGTCTCAGACTTCTGTGAAATAAGCCTCTTGCTCTTTCCCATCTTATCCTTAAAGTAAAGAATGGCAACAAAAATGTGTGGCTGAAAGCTGGACCAAGGCAGTAAGTGGGAAAAATGAAACAGCAAGGCTGGGCTCTAGGCTTGTCTCCTAGTCACATTTCTGAGACTCATTATCCTTTTACATGAAATAATCTAAATTAAATAAAATGAGATCTAAAGTCTTTTAGCTGTAAAACCTCATGAGTCTTATTATACTTTCATCTCCTGTGTATATACAGGAAACAATAACGTCTTGTATTTTGGAAGTTCTATAGTTTTCAAAATTTTATGAATAATCCTCCAGTTTACCTTTATCCTAAAAAAAAACAACCATTTTTAAATTACACTAATATAGATTAATATCTCACTTATACTGCAATGACAGAAAAAATTCATAAGAAAGAAAAAAATAAATTCCTTGACATATATTTATATAACAATAAATATATAGATATGATATAGTTTTATATATCTATCTATATCTATAGAGATAGCTAAATCAGAATATACCATTGACTAGAAATCAAAATGAAAATACATTAATATTATAAAACTTAAAATGTCCTAAATTATATAGAGTTAAAAACAACTGACTTTGGAGAAATAATTAAAATGGTATTATGAGTGAATTTGCATTGTTCTAGCTGTATCACCTATTTTTGTTAAAAACCTTACATTGGTCAGCCCAAGGCTGGAAGAATATACAGGCCTGAGTTCCCTAGAAAACAGAACCTGAGGCAAAAACATGCCCCAATATTCTAATAAGGGGATATACATAAAAGTGAATGATAAAAGGCAGAGACTTTTAACTTTGTGCTTGGATACATCTTTTGGGGGTTAAAGTAGTGAGGAAAGGCTAGTGGATTACTTACTAATTCACTTTTGTCACTCTTTCCTATTGGTCAAAGCCCACCTCATGATTTAAGTTTCCTATTTTTCTGGGTGTGTCAGCTGGGCTCTCTGGACAACTGTGGAGGAAACAAGGGTTTCCAGAGGCCCAGCCAAAGCTTGGTACAGTGGATTTCTCCAAGGTTTAGCATATGTGTGTGTGTCGGGGGATAAGAAGATTCGGTCTGTGATGGTTGTGGTGGCAATAATGGCAGGACCAATCACCTAGGCTTTATGAGTGAGGTAATGGCATGAGTCATCTCTAAGGCCATTCTGGCCAGGAAGCAGAGTAAACTGCTGAGACCTGAAGGTGAGGTGAGGTCAAGTAGATTCAGAAAGCAGAAACTCAAATTTACTCACAGCCCTTAGTAATCTTCAGGTCTCACATGAGAACACTTAACATTCCATTCTTCCCTGAGAAGGGACACATAAGTCTAATCCTTTAGTTGACAGTGCCATCTCCTAAAAAGACTTAAAAGAGGTCTAGAAAACAAAGCCATATTCAAACTATTGCAGGTGGTTCAGGGTTGGTATTTCTCAACATCCTTCTTCATCTAAACTTTCTGGTTTTTCTCTTATCCTCTCCCAGCACTTCCACAAATCAGGTTTGCTTATTCTAAAAGGTGACACAGCATTCATTCTTGACAGGTTTGAGATCTTAACTTACCTTCGTTGGACCATGGCTGCTGAAATTTTTCATCGACAATTATCCATAGATAAAAAAGCATCAAAGATGCACCAGTGAATCTCCTAGGATACAGACATAGTCCACTTAGTCTCAATTGTATCATGACAAAATATCCAGCCTTCCATTCCTGGTCCATAACCTTTAATTAGGGTCTACCCCATTTGGCTTGGTTCCTACTGGCATCTGTTAACCCTCCTCCACTAACAGTGAGCTATGTGGTCAGCATTGCCTTCACAAAAGTAGAGAATCCAACTCCAAAAACCCCATCCTGGAAAGTATGTACTGTCAGAGGCCAGTCTAGAATTACCTCAAAAACAGATCCTGAGAAAAAGAGTGAGAGGAAAAAGGCAAGCGAAACTGAGAATGTTCTAGGCCTAATTTGTAAATGTTTCTTCCCCACTGCCAGAACCAGGAGGAAATCTTTGTTTCCTAAAATGCCCCCTAAGTCTTAAACCTCAGGAGTTTTTCATTCTCAGGCTAGTCCACATCCAGGCTATAGAAGTTTCTCAAAATTAACACTTATAAATTCATACAGTTTATGGCCCCACGGGCTTCCACTTCAGGTAAACATTTTTCTCCTATGACTCTGAATGTCTCTGTCTTTCCAGATTTGGGGGTGATAGTTTTCCTTACAACATCAATTCTCTGATGAGTCCAAGACAAGTCAATGACTTTAAATTTCTTCCACTATTTCTTGTCGAAAAGATAGGAGTGACAGATGTTTGGGCTAAAGCTGGAAGTAGTGCTCATATTCTATTTTTATTTTATTCATTGTTGAAAATTTATTTTATCCCTTGATACCTAGACAAAATAAAACAATCATCAGTAGTCTGTCACTCATTTTTAGATAGTCATGCACTGTATAATGACATTTTGGTCAGAGATGGGCCGCATGTGCAATGATGGTTCCATAAGATTATAGCAAAGTTTGTTTGAGATTTTGAAAGAAAAGTCTGGACCTGACTACAATGTTGAATTTACTGCTAGCTCTGGGTGGTTTCAATAGATGAAGAGGCTCAGCATGCTGCCCACCCGCCCTGTGCCTGCTCGTGGCTGGGGCCCAGCGTTGGCTAGGGAGCAGAGACGAAGGGGAGCAGGCTGGGGAGGAGGGCGGCCCAGAAGCCATCCCTGCCCATCCATGCTAGCCTCTGCAATCACACTCACCGCCATGCATACCCATGCTCACAAATTCACTTTCTTTCCCTTCATTTCTCTTTACCTCTCTTCCCTCCCAGTCCCATTCCTATCTCTTTCTCTCTCCCTCTCCTTCTTTATCTTCTTCCTCTCTCTCGTCCTCCTTTCCCTTTTATTATTTCTCATATCAAGCTTTACCTCTCTGAGTCTCTTTCGATCCCTGTTCTCCCTTTATCTCCTCTTCTTTTTCTTTCCCCTCCTTTTCTCCTGCCCTCATCCTGACATCTGCTCTCCCTCCCTCAGGGCCTCTTTCCTCAGCCCTCCCCTTGCCCTAACACAGGAGCACACATGCGCACTGTATCTTTTTACACTGTATTTTTACTGTACCTTTTCTTAGAGATGTTCAGATACACAAATACCATTGTATTACAGTTGCCTCTAGTATTCGGTAGGGGAACATGTTGCACAGGTGTGCAGCCGAAGATCAATAGGCTCTACAGTTATAGCCTGGGTGTGTAGCAGGCTATACTGTCTCGGTTTGTGTAAGTGCACTCTGTGATGTTCACACAGTGATTAAATGGCCTGAGGATGCATGTCTCAGTATGTGTCCCATCGTTCAGTTATGTATGACTGTACGAGGACAGACAATTAAGTTCACAAATTCATTCTACAAAAAGTGCTGTACATATCTCATTGCTGAATGTCACTATGGTCACCTTCTAAGTACTCCCCTTGGGAAGCTGTGCACCAACACCAGCACCTGGTCCACCCTTGAAAGCAATTTTGAAACTCTTTTTCTGGAATGGCCATCAGAGCTGTCATCGTAATACCCTCGATGTTCTGAATGTCATCAAAATGTCTTTCTTTGAATGTTTTCTTTATCTTTGGCTAAAGAAGGAAGTCATTAAGGGCCAGATCAGGTAAGTAAGCAGGATGTTCCAATACAGTTATTTGTGTACTGGCTAAAAATTCTGTGATAGACAGTGCCATGTGAGCTTGTGTATTGTGATGCAAGAGCCATGAATTCGCAAAAAGTTCAGGTCATCTAACTTTTTCATGCAGCCTTTTCAGCACTTCCAAATAGTAAACTTGGCTAACTGTTTTTCCCGTTGATACAAATTCATAAAGAATAATCCCTCTGATACCAAAAAAGGTTAACAACATCGTTGTGACAAATTTGCAAACTTAATTGTCAGAACTTGGTATGTGGGTCAAGCTGAGGAAAAGCAGGCTTCCATTCATTTTTTTCCCCCCCATACAATGGAGCAAGGTCAGGAGAATGTCTGGAATTAGGACTTCAAGTGACTCACAACTTGGCTTTCACTCACTCTCAGCACAGATTTCTTCTGTCTACAAGAAGTAGTATCAATTCTTACAAATAAGGCAAATTCAAATACGATTCCAGAGTCAGCACCTTTTCAATGATCCTCAGACCTAAAGATGGAAAAAGCTGCTGCTTTTTAAAATCATCCTTATCTCCCTCTTCCTTTTCTTCTCCCTTTTCTTCATTTAAAACTTATAACCTGTGACAATTAGAGAGAAACATAATAGTAACATATTTTATCAAGAGCACAGTTGTTTCTACTTTAAAGTCTAAAGCTGGTCAAACAAAATTGATTATTGTAATCTCAGTTAAATTAGTTATTTTAATATAGACAGGTAGAAAAAGGAGTCATTATTCATCACTTCCCTAAGTTACACACACCACCTGTTACAACCAGAAAAAAATAGTCCTTCAAATGAAACATTTTTTCATTTCTTAAAAATCCCAGAGTTCTTCATAAGTAATGCTTTGTTATCCTCATTTCCCTCTATCTGGGTTACACAGTCTACTGACATTCAAGTGTAATAGAAGATAACACTAAAATTTGATCTTCTATATTGTTACAGCACAAGGATTCCTGTGAATGGGTAGAATTTCCTGGACTGTGTCACTTGCCAATAATAATCCCAACATATTGACAGAATGAAAATACCAACACCTAACTTCCTGGTAAAATATATACTTTCAGTAGAGAAAAAAATAACTTTGGCTTCTACTTATTGAGAAAAAAATAAAATTCCAAAGTGTTAGAAGTATGGTTTTTAGACACAAAGTCACCTGAGTTTTAATCCTGCACTAGCTACATAGCTTCAGTGAGTTCCACGATCTCTTTAAGCCTCAGTTTCCTTACCCTTAAAATGAATATACTAACACTTACCTGACAGGGTTGTTGAAGTATTTGATTTGATTAGTCAATATAAAGACTGTAGAATGGTATATATTTAATGAGCAATAATTATTATTTTTAAATCTTTTCACCAGCATAAATTTCTGTAAAAATAATCATTACAACTTGCAATTTGAAATGGATAAAGAGAAATCTGGTACTCTATTGCTTATCTTACATATCTATATACAATGATCCCCTGCCTGGAATAAAAAATAAGAAGAGGAAGAAAATCAGGAAGAGGAAGAAGAGGAGAAGGAGACAAGTAGATGTAGATGGATGCACTCCAGAATATTCTATGTAGTGTGATATTTAAGCACTTCACCTAACCCCATCAAGACACAGTCAATAGCCGCTACTACTTTTATTCATGTCTAGACACTTATGTTATCTTGAACACATTTGGTATCAAAGTTTGCTTCAGGTTCCTCAGGACTCTATTTCAGTGCTGTTTCCCACTCCAGATTAGACTCCCCCACACACACATACACACTTTCAGAATTTTTAGGTCTTCTCCACTCAAATTCTAGTTGTCTTGAAAAGACTGCTAGCATTTATATATTACCATTTTTAGATATATTGATATTTAGGGCTTTATTTTTAATTAGGAAATTGTTGGTTAGGGATATTGAAATGAATAGAATAAAATAAGGATATTATAATAGGGATATTATAAAGGATCACTAGGTAAGGGATTTCAAGCGTGTGTGTGTGTGTGTGTGTGTGTGTGTGTGTGTGTGTGTGTGTGTCCCAGCCTGTGGCTCTATGGACCTTGTATAGAACATGGTAGAAATGCTTAGAATGTAGATATTGTTACATTTGGCCATACAAGAGGTTGTCTTTTTTTTGTTGAACACCTGTTTACAGGAATCTTTAAAAACTAGGTGTAAAAAATTCAACAGAAGAAAAAAATACCATGTTCCCAGTTTGTTTCATAAATCAGCAACAATTTGTGAATGTTTTGGAGTTTAAAATGTGTTACTTATTCTAAAGAAACTCATAAGACATTGACAACAGGGGGGGGGAAGCTATGCTTAAAACAGCTTCATAAGAACAAACCACAAATATTGAATAAGCAAATTTATTTCAGCGTTCAAAATCCAAGATGTTTGGTTGCTGTTAGTGATGGCGATGTATGTATTTGCATGCATGTGTGAGTGTATTTTAAATTATAAATGGCTTTGAGATCCTTGCACCTTAATTACTAGAACTGCAGTTTTTTTCACGTGGAGTTTCACCATTCTATGTGTGAAAGACTAATGAGAGGGTAAAAAGACTTTTCAGGTTCCCAAGAAATGAAAATCATGAAATAAATCCACTATTTGATGCTAAGTGGTACTGCAGCCTCATTGAAATGACAAGGAAATTATAACTTTCCAAAGAATAAAAAGTTTAAAGAAGCTTAAAAATAGCCCTGAGCAAAAGCATGGCAATCAAAAACAAAGGTGAAGGAATGGGAACTTAGCTGCTACCTACCTTACTGCTGGAGTAATTTTAAGTCACCAGCCCCCATATGTTTTGTTTCTCTAGTGGCTCCCTGGAATTTAAAGATATCCTCCAAAGTACCTGCAGTGTTCACATACAATCAAGCCTCCATCTAAAGGAAGCAATCATTTTCCTTTCTTCACAAGCGTCATAAGGGCCCTCACGAATGTAAGCAGTCATTTGAGGGGGACAAGAACAGCTTTCAATTTGCCATAGGTGAGTTGAGCTAGAAATTGCAGGAACTCCCAGTCCATTAAGATGATGTCTATAGACTAAGTAGCAGAATGAAAACAAAACAAACCTCACCTACAAACTAACAATTTTGTTTTTAATTATAGTAAAGTATAAAGTGCTGGCTGAGAGAAATTTTTATATCTTCTTTTTGGTCCTTTGGGAGAAGGAGGAAAGTAAACCAAGCATTTAAAAAGAATATTTTGTATCACAGAATAGGGAAGATTATATAACATTTAATTAATGATAGAATTTGTAATAAAACAATGATCAAAGCAGATCGTTTCCAACTTCCTCCTACCTTAAAAACATTTATCTACATTCTCTCTTTCCCTGTCTCTCTCCTCTCCCTCTCCCAATAGCTAGTGTGTTCTCTCTCTCTCTCTCTCTCTCTCTCTCTCTCTCTCTCTCTCTCTCTCTCTCTCTCTCTCTCTCTCTCTCTCTCTCTCCCCTTTATTCTTTTCTCCCCCTCTCTTCCTCTCTCCCCCTCCCTCTCTTTTTCTCATTTTGGAATTCACCATGTGAAGCATATCATAATTAGTTTCCCAATTGTACTTTTTAGTACTTTAAGTATCAGTATATGCTCCCTGACTACATGCTGATTCTGTGAGCCTACTGTGAGATAAAGAGCATCTATCCCAAGAGACTTTTTAAATGGCAATTCTGTCTTAATTTTGTTGCCAATTTTATGCAACTTCAGGTTTATTTTTTGTTATGCAGACCTCTTCATACAACAATATATTCTAAGAGTCTTTAGGCAAATATTTTTATAAAGCCAAATTTAATTTCTAATGTATCCAGATTATCGTTTTAGGAATGCTATAACTTCACTTTTTAAATCTTTCTTTAAATTAACTTTATTGAGATACAAGTTACATATAATTTAATGGAATTATTTTAAGTTTGAGCTGCAAAAAATTTTCACACATTTATATACCCTTGGAGCCACCACCACAGTCAAGATACAGGAAATTTCCATGACCACAAAAGCATAAAAAATTCTCATATGCTTCACTCAAGTAACCCCTGCTTAATCCCAGTCCCAGGGAACATCTGATCTCCCAGGTATAATTGCCTTTTCTAGAATTTCACATAGGTAAAATCATATAGTATGTACTCTCTTGCACCTGGCTACTTTAGTTCAATATAATGATTGTGAGATTCATGTGTGTTGCATTTCTTCTTATTGCTCAGTATTGTTTCCATGGTATTACTTATACATTTGCCGACTGATGGAAACTGATGGGCATAGTTTCTTTTCAGTCTATGCTATAACAAATAAAGGTGCTATGGATGTTATGAACATTTGAGTATACATCGTTGTGTAGACATGTATTATGATTTATGTAGGGTTAACAAATAATTTCCCTGGTGACTTATGTTGTGACCTTACCAAACATTGGAAGATTTTTCCAGATATCTTTCCATTTTAATTTCTAGTTGAATTCTATTGTGTATGACATAGTTTGTATGATTTCAATTTTTCACATTTTTTATTTTATTTTATTTATTTATTTTTTTGAGGACAGTGTCACTGGCCCCCATATATGGGACCGAACCGGGCCGCTGGCTTCCCAAGCCAGCGCTTAACCACCGCGCCACTCGGCCAGCCCTAATTTTTCACATTTTTTGAGGCTTGTTTTATGGCACAGAATACATTGTATCTTTTTCAATGTTCCATGTGTACTTACAAAGAACGTGAATTCTGCTTTCTGGGATAGAGTTCCCTATAAATCTCAATTTAAACAAGTTGGTGGATACTGGCATTTAGGTTTTCTATACTCTTAGAGATTTTCTGTTCACTTTTTCTATTTTATCAATTACTGCAAAAGAATTGTTGAATTCTTCCAAATAATGATACATTTGTCAATTCCTCCCTTTAGTTCTATCAGATTTTTAATGTGCTTGGAAGCTCTGTTATGAGTTCAATACATATTCAATATTTGTATGTCTTCTTCAGATAGACCTTTTTATCATTGTGAAGTTTCTCTTTATCCTTTATAGTAGTTCATTTTTTTTTCCATCTGAAATATATTTATTTATTTATTTATTTATTTATAATTAGTTTCAGGTGTACAACACAGTGCAATAGTTATACATTTTACCCCTCAAAGTGACAACCCCCCACCCCCAATTCGCCACCCCACTCCCCCCATATCATATATATCTATTACTCTTCCTCTGACTCTCTTCCACAGTATAATCCACATCCTGTGACTATCTATATATATTCAATTACAGTAGGTATACAACCTCCACTTTAGTTATACAGTGCAGTGATCAAACCTCTACTCCATCCATGAAATGGTCTCCCTAGCAAGACCTATGGCCATCTGACATTCCACAGAATATTTACAACTTTATTAATTATATTCCCCAAACTGTTTTTCATATCCCAGTGGCAATATTGTAGTTGCCTATTTTTACTGTCTAATCCCTTCCTCTTCTCCCTCATCCCCATCCCCCTCCCAATTTATAGTAGTTCATTTTGAAGCATTCTTTGTTTTATAGTAATATAGCCCTCTAACTCTCTTTAATTTAGTATAGACGAAGTATAACATTTTCTGTTTCTTTTTTTTTTTAACCTTTCTGTATTTTTATATTTCAAGTGGATTTTTTATAGACAGCGTAGTTTTGATCTTGCATTTTTATATCTAATATGACAATCTCTGCCACTTAATTGGAATACTTAGACCACATAAATTTAAGGTAAAATGATAATGTGTGTTAGGCAACATATAAGACCCCCCAAAATAATGTCCACATCCTAATCCACAGGACTTGTGAATATACATATTAGATTACATGACTAAGGAGATTAAGATTGCAGATGAAATTGAGTTTACTAATTAACTAGTTATAAAATGAGGGAATTAACCTAGATTATCTTGATGGACTTACTATAATCACAGAGCCCTTAAAACTGGAAGATAGAGGCAGAAGAGGCAGATGGTAGGAGCAAGGAGGCTTGGCCCCATGTTGACAGAGGAAAGGGGCCACAAGCCAAGGAACGTGGGTAGCCTCTGTACGCTGGGAAAGGGAAGGGTATGGACGCTCCTGTAGAGTATATAGAAGAAAAACAGGCCTACTGACTCCTTTATTGTAGCCCACTAAAACCTATTTTACAACTTTGAAATATGGAATTATAAGGTAATACATTTATATTGCGTAAACCACTAAGTTTATGATGATTTACCATAGCTATAATGGTAAAGTGTCATAGAAAATGCTTTACCGGGGCTGGCTGAGTGGCTCAGTTGGTTAAGAGTTGGCTTAGAGCGTGTGCTCTGAGCAACAGGGCCGTCGGTTATTTTTTTATTTTTATTTTTTATTTATTTATTGTTTATAGCTGAGCCATCCTGCCACCTGTTGGCAGCTCAGCGGCAGCTCAGCTCGGGCTGAGCATCGAACTGCTGTTGCTCAGAGCTCAGTTCACACTCTTGAGGGAGCTCTTAGCTATTCTTATTTTTTTAATATAAATTATCAACAATTATAGATTTTAATTATCTGTATTTGGTTAATTCTGTGTCCAAATGTGTTGATAAGGAATTTTTAACTAGGTGTTGCTTTAAAAAATTTTAACTAGTTGTTGCAATTACACCAAAACAATCAGATAACAGTCGTGTTTAAAGGGAGGATAAAAAAATAAACAGTGAGGTACAGCTTTTTCAGTCAGACAAACAAAAAATAGTGTTTGTTGGTGACCTGAGCACTTACAAAATCATGCTAAGCCTCAGTTTTCTCATCTGTAAATTGAGATAATATTTGTATCATCCTCAAAGCCCTAAGAAAGAACTAAGATATAATGGATATAAATTTCTTAGCACACAGTAAGCATTGAAAAAATAATGAGAAAGAGTAGCAGCCATCCATTTTATCGTTGTGTACACTAGGAGAATCAGAAAGTTTCCATAGAAGATCTGTCTTAATTAAGGACTTAGCCACCAGGAATGAAATGCAAATTAGCGACAATAGAATGGAAAAAGAGTAGTGAACTAAAATAAGGGTGATGTGTGTGTGTCAAGGGAAGGAGGAGAGTGTAAGAAGTAGCAGAAAATAATGAAAAATAGAGTATATGCATAATATAGAAACCCTAAATTTTTAAGCTGGAAAAATGGAAGTTGTAATTCCATTTCTGTGACTTCGGACAGTTGTTTATCCTCTCCAAGCCTCAATTTTATTATCTGTAAATGGGAATAATATCTGTTTGGGGATTTTTAGGATAATTAAAATAGAATGTATATATTTGTATATACAGAGGGTGCCAAAAAATGTATACACATTTTAAAAAGGAAAACTGTACTAAAATTATAATACCCAGGGCTGGCCGAGTGGCTCATTGGTTAAGAGCTGGTTTTGGGATGCCAGTGGCCCCGGTTTGGATCCCACATATGAGGGCCAGTGACCTGCCCTCTACAGCTAACAACAGCTCCACCTGGAGCTGGGCTGTGCGAGCCCCGGTGATGGTGTGGGCTGCAGTCCCTGCTGCAGTGGGCTGCCATAGGCTACAGTGAGTGGCCGGCAGCCAGCGTGAGCTGCCGGCAGCCAGCGTGAGCTGCCAAGAACCGCAGTGAGTGACCATCCAGAGGCCGGCGACCGATCTGCCTCACCTGAGAAGAGTGCAATGATGATACCAACATGGGCCAGTGAAGCAACATCCTCCGCAACTAGACAGAAGAACAAAAAGACAGCAACTTGTCTGTTCCCCTTCCCGGATTCCCCAACGCTGTTCCCCTCCCCCAATTCCCCAATAAAATCTTAAAAAAAAAAAAATTATAATACCCAATATATATTGATAACAAAAGCTGAATACAAGTCATGGTTGATTTCTGCAATTACAAGAGGTGCTCAAAGTGGTTCTCATCCAGACACTTCTGATTCTGGTGAACTTCAGCTTGAGCAACGTTGACCAAATTGTATACTTGTATACATTGTTTTGGCACCCCGGATATATACATTATATGTTATAAATAATATATAAAACAAAATATTATATATAATTTAATATGCCTGATACATGTTGGGTGCTCAATGCTTGAAATAGGTTATTAGACATTAATAAATACATGCTGTGCAAGATATTAAAAATTAGGTAGAGAAAGTAAATCCTCTAATTTTGGTAGGTAATCCTTACTTATATAAATTGATTGTAACTTCACCATGGGAAACAACCTTATCATAACTGACAAAAAAAAAAAAAAAAGAGAGAGACTTTTAAGCAATATATAAATAACCACAGGAACATTTATAATTGATAAATGAATTCAGTCTGAAAAATAATATAGAAAAGTGAAGGTTAAAGTTACAAAGATGAAACTTTTCATCTCATCAGTTGGGATACACTCACACACAGATACACACAAATTCAATTATATTTTAGTAATTTCAAAATGTAATTTGGCAGATTCAAAAGTATTTGTCCCTAAATAGGTTACATTTAGAGGGCATGGTATGTAATAATTGACGTGGTTATAATGCAAAGTAAACTATAATATTTGAATAAGCACAAATTGAATTAAAATGTTAAATAAAAGATAAATTAGTAACTTATTGTAATAAATGGAAAATGCAGAGGTCTTTATGGAAATATTTGCATACAAATTAGATATTGCACAGCACTTAAATGCCTTTACTAAAAAGTAAAAAGTTCAGACTTTAGTCTGTAACTTTTGCCCCCTGCCCCCTTTTTTTTTCAAGTAGTGAAGTCATCTGACATCTAATTTAGAAAGATTATGTTGATAGTGGTAAAGGGAAGAGACTGGGGTGGTGGGAACATGAAGGGAGAGTATGTAATTAAGAAGCTACTGCAATAGTTTGTCCATGAGAGATAAAGAAATGAGTTCTGTAGTGGTGGAAATAAAAAGGGGAGACAGATATGAACATGACAGAGGTAGAATGAATGGGAGTTTGAAGACAGAGAAAACAGGGTGGTGGGTGATGCTCCTGTAGGGAGGGGACAAAATTCATCAGAGAAGTAAGCTTGATTCCAAACATCTCCCAGGCTATTCTGTCTTGGCAAATATCTATGTCTTTGGGGAAGAATAAAATCATGATTTACCATGTATTCAGCTCTGTTAGGTGACAGCTAGAGATATTATCATAAAGAAAAGCTAAAAAGTCGCATAATTTATAAATTGGATTTCCTGGGTTTTGCTTTCAGTAATGAAATTCCTTATTATTCAGTTTATGTATTATTATTTACTCGTATTCATCACCGGTTTCCAGTGTCTTCATCATTTGATTCCCCATTACTGTATCACCAGATGGAAATAGAAAAGGTGACAAAATAACTCAAATTAGTTACCTTTGTTACTTGCAATATTCTGAAGAAAAGTTAATAAGAGGTAAGCTTATAAATAGGGCTAGTGTATATCCTACTTTAATACTATACAATTAAGGAATGAATATAGGTAGAAGACCTACTGTATTTGGTCTTTGGAAACCTGCACACCTGATTTTTTCACCCGAACTTAAGAGTTCAACATTAACAAACATGAAAACTTAGAAAATACTCAATTACTCATTCCATGGACTTGGGACAATAGAATTCTTATATAAGTAAAAATGTGAAATTGTTCTTTAAAGTCTATCCCTTTGTGATAAGTCTCAGGTAGAAATTATTTTCTAACCTCAGGTGAAACATTAGACTCTTCACAGGCATGTGTATATATTTAAACATTATTTTTATTATCATAGTATAATTTTACTTGACAAAACCATAAAATATTACCTACCTAATATATCCTATAGAAAGGGCCTGTAATATTTATTATTCCTAATGGATTCTCTGTGATAAAAACAATATAATTTTTTATGAAAAACATTGTTATTTATAGGTACAATATAAGGAAGATTAAGTTGGAAATTAAGCAGTTATTTGCCATCAAGCTTTTTAGAGCTCACTCTAACTAACTTGTAGAATTCTTGGTCCTTCAGGATAAGTAGCAAAGACACCTCCATAAAGGATGATTCCATTAGTAATCTGGATCAGGACAATGTTAATGGGGTAGGGAATATAATGCTCAGTTCATAATCTGTTTCTTCATGGATTTTTGCCATTGCCTCACAAACTGTCACTGGAGGCTCAAGGGGATATCCAAGAAAATACTCAACCCTGGAGCAGTGGTGACCAGGTTCTTGTCTCCACTCGAAAAAGAATTCAAGAGTGAGACAGATTCAAGAAAGTGCAGGTAGTTTATTGAAACAAAAGTACACACTTGAGAGGGAAGTGCAGGCGAAATCAGAGATTGAGTAGAGCTGAGAACGTCCTGCCCAGGGGTATTTATCTCTCACAGGGGCTGAAATGATGACATCCCTGATGTGGCTGTCAGTTTCCTCCCAGTAGGTGGGATATTCACTTTCCCACTTTTTCTTCCATATTTGGTTCCTCTGGAACTGTCATGGCATCAGATGCATGACAGGAGTTGTAGTAACTGCAATGTAGATGAGATTATAATAACATTATAATTAGCTAAAGATCAGTTCTCTGTCAAGGGGATTAGTGTAGCTGGATGAAACTGGTTCTGTAGTTCTCCAGTGGCAGGTGTTAAGTACAGTCACTTGTTACTCGTGTAACCAATGAGCGCCTCATATTGTATCCTGGAGGGGGTAGTCATATCTCTAGGCTACTTATCCTGTTTCAATACCACCACCTATGAATTAAAAGTCTTTATTGCATCAAGAAACACATATTTGTCACAAGGATAGGGAAATATAAAATAATCTAATAAAAAGAAAGCTAGCTAAAAGCATAAACATATTTCTTATAACTCACAACAAGACACCATCCTTAAAATCTCTTTTGGTGTTTGAATCATCTACATTTTTGAGGGGAAAAAAGACCGAGTTTTCTGAGTTCAAAAAGCTTGGCTTAGAATATCAAAAAATATAGACAAGTAGGTAATATTATACTTAGATGACAAAGTAAGGATGTGTCATACAAAACCTGGCTTTCCTTGCCCCAACAAGAAATAAAGTAGAAGGACAGTTGGGAGCTGAAGAGTAAGAATGAAAGATTATATTTTAAAATTTCAGAAATGACCTCTTCACTACTTGCTTCCACTGCTCCTACCTGTGACAAAACTTTGTAAAACCATGTTTCCAGAATGTGTAGAAAACAGAGCTGCCTGCATTACACATTATGAACGATCATAAACCCTGAAAAGTTCTTTTCTAAAACAAATAAAAACAAAAGTTAAAAATGCAGCTATGTTAAGCGCTGGCCTGGGAAGCCAGCGGTCCCAGTTCGGTCCCACATATGAGGGTCAGTAACACTGCCCTCAAAAAAAAAAAAAAATGCAGCTATGTTCAGACTTTTAGGCTGATAATCAAATTATTAGTGAATTTAAAAAATAAGAAAATGACTTAGAGCTAATGACTTCGTGTGTGCAAGAACTCCAAGTTTGAGAGAAAACTGAAAATCACTTGTCGATTATTTCTGTGGTATATATCATCAGTAAAATCCCAAGTTTTCAATCCCTGTTTTCCAAAGGGAGACTAAAAGAAGAACCTAGTGCTGCCTCTCTAACAAGGGGATTGACCTAAGGCAGTTCTAATGCAAAGATGAAGTATCCTCCCTTGAAACTTGTTTCTGGATGTAGTCTCTGCATGTGGATTTTTGACTGTAGCAAAATGATAAACACTTTTAGAATAACTATATAGCTGTAAAATCACTACCAACAATGACTCAGAATTTCAAGTCAGGGTGGAAAATAGAGCAATAACGATTGCCCTCAAACCTCCTAATTAACACACACAGTTTTGTGTTTGAGGAAGGAGGAGCCAGTGGAAAAAAAATCACAGAAATAGGAGAACCAAAGGGGAAAAAAGGAAAAGAAAAATGTTCAAAAGCAAGAAAATGGGAGTGTGAGGCTGCGCATTATGGCTGCCTCTGCTCCTCTGGTTACAGGCACCCATCTCTTTCCTGGTCCCAAGAGTTCAAACGTGGTATATCTAACCAGCAATGCGATGTTGCCAGACAATCGTTTCAGTAATTTATTAGGTCTGTAACAACTCCCATTTGCATTATCATCATATTACCTTTTACATTCATTGTTGCCAACTTGGAGTGCAAGATGCAGATGGCAAGCTCCTTTGAGAAATCACATTGTTTTGTCGCTTGATATTTCAAAATGAAGATGTATAATGAATTGTGCATAACACATAATTACAGCTTATTTACTGTATTTAGCACTGAGTAGTTCATAACCAGATGCAGGCATCTGAAGAAGACCAGGAGAGTCTTGTTTACATGTGCCTATCTACATTCACAAACCATAGGCATAAGCACTTTTGAATGAAAATGCTGTTAGAGATTTGACTACAGTGACAAAAAAAAAAAAAAAATCATCGCACTCATGAAAATTTTCAAAAGTTCCATCACTCTGAATTTAGATAAGAATAAGGGATACAGAATTTTTCAGACCTTGCTGTTTTACTTATTTATTTATTTTTCATTAGAAAAAGGGAGTAATAATGGTAGATAGCCTCAGAGAACACATTTCTGAAAGGTGTTTACAAAGCATACATCAGCGAAAGAATTAACAAATTCTAGTTACGCAGAAAAACATTAGAGGTTTATACTTTATTCAACTGTTATTCAATATAAAACATCATTCATAGTCAAAAGAAAAATCATCCTTAAGCCTTTTATCAGAATTTCTCATAATGTTATTTAGACTTACTGCCAGCATGGCTTCTTAAGATTGCCTTACAAAGCAAATGTAAAATTCCAGGCTGTCTTTGAAATAGGGTTAAAAGTCATTTAGGTTTTATTTCAGTAATATATACCTCAAGGAAATGGACTCCTGAGTCTTGCCATTTGCTTGAAAGAACTGAACTTGAGAACAATCCCATCACTTTCATCCACCTCATGTTCATAGAAAAAAGAACAAATATTTCTAATTATTTGATGTTTGGGAAGAGTCTACCATGGACCCTTTAATGTTATGTATATGGCATTTGAGCAACTTATCTATATGTAAGGAAATTCTTTAAATGAGGCTCAAAGTACTTGCATTGTAATATATCTACTCTAAAAATATCTTTATACCCTTATTAAAAACTGTTTCCATTCACCCCAACACACACACATACACACACACACACTCACACTCACACTCACACTTAACTCTTGATATGGTTAGTAATAGAAGAAAAAGTCACAAAATATCCAATCCTTTATTTCATTTTACCAGAACTATATGAGAATACAACCATTCAGGAAAACTGCCTTGTTGTCAAGGGTCAATTCAACAAATTGAACTGTGTGGATTGTGGCCTTAAATCACATTTTCTCTAAGTTTCAACCCTTTGTATTTTTTACTTTGCATGTCTTCTAGGCATATTTATGGACACATCAAACCTTAATATGACCCAAACAGAATTCTTGATATCTATCTTCTTACTCCCCTAATTTACTTTTCTTTTAGCCCCCGCCACTCGTTCAGTTCTTTATTTTCCTTTCTTTTTACTTATTTGTTTATGGTGTAATTACAACCAGAGACACAATGTAAAACATTATTTTGGCAACCTCTGTATATTTGGCAACCCCTCTCCCAATACCCATGCACTGAGTTCCTTCAGGGTCTACACCAGGGATGTCCAATAAGAACTTTCTGTGATAATGGAACTATTCTATAAATTGTGCCATCAAATAAGGTAGCCACTAGCACTTTAATTATATCTAGTGAGACTGAGGAACTGAATTTTTAATTTTATTGATTTTAAATAAATAGAAATCATTTAAATAGTCACATGTGGCTAGTAGCTACTGTTCTGGAGTGGGCCAGTCTATTCCAAGACATAAAATTGCTAGGTAATCATTTATGCACATTTAAACATTAACTAATGTTGAATTGCTCTCCAGAATAGACTTCAGTGTTTGTATGCAATATCTTATACATGCAGTTATCTACTTCTCCATGTCCTTGACTACATTTAGTATTATTAGTTTTTCACAATTAATAGAAAATTCAGTGGGCGTAAATTAGTGTCTCATTAATTGTTTAATTTGTATTCCCTGTGTAACTATATATTTCTTTATGGTCTTAGCGAACATATTTTATCAAATTATACACTTATTGACTAGTCTTGTTTCCTTTTTTTTTTTTAACTACCTGCTTATTTTTCTATAGAAATATTTACCAGTTTCTTATTAAAAGGTGTGTTTATAATACTATGTTCTTCCAAGGAGCACTTAGGGACCTGTTAGTTTCAGTCTAGTCTTTAATGATATTTGAACTTGAATTCTCTAAATAAATTTTAAAACAGTATGTTCATGTTCCATGGAAAACTAAAGATTTGAACCTAGTTTCATAAATATACAGGGGTTGCCAAAAAAAATGTATACAATTAGGCACTTTGGTCAGTATTGCTCAGGCAGTAGTTCTCCATAATCAGAAGTGTCTGGATGCTGATGGTAACCACTATGACTTCTGTAATTGCAGAAGTCAAACGTCACTTATATTCATATTTCAATATCAGTATATGTTGAGTATTACAATTTTAATACAGTTTTCCTTTCATAAAATGGGTATACATTTTTTGACACCTTCTGTATAAATAATTTGAGGCTAGTTGAGTCTTCTCATAACAACAATGATATATGTTCCAAATTATAGATTTTTTTTATGTTCTTAAATAGCATTTTGAACATTTCTCGGTTTTGTTATAGTTATTTCCCAGTGTGTGTGTGTGTGTGTGTGTGTGTGTGTGTGTGTATACACTATTTACATAACATAATAATAGCTATTATTCTAATTTATATTTACTCTCTTTGTGAATATGCATATATTTACTATTGAGTTGTTGGAAAAGTCATGACATATTTTTTCTGTTTTTCATTGCAAAAATGAGTCATGACTTTTCTGACAACCCAACATTATAGCTCATGCCTTTTTCACTTACTATATTTTTAATTGATTATTTCTGGTGAATAGAATGATGTTCATTTTTAAAATATATATCTTCAATTCAGTATATATGATGAGTTACAGAACTGTGAGCTGAAAAGGAGTGTTTTAAGCCACTGAATATGACAATTTGTTCTGCAGCAATAGAAAACTAATACAATTGACTTGTTGTTAATGTCTCTGTGAATATGTCTGAAGCTCTACAATTATGTAAGTTGAATTCTTTATGGTCTTAGCAAATATATTTTATAAAATTATGAATGCTCCTTTCTGTTTCTCACTTATGATGGCTTAAATTAAAAAATCAAAGTATAGGGCCGGCCGAGTGGCGCATTGGTTAAGCGCTGGTTTTGGGATGCCAGCGGCCCCGGTTCGGATCCCACATGAGGGCCAGTGACACTGCCCTCTACAGCTAACAACAGCTCCACCTGGAGCTGGGCTGTGCGAGCCCCGGTGATGGTGTGGGCTGCAGCCCCTGCTGCAGTGGGCTGCCATAGGCTACAGTGAGTGGCCCGCAGCCAGCGTGAGCGGCTGGCAGCCAAGCGTGAGCTGCCAATAGCCGCAGTGAGCGACATCCAGAGGCCAGCGACCGATCTGCCTCATCCGGGTAGAGCGCAATGACGATACCAACAGTGAAGCAACATCCTCCGCAACTAAACTGAAGAACAAGAAGACGGCAACTTGTCTGTTCCCCTTCCCCGATTCCCCAACGCTGTTCCCCTCCACCAATTCCCCAATAAAATCTTTAAAAAAAAAAAAAATCAAAGTATAGGGCCGGCCAAGTGGCACATTGGTTAAGAGCTGGTTTTGGGATGCCAGCCGTCCCGGTTCGGATCCCACACAGGAGGGCCAGGGACACTGCCCTCTATAGCTAAGATGGTGAACAACAGCTCCACCTAGAGCTGGGCTGTGCGAGCCCCAGCGATGGTGTAGCCTGCAGCCCCTGCTGCAGTGAGCTGCCATAGGCTACAGTGAGTGGCCAGTAGCCAGTGTGAGTGGCCAGCAGCCAGCGTGAGCTGCCAATAGCCACGGTGAGCGACCATCCAGAGGCCGGCGACTGATCTGCCTCATCTGGGAAGAGTGCAATGACGATACCAACATGGGCCAGTGAATCAACATCCTCCACAACTAAACTGAAGAACAAAAAGACGGCAACTTGTCTGTTTCCCTTCCCTGATTCCCCAACGCTGTTCCCCTCCCCCAATTCCCCAATAAAATCTTTTAAAAAATATCAATGTATAAATATGTTTAATATTTTTCTCGGAACTCTAATATAATCATATGGTGTTTATTGTTATGTACCTCTGGATATTAGTATTATGATTTTCTTTTTTAAAAATATTTTAATGGGGAATTGGGGGAAGGGAAACAGAGTTGGGGAATCGGGGAAGAGGGACAGACAAGTTGCTGTCCTTTTTGTTCTTCAGTCTAGTTGTGGAGGATGTCGATTTACTGGCCCATATTGGTATTGTGATCATTGCACTCTTCCCAGTAAAGGCAGTGGGTTGCCGGTCATTGGACAGCTGCTCACACTGGCTGCCAGCCACTCACTGTAGCCTGTGGCAGCCACTGCAGCAGGGGCTGCAGCTACCCTGTCGCTGGAGACTCACAGCAGCCCAGCTCCAGGTGGAGCTGTTGTTCACCATCTTGGCTGTAGAGAGCGCAGCATCACTGGCCCATGCAGGATCAGAACTGGGGCCGTGATGCTCAGAGCTGGCATTCCAAGCCAATTCTTAACCAACTATGTCACTTGGCTGACCCAATATTGTGATTTTCAAATACTGAATCATCTTTGATTTCTAGATCATAATTACTTGTTTTCTATTATTTGTTTATATTAAGCTAACAATTTATACCCATCACTAATCTCTGTAATCTAGCTATGGTACATACTTTCTCTTATATTTGTATTCTACAACATTATGAATCATCTTAAGGTGATGGGCCGGGATACTTGCACAGGTTAATAACCTATCCAGAAGTTGTAACTATCTGCTTTTGGAAGTACATTTTGGTCCAATGACCTGGAGGTCAATGAAAAGATGGTAAGATATTGTCACAGATGGATTTCCCCAGGAAGCAGATTTGGAGAGAGTTGAGCATATAGTTGTGCATCCACTAACACCTGTGGAAGGAAAGGGACAAAAACAGAATTGGGAAGTAGAAGTGAAGAAGCTACTGTGCAGTCCCAACAGCAATGTCAGCTTGGGAAGTTCTGGAGTTAGAAAAATCCCACAGAGCTGCCCTGAGTTGGCCCAAGAGGACCAAGCTTTTAGATACCCATGTTGTTTAGTCATTGCACACGGATCACCCCAGGAAGGGGCATGACCTTGGTAGGGTGGCTTCTTGCAGTTGAGGCAATCCCTGAAGGAGCTGATAGTGGAGAACTCTCTGCTGTCAGCACTCCCAGCAGCTGGGGCATCAGGCTCTTCCTTGAAGAACAAGTTGCGTTGCACCCACAGTGTCCACCACAGATGTGTGTGACGAGGTAATGAAAAAACTTCTTCAGGCTTGAATGACCTGTTTTGATAGACGCAACACTGATTTGGGCTGACTTACGTGAGATACCCAGCTCTTTCGGACCAATCTCGGGTACATTAAAAGGGACCTTGCATATGACTGTAGATATAAAAATATGCCTTGTTTTGTAGATCACACCTCTGAATTAATTAGTGGGGTTATTTGAAGAATGACTGTTAGATATTTTTAGTGTTTAGGTTTCTCTCTTCTCTAAACCCTGTTAGACCTATCACTGGCTGAAATAACCTTGTAGCCAATGAGAAGTTGGCCATGCCAATGCAGGGATTATTTTTATTATCCTTACGTATGATGCAAACTTAACAAACCCCTTCAGAATGGAGCATCCATTCATAACACTTAATTCTAAAGATAAAGACACAAATATTTTTTCTACCTTAGAAAACTACCATAGTCAGCTTCTCACCTATTTTTGTCTTCCCAGAAGTTAAACTCCTCAACTTCACAGCAGGAAAAGAATACTATTATTCCTTAACGAGCACTCACTGGGTATTAAATTAGGGGCAATAACTACAAGAAAAGCTGATAGGAAAATGTGCCATCCCTTGTTTGAATTTTAAGAAAATATGTTGCTTTCTTTCTCTTTTTTGTTTTTCATTGTAAACACTCATTACCTATTTTCCCCTTTGTTTTACACAGCTTGATACTTTCTCTTTACTGTAGGATTTATTTCTATTTGTGGTATTTTCTGATATGGAGAAAGCCTCTTTCTGGGGCTTTATCAGAATCCTTCTCTAAGACTATTGCAGTGGATTAAATCTGGAGTTTGGCATCTCTGCTGGTGGGAATTAGAGATCTACTTTTCACAGCATCATCTAATATTAATAAAATAATTACTAAGTTTGAGTACATTCCAGCTCACATCAAAAGCCTCCAGCCTACCTCTCCAAGAGAAAATTCTCAGCATGTTTTTCCATAGTATGCTATATTTCTATAGCATCTAGATAGTAACTAAATCCTGTGGCTTTTTCATTCTTCAATAATAACCAATTTCTAGTAGCAGGTATTTTTGTTAGTTTGTTAGTTTGTTTTAATCTTATTTTTCTATGTTTATTCTTCATACCCTTTATCTCTGATTTCAACTTACTAATTATTATAATTTAACAGTCCAATTTAGAATATTTAAAGTATATAGTTCCTAAAAAAAATAATTAAAACCATTTTTATTCCAAAAATATAAGCCTGTTCTTATGAAGCTGAAAAACATGGCCCTGCTCCCAGTTTGAACCATCTGACTTCAGGGACATAATTATAAGCAGAAACTATGACTTAGGTCCAATCGCATGCTGGGCCCGAGCTGGTTGCCTCCTGTTTCCTCAAAGATGAATAGCCAGAATTAGAATTTAAACTGTCAGCTCAAAGAAACCTGGGGTATATTTGGTTTCTGCTAGTTAGAGAGTCATATGGGAACCCAGAGTCATATGGGACCCTAGCCCAGGTCCCCAAGAATCTGATAACACACTTCTCAATTACTTATCTTTGCACTTTGTGAAAATACCTTATTGCCAGAATGTGTTTCTATTCAATATAAGTAAGTGCAATTCTATTCTCCCATGCTGCATATATGGGGTGGGATGTGGGGATGGGAGGGAAATGGAGTAGAAAATGAAAACCTCTTGAAATTATATAGTAATTAGTTTCTCTATTTGAAAGCCTAAGTTTCATTAAATAGTAACAGTAACCAGCAGTAAACTGCCACCCCTAGGAGAGGGGAAAAAATGTCAAATTTCATTCTGAAAGGACTTTTTGCAAAAACACAGACACAGTCAATTCAGTTTTATTCTCAAGATTTATTTCATACCAGTCAAGCTACTCGAGCTTAATTCAAACCTGTCTCCCAGATGCAATGAGTGTGATGAACTAGAACTTACTGTCATTTGATTTTGCAGCATCTCACCATCTCTAAATATTCTATACAGATGGCAGAAATAATATTATCCAAAATCTTTGTTAAGGAAGCTTTCACTGAAGGAAATATTGCTGATATAACATTGTCTGTGTGTAGTGTGTATGTGTGTGCACACTCGCATGTGTGTATTTGGTTTTCCTTTGGGGTGATCTATTTATATATCTACATATCTCCTTTTTATCACATAAATATAATAAAAAGGGAAAAATTATCTTAGCTTTTTCAAAAGGAAGATCTTACTGCCAAATGCTATGTGAAATGATTTCACTCATCACTAGAGGAGAAATGACATGTTTGAAAAATGATATAGACATTGTTTGAAGCTACACTAAGGAGTTACAGAATAAAATCAATGGATAATAAGTGTTTATGAACCCATAGCACAACATGCATTAAAATAGTAAATAATCATTTCACTCAGTCTGCCTTTTCCTTGTCAACTGCTAAAGAGGTAGATGCCATACAAACGAGTAACAAAAAATTAAATAACATTTTAGAATTTTTAATGGTCAAGTGTGTGCCAGCTTCGCAGTTGGGATGTTCTGGAGCCGGAAAATAAAACTAGTTCACACTCACTCTGTGTATATCTACCAGGTACTCATTGAGTGTAGTGCAGAACACTAATAAAGCTCACTAAGTTTCGTTTTGTTGTTATTGGGTGGGTGGAAAACAAGAGAAGAGAGTCAGTTCAAATGATTACTAGGCACACATTTTAGCTATCATTAACATTTTATCTATTATATTATGTGAATCGTATTATTCCATGATTTTAGTATTGTTTCTAATTTATATTTTATCAACTTTAGGTAGCAGAGCTAGGCATACTTGCCTTATCAAAGAAAGACTATTGACACTTTTTTAACAAAGGTTTTTATTTTATTAGAGTATTTGTAG
Organism: Aselliscus stoliczkanus; assembly: GCA_033961575.1. Taxonomy (NCBI): domain Eukaryota; kingdom Metazoa; phylum Chordata; class Mammalia; order Chiroptera; family Hipposideridae; genus Aselliscus; species Aselliscus stoliczkanus. The sequence goes on along the minus strand of CM066740.1, from coordinate 37,720,933 downwards.
GGTCACAGCAAAATTGAGGGGGAAACACAGACATTTCCCATGTAACCCCAGTTCCTTCACATATCTGCTCTAGACACATTATAAACATGTTGTAGAATACGTAATCAGAGAACTCAGTAATACATACTTACAGGTATTTATAGTATTTCTAATTCCTTTCCAGGTAGATTTGTATAAAAATAGTTTTAAAAAGTCAATACTTCCCAAGCTAGATATACAGGTAGCAAATAAGTACATAAAAAGATGTTGCACACCATATGTCATCAGGGAAATGCAATTTGAAACAACCGTGAGATACCACTACACACCTATTAGAATGGCCAAAATCCAGATCACTGACAACACCAAATGCTGATGAGGCTGCGGAGCAACAGGAACTCTCATTCATTGCTGGTGGGAATGCAAAATGGTACAGCCACTTTGGATGAGAATATGGAAGTTTCTTGCAAAACTAAACAGATTCTACAATTGTGCTACTTGTTATTGACCCAAAGAAGATAAAAATGCATGTACAAATAAAAACCTGTGCAGAGATGTTTATAGTACCTTTATTTATAGTTTCCAAAACTTGGAAGCAACCAAGAGTTCATTCTATAGGTGAATGGATAAATAATAGTACATCTAGACAATGGACTATTATTCAGTGCTAAAAAGAAATGGATTAATGAGACATGAAAAGACATGGAGAAATCTTAAATGCACATTACTAAGTGAAATAAAGCAAATCTGAAAAGGTACATACTGTATGATTCCATCTATAAGATATTCTGGAAAAACAAAAATGATGATAACAGTAAAAAGATCAGTGATTCCCTGGGGTTGTGGGGAGAGGGATAGGTGCAGCAAAAAGGATTTTTAGGGCAATGAAAATATACTGGATGATGCTATAATGAGGCTACATGTCATTATATATCCGTTCAAACCTATAGAAGGTACAACACCAACACTGATCCATAATGTAAACTAGGACTTTGGATGATTATGATGCAGTGATGTAGGTTTATCCTTAGTAGAAATGTACCATTCTGATGAGTGATGTTAATAATAAGGGGAGTTGATACATGTGAAGGGACTAGGGGTGGTAAATGGGAAATTTCTGTGTTTCCCCTCAATTTTGTTAAAAATAATAAAGATTTTTTTTAAAAAAGGGTTAATAGTCTTATCTTTGCTAAGACAGGTACATCTAGCTCTGCTACCTGAAGTTGATAAAACATAAAATAGGAGCAAATACTGAAATCATGGAATAATATGATTCACATATTATAATAGATAATGATATTAATGATAGCTAAAATGTGTGCCTAGTAATCATTTGAACTGACTCTCTTCTCTTGTCTTCCACCCACCCAATAACAACAAAACAAAACTTAGTGAGTTTTATTGGTGTTATGCATTACACTCAGTGAGTACCTGGTAGATATACACAGAGTGAGTGTGAACTAGTTTTATTTTCAGGCTCCAGAGCATCCCAACTGAGAAGTTGGCACACACTTGACCATTAAAAAATTGATGTTAATTTCTTGTTAACTAACTAACTAAACTAGAGAGGCAGCTACCTCTTTTCTACCCTGCTCTGCCAAAGATAACATGTTGCATGTCCTGGCTCTCTTTGGAAAGGTTTGTCCATCCTTGGGATCAGTAAACCTGATTCAAGTGTTCTAGCCTCAGCTCTTTGATAGGCTCAAGAAAAAGTTATGGTTCTACAGATTATCTGGACTTTTCTTGTTACAAATGAAGAAGAGACAGTTTTCCACATCCTATGCAAAAGTGTTAGTAATCGCATAAACATTTGTTCATATTTATAATAGTTATAAACATTGTTTTCAATAGACATGTAATATTAAATTGCACCTATTTACCATAAATTACTGTTCATTTGTTGATGAATATTTTGGTTCTTTTCGTCTCCCAATTTTTTGTTGTGTTTTGTTTTTACCAGTAAGAAATAATACCAGTAAGTCAGCATATTTATGTGCACAGCTTGTTTTGTTCCTGGATTATATCCTTAGGACAGGTTAATAAATACAAAATTATTTGGTTAAAAGAGATTGGGTCAAACTGCAGGCCAATGGATTTGAATCAAGTTCTGCCACTGAATGCCTGTATTACTTTCAGGTAGTTGTTGAAACCCTCCACGCATTTTTTTTTTTTCTTTTTTGAGGGCAGTGTCACTGGCCCTCACATGTGGGACCTGAACCGGGGCCACTGGCTTCCCAAGCCAGCGCTTAACCACCGCGCCACTCGCCCGGCCCCCTCCATGCATTTTTTGAAAAATATTTTCACTTTTGCAAAATACGACTAATTATAGAATCTATCTTATAAAGTTCCTGTGATAAATAAATGAGGTAACCTATATGCAGTGCCTGGAAGTAGATTATCATAGGATAAGCATGCAGTTATTGATAGTTGTTATAAAACAACATTGAACAACTTTTTACAGATTTTACAAATGCCTTTCCAAAATGATTATAGTAATTCATGTTGCACTGATAATTCATAACAATAAAGTCCTGCCTTTTTAAACACTTGATTTTTTATTTCATCCAGGAAATAAGGTTCTCATATATACTGATTTTATAATCACATATGTAACATGGTGTAGTCAAAATGCCATGTCTATATATGAGGACAAATAGACTTCGGTTCAAATCCTTGTTCTGCCTTTGCTACCAATATGGAGTTGGATATTTTTCTTAATTTCTCTGATTTTTCAGGTTCCTCATTCTTAAAATGGGAATAATAATTACTTTAGTCGTTGCAAGGATCAGAAACAACATAGACAAATAACTTAGCACATATTTCATATTTAAAATGAGTTACTCGTCCTTAAGCACATAATATTAGAATAACCTAAAGATCTGATGTCCAGCTACATCCCAGACTGATTTTGTCAGAATCTCTGAGAGTAGGCCCTAAGTATCAGTATTTTTTACAGTTCTCTAGGTGATGTAAATAGCCAAGGTTGTCAACTTTTCAGTATTGTATCCTTACCCATGTTATATGGCTTAATAACAACTGAAATGTATAAAAACTTTACAATTTAAAAGTTACTTTCATAACCATAACTTTATTTGATTACTACAAAAGTTTTCAAACATTTTTATTGAAAATTCCATACATGTTTTTAAAAAGTGAGTGAATTCTGAGCTATGATGATTAAAAACGTGGACAAAATCTATCTCAGGTTTAGTGCATTGCATATGTTGGTTCATACAGTTGTTACTGAATTTGTTTGCAAATCTTCTGATGCGTTTATATTGTGTGTGATAACACCACTAGCAGAAATTCTTCATACCAAAGCCAGTCAAATCCTTTCACAAAGTAATGATAATGCTCAGCATTTTCTTTTACTTCCTAGTCAGTGACTTTATCTTATATCAACAAAATACCAGCAAATTGCAAAGAATCCAGATTCATCTGTAAAACCTCCCCTTTCTTTGCTTCTGAGCACCAGAAACCTAGGTCTACAGACATTAAGAACATTTTATAATCTTTCAAAGAGTAGACTAACTGAATGGGATTTCAGAAAAAAAGAGACCTTCATATGGAATCCAAGAGAAAAAGCCCTGCAGATAAATCAGGAGATGGTTTTCTAGATTCTGCCTGAATGCAGGGACCAGACTTACAGTGCTTTAACATAATTCCAAAATCAAAGACATGTTTTCTCTGCACAAGTGAATAAGTTAAATCTGTTCTTTCCTCTAAGCCACTGTGTGTTATTCTATGCACCATTATGGTAGCCAAAAGGAAGGAGTTTTGCAAAACTGTCATATGCCACTCTCCTAACACATACATGTGCTTTTCCTGGACCGCCCATGTACCAGGCTGCTTGATTTAGACTTGTTCATATTGTCCTGTAAGTTTTTACAGCTTGGATCTAAAATGTATTTTGTATGATAACATCATTTAAATTAAAAAAGGTCTCTTTCTAGACTGCTGAAAAAGTACATGTTTGGGGCTCTTTCGAAGTTATATGGGAGTCCAACATACTTGTTAAAATATGAATATTGGTGACATACTGGTAGAACTTGAAAGAAATGCAATATATCTTTAAAATAAATAATATGCCTTTAATAGGATAGAATACATAAACACCACTAGCCAATCTTTAGCACCTACAATGTAAAACCTTTAGCTGCATTTTGCCAATAGGTGACAATTTTGATTGGTCCCTATCATTCTTATCCCTAAGTGTCCTTCTAACCTATCTTTAGATATGATAATTTTATGAAATTTACCACAGGACATACGCATATGTGAAATAAAATTGTGCTGTTAATTTAGTTTCCTTTACATTTTAACCCAATAGTGATATATTGAAAATTAAGACTCTGTATACTACAGTATATATTTTAATTATACTTTCATAAACCTGAGTGAAATATAATTAAAATGCATTTATTAGAGAGCTGTGATATAAAAGATTATGTTAAGCAACACAGAATAGAAAATGCAATTGACTTCTTAACAAAACCAGAAATTCATCTGCAAAACCAAGAAAATTCATTTTTATGCTGGGTAGATTTATTAGCAGTTCTTCATATCCTAGGCTAAGAAGTTGGAAGCAGTAAATGTTTTATAAGATGACAGGATTACTAAATGTACAATGTTTGCACTTCCCACCCCTAGAACTGTTTCTACCCACTGTTCATTTAAGGACAATCTGGCTGATTGTTTGATTTAATCCAATATTTTGTTCTCACTTAATCTGGATCTTGAATGTGCCTGGGAAGCACTGGCTCTGATGTGTCATGCTGGCACATTGTGGCAGGATTATTGCTGTAGCCTTAGGGGAAAAAATACCAACACAGAGTAAAAGGTGGTGCTCCATGACATATCAATTCCAAAAACATAAATTTTCCTTTAGCAGGAACAGAAAATGCTTCTGGTTATTGTGGTTAGATGCTCCTTGAGTAAAACAAGAACATAGCCTTCATTCAACACCAACTACAGTTAGTCATCAAAGCTGTAGCTACACAAGGCAATTATTATTTTAATGCTAAGACAAGCAGAAAGATCGGTTTATCTCTTTCTCTTTCATTCTATCATTGAAAACACAAAGAAGGATTAATCGTCCAGAGCAAAAGTAATCTTAATGAGTCAGATGGTCTTTATTAAAACACAATTTTTGATCAAATGTTTAGTATGATTCAATAATAGAAGCTGGAATGTATGCAGAGTTGTGTTTTTCTTACCATAAAAAGTTTGACAATTAGTTGATGTAAAAATCTGATTAAATATTTTCAATTTGGGAATAAAGGAAGATGAAGCTAATTCTATGCTCGAAATAGGTGAAATCATGAGGTTAGGTTGATCAGGAGAAATACCAGTTGTAAATCTTAGCTGCTTAAATAAATCAAATAGCCAGGCTGCCTGTAATTTTTAACATAGATATGATACATTACACTTGATACTTTCTACTTAGCATCAAGCAAAAATTGTTGGTCAGAAGTCTCTAGGTATAATTGAGTTTCAGCTTTCGTTTTACTTTCTAATACCTGACAATTTGCCATACCAGCTTTTCCCCAGATATCTCCTCATTACCTCTGGGTGACTGCCCCAGGGAACATGGAGTGACTCATTCACAGTTTGCTTTCAGTAAATTTCCATGATCTGGTATTTTTCAGAAAAAACAGTGTTATGTGTGTGATTTACTCAGTGATGGTAACAGTGTGCAAATTGGTCACTTTGTGGTCAGAATACTAGCATAGGCTCCAAAATAAGTACCGTAATCTCAGTGAATACTTACTTGCCATATTAGGAGAGTCTGATCACCCATGAGCCAAAAGCCAGTGTGACTAAGAGCTCAGTAGTGAGTTAATTATCCCCAGCGACTCCACAGGCCATTTTTCTCTTCCCTCCAGAGATTTGCAGAACAAAGAGTATTATTTGTAAAAAACTATCAGTTTGTCCACTATCAAGGTCATGAGGATTTCAGCAATAAATGCACAAAATGCGCGTATTATGTTCTTAACATTTTCATGTGCTACAGGCAGACATAATTTATTTAGCGATAATAGCAAGCTATCACAGACAGGACAGAAGTACTTGAAAGAAGATTGAATCCATGGTCTGCACAATTAAGCCGTACCATCCACGCAGTGAAGCTGCTTTATAGCATCTCATATTTTCATAACAGCCTGACTGTTCGGTAAATTTAAATGCAAGATTTAATGGTTACAATAGTGACTGACCTGGCTAATGAGATGTTAAATCAAAGCAATAAAGAAAGAAGGAAAGCATGGAAAAGAAGGAAAAGAAGAGAAGGAAGGAAGGAAGGAAGAAAAGAAGGAAGGAAGGAAGGAAGACTTATTTAAAACAAATCACAATTACACTAAGAGATAGAAGCTACCCCAGTGGTTTAGACTAATCCAAAGCTGTGCTTTGACTTAAGAAAAGGGGAAAAGTCTCTAAGATAAACACAATAAATATGCCCTATGGTTACTGGGGTATAATATTGCAATAGCTTTGCTATAGCTTCAAACTCAAAATGCACAGTATTAAGTTTTTAATTTATTGTTCCAATAGAATTTTAGCAAAAACAAATTGAAAACATCTAGTAGCAATGGCTAGAATTACCACCATGAACCCAAATTTGAAAACCAAGGTACAATATAACATACCTTAATATTCTAATATTATGATTAATTTTGAAATCTTTTTCAAAAAATGAACAAACAAAAATAAACATTGTTGGAGATGCACTCTTCAAATTAAAGCATGGAAGAAGAAAAGGGAAACAATATTTTTTTGAGTGCCTACTATGAATCATGGCATACTCTATAGTTTATCTCCTTTAAATATCAAAGCAATTTTGCAAGGTAGGAATTAACATCTCCAGTAATTAAAACTGAGATTCAGATGAGTTGTCTGACTTAACCACTAAGTGAGAGAAGTGGGGTAGATCCTATAAACTTGTTTTTCCCAAGTATTCTGAATTATTATGAATAAAACTGCCATCCACCTAGTCACCAAACTAGGTTTATAAACCTAAATTTATTAATTCATACAAAGTGCTTAGTGCAACACCTAAGTGAACTCTGTATAATTTTTTTATGATGGCTATCATCATCACATTAAAATTATACTTTGCATCCAAGTTGTGATACACTTCTCTCCATATTAGCTGCCTAACATTTTTCTGAGCAGTTCCTTTCTTCACCTCTCCATTGCTAAACCTTAATTCAAGCTCATGTCATCCCTTGGCTTGATTATAACAGTGTTCAAATGTTTTCTCACCTCTAGTTCCACCACCTCTTCCCAAAGCCATTACCATTCTTCATATTACTGTCACTGTGATTTTTCTAAAATGAAATTTATGTTATATAGCCCACTGTTTAAGACCCCCACAATGGTTCCCAATAGGAAACTATAGATCTTTTCATGGTACAAGCAATCCTATGCAATCTGCCCTGTCATTACCTGTTAAACATTCTCTCTCACTACCATTTCCCAAGAGGAAAGTTAAAATTCTTACATGGTATACATAAATGGTTCTGTGTGATCTGGCAATCTGCCTAACATTTACCTATTAAATAGTATATCTCACCACTTCTATTCATCTCCTATTCTAGGACCCTAAGGTCCCACTTTCAGTTCCTCAAATCTTCTGTAATGTTTAGTGGTTTCATGCCTCACACTGATCTCTTTGCCAGGAAAAAAAAAAAAATCTATCTATCTATCATCTATCTATCTATCTATGTATCTATCTATCAAATAGTTTATTTCTCTGGTAGTACACTTTTTTTAAGTTTCACTACATCACATTCACATCATTAATGAAGTTTGGTTTTCTTATTTCATTTTCTGTCCTCTTTTAAAACTAACTAATCCATTGTATGTGCCCCCTCTAAACCCCTGGCATACTTGTATTAAAAACTTTGTTATTCTAATTTATATATTGACATATGTACATACATATATGGGATTATAGAAGTTTTTGATGTCAGGGATATTTGTTTCAACAGAACCTAGCATGTACTACAGCAATAGGGAATAAAAAAATAACAAAATATTTCTGGAAACCTATTATCTATTACACACAAAATGTTGTTTGGATTATTTTCTAATCTTCATGCAAACAACAGGTATTTCTCTGGAAATACCACCAAGTAGTATTAGATCTCACAAATTTAAACAAATGGAAGAACACAAGGCATATTATGTCATTTAAGAAATCTAGGATTGTCCAAGGTTGTCCATTTTAGAAAGTAATTTCGATGTCTGATCATTATGTTTGTTGTTACATTATGGACTCATGAATTATGCAAGGATTTTGTTTCTTTATGTTGATTTCTAGAAAGTATACCTCCAATGTTTATGTGGAATATCAGATGTGTATTTGCTTGATAAATTTATTATCCTTATTTTACTTTTTCTCATATTTTACCTCATATGAATTTAAGTCACTAACTACCATAGTAAAGAAGTCACTTCTACTTGTAGCCATAGGTTTCAGACTCATCTATTCTAGCTGTCCCTGAAACAGGTTATTATATTTGCCTTTGGTATAGATCATATGTTATATTCTGAAAGATACAACAATTATTTGGAAAAGATGACAAACTACTAGCAAGACTGAGAGAGAGAGAGAGAGAGAGAGAGAGAATACAAACTATCAGTATGAATGAAACAGGATATCACCACACAACCTGCAGACATCAAGACATGAAAAATTGTACACATAAATTTCACAATTGAGATCAAATGGTCCTTTCCTTGAAAAATACAAATTACTGCAACTCACATAATATGAAATTGACCATTTGTGTAGCCCTGAAGCTATTAAGTAAATATAATTCATATAACTATTCCCCTAAAAAAATTTCCAGACCCCAGATAATTTCACTGGAGAATTCTACCAAACTGTCATAAAATGCTTAATATGAATCCAATGCACACAAATATTCTATACTCTTTCATTTTTCAGAAAATAGAAGATGAGGGAAGGCATTCCAGTACATTTTATGAAGCCAGCATTATGCTGAAATTAAAACCAGACAAAGACAGTACAAAAGAAAAAAACAATTACAGACCAATATGCCTCATGAATATAGATGCAAAAATCTGGAACAGAATATTATCCCAATGAATTCAGTAATACATAAAATGAATTATGTACCATGACCAAGTAGTATGTACTCCAGGGATATAAGACTAGGTCAATATTTAATAATTAACTACATTAACTAGCAGAATTAGAAAAAAAATCATATAATCCTATCAATTGATGCAGAAAAGTTATTTGACACAATTCAACCCCGCTCTTGATAAAAACGTCCTCAGTTTGATAAACAGCATCTACAAAAATCCTACAGCTAATATTTACCTCAATGGTGAAATATTGATTACCTTCCACCTAAGATCTGTACCAAGATAGGTGTGTTGGTTCTTATCACTTTTTTTTTTTTTTGAGGGCAGTGTCACTGACCTTCATATGTGGGACCCGAACCTGGACCGCTGGCTTCCCAAGCCAGTGCTTAATCACCGCGCCACTCGGCCGGCCGGGGTCTTATCACTTTTATTCAACACAGTGCTGCAAGTTGTAGCTAAAGAGCATGGCAAGGAAAAAAAAAAAAAAAAGTAAATGTAAGCAGATCAGAAAGGAAGAAATAAAATTTCTATTTTCAGATGACATGATTGTGTAAAAATTCCAAAGCAATCTTCTTAATACTTTCTAGAAATAATCAGTAAGTTTAGCAAGGTCACATGATATAAGATAAGCTATAAAAATCTATTGTATTTCTATATACTAGCATTAAACACATGGATACCAAAATTGAAAATATAATAACATTTACAGTCTGTCAAAAAAAAGAGCTGCAGGGTCAAGATGGCGGCTGTGAGGAGGGCTCCATGAAATCTCCCCTGGAAATATCCACAATTTGAACTTCTAATACGCTTCAAAGAGACATCTACTCATCACACAGAGCAACTAAGAGTTCCACACAAGGATTGCTGGAAGGTGGGCAGGCCGGGCGAGCAGGGGAAGAAGGCGGCGAGGCGCGTGAGGTGCAGCCCGCACCCGCGGCTGCTGAGTCACGGTGAGTGTTGCCCCGACTCGCTCCCTGCGGCCCGCGGCCCACCTAGAGTTCAGCAAGAGCGCGTTGGTTTGCAGTCTGGGGCAGAAGCCTCAGGCCGGGCGAGTGCGGGAGGAGAGAGAGGAGACGACTGTGCAGAGGTACGAGCTGCACCCATGGCTCGCCGGGTCCCCAGGAAGCAGGGTGCAGAGCCCCGCAGCGAAAGGGCAAGATCAATCCCTGCACCCTCCCGGTTCAGGGATCAGTCTCTGTGCCCACCGGGTCCGCGGAGCGCAGAAGCCTGAAACCCGGGAGCAGGGGAAAAAAGAATACTCAGGCTTGGAGACGCAGCGCACTGGGCGGAGACGCAGGTCCCCGAGAGACGGAGCGGGGATCGGAGCCGTGCGGCAGGGGGTGCGCGGTCCCCTAAACCCCGGCGGCAGTCCCTCCAGGAGCGCAGCAGGAGAATGGCGCGGGCGCGCGCCGGCTCCGAGGCAGAAGCCTTAAACCCGGGAGCAGGGGGAAACAGAGGACTCGCCCGCGGAGACGCAGCGCGGGCCGGCCGGAGTCACAGGTCCCAGAGAGACGGAGCGGGAATCGGAGCCACACGGAAAGGTGCGCGTAGTCCCCTAAATCCTGGCAGACCATTTGGGAGAGCAGCAGGAGATCCATGCGGGCGGGCGCGCACCGGCTCCGAGGCAGACGCCTGAAACCCGGGAGCAGGGGAAACAAGAAGACTCGCTCGGACACGCAGCACGCCGGGCAGAGACGCAGGTCCCCAAGAGACGCGGAGCAGCGATCTGAGCCACACTGTAGGGTGCGCGCAATTCCCTAAATCCCAGCAGACCCTTTGGGAGAGCAGCAGGAACTCCGCTGGAGCATAACAGGCAAAGGCCTTAGCTTAAAACAGTGTTGGAACTGTGGCTTTGTTTACTTTTATGTTTTTTATTTTTTTTCCCTTTTTCTACTCTTGAACAGAAAGCAAAAAAAAAAACAATAACTCATCCACTCCCACAAACTTTGGCCCCCGCCAAGACAGTCTTAAACTGACTCCTGAATGGAGCAATAGGGGCAGACTAGGAAGGGGGTTGAGAATTTCCACCCAGTAAAGGCTGCAGAATGAGACTACCTACCCCGCCCCCACCTTTAGGCAAGGCTTGGGAGGCAGGGCAGGTTCACCTGCTGAGGCACTAATTAACAGATTTTTAGCAGCAGGCTTTTGGTAGTGAGGAATTCTTTAATTCTCCAAGGCTGTCAACCCAAAGGGTGCCCAGAGACACTCATTGAGCCTTTGGGGATGCAGCCTGCCTTGGGACAGGCAAAAGCAAAAAGGCAGTGACTTTGTAAAAACCAGCAATCACACGTCACAACCACACTCAAGTACAGCAAACCTGCAGTGCCAGGATCACGCTAGGCATCAGGTGGCCTACTGTTCCCACAAGACGCACAGGAATTTTTGTACAGCAGACAAACTGAAGAGAGCTTGGTGGACTTTAGCCTAGACTGGCACGGGTATTTTTGGTTTGTTTGGTTTTATTCTGTTTTGTTTTCCCTTTATTGGCTGCTTATCTTGGTTGTTTTTGGTTTTTATTTCTATTTCATTCTAATCATATTGTAGTTTTTAATATAGGCATATATAGGTGTATATAGGTGAATATATGTCCATATATATGGGTGTGTAGACAAATATATATATATATTTTTTTCCTTTTTTCTTTTTCTTTTTCTTTCTTTTCTTTTTCTTTTTTCCCCACCCTCACTTTCTCTCTTATTTTATTCATTCTTCCCACTGCTATACTTTTCCTCTTTTCCTTTTTTCTGCAAATTTTATTTTTTTAATTTTTCTTTTTTTATTATTATTTTAGTTTATTTTTATTTTTTATTTTTTAGGTATAGCTAATCGGTTTCTCATGTTTATTCTATGTTTTATTTTAGGATATTGTATTTCATTTTGTTTCTTCTTCTGTTATTATTCAGTGTGTGGTTTTTGTTTTGTTTCTGTTTGTTTTCTTCCTTAGTATGATTGATATTTCTGTACAAGTTGACTGTAGTTTGATGGTTGGTTTTTTTTACTTGTGCGAGCATTTGGTTTCCTTTGGTGGCTGCGGAGGTTGTTCTTGTTGATCTGTTATGCTCTAAAATCACTCTGCAGCAGTGGGTCCAAACAAACAGACACAAGTATCATCATACCCGGAGGCCAACTTTAGATAAAACCAGAGCATTTCTGGGTTTGACATACAAGAGTCACACCCAAAAGGAAGTTGCTACAGGTACTAGGACCCATAGGGTCCAAGTTTCATCAGAGGGGTCAATCCTCTCACAGCAGCTCATAAACTGCAGACGCTGCTGATCCTCACAGCTAATCAATCTGGGAGTCAATCCCACCTACTGACAAACCAAAAGTAATCAAAACTAAAACTTCAACAAGTGAGGACGCACGAAACAAGGAACACCTCAGATACAAGCACAGGAGAATAGGGAGACTGAGTAATTCAAATATAAAGGATCCACACCATATAAGTTTACCCAGAAAAGACTGAGAAATCTGGGGAATCTATCTGTTATATTGAAGCAAACACAAAGAGTAAGCCAGAATGGGGAGACAAAGAAACATAACACAAATAAAAAAACAGAAGAAACTTCCTGAATCAGTGGAAATAGAGGAAATAGAGGTAACCAACCTATCGGAGACAGAGTTCAGAACATTGATTATTAGAATGTTCAAGGAAATTAATACAAATATAAAGGATAGAGAAATCATGAAAAGCAACCAGCTAGAACTTAAGAACACAATTACTGAATTAAATAACAAACGTGATGGAATCACTAGCAGATTGGATGAAGCAGAAAATTGAATCAGTGACTTAGAAGACAAAGTAGCAGAGATCACCCAAGCGGAACAACAAAAAGAAAAGAGAATGAAAAACATGGAAAATAGTTTAAGAGAGCTGGGGGACAACATCAAACGCAATAACCCATGGGTCATTGGAGTATCAGAAGGAGAAGAGAGGGAGAAAGGGATTGAGCATATATTTGAAGTAATAATGTCTGAAAACTTCCCTAACCTGACAAAGGACATTGAAATACAAGCTCAGGAAGTGCAGAGAGTTCCAAACAGGATGATTCCAAACAGGCCCACTCCAAGACACATTATAGTGAAAATGGCAAGGTTAAGGACAAAGACAGAATCCTTAAAGCAGCAAGGGAAAGGCAGCAAGTTACTTACAAGGGTACCCCCATAAGATTATCAGCTGGCTTTTCTACAGAAACTTTGCAGGCCAGAAGGGAGTGGCAGGAGGTTTTCAAAGTGATGAAAAATAAAGGCCTACAACCAAGATTGCTGTATCCAGCAAGGTTGTCATTTAAAATCGAAGGCGAGATAAGGAGCTTTGCAGAAAAAAATAAGTTAAGGGAATTCATTACCATCAAGCCATCTTTGCAGGAAATGCTAAAAGGGCTTCTTTAAGTAGAAGAGAAAAACAACCTATGAAAGACTACGAACACAAATAACAAAATGGCAATAAATGCACACCTATCAATAATCACATTAAATGTAAATGGATTAAATGCTCCAATAAAAAGACATAGGGTGGCTGAATGGATAAGAAAGCAAGACCCCAGCATATGCTGTATACAAGAGACTCACCTCAGATCCAAAGACTCATACAGGCTGAAAGTAAAGGGATGGAGTAAAATATTTCATGCAAATGGTACTGAGAAAAAAGCTGGAGTAGCGATACTTATATCAGATAAAATGGACTTTAAATTGAAGAATATAACAAAGGACAAAGAAGGACACTTCATAGTAATGAAGGGATCGATCCAACAAGAGGACATAACTCTAGTAAACATCTATGCACCTAACATAGGAGCCCCTAAATATATAAAACAGATATTGTCAGAAATAAAGACAGAGATCAACAGTAACACTATCATAGTAGGGGACTTCAACACCCCGCTGTCACTAATGGACAGATCCTCCAGACAGAAAATCAATGTGGAAACAGCGACCTTAAATGACACATTAGACCAGCTGGATTTAACAGACATTTTCAGAGCATTCCATCCCAAAGCTACAGAATATACGTTCTTTTCAAGTAGTCATGGAACATTTTCTAAGATAGACCACATGTTAGGCCACAAAACAAGTCTCAATAAATTTAAGAAGATTGAAATCATTTCAAATGTATTCTCTGACCACAATGCTATGAAACTAGAAATCAATTATAAGAAGAAATCTGGGAAGCTGACAAATAAATGGAGGCTAAACAATATGCTATTAAATAGTGAGTGGGTCACAAATGAGATCAAGGAAGAAATCAAAAGATACCTCGAGACAAACGAAAATGAAAACACCACGACCCCAAATCTCTGGGATGCTATGAAAGCAGTCCTAAGAGGGAAGTTTATAGCAGTGCAAGCCTACCTAAAGAAGGAAGAAAAATCTCAAATTAACAGATTATCCTTACACCTAAGGGAACTGGAAAAAGAACAGCAAAAGAGGCCCAAGGGGAGTACAAGAAAGGAGATAATAAAGACTAGAGCAGAAATAAACAATATAGAGAACAGAAAAACAATTCAAAAGATCAATGAAACCAAGAGCTGGTTTCTTGAGAAGATAAACAAAATTGACAAACCTCTAGCCAGGCTCATCAAAAAAAAAAAAGAGAGAGGACTCAAATTAGCAAAATCAGGAATGAAAGGGGGAAATGACTAAAGACATCACAGAAATACAAAAAAGTCTAAGAAATTACTATGAGCAACTATATGCCAACAAATTTGACAATCTGGAAGAAATGGATCATTTTCTAGAAGCATACAACCTTCCAAAGCTAATGCAGGAAGAAACAGAAAATCTAAATACCCTGATTACTACCAAGGAAATCGAATCAGTAATTGACAAGCTCCCAAAAAACAAAAGCCCTGGACCAGACTGCTTCACAAGTGAATTTTATCAAACATTCAAAAAAGAACTATCACCTATTCTTCTCAAACTATTCCAAAAAATCCAGAAGGAGGGAAGGCTCCCAAACTCTTTTTATGAAGCCACTATCACCCTGATTCCAAAACCAGATAAAGACATCACAAAAAAGGAAAACTACAGGCCAATCTCCGTGATGAATATAGATGCAAAAATTCTCAATAAAATACTAGCAAACAGAATTCAGCAATATATTAAGAATATCATACATCATGATCAAGTGGGATTCATCCTTAGTGCGCAAGGCTGGTTCAACATCCGTAAATCAATTAATGTGATACACCACATCAACAAAATGAAGGATAAAGATCACATGGTCATTTCAATAGATGCAGAAAAAGCATTTGACAAAATCCAACAGCCATTTATGTTAAAAACCCTTAGCAAAGTGGGAATACAGGGATCGTATCTCAACATAATAAAAGCCATATATAATAAACCTACAGCTAACATCATACTCAATGGGGAAAAGCTAAACCCATTCCCCTTAAGATCAGGAACAAGACAAGGCTGTCCACTTTCTCCTCTTTTATTCAACATAGTGCTGGAAGTTCTAGCCACAGCAATCAGACAACAAAAAGGAATAAAAGGCATCCAAATTGGCAAAGAAGAAGTAAAATTGTCATTATATGCAGATGACATGATACTGTACATAGAGAACCCCAAAGACTCCATCAAAAAACTATTGGAACTGATAGACGAATTCAGTAAAGTAGCAGGATATAAAATCAATGTTCAGAAATCAGTGGCATTTGCATATACCAATAATAAACTAATGGAAAGAGAAATTAAGAAAACTGTCCCATTTACAATTGCGTCAAGAACTATAAAATACCTAGGAATAAATTTAACCAAAGAAGTGAAAGATCTGTACTCAGAAAATTATAAGACACTGAAGAAAGAAATCATAGAAGATACAAATAAATGGAAACACCTACCATGCTCATGGATAGGAAGAATTAATAGAGTTAAAATGTCCATACTGCCTAAAGCAATATATAGATTCAATGCAATTCCTATCAAACTACCAACGGCATTTTTCACAGAAATAGAAAATATAATCCTAAAATTTATATGGAATCATAAAAGACCCAGAATAGCCTCGGCAATTCTGAGAAATAAAAACAAAGTCGGGGAGATCACGCTACCAGGCATCAAAACCTACTACAAGGCCACAGTAATCAAGACAGTTTGGTATTGGCATAAAAACAGGCACATCGATCAGTGAAACAGAACAGAGAGCCCAGAAATAAATCCAGGCATTTACGGACAGTTAATCTATGACAAGGGAAGCAAGAATTTACACTGGAGTAAAGATAGTCTATTCAATAAATGGTGCTGGGAAAATTGGACTGACACATGCAAAAAAAATGAAACTGGATCATCTCCTTACACCTTATACAAGAACAAATTCAAAATGGATTAAAGACTTAAATGTAAGACCTGAAACCATAAAAATCCTAAAAGAAAATATAGGGAGTACATTTGCAGACATTACTCGGAGCAATATTTTTACTGATACATCCCTACGGGCAAGGGAAGTAAAAGAAAAAATGAACATATGGGATTATATCAGACTTAAAAGTTTTTCACAACAAAGGAAACCATTAATAAAACAAAAAGGAAGACTACTGAATGGGAGAATATATTTGCCAACGATATATCTGATAAGGGGTTAATATCCAAAATTTATAAAACACTCATGAAACTCAACACCAAAAAAACAAACAACCCAATTTAAAAATGGGCAGAAGATATGAAGAGACATTTCTCTAAAGAGGACATACAGATGGCCAACAGGTATATGAAAAAAAGTTCAACCTCACTGGTCATTAGGGAAATGCAAATAAAAACCACCATGAGATACCACCTCACTCGGGTCAGAATGGCTATCATCAACAAATCAACAAACAACAAGTGCTGGTGGGGCTGTGGGGAAAAGGGGACCCTGCTGCACTGTTGGTGGGACTGCAGATTGGTGCAGCCACTATGGAAGTCAGTATGGAGGTATCTCAAAGAACTGGAAATACAGCTACCATTTGACCCAGCAATTCCACTCCTGGGTATTTATCCTGAAAAAACCAAGACACTTATTCAAAAAAAGTTATGCACCCCTATGTTCATAGCAGCACAATTTACAATAGCTAAGACTTGGAAACAACCAAAATGCTCATCAGTAGATGACTGGATTAAGAAACTGTGGTATATTTATACAATGGAGTATTACTCCGTTATAAGGAAGAATGAAATCGTGCCATTTGCAATGATATGGATGGACCTAGAGACTATAATGTTGAGTGAAATAAGTCAGTCAGAGAAGGACAAATACCATATGATCTCACTCATATGTGGAATCTGAAAAACTGTATGAATGAGCAAAGTAAACAGAAACTGTCTCATAGATATAAACGAAAAATCAGGGTTGCTAATTGGGAGAGGAATGGGGATGAGGGAGAAGGGGAAGGGATTAGACAGCAAAAATAAGCAACTACAATATTGCCACTGGGATAGGAAAAACAGTTTGAGGAATATAATTAATAATGCTGTAAATATTCTGTGGAATGTCAGATGATCATAGGTCTTGTTAGGGAGACCATTTCATGGATGGAGTAGAGGTTTGATCACTGCACTGTATTACTAAAGCGGAGGTGGTATACCTACTGTAATTGAATATATATATAGATAGTCACGGGATGTGGATTATACTGTGGAAGAGAGTCAGAGGAAGAGTAATAGATATATATGATATGGGGGGGAGTGGGGTGGTGAATTGGGGGTGGGGGCTTGTCACTTTGAGGGGTAAAATGTATAACTATTGCACTGTGTTGTACACCTGAAACTAATTAAAATAAAATAAAATAAAAATAATAAAAACAAAACAAAACAAAACAAAACTGCTGGACCTGAATTAATTAAATGAAAATGTACCAATGCAGGTTAAATAAAATTGAAGAGAATTAAAAAAAAAAAAGAGAGAAATACTTATGGGTAAATGTAACAAAACATTTACAATGCCTATATGCTGAAAACTACACAACACTGATAAAAAATAACCAAAAAGATCTAAACAAAAGGAGAGATGTGCTATATTTAAGGATTGGAAGATTCAACATAGCAAACATGCCAGTTCTCATCCAGTTGAAACACAGGTGTGAAAAACTTCCTTTCAAAATTCTAAACAATTTTTCATAGCTACAGACAAGATCTATAATTTATTCATTTTAAAATTTATATGGAAAGGCAAAGGAATTAGAATAGCTAAAACAATTCTGAAAAAGAAGTGGGAAGATTCAGTTTTCCTGGTTTTAAGACTTAACGTATAGCTACAATAATCAAGACTGTGTGATTGTGATAGAGGAATAGACACATTGATCAATGGAACAGACTAGAGAAGCCAAAAATAAACCCACACAAATAGGCCCAACTGATTTTTGGTTTTCACAGAGGAAAAAAAGCAATTCAATGAAGACAAATAATCTTTTCAAAAATAACACTGGAGCAACTGGACATCTATAGGTCAAAAAAAAAAACAGATCTAAGTCTCATAAGTTACACAGAAGATTAACTCAAGATGGTTAATAAATGTAATGTAAAACATAAAGCTATGAAACTTTTAGTGGAAAAGGATTGGAGAACATTTTTGGGAAATAGAGTTAAGCAGAGAGTCCTTAGACTTAATACTGAACGCATGATTACAACAGGAAAAACTGATGAATTAGAATTCTTTAAAATCAAAATATATACTCTGCAAAGAACATATTAAGGGGATAAAACAGAAGATATAGCCTGGGATAAAATATTTATAAACTACATATACAATAAAGAACTAGTATCTAGAATATATAAGAACTCTTAAAACTCAACAGTAAATAAACACTTTCACTTTGATAATTTATTTGTCGACACCAACAGAACAGAACTGACAGCCTAGAAATAAGCCCACATATATATGCACAAATAATTTTGGACAAAAGAGCCAAAAAATACAATGGCGATAAGGACATCTCATCAATAGATGGTGCTGGGAAAATTGGAAAGCCATGTGCAAAAGAATGAAACAAGACTGCTATCTGTCACCATACCCAAAAATTTACTCAAAATGGATCAAAGACCTAAATATGAGACCTGAAACAATACAATACATAGAAGAAAACATAGGTACTAAACTATGGACTTTGGTCTTAGAAGAGATTTTATGAACTTGAGCTAAAAGGCAAGGGAAGTAAAAGAAAAATTAAATGAATGGGACTACATCAAACTAAAAAGCTTCTGAACAGCAAATGAAACCATTAACAAAATAAAAAGACAACCAGCCTAATGGTAGAAGATATTTGCAAACAGCATCTCCAATAAGGGGCTAATATCCAAAATTTTATAAGGCAATAGATCTATACGATCTGAAGAGAAACCAGAGTATAAAAAAAATATAAAAAGAACTCATACAGCTCAACAATAAAAACAATCCAATTTAAAAAACAAAAACAGAAAAACAGGTCAGAGAACCTAAAGAGACATTTTTCCCAAGAAGACATACAAATGGCCAATAGATACTTGTATATGAAAGAATCCTCAGCTTCACAGCTATTAGGGAAATGTGTGTCAAAACCACAATGAGATACCACCTCATACCTGTTTGAATGGCTATTATCAAGATAAGTAATAACAAGTGTTGGAGAGGCTGTGGAGACAAAGGAATCCTCATACACTGCTGAAAGGAATATAAATTGGTACAGCCACTATGGAAAACAGTATGGAGGTTCCTCAAAAAATTAAGAAAAGAGTACCCATATGACCCAGCAATTCCTCTTCTGGGTATCTATCCAAAATAATTGAAAACATTTATTTGTAAAGATATATGTACCCTTATGTTCACTGCAGCATTATTCACAGTGGCCAAGACAAGGAAACAACTGAAATCTCCTAGGATAGATGATTAGATATAGATGTGGTACATGTATACAATGGAATACTACTCTTGAGCATGTATCTCACAGAAATGAATACTCATGTTCGTGCAAAAGCATGTATATGAATGTTTAGAACAGATTTATTCAAAATAGTAAAAAATTGAGAACAACCCTGATGTTCTTCAAGGAGTGAATCGTTAAAGAAACATGTCTATCCATACCACTAAATACTGCTTAACAATAAAAAAAAACAAACTATTGATATGCACAACAACCTGAATGAATCTCAGAGAATTATGCTGAGTGAAAAAGCCAATCCCCCCAAATTAAATACGATATGATTCAGTATGCAAACTGTTTTGGCTGAATTGTTTCCCATCCCAAATTTGTATCTTGAAGCTACAACCCTCAGCACCTCAGAATGTGACTGTATTTGGAGATAGTGTCTGAAGGAAGTAATTAAGGTAACATGAGGTCATTATGGGCAGGCCCTAATCCAATATGGCTCGTGTCCTTATAGGAAGATCAGATTAGGATACAAGCATGAAGAGAGGGGAGACCATGCGAAGACACAGGGGGAGGTTGGCCATCTGCAAGCCAAAAAAGAGAAGCTCTCAGAAGAAATGAACCCTGATGACACTTTGACCTTGGACTTTTAGCCTGCAGATCCATGAGGAAATAAATTTCTGTTGTTTAAACCATCCAGTCTGTGGTTATAGCAACCTAGCCAATAATACAATAACCCTGTTGAAATGAAAAAATTACAGAAATGGGGAACACATCAGTGGTTGCCAGGACTTAAAGAATATTTGGGAGATAAAGGGAACTGGGTGTAATTATGAAAAAGAAAAATGGGGGATCCTTGTAGTGATGGAAATATTCTGTATCTTGACTTTGGCTCACCAGACACTGAATCAATGAGTTCAGTCACCATACTTATTTCCAAATCTCCAAATCTCCACATTCATGTTAGCCGGCAGCCATATTACCAGGGGAAAGATCTCTATCATACCCGTGCCTTTTAAATCTTAGGCCATATAACCAACTGGTGAAACTTAATTTACATCAAACAGTTGAGATTAAGGAAATCGTGAACATTAACTTTTTACATTTCTATCCTCTCTATCTAGAAGGTAGTTGGGATGAGTATTTTCAGAGGCAATACACAGTACTTACCACATTAATACTTATCTTTTAGGTTTGTGGTAAGAATTAAATAAAATATTATTTGTGATAATGTTCTCCTTACGTGCTATTGAAATGTTATTTTATTGCTAATCTCCAGGCCTATGTAACCGCGAAGAAGTGCTTCTCCAAATCCATACAACTAAATACAATAAAACATACAGTTTCAGCCATTGGCAGATTTCCTTCTTGTTCTGTGATATCTACTTCATCAATTTCATTCAGACCCACATCTTTAATTTCTAATTTTCAAATCCACACCTCTCATTCTATTCTGAGACTGAATTTTCATCTTATATATCAGAAATCTTCAACTAAATGTTCATTATAATTAATTTGCTTCAAAGTCAAAATACCTTGAATTTGTACTATGTCTTGTTTCATGAAAAAATGGTTTGATGACTTGTGCTATATAGACAATACAAGAAATTAAAAATAAATGTAAGGAAATTTGGAAAAATTAATAGTGATCTGGAATGAGTTTATGTGTCTCTCCAGGTAGCTCAGCTCTGCCTGTCTTTGAGATCTTGAACGAATAAAAAGCCCTGTTCTTAATGTCTTCCTCTCTTCTCCTAACATTTCTGACAAAATACAACTTGCTCAGACTCACAGAGGCTTTGGCTCCCTTGAACGCTTCCTGGCTCAGGTGAAAACCAGCTTACCAGATCTGGTTTTTCCAAACCTATTTCCCAGAGGCCTGAGTGATGGAACTCAGAAGCCTGGGAAAGATAACCCACTTTAGTGAACCAAAGACACGCAAAAGAAATGAATGATTAACTCCTCTCATTTCCTCCTCCTGGAAACCTGTTGAAGAAAAGGTGGGCTCACACATCCTGTCTGGAAGATGACCCTCATGACCCAGAAATTGACAGTTTAATATTTTTGAAGCTGTGACCACTTGGGTAATGCCCCAATTTGTACTTGCTTTTTTTCTCTTCCCTGCTTCACTGTTCCATTTACTCACTTTTCCCATTTTACTCTTGCGGCCCCAGGATTGCTTTTCCAAATAAAGCCACAGCTCACAATCCTTACCTCAGATTCACTATTTTAAAGAACCTGGCTAAGACAATTTGTACCAGGTATACTCCACAACTACAGATTATCAGAGTGGGAATTTTAATGTTGGTTTACCTGTCTGTAGGTAGTGAGATGATAATAACCCCTGACATGCAGTGGCGTGATAATTAGTGAAATTTTGACCTGTGGTAAATTTTGATGAAATGCAATTGGAAACCAAGGTTTAAGGAGATCAAATGGGTAAATCCCTTGATCACTATGGAGGCAGTGATAACATGAAGATTTTAGTTTGGGATATTTGTTTTAATGCAATCAGAGACCATGCAAAATAAAATTATAGGATCAATGCAGCTAACTTAAAGGATGCTGTGGAAGTCAGAGATCTACAATTTAAAGAGGATTCCAATATGCTGCAGCCACATAGCAGATTATGATTAATATCAGGCCCAGGTTATGATCACAAGAGTATCAGAGCCTCCATGGCTTCCAAAGGTCTTTGATGTCAATGCCAGCATTATGATAAGAAAATTGATGAGAATTGGAAATTTGAGTAGATGAGCCCAAGGCTATTCAATCTCCAAATTCCTTGTACCTCCCCTGCCAGGCACAAGCAGTCCCTTATCACTGACTAGAGTTTCCCTTTTCCATGGAGGACATGCAAAGACCTCACCTGAAGCAGGTGTCTAGTAAAATGTTGTGGTTCTTCTAAAATACACTACCACCTATTGCATCCAGGCTAATAACCAGAGCCGGTTTTAGTACATCCCAAGTGGGTTGGGACACAATTCTATAAATATGAAAGGAAGAGGGTACCTGGCGAATATGAACTCACAGGCACTGAGTGAATATGAATGGTCATGGATCTTAAAGATGTTACAGCAGGAGATGAAAAGATAAAGCTAAATAGACTTGAATTCATTCATATGAGGATATGTACCCATGACTCAAGATTCAAAATGTTGGCAAAAATACTTGTAGCTGGACCTAATAATTTTATGGAAGGGCTCCTTGAAGCCTGAGCATGACAGCCGTCCATAGTAAGTGAGGTAGACATGGTGCACGTTTGTTTGACATAATATTGAGGAAGAACTCAGAAGCCTTAAGGAGTTGGGATTAGTTTACTGTGTGATGCCTAAGAAGAACCAATCCTTCTATTTTTATGAAATATACCAACAGACACTTTTTTTAATTATTAGGAAGGTGGTAAGGAATGCCTTAATAAGGGAGGCATTGGAACCCTGGGAAATTGTGATGGCAGTCCTCTGGCAGTGAGAGATGCTGTGATGGAAATAGGGGACATAATATCAGTGTAGATCGTGAGATTCCAGAATGAGGACACAGCCCAGGGGGTGAAAGTTATCTGTGAGAAGCACGGGAGGCATAACTACTATAGCAGACAACAATGTGTTTTCCTATAGGGGCTAATGTGATAGATAATAAATCATCATGCTCCTATGAGTTTGACAGATGGGCATCTGACAAGGCAATTTCACCATTTATGTACTAAAACAATTGAGTGCTGACAAGCAGAAAGTCAGCAACACTGTAGTAGAAACTATAAAACTCTCAGAGTACATAAAATGTTAAAGTGCCATGTGATTTGGTGATCTATACTAGCATCACTCTTGGATTAACTCTTAAGGGAAAAAAGTGAAATTATTATATACAAAAAGGTGATGTGTTATGGCCATTAATATATACTAAATTTTTTCTCAAATCATTTCTTTTTTAATAATCAAACTTAAAGCGTCACTAATTTATTGAAGGTTTCACAAAATCATTTTGAAAGGGTTTCAAAATGTATTAAGATCAGTGGGATTAATGAAAAACAGTATCATCTAATGTATTTAGAACAGCCACACTTATGTTGCTTGCTCTCATTTATGGACAAATACAACTCATCAATTCTGTGAACAGTGAGACATTACCCAGCACCCAACATGGTTCAGGTTCCACTGTCCAGGAAACCCAACACATTGAATTTTACCTCAACCAAGCCAAACCAGAAACGTAAATCAGCTTTAGAAAATACAATGTTCTTCAAGTCTAATCTATATGACACAGGATAATCCCCATGCTCAGGATTGACTCTGTTATCACATTCTATTAGCAATGGGAAAATAACAAT
This sequence comes from Aselliscus stoliczkanus, assembly GCA_033961575.1. Taxonomy (NCBI): domain Eukaryota; kingdom Metazoa; phylum Chordata; class Mammalia; order Chiroptera; family Hipposideridae; genus Aselliscus; species Aselliscus stoliczkanus. Next base: position 37,696,696 of record CM066740.1, on the reverse strand, counting down.
TGATGGGAATCATATCTTATCCATAGACAGTATTTTAAATCATATTTTTCAAAGACCTTTGCCAAGTTATCTTTAGAAATTAGTAGGTGTGTTAATTTACACTCAAATGTGAAGGTGTATTAAATAAACACCTAACTATCCATTGCTGAAGAAACATTGAGTTTCTATGTACACAAGTGAGTAAGAAAATAGACCAGTAGTGGGAAATAGACAGCTGTAGCAGTTCACTAATTGTGTCCCTACCCTTGCTGTTCTAGTTTATATTTATGGAAATGGAACTGTTAACCTACTGGGGATTGCATCCTAATAAAAATGTTAACCTCCAAACCAGAATATTAAATCTATTGAGTCTTTTATTCATTATTTCCCCTGTCTCCTCTGACAGGATTTATGAAAGTTAATTGTTTGAAGATTTTTTTAAATATTCAATTAGAAAATAAAAGTCTGCTATTCATTGGAATGCATAAATTCAACATATAAAAATATTGTCAGGACCAGCAGTAGGATTTGTTGGTTAAAAGTTGGCTTGGGGGCCGGCTGAGTGGCGCAGTGGTTGGGAGCTGGCTTGGGATGCCAGCAGCCCTGGTTCGGGTCCCACATATGAGGGCCAGTGACACTGCCTCCCGAAAATTAAAAAGTTGGCTTGGGATGCCAGCTCTGAGCAGCAGGACCCCATTTCAGATCCCACATGAGGGCCAGTGACACTGCACCTTCTACAGCTAAGATGGTGAACAATAGCTCCACCTGGAGCTGGGCTGCCTTGAGTCTCCGGCGACGGCGTAGGCTGCAGTGGGGCTGGCGGGCAGCTGGTGTGAGCAGCCATGCAATGGCTGGCAAGCAACTGCCTCACCCGGCAAGAATGCAATGATCACAATACCAACATGGTCCAGTGAATCCACATCCTCCACAACTAGACTGAAGAACAAAAGGACAGTAGTTTGAATGTTCCCCTCCCCCAATTCCCCAATAAAATACTTAAAAAACCCAATATTGTCAGACTACTATAGACTATTTTGTTCAGAAAGACTCCAGCCAAAGAGATAGCAAAAGCAACAGAATCTTATGCATTTAAGTATAAAACGGCATGAAAATCTATTAATAGGAATTAATCTGTCAGCTCTGTACTAAACTAAGAGATTGACTTTAACTAGCTACTGCTTCTCCTAAATTAATTTTGCAAACTGAAGGAAAACCAACAATTTGTGCTGGGAAATCGTTTGTTACTACCCACTGTGCCAGTTAAAGGAGTTGCGATCCCATGAAAAAAATTCTTGTAATTAATCCATCACGTGCTCAGCTGTAGCTTGAAGAGGGCTTCAAAAGCCTTCTCCAAGAATTGGGAGCATGCCAAGAAACAGAGTCTCATTTGGAACAAGAAAAAGACTCATTTCACCCAAACAAAGGTTTCTGAGACATTTGACCTTTGTGTTGGAAGGAATAAAAAAGACTTAAACTGAATTTGTACTCTATAATTGGCCTAACCTTATTTGGAAGGCATTCACTGACAGAGCAGAACACCAAGACAGGATTTCAGTAAATGGCACATTATTTCATAAAGATCTCTGCTCAAGGTAATTTATAAGAAAGAGGAAGCCTTAATGAGAGGGACCGCTTAGGATGGTAAAAATCAAATCAATTTCATAGCTCTTTTAAATGTTATCGATGTTTCTTCAGCTTTTTCAGAGTTAAAAAAAAAAAAACCATCTCTAAAATGTATCAATTTTAATTCCACTTTAAACTCAATTTTTACCATTATTTTTGTTTTGTTTTGTTTTAAAAAAAAAAAAAGTTTGTTTCCATTTAAGCTCCCTGACTATAGCAATAGAAACCATTGTACAAAAGAATATCCTGACAACTTTGGGTATTTAACTGCAGTGTGGGCAGAAAGCCGAAGAACTTGTTCTTCCCGTGCGAAAGGGAAGATAATTGCAGTATTTGGTGCCTGTGTCTAGGATGGGGAATGAAGAAGAAAGGAAGCCTCTGTACATTGTCTGTGGAGCAAGCTGGGCTCAGGAGAGTTGCAGCAGATTGTGTGGTGGGTCTGCTGTGGATCTGGGGACCAGAGCAGCTCTGCAGCTCAAACGCTTCCTCATTTCTGTTCGTTACCACGCCAATCATTGCCCTCCAACTGAAATTCCACTCATTTTCCCTCACTTGCCGCTTCCGGATAGTTCTGGGTAATAATTACATTTCTTACAGCTGTAAAATAAGACCATTTTGCTCTGTCACAACACACCACACCAAGTAATAACTGATGATGGCATTGATTGCCTCCTTCCTCTTCTAGTAGAATCAAAACTCAGAGAAGTTTTTCCTTCATGTATTTGATTTAAGAAATATGTATCTTTATTATAAACACATGTTTACATTTCCCTCCAAAAGGAAATATATAAATTCCTAACTGATAATTGGATTCCAGTTTGGGGGTATGCAATGAGACCACATATCTGCACTTGCCTTCCTTGTTAAAAGCACATAAAAATATCAACATTACAAAGTAATATGTATCTTTGTTCTGAGCTGCTATGATCTATGTTAGAGATCAGTCCTGATGCTTTTCTTCTCTGATTGAGCTATTACTTCTGAGATGATTATTTTAAAATACTTCACTGTGTGAATAGGTAAATATTTCTTGAACAAAACCTAAAAAGTTTTAAGCAAAAACATACTTGACAAATTGGACATTAATAAAATTACAATCTTCTGTCAATCAAAAGACACCATCAAGAGTGAAAAGGCAAAGACAGAGAATGGAAGATGTTTGCAATACAAAGAACAAATAACTCAGATCTAGAATACACAAAATTCCTGCAAATCACTTAGAAAAATGCCAATCAAACCAAAAGAGTCACTTCACAACATAAGATATCCAAATAGCCAATACACATTTGAAAGTGTTCTTAAAGATATTAATCATTAGGGAAATGCAACTCAAAATTGTAAAATACTGCTATATTCCAAAAATAGTAAAATGAAAAAATACTCTCATGTATTGCTGCTGGTAGTGTAAATTGTACAACCTCTTTGTCTTTGCAAAACTCTTTTGTGGTATCAACATAAGCTCCAATTGTGTGTATCCTATGACCCGGCTATCCCAGTCACTAAAAAGATCTTTGAGGATCCCAGCTTTATGTAAAGGAAATGCTCTCCTTACAGTAAGCTAGGGCCTTCATAGGGTTCACCTCATTTCCTCTCTCTCAGGGATAACTGCTCTGCAACCTGTTGCCCAATATCTTAAAGTCATTGCTTCAAACATTTAATGGGTTTTCAGTTGCTCAAGGCAGGAGGTTAAACTGGTCTGTACTACTCATTATTTTGGCTGAAAACTCATATGGTGTGTGGGTTTTTCTTGGCTAACTGGCTAACTGCCATGGCCATTTCATCTTTCTGTTGGATCACAGCATTTGTACCTTCATTTGTCCTCATGCCACACCTATGGTATAATGTCTCTCTCAATTCCAGGGATTCTTGTGCCAATAATTTGAAAAACTTTCACACATATATAGTTGGTTTATTTTTTGTTTTTAAATTTGTCATTTCTTTTTCTAGGAGGTAGACAGGACATTTAAGAAGTTTTTCCACCCACATATTGGATAAAAAATATCTCTTTATGGTAAATACATGTTTATATTTCCCCCTAAAAGTAAATGTGAATTCCTAACTGATAATTGGATTCCAGTTTGGGGGTTTGTAAGGAGACCACATATCTTTGTATTTGCTTTCCCTGCGTTTTCATATGTTGATGACATCAGAATAATGCTATTCTTGTGTATTATTAAATTTCATGATGAAACTCTGCAAACTGTGTTGTGTTGCTTATGAAGATGCTATAATACTAAAGCTGGTCTTTTACTTAAAAGTTTTATGAACGTGAGTAAGCTAATAAAACGTGTGAAGGCCCAAATGTAAAATAGTGTTAATTTAATTTCCTTTGAAATCAGGTTTTGGGTTTTATTTTATTCAGCAGAAAACCACAAGGTGTAAGGCTTTTCATATTTTCTTGCTGCTGTTATTGATGTGGAAGTAGTGTGTGTATGTAATGAGGGTATCATTAAACAGCCATAGTCATTAAAAGTAACTCAGATAGAAACTTACTAAAGAACCTGCATTTTCTTTTTTAAACTTCACTCCTTTTTTTAGTAAGGCACTGATTGGCAAAATAACCGAGTAGGTAAAGTTGAGTTTCGGTTCACTCCCATTCACTTCAACTCCCCTTTCTCATTTTCCATCTGAAGTCACAGCCTACAGCTCATGGGCTTCCCCAGGATTCCCAATTGTAGCACCCGAGCCATATAAGTAGATTTTGTCCTCTGTATTCTCACTTGCCTTGGTCTCTACAAAATGGTATATATCTGACCCTTGAACAACATGGGTTTGAACTGCGTGGGTCCACATATATGTGAATGTTTTTCAATACTTTAAATGTATTTTCTCTTCCTGATGATTTTCTTAGTAACATTTTCTTTTCTCTAGCTTACTTTGTTGCGAGATGACAGTATATAATACATAATCAAAATATGTGTTAATAAGCGTCGACTGAGTGTCGCATTGGTTAAGAGTTGGCTTGGGACGCCAGCGGCCCCAGTTTGGATCCCACATATGAGGGCCAGTGACACTGCCCTCTACAGCTAACAACAGCTCCACCTGGAGCTGGGCTGCGAGCCCTGGCAACGGGGTACGTAGGCTGCAGCCCCTGCTGCAGTCAGCTGCCATAGCTACAGTGAGTGGTCGGCAGCCAACGTGAGCGGCCGTCAGCTGGTGTGAGCTGCCAAGAGCTGCCGTGAGCGGCCATCCAGAGGCCGGCGACCAATCTGCCTCACCCGGGAAGAGCGCAATGATGATGCCAACATGGGCCAGTGAAGCGACGTACTCCGCAGCTAAACAAGAAGCACAAGAAGAACAAGAAGACAGCAACTTGTCTGTTCCTCTTCCCCAATTCCCCAATGCTGTTCCCCTCTCCCAATTCCCCAATAAAATCTTTAAAAAAGAATGTGTTAATGAGCTGTTTGTTATCAGTAAGGCTTTTGGTCAACAGTAGGCTTAAATTAGTAATTAAGTTTTTGGAGAGTCAAAAGTTATACACAGATTTTCACTGCGCAAGGAATCAGGGCCCTTAAAACCCTGTGGGGTTTAACTATATATTGAATCTCATGAGCACAGTTAAGTTTGTAGTTAGTTGTCACTAATGGTTTCATACAGGATCAGCAACTTTTCCTGTAAGGGTCCAGATAGTAAATACTTTTAGTTTTTAGAATACTGTCTCCGTTGCACCTACTCAACTCTGTAATTGTGACACAAAAGCAGGCATTGGTAATGAGTAAATGCATAGGCATGGCTGTGTTCCCTTAAGACTTTATGTACAAAAAAAGGCAGTGGGCCAGATTTGGCCTGTGGCCAAAAAATAATTCGCTGAACACAGTTTAATTGGTTATCCTTCCCAAATTATTGAGTTCTCAGAAAAGTCATGACACATTTTTGCAACAAAAAAACATAGAAAAATATGCCATGACTTTTCCAACAACCCAATAGTATGTTGGGATCTTAACCAAGACCCTTGGGAAACAGTGTAACTCAAATTTTAAAGGCAGGCTTTAATGGTGAGAATTTCAGGTTCATTAGTAGAACTATAAGTCATACATTTTTAAACCACTGGCACCCAGAGCAAATTATATTGCTAAACAGATACATATGCAAATGATGAGTAAGCACCGTGTGAAAAAGCTGTATTTTTACTATGAGCACTATATGAGAGTTTCAGGTCCACTGTAATCAAAGCAACACAAAATTGGTTAGATTGATTTTTATTCACTTTCCAAAAAGCATCACGAGCTAGTGATAAGTAGTTGGAAAAGGTTGAAATACACAGGGTGCCAAAAATATATATACACATTTTAAGAAAAAAAAAAGTGTATTAAAATTGTATTACTTGGAGCGGCCGGTTAGCTCAGTTGGTTAGAGCGCAGTGCTCATAATACCAAGGATGCCGGTTCGATCCCCACATGGGCCACTGATTTGCACTCTCCACAACTAGATTGAAATAAATAATTGACTTGGAGCTGATGGGTCCTGGAAAAACACACAGTTCCCCAACTTGAAGAAAATTGCATTACTCAATATATACCAATAACAAAAGATGAATACAAGTCATGTGTATACATTTTTTTGGCACCCCCGGTATAACAAAGCATGTAAGTGGTCTCATGGGAGCTTGGTATTATTTAGCCTCCCATTTAAAAGGAGCTTAATTGTCTCACAAAATAATTTTCTAACAAGGACATATAGTGCCCATGACCTTATATCCACATATAAACCATAAGTCTCAATGGGGTGGAAGAACACAAGGATGACTTTCTGTTAACTAACTTTGAGGAATCATTGCAATTTTCTCCCTAACAAAAGAACATTTCTCTACTAGTTAATGTTTTTGTTTCTGTGGCAACATGTAGACTCTAGAATTGAATTTTTCTTTTAAATTTTAGTTTGTATAGATTTATTTTTCTTGGAAACTTCCCAGAAATACCATGGGTTTTCAAATAAGACTAAAATTGTTTTACTAAAAAGTTGTGTGATGGATTCAGAGACTGTTTTCAATGGACAAATTCATGGTTTCAGGTGATCTTAGGGAAAAAATCAGTCAACCAGTGTTTTCTGTCATTCTGTCACTTGTAGTTCTTTTTGTCTCTTTGTGCTTACAGCTTTGCAGTAAAGTATTCCAGCTGAGCTATATTTGGCCATTATAACAACATTCTTTTCTTTACTAAATTCAGGTAAGTTTCTCAAAACTACATACAAGAATTGAAAGTATTATTAAGCCATTTAGAACACTTTTTAAAAAGCATATTCAAAGACTACAGTGGTCACTCAGCAGGAACATTACTTTTCTTATGCCAGTAAGAATCCTGTGAGCTTTTATAATATCAGGTAGGTCAGGATTTCAAGTAAATTTTTCATGTCATTTCACACTAATTCCATAGTTATACATTTATCCTTGAAATTAATGGCATGTCATAAATCTTGACTGTCATTTTTGCTTAATAACTCATGCCTTCATTTATTCAACTTACGACATTCTAAGATTTGGGAAGTCAGAAATGAACAAGTTAGATGTAATTTCTTCCCTGATAAAAATTGCCATTCATGTTGGCCAAATCAAACACTAAACAAGTAGAAAATGTACATAATGATTTCAGAATATGATGAATGCCATGAAGTAAATTAACATGTGACATTAAAATAATATAACATTTTTTTTTGGATTTAGTACTGCCCAGCAGTTCCTCTGCTAAGGAAAAATGCAAAACGTGAAGTGGTATATTGTTGTTACTATATTTTCTAAGGTGTTTTCCTAAGGAACAGGAATTTCCAAAGAAATATGGGCGATTTCCTGAGAGCAATAATCTGTAGAGAATGAAAAACTATTTCAAGGTTTTAACATCACAATGAAATGATGTATAATTTCTTTTAACTTTAGTTTCTAAAGCTTCTCAGCTCTAATCCTAGAGACCCTCCAGAAATAATTTTTTATTCGTATTTCAACCTTGAGAAAGCCTTAGTTCTCTCACCCCCGAGCTGCTCTGAGAGGGAGGCTGAAAATCAGAGGGAGATAGGCCACATAACATTTTTGTCTCCGCAAACCTGGTTTTGTTCTGATTGACAAATGTAAGTAACTATCAATCTTACATCAAGCAATGAAGCCCAAGCTACCACAGAATTGTGTCTTTTGGGATGTGTCACCCTTCTTGAAATAGGGTCAAACTAGGGTCTTACTTCTTACTTAACTACTCTCCTTATTATTAATAGTCCATGTGTGGAGAATGGTGGTCATACTAGGAAGCTTGTTCTTGCTGTTGCTTTGAATATCTAAACATCTGCATGGCACTCTCAAATCTAATTTACTGCCTGTGAACAAGTCACAGCTCTGCAGGGTTTGGAACATAGAATGGTAAGTATATCAACTAGGATTTCATTTTTCTATCCTAACAGAGAATCTGGAAAATGGTGGCTTAAACTACTAATCAGTTTAATTTAATTTTTGCAAATAAAAAGTTGACGATCTACTGGTGAGCTCATGGAGCTGTCAAAATCCAGTTTCCTTTGAGCTTTCTGTGTGTGCAGCCTTCCTTAGTGTATGGCTTTCATTCTCAAGTTTTCCCCTCCATTTTTTCCAAATTTCAAAATTTTTCCATGACATTGAACAAAATGCAACCAATATTTGAAAATACTAATTCTCAAAAGAGTAAAATGCTATTGTAGGATATAGTCAGAAAACTTTCTAAAATTTAGTTAACAGTAGGCAGCAAAAAGAGAAAGCATATTCTGCTATGCTTATATTCAACATCGGTATTTTCTGGAGCTTGACAAAGCATAGCACTGGCTACTGAGGAACCAAAAGGAAAAGCCTCGAAAGCTTGCAGGACTACAAATGGAGGAGAGAGAAGCAACATAAGAGGGCTTAGAGGCTACTGATGGCAAAGGAAGATGGATAAATGGTGGGAGTTAAGGGGGTCTGCTCAGCCTCTTCACACCACCCTGCCTGTAAGGGAGAGAGGCACTTCATAATTGCCAGATGGAGGAGGATGTTTAGGATTCCTACATACCAGGGGTGACAAAAAAATGTATACAAGTTGGTCAATGTTGCTCAAGCAGTAGTTTGTCGGAATCAGAAGTGTCTGGACGCTGATGGTAACCACTTTGAGCACCTCTTGTAATTACAGAAGTCAAATGTGACTTGTATCCATCTTTTGTTATTTATATTGAATATTAAAATTTTAATACAGTTTTCCTTTCTTAAAATGTATTTTTTGGCACCCCCTGTAGTTGACAGTGACATTGCTGCAGTGACAGTGACATTGCTGCAGTGACAGTGACATTGCTGGGGAAGCCTCATTATTGGCTGGCAGAAATGAAAGTCCTGCCTCCCTACTCAACCTTCCTTGACACCAACCTGGGGGTAATCAGAGCATCTTTTATTACTCCCTGAGGGGAGAAGTGTAGGCTACCACTTGGTCTTTGCTGGAGTGGGTAGGGATGAGTCACAGGCTGTTCGTTTATTTTTGTTTTTTCAGTGTTGGCTGGAGAAGAGTGGGTATTGTGTTAAAGTTTTCTGTGTTGCTAGACTGCCCTTGACTCTTCCTTTGGCTAAAAAGAGCCAACTTTTCTGATGTTTTTCTAGTGCACACCTGTTGGCATTTCCAGATTGTTGGCTTCTTCAGCTCCCATTCTGGGATGTGTGAGGCAAAAAGAAAATCAAGGGAAAACACCACTGTGTCATTTCTTGGGGTGCAAATTTCCTACCAAATCTGCCTTGTTTTCCCGACCCTTCAACATCATCTAATGATGGTTTTCTATGTAATAACTAGGATTTTCCATTGTAATTAGTGGGAGAACTATGAAAATGCACATCTACTATCACTTCTTGGAAACAGAAGTTGGCTAGAGTCATGAGCATTTTTAGTTCTCAGAAGCAGACTTATTAAATGTTGAAAAAACAATTTTTTTTTCATTTCCTCTTAGAAGTCTCTTTTATTTAACCCAGTATATTCAGAAAACCCTCTGAAATTCAAAATGTTAATTTTAAATACTTTTGTCAATATAACTTGTATTCTATGTAAGGTGAAAAACTTGTTATAACTAAACTGTAATACCTCAACACTTCAAAAGAGCTTTTTTTTTTTTCCTAAAGCTGAATGGCAAGTCCTGGAAATGAATATTGAGAATATCTGAAACAAATTACTTGCATTTAAATACATGAAAGAAGCCATTTTTGAATTTGGTATTTCTTACAATTTATTCCCTGTTTTGCTTTCAAATTGCCTCCCAAGAGGAATTATTTGTCATTAGGGAGAGGATAGAAGGGAGGAGATTCAGTTGACTAAAGGAAATTTCCCATCATTCCTTTGCATTCTCGGGGATTTCAGAATGTTTCATCAAGGGCCAAAATGTTCCCATCCTAATGCTATGTTTGACCTTTAAAATGAATGATGTATTTTATAAGGTGCATTTTCCCCTCTACATACTACTGTATCTTGAAATCAAATGCATCTTGTAATTGTGGTAGGGTAGAGATTGTCAATGCCTGCATGTGTGCAGTGAGATCAAAATGTTCAGATAGGCTATCTGTAACTTAGAAGAGAATCTCAAAGACAATATCATAGCTCTCCTTTATTTCCTAGCAACTGGATGGCTGTGAGATGAGGTGGAACATGTGGGAAGCAGAGAGCTGAGCTTTATGTCCAAACCAAGACAGCAATAGAGCTAGTTTGGCTAGCTTTATTCAGTTGCAGAACCATCTTAGGAATAATCTCTAATGACTCTCAGTGTGTTTATACATTATGTTAAGAAACCCTGTGCCACCAATGCTTTTGATGGAACAGAAGTTAGTATTTTGTGGAAAAATATGGATAGTTTTGACTATAGGTAGAAGAGTGATTCCAAATTTCAAACTCTAAATATGAAGAATTTTTAAGGAAAATCTTAACCAATGTATTTCCCTTATATTTTTATGCATGTACAGAAATAATATGTGATAAAATTCCATGAAAACATATATTTCAAAAAGTATAAAGTGAAATTTTTGTGATAAGAAAACATATGTCATAGTTCAATTGGCTGTATGTTTTTTTCCCATAGTTCTCAATAACAAACATTTTCTTGATAATATTTTAGAGTAGATGATATAGATATGTAGACAATATATAAATAGATGATATAGAAATAGATATGGATATAGATATAGGTATAAGTATAGGTATAGATATATAGAGTGATGATCTCTTATTTTGAACTTATGGAGCCTTGGTTAATTATTCAAGGAGGCTGCCTAGAAAACAATAGATTCCTTGGTTTGGAGTCCTAGAATTATTTTGCATCCCAGGCAATATGTAAATAATATATATTATATAGTATTTTATATATTTTTACTAATATATATTTATATATAACGTTATTTATAAAATATAGTACAATTATATCCTATTTTAGATACCAGTAATTTAAAGTACACGTATTAAAAGATTATCTATCTGGAGCAATTCTCAAAGGCTTTACTCTGTGAGTGAATATGTTGAATTTCCACAACAATGCTATAGCGTTCAGCATTTTCTGCACTTATTTGATAGTGAAACATATTTTTCCTCCAGAGCCTCTAACTAAGACACCTTGAAACATGGTTAGGATATCATTGCTCTAGCTTCTTTCATGTCGCAGTGCTGTGGTGTATTTTCTAATTGCATATATACTATAGTATTTTTTTAACTTTATTATTAGTATTAGTATTAGTTACAGATGTACAAAACAATGCAATAGATATTTTTTTCACCCCTTACAAAGTGACTCCCCCTCCCTCCTCCCCTGCCCCCACACACCCAATATCATACATATCTATTACAATTCCATGACCCCATCCCCACATTATTTCCACATCCCATGACTATATATGTGTTAAATTATAGTTGACATATAATATTGTTCAGCGGCAGCTTCAGATTTACAGTGCAGTGGTAAGTCCATGAAGTGGTCTCCCTAAAAAGACATGTGTCCTTCTGTTCCCCTAAAAAAAATATTTACAACCTTATTGATTATATTCCCTAAACTGTCTCTTCTGTCTCTGCAGTAGTATTGTAGTTATCAGTTTATGTTGCCTCGTCCCTTCCCCTTCTCCCTCATGCCCATCCCCATCACATCCAGCCCTCATCAGTTTTTCTTTTGTGTCTCTAAGACTATTTCTGTTTACATTGCTTGTTTATTCAGTTCTTTAGATTCCACATATAAGTGAGATCATATGGTATTTGTCTTTCTCTGACTGATTTATTTCACTTAGCATAATATTCTCTAGGTCCATCCATATCATTGCAAATGGTATGATTTCTTTCTTCTTTATAGCTGCGTAATATTCCATTGTGTAAATGTACCACAGTTTCTTAATCCAGTCATCTACCGATGGGCATTTCATTTGTTTCCAAGTCTTGGCTATTGTAAATAGCACTGCAATGAACATAGGGGTGCATATATTTTTTCGAATTAGTGTCTTGGGTTTTTCAGGATAAATGCCTAGGAGTGGAATTACTGGGTCAAAAGGTAGTTCTATTTCCAGTCTTTTGAGATACCTCCATACTGACTTCCATAGTGGCTGCACCAATCTGCAATCCCACCAACAGTGCAGCAGGGTTCCCTTTTCCCCACAGCACCGCCAGCACTTGTTGTTTGTTGATTTATTGATGATAGCCATTCTGACCCGAGTGAGGTGGTATCTCATTGTGGTTTTTATTTGCATTTCCCTAATGATCAGTAAGGTTGAACGTTTTTTCATATGCCTGTTGCCCATCTATGTCTTCTTTAGAGAAATGTCTCTTTATTTCTTCTGCCCATTTTTTAATTGGATTGTTTGGGTTTTTGGTATTGAGTTGCATGAGTGTTTTATAAATTTTGGATATTAACCCCTTATCAGATTATATACTATAGTATTTAACATGTTAACAGATCATATTTTTTGTTAATAGTTGTTTGAACGTATGTCATTTTTCTCAACAAATGCTACAAATTGTCACTTATGATAGAAGATTTTAAATATAGTTTTCATTAATCTATAAAATCTAACTAGGCTTACATACATGGTAATTGTTCAATAAATGCCCATTAAATGGACTCAAACAGTAGCTTCATTTCCACAATATTCAAGAGAGGCAACCTAGCAATGGTTGTTGGGAAGGGCAGGGTCATTGCTTGAGCTATTACACACACTTCATATTATATATCACTGTTCTATATTTGTTACTTCATTAAGTCTACAAAAAAATCAGTCCTTGTATATAAAATAACCAGTAGAACAAGAATTCAAATTGAGGCCCCATGATTGCATATCTGATTCAGTTGCGTTTTTTATTTGACCAAACACAGTCAAACATCTATTTTATTTCCAAATTGTATTTTAACCTAGCACATTTTTTCATGTTACTAAAGTATTCTGAGTCACATAGATGTTTTCTTCTGACATTTCCATTAAGTTATGGCTTTGTATAGTAGGCAATAACAAGGATAACTAGAGAAACAAATTGAAGTTTCATCCCCAGGTTAACACCACTTTTAGCCACATGTCTATTTTCTTTGAACCCAAATTCCCAGACAACGGAATATCTTATTCTTGTAGCAATTGCCATAGACTCATGGCAATGCATGCTATGTGAATGTTGAACAATGAAGTGCAAATCTGACATATTTATCAGAATATCAGGCGAAGAGAAGGTGAACACTTAAGAAAAAAACTTTGTTTGCATAAGATAAATGAATGTCTATCAGATGTTCTCCAGCATCAGAATTAAAATTTTCATGTTCACAAAAGGTTGAAAGAGGGCCGGCCGAGTGGCGCGGTGGTTAAGAGCGGGCTTGGGAAGCCAGCAGCCCTGGTGCGGGTCCCACATATGAGGGCCAGTGACACTGCCCTCAAAAAAAAAAAAAAAAAAGAAAGGTTGAAAGGGGTTAGACAGAGTGTTTTATGCAAGGAAATAGTCACCTCTTTGAAGTACTTTAAATAGTAAATTCTTTCCACAAGTATCTAAAAAAATTGCACAGTAAACACAAAATTATAAGTATTCACTTTTTGTTATTATAAAATGGTATATTTATGTCAGTAGTAAAAGTATTGGGTGTTTCATCCCCTCAAAGAGTTTATCAGTTTATTCATTAGGGGATTCAAGTTATCCAGCTATTTTTCCATAAAAGATGAATGATCAATTCATTTTAAAGAGGAAGTACAGTAGGTTAAACAAGGGCAAATATACAGGCATTGAAGGCCACAATTTTTAAAGCATGTTAATTTTCTCTCCCTCTCTCTCCCTCTCTCTCTCTCTCTCTCTCTCTCATTCTCTCTCTTTCTCTTTCTCCCCCCTACACTTCATTCAGGACTGCTCATTATTTTTTCCTCAATGACAAGGGCCATTCTAGCTTAATTAAGTGGAAACTTGACTGAGAGTAATGAAAAGGTCATCTGTAATTCAGGCTACAAGTGATAAAAATTTAGGGGTTAAGATTAACAGAGACTGGGAGGAAAATTGAAAAAATAAAGATAAAGATTTATAGACATGAGGCTATTCAAAGAAGACCAAGTGCTTTCAGTAACTGAGAAATCAAATTGATAACCAGAAAATAAGATCAGGTTAAGAAATATGAGATTGGTAGGGCCTCCTCAGGCACAGACAGGGGACGCTGAAATATATTTTTAGCCGATTATGAAGGGTTTGGGAATGGATAACTCTGAAATCCTTTTACACTACATCACAGTGTGTCACATATTCCTTGAGAAACTCAATTACCAAATATCCCAGACAACATGAGTGGCTCTTGTTGAAGTGAGAAAAACTTTGAAAGTGACATGAAATACTAAATTGGCTTTCAGGGTTCAGAAAAGTATTTTATAAGTAGGCATAAACCCTGATTTTCTTCAGCACAAGAAGCTCATATCTGCAGACAAATACCCGTTACCTGTGAAAGGTAGATTTTAAAAGGTATAAGATTGTTCTGAGCCCTTAAAATGAGCACAGACATGCATTTTTATTTATAATTATTTAAGGTCTCTTTGTTTTTAGCTTATCCTTTTCTCAGCTTTAATTCACTCAGGGAGAGGTGTTGAGGGAATTAATCAAAAATAAACAAGTATAGAAGATATATATATTGAAGGATTGCTTATGAAGGGAAGGGAGAATGAGTTTGATTAAGGGATGGAACAAAATAGAATTATTTAAATAAGTATTAGAGGAAAGAAACTAATGCCTCCTAAGAACAATAATGTACTAGGAAAACTTAATACAAGAAACTTCAATCAAATTGCTTGATACTCCCTTTTGTCTTCCAATATCTTGTATTCCTAGATTTGATTTAGTATATGGCTGTCCAGAATTAACAATGGAATTAAATTCCCCAGGCTCCCTTGCATTAGGCATGGGATCAAGGATAAGTTCTGGTCAATGGATGGAAGTAGAAATAATATGCAAAACTTCAAGAATCAGCAACTTTAAGAGAGATTTTAACTAAAGAATACTTATGAAATAAAACAGTGACATGAAATGAGTAGCTTGTTCTTGACTAAGAAGACATAAGGGATAGAGGTGAGAAATTTATTTTTAAATTATGTTTAACAGTTATTATAATTGTTTCATGTCATCCTCAAAACTATGCTGTGAGCTAGTGGAACAGATGTTATCACCATTTCAAAGGCAAGGAAACCAAAACTGTGGGGTTAAATAAAAATCAAGGCTAAATTTTTGTTAAATGGTAATACTGCAACACCAACCAAGATTCAGTACCCCCTTGAATATTTATATTATGAATTATTTATATAATTATACAAAGAGCCAAAATCTTGCTTCTCTACCACTTTTGTTAAATGAAATTAACCAAGGCTATATTAGTATAAAATCATTTTCTGTTAAAACTCAGAAGATATTACTTCTTTGTTTTCAAACATATTACATTAGTGATCAAAGTCTAGGGCTCATTGATTACTTGTACATTTATCAGAGACATGTCATGTTTCTCTGGAAATGTTTATAATCATTTATGTTTTAATATTTGTGCTCTGATAGTTCAGAAGTTATCAATATGTAGGACTTTCTTCATTTATCTTATAGGCTACTGGAGGATGATGTAATCTAAAGATGTTTGTCTTTCTCTAACTATGATAAATTAATTTAATTATTTCTCAAGAAACATTCCCCTACATTTTTTCTGATATTTTTATTAATTGGATATTCTACCTCCTGGATTACTCTTCTATATCTAAGATTTTTTTCCCTTTTTTTTTTCAGTCTCTGCATTCTGCCTTATTCCAAATACCTGTGTGTGTGTGTGTGTGTGTGTGTGTGTGTGTGTGTGTGTTTTAATTTCAGAGAATTCTTTCCTCATATTTTAATGTTGCTTTTTTCATAACAATTGAATCTTGTTTTATAAATTTGTCTGTGTATACCTTTTAAAATTTCTAAAATCTCTTATTCTTCATGAATCATCTCTTTAATTGTGGTCTCTTGGCTCTGCAGTTCCATTAAGTTTTTCTCTTCTGTGCTGTTGATTTACCTCATTTGTCTAAGTATCCTCGACCATTCATTTACATTTTAAGAATTAGAAATTGGTTAGTTAATATAAATAGAAGGCATGCATTTCCTCTATTGTTGTATATGTAAGTCTGTTTCCTTAATCAGCTGCACATCAAAATGGAAAGTTTGGCCAGACATGCCATGAAAATGGGTGTAGCTTTTCAACTATAAGGCTTTGCTTCATATAAAGAAAACACATAACTCAACAACATAAAAACAAACAATACATTTAAAAAATGGGCAGAGGACCTGAACAGACCCTATTCCAAGAAGATATACAAATGGCCAACTGATATATGGCTGCTTTTAGGGAAATGCAAATCAATACCACAATGAGATACCACCTCACACCTGTTGGAAATGCTATTATCAACCCAACAAGTAACAAGACTGGAGAGCTTGTGAAGAAAAAGGAACTCTCATACACTGCTGGTAGAAATGGAAATTTTGTATAGCCACTAAGGAAAACAGTATGGAAGTTCCTTAAAAATGAAAAATTATTATACAACCCAGCAATTTCTCTTCAGGTATCTACCCTCCAAAAATCTAAAAACATTTATCCATAAAGATATATGTAACCCCATGTTCATTGCAGCATTATTCACAGTTGCCAAGACATGGAAACAACTGAAGTACCCTTCGATAGGTGATTAGATAAAGATGTGGTACATATACACAATGGACTATTATGCTGCCATAGGAATACATGAAATACTGCCATTTGTGACAACATAGATGGATCTTGAGATAATCATTCCAAGCAAAATAAGTTCAACAGAAAAAGTCTAGAACCATATGATTTTACAAATATGTGGGATATAAAACTGAAAGCAACAAATGAACAAGACAAACAAGTGACAACTCATAGACACAGACAACAGTTTAGTGGTTACCAGAGGGTAAGGGGTGAGGGGTGGAAGAAGAGGGTAAAGGAGGGTCAAATATATGGTGACAGAAGGAGATTTGACTTTTGGTAGTGAATACACAATGCAACATATAGATATAGTACAGAATTATACACTTGAAACCTAAATAATTTTACTAACCAATGTCACCTCAATAATTTAATAAAAATAAATAAATAAGTGGTCATGATATTAGTTGGAAAGCTAAAGATGCCAGAACATGAGGGGTTTTAATTAAGGGTGGCAACAATTAAATTTATAGCCCTATTTCCCCTTTAAATATGAGTTGAAACTTTAGTTAACATTAAAAACAATTTAAAAAAAAATAATTACCAATATCTATAATAGTTAGACTTCCTATAGGTATAATTCTATATCTTCAGATATTTTTCGGTAAATGTCTTAGAAATCAATAAATCTTTCAAAATCTGTCCCGTAACACACTATAAATTTATGCATAATAACTATGCTCTCAATAAAAAATGAATGGAGTTCAGAAAAGTGCCAGTGCTCAGATGGAGTTTTTTCAATTTCATATATTGGTTTTATATTTGATTTTATCTACTTCCATGAAGATTATTGCAGGAGCCTCAAGTTAGTGAAACTAACTACACCAAGTGGCTAATATCAAGACCATGATCGCTCAATACAATGGATTAAAACCACAGAGCGATAGTTGGGAATAAACAAGAAGAAAACTGAGGTCTAGGAAGAAGATGACCTATAAATATTGAGTAGTTAATGGCACATGCACTTGAAAGAGAATTGTAGCCCTTGCTGTGAAGGCATCCCAAGTGTATGTAATTGTCTATTGAGCTATGTACAGCTGGGAAGGATGGTGTGTGAGAAGAATCATTACAGGGAAGATGAAAGAAGTTGAAGGTGTTAGTGAGTAAGGCAGAAAAAGGGGTGTAAACTGTGTTGCCTGAAAGGTACCTCCTCCATCGGTGGCTAAATCAGGGTTGACTGGGGAAGAGCAATTTTAACAACCTCCTTAGTCAAGCCTAAGAGAGATTAGAATAAAAGTTTTTCTAAAATACTGGCATGAGTATTTCCACTACTGAAATGACTTCTTCATGGGGGACTCCATTAACCATGGAATGTGGTTAGGAGTGCCATGGTGAGAGGGGGACAGGAGATGCAATAGGCTTTTTCATGACTTGAAACGTGTAACAGCGACATGGTACTAGTTGCTTTGTGAAAGTGAATTAACTAAATTTATGAATAAAACAAAATGTGAGGCTCCATCACCAAAGAAACAACTTTCTAAAAACAGTATTTTAAAAGGAAGGGATATGAATTTCATTGTTTATGAGATTTACTAACCACAAGTGTGCCGAAAACGAGGTTTTTAGCTTTACTCCATTTTATGAAAAAGAGAGATCTCAGCCAATTCATAGCACAGAGCAACCACCTGCTGAAGTCAATGCAGAATGGTAAATACATAAAAATGACAGTTCCAGTGAATCTTATTCAGAGGTGAAACCACAAGATAGACTTTTATCACAAATCAAGACAACAGCCGTCACAGTCCAAATCGGCTGGTAATGGCCCGAGCACATAATCACCAGAGATAAAGCAGAAGTCCCAGCCTCCCTTCCTGAATGGCAATCACAGGACCCAGATGCCAGCCTTTGAAAGACCTTTCGCTAGCAGCGTGATCTGATTCTCTGGCAGCCTTTTCAGATAGTTTCCCTGGCAGCTTTGATGTTGACTCTATGCCAGTTATGTGATTAGACTTTCCCGAGAGCTTGGGTGTGCTTATCTTCCTCTATGCCATATCTTTGGACAATGCACCTTCTCACAAAGGGAGGTAACTGTGCAGTTCCCATCAGTTTGGGCCACCAGTTTTCAAAAGTGAATATCTATTTGGTTGAATGAAATAAATAATCACAGTCACTTTTCTACCATCTAAGCAAAAATCCTGAATGTCAAGAGAAAACAGGTGATTATGTTTTGTTTCTGAATGTTTGGTCTTTCTTCCTTCTTGGTTTCCACCCTTATTTTAGAGTTTCAAATATCCTTTTTCATTTTCTCTTTCCCTATGTAAACAACCACTTCCTCTAAGATCCTCCTAACAGTATATTTTATTATAGAATTACCAAAGAAATAGAAGTTCAGAAGATAATATAAAGAAAGATTTAGAATGGTCATTGGAAATGTCTTCTTAGTTTATATCATCATAGGTGTTTTACCAATGTATGGAACTTAAAGACAGATGTGGTATAATAAAAATATATAAATCATATAACATTAAGGAAATTAACATGAATAACCCTTCACGGTAGGCATGCCAACCTGTTAGATAAGGGCCCTAGGATCTACATTTCCCTTTCCTCTCATACTTGTACGCATGGGAAATAAATACAGTCATTGTTAGAATGATACTGAAGTGTTCTATGCATTGCACAAGAACTTGATCTCCTTTCTATTTTGTTAGAATTACAAATGACAAAGTTGGGGTTGTGTTCTAGTAACTTGCCAGGGTGATGCCAGAGCAACCTGAAAAACAGGGCCAAAAAGTTTGCTAAACAATCAAGATCATATTGGTTCCTGGCTGTATATTCAACAACAGGTGTGGTTTTCTATCTAGTTATTACAATGGTTCCTAGCCCATTTTACACAATCCATGCATAGTTTTCTTCCTTATGATTATTTCATGAGAATATATGTATATATATGAGGTCTGACAGTTAAGTTCACGAACTTGTTGCAACGATGTTGCTAACCTTTTTTGATATCAGAGGGATTATTCATTATGAATTTGTACCAACTGTAAAAACAGTTAACCAAGTATACTATTTGGAAGTGCTGAAAAGACTGTGTGGAAAAGGTAGACGATCTGAACTTTTTGCCAACAATTCATGCCTCTTGCATCATGACAATGCACCAACTCACATGGCACTGTCTGTGAGGGAGATTTTAGCCAGTAAATAAATAACTGTATTGGAACACCCTCTCTACTCACCTGATCTGGCCCGCAAAGACTTCTTTCTTTACCCAAAAATAAAGGAAATATTGAAAGGAAGACATGTTGATGACATTCAGGACACCAAGGGTAAAACAATAACAGCTCTGATGGTCATTCCAGAAAAAGTTTTAAAATTGCTTTGATGAGTGGACTAGGTGCTGGCACTGGTGCATCGCTTCCCAAGGGGAATACTTTGAAGGTGACTGTAGTGATATTCAGCAATGAGGTATGTAGCATTTTTTCTAGGATAAGTTCACGAACTCAGTTGTCTGACCTCGTATTTTAATTTTAGGGTAGATTCAGTTGAATCCATTTTGTCCTTTACTCAGAGCTCCGAGAGAACCAAAATTATATATGTCTCATTCTAATTGTGCTTAGTGAGACTATGATTCATCTTATTTTTTAGAACTTAAAAGCATATAGGATGTAGGTAATATTGCTTATTTTTCGCATTGCTACAAATTCAAAATAACATACCAAGACTGAATATAATAACAACCTACTTAAAGTTTCACATTGATAACATATTTATCATTGCTTTTATTGTGAAAATGTTCTCCCCTACCTCCAAAGAGCCTTTCTACATTTTAATGACAATGAATATTAGGTTTTTTAAAGTATGGGTCACCTTGGAGTCAGAAATGAGATAATCCCGTATCATCTCTCTTCAGCTCTTTCTTCTGTGGTACTGTGTGGCTTTTATTCTTCTTCTCTGTATATTTTGCTCTCTAGTTTCATCTGGCAAAGAGATCTGTCTAGTTAGAGGAGAAGTTGTTCTCTCTGGGTCCAAGGGTGGAAGCAGGTGTGTTCAACCTCAGGACCTTTCTTCCCTAGCCAAGAAATCCGAGAAAATTACAAATGAGGCAAGACTTGATCTTCAGGCAAGGGAGACAGCGCTCATCAATCTTAACCATCAGACCATCCTCAGCTAGACTTTTCAGCTAGACCAGATTGAAAGAAGGTTAAACAGAATTTTTTCCCCATCTTCTTTTTTCCCCGTCTTTAATTATTTTAAAATGCTGGTATTGTAAGAAACAGCAGGGAGGAAATTTAAATCATAGGTCTTTTATTCAACAAATCTACATTGTGACTCCCGAAGTAAAGCTGTGAGCACTGTAATTCACTAGGAAAATTAGCAGAAAAATATTTAATGTGTGAACTATAAGATAAATTTAATTTGTTTCTTTTAGAAAATCTTATTTTACCACTTGGCTAAAGCAGAGCTTTGACATTTGTCCTCTTTGAAGACTATACAGTGCAGACACAGACCCAACGTGTCAACTTAGCATATTCAGAATTGACCTAAATATTTAAACAAAAGATAGTAAAATAAGAGCAGAATTTTATATTTTGGAAATGCAGGGGGAAAAAATTTCTTGCATTCTCACATTCCATCTCAATTTGGGTGGTGGCAACTTTGACAATAAATGCATGAATAAAATCGTGTTCATTTTCTTCCATTTCCATCCTGTCCAATATGCTTTTACCACTTTGGATTATAGGACTTCTTTATCTTTAAGTATAGTCATGGCTCCAAGTTGCTCCATTGCATCCAAACTTTAATAAATAAGTAAAAACCCAATTTATCTTTAGTATTAGCATGAAATTTTTATACAATGCTTCAGTTTCTCATCTTTCACATACACCCTGTCATTTGAACCTCATGTAGGATACCTAGGGGAAGGAATTATCTGTATCTTACAGATGTGGCAATACAGATTCAGAGAGATTAGGTGACTTCCCCAAACTAATAAGTGATGCTGCCAAGAATCTGATGCATTTTAGAATTAAAGCCAGAGATCTCTAGGCAGTGTGTTTTTTGATCTCAGCTTTCAGGCTGCTAGGCAGAGTTTAGGTGCCACTAATTACCTAACTAGCTGCCTTCAGCTGTGAGAAACCTCATTTTTGATGCCTGTGGGCCAAACACTTATTGTCATTTTTATGTGCCCCATGATAGGAATACAGTAGGAAAATATTTCTATAAGCTATCAGTGTTTCCTAGAAACATTTACTGACATAGTTTAAATTTTACTCTAAATACATTCTAAGATTGAATTGTTAAATCTTATCATGTGGGCTTGCCTAAAGTAAATTTCTTTCTTCATACCACATAACGTTCCCTTAACAGATACCTTACTATTTTTCAAGAAAAGAACATATAAAATAAAATATGTATACCTATGTCATGGATGGATAGAATGATAGATAGAAAGATAGATAGATAGATAATAGATAAACAAATAGGTAGATAGATAGATAGATAGATAGATACATATAAAACTATGTTTGATCCTCTAAATCTGAATGTGTCCAATTAACCATTTCTTTCTGAAGTTCAACATATCCCTAGAAGCTATGACAATAATTGATATTCACCCCCACTCAATAAAAGTAACAAAAAAATCCTTTTGAATGTTGTTTTGCCATTCACAAATTACCAGGTGTTTTTACGTATTTTCTCTTTTGAGTTCTCACAAGCATTTTGTGAATTAGCTATGATCCCTGAGTTTCTGATGAAAAAGTGTTTGTGAGATGTGATTCCTTCGTTGATTGCTTTAAGTTCATGTCACAGCCTAGAACTCCCTAGAATTTCTGAGAAGTGATGGCCATGTCATTTCTGTCAAACTGATTCTTCTGCTAATATTCATCCTTTGGTTTCCTTAGCAATACCCATGAAATCCTTGAGATATCTTTTGTTTTGTCTTTCTTTGCCTGAGGTATCCTGAGACTAAACGAGTTACCCAGTTCCCCCTGGCTAGCATCATTAGTTCCACAAGTCTCCCCAAACCTTCAGAATCCACATCCTCACCTAACGTAAATGGTCTTAAAATGGAGTACAGTTTTCAATGTAAAGAATTTAACATCACAGAACCATTAAGAGACATAGTTTCTACCAAGGGAAGGAAATGGTCATTTCATCACAGAAAGTCTTCATAATTGGTGTCTCTCTCCTTGCAGTGCATTTGCTAGTGGTTGCTCTTAACAGTAGAGGCTAATCGGCTCACAGCAGCGGCGGAGCACGCAGCTTCAAGTGGGAACTGTGAAGCGAGAAAATCACATGACCAGACACCCAGACTGCTTTATCTGCTGCAAGAACATTCTGACTTTCAGCAAAAATCGTACCGTAATTTGCTCCACAGCCCCAAAGTCACACTCAATCCCCATTCTCTCATAAATATTTCATACTAAAGAAACCTTTTCAGAGCCCCTGAGTTCACATAAGCTTCTTTCAAAATGACAGATGACCCTCTGCCCCACGGAGACAGATTTCACTGACGGCCTCACTGTGAGTTTCAGACAGAGTGTTCTGTGATGAATTTCAGTAACAACAGTTATTCTGCTGCCCACAACCCTAATAGGCAGACAGCAGTGAGGAGCCTTGACACCAAATTCCTAGCCTTAGGTTCAGCAGTCTGGACAGCAATCTACTTGAATGTCTGGTAAGACATCTTCCCTGCCTTAGTGCTAGATATGTGGCAGATCATTAACTTCAGAATTGCCTGACTGACAAACAAGGGAAACTCATCTGAAGACGAGATTTGGAATAGCTTTCTTTTACTGTTGGTTAGGGACTTTTAGGAGCATATATTCTACCTGACAATTATACTAAAAATGTTAACAGTGACCTAAAAACAATAACAGTCTCATCAGTTCTTTAACAAATATGTCTCTATTCCTGGATAAAAGCTAAAATCTTTCATCTGTAAGTTTCCTCAGCAATCCCAGACTCAGTGTCAGATACACCAGACCCAACATGGGAAAGTGGCGGGAAGAGGGGACAATGAGTCAGTGTTCACCAAAGTATTTTCCTGTTTTATCCACCCATCCATCCATCCATCCATCCATCCATCCATCCACCCATCCACCCACCCACCCATCCACCCATTTACTCATTCAATCATCAGGATTTATTCAGCATCTACCATATGTAAGTCAGTGTTTCAGCCACTGGCTATAGAGTGGCAAATAAGATAAAACCAAGTTTCAGTAGCAATCATGAATTTAAGAATCCTATATTCTAGTGGAGTCATAGAGATAGGGAGTATGTGTGTGTGTGTACCATGCACTCACACGCACACACATCTGTCTGTCATTTGTGTCTGAATCTGTCTTTGTGTGTATAAAATAGTGCTAAGAAATGATACTAATAGGTACCCATGAACCAGATAATGTAGGACTTTACAGACCATAGAATAGAAATGTTTGTATTTTTCTAGTTTTATTGGAAGCTAATGAAGGGACTTGAGTAGGAGAATAACATAGTAGGTTTACTTAGTAGAAATATCCCTTTGGCTACACTATGGGGAATATTAGAATGTATAGAAGCAGAAATACCAGTTGAGAGTCCAAGGTAGCAGTGCTAGAGAAAGCTTAGGAATCTTAGGACTAGAGTGAAAGTGACAAAGATGACGAAGAGTTGACCAATTTTGAACCAGTTGAAGTTAGACCTGAGATAAGTGAATACAGGAAGTTAAGAAAACATTTGTGAAAGGGTCCTAAACTGTTAACCTAAACTGCTGGATAGCTGGTGTCATTTACTGAGATGAGTAGAGCTGGGACAAGGAGCATCATCCAAGAGTTTTATATTTGATTTAGAATTATGAGACGGCTTTTAGACATCCAGTGGAATTATCACATTGGCAGTTGGAATACAGGTCAGAGAATTTTTTGGAATTGAACTTACAAATTGAAGATTGATCCACAATACAAGTGATATTTAAGATAAAGGATTAGGTATGATCACTTATTGAGTAGACAGCAAAGAGAGGTTTGAAGACAAAACTTTGGAACTTTCCATCAGTCAGAAATAATGAAGAGGATGATTCACCATAGGAGTCTGAGGCATGAATAAAGTAAGAAGAAAATGAGGGAGAGTGTATTTATTGTTTATATTCTTCCTGACCACAGGAATCATTGTGAGAGGGTATGACTGTATTACCTACAGAAAGAAGTTATCCTAGTTTTTCTGGTCTAAGATGCACTTTCTTTTTCACATTTTACATCTCTAAAATCAGGATGTATCTTATAATTGATGGCATCTTAGGACTGTGTCACAGTTTAATTGGCAGACATTTTCTTTAATAGTGCATCTTACAATTGATGCTGTTTTAGATCTAATGAAATTCAGTATGTTCATTATACAACACAGGCAGCTTAGTAACAATCATTCATATTCTCTCTCTCTCCATTGCATCATTAAGTATTAGTATGTATTTGAACATTCTTTCCTAAAGATTCTTGAGGATCCCATAAGAAACATTTTACGTTCCTAGTATAAAACAATAGGAAACAAATTAATGAGCTCCTGCATGTGATAGTTCATAGGAGAATATTCTAAAGTCACATGGTACATTATCTGTATGTTTCTCATTATATGTAAACTTTATCATTCGATGGTGAATATATTGTGTTCAGATGATAAATATATCCAGTGACAATTCAGTCCTCTACAAATAAATTTAAATTATTCCTATAAATTCCACAAGTAAGGTATCACTTGCTAGATAGCTATTGAATGCTTTGCTAGAAATAAGGGATTTTGCTAGAAATACTGAATTTACTAGCAATAAGGGAAAACCATGGCCATGAAATAAGATTAATGTTTGTTTGTTCATGGAAATTTTGTAACAGAATTTTACTTTGAAACATTTAAGAATTGCTTTTCATAATAAAAAATGACACTGAAAGTGAATTTCAAGTATACAGCTATCCAAAGGTATTATGTAACTTGATGTAACAAAGATCTCATTATTTTACCCAAGAGTAGCGAGTTGTACAGTACACATAGTCATTGCCATTGATTAAATACAGAGTTGTTTTTGCATTATAGCAATCTGATATTAAATAATTGAAAATAATGTTGAGATTAAGTATTTAAAAAATCATCAGCAATATACTAGGTGTGTAGATGTAAGGCATACCAATTTATGCATCTTATTCATGCTATTGATTACTTTTAAATGATGGTAATTGAATAGGATACTGATTGATTGGGGCTGTTGTATAATTTTCTTATTGTTTGTTTTCATTTGTTTATTAAGTTGTTATTGTGTTTCAAAGCTGGAGATGACCTATTATCCTGGCTTACCATTTTGTAAACAAGGGTTCATGTCAATGTCACTAAGTTGTTTGGCTGCAGTAATGAGTCAAAGATCAATTAAGCACAAGCCCCATAATAGATCAAGGCACAAAGATTTTTTTTTTCCCCCCAATCCATTTGAATTTAGAAAGAGATAGCCTGGTTTAATCTGTCTTCTGAAACGCAAGGTCAGCAGACTGGAGGATATTGGCTGCCACTCTTTTTGACATCTTCAATCAATCAACCTTGATTGGACATGCAGTTGGACTTTGGAGTTAAGAAAATGATGTTCCTCGTCTCCTCTACTAATGCTTGAGATGAAAGTGAAATGAATCTTGATTTCACATTTTAAACAAATGGTAAAGTCTAGTTTTCATGTATTATTCAAGCCTTGTCTCTAAGACACATAAGCTCACAAAGTTAAAAAGTATTTCAATGAAGAGCTAGGTTGCTTTATCTTCCTTTGAAAGTGGAATTAAATTTAAAAATAAAATGCAAATAAAACTTGAAAATATGTACCTCGCAGAATTTATTATTTTTTACCCAAATGTTATATTTATATCTAAAGGGAAAATAAATTCCTGCTAACAAAATGAAATAGAAAAAACACCCTGTATTTCATGTTTCCCTGATGATGATGAAAACAATTTACGTTTCAGAGATTGGAGCATACGTGTTTATTAGAGCTGTAGGTTCAAATGGAACCCAGACAATCTGTCTACAAAATCAAAGCCAGGCAGAACGATGGAAGCAGAACCAACCAGAACATTTGGGGTCACACTGGTGAATTACACACCGGTGTAATTCCAAAATTAGAAACTTGTCACTTTGTTGAAGCTGGATTGTGATTTAGATCAAACAGAAAATTCATGGGAAAATCAGAATTTGAACCCATGATATTGGAGTCTTTTCACTGCAGCGTGCTGCATCATAAAAAGTCAGATGAGTCCAAGGCTAGCTCTCTTACAGCATAACCTTGGAGCATCCTAAGTTGGTACATGAATTGCATGAATTTATTACATGAACTGTCCTTAATAGTAATTTAAGAAGCATCTACTTACTCATTTTTTTTTTCACACTAATGCACCTCATCCATCACATGTTCTGGCTTCTGATAAGAAAGTACAAGTCAAAAATACATGTCCTTTTTCCTTCCAGAGTCGGAATTAAATGTGGTAAGTTCTGTTCAAAAGCTTGGAATAGGAGGACAGGTAGTCACACATTCTGCATTGATTTGCCAAAATCAGTAGTAGGCATGACATTAATTATTCTTTAATAATATAGTAATTCATTAAACTTGCTTAACAGTATTACAGTACTGACAGGAAAATATCAATACTAATTAATATGAGTTTATGCTTTTTACCAAGTGTATTTATTATATCTTTTAAAAATATACAGAATTTATTTTGTTTTCTGAAAATGTGCTAGGAGTCCTTAATCATAAGGATTAAATAAATGATGCATAAGAAAGTGGCTATCTTGGTGTCTAATGTGTTTAGATTATTAAAAGTATATTAATTCATTTATTCTTTCATGCATATAATTTAATTACATTTCATTAATTGAAACAAATCATCTGTGGGGAGTTAGTTTAGATATCAAAATATTGCCCATGATATTCAATGCATGAATTCATCCCCTCCCAAAATGTAAATTTGTTTTTAGACAATACGTTATAGTGTAAAGTACCAGGAGGCAGAATCGTTCTTTTTAATTTGTCTTGTAAGAACAATGCCAACAGCAAGTAGACATGGGATGCTCTTGACTAACCAATCTCCTTTTTTGCCTTCCATCCTCCAAATAAATAGCCTTGATTACTTTTAATTTTTTTTCACTATCTATACTTCTTATCTTTCTGAGCATTTTAACTACTACTGACCCCCTTCAAAACCATTGCTGTGTTTGAGGATCAACAGGAATACTGAGGGTAAACAAAACTTAAAATGGTAAAAAAAATAATTCTCAGATGGAGTTTTGGTAATAAAAATAGTTTTGGTGAAAGCATGTTTTCTTAGGCTGGGTTTCCTAAAAACAAAACCTGAGTAGTGTGTATTACACAAGTGATTTACTAAGAAGAAACCTGTAAGAAAGTGAGGTGAGCAGCACTGGGCAGAGAAAGAACCTTGGTAAAAATTTGGAGGCAGCCCAAGTCTAGCCAAAGCCTGACCTCATATGGATCTCTGGAAAATGGGTGGCACCACACCAGTGTCCTGATTTGAGCAATGTGGCTGGACTTTTACACTCCATATCACTCAGTCATTAACTCTGGCAAGTATAACATCCCAGGAATCCCTGGGGGAGAGGATTGCTGTTAGCCTATAGCAGTTGTTCTCAATAGATGGTCCTCAGACCAGCAGGATAACATCACCTGGGAACTTGTTAGAAATGATAGTTTCTTGGGCCTCAGCCCAGACCTATTGAATCAGAAACTCTGGGTATGAGGTCAGGCAATTTGTGGTTTAACAATCTCTTCAGGTTATTCTGATACACGCTGAAAACTACTGGCTGAGGGCAATTCCCCAGAAGAGAGAGCTGTAAGCTCTTAGCTGATGATTCTCACAGCATCTATGGCCCTGGGAGGGAATCAGAGCAGACCACCAACAGCACCCATTACATATGTTGAATGCTTCAGTTGTATTACCGTAAAGTTGTCCCTCTTGGATTAACCATGTTTGTAGCTTCTGTGAACTTGACAGTTTACTATCTGCCTCATATGCGTATACCAGACATGCCTCATTCTGAAGAGCCCGATAATATGTCTGAATCACTTCGCCTTGGCCTCCAGCCTTCTTCATCACCCCACCCCCATTCTCCAGAGGAGTCTTCCTTCTGGAGATGTATTTTTAAATACAAACCAACCAATCAATCCAGAGTCTACCCTGCCAAGCAACTGGGCTTTTACACCCCAGGCCACTACATCCTGCCCTAATGACCGCTGGGGCCAGATTCAAACTAGCTAATCCTAACTCAGCTTTCCCTGCCTCACCTGTTCCTAATCTGAGGCAACCACAATAAAAACTCTTACCCATAGGTCTTCCATCTCCTCTGTGCCTTCCTGTGGCTGCCGCCGTGTGGCATGCCCCCTCCTCTTCAGTACTGTGAGTAATAATTTATTATTATTTTGGATAGAAATTGTTTTCCTGATATGTTGGTCTTATTATACTTCACATTTTCTATTAATATGCTATATTTTAAAACTCCTCTCTGTGACAATTCACTCCATAAGGAAAGCACATAAGATTCTGAAAGTCAATTGAAGTCATACCATCAATGTGTTTGTGAGACCAACTGGCAACTCATTTCCACTGATTGGAATTAAAATTTCAAGTTGAGGTAGTTAAGGGCAAAGAGATTCCAAATAGATACTTTATAATATTCTGCCTCGCATAATTTCAAAATGTGAATACCCTTGCCTTTTAAACAAGCAGAATCAAAGTTCACCACAGATACAGGACAAATATTTGAGTCTTCCACATGAGACTGCCTAAGTAATAAATTCAGTTTGTTCTCTCTGCCAGAATTTAAATAAACTTTTCCTTGAAACATCACGCTTGGATTGCAAATACACACCTCTTTCATGCTCATGTGCAAAACTCACTTATAATTTTTATTATGAAAGCTGTAGTATGTGTTTTTAGATCAGAACGAAACAACAACAAATAACTCACTGTGTGCTTTCAGGATGAGAATGTATATGCCAAGGCTGAAACTTAGGGTGACAAATAATAATAGACATTAACTAAAAATACTTGATGTAAAAAGAATGTAATTCTAGAACCAAAGCAATTTTCCAGCAATAAGCAAGGTGATGTGCATTTCTGGCATTGATTTGCACTGAGTGTTTCTCTTAATTGTTTAGAGTCAGAAACAATACTTTATTACGTGTGGATTCTTGTTTATGAATGTATGTTTCAGTTTTGCGTGAAGATATTTCACTTATCAAGGACTTAAATTCAAAAGTGTGAACACCATCCCAGCTCCGGTGACCTTGTTTTTCAGGTATTCTCTGGTGTGCCAAACTGTGAAAATTGCAGGAGATACATTCATCTTCATCATGCGTGTTTGATAGCAGTTATTGAATTTTTGAAATTAAATAGTTTGCAGGCTATTTTAGAGTCCCAAATTTTCTGCCGAATTTTCTATCTCATGAGTGATTTATTTGTAGGTCCAAAGCACCAGAGGCTATAAAGCTGTGGCCCAAAAGATTCTTGCTCTGTATATAGATTAAAAGGTTTATCTCAGTGGAGGTTCAGCTAAGTCTTTGCACAGATGCCAAAACCCAGTGCTGTGTGACATGGGCAACAGGGTGTACATCTCCAGTGGCCAAAGCTGGGTTGTGCAATGGTGGCCTTGTGCCTTGTAAAATATTCTGCAGGAAACAGAGTTTCAGTTATGTGAGCATAATTCAAAACTTAATTCTACTTCTGATTTTAGCAAGACAAAGAAAAGAATAACGTTTGATGGTTTACAGGGTTATCTATTATTTTAGCATTAAACCTCGAGGGACATTTGACGAGCTTCTCATTACCAGGCAAACCTACCCCACACTGTGATGATATAAAAGAAGCTTGTACTCCAAGAGACATATATTTGTTTTTAAGATTTAGTTTATACTTGGGGGGGAAAAAGATGAAGAAAAACGATTCAAAATTCACAGCATTTTGAATGCACTATTGTCCTCAACTTGTAAACTTTTTAAGCATAGAAAACTGCTTTCTGTATTAACACCACCTGATTTATTCCATCACACTCCTAACAGATTCAACTAAACATGATTGTGGTCAAACAAGTACAAAGGAAATTGCAATAGTAATAATACTAGCTGTAATTTCAGAAATGTTTATAGGTATCAGGCATTTTCCTAGGTGATTTGTATATAAAAATTATCTTGATCATTAGAGCACCCCTATTATGTTCCTTTTCCAAATTACCCTGAATTGAGCTCTTAATGCTATCTGTGGGACGCTGAAATGGGGCAGATTGGGATCAAATACAGGCACTGCCACTAACAAAATAGGTTACCATAGGGGCATTACTCGACTTCTTACACATATTATTTGACCTTTATGTAGTTGACTATTTAAAGAACCCTTAAAGAGAAAGCTATTTATAATGTGACTAATGTCTCTAATATGGATTTAGTTTTATTCCTGTACAATGTCCCTTGATTGGGTTTCCTCCTTTCCATACCTGCAGTTGCTTTATGAGCCTTTATATTCATCAATTTCACCTAGACAAAGTCCATTCTCTTTCCCTGCCACCAGTATTCTAGAGCAAACTGTACTGGCTTGTGAAAACACAATTGTTAAATATTCAGGAATTCTGAAAATCTGGTTATAAACCATTGGCAGCTTGAAATCAGTCACAGTGGTGTATTTGCACCAGGAGAATCTATAAACTGTACAAATCAGGGCTTTCCCCCACCCATGTCTTGCTGTAGATCCAGTTAACCAGCATATCAACCTTTACACTGATAGCAGAGGAATATTCAAAAACATACATCTAATCACTTTGTGATACACAGTTGAGCCTTGAACAAAATGGAGGTTGGGGTGCCTACCACTTGTGCCCTTGAAAACGTGCACGTGAATTTTGATTTGCCCAAAACTTACATTGTTCCGTGGTATCTGTGGATAATGGGCTTCAGACCCCCTGTGGATACCAAAATCCACAACTGCTGAAGTACCCTATAAAAAGTGGCATAGATCAATGCATACAGTTGGCCCTTTGCATCCACAGACTCCCAAGTGCAGATTGAAAACAGTAGAGGTATTTATTGGAAGAAAATCTGCATATATGTGGACCCATACAGTTGAAACCCATGGTGTTCAAGAGTCAACTATACTTCTATTCATTTCCCAATTCCTAGAGACTAAACTACTAAGGATTACTTATCATTTTTATAACTTGATCACAGTCAGTCTTGCCAGCCACTCTAACTCTCACTTTTTGGTTCACACAACATGTTTACACGATGTTACAGCAATTCTTGACCTCTTATTCCCCAAACATATGAACTCTATGCCTTCAGATTGTCATTCATGCTGTTTTGTATGCCTAGAATTCCTTTCATATGGTGTATACTAGGTAAACTTTTTTTAAAAAATCCTTTATGGTTCAGCTTTGTATTCAAATCTGTATAATTTCCTTGCAGCCTTTCCTACTCGGGGTGGGGGGTTGGGGGGAACCTCCCTTAACTTTTTTATAGCACTTTTTTTTTTCTTTAGCTGAGCCATCCTGCCACCTGTTGGCAGCATAATGGCAACTCACCTCGGGCTGGCATCGAACCACCGTTGCTCAGAGCTCAGCTCGCACTCTTGAGCGAGCTCTTAACCAACTGAGCCACTCGGCCGGCCCTTATAGCACCTTTTTAAATGTGAACATTGCACTTACCACACTCAATTATATTTGTTTAGTTACCTAGCTGAGTGGATCTGAAGTCTGAGATTATGGCTTAATACCTACAGTACAGTAGGTGCTTGTCCAAAAAAAAAAAAAAAAGAAAAGAAAATCCACCACAGGAAGTAAAACAGAGAAGGAAGACTATGGCAATCGGGGAGAAAGATTAAATTAAACTCTCCTGAAGCAGAAGGTAAGACTTTCCAAGCACAGGAATGAGCTAGTGGAAAAGTGGGAAAGGATGTTGGAGGAACAGGGTCGTTCAATGTGATCACTGCCTTCTGCGTTTGCTAATTGGCTATTATCAAAGTTGGGCAGCTACCCACCCACGGAGAACGGGATATAGGATCTGTCTTTGTGAGGATTACATTTCAAAGTGATAGTTTCCAGGTCCTTTTCCTTTTTTCTTTCTTTTTTCAGTTTTATTGAGATATAATGGACATATAACATTGTGTGAGTTTAAGGTGTGTAACATAATGACTTAATATATGTATATATTGTAAAATGATTACCACAATAAGTTTAGTTAACATGCATCACCTCATATAGTCATAACTTTTTTTCCTTGTGATGAAAACATTTCAGAGATATCCTCTTAGCCATTTTCAAATATTCAGTAGAGAATTGTTAAGTATAGTCATCAGGTTGTACATTACATCCCCTGAACTTATAACAGGAATTTTGTACTTTTGACCACCTTCACCCATTTTGTCTCCTCCTCATTCCCTGCCTCCCATTTCTGGCTATTTTTTGTTTTTGTCTTTAATTCCACATAAAGGAAGTGAGATCATACAGTATTTATGTTGCATTGTCTGACTTATTTCACTTAGCATAATGTCCATGTTGTCATGGCAAAATGGCATAATTTCCTCTTCTTTTATGGCTGAATAGTTTCCTGTGTACTTGTATTAATCACATTTTCTTTATCCATTCATCTGCTGATGGACACTTAGTTTGTTTCTAAGTCTTGGCTGTGGTAAATAATGATTCAGTTAACATGGGGCTACATATATCTTTGTGACGTAGTGATTGCATTCCCTTCAGATACATAGCCAGATGTGGAATTTCTGGGTCATACAGAAGCTCTATTTTTAGTGTTTTGAGGAACTTCCATACTGTTTTCCACAATGGCTGCAACAATTTACATTCCCACCAACAGTGTACAAGGGTTTCCCTTTCTCCACATCTTACCAACATATGTCATCTGTTGTCTTTCTGATGCTAACCATTCTAATAGGTGTAAGATAGTATCTCATTGTGCTTTTGATTTGCATTTTCCTGATAGTTAGGGATGTTGAGAACCTTTTCATGTAACTGTTGGCCATTTGACTGTCTTTGGAGAAATGTCTATTTCGATTCTTTGCCCATTTTTAAGTTGAATTGTCTGCTTTTTGCTAGTGATTTGTATGAGTTCTTTATATATTTTGGATATCAACCCCTTACGCATGTTATTTGCAAATATTTTCTTCCATTCTGCAGGTTGCCTTTTCATTTTGTTGATCATTTCTTTTGCAGTGCAGAAGTATTTTAGTTTGGTGTAATCCCATTTTTTAAATTTTGCTTTTGTTGATTGAGCTTTGGATGTCATGTCAAAAGAATAATTAACAAGACACATATCAGGAGATTTTTAAATAAAAGATTTTAAATTGGCAAAAATAAAATAATTTTTTTTTCTAGAACTTTTATGCAATTGGGTATTACATTTAGGTCTTTGATCCATTTTGAGTTAATTTTTATAAGTTGTGAAAGATAGGGTCTAGTTTCATTCTTTTGCATGTGAATATCCAATTTTCGCAAGACCATTTATTAAAAAGACTGTCTTTTCCTCATTGAGTATTCTTGTCTCCCTTTTCAAATACTAGATGACATATGCAGTGGTTTATTTCTGGGCTTAATCCTATAGTTAGGAAAACACCTGTCTAAAGTCTAGTCAAACTGAGGGGAAAATTAAGGTCATTTTGGTCATGCTTAGTGAACGTCTCAAGAATTATTTGGCCAATGATGTGAATCCTATTAGTCAATACGTTCTAACAATGTTTATGGCTAAAAGCAGTTAATATGGTAATTTAATATGGTCTTAGTCATTTTATAAATGGCGACTACCAATTGATATTATTTGGGAGGTATTTTCATTTTGGTCTACCTAAATCTATGTTCATAAAAAGGTCTGTGCAAATAATATTTTATGAATAAAATCATATTTTAAATGTAGTAAAATAGTTAACTATTTAAAGGACCCTTAAAGTGAAGTTGATTTATATTGGTAATAATAGTGCAGAATTAAATGTTTTATAAGAATTTATTTTCTATTTTGATCCCCCTCAAAAAGAACTGAGGTACATCTGGTGTGCTAGGGATATTCTATTTCTTGATCTCAGTTCAGGTTACACAGAAACTGTGTTTGTAAAAATGCATTGACTATACCTTTATGTATGTACTTTTCTAAATATGTATTATGTTTCAATATGCATTTTTCTGAATATGTATTATGCTTCAATATGGAAAGGCATAGAAAAAATGACATGAGATTTGGAGTAATACGTCTCGGATAATAGACCAATAGCAAGTTGCTTAACTGTTCCGTGTGTCAGTTTCTATATCTGTAATGTCTATTAATTTACCTGACATACTCATTTTTCAGATCAAAAGTAACCATGTCTGTAAAGTACAGTATATACACTGTAAGTTAAATACCTGCTCATATGACCACGAAGTGGAAAATGATTAATATACTATATAATTTGTTTATGCTGAATTCATGTATTTTCATTTATGTTATATTTGCCTTTAATAACAAAGTTTTATCTCCTCATCTTATAAAGATTTTATTTTGGGGGGAATTTCCAATTTTTCGATATTCTTTACATAGACCGAAATTCACGTATGTCTTATATAGTGAGAGAGAAATATATTTGACAGAGATATAGACTTGTATAAACAGCACCATAATGAAGATATCTAATATTTCCATGACCTGAAAATGTTCCTGAGCCATTCTGTATTGTTCTCTTTCCCTACTCACACCCTGGCAACCACTGATGTGATTTCTGCCCCTACAGTCTTGCCTTTTACAGAATGTTATATAAATGGAATATTAGTATGCAACCCTTTGAATTAGACTTTTTCTCACTTTTGACTTTTTTTCACGTAAAATAATGTCATTGAGGTTCATCCATGTTATTGCAGATATTGCTAGTTATTTCCTTTTATTTCCTGAATATTATGCCATTGTTTAGCTGTACACAATTTGTTTACCTATTCGCCAGTGATTAATGTTCAGATTTTCTCCCATTTTTTTGGCAATTATGAATAAAGTAAAACATTCACCAATAGGCTTTTGTATAAAAGTCTCCTTTCATTTCTCTGGGGAAAATTTTCTGTTGGAGGAGCATTAAATTCCTAAGAATGGGATTGATGGATCATGTGATAGTGTGTTTAACTTACTATGATATTGCAAAATTGTTTTCCAAGGTGGTTGCATCATTTTGTACT
Source organism: Aselliscus stoliczkanus (assembly GCA_033961575.1). NCBI lineage: Eukaryota > Metazoa > Chordata > Mammalia > Chiroptera > Hipposideridae > Aselliscus > Aselliscus stoliczkanus. The sequence goes on along the minus strand of CM066740.1, from coordinate 37,660,765 downwards.
CTCAGAGCAATATATAAGGGTCCTAATTGTACATCCACCTTGCCAAAACTTGGACTTCTCAGGGATTTATTTTTTCTCATTGTTGTTTTATATACATCTAGTAGATATGTAGTGATATCTCATTATGGTTTTAATTTAATTTTCATAATGATTAATGAAATGATTAATTGAGTAACTTTATCTTCATATGCTTATTTGTTATCTATGTCTTTGCTGACATGTCTGTGCAAATACTTTTTTGTTTTTAATTGTATATATTTATGTTCTCCTTGGCAAATTGCGAGCATTCTTTTTATGTTCTGTATACATCTTTTATCAATGTCTTTTGCAAATAGTTCTCTATTCTTTTTATATGTGTATTTATATTCATATCTGGTCCAATTTTTATTCCCTTTCTTCCTTTGGTTTTAATTTTCTTTTTCAAATTTCTTAAGGTACAGAATTAGATTTACTTTGAGATTTTTCTTGTTTACTAATATAAGCATATAATATATAAAATAATTTAGGCACTATGGCTCCATCTTATGTTTATATATGTATTTTTTATTCAATTCAAAATGTTCACTAATAACCCTTGAACATTTCCCTTTGACCCAATGTTATTTAGAAGTGTGTTTTTAATATTCAAGTGTTGGGAATTTTCCAGATCTCTCTTTTGTTATTTACTGAAGTTTATCAGTTTTGCTTTCCACTGCTACTTTAAATCTGTTATTTTTCTAAAGCTCCAAAGTATGGTCACTTGGTGAATATTTTATTTAATTTGAAAATGTGTATTCTGCAGCTGTGTGTTGGAGTATTCAATTAGGTCATGTTGATCGACGTTACTGTTTAAGTCTTACATGTCCTTAATGTTTTCCTGTCTCTAGTAGAGAAGTGAAGTCTCTACGTGTAATTGTAAACTTTTCTCTATTCCTATTTTCCTTTCAGTTTTATCAGTTTCTTCATGTATTTTAAAGGAAATGTGCATATACACATACTTTTTTTTTTATGTCTTCTTAATGAATTGGTTTCATCATTATAAATTTTCCTTCTTTATTATCTCTGGTAATATTTTTTGCTCAGAAATCTACATTGTCTGTGGTATAGCCAACCCACCTTTCTTCTAGTTATTATTTATATTGAACATCTTTCCTATCAATTATTTTTTAACATATCTTTGTTTATATATTTCAAGTACATTTCTTTTAGACACTATATATTGGGTTGTCGGAAATGTCATGACCCATTTTTGCAAAGAAAAACATAAAAAACAGGCGTCATGACTTTTCTGACAACCCAATAAGTTCTTTGTTTTAAAAAAATCTGCCAATCTCTTTAATTGGATTAAAATATTTGTTATAATAAAAACTGTATTATATTAAGCTACAATTGATATAATTAAATTTAAACCTACCATTTTGCTAGTATTCTGTTTGTCCCATCTGTTCTTTTTTTCCTCATTATTTTGAAAAATAAAACTGATTTTTTTTTATGATTCGATATTATTTTCTTAGTTTTATTTTATTTTTTTTTATTGTAGTGATTTCATCAACATTTAAACTATACAACATTAATATATCATTATCTAATTTTACACAATATTATTGTTTAACAGTGTTTAAAGCTTGCAACAATATACTCTAACTCTTCCATGTCTCTTTTATGATATGTTTGTCATACATTTGAATTTTGCATATATTATAAGCACCCTGAGATGGTTATTTTGCTTTAGGTGGTCAATTATCTTTTCAAGTGAGTAAAATTAGACAAAAAGGCATTCTACACTTACTTCCATTTTACCATTATTAAACACTTCTATTTGTGTAGATTAAAATTTCCAGCTGCAATCCTACTTTAACTAAAGAAGCTCGCTTAACATTTACAGTTTTTCTGGCAATAAATTTTCTCAGCTTGTATTTAACAGTCTTTATTTTGCCTTTATTTTTAAATATATTTTTGTTGGGATGGAATTCTAGGCTGAAAGTTTGCTTTTCTTTCAGTGCCTTAACAACTGGTTTATATAGATTCTGATTAGAAATCTGGTGTTATACTTGGTTCTATCTTCTTCTGGGTCTCTAGTTAGACATGTTAGGTTTAAATGATTTAATAGTGTCTCATAACAGTTGGACACTCTATTTTCACTCATTTTTTTGTGTTATTTTGAATAATTTTTATTGACATTAATTCAAGTTTCCCAATTTCTTAGCTTCCCATGTCCCAATTTCTTAACTTTTTTTATTCTTCTGGTAATCCTATTGAAGGAATTTTCCATCAATGTTATGCATTTATTTATAATATTTTCATTTTACTTTTTTGCATGGTTTTAATCTGTCTGCTGAAATTGCCTACCTGTTCATGAATGTTGTCCAACTTTTCCACTATAATCTTTTACTTGTGAATCACAATTATTCCAAAATCCTAGTAAAATGTGTAGTAAAAACAGAAGAGGCCAATGAAAATAATTTATGCCCATTAATGGGTACAGCTCTTCTATCAGGCATCAAGTATCAGGTTTGAGTCAATCAACTCAGTTGATTTTGGCTTAACATTTATTGTTGATATCATGATTCAAATTGCTGTGGTGGTTAAGCTGCCTCTTAATTTGCTCCTTATTGTGTGCCTGGGGTGCTAGAGGATTTTTGTCAACATTTATAATCACTTTGAATTTTCAGCAGTTCCTTGAAACCTGAGCTAAGATAAAGAGATCGACACCCTACCTTCTCCCTCAGTGTCAGACTGGTGTTGCTTCTTACTTATGCTACTTTCTTGTTTTAGGCAAGATAGTCTATGTCCAGCTTCTGCCTTAGGCAGATTCTAAAAACCTGGATCCCAGGGGTAAAGCATTTTCAGCGTTCCTGGCCTTTCTTCTACTGTCATTCAAACTGAGCTTTGTATCTGTGGCTGGGCTTGGACAGGAGTTTCCTATCTCTGCCCCTGTGGGGTATTGAGGTAGCTTTCTGGGCTAAGCTAGTTTTGTACTTCTCCACATTGGTCTTGCTTTTTTGTCTCCTTTGAAATAATGGATTTTATTCCTATATCCTGATGTTACCGGCCAACTGAGCAGCACCAACCCCCACCACTGAAAAACTTTAATGTTTTCTTTTCTATAGAAATGTTAAGTATAAAAATGTTAAGTCTCCTCCCTAGTTCTTTAGTTTCTTGGCTCTTGGGCCTTGATTGCTTTTCTGAGGGAAGATCCCCCTTGCTTCTTAATTGCTTTGTAAATTAGTTCCTGAATCTGAAACAATAGAAATCTCCTACCCCTGCTTCAGATAACTATTTGAAAGCCTGAGACTTCTTAATATCCCCCAGGCAAGGAAGCTAAATGTCAAACCCATTCTGTGTCCAGACAACTGACACCACTTGAGTGATGGACTGAATAGCCACAAGTTTCATAAGAACTAACAGATTTATATTTTTGTCCTCATTCAGGAGCCTTGAGGATACAGGGGATACCCCAACAAGCAAAGAAGCCAACACGGTCTTCCAGGTGGAGCTTGAGACCCCTTCCTCTCATCTGAGACCAGCTAGGGTGAGAGTTCCGTGAACCCCAATAGGCAAGGACAGCTCTACGCCCCTGCCCAGCAGGAAGCAGATACAGAAGAAGAGACCTCCTGTCCCTCAGCTTCCCATAGAGATTTTACGGGGATCACGTCTCTCAAGGAAAACCTAGGCAGGTAGTTAGAGGCAGGCATTGGGTCTCTGCATTCCTGCACGTCCCACAGTGTGACCACCTGGGGACATCCCCTCTCCACCCAAAACTCCTCTTTGTATTGTAATTACCTACCCCTGCGGGAAGAGCAAATGGGCGCAAAATATCCAACCAGATCAGACCAGTCACTCACACCTACACAGTACCTCTTGTTAATCACAGGGGCCAATCAAGTGATCCTATGCCCAGGAAGAACAGCCCATCCTGGAGAAAAAGGATAAAAACCCCAAGTCCTGGGAGGGAAGCGCGCAGCTGCTACTGCTACTTCTGCTGCTGCTTCTTCCCTTTAGCCTCACCTTTGCATATGCCCCCTCCACACTCTTTGGTAATGAGCCCTTGAGCCACCCTCTAGTCTGGATGTACTGTCTTTTCTAATAAACTACTTATTTTACTGCTTTACTCTGGTATCTCGTTCAATTCTTTGCTCGAGTTGCCAAGGACCTGGACTCTGTGCTGAGAAAGGCCCACTCTCCGACAACACTGACACTGAAAAGTTCTACTGCTCCTCTTCTGGTCAAGTATGACCAATGAAGGCCCAGGAAAAGATAAGTTTTGGGTCTGTCCCTTCCACTCCTGACAACCACCTCTGCATTTCTATGACTGTCTTAGATCTTCTGTTTTGTCCCAATTTTTATTGTGAATATTGCGTGGAAAGCACTAAAGAAGATCTTGTAAGTCAGTGTAAACTCCTGTCCTTACTGGGTTCTCCACCTGTTTCAAACCTGGTCTTTAATAATTCTTATGCTTGGCATATAAGATTGTGTTAAAGTTTAGCTGAGTCCCTCTTATCTGCGAATATGGCCGCTACATCTTTCTGCCACATGTGAAAGGGTGGATTTGCCCTGTATCTCCTTGTTCTTCTCTAAAATTTATTTCATTCATCTGCTTGGGTAAACTGAGAATAGCTCCATCATGTGCTCAAAAACTATGACAAATAATTTAACCTTCAAAAGTAGTTATGTTCTCTATTGATATTTAGGATTTTTAAAAATCGATTGACATCACTGGACATCATTTCTAAAAATCAAGGACCAACATATTGGCAGATTCTTGTTAAGTAGTTGGATTTCAAGATAAATTTTTTGTTAAGAACTCCAGACTTACTACACAAGTCACAAAGGAGAAAAATCAAGTTGACCTCAGACTTTTCTGTATCACCATATAATGTCCAATAACAATTGAACAATGTTCAATAAAATTATATCCAATCAAAGGTGTTCAACTTTCCACGTAATTGGGTATTCACAAACATTAAGGGACTAAGGGGATGTTAGCACTTATAAGCTAAATTTTGAGGGAAATCTGTTTGATTATTTTGTTTACTGAGCATTAAGTCCAATAAAGTATGAAATAATATGGTTTTATTAAAAATTTGCAGGCCGGCAGAGTGGTGCGGTGGTTAAGCGCTGGCTTGGAAAGCCAGCAGCCCCAGTTCAGGTCCCACATATGAGGACCAGTGACACTGCCCTCCAAAAAAAAATAAATAAAATATTGCCAATGCTGTTTTTTTTTTAAATAGCTATAAAAACAATACTTTTAATATATTCTTGTCCCTGAAGAGAAAGTTGTATAGAAAGAAGGGTCTAGGAGTTTAACTTTACAGTTTCCTCATATTTCATATCAGGGAGACAATGCTCTAAAATTTAACATGAAGCTTAAAAAAACACTCCTATCAACATTTTTAATATCCACTTAAATTTAGACATTTAGAAGTAAAACTTCTTGTAAAATTTTATCTAGAGTTTAAAATTCCCTCTATCTACATATCATTTATTATCAGTCTATCTATAGTCAATTATATTTACCTTAATTTTTTCTGTGTAAATGCATAGAGAGATGTTTGCAGTCACCAAATGCAAAGTTTAATTGATTATAGATGATGCAAGAGGGATAACTTCACTAATAAATATATACTTTGGGGTATTACTATAAATTTTAAAATGACCATGAATGGCTGGCCTTTGCAAAATAAATGTTATTTTTCTTTCAAAAGGAATTTTATCAAATTAAATATATGCTGTTTTAATTTCAGAACACTGCCTATTATAACAGAATCCTCTTCATCTTACTTTTGTGGCTGATGCTTTCTCTGAGATTTCAATTGTTTCACATAGGAAGGGTTTCTATATTTATAATTGGTAAGTAATTTTGCTTGATCATATGTATAAAGTCTGTTTGAAAAACTGAAGCCCATATTTGTTCTGGGAAAATAGGACATTGCAAATATTTTTCTCTCCTTGGATTATCTCAGACCAAGTAGCTTTATTTCTGATATTCTGATTCTGTGTCTTTCATCTTGGCTGAGAAAGTGTGTCCGGAAACTTGAGTGATTTTCTGATTTCCTTCTTCTATTGTATCTCGCTTTCTCCTAACTTACACATTCTCTTCCATCTCCCTCCCTATTCAACTCATGTGGAGAACTAGATACTAGTCAATGTACTCTTTTTATTCATTAGGATTCTTGTAGTATCTTAAATTACCCTGAATAAATTTGTTTTTATGCTTCATCGCTTTACTCTTGAGTACCCCAGAACATTTTTTTTTCTTCAAATTGCCCTCAATAGGACCTCTGTCCAAAAAAGCCGAAGAGTGCTTTGGATTTCACAACAGTGATTTCTCATGAAACACATGAATATACATTTGTATAATTTGTTTTTTAAATATTCATTATTTTAAAGAACTATTTTTATATCGTCCACAGTCCATTTTCAGCTAAGCATTTTACAGGATGAGATTCATCCCCATGATAATATACAAATAGTAGCTAACCATTCTTTAGCACCCTTGTGTCCAGGAATTATTCTAAATGCCTTACACGTAACATTTAAAATAACCCTATGAAACAGGCAGTACTACCTCCATTGTGAATATAATGAAGCTGAAGCATAAAATGGTTAAGTCATTTACCTAAGGTCCTAACAAATGAATTGGTATCAACAGGAACACAGGTTTTGTTAAATTTTACATTATGTCATATTACCTTAATTTCATGAATAATTTTTATTTATCTCTGTTTTTATAAACATATAGTGTCATGGCAAATTTGCATATAGTAATACATTTATAAAATGTTGAAATTTTTTTCCTGTTTATTTACTGAATGTATGAAACTCTGATTTGCAATAAATAAGACAAAATTTATTTTTAAAGAATTTGGATCTTAATAAGGATTGTTTAAAAGAATCCATGCTCTCTATTAACAAATTTAATATAAATAATAATATGATTGTAAGCTAAGCTAGGAATAATCTCATTTTTTACTCAGTATATCTAAATGATTATAGTTCAACTAATAATCATAAGTTAATTTCCTTGATAACTATGAGTGTCAATGGAAGACATACTTGCATAAAAAGTTGTCATATATGGAAACTGAGAGAGAAGTCTTTTCAAAATGCCTAACTACAGGAATATAACAAGAACAATGTTATCATGCAATAGAATACATAATCATGACTATTTTGTCAGAATTTTACACAAAATAATAGAACTTATGATCTGGGTTCTTTTCCTTTAAAAACAGGAATTAAAAGATTAAACAAGCAAACATGTTTGAAAATGACATATTTGTTTATTTTAATTTCTTATATTCAATGAGCATCCACCGAATATTAATAGTGACAACTGCAAAATGCCATGCCATTTACTGTTCATGTGTTTCTTTCTAGTTCAGTAAAACATAAATCTGGAATGCAAAGACTATTTTAGATGCAATTTTCAAGGATTTAATCAGACTTGAAGTAAAGCCCCAGGGGAAAGATATCAACCTATTCTTAGAGGTTATGTGAGATGTACTTTTTAATAATTTTGAATGCCAAGTGAAGTCAAGTATTATTCTTTGACTCTTGATAGAAATTTTGTCAATCATTTAATTTTTTTCCCTCTTTTATTTTTATGCCATAAGAACATCAGGGCAAGTCAAGACCATATTATTAGCCAGTCACTGTCTTATTGATTCTGTCTCCACACTCTCTCGTATCATTTCCAATGACACCGCCTAGGTTCAAAATTTTGTCTTTATTTAAATAGTCTCCCAGCTCATAACTCTGTCTTCATTTTTCCTTTCCACATCATAACCCCTCTCCCTAAAACTGGTCTCTTTTTAAGCTGTCATAAGGAGTTTCTAAAACTCATATCTGATGGAGTCACTCTTTAAAATCATGAACACAGAGATAGACTGTTGCAGTGCGAATCCTAGCTCTTAATAGTGGCTTTGGAACCTTGAGTAAGTCGCTAACTACTTAGTGCCTCAGGTTTCTTTTTTCCACGTATAAAATAGGGATGATAATAACTAACTCGATAAAGTTGCTATAAGAATTGAGTTAATGTACATGAATTGTTAAGAGTAGTATCCAGTACCCAGTAAGCAATATGGACACTATTTTGGGGAGAATAAAAGAAAAAATAATAAATACTATCACCTAAACAAGGGTAGGCAGTATTTATATGCCTAAATGTAATAGGGCTTCCTACTCTAGTTTAGGTATGTGTATATTACGTATGTGTGTATATATCTTATATATACACCCTTATATTTATATATATATTATATACATTTACATATATTTATGTTCTGTGTGTGTAAGTCAAGCAGCTGGTTTGGTGGCTGTACTTATTTGGCATTAGAAATTTTTACTCACTGCAAAAAGCCAGGATTAAAAGAAATGTAAAATTGTCAGAATGGGTGTAGAAAAGAAACTTTACTAACTGGTTCCAGATAGATACAGAAATTAGAAAGTAAGCAAAGTAGACATAAACCAGCGTTATATCAGTGGGAGGAGTCCCATTTCCCTGGGATATAAAGAATGGGGGAGAAACATTCCTTGGAAGATTCCAACCAATAAAGACATTTAGGTGAGGTTCAAGTCTGAGCATCATCTGGAATATAGTACATTAAAATGGGACACAAAGAGCAGATCTCTGTACAAGGCAGGTGTGTAGTGTTTAGAGAGTCTGGCTAAGGGCAGAGATCCTAACAGATATTTAACAGGAATTTAAGTGAGCAGAAACGGGTGTCAGCCTTTCTGAACCTTGATTTCCATGGTATCTACTGTCTTGGATTTCAAATTTTGCTTCTGTATCATTACAACTGTCAAGGAGAACTTTTGCCAGAAAGATGTTTGATTCTTTCTACACAATCACCTGCCAGTTGATTGAAACAATCACCAGCAAACCTGACCATATTATATCAGACCTAGTTCTCAGATGGATGAAAGATTTAAGGCAGATGGGATCAAGAAGCAAATTATAAACCGATCTGATGGTTCTTCTACTATGTCCTTAGCCCTTGACCTCAGGCCATTTCATCTGTAGTCATTTAACCACCATCATGACTCTAGTCTTTAAATTATTATAGATTACATAATTGTTGTCCACCTGCCTGAACAGAGGAAATCTCAACATGTTTTAATTTCTGTTTCTTAGTTTTGCTCCTTACTTTTCTGCATGTTCTTGCTACCCAGTCTTTGCATTAACTGAGCTCAGTCCTTTCAAATGAGTCTACACTACAGCAGACAAGATTCATTTTCATGGGTGGTGGGTCGGGCTGCACAAGTACAAGCAGGACCTGGGGCACTATTCTGATTACTCCAGGCAGATGAGATAATACCTTGTGCCCCTACTCTATTATATATAATATGTATTATATTTACATATAATGGGTGTGTATATACACACCCACTGTAGCAAGGATGGTATTGTTTGTGCAATGTTTGTTACACTTGTGAAGCTCTCCACTAGATTTTAAACTAGGTTTTAGCTAGAACAAATGTGTGTGTGTGTGTGTGTGTGTGTGTGTGTGTTTACCCCTAGTGCCTAGTTTAAAATGAATAATATAGAATACAGTAAGTCCCTGACTTATGAACATTCGAGTTGCGAAGAAATAGCGGAAGCAACTCAAGTGTCTGCCGGACATTGTCACGGTTGTGCTGCTGTATGCTTACTGTACAGTGCGATAGTGTACAGTAGTGCAGTGCTCAATCAGATCCCAGGGTGTGCTGAAGCAAGAGGCAAAGCAGTGGTGATGTGGAGGAGACTGCTAGGAAACGCGAAGACTCACTTTGTTCAACTTACGAACAAGTCGCACTTACGAACGAGTCGGACTTTCCAATGAATCCGACTTATGAACGTTCTACTGGAATGGAACTCATTCGTAAGTTGGGGACTTATGATAAAATAATTTAATAAATGAACTATAGGACAAAGGTGTGAACTAATGCTTGACATAGTAAAAGCCGAATCTATTGCTAAACAAATATTGGTAGGGAAGCTGTCCAAATGTCTTTTATGAAATGAGGCAGTTTTTTTGAAATATTCTAAATATCTAAGATTTATTTATTTGCTATATAACTTGTTCAAGTCTCATCTTTGGATAGCAACAGTATTTCCATATCTATTCTGAAGATTAGAAATAAAGCAAGTTATAGAGAACACATTTTTAAGTTATAGTTTCTTTCACTTTACAACAGGCTTCCATTTTATATGTCAATTTTAAAAACTTAGAAAATCAAAGACTTCATGTTTCAAATGTGCCTTAACAAATTGGTAGAAAAAATTTCTCATAGATTGGAATTCTGACACTTTTAGTCCCTATGTGCTATTTCAACTGCTAGAAAGGGATATTACATTTAGGGTCTTCAATGGGGAACACCCATGAGTAAATATAATGTGTGCTAAAGAGGAAGAAAAACTGTTTTTAAAATAGTTTATTACTTTTATTCACTGCAATATACAGTGAAGTTAGAATGTATATTATCTTCTATTTCTAATATTTATGTGTCATTGTGACTTAATATGTTAACTTTGCCATTAAGGAATTTTCAAAAATCCATGTATGGTTATATTTCATGATTGGCAACTCTCTTTATTCTGTTCATTAAGTTTGACTTCCTTTTGACAAGCATATCAGTGTTTATCTAAAGATTATTCAACAAAAGCAACAAACCAAAATTACCCTTTTTTCCAGGTTGTTCCTCCAACTGTCTGTGGCTACAGTAGAAGTAGAAAATAAGTGTATGTTTGCACTAATTTCAAAGTCTGTGTTTAAGCCTCTTTACTTTATTCATTAGTGTAGCAAAAGAAATTAGTTGAAATAGTGTGGAAAAGAAGCATCATGGAGGGGTAAAATTCTGTAATATCTTTATTCATTGGAACTGAGAATTTTTAGAATTTTTATACTAAAAATAGTTATATAAATTTAAATACCCACCTACACGAAATTTCTCAAATATAATACTTTTTAATAATAACATTATTAGGAGTAAGCAGAATATCAAAATTACAGAATACCACTTTGAAATTGTTACTTCTTTCTCAAAATCAGAATTTTCAAAAGTTTTAAAGGTATTATTACTTGGTTACTGAAATGAACATCATAATAAGAATTTCTTTTTTCCTTAATTTTGCTTATTGCATACCAATATCCACAAGTCATTTAACTAATTTATTAATTTCTATGTCAGTAAATTGACATAATTTATTGTCATGTACCAACTTCCAATACTGTTTTTAGTGCCCAAAATAGAGTTAACAAAGTCATTGCTCTTGTGACTTTTCTATTCTGACAGGAGGTTGCTGGAGATGGGCGAAAGATATCAAACAAAAAAATATCCAAAATATCATCTTAGAGTTTGAAAAGTCCCATGAAGACACTACATTTGAGCAATAAAACAGGGTGTGAGAAAGCAACATTAGTTATGGTTGTCCATTAGGCTGTAACACGAATGACAAGAAGGAGCAGATCAAAGGAAGATCTTGAGGGAGGAGTATTCCAGGCAGCAGGAATAGCAAATGTAAAAGTATGAGGCTAGAAGGACCAATAGGACACCAATATAGCTAAAACACCTGGGAGGTGGTTAAGCAATCAGGCAGCAGAATTTGGCAGTGTCCAGGTCATGTAAAGAAATAACGTCTGGGTGGTGAACACATAATGCAATATATAGATGATGCATTATAGAATTCTGTACTTGAAACCTATATCGTTTTGTTGACTATTGGTCACCCCAAAACATTTTAATGAAAACAAACAAACAAAATGATGTGCAGACTGTGGTAATGATCTGGATTTTCTAAGTGCCTTAAAAAACTATACAAAGTACAAGAGACTCACCTCAGATCAAAACACACATGCAGGCTGTAAGTAAAGGGATGGAGTAAAATATTTCATGCAAATGGAACTGAGAAAAAAGCTGGAGTGGTGATACTTATATCAGGTAAAATGGACTTTAAATTGAAGAATATAATAAAGGACAGAGAGGGACATTTCATAATAATAAAGGGATCGCTCCAACAAGAGGACATAACCCTAGTAAACATCTATGCATATAACATAGGAGCCCCTAAATATATAAAACAGATATTGTCAGACATGAAGACAGAGATCAACAGTAACACTATCATAGTAGGGGACTTCAACACCCCGCTGTCACCAATGGACAGATCCTCCAGACAGAAAATCAATGCGGAAACAGTGACATTAAATGATACATTAGACCAGCTGGATTTAACAGACATTTTCAGAGTCTTTCACCCCAAAGCTATAGAATATACATTCTTCTCCAGTGCACATGGAACATTGTCTAAGATAGACCACATGTTAGGCCACAAAACAAGTCTCAATAAATTTAAGAAGATTGAAATCCTTTCAAGTGTCTTCTTTGACCACAATGCTATGAAACTAGAAATCAATTACAAGAAGAAACCCGGAAAGCTGTCAAATAAATGGAGGCTAAATAACATGCTACTAAATAGCGAGTGGGTCACAAATGAGATCAAGGAGGAAATCAAAAGATACCTCGAGACAAATGAAAATACCATGACCAAAAATCTCTGGGATGCAGCGAAAGCAGTCCTAAGAGGGAAGTTCATAGCAGTGCAGGCCTACCTAAAGAAGGAAGAAAAATCTCAAATCAACAGGTTATCCTTACACCTCATGGAACTGGAAAAAGAACAGCAAAAGAAGCCCAAGAGGAGTACAAGAAAGGAGATAATAAAGACCAGAGCGGAAATAAACGATATAGAGCACAGAAAAGCAATACAAAAGATCAATGAAATCAAGAGCTGGTTTCTTGAGAAGATAAACAAAACTGACAAACCTCTATCCAGGCTCATCAAAAAAAAAAAAAAAGAGAGAGGACTCAAATTAGTAAAATCAGGAATGAAAGAGGGGAAATGACTACAGACATCACAGAAATACAAAAAATTTTAAGAAATTACTGTGAGCAACTATATGACAACAACTTTGACAATCTGGAAGACATAGATAATTTTCTAGAAGCATACAACCTTCCAAAGCTAACTCAAGAAGAAACGGAAAGTCTGTATAGCCTGATACTACCAAGGAAATTGAATCAGTAATCGACAAGCTCCCAAAAAACAAAAGCCCTGGACCAGACGGCTTCACAAGTGAATTTTATCAAAAATTCAAAAAAGAACTACCACCTATTCTTCTCAAACTATTCGAAAAAATCCAGAAGGAGGGAAGGCTCCCAAATTCTTCTTATAAAGCCACTATCTCCTGATTCCAAAACCAGATAAAGAGAGCACAAAAAAAGGTAAAGTACAGGCCACTATCCCTGATGAACACAGATGCAAAAATTCTCAATAAAATATTAGCAAACAGAATTCAGCAATATATTAAGAAGATCATACATCATGATCAAGTGGGTTTCATCCCTAGTACGCAAGCCTGGTTCAACATCTGTAAATCAATTAATGTGATACATCACATCAACAAAATGAAGAATAAAAATCACATGGTCTTATCAGTAGATGCAGAAAAAGCATTTGACAAAATCCAACAGCAATTTATGTTAAAAATCCTTACCAAAGTGGGAATACAGGGATCATATCTCAACATAATAACGGCCATATATGATAAACCTATAGCTAACATCATACTCAATGGGGAAAAGCTAAAACCATTCCCCGTAAGATCAGGAACAAGACAAGACTGTCCACTTTGTCCTCTTTTATTCAACATCGTTCTGGAAGTTCTAGCCACAGCAATCAGACAACAAAAAGAAATAAAAGGCATCCAAATTGGCAAGAAATAAAATTGTCATTATATGCAAATGACATGATACTGTACATAGAGAACCCCAAAGACTCCATCAAAAAACTATTGGAACTGAAAGACGAATTCAGTAAGGGAGCAGGATACAAAATCAATGTTCAGAAATCAGTTGCATTTGCATATACCAATAATAAACTAACAGAAGGAGAAATTAAGAAAACTGTCCCATTTAAAATTGCTTCAAGAACTATAAAATACCTAGGAATAAATTTAACCAAAGAAGTAAAACATCTATACTCAGAAAATTATAAGACACTGAATAAAGAAATAAAAGAAGATACCAATAAATGGAAACACCTACCATGCTCATGGATAGGAAGAATTAATAGAGTTAAAATGTCCATACTGCCTAAAGCAATATATATAGATTCAATGCAATTCCTATCAAACTACCAAGGGCATTTTTCATAGAAATAGAAAATATAATCCTAAAATTTATATGAAACCATAAAAGACCCAGAATATCCTCGGCAATCCTGAGAAATAAGAACAAAGTCAGGGGGATCACGCTACCAGACATCAAAACATACTACAAAGCTACAGTAATCAAAACAGTATGGTATTGGCCTAAAAACAGGCACATAGATCAGTGGAACAAAGCAGAGAGCCCAGAAATAAATCCAGGCATATACAAACAGTTAATCTATGACACTGGAAGCAAGAATTTACATTGGAGTAAAGATAGTCTATTTAATAAATGGTGCTGGGAAAATTGGACTGACACATGCAAAAAAATGAAAATGGACCACCTACTTACACCATATATGAGAACAAACTGAAAATGGATTAAAGACTTAAATGTAATACTTGAAACCATAAAACTCCGAGAAGAAAACATAGGGAGTAAGTTTGCAGACATTACCCTGAGTAGTATTTTTAGTGATATATCCCCTCTGGCTAGGGAAATAAAATAAAAAATGAACATATGGGAATATATCAAACTTAAAAGTTTTTTCACAACAAAGGAAACCATCAATAAAACAAAAAGGAAACCTACTGAATGGGAGAATATATTTGTCAACAATATATCTGATAAGGGGTTAATATCCAAAATTTATAAAACACTCATGCAACTCAACACCAATAAAACAAACAACCCAATTAAAAAATGGGCAGAGGAGGGCCGGCCGAGTGACACAGTGGTTAAGCGCTGGTTTGGGAAGCCAGCGACCCCGGTTCGGGTCCCACATATGAGGGCCAGTGACATTGCCCTCAAAAAAAAAAAAAATGCAGAGGAAATGAAGAGACATTTCTCTAAAGAGGAC
Source organism: Aselliscus stoliczkanus (assembly GCA_033961575.1). NCBI lineage: Eukaryota > Metazoa > Chordata > Mammalia > Chiroptera > Hipposideridae > Aselliscus > Aselliscus stoliczkanus. The sequence goes on along the minus strand of CM066740.1, from coordinate 37,645,737 downwards.
ATACAGATGGCCAACAGGCATATGAAAAATGTTCAACCTCACTGGTCCTTAGGGAAATGCAAATAAAAACCACAATGAGATACCACCTCACTCCAGTCAGAATGGCTATCATCAATAAATCAACAAACAACAAGTGCTGGAGGGGCTGTGGGGAAAAGGGAACCCTGCTGCACTGTTGGTGGGACTGCAGTTTGGTGCAGCCATTATGGAAATCAGTATGAAGGTATCACAAAAAACTGGAAATGGAACTACCTTTTGACCCAGCAATTACACTCCTAGGTATTTATCCTGAAAAACCCAAGACACTAATTCGGAAAAATATATGCACCCCTATGTTCATTGCAGTTCTATTCACAATAGCCAAGACTTGGCTACAACTGAAATGCCCATCGGTAGATGACTGGATTAAGAAACTCTGGTACATTTACACAATGGAGTATTATGCACCTATAAAGAAGAAAGAAATCGTACCATTTGCAATGATATGGATGGACTTAGAGAATATTATGCTAAGTGAAATAAATCAGTCAGAGAAAGACAAATACCATATATGATCTCACTTATATGTGGAATCTAAAGAACTGAATAAACTAGCAAAATAAACAGAAATAGTCTTAGAGACACAAAGGAAAAACTGATGAGGGCTAGATGGGATGGGGATGGGGATGAAGGAGAAGGGGAAGGGACGAGGCAACACAAACTGATAACTACAATACTATTGCAGAGACAGAAGTGACAGTTTAGGAAATATAATCAATAAGGTTGTAAATATTTTTTTAGGGCATCAGATGGACTTATGTCGTGTCAGGGAGACCACTTCATGGACGGTGTAGTGGCCTGACTACTGTGCTGTACATCTGAAGCTGCTGCTGAGTAATATTATATGTCAACTATAATTTAACACATATATAGTCATGGGATGTGGAATATAGTGTGGGGATGGAGTCAATGGAATTGTAATAGATATGTATGATATCAGGGGTGGGGGGCAGGGATGGGGGGAAGGGTAGTCACTTTGTAAGTGGTGAAAAAGATAACTATTGCATAGTTTTGTACATCTGTAACTATTAATAATAAAAAACTATACAAAGGTTTTCAGCAAGGGTTGAAATTATCAAATAGTCATCTTCATTTCAAAAGATTAATTTGGCTGCAATGAATGACTGAATTTTACCTGATAAATTTCACTTAAATAGGAAACTCATTGAAGATGTCAGGACTGTGGCCCAATGAGTAATGATAGTGTCTTAGACTATGATGATGGTGATGAAAAAGTAGGCAAATGATCAAATTTGGTGTGCATATTAGAGGTAGACCTAACAAGATTAACACTGGTGTGTGTGTGTGCGCGCGCGCGTGTGTGCATTGAGGGAAATAAAAGAAATGTATTAGGAATACCTATAGGGTTCTTCTAGCTTGAGCAACTGAATGAAAGATAATGCTCTTTGCTGAGATGGGGAAGATTGATGGAAAATCATGTAGGGAGGGAGACACAAATCAAAAAGTTCTATTTTAGACTTGTTTAATTTGAGATGTCTATTAGTCATTCAAGTGACAGTTGGGTTTTTCAATTTGGAACTCGGGAAAAGTTAAACACAAGAATATATGTTTGGAACTCATTGTCCAGTTAATAACATTTCAAGCAGTGCAACTGGGTAAGATTATATAGGAAGACTTCTTAGAAAAATAATATAATAGAGCTTAAACATAATCCAGCTTCAAACCAATTTCTAGGGCATTTCAATTTTGAAAGTTTGGGTAGAAAAAGAGAAAGATCCAAGAAGGAAAAGGAAAAAAGCCAAAGTTAGTGTCAAAAAAACAACAACAAAAAGTAAGTCAGGAATGAGGTAGTTATCAGTTGTGTTGAATTCTGCTGAAGCATGGAGATCTCTAGTGAAGTTAATGAGAGCAATTTCAGCAAAGTAGAGAGAACAAAAGACTGATGACAGAGGATATGAAGGAAAATGGGAGATGTGCATGAGAAGGTAGCAACTCTAGTTTACTGTTAAATTCTGTGAAAGGCTATGAAAAAGAGGCAAATGTTGAAATGTAATGTAGCATAAAAGATGATATTTTTGAATAATGCGTTTTTTCTTGTAAGATCAGAAATACTAGAGTACATTAGTGTAATTATTCAATATAGCAAGAGAAATTGTTGATGTGAGAAAAAAAAAAGTGAAGGTAAAGAGAGACCGAAATGCTTAGGAAGACAAGAAGTGGCAAGATCCAGGTCACATGTGTTCCTTAGAATGACAAAGGACACATCTTCATAATGTCAGTAGGAGAAACAGAATGGAGAAACCTGCCCAATTAGATAGGTTATAGGTTTGTTCACAGGAAGATTAGATCATTTATTTCTGTTTCTGCCTTGGTAAATAAACAAGGTGAGGTCATCATCTGAGGGTTGCTAGGGGATATGAGATGTTTGAAGAGAAGAAATATGAGATAGTTGTTCTGGGAATGGAAATTCTCACTTATTATGGAAATATAACAAAATTGTATGGATAATGTTGAATGTCAATTTGAGACTGGTGGTTATGAGTTGAAAGGCAATCCATGTAACAAGATTGTACTTTTCTGCAGCAAAATTCAGCTTTCCAGATACAAGTGTAGTGTAAGAAGTGTTGCATTACTTAGATTTGCAACTTTGTCAGGTGACCAAGAATAGGAGAAGTTGTCAAGAGGTAAGGATTTTTGTAAGTGAATGATTTCAATAATGAAACATAGGTCCTGGACCTGGAAGTTGACTTGGAAAATGAAACTAAAGATTGATAATGAAAAAAAAAAAATAGTGAATTAATTCAGTTAGACTGAGGGGAACAGAAGAAGGAAGGACTTGAAATTGGAATTTGGGAGGTGTTCTGTTATTGAGGATATCAGCATAAAGGGTACCAGCATAGTAGTGAATGATTGTGGTAGAGAAAATTTCCACTAAAGATGAGATCAAATAGCTTAATGTGAGAATTTTGAATTAAAATGAATTTGAGTATCTCTATAATTTCACAATACCTTTCCCACATTCATAACCCAAGTAAGGAAATGAACAAGGAGTATATGTATTTTAAATACTGCGATTTTTGCATTCATTTTTGTTAGGTCAGAATTGTGCAAAGTGAAGTCAGTATTGTTTCTTAGAACAAGTATGATTTTAAGTAAGTTGATGTAATCCATTTTGTGCTAATACTGAAAAAGTCCTTCAAGCTGTGATTCGTTACATTATAGATCTTTTTTAAAAATACTTAAGAGTAATAAGATAGAAGTAACTTTGACTATACTGCACAGTTAAAGCTAAGCATTTTGGTTTATCAAAAAGAGGGTTGCAGTTTCTTTTGCAAGATAGTGTATCCAAAGTTGTATTATTTTCAGGTTTTTTTGTTTTTTGTTTTGTTTTGTTTAACTAACAACCAATTACACTGAAAACAAAATTTTAACTTTGGATAATTCATTAGGAGTGTTTTAATTACCAAATAAAAGATCATGAGTTATTACCTCCTTCGTTCACTGAAAGAGAATTTTTAGCCCTATCCTTTAGGTTCATTTTCACCAAGATCTTTCTGCTCTTGACCTAAGTACCACTGAGAATATACTATTAAAAAGAATAACTGTGTTGGGACTAAAAGTCTATTCATGCTGCTACTGGAATGAGTAGTACCATATCCATTAGTTGATGTCATTTTTTTGTGTTTAACATTTTCTATAAACCTAGGCACTGTGAAATATATTTCACATAATTACTTTCCTTTTAAGTCTCTTGTCGATTTCTTACTCCCCAAATGTCTGAGTAAAACTTAACTGTTAAAATAGGGAAAAAAATGCCTACCATATGGAATTAAAGAATGTAAAAGATCTTAAAAATGCTTAAATTCTTAATCAGGTCAAACTCATAGACATTTAAACAGTTTTGAATGATTCTATTAACAAATATCAAAATGTCTACTATGCACTGGACATTGAGTTTGGAGCTCATGACACATCCAGTGAATGAGACCGGTACAAACTCTGTCCTCGTGAGTTTGCTCTTTATTGGAAATGGAATTTAATTTAAGCACAGAGAAATACAGGAAGCTATAGGAGAAGAAAACGAAGAGGCCTAGCCAAATCAATGAAATTGAGAAGGGACAACTGGAAAAAATAATGACTAAACTGTGATCCAAATGATTATAAGAGTTTCACAGGAAATCCAATTATTCCAGGAAGAAAAACAGCATATTCAATTACTTTTAGGCAAGAAAATTTATGAAACGGAAATTCAAGAAGTTTATATTGTATAATGGAAAGGGTCAAGGTGGTAAGAGATGAAAGAGAAATAGAGATGGGCTGGGATAGGGTGTGTAGCAATTAGGGTGCCTGCCAGGAATTGGCAAGCCCTATAAAATGGAGTGACCAATTTTGTTTTCAGAAAACCACTCTGAAAAAATGTATAGAATATCTGTAAGAACTCAGTAAGATTAGAAATAGTCAGGAACAAAGTTATGATGTAGTTCAAAGTAGGCCAGAGGAGATTAAAACGATCTGAAACATTCATTAACTCATTCAGAAGATATTTATTCAATCATACTTCAAGCAATATGCTATGTAAACAATAATGAGTTACCATAGGTAATAGAAATATGGATTAAGAGTCTGACTATTACATTGTTTTGTACACCTAAAACTAATTTTAAAAAAAGTATTTCTAATGCTTGGTGATTATTTTGGTTTGGGGAATGATAAAAGATTCAAGTAACTTGGTGGATTCAGGAAACGTGAAAGTGTGTTGGGGATTAGGGGCCAAGCTCAGTGTCGGTCATGTTGCATTTAAAGCGAGATGTCTAAGAAGCAGGTGGAGCTATGAAAGATCTAAGATACAAGTAGAGTTAGCTGTCACTAACTTCCACATAGTTATCAAAGCACTTAGAGATAGATGAGGTTACACAGGAAAAGTGTGTACAGAGACCCCAAAGGGGGACCTACAATAGCTTTGTGCAAAAAGTAGCATTCAGGGGAGAATGAAGGAAGGTGGGTTTGGAAGAAAAATGTCATGGATTTAGAACAAAAGCTCAACCTTGTTTCAGGTAAGCCTAGACAAGCAAGTGTTCTAAGGTGAGGAATAATTGGTAAACATAGCTGAAACCTTTTTACCTCCATCAACAAAAAAGACAAAAGAAAAATAAGAAAGCAATAGTAGAAATAATCTTACTCTTAGTCTGAAAGAATTCTTTTAATGTCTTTGACCCAACTCTTACCTAGTTGAGGAGGGCTAAAGGCTCTCATTTCCCCCCAAAACATACAATCTTCATTATCTCATTAAAATAGTAATACTTTGTTGTATTTGGCAAAGAATTAAGAAAACAAATGATATGTTTCAATTATGTTGATTGGGAGACATTAAAATTTACAAGTTCCCCCATATTTTTCTTTTTAGCAACTTTTGTTATTTTTCTATAAGTAACCAAATATATCTTTGGATAAATTAAGCATAAAAATAATTGGAGAGAAAACAACTAGCCCACAGAATTGAATAAAACAAGCAAACAAACAAAAACAAAAAACTATAGAACCAGGTTCAGAAAACAATAGGAAAATAGGAAATAAGGAAGCCTCAGACCTTTAGTTACAAGAACTCAATTTTTTTGGTTTGTTTTTTCTCTAAGTCTCTACTGCCAGGATTAATAAACTCCAACTGTTTTCTCCCCTTAAATCTCTTTACTTCAGATTCAGTGCCTGAGGAAATACAAAGTCTACTAACTGTTAAGAGTTATGTGTCTTTCCCCTAATTAAAGGGGGTAGGGAATTATATTGAGGAGCATTGGGGCTGCACACAATGGGGAATAGTCAATTACCCACATAGAAATTCGTGTGTTATTTTTGAAAAAGGAAGGAATGTCCTCTGGGCGAGTACAAAACCATATTTTGTTTTTTATTCTTAAAGTAAACAAACTTTCTTATATACTGGATTCCTAAAATAAGCAAACTAGAAATGCTGTTTTGAACCACGAATTGTGTAAATTCCCATTTTTTCAGCTTCACTTTTTTATGTCTTCCAATTTTTTTTTAAGCTGGTTTATTGAAATGTATGGACATACAACAAACTGATCATGTAAAAAGTTTACAGTTTCATACAGCTTTGCATTTGCATACACCCTGAAATCATCTCCACTACTACAACAAGAAATATATGCCCCACCTTCACAGTTTCCTCGTGCCCATTTGTAATCCCTACCTCCTATACTTCTCCACTGCACCCCACCCCCGCCATCCCAAGGCAACTGCTGATCTACTGTCTGCTGATATTCATTCATTTCCATTGCCTAGAGTTTTATGTAAGAGGAGTCATGCAATATGTACTCTGTTTTGTATGGATTTTTACGCAGAATAATTAACGATTCAGCTGTCTGATTTGTGGCATCAATACTTCATTTTTTGTCCACTGCTAATATTTTATTCTATGGTTATAACACAATTTGTTTATCCATTACATATTAAGTGGCTTTCAGATTTTATTATAAAGAAAGCTGCTGTGAACATTCACACACAATGCTTTGTAGACATGTACTTTTATTTGGTGGTGGTGGGTGGGTAAATACCTAGGATTGGAAGAGCAAAGTGCTAAAATTGGTGTATATGTAACTTTAAACTTCGCAGAACAATTTTCCAAAGGATTGTTTCATTTTACCTTCCTACCAGCAGTTTATAGAGGTTCAAATGCAAATAGTTGGGATGGTCAATTTTTAAATATCACACATCCTATTTGGTATACAGTAAGATTTCAGTGAGTTTTTAATTTTCCTAATGACAGATGTTGAACATCACTTTATTTTTTTATTTCCATTCATAGAGATTCTTTGGTGAGCATTTGAATGTTTTTTACCTTATTTTTTGTCTTGAATTATTATCTTATTGAACTTTAAAACTTTATCCATTCTAGATGCAAGTCCTTTATCAGATACATGATTTGCAAATATTTTCTCCCAGTCTATGGCATGTGTTTTTATTCTTAAGACCATCTCAAAGATCAAAAGATCTTGATTTTGATGAAGTTAAATTTATTATTTTTTCTTTTAAGGATCACACATTATCATCGTAGTTCAGAAATCTTTGCCAAAACCAGTTGATTTTACCCCCATCAAATTTTCTTCTAAAAATTTTATAATTCTAGGTTTTATATTTGGAGTCCTCTGGCTCTATCCTTTCTGAAGTTCTCTCTTCATTCCACAGTGGTTTTGTTTTCTCTGACCCCTTTCCTAAGGTTCCTTTAACTTGAAATATGGTGAGGTTCCTAAGAAAGTTTTAACACTGCACATCCACAACTGGAGCTGCCCTTACAGCAAAATTACCCAAACAAATAACATTCCATTGCTTCCTTTAAAATGTTTGAAAGGATTCACACCAGTTAGTTAATTAAGACATAATTATCCACTACCGTACATAATTTTTATGAAAACATTTAGTTCTACCCTCAGTAAATTTCAGTTATCCCATACAGCATTGCCAGCTATAGTCACCATGTTTTAATCTTAGAGCAGAAGGCATGTACCCTTTTACCAATCTTTCCCTATTTTCCTACTTCCAACTCCCAGCAGCCACTTTTCTACTCTTGTTTCTATGAGTTTCACTAATGCTCTTTAAAGCTTCCTCACATAAATGATACTGCGCAGTATTTGTCTTTCTCTAACTGGCTTATTTCACTTAAAATAATGCCCTCAGTGTCCAGCCATGTTGTCCCAAATGGCAGCAGTTTCTTTTCTTATGGCTGAAAAAAATTCCTCTGTGAGTGCGTGAGTGTGTGAGAATTTTTTTTTTAATCCATTCATCTATTGATGCACATTTAGGTTGTTTTCATGTCTTGGCTATTGTAAATAATGTTGCAGTGAACTTGTGGGTACAAATCTCTTTCCAAAATAGTGATTTCAGATAAGTAGCCAAAAGTAGGATTGCTGGATTCTATGGTAGTTCTATTTTTAATTTTTTGAAGAAACTCCATACTGTTTTCCCTAGTGACTGTACCGATTTACAATTTCACTGACAATGAACAAGGCTTCCCTTTTCTCCATCCTCACCAGCATTTGTTATCTCTTGTCTTTTTGGTGATAGCCATTATATAACAGGTGTGAGGTGATATCTCATTGTGGTTTTGTGGTTTTGATTTGCATTTCCCTGATGATAAGTGATGTTGGGCACATTTCATGTACTTATTGGCCATTTGTATGACATCTTTGAAAAATATGTCCATTCAGGCCCTCTGCCCAATTGCAAAAAATATAAAGCAATACCATTGCTTCCTCTAAATGACCACTCCCCTTCAAAATCCACTCCTTATGCTTATGTTTTGTATTTTTTTCAGGATTTATAATTATTATTTATAGTAGAATTAATTTTCATAGTAAGGTCAGTGTTTAGATTACATCTTTGTACCACATGCTGATGGTCAGGATTTTAAATACAGTAAAACCTTGGATTGTGAGTAACGTGGTTTGCGAGTGTTCCACAAGACGAGCAAACATTTCTAATACATTTTAACACTGGTAAATGAGTGATGTCTTGCAATATGTGCAGTTTGTTTCTGGAACAAATTATGCTCACAGACCAAGGTATTACTGTATATGTAATGTATAGCCCTTGTGTTGGTTTCGGTCTTTTTTTACCCAAGACAACAACAAAGGCAAATTCAAAATCCATACTTAATTGGACATCTCCCATTTTCCCATTAGGTACATCAGTTTCCCCCTTCCTTAAGCCAGTGTTGCAGTTACTGGCTTCACACAGGTATAACCTGATGTCTCCTTGCTTTGGACCCAGGCCATGAACCTCTCATGTCCTGCCCTCAGGTTTCATTTGTGTTGTGAGATGCCTGTGGAAATGGCTCAATACTCACTTGTGACTGATACGTTTTTAAAATGTAATACCCCAGGCCCATTTCAAAAGGATCCTCAGAAGGTCCCATGGGACTGTGACTAAGCATCATTCGCTTGTTGAGCAGTGAGCTCAATAATGCCTCTTTTGTGCTTTAGGACCTTCTCTGCTGTAGGACCTGAATTGTCAAGCCTCCCTGAGATCATATTTTGAAATTAAGGACCTGCATGCAAATCTTTGTCTTCAGCTCTGTTTTCAGAATACAGGTTTAGACTGACACTTAGTTTATGCCCTTTAGGATGGGATTATAGAGCTGGATCCCTCACAGGTCAGACCGCTATGTGGACATGGTTCTTCATAGTAAGTGTGATAGTGAGGCCCTTGGTATGCAACAGCATCAGCATTACCAAGACTCTCATCCAGGGGGGATTGTGAAGTGATAGAAGAGAATAGTGTGGTAGCTGTGACCCTTGAACAACATGTGAGAGGTGGCTATTTATATGTCTAATGAATCAGCTGGGGTTTGTTACCTAATATGGACACACTGAATAAAGGAGTTACAGGATCATGTCAGCTTCTATCAACTGAACATACTCGGTAAGATCCAGGTGGCTTCTTTAAGGAAGACTCTCATCTCCTACATCTGCATTTAAGATTATACTTAAGATCAGAGAATGGATTTAAGAGAAATTGGAAATAAACCTTATTGTGGCATCTTCCACATGGGTAAAGTTTTTAGGGACCCATGGAAGTCCTGGGTATCCCGTTAGGATAAAAGACAAATTGTTGAACCTTGCAACACCTACCTTTCATAATAAGACTCTTTGCTTGATTTTTTTTTTTGGGGGGGTGGGAGGGATATCATGTCTTATACTTGGGAAAATCTTCCTCTCTTGCATTTATAATTCTAAAAGTTAGCAAATTTTTTTCTATGAAGAGGAAGATAGTAAATATTTTAAACTTTGTAGACCAGACTGTTTCTATTAAAAAAAAACTCTGCTGCTGTAGCACAAAAGTAGCCACAGGTAACACATAAACAAATGGGTGTGATGTTAATGGGTGACTTGGAGTTGTTACTAATCTAAATTGGGGTCCAGAGGAAGAAGTGGCTTTGTAATTCCAGGTCACAGGTCCACACTGTAATGAAAGTTTCTCTGAATTCAGGCCACACAACCCAGCTGATCTCATGTTACTAGCCTTATCCATAGCTACCCATAGTGATGTCCAATTCACTTTTGTTTTCCTTTTGCATTTTACTCTTTGTATCCATCAATTTGGCTTTCGAGGATTACCTTCCCCGAAAGACCACCTGTATTCAGATATTTGTCTCAGAGACTTATTTCAGGAGAATCTAATATAGGATAGCCTGTTAAAACTCTTTTTAGGGCCGGCTGAGTGGCGTGGTGGTTAAGAGCTGGCTTGGGACACCAGTGGCCCTGGTTTGGATCCCACATATGAGGGTCATTGACACTGTCCTCTAAAAGAAACAAAACAACAACAACAACAACAACAACATCAACAACAACACTCTTTTTAATTTTTTTTTTTTTTTTAAGAGGGCAGTGTCACTGGCCCTCACATGTGGGATCCGAACCGGGGCCGCTGGCATCCCAAGCCAGCTCTCAACCACCGCACCACTCAGCTGGCCCAACAACACTCTTTTTAAATGCAAAAGACAAAATTACATTATTCTAATGTTCCAAGATAAGAACAAAGGTTATTTTTCTGCCTGCATTTATTTATGAAGAAACATAATATCCCCCCGCCCAAAAAAAAAAACTCATTTAAAATACAACAACAAAAAATACATAGGGAATGATAAACCTCTTTTTCTTTCTCATATAAACAAATGGGATGATGTATTTGAATATAGATTTAGAAATCAAATGTAATCCAACTAGCTTGTAAACTGAGCTGGTCAGCAGTATTTGATATAAGTTTGAGTTACTCAAATGATGCCTCCTGTAGCTCTGTGTAAAGAAATTAAATTCAAAGGCAATTTGGTTTTTATAGATGAAAACACAAATCAGGTATTCCTTTGAGAATTTTCCTACTTCCTGTAATCTTTTCTTTGGCTTCTTCTTTTCTCTTTATTTGTGGTGGGCGAAAGTTGGGCAAAATTAAGGTAGAGCATTCAGGAAAGAGACAAAGGGAATCAATAAAGGGGCCCCTCACTCTGTTGTTTTTATTTATTTTTGAATCCTATTTTGCGATCTAGCATTATAAGTTTGCCTTTATTTTAAGATACAAAGAAAAATAAAATCAGAAAATGGTAGTCTTCCTTCTCTGCTTGCATGTCTTATTCTTTATTCCCTAAAGTAGAGATGTGCTGAGTGTAACACAGTATGTCACTCTTAAACTGGTTGCTACTTCTAGCTGTCACTTTTGATCAGAAGGCACACAAGTTTGGGGTATGAAACGTGCAAATAAAAATCAGGGAAATAAAAACAATTTCCATTTTCACTTAAAAATTCACAAATTGTGGTTCTCTGAGCAGCATGTGGTAGTTAAGAAAACATGCCTTTCATTTGTCTTGCCTGCAGAGAAAACACAGTTTGGAAAAAAAAAAAATTTAATACTGAAAATATTTCTTTCAGCTTCCTGAGAATTTGGGAAAGCTGTGAAAATAGCAATTAAATAAAGGCTGTGAAGTCTGTTCCCCTCCTGTCTCAGGCCTAATGTGGCCAAAGAGGCTCTATTTGGCATTGTAGTTCACTGGTGAATAGAAATGTTTTATGTTATTTGCTCACATATTCAAAATTTTCAAAACACAATGTGGCTCTTAAGCTCCCCATTGGTTCTTAACTCTAAATTGTTCAAGTGCTTTCTTATAACAGTTACAACCGTGTTTGACATACCAGAAATCAAATAATACTTAGAATAAACAAATAATCAACATCTAATTTCATGATTAGCCAAATCTCAGCCTGCTTTCTCTGTCTGTAGATTCTTTTCTACCATAGTGACTCCTGTTAGAAATCATCATATTATTAGTTTTCTTTTTGATTCATAGTTTCTCACCCCTCTTTTGATAGTAAAAGCTCCAACATACCAGAATTTCACTTTTTATGACTACAAAGCCCTGCGAGATATAACATTTTATTGTGTATGAAACAATCATAGATCTACTGATTCTATCTGTTTGGGAAAAAAACCATATTGCAAACTTTAATTTAAAAAATTAACATAACTTTGTTAATGTTTTAATATTACTTTGATCAGTTTCAGGTAAATTGTGTTATCAAATCTGGTCAAATGAACCAACTAAAAGGTTAAAAGAATTTGTTAAAAAGTGATTATGTCCCTATTATCATGGCCAAAATCTGGAATATGACAACACCAAATGCTGGTGAGGATGTGGAGCACCAGGAATTGCTTTTGGGAATGCAAAATGGTACAGCCATTTTGGAAGGCAGTTTGGTGGTTTCTTATAAAACTAAATATACTCTTACCGTATGATCCAACAATCGTGCTCCTTAGTATTTACACAAAAGTTGAAAACTTACATCCACACAAAAACATGTCCACAGATGTTTATAGAAACTTTACTCATAATTGCCAAAACCTAGAAGTAACAAGATGTCCTTCAGTAGGTGAATGGATAAATAAACTGTGGAGCATCCAAATAATGGAATATTATTTGGTGCTAAAAAGAAATGAACTACCAAGCCATGAAAAGACATGGAATAACCTTAAATGCACATTACTAAGTGAAAGAAGACAACTTGAGAAGACTATACTTTGATTCCAACTATATGACATTCTGGAAAAGACAAAACTATGGAGAAAATTTAAAAATTCAGTGACTGCCAAATCTATTGAACGTACAATGCCCAGAGTTAATCCTAGGGTTAAACTGTGGACTATGGGGTCAATGTAGGTTCATCCTTGGTTTAAAAAAAAAAGTACCATTCTTGTGAGTGATGTTGATAATGGGGAAGGTTATACATATGTGACAGAAGGGAGTAAATGGGAAAGCTCTGTACCTTCTCAATTTTGTTGTAAACCTGAAACTGTTCTTTTAAAAATGTGTGGACTAGGCAAAGGTAAAGGTTGTGGAAGGGGTTTGTAGAGGTAAATATAAGAGAAGTAAGAATTTGGAATTAGAAGATGCTACTTTACTTATTAGTAGCTTGGTGCTTGTGGCCAAATCTCTTTTTTTTTTTTTTTAAAGATTTTATTGGGGAATTGGAAGAGAGGAACAGCATTGGGGAATCAGGGAAGGGGAACAGACAAGTTGTTGTCCTTTTGTTCTTCAGTCTAGTTGCAGAGGACGTTGCTTCACTGGCCCATGTTGGGTATCGTCATTGTGCTCTTCCCCGATGAGGCAGATGGGTTGCCAGCCTCTGCACGGTCGCTCACTATGGCTATTGACAGCTCACGCTGGCTGCCAGCTGCTCACGCTGACTGCCAGCCACTCACTGTAGCCTATGGCAGCTCACTGCAGCAGGGGCTGCAGCCTACACCATCGCCAGGGCTCACACAGGTCAGCTCCAGGTGGAGCTGTTGTTAGCTGTAGAGGGCAGTGTCACTGGCCCTCATATGTGGGATCTGAACCGGGGCTGCTGGCATCCCAAAACCAGCTCTTAACCAATGCACCACTCGACCAGCCCTGGCCAAATCTCTTAAACTCTCTGATTCCACTTCCACATCTGTGATATGACCCTAATAGTATTTGTGTCACCAGGTTGCTCACAGAGAATATGAAATAATATACATGAATATATATATATATATATATATATATATATATATATATATATATATTACTCAGGAAGACTTCAGAATTTTCAATGTAGGTAAAGTATATCTAATTGTAGAATAACTTATAAAATAATAATATCTTCAAGATTTATTCATCAAAATCAGCTGAGCTAACACTCAAGTTATCTTTTTTATATTTGATAACTCTATTTTTAGAATGCCAGTCAATAACTATTTCTGTATTCATAATTCAGACAGATTCTTTTTTTGAACTGAAAATTTTTATTTATGCCGCTTATTGATTTTCCAGAAAGTCACAGGAAAGGTAAATAAACACAACTTTTCAATCTGGGCAATTCTGCCTTCAGGTCATATTTAAACATGGAAGCAGAAAATTAGTTTCTTTTGTCTGAATCAAAGTAGGACACTGACTGCTATAAAGGACATTATTGGGGTGATAAAACCTGAATGACATCTGTGGCTTAAATGGCAGTAATGTGCCCATGGTAATTTCTCGGTTGTGATGGCTATATTGTAGTTACATAAGAGAATATATTGCTTGTAAAAAAGATACACCAATCTATTTAAGGGCTTTAGGCCATCAGGTCAGCAATGGATGCTCAAATAGAGTAAGAGAAAGTCTTTGCAATATACTTGTGAGTTTTCTGTAGGTATTATCATATATTCATGACTCTTTACCAAAAACAAATCTTATGGTCAGTAGCAATTAAACCATGGAAAGGACCTTGCTTATTTAACTTTTCTTACATCTGTCTTTAATTAAAATTATGAATGAAAATACTACAGAATTGTACATAGTGAAAAGTAAGTCCCTCTCAATGTTTTCTACTTCCCAATGCACTTTCTGGGAATGCACATTATTAGTGCTTTGAAATGTATCTTCTGGGCTTTTGCTATGTATTTACTAGCATGAGGAGAATAGCAATATAGAGATCATACCATGCAGCCAGCCAGCCAAAGTTCAAATCCCTCTGCTGCTTAGCAGTTCTGCAAATTTGAGCATGTTACTTCTTCATGCAATAGTTTCTTCATTTCTACAATTGGACTGATAATCGTTTTTACCTAATAGGTTGGTTATAAAGTTTAAATGATACTTGTGGAGATCCTAGGATTGTGCTTGGCTATACAGACTATCTTGCCCTGCTCTTACATAGACACATATATCTAGTTTTACACACAAAATCACGATGTCTATTGTGTGATTTTAGTTTTTCCACAAACAACATTCACACTGTTTTCTGACTTCAATAGAAATTGTAATTTTCCTTACTAAAATTGTATCAAACATATCTTTTCATCTATAATTACAAAGGAGAACTGATTAGATTATCACACCCAATTTAACATTTCTATGACTTTCCTGGTTATCCTTTTTTCTATAACTTTCCCTGGTTATCCAGGGACCCAAAGGGTTTTCATTATATAGCAGCCTCACTCAGAATTGCCTTTGAGGCAATCCCGACAGCATCATGATGTTTGACAATCTGAGGTCCCAATTATTCCCGGCAGTGCCAAGTCATAGACAATAGCTGATGTGCTCAGCAGTCAGAAGTGGTAACACAGGACAGCCAGCCTAGGGGCAGGGACTAGAAAGACAGGGAAAGGCAGCCCTTGAGTCTAGAGGTTGGTGATAGTGGTTGAGTTAAGGATCAACTACTCAAAAAGAATCAAAATGAATCAAAATGAAGTACAAGAGTGGATGCCTATTACTTCGGAAGCTACTGATGCATGAAGTAGCCCAGCAGAGCCAGCAGGAACAAGTGAATCTCAAAGGCCTAGGAAGAAAGGCAGCAGGACTAGGGACTCAGCCATCAAGGGGCCAAAATGCAGACTGGCAGAGTAGGCCATGAAAATAAGTGGCACGAGCAGCAGCAAAAAATTTAACCTCCTAATGCTGCCCCAAATCTCTGCCTCATTTCAGGACATTTTCTGTGACGGCAAGAACCAAGTCCCGGCTTATGTGACCTGAGTGTGGGAAAGAAAATGGCCACACAGTTGGACGTGAGATAGGAGCGATCAGGTCCTGATAGCAGGAAGCCTAGAGCATATTACCAAAGATGGCACACAGCCGGGTTTTTCAGAGACCACAAGCAAGCTATACGTATTATGAAATTCAGTGATTTCCAAATATTATTGAATGGTTGTATTATGCAGCTCATAAGACAGAAATAAACTTTGTTGATACAGCATTCCATCAGGGATGTTTTTTACTGTTTTTGAGCACCAAAGTCTTTTGCATAATAGTAAGGAAGTGTTCCGTTCTCTCTATCCAGGAAGCATTTTATGACAATATGATAAGGAATCTTTAATGATAAAGTTTAGTAAAAATGGGAAAATTATTTATAGATCTTAATAGTAACCAAGATGAGAAAAGAGAAAACGTCATATTTTAAAATATATTAACTTGCATAAATAGAATTCTAATAGTCAATGACAAAGTGTTCTGACAAATGAAAGCGAGGAAATCTGTGGCCTGGGTGACAAAGGAACCATTCACATCTGTTCTGAATTCTGAGGCTTTGCATTGTGTTGGAGGGAGCAGGGTAGCACCCGCCCCAGTGCACAACTTCAGAATGCGCCATTTGCATAGCGCCTATGTTAATGGTGCCCCCTGGAGTTGTGCAGAGCACAGGATTTGCAAAGGCAGAAGTGGCAACCTTGCTGCTCATCTTTTCCTTTAAAGCTTGTTTCACAGTCACCTGCACTGGATCTGGCTCCTTCTGTAATGATATTTATATTCTCAGTCTCTACTCTTGCAGTTGTTGAAAGCCAACTTTAAGAACAGATTTTTTCAGCTGATTTCCATAGCAACTTTCATCCCCTCAACATTCTCTTCAAAATGCTTCCTGCTCGCTAAGCCTTACTACCTTCACACAGAATGTCTGCCATACCAGCAGTAAGTTTCTTCAGTATAGTTTAGGTTCTTCACTATAAAGGGAGAACTTTATTTCCTTAAGCAGAAAGTACCACTTTCTAATTAGAGTCTAAGCTAAAACTATACCCTGACATGCAACTGCTTGATAATATTGGATGAATATTGGTGTTACCCTTTATTAATATCACAGTCATATTTATGGACTGTTTATATGGCATACTATGATTATATGGTAATATTAACCTGAATAAGATCTGATATCTTTCCCCAAGTTGCTTCTAGTCTCATAAGGGAGGAAGACCGGGGCACAGAAAATTGAAATTAAGTGTAAGTTCCTTGAGGGGAGTGTAATTTCACTGGTTCCTGGGAGTCAAGTGCTCCCAGCCTTTATGTTCTAGTTTCTAGTACATAATTTGCCATTTGGTGATTAAATAGGTGCTATTCCAGCATATGAATAAAAGGCTGTATGAGCCGGGTACATGACTCCTATCGATTGGCTGAAATTGAGAAAGATTCCAGAGAGGAAAAACATTCAATGTCAGCCTTGAAAGATGAGTAAGGTACTGGTAAGCAGAGAAGACAGAGAAACAGTCCTGGCACAGACAATAGTGTAAGCAAAGCCATACCCACATATTCCCCCCCTGCCTGGTGCACTCTTCCCTCAGATACCATGGCTCATTCCTCACTTCATTCAGGTGTCAAACATCACCCTACTAGAGACTCCTGCCCTGATGACTTTCACTCCATCACTCTCAATTCCTTTGCCTCTTAAAATTTTACTTCTTATTACTAGCTTAACATATGTATATATTTTATCTGTCTCCCCTGATTTAAATATGAACTTCATAAGACAGAGAAAATACTATTTTGTTCATTTGTAAGCCTCAGATTTAAGAACAAAGCCTAATACAGAGGAGATATTTAATAGAGTGTTCTTGTTTTGGAGGCAGTGAGCCAGGTAGGAAGGAAATACAGTTGATCCTTAAAGAGTAAAAGTTTGAACTGCCTGGGTCCACTTATATGTGAATTTGTCTTTTCAACAAAAGCTGTAAATGTATTTCCTCTTGTTTTCTTAATAGCATTTTCTTTAGTGTACTTCATTATAAATATAGTCTGTAATACATATAACATACAAAATATGTGTTAATCAATTTTATATTAATGGTAAGGCTTCCGGTCAGCAGTAGGCTACTAGTAGTTAAGTTTTGGCGGAGTCAAAAGTCATTCGCCAATTTTCAACTACCTGAGGGACCGGCATGGCTAGTTTCCGCATTGTCCAAGGGTAAACTGTATTATTGATTGGGGGACATTGTTATAAGGATAGGTTTACCTAAGCAGTTTTTTCTCCCCTGATTCACCTCAATGCAAACAAAACCAACACTTAGTCACCATGTCCTCCGCTCAGGAGATTCCCAGGGTTAGCACTGTCACTCACCCCAGGAACCCTGTCTGCCTCTCTCTGCTCCTCTCCTGTTAAAGATCAGAGACTTCACTTTTGATAAGCTGTTAATCCCATCACACTGGCAAATTCAGTCATCTCCAAGCATACTTTTTGTACTAGCAGGGAGATGATCTTTGCAATGGAAATAAAAATATGTATTACTCTGGTTATATCTGAATGAATACCGCCACGTGAAATTGCCTTTAGTGCTCCCTGTAAGAGCTATTTTGCAGTTTCATGACCTGTGCTGATAATCAGCAGGTCTGATAAGCTTTACCTTCCTTATTGCTCTTCGTTTCAATGTTCACATCTTTATTATTCTTCTTAGGTATGACTTTTAGCAGAGCTCATTCTACACCTCATTTCACCTACATTTGCTGAAGCACAGGTAACTATTTCATTGCCTTGAATATCAGCACTCTGACCCAGTCATGTGCTACTTTGTTTAATGTTAGTAAAATCATGCCCATCTTTCACCGGGATCATCTGTCAGTATTTTACTTAAGGCACAGTTTTTGACATGTGCTGCTTAATCTTGATTCATTCTTGATGAAGGATTTTAAGTACTAAAGTTCAGTCTTGCAGGTTAGCAAAGTTCTCTAGTTATCAAAATAAGCTTTATATGATTAACTCTTAACCTGCCCTCTCTAAAACCTAACTGGGTTTTCTTGTCACACTATACCCTGCCTGTCTGCCTCTATGCACCTCTCCGTGATGACAGATCATAATTTCAATATTATGCTTACTGTATATATCCCCACTTGGCACCAAACGATGGCTGGTCAGTCAGTGATGGGTAAGATCCCACGAGAGGGACAACCCAAGTCAGAAGCGGTTGCGTGGGTGCCCGTGGGTGCCAGTGGGTACCCATGGGTGCAAGTGAGTGCCATGGGAGAAATCAGGGAGAGGAAAAAAGGGGCTGTAAACCCCTTCCTTCAGGTTCTGGCAGCCTGCCTGTGAAATGACCTATTGATGTGATAATACCTGTCTTCCCTGCATTCTTATCAGTAAGCCTTGGCAAAGGAAGCTTCTGCCTCTTAGAGGTGCATGACAATAACCTCATGGGGCCACTGGTAATGGCAGTTTGCAGGCATGGAAAATTAGGCCTGGAGATTAATTCATGGGTGTGAGACTCACAGACCACAGAAACTACATTGACCCTTGCTTAACAGTCAGGCCTGATTCTGGGCTCCAGTCCACGAGGCTGAAGTCCCCTGGTCCTGAACTGTTTTCTCTTCTATTTTGTGTGTGTCTCTCTCTTTTCCTTAACCTTTCACCGTCCCTTCTCCACTCCCACCTGCTCTGTCATGCAGGAACGTGACATTTTCTTAGCAAACATAGCTTAGAAGCAGGTAAGTTAAACCTCAATTGATGGTTTATGAATTGATGGTTCATGATAGATGCTGCTACCATCAATTGATGGTTCATGTCTGCTGCCCTACCTAGTGTCTAAGGAAGCAGGGATACCAGACACCTTTCTTTCTTTTTTTTTTTCTTTTTTCATATATATTTTTTTATTTTTCAGATACAGTTGACATACAATATTAATTTCACATGTAAAACATAGCAATTAGATAGCTATAGAACCTACAAAGCAATCACCCTGAAAAATCTCATACTGATCTGATACCATACATAGTTATTACAACATTATTGACTATATTCCTTATGCTATACCCTATATCCCCATGACTATTTTGTAACTACCAATTTGTGCCTCTTGTTTCCTTCCCATTTTCCACCCATCACCCGAACTCCCCTCACATCTGACAACCATCAAATGCTCTCTGTATCTGTGAGTTTGTTTCTGTTTTGTTGTTTATTTTGTTCTTTAGATTCCACATATAAGTGAAGTAATATGGCATTTGTCTTTATCTGTCTAACTTACTCCACTCAGCACAGTATCCTTCTGTGTCCATCTATGTTGTTGCAGATGGCAAGATTTCATTCTTTTTTATGGCTAAGTAATATTCCATTGTACAAGTTCTGACAATTACGTTTGCAAACTCATCCTAGAGAAAGCGCTACATACCTCATTGCTGAAGATCACTACAGTACATTCAAAGTACTCCCCTTGGGAATATATGCACCAACACCAGCACCTAGTCCACCCTTCAAAGGAATTTTGGAACTCTTTTTCTGGAATGGCCATCAGAGCTGTCATCATATTACCCTTGATATCCTGAGTGTCATCAAAATGTCTTTCTTTCAATATTTCTTTTATCTTTGGGTAAAGAAAGAAGTCATTGGGAACCAGATCAGGTGAGTAGGGAGGGTGTTCCAATAGTTATTTGTGTACTGGCTAAAGACTCCCTCACAGATAGTGCCATGTGAGCTGCTGCATTGTCATGATGCGAGAGCCATGAATTGTTGGTGAAAATGTAAGTTGTCTAACTTTTTCATGCAGCCTTTTCAGTACTTCCAAATAGTAAACTTGGTTAACTGTCCAGTTGGTACAACTTCATAATGAATAATCCCCCTGATATCACACATGTTAGCAACATATTGCCACAAGTTTGTGAAAGTAATTGTCAGGCATTTTGCACATGATTGTGTGCATGCATATGCGTGATTGTGCACACGCACATATTCAGGAATTTTAATTGGAATTTCACACAATTTATCAATGAAATTAAAATTTATATACATATATATATAAACCTATAGGGCTGGCGAGTGGCACGGTGGTTGGGAGCTGGCTTGGGACGCCAGCGGCCCCGGTTCGGGTCCGACATGTGAGGGCCAGTGACACTGCCCTCAAAAAAATAAAATAAATAAAAAACAAAACAAAAAAATACCTATATATAAATCTAGACATATAAAACTCTTTCTATAAAACTATATATATTTCAACTATAGTGATCTTTCCTTCCAAAAATGTGCCATGTCACTCTATTTAGCTGCCTGAAAATATTAAGGTTTCAAATTTTAAAAAATAGTACCAAGAATTAGACATAATTTAGGAGTGTGGCAAATCTCAGGGCTGGTTAATAGAAATCTCATAAACAAAGCTCCTTGTGGGCTTTTTGTGGGAAATAGATGCATTTGCCTCTACATCTGATTGGACAGCAATGGAAACATCATTTTGTTCCTCACATGCTCAATGGAACGTGAGCCACAGGCTCACAGTTTCAGGCTATTATGACTGAAGACAACTAGGAGAGGTTAGGATTTGCCAAAATCAGACATTTAATTAAAGATAATGTTAGAAACCAGAACTCTTGTGACTTCAGTAAGCATTTCCAGTGCCCAAGTCACTCATGCTTAATAAAAATGTATATATGTATTGGTGACTGACTAAATAAATGAATCAAAATTTCTTCCACAAGTCAGTTAATGTTTAGCATGGGTTTGTATAGATGTCACACCCATGATATATAAAAACTTCTTTGGTTACAAGAAAGTTAATACCAAATACATGGCAGATCTAGTGGTTTAAAAATAATTCTAGATGATACTTGCAACATCTAGAAATAGCTTTGCTTAAATAGAAGGCTCTTAAACTTATCAAATATTCTGAGTTTCTCAGTCAATAAAAAAGATAATTTTTTATCCAACTGTTTATAGGCAAGCCAATTTAAATGTTTTTAACCAAATACAGTCCATTGTATTATTCTGCATATCCAAGTAGAATTCTCCCAACTACTCTTTGAAAACTTTAAGAAGATAAATAGGTTCAGGATTAGGCCAAAATACATTACTACCTTTTTAATGTACTTTTATACTTAGGATGTAACAAAACATAAAGGATAGAAACTTGACTCCCCAGTTATGTCAAGAGAAGCATTGTTATATTCCTGTCCTTAGCATATGAAATCCACAATGCATATGAAACTCACAGTAATATACCACAAGGCATTCATTACAATGGTTAAAATAAGAAAGACTATGTACACCAAGTGTTGGTGAATATGTGTGATAACTGAAAATTTTATACATTTCCAGCAGGAGTTTAAGTGGTAAAGCCACTTGAGGAAATAATTTTTGTAATTTCTTTAAAAATTATACATGTATTTACCATATGACTCACCAAGCCTGCTCCTAGGCACTTACCAAAGAGAAATCAAAGACATATATATGTACACAGGAATTTACACATGCATGCTTAGAAAAGCTTTAATCACAATATTCAAAAACTGGAGACCAAATGTCCAACAATAGATGGCTGTGTAAACAAATTTTGGCAATATTTTTACAATGGATTATCACTTAGCAATAAATTAGAATGAAGCCCTGATACATGGAAGCACATGGATAATTCTCAAAGAACATTATGCTGAGCAACAGGAACCAAACATAAAGGAGTAAATACTGTATAAATCCATTTATATGGAATTCTAGATAAGGCAAAACTAATCTATAGTGTCAGGAAGCATATCAGTTTTTGCCTTGGGTTCAGGGTGTGTCTGAGGGTGCTTGGGGTGAGAGCAGATTTGATTGTAAGGATCGTGAGGAAAATTTTGGGGGGCATGTCCTGTATTTTGAATGTAATTATCAAATCTCATTGAAATGTACATTTAAAATGAGAACATTTTCTTGTTTGTAAATCACATTTCAGTAAAGTAAATTTAAATAGTGAATGCAAATTGGTTGCTAGGGAGAAGGGATAGATATGAAAAATGTAAACTTGTGAGCAGAGTTGCCTAGGGAGGAAAGCATATGGCATTTGTGGGAAGCAGTAGTGAGATCCATTTGCCTGGAACAAAAAATAAAGGAACAAGAATTGTTGCAGCACAAATTGAAAAGGTAAATAAAATTAGAACATGCACAATCATAAATATCAGAATAAGCATCTCAAATAGTATTTGTGAGCCAATGATGGGACATCAATTTATTTTGTTTGCCTTGCCTTGCCCTTCCCTTCCCCTTCCTAACATATGGTGTGAAATCCTCAAACGAGTGGATAAACAAGTCTCCAGCAAAGCATCTGAGGAAAAACACCATGCTTCTTCCTTAAATGGTAGGATGTCTTTGGCTTCTGATTTGCATAAGCTCCTTGTCCATCAAGTTGCAATGTTCATTTGTTTATATCATGTCAGCCTTCCTTGCAATTACTATCAGCAGAGCTCTTAAACATTGATTTTACACAACTGAAATGGAAGCAGGGTGTTCAGTTCTAGGCATGTCTTGAAAAAAGCAAAAGCATTGAGTAAAAATCAAGTATTTTCTCAAACACATACTTTTTCTCATATTCTTAGCTTATTTTATTTTATTTTTAGTTTCAGGCATACAAAACAACATAATGATTAGACATTTACACGCCTCACAAAGTGATAACCCCATCAAGTCTTCTACTCATCTGACATCATATATAACTGTTACAATACCATTAACTATATTCCCTATGCTGTACTCTAAATTCCATGACTATATATATGTATTTAATTATAGTTGGCATTCAATATTTTAGGCACTATTATTTTAGTCTTGATTTCTAAAATAGCTGTTGTGTGATTTGGATGGAAATATGAAGGTTTTGTAAATGACTTTTCTCAACTCTCAAGCTTAATTTCCATTTGAAGAATTATAAGGATTAGTCACATATACTAGAATTATTGCAAGGCTAAAAGATGAAGATTCTCTATAAAACCTATAAATCTGTTGAGTTCAATATTAGGCAAGACAATGTTGTTCTATCCATGTAGATAATTTGTATGATTTCATTTAACACTTGAATTTTCCACACTCATTTGCTTATTGTAAAGACTGTTATAAGAAATACATTAGTTACCTCAAATTTTGAGAGAAAAAAAAATATCCTGCAGAAATCCAGTTGCCAGATTTGAGTCTTGCTATTCATGTTTCTAAAATGAAGGAGAAAAGAGGTTTAAAGGATTTGGGGCTTTGGAAAAGCAGGAACTGCTTCTGCAGTCTCCAGTGAATTAGTCTTCTATTGGATTAACAAGCTATTAAAGCTTCAGATAAAGACATTTTCATATAAAGTCTTACTGGAAAAGTGCAATGTCAAAATTCAATTAAGAGTTCTCAGTACTACTGTTATTTAAGAGCTAAATTACTGTGTGTAATAAAACATTTTCCAAAGGTCTTAACAGAAATGATAAAACATTTAAAGAAATTATAGAAATATGTTGGTATATTGACATGATATAGAAATAGGATATCAATATAACTGTTATTTCTTTTAACTTCCCATCAAGCAAAAACTCCTTGCCTTCAGTCTAAACACTGCCAGTATTCATTCCTATTTGTGGCACTCCTGATAATTACTTCTTCTTAATGATTATTTTAGGACATTCTTATAACACTATTTATCCCACTTATAATTGAGAATTGGACTTTATAAAATAATTCAGGGGCCGGCCAAGGGGTGCATTGGTTAAGAGCTGGTTTGGGATGCCAGCGGCCCTGGTTTGGATCCCACATATGAAGGCCAGTGACACTGCCCTCTACAGCTAACAGCTCCACCTGGAGCTGGGCTGTGCAAGCCCCGACGACGGTGTAGGCTGCAGCCCCTGCTGCAGTGGGCTGCCATGGGCTACAGTGAGTGGCCGGCAGCCAGTGTGAGCGGCCAATAGCCACTGTGGGCGGCCCTCCAGAGGCGGGCGACCGATCTGCCTCATCGGTGAAGAGCACAATGAGGACGCCAACACAGGACAATGAAGCAACGTCCTCCGCAACTGGACTGAAGAACAAAAGGACAGCAACTTATCCATTCCCCTTCCCCGATTCCCCAACGCTGTTCCCCTCCCCCAATTTCCCAATGAAATCTTTTTTAAAAATAAATAAAAAATAACTCAGAAGCATTGTCTGGGGTAGATATGAAGAGATATCAGGATTTGGTTATTTTCATTCCTTCTCTCTGAAGTCTACATTCTACACTGTGGTGAATTTGCAGTCATTCCATAGTTATCACAATTGCTTTCTCCTAGGCAATAAAGGGGGGGGTGGGGGGAAAGCCAGAAGGAAACAGAATAAAACACTTAACGTTTGGAAATTGTAGAGATTCACAAACAGGCATTTGGGAGAGGGGAGAGCCTCGACTTCTGTTTTGTGATTATTCAGACTGAAGTCAGAGAGTTTGAGACTGAGTTTTGAATCCTACATTTCCTACTGAGTGTTACTTAGGACAATCTCAAACTCTTTGTCACCTACCGGTTGATAAAGGACTAACTATGCATAATAGGGTTTTATGAAGTTAAGGATAATTCTGTGAGAGCTCTCTGTAAAGTTTTAAACCAAATTAAACATGGCAACATCAGCAAAACCCCAAATATACAGAGACTTGAATTTGAGTCATGACCCCAGAATGTGTTGATTGCATGAGCTTGGCATGTTTTCTAAACTTCTCTGAGCCTCAGTTTTCTAATCACTAAATTGATGATAACAATCTCTATCTCATAGAGTAGCTGTGATGATTAAATGATAATCTATTTATGGCAACATGCAAAGTGGCTGGTTTTCCTCCGATAGCAATGCCAAATGTTGAA
Source organism: Aselliscus stoliczkanus (assembly GCA_033961575.1). Taxonomy (NCBI): domain Eukaryota; kingdom Metazoa; phylum Chordata; class Mammalia; order Chiroptera; family Hipposideridae; genus Aselliscus; species Aselliscus stoliczkanus. The sequence continues at coordinate 37,620,416 of CM066740.1, read as the reverse complement.
CATCAGCCCCAGGAATCAAATGGCTTCCCCTTCCATTGGTTCAAAAATAAATGCAAGCTCTTCAAACATAATTAAGGCAAAAAATATAGTCAAAGGTCTTTGAACTTCTCTAACAAATACTTCCTCCAGGTTTTCTCTTACAATTTTTATTTTTTGGCCAGAATAAATTATTTTTAATAATAAAACTAGTGTTTTTCATTATAATGTTCAATAATAAATGCTACCTGAATATATGAAGGGACCAGTATGCAAATATTTATGTATTCCCCTCAACTACTTTTCAAAAAATTTCCAGTAATTTATCTATGTACCTAAATTGATCATTCATTTCCCCCCTATTTTCTTCTGTTTCCTTCTGTTTCATATGCTCAGGAAACTGATCTGTTTTTTTTTCAATTGTTTAAAAATTATTTTCTAAATGTTTACAAAAGCTAAAAAAATTAAATCTTTACAAAAACTAAAAAATATTTTAAAATGAAGGCCGGCCGAGTGGCGCATTGGTTAAGAGCTGGCTTGGGATGCCAGCAGTCTCAGTTCGGATCCCACATATGAGGGCCAGTGACCCTGCCCTCTACAGCTAAGATGGTGAACACAGCTCCACCTGGAGCTGGGCTGCGCGAGCCCCAGCAACAATGTAGGCTGCAGCCCCTTCTGCAGTGGGCTGCTATAGGCTGCAGTGAGTGGCTGGCAGCCAGCATGAGTGGCCGGCAGCCAGTGTGAGCTGCCAGTAGTCGCGGTGGGCAGCCATCCAGAGGCTAGCGACTGAGCACAATGATAATATCAACATGAGCCAGTAAAGCAACTAGACTGAAGAACAAAAGGACAGTAACTTGTCTGTTCCCATTCCCAGATTCCCCAACGCTGTTCCCCTCCCCCAATTCCCCAATAAAATCTTTTAAAAATATATATTTAAAAATGAGATCAGCAGAACACACTTTTTAAAGTTATATTTCAATTAACCCATATTTCAATAAATCAATTAGTTGTAGAAGGTACTGTGTGCCGGGGCCGACAGCATCCTAGTGTCTGACAAGGCCACCTTGAAATAAAGATCCATGCTCAGCACTGGATGTCTGGGATGCTGCCTTATGGTTGGTCATGTAATATCTTCTGTCTCTATGAACCCATGTGCCTTTCCTCCACATCAGATCCTATAGGAGACAGTACCTTCACTGCATTTATGGCAAGTTCCTGGGGTACCCTGATGATAGCTGGCTGTGTAAGTCAATGACAGGGCAAGATTTCTTAAAAAGGAAACTCCCTAAGACAGGCTACAGTCCGAAGGGACCCCAGTACTGAGAAATAGGGGACTCAAGCCCCTTGGAAACTGAGGCTCGGGCCTCTGGTCACATGGACAAATCCTGTCTGTGAGAAATAGACAGTGTCTGTGAGAAACCGTCCTTGAGCTTACTTGCCTATGCAGCTGTGAAAGGTTTCCTCTGAGACCAGGAGACCAAGGTCTCTCGGCCAGGAGAGTTCTGATAAGACACAACTTACTGACCATGAGTTATTTTAATAAACAGCCTTGTTTTAACTCTTTGCTTTGTACATTGCTGTAGCAACAGATACTGAAGCTTTGACTGAGAAACAGATGTTACCCTCTATTACAATAACATGCAGCTCTTTGTAGGATAGGAAAAGTTTGAGACTCCTGTTGCTACTAAGTATTATAATCACATAGAAATAGTTTTTTGCCCTAAACTCAGCCACTGCTAGACTCTTGGCAATAACTCAAACATATGCTCTGTAAGGTAGTCATAGTAACCACTCTTTAGATGATAAATAAAATCCTTGAACAGGCCACAGTGTACCCTGGAAAGATACAATTACAAAAAGGTAAAAGTCCTGAGAAAGAGAAAACATCATGATCATGTGGAACATAATTTGTAATTGAGATAATAATCAGAAGCCCCTATAAAAGGGGCCAGGCTTTTACAATAAAGTGTGTGAGTATGTGACACTCCTGTGAACCTCTTTCCGGTGTCTCCATCTTTCTTTCTCCTTGCTGACGCCATCTCACCCGAGGGAACCCCTGGTCCTCGCAGGGGCTGGCCCCCCGCAACTGTGCTAAGTAAACCTGGTGAATTCAAAAAAGTATAGACCTCAGTATACTTACAATCTAATTATAAATTTAAAAAATACACCTATGATTCTCTAGAAATTGTTAGAAACATTATATTTCACTTATTTTTACCCTTACAATAATTCTCTAAAACGTGAGCTATTATACAAAATGGGGAAACTAAAGCTTAGAGAGATTCCATGCCTTGGAATACAATTAAGGTCATATAACTAAGGTCATATAACTAAGAAGAATAATAGGTGGAATTGGAATTGAACCCACTGTGACTCCATACCTTTTATTCTTTTAATTGTGCATGCTAACCCATGACTTCCATATGTTTTTTTAAAAAAACAATCTATTACTGCATTTGATTTGCTAACATGTTTTTAGGGATTTTGTCAATTTCATAAAAGATATGGGTCTCTAATTTTTTCTTTCTTGATAATGGTTTTGTCTCTCTTTGGTATCAAGGAAATGCTGGCCTCACAAAATGCACTGGGGCATGTTTTCCCTCTTCTGTTATGTGGAAAATTTGTGTGTCATCAGTATTATTGCTTAAATGTTGGATAGAATTCACAAATAAAGCCATCTGGACCTGGAGTTTTCTTTGTGGGATGATACTTAACTGTGACATCCACTTTTAAATAGGCATAGGGAAATTCTGGTTGTGTATTTTTTTACTTGATTAAATTCTGTTATTTTGTGTCTTTCAGGGAAAAGGCCTATTATAAGTTGTCAAACTTATGGGTTGTTCCTGATATTTCTTTTTCTTTTTCTTTTCTTTCTTTTTTTTTTTTTTGGTGAGGGCAGTGTCACTGGCCCTCACATGTGGGACCCGAACCGGGGCCTCTGGTGTCCCAAGCCAGCAATTAACCAAAGCGCCACTCAGCCGGCCTGTTCCTGATATTTCTTTACTATTCTTTCTAAATCTGTAGAATCGCAAGTGGTATGCCCTTCTTCCTGATACTGGTAATTATTTTTTCTACCTGTCTCTCTTCTCTCTCACACATACACAAACCTTATTTATTTTAGTTACTATGGATTAGTGTTTCCAATCTTCCTGATCTTTGTAAAGAACCAGTTTTTTTTTTAATTGATATTCTTTGTTCCTTTTATGTTTTATAAATCACTAATTTCAGCTCTTTTCATTACCATTTCCTTTGTTGTGCTTATTTAAATTTTAATTTGGTTTTCTTTCTCTAGTTTTCTCAAAAAGAAATTTCTGCAAATAAAAGTTCAAGTGATCTGAGCCCATTCTTTATTTCTGAGTTAAGTACTTAATGCTATTCATTTCCTTCTAAAGATTCCTTTGGCTTAATCACAAAGTTTTATACATGTGTGTTTTATTTTCACTTAGTCAAAGAATTTCTGTTTCCCCTTATCATTTCTTCTTTGTCCCATGGGTTATTTAAAACTGTGTTGTTTAATTTGCACATATATGGATATTTTCTAGATTCCTGTCTCATTGATTTCTAATAATTATATATGTTATTGTGAGAAAACATACACTGCATCATGTCTAACCACATAATTTTTAAACATACATCTCAGCATATGATCTACCATAAAAGTTATTTTATATACATTTGAAAAGAATCTGTCTTTGCCGATATTTGGTGATATTATTTATAAATATCAATTTGTTGTAGTGTTTTAAAAGTTCAAGTATTCTATATCCTTAGAGATTTCTGCCTACTTGTTACATTAGTTGTTGAGAGATAAGTGTTAAATTCTTCAGTTGTAACTGTGGATGGATCTATTTCTACTTTAAGTTATACCAGTTTTTGCTTCACAGGTTTGAAGCCCTGTTGTTAGGTGAAATTAAATTTGGATATTTTTTTCTCCATAAACTGTTCTTTGTTCTTTTTTTATGTCCCTCTCATCCTTGGTTATATTGCTTTTTGTGAGTCTTAACTTTATCTGATGTTAACATAGCCACCCCAGCTTTCTTTTGATTAGTGTTTATATGGTACATATTTTTCCATCAATTTCCATTTAATGTTGTGGGGGTTTTTTTCTATTGAAAGTGAATTTCTTTTTATTTTTTATTTTTTTATATTAGTTTCAGGTGTACAAAACAACATAATGATTAGACATTTATACCCTCACAAAGAGATAACAGCCCTCCAAGTCTACTACTCCTTTGATAGCATATATAGCTCTTACTATACCATTGATTATATTTCCTATGCTGTACTTTACATTCTGTGGGGGAAGATATATATATATATATAATTTGTAGTTGACATTCAATATTATTCTACATCAGTTTCAGGTGTACAGCACAGTGGTCAGGCATCTACACAGTCTATGAAGTGATCCCCCAAATAAGTCCAGTACCCATCTGACACCCTACATAATCTATACAACGTTATTGATTGTATCCCTCATACTGTATGTCACATCCCTGTGACTATTCTGTGACTAATTTGTACTTTCTAATCCCTTCACCTTCCCATCTCCCACCTCCCCTCCCATCGCTAGATGGTTGCTAAACCGTCAGTTTTTTCTCTATATCTGAGTCTATTTCTGTTTTGTTTGCTCATTGATTCTACTCTTCAGATGTCACATATAAGTGAGAGCATATGGTATTTGTCTTTCTCAGTCTGACTTATTTCACTAGGTGATATTCTCTAGGTTCATCCAGGTCATTGCATATGGTAAGATTTCATTCTTTTTTTATGGCAGAGTAATACTCCCTTGTATAAATGTACCACAATTATTTATCCAATTGTCTATTGATGGGCATTTTGGTTGTTTCCATATCTTGGCTATGAATAGCACTGCAATAAACATAGGGGCGCATATATTTTTTCAAATTAGTGTTTTGGATTTCTTTGGATAGATACCCAGGAGTTTCTTGTACACAGCACATACTTAGGTATTATATTTTATTGAGTGTGATAATTCTGCTTTTAATCGGAGTTTGGTATTTGTCCAATATTTTCTTCCTTTCTTCTTTGTCTTTATTTTGATTGGGTGTTTCTACTAATCTATTTTATCTCCTTGTTGGCTTTTAAACTGTTTCTCTATTTTATTTGTAACAGTTGTTAGAGGTTCTTTAAAATTTACTTTTAGTTTATCACACTGTACCTTCAAATACCAATCACATACAGTATTAGAATCTGACAACACTGTTTTTGTCTCTTCACACTTAATCTTTGTTATTGTCAACATTTTACCTCTTTATATGCTGCAACCCCTATAAAAAGATTGTTTCTATCTTGTTTTAAACAATTATCTTGTATACGATTTAATCATAAGAATCATTGCATTTTTATTTATTTATTTAATTACTTTTTATTTTTTTATTTTTTTGAGGGCAGTGTCACTGGCCCTCATATGTGGGACCCAAATCGGGGCCGCTGGCTTCCCAAGCTAGTGCTTAACCACCGCGCCACTTGGCCGACCCAGCATTTTTAAATATTCTCCAGTTTTTTCGTTTCTCCCACTCATTTTTTTGTGTATGTGGATTTAAATTTCTATCCGGTTTCACATTTCTTCTACCTAATGAACTTTAAATTTCTTAAAATTCAGGTCTCGGGAGTTGTTCATCTGAAAATTTATTTCCTCTTCACTTTTGAAAGATATTTTCACTTGGTATATAAATCTGGATTGATAGGTTTTCTTACTTTTTCCCTCCCATTTTTAAAGCTACCAAGCCATTGTCATCTAGCTAGCATTGTGTCTCACAAGGATTCTGCTGACATTGTTATCTGGGTTCTTTATTCACAGTATACCTTCAAGGTTTTCTCTTTAACTTCTGTTTTAAGCAGTGTGATTATTATATGCCTAGCTATGATTTCCTTTATGTTTATCTGTTTTGGGTTTTTCTGACCCTCTTGGACTTGCAGTTTTTTACTTTCAATGAGTTTTTTATTGTGACAAAGAAAATAGGTCACCCTGCCTATTTGACCCAAGTTAAATAACTGTGTGCTCCCATTAGTATGCCCAGACAATCAGGATCCATTACTAGTTTGTCACATTTATGGGCTATTATCTCTTAAAATAGTTCTGTCCTGATCTCACTCTCTTTATTTTCTAAGATTCCAATTTACATGTGTGAAATAGTTTGATAGTATCCCCGTTTTAGATGCTCTATTCAGTTGATTATCATTTTTTGTATCTCCCAATTTGCATAATTTATATTAAACTATCTTAAAGGTTAGTGAGTCTTCCTGGAACTTGTCAATTTTATTGCTAAGCCTGTCAGCGGAATATTTCATCTCTATAACCTTTTCATTACTTGAGTTTCTCATAGTTTTTTAATAGTTTCTATTTCTCTGATGAAACTTTCCATCACATGCATATTGTTCACATTTTTTACTGTACCCTCAAATATATTAATCATAGTTATTTTAAAGTGTCATATATCTCAAATAGCTGAGCGATCTCTGGGTCTGGTTTTATGGATTCACTTATCTCTTAACAATGGCTCTTTTTTTTTCCTTGCTTCTTTTGTCTCAAATTTTGGAATACATTTTAGACATTGTTATTAAAAGAAAGTAGAGACTGAGTTAAATAATACTTACATGCAGAAATAGGTCTCTCTCCTTTAGGCCATCAGTATAGAAGTTTGAGTTAATCTAGTCACTAATTGTTTGGATTTAGGTTTTGTTTTTGCTATAGTTTCCTTCAGACTAACTTCAAATTTCTCCAACAGTGGACTGTTGCTACTCTGTGAGTTTTGAGATATAGGAATATTTTTCTAACTGCTATTGCTCAAACCTCAGCTTTGGATAAGCTCAGCATATCTGACCTAAAGAAGTTCTCCATGCTCTTAAGTCTTTCCCAGAGGTAAGCTACTATTGCTTTTTACTTGGTTCATGAAAAGGTTCATAGTGGGACTAGGGCATTTTCTCAGTTCTCCTGTACTATATTCATGTTTTTTCATACCTTGTACACCTGAGCCCCAGGAGTGAATTTTACTGAGCATTCTTAAACTTTGTCCCTGTGAAGAGTTTTGGGCATAAGTTTTTTGCTCTTTCTTCAGTGATAGCAGAAATCTGCATTGTATCATCAGAGAATCCTGGGTACATGAAGGTTTCCTGACATTTGCACAGTAAAAAACTCCTTTGCTTATTTATATTTCTTCCCAAGTGAGAGAAGGATGAAGACAGGGAAGGAGGGTTTGTTGCCACACCCCAGCAATAGTCATTATTTTACTTATGTGAAAAAATGGGCCAAGATACTGAATAAACTCTGGCTTATCACCCAATCACTATTTGCATGTCTGCTTCACTAAGGCATGCCAACTCAGCCTCTTTTCTGTCCCTAATCTTTGTGAGGCCCTGCCAAAAATCTGTCAAATAGGTGCTAACTCCTATTGTGTCTGGCACTCCCAGCAATTCTCAACTGTCAGGCAAGCTCACACTTAACCTTTAAGGATTTATTAAATTTTTACTTTTTTCTTCTACTTGCTTTTATAACTGTTATCTCTTTCTCTCACTCTCTGACTAAAAGAGACACAGTTATATGCTCCATCTCGCCTCTCCCCTCATGGGATCTTATTCTTTGAAATTCAGTTCAACTTATTGTTTTGTGTCCTTGGCTTGCTTGTGAGCTTTAAAGCATTTGGCTGTATAGGTTACCCAAATTTTACATTTAGTAGTGTGCAATCTCTTGCAACATTCTACATTATAACCACAAGCAGAATTTTGAACATAGGTCATTTGGAATATAGTTTAGACTACCCTCAGAATAAAAAGTATTTAAAAGCATATTGAATTCTAGTTAGTATGTGTATATATTCATATTCTCTTGCTCTCCTTTTACAGTGAAATAACAATTTATAAATACAGAGGAAATGATACAGTTTAAAATTCACACTTTGGCAATCAACACACTAATTGGTTGAGAAAAGGAATGTAAATTAATGCTAAACCTTATGGGTGAAAGTTTGAGGAACCAGATACAGTCTCAAAATATCTCCCCAGGAAATGTTTATAAATTACAAAAGCAAAAATAGAAAGACCTGGCAAAACACCACCTAAAGCATGTGATTAAAGTTGTCATAATAGCATTAAAACAGAATATGTACCTCCTGGCGAGACTCACTGAAAATGACATACCATTTCTGTGATAATTCTGCCAAATATGAATTACTTGAATCTGATCATGAGGGAATATTAAATCCACTTATTGGATATTCTACAAAATAACTGGATGTCTCTTAAAAACTGTCAAAGACAAGAAAGACAAAAAAAAAAAAAAAAAGACTGAAGAACTGTTCTAGATTATAGGGGGCTAAAGTGGCATGACATTAAGTGAACCACAGTTCCTGAACCACAATAACTTTTTTTTGCACTAATTAGACATTATTGGTTAAATGAATTTGGTTTAATTTTAATAAGAACCGTAGTTTCCATGATAGCATCATATCAATAATTTTCTGATTTTGATTACAACATGGTGGTTGTGGAAGAAAATGACTCTTTCTTTAGGAAATATACAATAACTTATTGGGATAATTAGGTGTCATATTTGCAACTTATTCTCAATGGTTCAGAGAAATTTATTCACTTATAGATATGAAAAGATAAAGAAAATGTAGGAAAATAACTTTGGGAATCTAATTGGTGGTTATAAAGAATTTCATAGCCTTTTCTTAAAATTTTTCTGTAAGTTTGCAGTTATTTTACAATGGTAGATATCACTAAGAAATTTTGTTCTATGTTTTCCTTTGCTTTTATGTCTTTTACTACCAGCTTTATTGGGATATAATTGACCCATGACATTTTGTAAATTCAAGTTCTACAAAGCGTTGTTTTGATTCATTTATGTATTTGTAAGATGATTCCCACCTTAGCATTAGCTAATACTTTCATCCAGTCACATAGTTATTTCTTTTTTGAAGTATGAACACTTAAGATCTTTCTTAGCAAAATTCAAGTATATAATATAGTGCTATTAACTATAATTTCTATAGAGATTCCCAGAAGTTATTCATCTTATAACAAGAAATTTGTACTCTTTGACCTACATCTCCCCATTTCCCTTGCCCCCCAACCCCTGGGAACCACCATTCTCTATTTCTGTGAATTCAACATTTTCAGATTCAACATATAAACAATACAATGTAGTATTCGTTTTGCTCTGTCTGGCTTATTTCTTTTAACATAAAGCCCTCAATGCTCATCAAAGTTGTTGCAAGCAGCAGAATTCCCTTCTTTCTCACAGATGAATAGTATTCCAAAGTGAAATTGCTGGTTTACATGATAGTTCTGTCCTGTTTTTCTTTTTTTTTTTTTTTTTTGAGGAACCTCCATATTGTTTTCCATAGTGGCTATACCAATTTGCATTCTCACTATCAGTGCAAAAGTGTTCCCTTTTCTTCAACCCACATCAACACTTGTTAGCTCTTGTCTTTTTAATGATAGCCTATCTAATAAGAGTGAGGTAATATTTCATTGTGTTTTTTATTTGCATTTTCACAATGATTAGTGGTGTTGCAGACTTTTTATGTACCTGTTGGCCGTTCAAATATCTTTTTTATTTAAACAGGTTGTTACTTTTTTGTTTTGTTTTGTTTGTTTTTGCTTTAGAGGTGCATGAGTTCTTTATATATTTTGGATATTAACCCCTTATACATATCACTTGTCAATATTTTCTCTCATTCTGTAGGTTGCCTTTACATTTTGTTGATGGTTTCTTTCCCAGTGCAGCTTTTTAGTTTAATGTAGTCCCACTTATTTGTTTTTCTTTTGTTGCTCCTGCTTTTAGTCATATTCAGGCAATTGATGTTGAGATCAATGTCAAGGAACATTTTCCTTATGTTTTTTTCCTAGGAGTTTTATGGTTTCAGGATTTAAGCTTAAGGCTTTAATTCATATTGAGTCCATTTTCATGAGTGGTATAAGATAAAGGTAGAATTTCATTCTTCTGCATGTGGTTAATCCAGTTTTCCCAGTACCATTTGTTGAGGAGATTATCTTTCCCCATTGAGTGTTCTTGGCTCCCTTGTTAAATATTAGTTGATTGTATATGTGGGGAGTAATTTTTGGGCTCTCAGTTCTGTTCCATTGGTCTTTGTATCTATTTTTATAACAACACCATTCTGTTTTAATTACTATAGCTCTGTACTATAGTTTGAAATTAGATCGTGTGACACCACCGGCTTTGTTCTTTCTCAGGATTGCTTTGGTTATTTGGGGTCATTGGTGGCTCCATACAAATATTAGGGTTGTTTTGTTAATTTCTGTGAAAAATACCATTGGAATTTTATTGGGGATTGTATTGAATCTACAGATAATTTTGAGCAGCATAGACATTTTAACAAATTTACAAATGATTTTGAGCAGTATAGACATTTTAACAGTATTAATTCTTCGGGTCTATAGAAAAGGGGCATCTTTCCATTTGTTTTGTGCATTCTTCAATTTTCTTTAAACAAAGTCTTGTAGTTTTCATTGCATAGTCATCACACTTCGTTGGTTAAATTTATTCTTAGACATTTTATTGTTTTGATCCTACAGTGAATAAAATGATTTTATTTGTGTTTTTTAAATGTTGTGCTATTAATATATAGAAATGTAACTGATTTCTGTGTTGATTATATATCCTGCAATTTGAGTGAATTCATTGGTTAGCTCTAATAGTTTTTTTTTTTTTTTTGGTGGAGACTTCATTTGCAAAGACAATTTTTTACTGTTTTTCCTATTTTGGTGCCTTTTATTTATTTATTTTTCTTGCCTGATGGATCAAAGACCTCCAGTTCTGTTTTGAATAGAAGTGGCAAGAGCAAGGACTCTTGTCTTTTTTCCTGATCTTAGAGGAAAAAGTTTTTAACATTTCACCATTGAGCATGATGTTGGTTATGAGTTTGTCATAAATGGCTTTGATTTTGATGAGGTATGTTCTTCTGTCCATAACAAATTAATTGACTGTTTTTAACTTAACGTATGTGTCTTTTAAAATGTCTTTTTAAAACATCTATTGGTATGATCATATACTTTTTATTTCTCTTCTATTAATGTGCTGTGGTGTCTCAGATTTATTGATTTGTGTATGTTGAACCAACATTTCATCTCAGGGATGAATGATACCTTTTAATGTGTGGTGGAATTCAGTTTGCTAATATTTTGTTGAGAATTTTTGGAACTATACTTATCAGGGATATTGATCTGTAATTTTCTTGTCGTATCCTTTTCTGGTTTTGGTAGCAGGTTAATGCCGGTCTCGTAAAATGAGTTTGACGTGTTCCCTCATCTTCTATTTTTTTAAAAAGTTTGAGATGTATTAACTATTAATTCTTCTTCAAAAGTTTGATAGGATTCACCAATAAAACCATCTGGTCTAGGGCTCTTTGTGTTGGGAGGCTTTTGATTATTGATTGGTAAATTGGTCTGTTCATATTTTCTATTTCTTTATGATTCAGTCTTAGTAGGTATATGGCTCTAGGAATTTACCCCTTTCTTTAGGTTATCTACTTTGTTCATACTATTCTCTCATGATTCTTTCTATTTCTGTGCTATCAGTTGTAATGTCTACTCTTTCCTTTCTGATTTTATTTGATTTCTCTCTTTTTATTTCTTAGCCTAATTAAAGGTTTGTCAATTTTCCTTTTCAAAAACCAAATCTTAATTTTATTGATATTTTCTATAGTTTTTCTGGGCACTATTTCATTTATTTTTGTTCTTATCTTTATTATTTCCTTTCCTGCACTAAGTCTGCGCTTAACTTGTTCTTCTTTCCCTAGTAGTTTGATATGTACAGCAAGGTTATTTATTTGAGACATTTCTTGTTTCCTTTTTTTTAAAAAAAAAAAATATATATATATATATATATATATATATATATATTTTTTTTTGTTTTGTTTTGTTTTGTTTTGTTTTGTTTTTCTTTTTTTTTTCTTTTTTTTTTTGAGGACAGTGTCACTTGGCCCTCATATGTGAAACCAAACCGGGGCCGCTGGCTTCCCAAGCCTGTGCTTAACCACCGCGTCACTCGGCCGGCCCTGAGACATTTCTTGTTTCTTAATGCAGGTGTTTATAAACTTACCTCTCATAACTGCTTTTGTAGCATTCCATAGGTTTTGACATGTTGTGTTTCCATTTTATTTATGTCAAGATACTTTTTTGCATTCCCTTTTGATTTGTTCTTTGACATATTGGTCAGGCGTGTGTTATCTAAATTCCACATAGTTGTAGATTTTCCAGCTTTCCTCTTATTATTGATTTCTAGTTTCATATTACTGTGGCCAGAAAAGACACTTTCAATCATCTCTAATTTGCTGAGACTTTTTATGTCCTATCAAATGGTCTATCCTGGAGAATTTTCCATGTGCATTTGAGGAGAATGTGTATGCTGACTGTTAAGTGACATGTATGTAATTATCTGTTAGGTCCATTAGTTCTAATGTATTATTCAAATACAAGGTATTTTTGATTTTCTGAATGATTTATCTATTGCTGAAAGTCATTATTGAAGTCCCCTACTATTATTGTATTATCTATTTCTCCCTATTAAGCAAATTGTTAGAATTTGCTTAATAAATTTAGGTGCTCTGATGTTGGGTGCATATACAGAGGGTGCCAAAAATATATGTATACACATTTTAAGAAAGGAAAAAAACTGTATTAAAATTGTAATATTCAATATATACCAATAACAAAAGATGAATATAGTCATGATCATTTTTTGGCAACTCCAGGACATTTACAGTTGTTATATCTTCTGGGTGAATTGACCTATTTATCATTACATAATAACCTTCTTTGTTACCATTTTTGACTTACAGTCTATTTATCTATAAGTATAGCTACTCCCACTTTGTTTTGGTTTCCACTTGTATGGAATAGGTTTTTCCACTCCTTCACTATGAGAGTATGTGTGTCCTTAAAGCTGTGTTGAGTCTCCTATATGCAATGTATACCTGGGTCTTATTTTTTATCCACCTACCCATTCTGTGCCTTTTGACAGATGAAGTCAATGCAGTATATTGAAAGTTATCATTGGTAGGTAAGGACTTAATATTATGGCATTAGTAACTGATATCTGTTTGAGTTTTGGATGTTTGTTTGTGTTTTGTTTTTGTTTCTTTTTTTCCTATATTTCTGCCTAGCTTTGTAAATTGGTGATTTTTTTTTCATGGTGGTATGCTCTGTTTCACCTTTATATTTTGTTCTTCTAAATTTCTGCTTTGTGGTTACCATGAGGCTTCAATAATACATCTTATAGATAAAAGAGTTCATTTTAAGCTGATAGCAACTTAACCTGGATTGTCTACAAAAGCTTCACCCTTTTACTCCTCTGTTTTATATTTTCGATGTCATTATTTATGTCATTTTGTTCTGTATATTTGTTTACTAATTATAGTAGCTATCGTTATTTTTAAAACTCCTTGATTAAGGAAGGGATTTGGTAGGTGGAGTCTCTGTGTAGAGGCTGAGGAGGTATGAAGAAAAGCAAAATTTGACATTCTTTATTGAATTAAGGTTGTTCTGACCTCTAATTCTAGCATCTACAAAAGTCCTCTGACTTACAAATTATTTGTCAGTTCTTGATAAACTGCCTTACCTGTATTACTTGCATATGCCCTTAAAAAGCAAATTTTATTCATCCATATATTTTTCCAGAGGTTCTTCTTGTTCCTTCATAACCATAAAAAATATATTCTTGGTATATAGATCACTCATATCCTGAAGTATATATACATAGAATTTTAAAATACTTATTGTGTATCCTTAGTAAAGCCCATATGACTTAGGTCATACGGCTTTGTTGTAATATGTAAACAATATTGATTTACAACAGTTGATTCATGCTATTCTAAAAGGTTCATTTGGGTAGTTAAATTTAACATGTATTACGTTTTCCTTTCCCTTTTCACACCTGGATTTTTACTTTTGTTTATAAAATATTCTTTTCAACTCCTGAGAACTATTTCTAAGCTCTTAAGAATTTCTCTCTGATTTTTGTTTTGTATAAAGCATTGATAAACATGTACATAGATTATTAAAATTCAGTACTAAAAGCATTTATGTACCCACACTGGAGACACAGACATGAATAAGATGCTAAAATTAATATTAAGAATCTCACAGTCCATCCTGGGTGAAGGGAAAGAGAGACGCAGTCCACAAATAACTACGATGTAAGCCCATGGTGATAAATGCTATAAAACAACTATAAACATTTCCTGTGGTGGCAAAAAGGGAAAAGTGACTGATGGATTGAGATTATGGATATTAAGAAAAAAGTCTTGCAAAGCATATGGCATTTGAGTTATGCCTTTAAGGATAGCTATCAAGAAGGCAGAGAAGGGAAAAGGCTATTTTTGGCAGAGAAAGGAAAGAATCAAAGACCTAAATTGCATGTTTTATTCAAGGGGCAGGGAATAGCATCCTGTTTCTGGAGGATAGAAAGTTTAGGAGAAGGAAAGCTGTTGGAGATAGCAGATTCTAATTATGAAAGGCATCGAACATGATACTGGAATTTAATTTCAATCACTAGGAAATGAGAACCTACATAAATTTAATACATATCATGGAAACTAGAGAGAATATCAGTATCATATTTATGCATTTTGAGAACTCACTGCTAAGCTTCTGAAAAGTATATTTAATAAAGTATAGTTAATGTATGGTGGTAAAACAAATTATTTGATTCTCAAAAATAGATAATGTAAGAGATATTGTTCATCTAGACCAGGGAAGTGGTTTTAAAAATGTAGGTTAGTTGCATATTGTTGAGATAGTTCTGTGAAAGAGCTGGCTGGTCTCCCTTTGACTCCATAGATGGAGGACTCCATGTTTTTATAGCTTTAGAGAACAAGTAAATGGAGATATAATAACAGAATTTAGGACTACAGAAAAGGGAAGAGGTGTGAGGAAACACAATGAATTTGATTTGAACATTATGGTAGAGTCTTTGATATGGGTTACAGAGCTAGCCACCTATCTAGTCTACATTTTCCAGAATCTCTTGCAACTAAATGGACCACATAACTGATCTTTATATATAAAGGAATATAGAATAATGATGTGTACTACTTCCAGGCCTGACCCAAACATCCTCCTGTACATATTTCTTGTCCTTTCTTGTTCCTTCTCTTTCTGCCACTGAATGCAAGTGACTATGCTGCCCTAGAAAGAGTAGACAATGCCTCAGTTTATGGATGAGGTATGTGAAAAACAGGCATACTTATCTTGGATTGTTAAGTGATCAGTAAATAAACCTCTATTGTTTTTAAGACATTAGGGATTATGTTGATTTTGAAGCTTAGCCCAACTGAATTCAGATGTATTGAGTTTAAAATTCCAATACACAGTATATATAGTACAATGTTCCATTAGAGATAAATAAGTGAGGTCCCAAGATTACACAAAGGAGAAGCACCTAACTCAGAATGAGAAGGCTGAGAAACTTCCCAAAAATTTATTTTAAGTTGAAATAGGGAGTTTGGTGAGCTAGAAAATGATTGGGACACTCCTGAGACTAGGAGTCATAAGGCCAAGCTTTTTGTGAATTTTGTTCCTTGCCATTTTCATTCTTGAAAGCAGAGATATCAATTAAATAGTCTTACTGAGATGTATTAGTTGTATTAGTTTGATTAAAGGTTAATTATTTGCTTATGAGGTAGAACTATAAGCAGGTTTGGTTTTTTTTTTTGCTCATAGGATTAAGTAGGTTTTTACTTAATACAGCCTTAATATGGGTAAACTTTAAGCAAGCTTCATTTCAGCCACCTATGCTCCCAGACTAAGTGGTGACGCAAGTACAAGTTCCCTAAACCAGAAAAAAAAAAAAAAAAAGTCATTTCTCACCACTCCAATAAAGGAACTACAGAGGCTGTCAACATAGAAGGGGAAGAAAAAGTATTTTGACAACTATGATGCCAAAAGAAATCGAATTTTCCCTCATTTTGTCAGAGGACAAAAAGTACTTTCTAGTGAGTGCAAGAATAACAGCACAGACCAAATTCATCTTCTATTAACTGAATTAGCCTCGTTTGAATTTTGTATAAATTTTTAAACCAAGTTTTTAATTCCAAATATGGGAAAACAGATAGACATGTTATTGGAATTACATTAAAGCTATGTATCAGTTTTTGTGGGACTGATATTTTTATAGTATTGAATCTTTCAATAAACACCACAAGTTCCTATATTTAGGCTAACTTTTTATATATATATATATATATAGAAAGTAGTGGTTCTCACTAAGGACAGTTTTATAGTGGTGCTATTGAAAAATATCTGAAGTAGAGATACTGTACATACTTTATTAGATTTATTTCTAGAAGTTTTACTTCTTTATCTATTGTAAGATGGTCAACATTTTATCTACTTAATTGATAATTTTAAAATGTCACTTCTAGTTGCTTATTGCTGAAATTGACATGCAATTGATTTTTATATATTTATCATATCTTTTATTCAATAACCTTGCTAAGTTCACTTATTAATTCTAAGTTTATTTGTTCATTCTTTTGGATTTTCTTTATTCACAGTCATGTCACCTATCAATAATGGCAGATCTGTATCTTTCTCTTTTTTTTTAATTTTTTTTTTGAGGGCACTGTCACTGGCCCACATATGTGGGATCCGAACCAGGGCTGCTGGAGTCCCAAGCCAGCTCTTAGTCACCACACTGTATCTTTCTCTTTAATTCTTATATAAATTATCTCTTTTTCATGTCTTATAACACTGGTTTAAGATCTTTAGTACAATGTTTCTAGACGTGTTACAAGCTCAAAATTAGATAATGGAGTTTATTTCACAAATGAGTACAGAAACTTTTCAAATACTATTTATACATCTACCAATGTAATCATATGATGTTTATCCTTTATTACTTTAATGTGCTTAGTAAATATGTACATTTTCTTATATAAATTAGTTTTTCCAGACAATTGGATGTTACATATTTAATTTTAAAATTAGAATCAAAATCCACTAAAATACTTCCCATGGAAGATTTTCATCTACATTACAAATTTTGGCTTCAAAATCACATAACATTGGAAATATTTTAAACACGCATTTTATAAAATGCATTTTTCTAAGGATAGTTTCTCTCACATTTACTTTTTTGCTTATTTTCAAAAAGTTAGCTTTAACTCTAAGATAAAGTGTTACCTTTCCTGATTGACTATCTAAAACTTTGATCATACATTTTCTTGGCAAGTCTGAATAAACAAGTATATCATGGACTGCCAGTAAATAAATATAATTTGATAGCACTGTTATAGAGGGCAATTTGTCTACATTGATCAAAATTACTACTGTGTTTCCCCCAAAATAAGACCTAACCAGAAAATAAGCCCTAGCATGATTTTTCAGGATGCTTGTAATAGAAGCCCTACCCCAAACATAAGCCCCAGTAATAGAAGCCCTACCCCAAACATAAGCCCCAGTTAAGATCGTCAGCCAGACATGACTGTTTGAATAAATGTAGATGTTTGTACATGAATAAGTGAATAAATGTAGATTGTTGGAGCAAAAATTAATATAAGACCCAGTCTTATTTTGGGGGAAACATGGTATGTTTACATCCTTTAACTTAATAGTTTCACTTTTGAGAATTTAAACAGTAAATCCACTTAATGTATTTTCAAAATAATATACATAAGTCATTGCAGCTGTATTTGTTATCTCCAAATAACTCGTGTATCAGGATAGGCTACGTTATATGAAAGTAACAAACACCACCAAAATCTTAATGATTTAAAATGGTAACGTTGTATTCATTACTCACCCTACATGTTCAGTGAGGATCTTTGCATAAATACCTCTTAAATAATTCTCCCACTAGAATCAAGCTTCTAGGACACTTACAGTCTGGAGCATTGAGGGCTGCAGTGACAGAAGACAAAAAGAGAATATTAAGGTATGCCCTATGATAAAAAGATTCTGACTACATCAAATCTATTCACATTTCCTTGTCCAAAGCAAGGTTTATGGCCAACTTTGGCCCTAATAAGAAAAGGAAATCAAACATAGTTCTATTATATTCCATGGTAGGAAATTAGTGACCTGTAATTGTATCTACCACGGTCTGCTTTTCAGATCAGCATGTCTTCGGTTCTTTCCCCCTCTCACTTACATACTCACCTCCTCCACAGGGAAACTTCCCAACATGCACCTAGTCACTGCTTTGAGCTCAAAGCCTTAGATCTCAGTCATTCCAACAATTCATCAAATCCGGGCACTGTCTGCCAAACCAACTGGATACATAGTAGTGAAACAAGACAGCATACCTGCTGTGAACAGTTCCATCCAGATGGAGAAATATTAGGAACATACAACAATAACTCTCTATTGGTATTTAGCAATGCCAATTTATGCTGGTTGTGTACAGAAATGAGCTTCTATCCTGGCAGTGGGAAATAATTCTTGATAGGGCTCTTGTTTTGTCTTCCGAAGAGGATTCCCAGCCCATTCTTCTTCATGGTCCTTGAGTCCACACTCTGGGAGTTCATTCTTCTTCTTTTATTTTTTAATTAAAGTTTATTGGGGTGACAATTGTTAATAAAGTTACATAATTCTGTAATACATATTTATACATCACATTGTGTGTGTTCCATCACCATATGTTTGATCCCTTTTACCCTCATCTACCATCCGCTTCACCCTTTACCCTCTGGTAAACACTAAACTATTGTCTGTGTCTATGAGTTTTTGTTTGTTTGTCTTGTGCCTTTGTTGTTTTCAGTTTTATATCCCACATATCACTGAAATCATATAGTTCTGGGCTTTTTCTGTCTGACTCATTTCACTTAGCATAATAATCTCAAGTTCTATCCATGTTATCGCAAATGCACTATTTCATCTTTTCTTATGGCAGAATAATATTCCATTGTGGAGTTCATTCTTTTGCCATTATCTTTCTAAACTACACCTGAAGAGGACATGTGACAATATAACTTTTTAAAGTGGTAAATAGCTTTCTCAGCCCACTTTCTGCCCACAGAGTTGGAAGCACAATAGTCTATTTTAGTCCAGGCTCGTGTGTCTCTTGAAAGTATAATCTCTCAAATAATTTATTGGCCTCATATTTATTTGATTTCAATCAGCATATGTACAAACAGCCACATACACAATATCTTCTCAAGACATAAACTTAATTTCAGATTTCTTGAGTTGTCAGGCTTTTATTTTTAACAAAGTCACATTCTTAGTCTTTTTCACTAAATCATCTCTCCAATGAAAAGAATGTACTGCCTGCCACTTAATCTGTTCAGATATTTTAACAATTGTTACATGATCTTTTCTACAAGGCTGATTTCAAAGACTTAATTTTTCCTTTCACTACTAGAAATCAAGATACAATTTCCTCTTGCAATCCTCAAGTCCTAACTTTCAGGACTGCCTCTCTTCCTTTTAATGTATCCTATCAAACTGGCCGTTTCTGCCCTGGGTTTATCTCTTTTTGTAATTCCTTTTCAAATACAGTCAACAGGAGACAAGTCACTACTAGTATTCTGTTTTCCAACCCTTTTACTGAACTATAAAGGTCATTATTGACTTTCCAAGTTATTGTAGATTAACAGGCAGTTTTATCACTATTCCTCCAAAGCATACTGTAGACCTCCGGCCTTCCAGCTTTAACAACACTTTTCTTGCCATTGAATTCCTAACCAGAATGCCGATAAATGTAATTTCTATATTATGGTAGCACACAAACTTCGGTACCATTTTTCAGATCAACCATGATTGTCTAGGTAATGTTACAGTAATAAATGAAAATATTCTTCATGGATTTTAGCAACAAAAGCCTCTCATTTCCACGAGGTATTTAGTATGGGTCCTAATTATCCTACACCGTCTAGATCCCAGGTTGAAAAAGGCAGAAACATCCGGAATTATACTGGTTTTATTGCCTGGTTACGAATGAGAAGGAAAGGGAGGGGGAAAACAGAACATGGAAAAGCATCAACTGCCTCTTAAAGTTTCTACCATAAGTAACTTAATGTCACTGTCACTCATATTTCATCAGTCAAAACAAGACAGGGCCAGGCCTTCCTTCACAGGGACAGAAAAGTATGATCTCTGGAATGAGAATGGATATTGGTAAATACTTTCAAAACCCACCACAAATTCACCAAGAGAATTATAAATTAATTATGGCATTCCATACAAAAGCATACCTAGGAGCTATTTTTTTTAAAAAAAGAATGAATATGTACTGTATGTATTAATATAGAAAGAGTTCCAAGATGAGTGTTATTTGAGTTCCAAGATGAGTGTTATTTGAAAGAAATTAAAGTTTTGAGCAATATGAATAATATTTTACTCTTGTGTAAAAAGAAAGATAAAAATACATATTCCTATTTTTATGCAATCATAAAGAAACCTAGAAGAATACATATGAAACTGGCTAGACTGAAAGATAAAAAGGGAAAGTACACTACTAACTCCATAATACTTCCAATTTTTGCATTTTGAGCCACATACCTGTATTTCCTGTTCCAAAGTTCTATTAAAAAGACAAAGCTATATTTTGAAAGGTTGAAAGGACAAATATATATTTTTTTAAATTTAGAACTATGTACTTACTAGGTAGCACATTACTAACAATTACATCACAGAAAATGTCAGCTTATTTAGAACTCCTGGCGTGGAGAGAAGAAAATATTCAATTTATCTTTACTCTGCCAATTCCTTTTATGTTCTTCACCATAATATTCAGGTAACCTTGTTGAGATAACAAATCTCAAAGCCATTTTCCATGTCATTAATAGTAGTACCTTTAAAATATGATGTTAGATTTTTACAAAACTAACCACACTGATGATACCAGATAGTATTTTGTTTACTTTGAGCTTCCATATACAGTATCCCTCACTTTTCAAAAGTTCATTGTAAGCCACTTCACTTTTATGACAGATCTACATGAACCCTGTTTTGACTAACTGAAAGGAATCAGAGAATTTTCACTTTTGCTTAAAAGGGCAAAAAAGTGTAAATCGCGTTCAATGTGTATTTTGCAGGGTGCCGTTATTAGAGGGGGCACCCTGAGCAGGGAGAGTGGTGCTGCCAAGCTCCTTCCCTGGGAACTACACTCAGCATCAGGCCGCCGTAGCTTTGAGCAATGTAGGAAATGCATTTCAGATGCACAGTTATAGCTGGAAACATACACCAGATTCTTTTTTAAAGCCAAGATAAAACAGCTCCAATATTGATGACATTTGCAAATTTTTACCTTGAAATATTTTGTTATGAAAGAAAACATTTATTGTCAAATAACTTTTCTGATACTTTAGCATACTATGAAAAAATACTATGAAAAAAATAATTTGCTGTAAGTTTCATTATGAAAACATTCTGCTTCACACAATTTGAGTGGTTTTGAAAATCTCTCAGTATTTTTCCGCCACCGGATAGCAAAACTCCCAAACTGAGTACAGTTGATCTTGAAAAATATGAGTTTGAACTGCATGGGTCCACTTAATGTAGATATATTTTTTCAATAAATATACAGTCAGCCCTCTATATCCTTGGTTTTGCATCTGAAGATTCAACCAACAGCAGATTAAAAACAGTATTTTTGATCAGGTTGCCACTTCTCTCCTCACTCCTGACTGAAGTTACTTCAAGCCCAACATCTAGAAATCTTGACTAACTGCCTTCTGTACTCAAAAACTGAGTTTATAATCTGTTCTAAACCTTAACCTTTCTTTTTCTTTTGTTTCCATAGAAATGCCTCTTATTAAATACCTGACTGCTTGCACCATATAGGCCTAACTTTGGGATCCCAACTGTGACACCACCTCCTGAAATGAGGCACAACTCTAACTTAACTGACCTAGTTTCAGGATTATGAGACTGGTTCAATGAGATATAAGATATGGAACAATCTACCAACTCAGCTTCTGGACTGTGAATTTTATTGGAAAGTTTTAAACACAGGAATGAATATGCAACCCCAAAATATGTCTCTGGGTCATAAGGATTGTTTTGAGCTAATTATTTAAAGAAACAGCAGACACAGGAGAAACTCTGAAGTTACCCTTTTGTAAAGGAAAATTACATTTATAAAGGAAATCTCCATTTGTAATGGCGTCTCCTCTCTATACCAGGCAGAGAAAGGTGATTAAATCACAAATCTTATCAATGGAGAAGGCACTGATTCAAATCTACAAAACAAACCTGACCCAACATCTTTCTTGGTTCTTTACTGAAGATGGTATTTAAGGTGGTGATTTCGGGCTTTCTTGGGAAGTTACGCATTCTTCCTGGGTATCTCCCATGTATACATGAGGTATACATATTAATAAACTTGAAAAAAAAACAACCCAAAAACAGTATTTTTCAATTTCAATAGAGTACTGACTGTGTTTTGTTCTACACCATTTTACACAAGGGACTTGAGCATCTGCGGGTTTTGGTGTGTGTGTGTGGGGGGGGTCCTGAAACCAATCCCCAGCAGATAAGGAGGGATGACTTAAGTTTTTGGGGAATCAAAGTAATACATAGATTTTTGACAGTGTGACAGGTAAGTGCCCCTAGTACCTGCTTTGTTCAAAGGTCAACTGTATACTGCTTTAAATACATTTTACTTAGTACATTTGTTAAATGTATCTAATACATTTGTTTCTTTAAATTTCAGAAATGTTTTCTTCTTTTCCAACACTAGATGCTGACAAAAATATGCAACTTGTTAGGTGCCCTATTGTTTTTTAATGTATATTTTCAGGAATTTTTATTGAGCTGGAAAAAAAAATATTCTCCATTGGTATTTGATGTTTTAACTTTCATTACTATAAAACTTCTAAATAGCCTTCTAAACACTTATCATCAAGCTTGGTGAAATAATTTTAAAGCACATGTTTTGTGCTGACTGACTTTCAGCTGTCCAAACTGAAACAACTTGTAACATTCTCTCCTACATTCTTGATGGTTAGCTTTTAAAAATTTAATTCATCATGGTGACTTCATACTGTCATTAGCTTAGCACTGTACAGAATTAACACACTTCATCGTTAATCATAGACTGTTAAAGAATCTTGACAATTTTGAAATTTTAACCATACTTCTTATTATATTTAATTTTGTATTGCTTTTAACCTCATCACATAGCCAATAAAGACACTATATTAGAACTAGACAAATCACCATCTACATCAAGGCTTTATTATTCACGAGTGTTTACATTATTTGTATCATATGGATAATGTATTTAAAAAGTGAATTTTCCAAATAAAGAAATAGATGAACCTTTTTAAAAGAGTTTTTACTATTATGCACATTCCTTTTACTGTTACACAATTTAGTGATGATGCTCTTGGGGGTGACTGGGACCTATTAGGCTTTTTATCCTTATATTACATGGTCTTAGGTTACCTTGGACAATTTTGCCTTCTCTCTTGGTAGCATTTGGTCAGGTTTTTCACTTGTATCATTATGTCATTGCATTTGCCTCCAGTATCACCAGTACCATCTCAGAGAGCCAATGTTACTTTGAAATATGGATGGAGATATTTGGCTCTGAGTTATTAGGCATCCTGCTTGTAATAAAGTGTTTGGCATTTTGTTCATGGGTTTGTGTCAGGTATTTTATAAGACAAGCACTATGACAACTATTTTGGTAACCTGGAGAGATATTTTTCCCATCTTATTTCAGACTTTAAGGTATTTCCTAGAGATCTGAAGTTGTTAGTGACTCAACTCTAGATAAGCATGTAAAAAATAATCGTTTTAAAAATGTTTTCTTGTCTGATAAAACAGAATTCAAATAATATTCCTTTTTATTAAAAAAAAGCCAAGAAAGATTTATTTTCATATTCTAGCTAAAATATTAACAAATTTTCTCTGTGCATGTGTAAAATGTTTGTTTTTATTATACTAAAAAGCAAGGGCAAGCCCTTCATCAGAAAAAAATTGTTTCATCCCATACATGAAAGACAAATTATTTAAAGGTAAACTATGAAAGTCTTAGCAGCAGGATAGCATAGAACTGACTGAGGCTCCAAACATGGACTTTAATTCCAATGCCACAGAGCCTTACAACCCTAGCAAATTTTCATAGACTGTACTGACAAAAAAAGTGAATATCTACTTAACAATTGCTCTCAAGTCAAGTACATAAGTACTCAATTTTCCCCTGCCTGATTTCATCATTAAATGTGCATACGTAAGCACTTTTCAGAATCCTCAAAGAGCTATGCTCAAGGAATAGGCTATGCATAAAATAAGTTGATTTATTAATCAATGCATCAATTCCAAATATCCAAAGGTAGTTATCTACCATGTTGCCTATTTCATTTGTGAATTTTCTATAAAATTGAGTTTTTCACAGATTTGTTCAACTTTAATTCTCAGGCCTACCTCTTATTGTAAATATTAGAAATAATTAAATTGAACATGTAATGAAAACTAAGTTATGCCTTAAAAATAGAAACTGATTAATGGAAAAAATAGCCCAGAAATAAATACACGTCTACATGGTCATTTAATCTATGACACAGGAGGCAAGAGTATACATTGGGGTAAAGACAGCCTATTCAATAAATGATATTGGGAAAACTGGACAGATACTTGCAAAAAAAAAAAATGAAACTGGACCTCTTTCTTGCACCACATAAAAGAATAAACTCAAAATGAATTAAAGACTTAAATATAAGATCCAGAGCTACTAGAAGAAAGCATAAGCAGTAAACTTTCTAACATTGCTCTTCATAATATTTTTTTCTGATCTATCTCCTTGGGCAAAGGAAACAAATGAAAAATAAACAAATGGGACTACATCAAACTAAAGTTTTTGCACAGCAAAGGAAACCATCAACAAAACAAAAAGACAGCCTACTGAATGGGAAGAGATATTCAGCAATGATTCATCTAATAAGGAGTTAATATCCAAAATTTATATTTAACTTAACACCAAAAAAAAAAAAAAACCCAAGCAATCCAATTAACAAATGAACAGTGGCTCTGAATAGACTTTTTTTCCAAAGAGGACATACAGATGGCCAATAGACATGAAAATATGCTCAACATCACTAATCATCAGAGAAATGCAAATAAGAATTACAATTACAAAACCTCTCACCTGTCAAAATGGCCAACTTCAATAAATCAACAAACAAGTGTTGGCGAGGATGCAGGGAAAAGGGAATCCTCATATACTGTTGGTGGAATTATAAATTGCTGTAGCCACAATGGAAAATGGTTTGAAGGTTCCTCAAAAAAATTACAAATAGAACTACCTTATGACCCAGTAATTCTGGGTATTTATCCAAAGAAATCCAAAACACTAACTCAAAAAGATATGTGTACCCTTATATTCATTGCAGCACTATTTATAATAGCCAAGATATGGAAGCAACCCAAGTGCCCATCAATGGATGATTGGATAAAGAAGTGGTACAAGTATACAATGAAATATTACTTGGCCATAAAAATGAATGCAATCTTACCATTTGCAACAACATGAATGGATCTAGAAGGTATTATGTGAAATAAGCCAGACTGTGAAAGACAAATACCATATATCTCACTTATATGTGGAATCTAAAGAACAAAAATAAATGAACAAAACAAAATCAGACTCATAGATACAAAGTACAAAATAATGGTTGCCAGAGGTGAGGGGTTTGGGAAGATGGGTGAAAAAGGTGAAGGGATTAAGAGATACAAATTGGTAGTTACAAAATAGTCATGGGGATATAGAGAATATAGTTAATAGTATTTGAACAACTATATACAGTGCCAGGTGGGTACTAGACTAATCTGCGGTATCGCTGCATAAATTATATAAATGTCTAACCACTATGCTGTACTCCTGAAACTAATATTGAATGTCAAATGTATCTGAAAAAAATAATTTAAAAAATAATAAAAAATAAGTAATGCTTCAATAAAACAATACGTTACATCAAGTCCTCATTTGGATTATAACAATCTTTAGTTATGTCAAAATATAAGTGCTTTGATTTCCCTCAAGAATGCAAACAAAAACTTCATAGAGAATTATGAAACATGAAAACTAAATACAGCTTTTTTTGTTCAGATGTTTTCCTTGAACACAATGAATAATAAAAATGAGTAATATATAATGTACTCAAAATTAAAGGTAAATGCATATTATTATTACATTAATTTCTTTTCCAAATATATTTTTAAAATATTTTGGGATAAATGAATATTGATCATATCTACAAAAGTGGTAAATTATAAGAGGAGCTTCAATCTGGATGAATCTAATATTTATAGAAAAAAGATGGTTTTATGCAAGCATTTCTTTCTCTGCTTCTACAAGAATGTAACATTTCCTGAAATGTGGAATTCAAAATTGGAAAATAAATTCTTAAGAGCATTGTGATTACTTTAGTTAGATTTGGGGTTTAAAAGGTATAGAGCTCTGATTTAGCCCCCAAAAGATTGTCTTTTTCTCATATGCATCTTGGGCACAGTATTGTAATTTGAAAAGAGATTCTGAAAATAGAGGCAATAAAATTGATTTTGTTTGCATGCTGTGAAATTCTCCCCACAAGATTTTAAACTGAACTTGCTCAACATGCAGAGAGAACTTCCTTCTCTCTTCAAGACATAAGAGGGGGCTTGTTCAGTAGGAAGAAAAAGTCTATGAGCCTTCTGTGAAAGGGACACATTGAGTGTGGCTATGATTATGACTCCTATGAACTCTACTCCATCATCACAACATGCCAAAGAAGCAAAATACATGCATGGGACAAGTGAGACTGAGTTACAGCACAAGCTACACTAATTGCCTAGAAAAAATATCTTAAAATGATAAGTTCACTTGATTTGTACATTTTGTGGTCCGAAAGTCCCAAAAGAACCAGTGCTTAGCACATCAACATATTCTTCAGTCTGCTACTGGTGAAATGGCAAATAAATTTTCATTCTCCTTGAAACAAGATTCAAGACTTGCTTAAACTTTGAGCCTAGGTTGGGGTTGGGGGGCGGGGAGGCAACCGAAAGGTACAGGTATATTTCCTTCTCTTATTCAAGTTTTCTATAATAATAATGATGCATTGCTTTTAGCCCTTCAATAAAACTGAGTGATTTTAACAAGAAATATACATTTTTAAATTCTAATCAGACCTTCAAATCATAATAAGCCTTTTATATACTTGGTAAGCACTCTGCTGAAGTTCTGTTTCAACTTGTGGACTTTCAGATTTGAGGGTAACTGAAAGGAAAAGATCAATTAGCTTAAACTAAGAGTGTTTCCATGAATCTATTTGTTATGTTGGTCTCCTTCAAATTCACATTTTGAAATCTAACTCCCATTGTGAGGCTATTTGTAGGTGATATTATAAAAAGAGACCAGAGAGCTAGCTACCTCCATGTCTTTTCTGTCACTTGAGGACACAAGGAGAGCTGAGCAGTCTGCAGCTATGAAGAGGGCCACCCCCTAGAACCCAGCCACACTGAACCTGATCTGTGAGTTCCAACCTCCAGAGCTTTGAGAAGCAATTTCTGTATAAAAGACTCCCAGTCCTTCGTTATAGCTGCCAAAACTGACTATGATGCCATTTGACCCTATCTAGGAACTACTTGCTTGGACTTGACAGTGAGAAAAGGTGGATGTAAATACATGAGGGGAGAAAGGCACATTGAAGAATTTAGACAAATAAAATGATTAGAAAGGACAATCTGAATGGGAGGCACCACTACAAAAGGTTGAGAAGTGGCATCACAATGGGATACTTTGAACCACTCCAGAATATAACATTAACGCTCAGGAAAATGTTTAATAGGTTAAAATCAACATAAAATTGGAGACATTCTTGGACACCATCCCCCAACCCCCTCACCCCCAGGCAAGTTGGTTGGTTCTGTCTCCAAGGGAGAAAGGCAGAGAGAGGCTTTCTCAAGTGATGGTATCAGACCATTCTGTGGTTTAGCCTGTTTCTTCCCATTGCCCATGCCTCCAAGACTGAAACAAGACAGGGCCTTCTCTCACTGCTTATACTACACATTGCTAGCTGCCCACAATGGAGCTTTTTTGTTGCCTCTGAGTATTATGAGACTGGCAGAACTCTCTTCACACTCAAGCTACAGGCAGACAGAGTGCTAGATGGTACTTGCTTGCTAGCTGGCCATGGCGGCTGTATTGTTATGGAATCTGGCTTCCCCAGTGGCTGCTTGAGGTGGCCACATAGCGTCGCATAAAAATGTTAATACCCTTTGGGGTTAATCTTAACCAGTAATAGATGGGAGACAAAAATAAGCCAGGAACACTCTTTTTTTCCTCCCCCTAGCAGATATAACACTGTGTAACCAGCTGTATTTTCTGGTAAAACTGTGTGAGCTCTGCAATGTACCATGCTCTCTCCTCTGCTTTGCTCTTCTTTTAGTCTCACTTTTGTTTCTGTAATAGTATACTCCACATACTTACACATTTACTGAAATTATTATGTATATCTTACCTTATGCTCTCCTAGGAAAACAATCATTGAGAAAGGGGATTGGTAGGAAAAATAGAAGATAGATCTTTTCTTTTTTTACAGCTATTTCTCTCAACTATGTACAAATAAAAGAGATGAAATTGCAAAATAGAGCAAGTAAGCAATTATGTAAACAGGAAAAGGAAACAAACAAAAAAAACTTCACTCAGTTATAAATTTCAATACTTGGTAAAAATACTAGCTAAGTCACTTCACTTTGGACCAGAATTTGGTAGTATCAGTTTGGAAACCTGAGAGGGAATTTGCTAAATTTTCTTCATGAATGTGGTCCAGGTTTCTAGGACTTTTGGGTGTCATATATGTTTGGGAGTAAATGTCAAGTAAATAAAATCAGGTGATGACTTTTTTTTTTTTAAAGACTATTATTGGGGAATTGGGGAAGGGGAACAGACAAGTTGCTGTCCTCTTGTTCTTCAGTCTAGTTGTGGAAGATGTTGCTTCACTGGCCCATGTTGCTATCATCATTGTACTCTTCCTGGGTGAGGCAGATAGGTCACCACCCTCTGGACAGCCATTCACAGAGGCTATTGGCAGCTCACTCCAGCTGCCAGCCGCTCACACTGGCTGCCAGCCACTCACTGTAGCCTATGGCAGCCCACTGCAGCAGGGGCTGCAGCCTACACTGTCACTGGGACTCACGCAGCCCAGCTCTAGGTCAAGCTGTTGTTCACCATCTTAGCTGTAGAGGGCAGTGTCACTGGCCCTCATATGTGGGATCCGAACCGGGACCACTGGTGTCCCAAGCCAGCTCTTAACCAATGAGTCACTTGGCCAGCCCAGGTGATGACTTTCAATTATATTGCATGGACATGAGGAAATTAATAAGAAAATATATAAACTCAAAGAAATAAGTTGAATTATTTCAAATAATATTGCACAATGATAACATAACAATGTTGGTGGGGGTGTATATGTGTGGTCATTTTAAAAGCTATTTCTAACATCTTCAAATATAAAAGAGGCACTACATATTCATGATATGGTTACAAGCAAACCAGGATATCTAGCCAGCTTATTATCTATACCCAAGTAGCCATGTATGATAAGGACTTCAGATTTCATTTCTTCAGCTTCATTTTCTTCCTTATCACTTTTGATACAAAGTCCCTGCTAGGAAGCTTGAGAGTAGGCTCAAACATTTTCTATGCAAAAATATAATACAATATATGTACTTTTTACCTGGAAATGTCTAGGTTGAAAATAAGAGAAATACCATCTTAAAAGGTTGGGTGAATCACACATACAAAGACTCAGCTAATTCACATCAGGTAAACAAAGCCATTTAAACAGAGGATAAAGAGAGAGACCTCTTTAAGAAAACATTACCTGCCTTTTGTAAATGCAAGGCCAACTTTTATGATTGCTTTGCAAGTTAAAATACACCTCTGAGGGCTGGCCGAGTGGCACAGTGGTTAAGCGCTGGCTTGGAAAGCCAGCGGCCCCGGTTCTGTCCCACATATGAGGGCCAGTGACACTGCCCTCAAAAAACAACAACAACATACACCTCTGAGACTTCACTTCAGGTCTGTTACACGCCAATGACTAAGACCTGCAGAAAAGAAGAAAAAGCAAGATCCACTCTCTGGGATCAGAACTCTGCCCATGGGCCCTTGACTCCACCTTCTTAGTCATTCATCCTTTTTCAGGAAATGTCATGTCCCACAGACAGAGCAGTGGGAGTGGAGAAGAGATGGTGCAAAGTGAAGAAAGAGAGAGACACAAAATAAGAGAGAAAAATGTAGGTGGGGCCAGGGGATTTCAGCCTCCTGGACTGAGAGCCCTGAATCAGGCCTGACTGCTCCTTTCATTATCTTACAAATAAGAAAAGATCAATGTAGCTTCCAAGGTCTGTGAGTCTCACACCCAAGAATTATTAATCTCAGGGCCTTATCTCCCATGCTTGCAAGCTGCCATCATCTGAAGGTATTATTATGCACCTCTTAAGAGACAGAAACTTCCTCTGCCAAGGCTTACTGATAAGAATGCATGGAGGACAGATATTATCATATCAATAGGTCATTTCACAAGCATGCTGTCAGAACCTGAAGCAAGGGGTTTACACCCCTTTTTCCTCTCAGTGATTCCTCCCATGGCCTGGCTTAGTTTGCCCCTCCCTTAAGGGATCTTACCCATCATTGGCTAAACAGCCATCTTTTGGCACCAAGTGGGAACACATAAAGTAAGCACAATATTGAAGTAATGATCTGTCTTCATGGAAAGGTGCATGAGTGCAGACAGGCAGGCAGTGTGACGACAAGGAAAAGTAGAATGTGTTTGCATTATAGTTGAGGAGTTTTACTAACCTGGCATCCTGACTGTAGACATTCCAGGTAAAACAGTCTCCTTTCATATTTTCCTCTGTCTCTTTCTGGACAAACTGGTAGGGTTTCTACACTTATAACATTCTGAAATATTTTATTGACCTTCCATGTATGTTATAGGGATTTACTTAATTAATTATGAGTTTTTCCCCATAGATCTGAGATAATCTATTTTGGTTTGTGCTGACGTGGCAGAGGGGATCAATGAGGTAACTTGTAATTTTTTAGAAACTTGTGTGACTGAATGCCATAAACTTTTTTATTTTTCTGAGGTATTAGCAAAAGGTTATAAAGGTTATGATCCCAGAGTGTGGATCTATATACTCATAAGAATAGTTTTAGGCCTTGACAATAAAAGGAGTTTGGTCATCTACATTTCAAAACTGCATAGGAACAGTGACTGTTATTTCTTTACTTTTTAAAAAACACTTGGAAATGGGAATGTCTATAATGACTATTTTATGCAACCTCTCGTCATTAAATTTTGAACAAGTAGCTTGATTCTTGAGTTTCAAAGCTTCATGGATAGAGAGAAATTGTGCCTGAAGAACGATTATACCCAGAGACCTGATTTGTATTATTTAGATGAAGAGATTTGGGACTTTTGAGCTTCTATGATTTAGATGATACTGGATTTGAGTTGATGTTGCAATTACTTGAGATTTTAGGGGCTGTTTGGATGGAGCAAATGCATTTTCTATGTGTTAGGGAGGTAAATCTTTGGGGGCTGTAATGTTGTAGGCAGAATAATGCTGTGCCCTCCCCTCAGAAAAATGTTCACATACAGAACCAAGAATATGTTTTGTTAAAATGAAAAACAGAATTGTGGCCAGCAGAGTGTGCGTTGTTTAAGAATTGGCTTGGGGCAGCCAGCTCTGAGCAGCAGGGCCCCGGTTCAGATCTCACATGAGGGCCAATGATGCTGCGTCCTCTACAGCTAAGATGGTGAACAACAGCTCCACCTGGAGCTGGGCTGCTGTGAGTCCCCAGTGATGGCATAGGCTGCAAACCCTGCTGCAGTGGGCTGCCATAGCTACAGTGAGTGGCTGGCATCCAGCGTGAGCTGCCATGAGCAGCTCAGCCAGGAAGAGCACAATGATCACAATACCAACATGGGCCAGTGAAGCCATGTCCTCCACAACTAGACTGAAGAACAAAAGGACAGCAACTTGTCTGTTCCCCTTCCCTGATTCCCCAATGCTGTCCCTCTCCCCCAATTCCCCAATAAAATCTTTAAAAAAATAAAATAAAATAAAAAGAAAGAAAAACTGAATAGAGGTTGCATATAGAATTAAGGTTGCTAATTATCTGACTTTAAGATAAAAATATTATCCTGTCTTATCCATGTGGGCCCAATGTAATTAAAAGGGTCCTTTAAATATGTAAGAGGAAGACAGAAGACTTAGTGTTGGAATGATACATGTAAGAAAGGATTGACCAGCCATTACTGGCTTTGAAAATGGAATGGTAATACAAGTCAAGAAATGCAGACAACATCTAGAAACTCAAAAGTGTAAGGAAACAAAGCTTCCTTGGAGTCTCTAGAAAGAAATGCAGCCTTGTCAGTACCATGACTCTCAAACAGTGAGACCAATTTTGGATTTATGACTACTAAAAATGTAAGATAATAAACTTATGTTGCTTTAAGTCACTACATTTGTGGTAAATGCTACATACAACAGCCATAGGAAAATAGATATGTCATCACTAACACTTTCGACAATTTGTTAGGATTATCTATCAAAGGTTTTAAAACAGCCATCATAAAATAAGCTCAATTAGCAATTACAAACACGCTTGAGAAAAAGGAAAAAATTAAAAGCCTTGGCAAAAACAAAAAGTTTCAGGACAGAAAGAGAACTAAATGGAAATGTTAGAATTGTAAAGTACAATACTGTATAAGAAGTTCAGTGGATAGACTGAAAGCAGAGTAGAGGAGACAAGGAAAAAGCCAAAACTGAAAGATTTAAAAATAGAAGTACCCCAATTTAAACACAAAGATAATTAGGCTAAAAAGAATGATCACAGTGACTTTCAGGATTATAATAAAAGCTCTAACATTCATGTCAGTGGAGTCCCGGAAGAAGAGAACAAAGGAGAGAGGAATGAAAAAGTACTTAAAGAAACTTTACAAATTTGGCACATGACATAACCTATAGGTTAAAGAAGATAACTACCCTAAGAGAATTGCAAAAGGAAGTTCTCTTTTAAAAAAAAAAAAGTCAAAACAAAGAACTTTGGAATGTCACAAAAAAAAGAAATATTATGGCAAGTAAAAATATGGGTTTATACAACAAAATCTCCTCTTTCTAAATTATGTTTTACAGATGAAGCAAAATTATAACACACTCTGAAATAGTTCTGAATATATGTAGAAGAAAGATTTAAGACAATTTATTATATATAGGAGAGGATAAAGGAACTGAATGAAAAGAACTGTTTCTATACTTAAATTTGAACTAGTAGAACAATGAATACAAAAACTGTTATAAAAATGAAAAGACTGCTTTTCAGAATTTGTGGCTTGGAAGTAAAGGAACGCATAAAGGGTGCTGATAGCATTAAATGCATACATTAAAAAGGTTTAAAGATCTAAAATTAATAATACAAGTGTCTATCATATAAAACTACAGAATAGCAAATAAACCTAAAGCATAGATTAGAAAAAGATAAACTTACTGCAGAAACCAATAAAAACAATAGAGAATATCTAGTAATGAAAAGGTGGTTCTTGCAAGGGGAAGAGAACAAAATTATAAACATCTAGCCAGACTAATAAAACAAATATAAAACAAAATTTGTCTATCAACAATGAAAGATGTGCATTATTACTGATCCCATGAAAATTGAAGGGACAATAAAGGAATACTGCAAGCAACTCTATTCCATCAAATTTGACAAATATATGAAATTCCCTGAGAGATAAACTACCTAAACTCACCTACAAAAAAT
This sequence comes from Aselliscus stoliczkanus, assembly GCA_033961575.1. Taxonomy (NCBI): domain Eukaryota; kingdom Metazoa; phylum Chordata; class Mammalia; order Chiroptera; family Hipposideridae; genus Aselliscus; species Aselliscus stoliczkanus. The sequence continues at coordinate 37,586,698 of CM066740.1, read as the reverse complement.
AAACTGAATAGTCCTGTATCTATTGAAGAAATTAAATCAATAATTTTAAAAACTTCCAAAAAAAAGAAAGCACCAGGCTCAGATAAGTTCATTCGTAGATTTTACCAAGCACTTAAATATTAAATATCAATTTTCTATGACCTGTTTCAGAATTTAGAAGCAGAGGAAACACTTCAAAACTTATTCAATGACTCCAAAGTTAATCTAATATCAAAACAAGATAAAAACATTACAAGAAAGGAATATTATAGACCAATATATTTCATGAACATAGATGTAAGAATTATCAACAAAATATTAGCAAATCCAATCCAACAGTGTATAAAAACAATTATACACCATGACCAAGTGGAATATATTTCAAGTGTGCAACATTTGAAAAACAACTGATGTAATTCAGGACATCAACAGACTAAAGAAGAAAAAACACATATACTAATAGATGCAGAAAAAGTATCTATGTGAACAAACTCCAATATCCATTCATAAGAAAAACTTCCACAAAACTAGAAATAGAGGGCAACTGCTTTGACTTGATAAAAGATATAACAAAGTATCTATAGTTAATATAATACGTAATGGTAAAAAACTGGATGCTTTGCCTCTAAGATTGGGAACAAGGCAAGCATATCCTCTCTTACCAATCCTATTCAGTTTTTGTACTGGAATTATGGTAAGAAAAATTAATGTTTCTACATTTTGGAAAGGAAGAAATAAAACTGTCTTTAACTGCAGATGGTATGATTGTCTATCTATGTAGAAAACCCAAATGAACTGACAAAAGAATTAATGCCACTAATGAGTATAGCAAGGTTGTAATACAGACAATATGCAAAAATTAATTGCATTCATATATACAAGCAATGAACAATTGGAATTTGACATTTAGAAACCAATACTATTTACAATAGCACCAATAAAATGAAATACTTATACCTCTGACTAAGGATGTACAGTATCTGTGGAAGACTACAAAACATTGATGAAAGAGATCATGGATCTAAATAAATGAAGAAATAACCCATGTTTATATATTAGAATACTCAATATTGTGAAGATGTCAGTTTTTCTCGATTTGGTCTATAAATTTTTGGATGCAATACCAATTAAAATTCCAGCAAGTCATTTTATAGCTACCAACAAACTAGTAAGAAGTTTATATGGGTTTTGTTTCAAGATGGCAATGTAGGAAGAGCCCAAACTCACCTTTTCCCATGAACACACTGTGTCTACAGCTGCATATGGAAAAATTTCCTCTTTAAAAAAAATAAAAGCTGGTTGAGTGACAACTACACATCAGGCAAATGAGAAGCAAACCAAATGAAGTGGGTAGGAGTGGCTGGAACACAATCTCACCATTAATCCCACACCCAGCACAGCAACCCACAAATGGATGGGAACTTAAAACCCAGAGCTTCTCCCTGAGGAAGAAAGTATTCAAAGGCACCACACTTTTAAGACATACACTTGAGACAGCAGCCCTCAAAACATCTAACTTTGAAAACCAATGGAGAACACATTCTGATACCCACAAAACTGAAGCAATCTGAGAAACCACTTTTAAAGGGCTCTTGCACTTGGACTCACCTGACCCGGCCAAACATGCCCAGACTTCAACTAATAGTAGGGACTTTAATACCCACCCTTACACCAATGGATAGGTCATCCACACAGAAACTTAACAAGGGAACATCATCCTCAAATGACACATTTCATTCAAAAGCAACAAAATACACATTTTCTCAAGTGCACATAGAACATTTTTTTCAGGATAGAGTATATGTTGTACCACAAAACAAATCTTAATAAGTTTAAAAGGATTAAAATCATGTCAGGCACCATTTCTGATCACAATGGTATAAAACTAGAAATTAATTACATGAAGTAAACTGGAAAATTCCCAAATATGTGGGGTTAAACAACATAGTACTGAACAACCAATGGGTCTAAGGAAAAATCAAAAGAAAAATCAAAAAAGTACCTTGAGACAAATGAAAATAGAAATCTAACATACCAAAATGTATGAAATGCATCAAGAAAGAAGTTCATAGTGATAAATGCTGACTTCAAGAAACAAGAAAAGTTGCAAGTAAACAATCTAACTTTACACCACAAGGAACTAGAAAAAAAAAAAAAGAAAACTTAAGGCCAAAGTTAGCAGAAGGAAAGAAATGAAGATTACAGCAGAAATACGTGAAATAGAGACTATAAAGACAATAGAAAACATTAATGAAACTAAGAGCTGGTACTTTGAAAAGATAAACAAAATCGACGAGCCTTTTGGTAGACTCACCAAATAAAAACAGAACTCAAATAAAATAAAAAAGGAAAGAGATGTTACAACTGATACCACAGAAATACAAAGAATCATAAGGCACCACTGTGAACAATTATACACCAACAAGTTGAACAACCTAGAAAAACTAGAAAAATTTCTAGAAGCATACTACCTATCAATACTAAATCATGAAGAAATAGAAAATATAAACAGACCAATTACTAGTAAGGAGATTGAATCAGTAATTAAAAACCTCCCAACAAACAAAAGTCCTGAACCATTAATGAAATCTACCAAACGTTCAAAAAGAATTAATACCAACCCTTGTCAAACTCTGCCACGAAACACAAGAGGAGGGCACTTTCCAAAATTCATTTTTATGAGGTGAGCATTAATTTGATACCAAAAGCAGACATGGATGGTACAAAAAACATTACAAGTCAATATCCCTGATGAACACAGATGCAAAAGCCCTCAACAAAATATTAGCAAACCAAATTCCACAATACATTACAAGTATCATACACCAGGATCAAGTGGAATTTATTCCAGGGATGCAAGCCTGGTTCAACATTTGCAAATCAGTCAGTGTGGTACACCACATCAAGAAGATGGAGGGTAAAAACCATATGATCATTTCAATAGATGCATAAAAAGCATTTGACAAATTCAACATGTATTTATGATAAAAATTCAAAAAACTGATATCATGGAATTTATTTCAACATAATAAAGGCCATGTATGATAAGCCCATAGCTAACATAGTCACTATGGTGAAAAGCTGAAAGCTTTTCCTCTAGAATCAGGAACAAAACAAGGATGCCCACCAGAGTATTGGAAGTCTTAGCCAGAGCAATAAGGAAATAAAAGGCATCCAAATTGAAAGGGCAGAAGTAAAACTGTCACTGTTTGCTGATGACATATTATCTAAAAAACCCTAAGGATTCCATCAAAACAACTGTTTAAACTAATAAATAAATTCAGCAAAGTTGCAGGATACAAAATCAATACACATAAATCTGTTGCACTTTTATACACTAATAATGAATTATCAGAAAGAGAAATCAAGAAAATAATCCCATTTATAATTACATCAAAAAGAATGAAATACATACAAATAAATTCAACTGAGGAGGGGAAAGTCTTACACATTAAAAACTGTAAGGCATTAATGAAAGAAACTGAGGAAGGCAAATAAATGGAAAGATACCCCATGCCATACACTGGAAGAATTAATATTGTTAAAATGACAATACTACCCAAAGCAATATACAGATTCAATGCAATCCTTATCAAAATTCCAATGCAATCATTATCAAAATTCCAATGGTATTTTTCACAGAAATAGAACAAACAATCCTAAAATTTGTATAAAACCATAAAGACCCAAAAAACCGAAGCAATCTTTTTTTTTTTTTTTTTTTTTTTTAAAGATTTTATTGGGGAATTGGTGGAGGGGAACAGCGTTGGGGAATCGGGGAAGGGGAACAGACAAGTTGCCGTCTTCTTGTTCTTCAGTTTTAGTTGCGGAGGATGTTGCTTCACTGTTGGTATCCTCACTGCGCTCTTCCCGGACGAGGCAGATCGGTCGCTGGCCTCTGGATGTCGCTCATCGCGGCTATTGGCAGCTCACGCCTGGCTGCCAGCCGCTCACGCCGGCTGCGGGCCACCCACTGCAGCCCGTGGCAGCCCACTGCAGCAGGGGCTGCAGCCCACACCATCACCGGGGCTCGCACAGCCCAGCTCCAGGTGGAGCTGTTGCTAGCTGTAGAGGGCAGTATCACTGGCCCTCATGTGGGATCCGAACCGGGGCCGCTGGCATCCCAAAACCAGCGCTTAACCAATGCGCCACTCGGCCGGCCCCGAAGCAATCTTGAGAAAGCCAGAGGTATCATGCTCCCTGATTTAGGCTATACTATTACACAAAGCTATTAATTAAATCAGTATGGTGTTAGCATAGAAAAAGACACATAGATCAATGAAATAAAATAGTCCAGAAATAATCTCTTGCATGTATGGTCAATTAATTTATGACAAAAAAAAAAAAAGCCAATAACATACAATGGAGAAAAGACAGTCTTGTCAGTAAATCATGTCGGGAAAATTGGACATCCGTATTCAAAAAATTGAAATCAGACTACTATATTATACCATACACTCAAATTGAATTAAATTAATTCAGAATGGATTGTTAAATCCTTGAACATAAGATCTAAAACTATAAAACCCTTAGAAGAAAACATAGGCAGTAGGCTCCTCGACATAGGTCTTGGCAATAATTTTTGAATCTGACACCAAAAGCAAAAGCAATAAAAACAGAAATAAACAAGTGGGATTACATCAAACTAAACAGCTTTGTCACAGAAAAGGAAACCATCAACAAAATGAAAAGTCCAACCTACTCAATAGGGGAAATACAATAAAACCTTGGATTGTAAGTAACTTGGTTTGCGAGTGTTCCCCAAGATGAGCAAACATTTCTATTAGATTGGTGCAAAAGTAATAGCAGTTTTGGCCATTACTCGTAAAGTCAACAACTTCAATTACTTTTGCACCAACTTAATAATACCTTTTAACTTGGTAAAAGAGTGATGTCTTGCAATACTAGTAGTTTGTTTCCGGGATGAATTATGCTCGCAAACCAAAGTATCACTGTATTTGCAAATCATATATGTGATAAAGGGCTAATATCCAAAATTTTTAATAGCATTCCTATAGCTCAATGGCAAAAATAGAAACAACCTGATTAAAAATGGGCTGAAGATCAGAATAAAACATTTTTCTGAAGAAAGCATACAGGTGTCTAACAGGTACATGAAAAGATGCTCTACATATTTAATCATCAGGGAAATGCAAATCAAAACCACAATTAGATATCATGTCATACCTATTAGAATGGCTATTATCAGAAAAACTAAAAATAAGTGTTGGAGACATGGAAAAGTGGGAATCCTTGTGCAGATCTTGTGGGAATGTAAATTGGTGTAACCATTATGGAAAACAGCATGGAGGTTCCTCAAAAAAATCAAAAATAGAACTACCATATGTTCCAGCAATTCCACTTCTGGGAATTTAGCCAAACAAAATGAAAACACTAACTCAAAAAGATATAGGCTCCCCCATGCTCATTGCAGCACTATTTAAAATAGCCAAGACATTGAAACAACCTGTGTGTGTCTGACATAGATGAATGAATAAAGAAAAAGTGATTTTATATATTTATATATATATATATATAACATATATATATTACATATATATAGATTACATATATATATATTGATTATATACATATATATGTAGATTCATTCAGTAATAAGACAGAATGAATTTTTGCTATTTGTAACAACGTGAGTGCCCTAAAGGGCATTATACTAAGTGAAATAAGTCAGAAAAAGGTAAATATCATATGATCTGTCTTATATGTGGAATCTAAAAATAAATCAACTAATCCATAAATACAAACCATTCTCATAGATACAAAAAGCAGATGGGTGTTTGCCAGAGGTGAGAGTTGAGAGTGGGAGAAATGAGTGAACTGGTTTTGTTTTTTGTTTTCAATTTAAATAAATTTAAGCAGAACGTTTATATAGAAAGACAAAAGACTTGGAATAGAAAACACAGTACTGAAGAAGGAAATAAGTTGGAGGATTGACACTACACCGTTTTTAAAGACGTACTATAAAGTTATAGTACTCAAGCCAGCATTGTATTTACTGAAGAAAAGGTATATAGATCGATGGAACAGAATAGAGATGCCAATAATAGGCCAATGCAAATGTAATCAACTGATTTTCACAAATGAGCACAAGCAATTAAATGAACAAAGGATAGTCTTTCAAAAAATTGGGCATTTGTATACAAATATGAACTTAAACATAAACCTTATACCTTACATAAAATTAAATCAAAATGGATCAATATTCTATAAATTATATTCTAGGAATTAAAAATATAAAAATTAAATGAAATGCAAAAGTATTAAAAATTTTGAAAAAAACAGGAGAAATCTATGTGCTCTTGGTGCAGAGTTTTAAGATACAAATGAAAGCACAATTCATGAATAAAAATACTGATACATTGGACTTTATTAAAATCTAAAATTCTGCTCTGTGAAAATCATGATAAGAGAATATAGAGATAAGCTATAGACTATGAGAAAATTTTGCACAGTACATTTCTGATAACAGATTTATATCCAAAATATACAAACAAAGTTCTATAAGAAGAAAACCAGCCCATTTAAAAAGGTAGAGTATCAGAACAGACATATCGCCAAAGAAGATATATAGTTAATAAGCACATGAAAATACATTCGACTAAGACAAACAAGTAAAGAAACAAAAACTCATAGACACAGACAATAGTTTAGTGGTCACCAGAGGTTAAGGAGGGAGGGGGTTGGTAGATGAGAGTAAACGGGTGATGGAAGAACTGACTCTGTGTGGTGAACACATAATGCAATATATAGATGATGTATTATAGAATTGTACACTTGAAACCTATGTAGTTTTGATGACAAATGTCACCCCAATAAATTATAATAATAAAAAAAGAAAATATATGCAAAATCACTTGTCATTAGAGAAATGCAAATTAAAAATACCATGAGATATCAGAACATACCTATTAGAATGGGCAAAATCCAATAACCTAACAATAACAATTGCTAGTGAGGATTCAGAGCAATATTAACTCATATTCATTGATGGTGAAAATGCAAAATATTTGTCATTTTGGAAGACAGTTGGCAGTTCTTACAAAACTAAATCTATTGTTTTACCATATGATCAAACAATCACACTGCAAATATTTTACCTAAATAAGTTGAAAACCTACATCCACACAAAAAAACTTAAATATGAATGTTTACAGTAGCTTTATGTACAATGACGCAAAACAGGAATCAACTAAAATGCTCTTCAATAGGTAAATAAATGAAATGTGGCATATTTATAAAATGTAATAAAATTCAGCTATAAGAAGGCATGAGTTAGCAAGACATATAAAGACATGAATGAAGCTTAATTAAATAATGAAATAAGCAAGTGAAATAAGCAAGACTTCATACTATATGATTCTATTTACATGGAATTTGTAAAAAGTAAAACTATAGAGACAGTAAACAGATCAGTGGTTGCCCAAATTTCAGGGTTGGGAGAGGTCTGGAGCATTGGATAGGTGAAGCACAGGGAAATTTTAGGGAATTTTAATCTATTTTAGGTAATACTTTAATGTTGGATATATACACTATGCATTTGTCAAAACTATTAAAACTTTATAGTACAAAGAATGAGTCTTAAATATGAACATACTTAGGAAGTTGAGGATCCCAGGATAGAAAACAGACTGTGAACCAAAAAATTTAACTATAGTATAAATACATGAAACAATCTAAAGTGGGCTGGAGGAAAAGGTGCTAACCTAAGTAGCTTTGGAAATGAGTGGATTCTGTAACACAACAGACCAAAGGAGCTACAATAAGCACTGACTCTAGTTGATAAAGTTGTTCCCCAGGGAGGTATGAGTAAACAATTCTGAAATCACTATACATTTATACTGGAACTACACAAGCAAATGAATTATGCATGATAGGAGCTGGGTTTCTCATTTTCAAAATTCAAGATTACAGTGAAGCAAGGGGTGAAGACTAGAATGATCCGTGTGGCAATGGATTAGAGTTGGAGACATCAGGATGGAATCATGGTTCACTTAATACAGAGACAGATGCTTACATATAGGAATTTATAGATATGTATATATACACCAGTTAATATACTGTTTATACACAAATAAATATCATTCTTTGCTCTGTCAGCAGAGGGGACCTAGAAATAAATGGTACCCCAGTAGCAACAAGCACACCTAGCACCCAGAGCTTTATTTCTAATACCATTCTTTAATTAAAAGAACTAAGCCTCTTTGGAAAATTGGCTGATTCTTGGACTGTGGCAGGGAACACACAAAATTAGCATGGAACATGAATGATCATTGTAATGCCGGAAAGTAAAAAAGTAATTTGGGAAAATAAAATGGACAATAAAGGGGGTATGTCAAGGGACACGCAACCCAACTTAAAGAGCTCCCCATTGCCAAAGCTGGAACAATTTGAGGGAAAAAAATGGTATTAGATTATAATTCAAAGTATAAAATAAATATTTGTGAGTCTACACTAATATAGATAAGTAATCAAAACAAATTAATAGAGAATAGGGAAATCCTCCCCCTTGCAGAAGAATTCTACATAGTTTATGTAGACAATCCATTCTCAAGGAAGTAGAGTATACCTCTCTAATACTTAAGTTTGTGCTACACAATAGTGAGTTTCTTTCAGAAAGTATGGGGGTGGGGAAGTAAGTTTACGGTGGTGGAGAAACCTAACAAACACTACCGAAGCTTTGGTGATAAAGGTCAACATCAACAGTCATAAATCATGTTGATACTGTACATCCTTGATGTGATGTGATGAGAATAGTGCTTAACCTCTGTGGTGTTCCTCCTGAAAACCCATAACTTAAGTCTAATCATGAAAAACACATCAGACAAGTCTATTGAGAGATATTCTACAAAATATCTGAGTAGTACTCATTGAAACTGTCAAATCATCAAAAACAGGGAAAGTCTGAGATATTATCAAAGTCAAAATAGAGCCTCAGAAGACATGACAACTAAATGCAATGTGATATCCTGGATGGGATCATAACTAGGTTAAAACTAAGGAAATCTGAATAAGGCATAGACTTAATTTGTAATAATGAACAAATATTGTTTCACTATTTGGAACAAATGTGCCATACTAAAGCAATACGTCAACACCGGGGAAATGGGACATGAGGTATATCAGAACTCTATTATTTTCACAACTGTTCTATAAATCCAAAACTGTTCTAAAATAAAAAGTTATTTTTTTTAAAAATCGATGGGCCTGAAAAGCACATATATCTCAAACTTTTGCAGTGGTTCCACATTTAATTAAAAATGTGTTCATGGGCCGGCCGAGTGGCGCATTGGTTAAGAGCTGGTTTGGGGATGCTAGCGGCCCCGGTTCGGATCCCACATATGAGGGCCAGTGACTCTGCCCTCTACAGCTAACAACAGCTCCACCTGGAGATGGGCTGTGCAAGCCCTGGCGATGGTGTAGGCTGCAGCCCCTGCTGCAGTGGGCTGCCATAGGCTGCAGTGAGTGGCCGGCAGCCAGCGTGAGCAGCTGGCAGCCAGAGCGAGCTGCCAATAGCTGTGGTGAGCGACCATCCAGAGGCCGGCGACTGATCTGCCTCACCCGGGAAGAGCGCAATGACGAGACCAACATGGGCCAGTGAAGCAATGTCCTTCACAACTAGCCTGAAAAATAAAAATTCAGCAACTTGTCTGTTCCCCTTCCCTGATTCCCCAATGCTGTTCCCCTCCCCCAATACCCCAATAAAATCTTTTAAAAAATAAAATAAAAATGTGTTCACTTACTTCCCAAAGAAAGACAGTATAACCTTACACCACAATTGCATCGAAATTCAAGACCAGGATTTTGGAGCACACTTCATTGTGTGGGGCAAACGGTAGAAGAATATGTCGCGTCCCGCAATACAGAGCAGTGAGAGTGGAGAAGAGATGGCGAAAAGTGAAGAGAGAGACACAAATACGAGAGAAAAATGCAGTTGGGGCCAGGGGACTTCAGCCTCATGACTGAGCCCTGAGTCGGGCCTGATTGCTCCTTTTATTATCTTAAAATTAGAAAAGATCAATTTAGCTTCCATGGTCTGTGAGTCTCACACCCAGGAATTATTAGTCTCAGGGCCTTATCTCCCATGCTTGCAAGCTGCATCATCTGAAGGTATTATTATGCACCTCTTAAGAGACAGAAACTTCCTCTGCTAAGGCTTACTGATAAGAATGCATGGAGGACAGATATTATCATATCAATAGGTCATTTCACATGCAGGCTGCCAGAACCTGAAGCAAGGGGTTTATGCCCCTTTTGGTCTCAATGATTCCTCCCATGGCTCCCATGGCTGTGCCTGGCTTAGGTTGCCCCTCCCTTGAGGGATCTTACCCATCATTGGCTAACCACCCATCTTTTGGCGCCAAGTGGGGATATGTACAATAAACATAATATTGAAGTTATGATCTGTCTTTATGGAAAGGCGCATGAGGACAAACAGGCAAACAGTATGATGACATGAATAAATAAGAAATTGTGGTTAAGAACACAATTTCTGGAATCAAATCAGCTATTGTGGATACCAGATTTACCACTTATTAATTCTTTGATTTTGGTGTGGGTTAAGAATGGAGGATTGCTTTGCAGGGATTACCATAGGACATGAACAATCACAGCTCTTGTTTTTACATGCTAATTTGTCAATACAACTTTCTTTAAGGTTTAGTAGAACTAGGGGCAATTTGCGTTTGGCCTACCCCAGAGGCCTGGTTGAATCACAATTCCTGTATCTATAACTTAGTCTAGAGATCTTTTTTTTTTTTTTTTTTGGTTAGGAAAGGGCTTTGGTGTTCTGCTAAACTCTTTACCCTACCCAACTCCCCAATCAAGAACTCAGCTTAATGTCTTCAGTTTGGGCTTCTAAAGAAGTGTGAAGCAGAGTAGCCTTGGATGGGTAGCTATATTCCCTCCTTTACCCCAAAGCTCAATCCCTTTAGATGACTCCTCCCAACCTTGGCAATTTTCAAGGCTGTTACAACTGGGAATATGCCACAAAGGAAGATTGAGAGGGATATGGTAAACAGAACAGTAAATAGGTGTCTTACTTATAAATTATTGAATCAATTACTGCACACAAGAGGAAGTAAGGTTCTGAAAGACTAGGCCTGCTTTAAGGCACCATCTCCAAAACTAGGGAACCAGACAGCCACATCTGAAATATGCTACCTGAAAATGAATAAAATCATGGATCCATTTACACAAAGATGTTGGAATAATGCTAAGCAGGCAAAAGCAGGTGATATCCATTATTAAAGTAGTATTTGATAAAATATGAAATTCAAGCCTTGACTTCTTCCTGGCCTTTCTTTTGGGAAGCAGGTATTGAGAGGCCACCTTCTGTTTACTGCAATCAAGTTTATACTGCTGCCATACATCTGAAAATAATCATTTGTTCACACTACTCCACTGACTCCCAAGAACAATATGAGAGAGAATTCATTAGGTTACAGCTGTGAATCGTATGTTGTATTTATGAGGGTAGTGTCATTTAAATGTAATTTACAGTGTTATTCTTACTGAATAATTTCCTTGTGACCTGTGCTCTAAAAACTTCCACTTGTTCCTGTTTATAGTTAATGATAAAATGTCATTCAAGAGGCAATTGAAAAAAGATTTAAAGCAGATGTTAAACTGAATAGCTATGAGACTGACTTTGAAGTGACTGATAGAAAAATAACACAATGAAAATAATTTAGGCATGGAACAAAAAAGCATTGATATAAATTTGTAAAATAAATAATTTTTCAATAAAAATTGTAAAGTAGAAATATGTGTGTATTCACACATAGCTCAGAGATCACATAAGTGCCAAAAGAAGTGACAGTTGCTGAAATAAATGTGTTTTTTATGAAAAGCAAAGTAGTAAAACAAGCACAATAGATGCATAAAATGGGTAAATTTTCAGTGTATTAGTTATTGCTGCCTTAGGGCAGCTGTAAATTACAAGCTTGTTTTTAACTTTTTTTTTTTGGTATTCATGAATATATTCTGGATCTGTTATTCCTTCTACAGCCCTTGTGATTTGACCCTTTGCTGATTTATAATCTTCTTTAAAGTTTATAAAGCAAGAGGTACCAGATATGTGGATAGAAAATTTGTATAAAAACTAAAATGTAGGTAGAGAAGATACTAACTTTGGGAAACATTGTTAAAAAACAAAAGTTAAAAAAGTCAAATTAAGTGTAAGGTTTTATTTCATTCCCCTTATCCAAAAATAAATTTTTAACAAATACAAAACTTACTATTTTGCTTTTTTCTTTCGAAAAGGGGCACTGCTATATACAATGACTTATTTATCTGACATATTGGTCAAGGTGATAACTCTGCAGTGAAAACATTGGTGATGAGATATCGAGAACGGCTGTAAATTAAATGCTTTTATAGCATGGAAATGAATCTTTCAGACAGAAGAGTCATTTTATTGTCTTAAATGGATGCCTACATATTTCACTCTAGCCCTTAAAGCTACAGAAAACAGAGAAAATGCACCCCTGAATGGAGTTATCCCCAGAGGACTACACACGTTAAAGTTCTTACCTGGTGTGCATTTATGCAATTGTGATTAGGAATTGGAACAAAAAAAATGGCAAGAACTATTAAAAATATTTAATTTTCATCATTTAAGCAAAAAATCAGTATGTAGAACTAAACTTTAAATAACTTGTAAAGGTACAAATTTTAAGAGAGAAGCAGGTTAGATAAACTTAACTCTACAATTAATGCATCATACTTTCTTTTCCCAGGTTTACTGAGGTATGACTGACAAATGAAAATTGTATATATTTGAGGTGTTTTGATAAATATACACTATGAAATGATTACCACAATCAAGTAAATATATCCATCACCTCACATAGTTACGTGTGTGTGTGTTGAGAACATTTCAGATCTACTCTCTTAGCAAATTTCAAGATATAATGTATTATTCACTGTAGCGAGCATGTTTTTACATTAGGTCTCTAGAACTTACTCAGCTTGTAACTGAAAATGTGTACCCTTTCATTAGTATCTTCCTTTTTCTTTTCTTGTTTCTTTTTCTTTTTTTTTGAGGGCAGTGTCACTGGCCCTCATATGTAGGACCTGAACCGGAGTCGCTGGCGTCCCAAGCCAGCTCGCCTCAACCACTGCGCCACTCGGCCAGCCCGAAATCTTCCTATTTCTCTCACCTCCTAGACTGACAACCACCATTCTATTGTCTGTTGCTATGAGTTCAACATTTTTTCTCTGACTCCCATATAAGTAAGATCATACAATATTTGTCTTTCTGTGTCTGGCTATTACACTTAACATAATGCCTTTCAGGTTCATTTATATTGTGACAAATGGCAATATTTCATTCTTTCTTAAGGTTAAACAATACTCCATTATGGGTGGATAGAAGATTAATAGACAGATGATAGATTAGATAGAAAGATAGATGATAGATAGATAGATGATAGATTAGATGGATAGATAGATACATAGATAGATAGACAGACAGACAGACAGACAGACAGACAGACAGACAGATAGATAGATAGATAGATAGATAGATAGATAGATAGATAGATAGACAACATATTTTCTTTATCCCATCTGTTGATGGACACTAAGGTTGTCTCCATATCTTAGCTGCTGTGAATAATGTTGCAATGAACATGCCAGTGCAGATGTCTCTTTGAAATATTGATTTTATTCCCTGAAGTATATAACCAGAAGTGAACTTGCTGAATGATGTGGTCGTTCTATTTTTTAATTCTTGAGGAGCTTCCCTATTTTTTGTATGATGGTTGTACCAATTTACATTCCAACCAAGTGTGTACAAGAGTTCCCTTTTCACTACATCCTCACCAACACTTGTTAATTGTTCACTTTTTGATGATAGCCATTCTAACAGATGTGAGGTATTATCTCATTGTAATTTTGATTTGCATTTCCCTGATGATTATTGTTTTTTGGCATCTTTGCATATACCTTTTAGCCATTTATATGACTCCTTTGAATAAAATATGTTATGGCATTTGCCCATTTTTAATTGGGTTATTTTGGGGTGGGGGGTTGCTATTAATTTGTATGAGTTCCTTATATTTTTTAGATATTGACCTCTTATCAGAAATATGGTTAGCAAATATTTATTCCTGCTCCATAGGTTGCCTTTTCATTTTTTTGACTATTACCTTTGCTGTGCAGAAACTTAGTTTGATGTAGTCCTACTTGTTTAATTTTCCTTTTGCTGACTTTCCTATTGGTATCAAATCCAAAATATCATTGCCAAGGTCAATATCATGGAGCTTCCCCCATTTCATTATAGGAGTTTAGGGTTTCAGTTCTTATATTCAAGTTTTTAATTTATTTTGAGTTAATTTTTGTTTACAGTGTAAGAGGCCCAATTTCATTCTTTTGCATGTGGCTGTCCAGGATTCCCAGCATTATTTATTGAAAAGACCATTCTTTCCCCATTGTGTATTCTTGGCACATTTCTTGATAGCTAGTTAAACATATATGTGAGGTCTATTCTGGTTCTTGAATCTGCTCCATTGGTCTTGGAGATTGGTCTCAGTGCGTCTGTTTTTATGCCAATATTGAACTGTTATGATTATTAATATATTTTGAAATCAGGAGATGTGATGTCCCCAGTTTTGTTTTTCATGTTTAACACTGCTTCAGCTCTTCAGGGTCTTTTGTCATATCACATATATTTTAGGATTTTTTTTTTCTACTTCTGTGAAAAATGCCATTCGAATCTTGATAGGGATTGAATTGAATTTGTAGATGGCTTTGGATAGTATGAAGATTTTGACAATATTAACTTTTCCAATCCTTCAAGACACAATATCTTTCCATTTATTTGTGTCTTCTTCAATGTCCTTCATCAATGTTTATAATTTTCAGTTCAGATCTTTCATCTCCTTGGTTAAATTTCTTCCGTAAGTATTTTATTCTTTTTGGTGCTATTATAGTGGGATTTGGATTTGGTTTTCTTTTCATTTTTAGATAATTTATGGTTAGTATGTGTAAATGCAAGAGATTATTATATGTTGTTTTTGTATCCTGCATCTTTACTAGGTTCATTGATTAGATATGACAGATTTTTTGGTGGATTAGTTAGGATTTTCTATATATACAAACATGTCCTCTGCAAATATAGACAATTTTATATAATACTTCTCCCTCCAATGCTTGTGCCATTTATTTAGTTAGCCTAATTGCTCTGGCTAGCACTTACAGTACTATGCTGAATAGAAGCAGTTAAAGTAGACACACATATCTTGTTCCTGATCTTCGAGGAAAAGCATTCAACCTTTCATTATTGATTATGTTAACTTTGGGCTTGTGACATATGGCCTTTATTATGTGAATGCCATTTTGACCTTCTACAGCTAATTTGTTGAGAGTTTTTATCACAAGTGGATGTTGAATTCTGTCAAATGTTTTTTTAGCATCTATTAAAAAGATTATGTGATTTTTGCCTTTCATTCTATTAATTGAATGGATCATATTTATTATTTTGCATATGTTGAACCATCCTTGTATTGCAGGGATGAATTCCAGTTGATCATGGTGCACAATCACTGTAATGAGCTATTGAAATTGGTTTGCTAATATTTTGTTGATGATTTTTAAATCTATATTCATTGGGGTAATTGCCCTGTAGCTTTATTTTCTTGTAGTGTCCTTATGCCTTTGGTATCAGGGTAATGCTGGCCTCAAAATACAAGATTGGGAGTGTTTCCACCTCTCAAATTTTTAGAAGAGTTTAAGAAGGATTTGTGTTAATTCTTCTTTATCTGTTTGGTAAAATTTATCAGTGAAGTCATTTGGTCCCAGGCTTTTTGTTTGTTTGTTTATTTGTTTGAGGTTTTTGTTTTGATTCAATCTCCTTCAGTCGTTATTGATATGCTCAGATTTTCTATTTATTCTTATTCAGTCTGTAGGTTGTATGTTTCTAGGATATTATCTACTTTTTCTAAGTTATTCTATTTTTCTTGGTGTACAGTTTTCACAGCAATCTCTTATTATCCTTTGTATTTCTGTGCTCAATTATAATATTTCCTCTTGGTCTGGCCCTAAAAATAGCAAGCCCCATTGAGATTTTCTACAAATATGTAGCCTTTCCAACACATTTCTTACTTTCCAACACATACTTATTTTCCATGCTGGATGAATACAATAAAACTTTACTGAATTTGCTGATTCATCATCTTTTACAGAAGTGTTTCTAATCTCCGAGCATGGAATTAAGTACTTTTCACTGCTACGGTCATGATAAAATCTTTTGTTTCTCCATCGACATTACTGTTCACAGTTTACAAATATGTCATAAAGTTATCCATTTTCTATGTTTAAATGCTGCTGAAGAATTTTTAACTGAATTTTTAGTACTGAGTTTTTATTTATTTTCTTGGTTATAGATAATGCTGATCTAAGCCACAATAACCAAACTGTCCTTATGTTGGTCCTTTCCTAATTGCTTCCTGACTTGATCCTTAATCCTTCTGCTCCAAGTTGTTTATAGCAGCCAGATTGATCTTTGTAAAGCAGATCATTCCTCCTTGCTTGAAACTGTCCATTGGTTTCCCTTGCCTTACTGAGGCTTATGGGATACTCTGGGATTTGGTTCTGCTACTTACCTCCCCAAACCTGTTCACCCCTGATTCTCCCTCATTCACTAATGTCCATCACATTGGCCTTCTCACAGTCTTTCAAACAGGACAACCTGGTGCCACACCTGGGGATTTGCTTTTGCTCTTCCTGTTACACAGTTCTCTTCACTGAAGTATCACTCTGACATTTTCTTTCTAATTATTCATGTTTCAACTTTGAGTTGGTTCCTCAAAGCAGCCTTCTTTACTCACTTCATTAAAGCAGTACTTCTAGTTATTCTGTGCTATTCTCCCATTAGTGAGCACGATGTTACACTCTCTCAATAGAGAGTTTGATTCTTTATATTAAACCTCCTCTGTTTAATCTACATGTGTTTCTATCTCTTGATTGAATCCAGATGGGTACAATGAATTTAACCAATCCATATTGTTAAGATATATGTTGTTTCTAATATATCACTATTGTTGAGAACAAAGAACATCATTGATCTTAAATCTTTACATATCTATGATTATTTCCTTAGAGAAAATTCCTAGAAGAGGAACTGCTACTTTAAAAGTTATATATATTTTTAAGACTTTTGATATATTTTTCCAAAATACCCTCCAGAAAAGATGTAATAAAGCATACTTCTAGAAAAGTGTAGAATGCCTAAGCCCCACAACCTTATAATAAGCATGGTTTGTAGAAAGAGAAAAAGAAAAACAAATGCACTGAGGTTGTACAACAGCATCTCTCAAGCCTACAAAACATCGATCAAAGGTGAGCAAACCATTTATCACAGCTTGTGTTGGACTGTCAGAGGTTATTACTTAGATAAATAAAAATAGTATTGAAGGGAAAATCATTTCTAGGACCCTCTTGACTTGTAAGCCCTCAATACCCCAATGCCCTCTCCAGTTTCACTTCCACCAGAAACCAGGACCTCTTTGCATGTCATCCCTTCATTCATTAAAAACCTCAGAGGAACTCAGAAGCCTTTTATAGATAAGCCAAAGTGTGAGTTTTAAAAGCTGATCAGTCACCTTAATCACCACTTACAATGTTTTTTTGGGGGGAAAAAATCTAATTTGCAAATATATTGCAGCAAGTTAAAATTTAAACAAAGAAAACATTTTTTACTAATGGAGTATTAGACTTCTTTATTTCCTTGAGGAGAAGCATAATTAAATTTTGAGAATGAGGGACATTTGGTTTGTGACAGAAACTGAAAATCTGAAATTCCTGACTGTCAATCTGGAAGGCTATATCTGACAGGTACCAGGTTTAAATCAATAGAGGTCTCTTTAAAGTAATAATAATAGTCCACCGAGTGTTACTTGTATAGACACCTACCTACTCAAATGCAATGAGTTGAGATGACTATGAACTTGGAAATCAATGTACTAACCTCCCAGTAAACCTGAGAAATACTTATAGCTTCTGACCCCTTCTCAATCATTAACTAGTAACACCCACCTATATACAGAGGGTGTCAAAGAAATGTATACACATTTTAAGAAAAGAAAACTGTATTAAAATTATAATACTCAATATATGAGGAGTGACAATTAAGTTTGCGAGTTTGTTGCAAGGATGTTGCTAAATTTCTTTTATATCAGAGGGATTATTCATTATGAATTTGTACCAACTGGATGAACAGTTAACCGAATTTACTATTTGGAAGTGCTGAAAAGGCTACATGAAAAAGTTAAATGAACTTTTTGCCAGTAATTCATGGCTTTTTCATCATGACAATGCACCTAGTTACACAGCACTGTCTGTGAGGGAGTTTTCAGCCAGTAAACAAATAACTATATTGGAATAGCCTCCCTACTCACCTGATCTGGCCCGCAATGACATCTTTCTTTACCCGAAGATAAAGGAAATATTGAAAGAAAGACATTTTGATGACATTCAGGACATCGAGGGTACTACAATGACAGCTCTGATGGCCATTCCAGAAAAAGAGTTCCAAAATTGCTTTGAACGGTGGACTAGGTGCTGGTTTTGGTGCATAGCTTCCCAAAGGGAGTGCTTCGAAGGTGACCATAGTAATATTCAGCAATGGGGTATGTAGTACTTTTTCTAGGATGAGTTCACAAACTTAATTGTCTGACCTTTCGTATACTGATAACAAAAGATGAACACAAGTCACGTTTGACTTCCACAATTACAAGAGTTGCTCAAAGTGGTTACCATCAGTGTCCAGATGCTTCTGATGACGGCAAACTACTGCTTGAACATCTTTGACCAAAGTACCCACTTGTATACATATTTTTGGCACCCCCAGTATTTTTTCCCCCAAAACTACCAATATTTAACAGGGAATTAGAATGATGTAAATATGTCTATGCTCTAAGGTCTAGGGCAGTTCACTATTCCTCATTATTTGCTATTTACTCAAACATCTGGATTTTAGACCTTAACTCTTTGACACTTCACTTTACTTAATCCAGATAAATGTGGCACTCTTCACATATTCCATATAATCAACTGCCTTGCCTAGGTACATGGACTCTCATAAGTTATGCCACAGTAACTTGATGACTAGGCTTATACCTGCTCAATGACTCCCTCTTTGTTTCAAATGTTTTCCAGATATGGTACCAGATGATCACCCACATGAACATAAAAAAGAAAATAAAGGAATATATTTTCAGGCTGATTGATTTGGTCACTTGTAAAGATGCAGCCTTCATTTTTTGAAATGAGACAATAGTTTCTCCACATTCTTGCCAATTAAAGTGTGATTAGTGGCTTAATGATTTTAAATGTTTTTTAGTGTCCTCAAGAGTAAGATCTTACTAAAAGGCATGGTGTCATTATGCTTCCACTGTGTTACTTCATAATTGCATGAATTAGAAGAAAAAGCTAGTAACCTAATTCCATTCTCATTAGTCTCATGAATCAACTATAAACTCCTGGTCAGAGCCTTGACACTGTCCTATTTATAGACATATAAAAAAAAAAGAAAACAAGAAAAGAGAGAGCATCCTTTTGAACTTGAACTCCTCGTTGACAAGAAATTAAAAGAGCAGTGTTTTCTTTGAGAAGTCCCTGCACTCAGCAACCCTGAAGCTGTGGCTGCTTCAAAGAGTCTTCCTGCAGAGTGACAGACTCTTCTGAGGAAGAAAGATGGGACCGAAAGCTCTCCTGGATGTCAACATCACAGGGTCCGCACATGGCAGCATTTCAAAGTCTCCCTTATTCTAGTGGGACAATGTTGCTTTAGTAAAATGCAACTAGGTAGAAAGGTAAAATGAGAAATCATGTGGCTTTTTGTATCCTACTCAGCACCTCTAAAGCTCTGCCATCTCCCTCTTTATTGGGAAGATAGAAATGCTCAATCAAGTTTTGAGGGCCCAAAGCGTTCAGAACTCACAATTTGACAATGGCATTTGCAGAAGTGTGGTATGCTGAATAACACCCCCAAAGTTGTCCACATCCTACTTTCTGGAACCTGTGAATATGCTGCCTTACATGGTAAAAGCAACTTTGCAGATGTGATTAAGTTAAGAACCTTGAGATGGGGAGGTTATGCTGTATTATTCAGGTGGGCCACAGTAATCAAAAGTGATCAAAGTCAGAAAAATGTGACCATGGAACCAGAAGTTGGAGTGGTGAACTTTGAAGATGGAGGAAGGGGCTGCATGCAAATGGATGCAGGTGGCCTCTAGAAGCAGTTAAAGGCAAGGAAACGGATTCTCTCCCAAAGCCTCCAGAAAGAATGCAGCCCTGCCAACTCCTTGATTTCAGACTTCTAAATGTCAAAGTTTATAAGAATATAAATTTATAAGAATATAATTTATGTTGATTTATACCACTAATTTTGTGGTAATTCATTACAGCAGCCATAGGAAACTAAGATACGAACCAATCAGCACGTATCAAGTGCCTGTAATAAATTCCAGTATGTGACTGCTTAGGGATCTCAAGAAGATAAGGTAGATGCCACTAAAATCTCCATAGACACAAGGAATAGTAAAGTAACTGCTAGGAGATAAATGGTGGCCTGGCATAGAGCTCAGTGTATATCCTAAAAACCTAAAAATGTCCTCCTAAAATCCATCCCCTTATTAGGTCATGTTCCCACTTGAAAATTCTTTGGCCTAATAGATTATTTTTTTAAAACATTGACTGTGGTATTAAAACATGTTAATAATTTCTTTCAGTCTATTTCTTGAGCTTCATGTGTCCCTTATACAGTACATGCCAGATGCATTCCCTGAACAAACTCCCCAGGGCTGGACCCACTGATTAGAATGCCTTGCTTACTTGGCACATGTCTAATACCCCTTTAAGAAGAGGTCCAGAATAAACATCTCCTTTTCTAAAAAACCTTTTCTGGCTCTCCAGTCTCCATCCCTGACACTTTGTTCAATAAAACATTATTGCACTTTCCATTTCATTATTGATGCAACTTATATTATGATATAATTAGTCTTTTAAAAAATGTGCCTATCTGCATTTGATCATGGTCTTATCATGGATGAGGAGGGGCTATCTTATGAAGTCTCTGAGTCTTGATATTTAAAGTTTGGCACTCAGAAAATGAATGAATGAATGGGTGAATGAATGAATGAACAAATAAAAGTGCAAGTTTTGCCAAGTACTGCATAAGGCACACAAATGATTTCATAAGTTCAATTTGTGTGTAAGTCTATAGATTTCAATAAGTCTTGTGACAACAGAATTCCAACTCCTGACCATGGGTAGCAGGGCCCTGTGTAACCTGGCTCTAGACACTTCTGCCTTTCCCCTACTACTTACTTGCACTGCTTCCCAGATAGGCTAACCATCTCTCAGTTACCCCAAATCAATATTCTTTTTCTTGTCTTCTGAATTTTGCAAATGCCTCAGCTCATTATACAACCTACATTGAGTAAATCCATTTTCACCTTCCATTCCACACTATTAGCTCCTTTATATCCAACAGATCTCACATTAAATACCAATTTTCATAAAACCTCTTGAGACCATCCAATTTGAAGCAGACCCCTGTTGTTATTAGAATTTCTTGGCTCAGATTCTTTTCCTAGATATCACAATTTGAAATTATATGACTGTTAAATGTAGATCTATCCCATTGAAATTAAGTTCTATATAGACAGAGGCCATGCCAGTTTTCTTCCCCACTATTGTACCCCTACACCTTACAAAGGTTGTGCACAATGTCAGTGCTCAGAAAGTATTTGTCGAATGATTGACTAAATGAAGGATACTTGCACAAAAGAACATAAGCATATATGTGACTTAATGGTCAAAGTTTCCTAATCAGATGAATACTCTGACATACTTTTTTGTCACAGAGAATCAGTTAAGTGAATTCAAATTGATGAATACAAATCTACCAGTTTGTTTCTAATAACTGTTCAGATCTTTCCTTTTTAATCCCACTTTGCAGAAACATTTGCTAAATATCATGGTAAAAAGATGCTGCTTTAAAAAGGAATTAGGGTTGAGCAAAGCAGATTAGCATACATAAACTCTACACAAACATCAAAATTTTTTTTCAAGAGAATAAATTGAAGTACATCTGATAATAGATTGCCCGCTATCCCAACAGTTAATATTACTTCTGATCTCAGAAGGTCCCCTTTGGCCAAAAAGATTCAGAGTATTACAGTTGGTTCCTATTTTGCACATAAATGTATTTACAGAAAATAATAGAATTTGTAGAAATTTCTTCATTCACAATTTTATTTCTCTTTAACTTATGTGTTATTTGTTTCATATTACAGAGAAACAACATTATGGTATTGTATCAATATGTTAAAGATTCTACTTTTCTACTCTAGTCTTGAGTAATGGCTCTGACAATTGCAGTTAACAGTCGAAGCACCATAATTTTATCAGATATAAGTGATCATTTTAGAGCATTTTTAAATAGGGGATTATATTAATTGTGACTCCTAATTAAGTTCTTAAAATAATTAATCTATTGTTTTCAAGACTCCTTGAGTTTCTGCTGTTTTCTGGGGCTAACAGACTAAGAAGCATATACAAGGTAATGCTAATAATTATCATAACATTTTTCCTGTCTTTTTGTAGTTTTGTTCTTACAGCACATATGCATTTATTCTCTTTTTTTTTAAACTTTTATTTTTTTATCTTTTTTTGAGGGCAGTGTCACTGGTCCTCATATGTGGGATCCGAACCGGGGTTGCTGGCTTCCCAAGCCAGCGCTTAACCACTGCACCACTCGGCCGGCCCCATATGCATTTATTCTTACTTGAGGCTTGGAAGCATACTGAAGGTTTTCTTTCTACTCTGTGTCCCTTATCACTATAAATATCTTTATCACATTACATGATAAAACTTTATCAACATTGTTCATAGTTATATATACACATATGTTGTATGTGTATGTAGGAATTCTGGTTTATTCACATAGGTAACAGAACTCTCTAAAATGCCCATCACACAGAGACCTCCAATAACATTTACTGAATTGAACAGACTGAAGTAGTAGTTTTAGATATCAAATATTTTTTAGAAATGACAATTTTAGATTAAGTATATAATCTATTTACAAGGTTCAAAATTGATGGGTATTAAAATCAGGACTATAAGTTATTTTACTGATACCCTGAGTAAAGCTCTTTCTACTAAATAGCATCTTTGAATGTTTTTTGACATGAAATAATATGTTTAGATATCCCTAAGAATTAGAATTGGCAGACCTAATAAAGCAAATCACTTCAATTCAAAATAATATAATGCATAGGTATATAAAATATTGTTTCTTTAAATATTAGAAGGTTTTGACATAGTACAGTTGCTTAATCATAGGATAAAGAGCTTTTTAATAATGACAGTGGAGGAAAGACTTGAACATAAAAAGTATGGTTAAACTAGATAACAGTTGAAGTCATTTTCAACAGGAAAATCCCATGGTCTATTTTTCCAGAGACAGTACTACTAATGAAAAAACAATTAGTACCCCTTTACATTTTATTATTACTCCTTGGTGATCACTAAAACTTAATTAGTGGGGGAAAAAAATCCTAATCCAGAAATAGGGTTCTAATTCTGATACTGGGAAAAGTAATGATAGCACAGTGAAATGGATCAGACAAAACAGGAGACCTGGAGTTATCTTTGCTGAGCTGAAATCCTGATTTTACTTTTGTGTCCTAAGCACAAAACCTCTACGAGACTCAATTGCCTCATCTATAAATTGAAGATAATGTAGATATGATGCTGTCATTTGCCTTACAAAACTTTATTTGAAAATATACTAAACATGCACATATACGTGCACACACATGCACATACACAATCACAGTGTGTTTTAATGAAGAAAATCCTATCCATTGTCTACATTAGAAAAAGAAACACTCTCCCCATTTTCACTATCTCCACCCAAAGTCATGGTGAGAGTACTTTGGGGAGAATGGGCCAATCTTGGATGAGGAAGAAAACTCTAAGCTTAGAGTTTCAATTATATCACATATAATTGCTCATGTGTCTCAAAATCCTGTAGGGTCAGATATGTAGTGTGAGTAGTCATTTTGGGTCAGAATCAAAAGAATTGAATACCATTTCTTTTCAGTTTGACTTGACTGTGTTGTTATGGCTAATTTAGGAGATGCTAAAAAGTAAATTATCTTTACTTACACTATCTTGTTTGTTTATATCATCTATCTTTTTAATTATGAAAATATAAGGTCTGACAATTAAGTTCGCAAACTTGTTGCAATGATGTTGCTAAACTTTTTGTTATCAGAGGGATTATTCATTATGAATTTGTACCAACTGGACAAACAGTTAACCAAATTTACTATTTGGAAGTGCTGAAAAGGCTGCATGCAAAAGTTAGACAACCTTAACTTTTCCCCAACAATTCATGGCTCTTGCATCACGACAATGCACCAGCTCACATGGCACTGTCTGTGAGGGAGTTTTTAGCCAGTAAACAAATAACTGTACTGGAACACCCTCCCTACTCAACTGATCTGGCCCCCGGTTGTTGGGTCCAGCATGACTGAGCAGTGGGAGTGGAGAAGGGACGGTGAAAGGTTAAGAAAGAGACACAATATGAGAAAAATGCAGTTGGTGCCAGGGGACTCAAACTCTCATTGACTGAGCCCCGAATCAGGCCTGACTGCTTCTTTTATTGTCTTACAAATAAGAAAAGATCAGTGTAGTTTCCACGGTCTGTGAGTCTCACACCCAAGAATTTCGCTCAGGGCGTAATCTACCATGTCTGCAAGCTGCCATTACCAAAGGTATTGTCATGCACGCTTAAGAGTCAGAAACTTCCTCTGCCGAGGCTTACTGATAAGAAGAATGCACGGAGGGGCCGGCTGAGTGGCATGGTGGTTAAGAGCTGGCTTGGGATGCCAGCGGCCCCCTGGTTCGGATCCCACATATGAGGGTCAGTGACACTGCCCTCAAAAAAAAAAAAAAAAAAAAAAAAGAATGCACGGAGGACAGATATTATCACATCAATAGGCAATTTCACATGCAGGCTGCCAGAATCTGAAGCAAGGGATCTATGCCCTTTTTCCTCTACTCCGTGATTCCTCCTATGGCTTCCCTGCGGCTGTGCCTGTCTTAGGTTGTTACTCCCTTGAGGAATCTTACCCGTCATTGACTAACCAGCCATCTCTTGGAAGCCAAGTAGGGATATATAAAGTAAGCATAATATTGAAGTAATCTGTCTTTATGGAAAGGTGCATGAGGGCAGACAGGCAGGCAGTGTGACGATACCCAATGACTTCTTTCTTTACCTGAAGGTAAAGGAAATATTGAAAAGAAGATATTTTGATGACATTCAGGACATTAACGGTAATAATGATGACAGCTCTGATGGTTATTCCAGAAAAACAGTGCCAAAATTGCTTTGAAGGGTGGACTAGGCACCGGTGTCAGTGCTCAGCTTCTTAAGGGGAATACTTCAAAAGTGACCGTAGTGATATTCAGCAATGAGGTATGTAGCGCTTTTTCTAGGATGAGTTCACGAACTTAATTGTTGGACCTTGTATGTTATTAAACAATGAGCATAAACAGAAAAAAAAAAAGGATTGGGTGCCTTTATGCAAGGTACATTTGCCTACAACTCATATATATTATATAAATATAGGTATGTATATTTTAACATTTCAAATGAAAAAGAAAATTGTACTGGTGACTAACATTAGTAGAAACTGACAGGAAAAATTGGTTTCCTTTGTTCATCTTACTGAAGCTCAATTGTGTCTACTGTCTTCCTGATTATTGGCTGTCAATCATTGGAGTAGTGTATCTCTTCCATACACATGGATATGAATCACAAAAAAAACTGGATGCGGAAACTAGAAAACCTGAGGTTTCAAATAGATTGGCCAGATAGATTGTCAAAATACATTTTGTTGTCTTCTGTGATTTTACGTTAGAAGACCCCTATCTGCTATTTTGGTTAGAGAAAATTATGAAAAATTAAATTCTCCATCTTCCAAATTTGGTTTCTATATTTCTACAAAAATGTTTCAGAGATTGTGATGATTATTGATAATTATCTTTAGATGCAATTTGATAAACATTTGATGGCCAAATTTTATAGACACATCTAAGGCAGAATTTTAACAAAGACATTTAATGAACAAGTTTTTTGGTTTGGTTTGGTTTTAATCCCACCTTAGAAAATCCTAACTTCTTTCAAGTAAGTAGTAGCAGGGATTAAGAAGACATAAAGCATTTTCTATAAAATAATCACTTATTTGGATTTATATTTGCATACAGCAACAGTTCTGCCTGCCCACACAAACACTAATAGCATAAGGAAGGTATACAACAGATAGAAGCCTGATATGAGTGTGTGCATTTCATAATTTTTAATTATTTGATTTTGAAGTATTTAAATTGCTAAATGTATCGAAGAATATGTCAAGAAATAGGAAGAGTGTGAAGGGAAATATAATCAAGAATCAAATACTTATCTTAAGACACACAAAAAATTTTTTTGTCTTTCTCCAAATTTTAAATGCCATCCTTGAGAAATTTTCCAAAATCAATTAATTCACAACCAGATGGCATTAAGTTGTTACCTGGTAGATAGTTGGATGAGGTGTAAAAGAAACAATATAAATATAAAAATATTCTACAAAAAAATACTATAATTTGTTATGGTTGTACTTATTTAGGAATAAATACTGTGCTCTAGAATGTCTGAATGTAGCACATAATTCAATTTTATAGACAACTGCATGATATATTGCCATTTTTTAACATTTTGTTATTTAAAAATGACAGTTTTATATGGTCCAATGTAATACTTTTAAGCACAAAATACTCTAAATGCAAGCCTTAAAATTAAATTATACTCAGTAGTAGTAGCAGGTTAGATTTAAGCTATCTAAAGAAACATTCTAGTTTTCATAGTAATGTTTATATCACAATGAATGTTTAAAGGAAAGGAATATCTTTTAGTATTTCAGAAAGTAATTGAACAGATGGAGTAAAGTAGTCTGGAAGCTTCATTGGTCTAGATCCAGGCTACAATATTACTGTGAAATATATTTTTTACTAAAAATGTAATTTTTAACATTTTAAGAAAAACTAAGACAGTACATGTGTGAAATATAAACTTTTCATACTCACTCATCCCAAAATGTTCCAATTCTTTATTGGCATTCATTTTTAATTATATCTTGATATGTAGTATTTACATAAGGAATAGCCTCAGGGAAACAGTTGACAAAAGTAAATGACCTAACACTTCAGAGCCTCTGGCGTCTCCATCTAATAGTTACCTCTCTGTCTTCCCTTCCCTTCATTTATACACAATGCTCCATTCATTCTCTTTAATTCTGGGAATGTGTTTCCACATTTCTGTTTCTTGACTTAATTTGTCTGATTCTGTTTCTATAATTTGAGCCCTCCCTCTACCCCACCGTTAATGCCAAATTTATATTTTCTTTCCTTTTCTTTCTTCCTTACTATGCTTATAATCTTCCTTGTAAGGAGCTACCTTGTGAACCTCAAAGGAAATATTAAATATTTATTGCATTTTTTAGACTTAACACACTTCATTTTTTTTCATTATAAAATTCAGACAAACAAAATACCACCTCTGGTTTATTTGTAGGATTTCTAAATAAATTAATTTGCCTCTCATTTTCATTCAACTAATATTATATAACACAGTGACCTGCAATAAAGAAAGTTCCCCCACTTTGATGTGTACTTAGCAAAGTATACTTTTGACATCATTAGATTTCATGGCAAGAATAAGGACCCAGAAATTTTGTCATTTTTAATACCTTCTTATATAATTTATCTATGAAATATTTATATAATCTTTGTAGCCATAGAAATAAATTAGTTAGAAAAAAATAGCTATCAGTGATATTGTGTTAAATCTCACAAATTTATTTTTTCACTAATGGCACTTTACATTTGTTCTTAATACAAGCACGTGACTTCAAACAGCATGCATGAAAAGTCATTCAGGCATTTTGCTCATGTATGCTATTAGCAAATCATTTAAGAAAACCTGACACCTAAAATCAGGATAGTATTCTGAAAAGTCAGGATTTAATAGTACATTTCCTTCTCTGGCACAATCCAAAGCTCTTTGCAGAGGTCAATTACAATGATTGGCTCACACAACAGCCATTAGCTGATTGGACTACCAGTTTAGGCTACAAAAACCTTATTAATTGAAAGTCATAAAAAGTAATAGCAGGGATTTAACACTGTGAAGACTGGACACCAGTTGTATCAAAAGGGTCATTGAATCCAGGAAAAATGCCCCTTAGTGTTGAATAAAGGTGATGTGTGATGACTAATGACACAATATTTGTTTTTGTCTTGTTGTTCTGATAAGCATGCATATGTGAAGGATGAATGGGATCAATTACTGAATGTTAAAAATTAATTAAGATTGCAGGTATAAATTTTTCTAGAAGCTGGGATTCTCCCCCAACCTCAAAATACTGAAAAAGTCACTGCCATCATGATCTGAGCAAAGAATGGCAAAACGAAAGCAGCATCCGGCTTTTCTAGCTAAGCAAACCTCACTGTCTCATACACAGTTGTGTGTGCATTTGTGTTTGTATCTGTGTGTGCAGTGCTGCACCTTGCTCTTTCTATCCTTTAACCACCTCTATCTGGATCTGGGAGCTCCTTCCAATTAAAAGGCTGTTTTATTCTTTGTAATGGCTCTGCAGTAGCCCACAGCATGAATTTTACATAATTTAGTCTGCCATGTATTGTGGGCACTGTTATTCCTATTATTATATTACAAACACTGCAGTGTATATTCTTGTCTACAGATCAACTCGAACATATGTAAGTCTATTAGTAACAACAATCCTCAGATGCAGAATTTCTAAATCAAATGTTATGGCTCTTTTGATAGAATTTGTCAAAATGCACCCAACAAAAATATATGAAAAAACATTTCCCTAAACTTCACTAACAGTACAATGAAACATTTGATACCCAGTAAGTATTTAGGTAAAAATGTCTCCTTGTCACTTTAATTTACATTTTCCTGAAGAGTGTATTGAATACCTCTTTATATGTTACCATTTTTATGTCTACTCTTTGTCTATTTTTCTATAGGTTATTAGAAGTTTACATTTTTTTTTCTTATTAATCCTCCTTATTCTACAAACAAGTGAACGTTTGGTCTGAGACAAACAATACAAGTTTTCCAGGCTGTGGTTTGATTTGAACTCTGTTTATTATGTTTATTTCAGCTGTAGTGAAGCATAATTTACATATAGAAAAATGCATCAATTTTAAGTGTACAGTTTAAGTGTTGTACCATATCATAGATAATGCTTCTGTCACCCAAATACTATTTTTATTTCCCTTTCAATCATTTCTTCCCTAATCATCTTCCTAAGCAGCTGCTGATCTGATTTCTATAATTATAGTTTTCTTGTTCCAAAACTCTCTATATAAGTGCATAGTATGTACTCTTTTTATCTGGCTTCTTTTGCTTAGCATCATGGTTTAGAGTTTGTCTATATTATATCTGTAGTGTACTTTTTCACTCCTGAATAGTAATATATTGTATGAATACGTAACATTTGTTTCTCTATTTTTCAGTTAATAGACATTTGATATGAGTTGTTTTCAGTTTGGGGCTAATATAAATACATTTATTTATAAGTCTTTATGTAATCATTGTTTTCATGCTTTTTTTTTTTTTTTCTACATGACCATGTTTAACCTTATTAGAAAATGGCAAACTGATTTCCAAAGTGGTTGGAGAATTTTACTCTCTTGCTAGCAATGTATGAGAGTTCTAGTTGCTGACATTTTGTCAATCTTTTACTTTTAGCCATTCAAGTTGATGCACCACGGTACCTCATTATGCTTTTATTTTAAAATGTCAAATGAATAATGATGTTGAATGTCTTTTACTATGTTTATTTGCCAGTGATACATTTCATGAGAATTTTTCTCATTTTTTCTACTGGGTCATTTTTATTTTATTGAGCTTTAAGGATTGTTTTTATATTATGACTGCAAGTTTTTTTATTTATTTACTTATTTTTTAGCACACCTGCACTTTCTCCCAGTCTGACTTGTCTTTGTAACTCCCTAACAGTGTGTCAAAGACCAAATGTTAAGTTCTCAATATTGATTAAATCCAATTAATCAATATTTTTCTTTTATATCCTATGCCTTCTGTGACATTTTCAAAAGTTTTGCATCCTCAAATTCCTGAAAATTTTCTCCTATGTTTTGCTTTACAATTTTAGTAGTTTTAGATTTTACATTTAGGTCTACAATCATTGTAAGTAATATTCAGATCATGAGTTAGTGGGGAGACATTCACTTTTGTCCACGGATATCTAATTGTTACAGCACCATTTCTTGCAAAGACTATTTCCCCCCATTGAATTACCTTGACACATCTATTAAAAATAAATTTACCACATTTTATAAATTTATTTTTAGAGATCTATTTTTAGATGTTTTTATTCAATTCCATTTATCTGTATATTGATCCTTCCACAAGAACTATACTATCTTGATTACTGTAGCTTTATACTAAGCCTTGAAATAGTGTAAGTCTTACTATTGTTTTTATTTTTCAAATATGTTCTGGTTATTCTAGTGAATTCTAAAATAATTAGCTTGTCATTTTTTAAAATAACTGTAAAGATTTTGGATAAAACTACATGGATTCTATACATCAATATGAATAAAAGACATTTTAACTTTGATTGCCAATCTATAGGCATGATATATTTATTTAGATCTCTTAAAATTAATCTCTCCTCTATTTTGTAGTATTCTATGAACAAGCATTTTAACATACTTTGTTACATTTATCTCTAAGTATTTTATGTGTCTGGATGCTATTATAATTGGTATTTTAAATTGCTTCTTTTCCAGTTATAAGTTTATAGCATATAGAAATACAGTTGCTAAAATAAGTGAATGAAACTATATAAAACTAAAAAGCTTCAGCACAGTAAAAGAAACCATCAACAAAACAAAGAGGCAACCAACAGAATAGGAGAAGGTATTTGCCAACACCTCCAGTAAGGGGCTAGTATCCAAAATATATAAAGAATTCAAACAACTCAACAACAAAAAGAAAACAATCCAATTAATATAAATGGGCAGAGGACCTGAACAAACACTTCTCCCAAGAAGACATGCAAACTGCCAGCAGATATTTGAAAAGATGCTCAACTTCACTAGCTTTTAGAGAAATGCAAAACAAAACCACAATGAAATACCACCTCACACCTGTTAGAATGGCTATTATCAACAAGTAATAACAAGTAAGGAAGAGTTTATGGAGAAAAAGGAACTCTCATACAAGGCTGGTGGAATGTAAATTGGTAGCTGCTATAGAAAACAGTATGGAGTTCTCTTAAAAATTAAGAATAGAATTCCCATATGACTAAGCAATCCCTTCTTCTAGGTATCTACGCTAAAAAATTGAAAATGTTTATCCATAAAGTACCCCTACATTCATTGCAGCATTATTCACGATGGCCAAGGCATGGAAACAACCCAAGTGTTGTTCAATAGATAATTGTATAAAGAGGATGTGGTACAGATATACAATGGAATATTACTCAGCCATCATAAAAGGTACAATACTGCCATTTGCAAAAACATGGATGGATCTTGAGAATATTATGCTAAGCAAAATAAATCAGACAGAAGAAATCAAGAACCATATATGATTTCATGCATAAGTAGGACATAACACTGTAAAGCAACAAATGAACAAATAAGACAAAGAAACAAAAACTCAGACACAGACAACAGTATGGTGGTTTCCAGAGGGAAAGGGGGGTTGTAGGGAGGTAGAAAAAGGGTAAATAAAGGGGGTCAAATACACGGTGATGGAAAGAGACTTGATTTTGTGTGGTGATTACACAATGCAATATACTGATGATATATTATAGAACTGTACACTTGAAACCTATACAAAATTATTAACCAATGTCTCCCCAATAAACTTAATATAAGAGAAAAAAGAAATAGGGTTGTTACAGTCACCTTAGTACTCATAGGTATCTGTAGGTGGATCCCGTTAAGTTCCCTATGTACATGCTGATGTAGTCTCCACATAAATATATGTTTACTTTTTCTTTCTAAGACATGTGGCTTTTCTTTCTTTTTCATGACATATTGCACTGTCTAGAACCATAAGTAAAATGTTGAATAGAAATGGTAAGAGGTGACATCAATGCCTTTATCACGATTTTTTGAAGGGAAAGTATCCTTTCAATATTAAATGTAATTTATTCTAAGTTTTTGATAATATATTTTGTCAACTTAAATAGAACTATAGGCCTCTACTAAAATATGACATCATTTATTAAATTCATGTATGACGGTGGGAGTATTTCTATGTTCCATTATTTTATTGATTTTACTTTTCATTTGTATATAATTACCTCATTTTAGTTACTCTGGCCTTATTTTATATTTTAATGACCATTACGAGTAGACTAATTATTTTCCCCTGTTTGATCCCAATTTTCTGGCTATTCTTACTTATCTTTTTAATACATGCGCTTTAAAGTCAGCTTCTCTGACTCTTCAGAAATTCTATTATTTTTCCTGAGATGTGAGGATTTTGATAATTTTATATTAATTTAGATAGTATTCATTATTATGATAATGAGTCTCTATCTAAAAGCATGCTTTTCAAGTTATCTTTTGTGCTCTTCAATAGTATTTCAGAGTCCTTCATAAAGAGCTTTTCAGTTTGTTGTTAGATTTATTCTTATGTCTTTTATATTTTTTAAAAATTTCATTGTTAACAGGAGTCTTTCTTTTATGACGTCTTCCTGAAGTGTCTGATTCCTCAATGGCCCTGATTTATTAGGTTGATAAAGTTTACCTTAAATTATTCGATATATAAACACCAAGAGGCACTCCACTGAATTTACTGACGTCAAAACATAATCCAGATGGCGTTTTCAACTTCCAAATTCAATGAAACCATTGATGTGCTCACTGATATACACATTCCCCTTGGGGAATAAAGATTGCAATGCAGCAATGATCAGAGTTATAAGGATAGAAGACAAAAATTCTGCAATTGGGCGACACAAGGGGAGGTCACTTCCACTTTTGCCCCTAAATTCTTGGATATATGTTTTCTGTTCTATTGGTAAAAGCTTATAGTTTTCCTGCAGGACAGCACGCAACTCCTCAGGAAGTTGTCTCCTAGCTTATACCATAACATAGGCTTCAGTAAGCTATTCCACATTTCTAAGATGCTTCTTGATAAGAGGTCTACGATGAGATCAAGATCAATAATTTACTCAGGAAAGAAGCATGTGGGATACTGATGGCTTCTAAGGCATTCTGTAAATCCAGTAGTGACAGTGATTGTAGAAGGCTGGGAACATCTATACAAATACATGCATATTGAAAAGACATATTTTCCAATGAGAAAAAAACCCTTCATTTCAATGATGAAAGAGGCTCCAAATATCCAATCTTCAACAAGTTAGAAGGCTGCCCCGCACTTCGTGAAACAAATCCATATTATGGGCTCAGTTTTGTATTCTGCTATTGACAAGTTGGGAACTTGGCAATGGTAGAAGCCAGAGGATACACGGCCAAAGGTAGAGGCTTAGAAATCATTATTTTCACGGGTTAGTTCCTATACTACAGGATGAATATGAAAGCAACCAGGCAAACGATTGACACAGGAGTTTTCCTACGATCACCTTCATATATATTTCTACTTTTTCTTCTCCACAATATTTTCTTCCCCTCTACCATTAGATTTCATCTCCTCATTGTAGTTTTTTTGGACTGCTAGTGTTCCCTCATAAGGGGATTTAATATGCTTATTTAAATATACTTATATCCTATTGCTGATTTCAAAGACTTTATATTAATATCTTTTGACCCATAGTTTTAAAAGGGTAAAGTGATCTGAATACTAAATCAATTTTACCTTTAATTTTTCCCCCCACTTCTGTCTCTGTTGGTACTATCAGTTTTACTTTTTCATGATTTTTAATATTTATTTTCTGTTCTGTAACTATAGCTGCTAAATCCTTCAGCTGAATAGGTTTATTTTAATCCTGGTCCTTCAGTTAAATGTTTGATGCTCATTTCATGTCCTTTTGCCATCTGTTCCTCCATTAATCTCCTGCTCGTCTTTGAACTCTTATTCTAAGGATGAAAGTTTAAGTTTCTCTAAATCATAACTGTATATTTTAACGTAATTTCCATCTGGTTCATGAAAACTTTTTGTTTAAGGATGTTTTTTGTTTGCTAATTGTTTCTGTTTCTCCTTTTCTCCTGTGCTAATTCCTTTTTGTTTATTATTCATCTTTTTAACAAAATTCCCTCTGGCACAGCTAATTGCAGGGAGTTCACGTTGAGTAGAAAGGACACTGCTTTCTGCTAGCAGGGATTCTTCATTGTTTACATAAGTACCTTATGAGATAGTATATGCTATAATTGAGCATTTTTTAAAAACTCAATTTTAGATTTCATTTTTTGGAATAAAACTGGCTCTCTGTTGATTAGAGGTTGTATTTGAATTGCAAAAAGTATTCTGCTCCCTCTATCAATGTTTTTGTACTTTCTGTATTTCCTCTATTCAATCTTGGCTGACACAATGAGAAAATACAAGAATACTTTCTTGTATCTGTAGTGGAAACCTTAGTAAAGTGTTGGTTATTTTTTTTGGGGGGGTGGTATATTTTTTTCAATCTTTACTTCTCCTTCAGTAGTGAAATTCAGGGGGTGAAAGGAATTGCAAATGATTTAAAACTGACTAATTTCTGCAAATATCATCACCTGTTAGTCTTTCTAGCTAACTAATGGTTCCAAATGCTTTGACTTTTAAGCATGTGCACTCATAATTATTTTCAACTCATTCTTTCAGACCTTATTTGAAACTCAAAATTTTCTTCCCTTCTTTTCCACACATTTTCTGCTTATCTTGATGGTTTCCCACCAAGAGAGGAGAAATCTTTCTTCACACTTCCACATTTTAAAACCACAAATATCAAATGTAAAGTAGTAACTTTATAGCAGTGAAAATCATCAAAATTGGTCCACTGAGGTAAATTTTCATTCCTTGGAATACATCTGGTAAATGAGTATTTGGGATAAATCACATGATTTTTAAGCCTCATATGAATATAGTTGAAGAATTTCTCAGGTGAATTCATGGGCGCACACACACAGGTTTTTCAACCATATAGAGAATGTTTTTTTGTTTTTTCAAATTGGCACATTTTTAAATTCTGTATCTCTAATAAACATTTATTCTACATAGAAGTTAGTTTGGAGTATGCTCATTTCCCATTTATCTATCTGTGGAAGTGCGTTCAGCCTGACAGGCTCTTTTTTTTTTTCTTTTAGTTGAAACTTTTTATTTGAAATACCTTAAATATATGGAAAAGTAAACAACATAATATAACAACAACCGCCCATTGCCCACCACCCAGCTTTAACAGAGCTTAATCTTTGGTCAGATTCACTATAGTTTTTTTTAATACAGTTATCATAATATGCATATCATTCTGCAATTTGCTTTTCTTATGATGATTTTGGGGATGTAGTCATGTTAATATCTACAGCTCCTTGTTTTATTTTTCTTTTATTAGTTTCAGGTGTATAAAACAACAGTGATTCGATATTTATATATCTCACAAAATGATAACCCCAATAAGTCCATTAGCCATCTGACACTGTACACTGTTATTACAATATTATTGACTATATTCTCTATGTTGTGCTTTATACCCCCATGATTATTTATAATTATAATTGACATTCAATATCATTTTATATTAGCTTCAGGTGCACAGCATAGTGATTTGACATATAATTTATGAAGTGATCTCCCAATAAGTCTGGACCCATCTGACACGATACATCATTTTTACATTATTATTGACTATATTACCCATGTTTTGTTTGTTCATTTATTTTGTTCTTTAGAATCCACATATAAGGGAGATTATATGGTATTCATCTTTCTCTGTCTGACTTATTTCACTTAGCATAATACCCTCTAGGTTCATCCATGTTGTCACAAATAGTAACATTTCATTCTTTTTTATGGCTTAATAACACTCCATTGCATATATGTACCACTTCTTTATCCAATCATCTATTTACAGGCACTTGGGTTGCTTTCATATCTTGACTCTTGCAATCAGTGCTGCAATGAATATAGTACATACATCTTTTCAAATTAGTGTTATGGATGTTTTTGGATATATACCCAGAGGTGGAATTACTAGATCAAAAGGCAACTTTATTTTTAATATTGTAAGGAACCTCCAAATCATATTCCATAGGGCCCGCACCAATTTTCAATCCCACCAACAGTGCACAGGGTTCCCATTCTCCACACCCTGTCAATACTTGCTTGTTGATTGATGATGGCCATTCTGATAGGTGTGAGGTGATACTTCATTATGGTTTTTATTTGCATTTATCTGATGATTATTGACATCGAGCATCTTTCCATATGTCAGTTGGCCATCTGTATGTCCTTTTTGGAGAAATGTCTATTCAGGTCTTCTGTCCATTTTTTAATTGGATTGTTTGTTTTTTTGTGGTTGTTTTGGGTTTCTTTGGGTTTCTTTTGGTGTCGAGTTGTATGAGGTTTTTAAAAATAAATTTTGGATCTTAACCCCTTATCAGATGTATCATTGGCAAATATCTTCTTCCATTCAGTAGGCTGTCTTTTCAATTTTTTGTTGGTATCATTTGCTGTGCAAAATCTTTTTAGTTTGATGTAGTCTCATTTGTTTATTTTCTGTTTTGTTTCCCTTGCCCAAAGTGATAGATATATTAGTAAAGATATTACTAAGGGTAATGTCTTCGAGTTTACTGTGTTTTCTTCTAGGGATTTTATGGTTTCAGTTCTTACATTTAAGACTTTAATCCATTTTGAGTTTTTTTTGTTTTTTTTAATTTAATTTTATTTTTTTAGCTGAACCATCCTGCCACCTGTTGGCAGCTCTGCAGCAGTTCAGCTCGGGCTGGAAATCAAACAGGCGACCCTTTTGCTCAGAGCTTGCACTCTTGAGAGAGCTCTTAACCAACTGAGCCACTCGGCCGGCCCTGACTTATTTCTTGTATATGGAGTAAGAGGGTGGTCCAGTTTCATCTTTTTGCATGTATCTGTCCAGTTTTTCCAGCACCATTTATTAAATAGACTGTCTTTACCCCAGTATATATTCTTGCTTCCCTGGTTCTAGAATAATGACCATATAGGCATGAATTTATTTCTGGGCTTTCTATATGTTCCACTGATCTATGTGTCTGTTTTTATGCTAATACCATGCTGTTTTAATTACTAACTATGGGCCTTGTAGTATAGTTTGATAGCCGGTAGCATGATACCTCCAGCTTTGTTCTTCTTTCTTAAGATTGCCAATGGCTATTCAGGTTTTTTTATGGTTCCATATCATTTTTAGGATTATTTGTTTTAAATCTGTGAAAAATGCCATTGGTATTTCAATAGGCATTGAATTGAGTCTATAGATTGCTTTGGGTAGCATGGACATTTTAACTATACTAATTCTTCCTATCATGAGCATGGTATAGGCTTCCATTTATTTTGATCTTAAATTTCTCTCTTCAATGTTTTATAATTTTCTGAGTGCATATCTTTTACTTCCATGGTTAAATTTACTCCGAGGTATATTTTTTGATGCAGTTGTAAATGGGATTGTTTTCTTAATTTCTCTTTCTGAAAGTTAGTTATTGGTATATAAAAATGCAACCAATTTCTGAATATTAATTTTTCTAACCTGATGCTTCAATAAATTTATTTATCAGTTCTAATAGTAATTTGGTGGAGTCTTTGGGGTTCTCTCTATATAGTATCATGTCATCTGCAAATAATGAGTTTACTTCGTCCTTCCCCATTTGGATGCCTTTTATTTCTTTTTCTTGTCTGATTGTTGTGGCTAGGGATTCCAGTACTATGTTGAATAAAAGTGGTGAAACTTGTCCTGTTCCTCACCTTAAGGAGAGTGCTCTTAGTTTTTCCCCATTGAGGATGTTATCTGTAGCATATACGGCCTTTATTATGTTGAGATATGTTCCCTTTATTTCCACTTTACTGAGAGTTTTTATCACAAATGGATGCTGGATTTTGTCAAATGCTTTTTCTGCATCTATTAATATGATCATATGAGTTTGATTTTTGGTTTTGTTTATGTGTTGTATCCACTTTAATTGAAAGCAGATAATACATAGGGATTTCATCGGGGAATTTCCTTAAATTTCAGAACTAAATTTTATTCATATTTTGTACATTACGTCTTAATACCTGGCATACAGGAATAAAATAGTGTTGATTGAATTTTATAATAATCTCAATTAATCAGTTTGGATATATATATATATATATATATATATATATATATATATTAAGTGGGCATTATGGTATCATCGATGATAAAGAGCTGGGATTTTTGATTTATTATTTTCAAATAAGAAATCGTTTTTTACCTGGTCTAACTTTATAAGATGTTTTAGAGGAATATTACTTTCTCAAATATAGGTAGTCTACTTTAGACCCCCATACCTGTTTCCATTCACTGACAAGTTTTTTTAAGGGGTAGTTTATAGCTATTCCTGCTTCCTCAATTTCCATCCACTTCTCAATTAATTACACTTTGTCTCTGCCTCCATTACCAACAAAATGGTCTCATTAATCACCTCCAAATTGCTATGCAAAAGACACTTTCATTCCTGATTTAAAGTCTGCATGGGATGACATAATGTTTTCTCCTCCTATTCATTGGAGTTCCCTTTCTTTGACTTCAGGGATCCTCTATTTCCCTGATTTTATATCATCTCTTGTTTTATTCTTGGGGTCATTTCTTAATCATTAGTGTTTCTGAGGCTACTATTATTGTCTCCTCTTACTTTACCTACTCTCACTGAGTAATGTCATCCAATCCTATTAATGCAAGCATTACATATAGGAGATTTTATATTTTATTTGGATTGCTCTCTACCTTTTCCATAGTTCCCTCTGGGCACAGTATACTTCCTCACTCCTTCAATGATGGGCTTGGCCATATGATTTATTTCAGTCAATGGAATATAAACAAAGGGCAATTTCTTAGGTGTATATCGAGGACTCAAGAGACACCAAGCGTTTTTGCTAGTGTTTTCTGTATTTTTGCCATCCACCATGAGAACCTTTGCAGGGAAACCTCTAGACCCAGGATATGGAGACAGATGGAGCGTACTGAGATGAAATGCAGCCTGAAGACAAGTGCAACCTAGTCCAGCAGAGCCACATCTAATCCACAGGCCCAGGAGCAAAACCTAAGTACTTGTCATAAACCACTAAGCTTTGGGATAGGTCTTATGCAGTTTTTGAAGCAAATATTTCATACTATACCACCTGCTTGTTAATGTTTCTCAAACCATAACCATTCCCCTGAATTTTAAACAAAAATATTCAATTCTCATTTTAATTTGCCCATCTCAATAATTCTAGGTACCTCAAATTTGACATACACAACAATGAACTTGCCTTCTCTTGAGGTAAGCTCATTTTCCCATGTTATTTTCTATTTCAGTGAAGAGGAATTGCATCTGTTTTCCATACAAAAAAAGCCAAGGCATTATCTCTTTTTCCTCCCTCTTCCTCATTCCAATTGCTAATTGTTCAATCACTGATACCCTTGGGAGCAATATAATCCTATGAACTAATAAGTTTTTCTGTTGCATTTTATATATCCCTGTAAACTATCTTAAATTTTTCATGAAATAAGACAAATACAAATAACCAAAAAAATTATGTTGATTAATTTTTTTCTCTTTAGAAGCTCTAAAACACATCCCATATCCTCATCTCTGCTGCTATTACATTGGTTGAAACATTCATTTCTTACAAGGAATACTACATTCTGACTTCCTCCAAGTTACTTTTTCTCCACTGTTCTTTCAGTGTCCCTGTTAACATGAAAATTTGATCTACGTAAAAATCCTCATTGGCCAGTTACTTTCAGAATAAATACAAGCAAAGAAAGGCATACAAACCCAACTTGCTATTCAAATATAGTAACACACTGCAGCTCTGTGAACACAGAAATCTCTCGTGATTTTGTGTGCTTTTTAAAAGTAGTCCCTTTCTCAAGAAATTGTTGCTTGCCTTCTCCCCACAGTCCATCTACTTAGCGGACTCCTGCTCATCTCTCTAGCCCCACTTCAGTTATTATCTCATCTGGTGATATTTTAAAAATAACTCTATGTACCTCCTTCACAACTAGGCTGAGTTAACTTGAGAACTTGTGCATAAATGTATAACATCTTATAATATCTGACTTATGACCTTGCCTTCTGCTTTAGATATTTCATAGAGACCATGAAAGGTGTATTTGTTATATCTAGCTTCTCAGGAGTAGTCTTATCGATATATATCTTTATGTCTCAAACAACTACATATAAGTAGTCAAAAATATTTGGGACATGAAGGAATGAATGTAAATTTGGATAAATAGTTAAGGGATAAGCATTGATTTAACTTAGGATTCTATGTCATCAAATAAAATTAACACCCACCAGAAACTCATCAAATTAATTTTCATTTAAGACAACAGAAATTCAAGAAAAATCCTCCCTGAGAAGTCTTCCATAACCTGCTAAGGCAAGAGCTGGATACCCAATTCTGGTGTTAGCACTTTGTACAAACTTTAATCGTCATGCCATACTGTTATGATTTATTTTCAAGCCTGATGTTCCCAGTAGACTGTGAAATTCCTGAGGCCCGAAAACCAGTCTCATTAAGTCACGAAATCCTAAAATCAAACAGAGTTAAATTCCAAAACTGAATGCTTTACTTTATATGGTATTGATCAATGCTTATTGAACCAGATCATTTATTCCTTCAATAGTAATAGAGCTTTATTATGTGCCATGCACAAACCCCACTGGGAGTAGAGTAGAGGTATAATAGGACAGTCTCCTACACTACTTGCTATAGAAACTTAGAGTATGGAGTTCAAAGGAAAGATGGTTTATTTCATCCTCTCTGCAGTTACAGGATGTTTAAATATTATCTATAGGATTGCATCTTTAACAATGGCTTCAAGAAACTAAGGAGAGTTGAATTGTCTCTAAATAAGCCAGTAGTCCTTGCTATTCTATTACTATTTGAAGTAATGTATAATTGCACTTACATTGGTCTCAATTCAATATGGTCCATTACATTAAGATATCAGCAACTCTCATTTTATAAGATCACTACTAATCTAAATAAGTTCTATTATTATTTTATTAGTTTAGCAGTTCTTTTCCTGACTTCTGCAAGAAGTTGCTGTTTTTAATATGCATCTATAGTTTGTATATCTGTGTTTAAGCTCCTCCTATGAAATTAATACTTTTGGTGGATGACCTAATTTTAAGAATTGTGCTTTCCTTTTTCCATTATGTATATCACCATAATATTAAGTGAACTTAATGACTGATTAAAAAGTATAAATGCTGCTGGGTGACATTCTCATTGCATGTTTTATATCACAAATTGAAAGTGTTTTATTATTATTTTTGAAGAGCTTTGAAATCAGAAAACAAGTTATATAAGTGTTCCTTTTAATTCTTTATGAATTTATCATCAAAATTATATTTCAAATACAAAAATATTTTTACAGATATTTATTAAGCAAACTG
This sequence comes from Aselliscus stoliczkanus, assembly GCA_033961575.1. Lineage (NCBI taxonomy): Eukaryota > Metazoa > Chordata > Mammalia > Chiroptera > Hipposideridae > Aselliscus > Aselliscus stoliczkanus. The sequence goes on along the minus strand of CM066740.1, from coordinate 37,545,034 downwards.
CTTTGGACACAAGGGTATAAATTAGTAATATTCTTCTATAATATATTCTGATAAAATACTGTTATCTAACAATTATATAATGTCATACATATCACTTTCTTTATGATTAAAATGGCTAAAGAATAATGAATCCAATCAGAGAAAATAATAATGATTTCTTACCAAATTGAGGCATAAAAAATTCTTTGAGTAACAGTTGTGCCTATTGATACAATTAGGCTATCTATTACATATTCTTACTTTGTACTTTATGAAGCCAAAATTATTTGGGGAAAATTTAAATTCTAGGGTTTTGTTTACAAATGATATATTTACATTTCATATTTTCATTGGAATTATACTCAAAAGTATTTAAGGTATTGGAAAAATGTACCTTGAGATCATTTGAAGACCTCAAAATCAGTGATTCTCGGGCCAGCCGAGTGACGCGTTGGTTAAGAGTTGGCATGGGAAGCCAGCTCTGAGTAGCAGGGCCCCGGTTCAGATCCCACATGAGGGCCAGTGATGCTGCACCCTCTACAGCTAAGATGATAAACAACAGCTCGACCTGGAGCTGGGTTACCGTGAGCCACCAGTGACGGCTGCAGTGGGGCTGGCCGGCAGGTGGCGTGCACTTTGGAGAGCTGTCATGAGCCGATGTGAGCAGCCGTCAATGAGGGGTGAGCAATTGCCTCATCCGGGAAGAGTGCAATGCTAATACCAACATGGGCCAGTGAAGCGATGTCCTAGAATGAAGGACAAAAGGACAGCAACTTGTCTATTCCCCTTCCCCAATTCCCCAGCACTGTTTCACTCCCTCAATTCCACAATAAAATCTTTAAAAAATGAAAATCAGTGATTCTAAAAGAGAGACTTTCCCCTACACTGACTGTCATAGCATCAGAATGAGGCACACTGTAATGATTGAATTGCTCTTTTTACTGTTATTTCCTAATCTACGTGGCATTTGTGTAGTGGACACTTCACAGGCTCAAGTATCATACTTAACCATAATTGCCTGGGGGGGCACTTAACTTTAATAAAATTCACTCGACCTGGTCCTTATCATCTCTTCAATTTATGAAGATCATATTATAATTAGATCCTGCTTTCCAAACTATTCACCCTACCTAGTTTGAAATAATCTGTAAACTTCATGATCAAAGCCTTTATTCTAGCATTTATTCACAAAAGGATTGCTGTATTCCAAACTTGATCGCTATATGTCCCTAGAATTGACATTGATCCATTGTTAAATGTACTCATCTTAAAAGGAAACATTAAAACTCTATAAAATATCAAGATAGATTATGGCTGTTTTTAAAGTCCGTCATACTTTCAAAAGAGATGTAAGTTATTGAAAAGAATTAGTTCTTTATAAAAACAGTGGTTGATATAAAATTCCTGATTTCACTAAGGGATACTGAATATTGTATTGAAACATGATTAATTAGCCAGTCTACAGACATTTTCTTGTAGTATATAAAAATAACTGCTTAAAATATTTTTGATTTCTCAGCTTTTTTAAAAATTATTCAACATTCTTCATTGACTTGGACTATTACTAATCAGAAAATTGCTAATTAATTGGTCTAGCAGTCATGGGTCTTAAAATTGCAGATGGTAATTACTTTCAAGAAATTTCTATTCAAGTTAAAATTATGCCAATAATGCCAAAACTCTGGGAAAGCATGATAAGTGCTTCCATATCTTCTGTCCAGTCTGGAATGCATTAGAATGTCACAAAGATATACTTTTGAATGAAACTGCCAATATCATTTGAGGGAAAAAAAATGTCACACATCCATGGCATTCTGTCCCTGCTCCCAAAGTACAAAGTTACTTCTCAAACTCTGTAATGATCATAAAAAATGGTTTGGACCACCGTACTATCAAAAAAATATTAGAGACAGAATAGTCAATATGGATCAACTAATTCAAATTGGTTAACATTCAAGGAAATTGAAGTCCCAAATGACAGAAAAGAAACAGAATCCAAATCTTGTAATTTTCAGTCCAGTATTGTTTCCAGTCAGTTGATGAGAGACATGATGTGATGAAAGAGGGAGGATGCAGTTTAATGTTAGAGGAGATTTTGGCAAGGTCCACATGCTCTTTAAAGTCCCCCCGCATTGGGGATAGAAAGGGAAAGAGATGAGGTGTCTGATGAAAATCTGATTCTTGCATTTGGGGTGTGTGTGTGTCTTAATCATTGAAATTAAGAACATTTACCAAAATATATACAAGTATGGGTCTTTTATTTTCCCTTTTATCTTTCCTAATACCAGAGAGTCCCTTCAGTTGGAAAATTCTTGCCTTTTCCTAGGTAAGTGTGCTTTTTAAATCTGTAATATTTATTGTTGCTTCCCCTCCTCCCCTATTTTGAATACTGCTGCTGTTCTCTAACACTTCTGCAACGATTTCTCATTTGCAGCAAATCTACAATGCCATCAACAATAAGATTTAACTCCATTTCAGAGATATTATAATGAAAAACAAATAAGGCAACAGAGATTGCATTATAACATAGATTGCTAGATACATATTGTTTCCAGACCTTTTAATTTAATATGTGAAAAAAATTGCTTCTGAAAATCAATGAATAAGTAAAATCCTAGGGTTTTTAAAAAGTTGTCATCGTATTCCCTTATAATTTCAAAAACTATATTATTCTAAATTCTCATATCTCAAGCTCATTTTCTAATCATCAAATTTGATACAATAGTTAATTTGCTGTCACTTCAGACTGGATTTTTACATGGAATGAATCAGTTTAATTTTAATAATCGTTTTACTTTCCAAAAACTTCAGTTCTCTTTTTATTTGGAACATTCTAGTTTTGTTTATGATCTCTAAATGTCACTCTCATTATTTAATAGAATATTTTTAAACCTCCTTATTTAAATGTATTTGATTTAAGTGCTCAGATGCCCACACTGTTGAACAGGGTGGATTTAAACTCACTTAAAATTGGTAATCATTAGCTCTATCAGTAATTGCAGTCACAGCTCAGTTGTATTAGTACTAGGTAAAACGGATTAAGATATAAAAGAAGTACAAAAATAAATATAAAAAAGTGTTAAATTCACTCCTTTTTTTTTTTTTTTTATAATTTCCAGATCCAGTGTGACTGTCATGGGAGATGGGATAGAGTTTTAGGCAAAGAAAGTTATAATTTCAGAGAAATTGATTTTTGTGAGTCAGATGCCAAATGCTGCTTTTCAGCTTTACTCAGTAGGGTTCCCAGGCTCCTGGATGTTATGTGACTTCCATGGGATTCTTTATTTTGAAGTTTCTGACACTTAGATAGAAGCCTGGAATTCATCTCACCAGCTTCCTGCCACAACTTCAAAGTCCATCCCTTTGTTTGCAGTTCGCTTCTAATTAGGAGATGTTATTGGGATTCTAGAGATGTTGGGATGAAAACAATTGATGAATCTCTTTACTGACTCCATGGGGGTGCTGTTCTGCACCTGTGATGTATTCTCAACTATACCGTTTACTGACAATAAGCTTGGACGTATCATGTACATGACTGGAACATCTCTTTTCTAGGTGTTATAAAATGCCTTAACCCTTAGTTCACTGATGCATTTAGTAGGAAATAAAGAGAAATAAAATACAAAATATCCATGGCTTCAGTATACCATCTTGGTTTGTATACTCAAATACTTTCTAAACTAGAAACTTACTAATATAATTTTTCGGTGCAAACTTCTTCCATTCCATTCATAAAAAGGAGCAAACAAATTAAAATTGAAAGCTCTTTGATAACATGGTCTCAATATTTTTTAAATTCATCTCCCAGAATGCTGACTAAGCTTTACTTTTAACAGTTAATCATAGCTGCCTGAACCTACTATAATCTTTCATGCCTTCATATTTTGCCTGTTAAGCCTGACATGTTTATCCACTTTTGCCTATGAAGTATAGTCCTGCTCATGTTCCTAGACTCTGTTCAAATATCATCTATTTTAAAATGGCTTTCCTGGCCCTATCTATGATATTTGAACTCATAGAATACTTTTTAAAAACATTTATTTGATAGTTTTCTAGTTATTTATTTATGTCATTTGTTCCATTTGACTCTATTTTCCACCATGTGTAGAATGCTATAGGTCTATGATATGGAGTCAAAAATTCTAATACTTTTTCCATCCAAATCCCCATAAAATAATGGCATATTTTATGAACCACATAAAACCCTAGTAGTAGTCTATGAGTTCTGCTTATGGCACCCCTCAGAGCTCTAGTTTTATCATTATATAAATAACTAGTATTGAATGCCAAAGACAGGACATGCACATAAAAAAAAAAAAAATGCCTGAAGGCAGGGCTAACGGAAAACATTTTCTAGTTGAGGATTATATTAAACTATTGCTTTGACAATATCATCTTACATTTTCTAGAGTACCCTTCCCATTACCGTATATATCCTTTTCCCAAATTCCAGACCAATTATCCAGAGTCCTTAGTTCATCATTTTGGCTTTTTATTGTTATTAATATTAATTCTATGTACCCAATATTTTCCGAGCATTTTATATACATTAATTCATTTAACTGAATCCTGAAAACAATTCCATAATGTAGGCGATATTATTATTCCAATTTTAAAAGTAAGAACACAGAGAACAAAAGAGATATTTTTGACTCTATAAGTCTTCCCAGGTTTCCTGAACTCTCATCTTTGCAATATTATCATAGTTATCACCATTATTATTAACCATAGTCAAATATTATCAATATTTGATTAGAATACAATAATCGAATCTGTTGGATATTAAAATAGTAACATTGCTGTACATTTGTATGGTGTTTTATCATTCTGAAACCACTTGGCAAACACAGTCTTATTTAATTTCCACAATGACATAGTATGGCAAGTCACGCTATCTCCATGTGCAAGGTGAATAAAACTGAGACCTAAAGAGGCTGAGAGCAGATTTACCTCAAAGTCCTTATTGTAGGCCAAAACACCTTCTTATGTTTGAATTGGGCGTTCTCACAGGCTAAATAATGGCTCCCAATAATACCAGCTCCTCATCCCTGAGAAATGTGAATGTCACCTATTTGGAAAAAGGGTCTTTGTAGATGTGATTAAGTTAAGGATTTTGAGATGGGAAGATTATCCTGGATTAGCCAGGTAGGCTCTAAATACCATCCCGTGTCCTTATAAAGGAGAGAGAGAGATTTGGGACACACAGAGGAGAAGGTGATGGGGAGACGGAGCAGACAGAGATGTGAAGTTTCTGGCCTAGAGAACTGGAGGGATATGTAGCCACGAGCCACGAAAGCCAGCAGCCACCAGAGGCTAGAACAGGCGAAGCACAGATTCTCCCATAGAGCCTTAAGGAGCATGTCCTGGCCAACACCTGGATTTTGGCCCAGGGAAAGAGAATTTGGACTTTCATCCTCCAGAACTGCGAGAAAATTAATTTCTGTTATTTTAAGCCACAATGTGTGAGGTAATTTATTACAATAGCTACAGTAAACTAATGTGAGCTTTAAATATAATGTATATTAGATGTGGACTGATTAGCCTCCTGGTGGTAATTACATGAATATAGTTGTCCCCTAGTTTCTTGATCTCTAAGGTTTAAAGAGTAAAAAAAGGAAACTGGTAAAGTAGAATTTCTATGAATTCAGTATGAAAGCCTCTTATCTTCCCCTTGATTTCACAAGAAAGAGCATTAACAACAGGCAACTTGCCACTCATCTAATCCAATTTTCTTGCTAAATCAATATTCACCTTACCACATTATACACCAAATGCATATATGATTAACACCTCTCAGCATTCTTCATCCTTGAAATCCCTCTTTCACCTCTAGATTAGTATCTTCTTGACTCATGTTTGCTTTTTCCTTCCTCATATGATTTGTCTGTCACGTCCCCCACCCCATCTCTCCCCATCCCCCAGGTTCAAATCTCTCTTTGTGCTTTTGTCCTCAAAGCTTTGGGATATTTACCTTTTCTTCTTCTACACCCTCATACTATGTGATCCCATCTTTCCCACATTTTTATATTATTTGATCTTTTACTGCTTCCTATCCCGCTTCCTATCTTGTTTCCTGACATTTTTATGGAGTAGTAGATTTTTCACCTTACTTCCATTGCTGATTTTTGCGCATCAGGTTTTCTTTTTAGCTATTGCTATTAACTCTTTCATATAGCTTAGCATTATATCAAATTCCTACAGCCCCTTTGCAACAGAATTGTATAGCATCAGGTTTTCAATACAATTTCATTTCTGAAAATGTGAGAGAGGTGCAATGCTTTTATTTGTAACAATCACCACTTTGCTGATGTACCACATTCTGTGAGTCTGTGCCCGCATACTTTTTATTTAAATTGAGCTGACACAGCTTTTGAAGTAACTGTTGAAGGACCTTAATTTCTTACAACTCCCTTTTTACACCCTTTGCATCCAATTACTGTCTAAGTAAAAGAAAAGAGACACCAGAGTGGAATCTTTATTGGTAGGGCCAAATCATGAGTTTACTCGTATAATGCAGTGTCTGGGGCTTGCCCCTGGGATCTATTGACAATAGCCTTAACAGACAAGTTAGTGATTTAATGTTGCTGTTCACGCAGTTCACTTCAGTTTGGGAGGATTGATAGCTGAGCATCAGGAAATCATATTTCAGAGCTCTCTGACTACCTGCAAATTCATGAGGGGCTCCTATAAACCACTACCTGACTTTTATTCATGCATTTATTTATTCAGAACCTGGTTAGTTTCCAAAAGAATTTAAGGCAGCTTATGGAGACAAAATATATTAAAACAGGGTGAGATCAAAGTAGGGAAAGCACAATGATCATGAAGTCATACACATGTTCAGGTGGGTCACAAATTCAGCACCATGATTTCAGAGCAGGTAAAAAAGGGGACACCATTATAACTCAGTTCAGTGAGCTCAGCTCTTCTTCATCTGAAGACTAGAAAGAAATCTCTCCCAAAGGTCCTCAAGAAAAACAGGCTGCATAGGAAATGAAGACTTTCTTTATATGCGACACCACGAACTTCCACAGGGCTATTCATAGTGTTCATAAATTTGCCTTTGGTATCAAAATTAAGTATTAGCCAATAAAATGCTACTCTAAGGTAAGGTAAAAATTTGACTGGCATAATTCAGCTATGTTATCAGGAATCTCACAGTCCAAACAACATTATATGGCACGGTCCCAAATCCAAATCTCTGTTTCTGCTGTCGTTTCTTATTGTTACTGGTAATTCCTGATTATATCTCTAACTGTTGAAAACTGATGCATCCTTCAAAGCCTGGTTCAAATTTTTCCTTCAGGTATGTAATATAGTAGATAAGAGCATAGAAGATGGGTCAGAAAGTAGATTAGAAATCTGGCTCCTTCATCACAAGCTGTGTGACTTGAATCAAATTAAGTCCTCCAATTATCTGCTTCCATATCTGTAAAATGGGACTTAAATTCTATCTCATAAGATTGTCAATAGCTTTAAATCTGACAATGAAACACAATAAGAATTCAATAAATGACAGTTCTAGCTGCCTAGAAGAGCCTCTTTAAAATGTCATTTCACTCTTCGTAGTCACACAAAAGTGTGGTGTAATATAAAGAAACATTAAATATGCAGCCAGAGGTTAATTTCTTATCACCTATGTGATACTATTGGCATTGTGCAGGCACCAAAATTTCTGCCCACTGATACATACCTCCTAGCTTGTGCCTGGGTTCCTGACCCCCAAAAAAGTGTGCAATAATAAATCTGTGTCAATTTGCTAAATTTGTGTTAATTTGTTATACCACAATAAAAAGCTAATGCAGGCATTTTAGCTAGTCTTTATGATCTTAAATTGTCTATTTGTAAAATGGAGATGATGGCATCCATTGTGCCGAGCACTATGAGAGTCAATTATGATACGTTTATACGTATTTATAAATAGCAAATACTATGGAGCCTGTGATGGCATTATTACTCTTACAACCATACGGTATTTAGGGATTACTTTTTTTAACTTTGGTAATGTCTTTGTGGTGCTTATCTACCCCCATTATATGGGGGGGGATGCCAAAAAAATGTATACACATGACTTGTATTCATCTTTTGTTACTGGTATATATTATTACAATTTTAATACAGGTTTTTCCTTTCTTAAAATGTATATATTTATGTTTTTGGCACCCTCTGTATTATGAGCTACTCAAAGGGAGAGCTCCTATCTTATGTCTCTTTAAACTTGAATAAAACATTCTTGCCAAAGTAGTCATGATGATAGAAACCAAAACTGTGGTTACCTCAACAAGTGAGGAGAGTAGATCCTTGTCAAAGAAATACCAGGAAAATTTATGGAGTATTGAAATGTTTGCTATCTTGAATTGGATAACATATATGCAAAAGTCATCAATCCGTGCCCTTGATATTATTGTGTTTTACAGATTTTCTGTATTTAAATTATCCAATTTTTAAAGATGCTGTTGAATTAATGAATTAATTCATGAGCATTATTTTTAGTGCAATATATAACTTTTAGTTTTTTGGGTTTTTTTTGTTTTTCATATAACTCAAGCACATTTGATGGAAAATAAAATGGACACAAAACAGGTTGTTCAGAGGGAAAGAAGCACTTGTACTATAATTTCAAAGATGGCAAGATGAACATTACAATAGCAAGTCCCTAGGTCAATGACCTAGGCTTTTCAGGCAACACATTTCAGATAAGTGTCTTGAAAACAGACCTTTCCAATAAAGTAATAAAAACATAAGTAAATAAAAATCATAGAAATAGCTTATTCCATCCTATCTTGTGATCCAGATAGTCCTATATCTAACTACGTCCAAAGCTCAGTAATCAAACATTACAGAAGTCACCAGCATCTTCAAGAATGGAAATAATGTATTTAAATGGTCTTAATAAATTATTTAGCTTTATAAGAGAAATAAAAGACATGATGTCCATGGAACACCAGGGCAAATGGTAAAAATAGCAAAGGGGCATGTGCTTATGGGACTGTTGAAACAACACTGCACTTTCACTGGCAATGTCAGCAGGTTAATGAAGAAATCTCTTAGGCATGGCACATGTTCAATCCAGATCGACATTACTCAAGACTTGGTTTTAACAAATGCTTGTTCATCAATACTCACCCAACTGATTGACCTGACTGAAAATTAGAAAAATGCCACTTGCTTCAGGGACAGAATGCCTGTAAAATCATTGCATGGAAGAGTGAGAGGCAACCATTTGAGGCAAATCAGAAGATAAATGGCATTCAGTGTCAGACTATGGCAATGGTCTATTCACTTCAGTGACTCAATCTAAGGGATCTTTTAAAAAGCAACATACTAGACACTTTTCATGACTTCAATCTCAGGAAACTAGGAAAATCCTCCTGTTTCCATCCTTCAATTTCAGACTGAGCCTCAGAGCTTGAAGGGGCTCAGAGATAACTGAATTCAAACTCCTCTATTGCAGGAAAAACAAACAAACAAACAAAATACAGCCCGGATTATGCTGGGAGAAGAGAGAATTAAGAAAGGAATTGTGTTATATTAAAATGAACATAATGATAATATTAAGGATAATACATCAGTGTAGTAATTAATTTTAAGAATTATAAAATAAGTATTTTATAGAAAATCTTGTAAAGGGTTTTGAAAAACTATTTTCAGTTCTCTGTTGAGGCACTAAAACTCAAAGCTTTCTTCTGGAAACTGAGAAATCTCTGATCAATAAAATATAAAGAACAAAATAAATGCATCGTCACTCACAATCTGTAGCCAAATAAATGGGAAAAGCAAAGAACACAAACAGAATCTGACCATATTCAAGCATAGATTCAACTGCTCTTGTCCCAACTTCGGGTTCCCTGATAACAAGCATTCCTCCTTGAGTCAACAAGAAATGATACTATAGTGAATGAAGTTAATGATAATTAGGAGGCTGAGAATCTGCAGTTAGCAAGCCCCATTGGGAAAGGTCTGGAGAAATTTAAAAAGTATTGGTGCTGCAGACAAAGGACTAGATTGAAAGAAAAAAAAAATCAAGTATTGTAAAAAAGACATTAAAACTCATCTGAATGAATGATCAATCACCCCCCTACTGCTGCACATATCTATTATTACTTCCTCTAGTTTGTACACAGTCAATATCAACATTTTATATGTTCACAAATGGCATGTGGCCTGCCTAGGACTACCTATTGACATGGTTGCCATAAAGAGTTTTGATCTGGGGTGCTGCCAATTTCAATGAAGTGGTAAATGAGGTCGACTGACTGGACATTAGAGCAATTTAGCCACTTGTTACTTATATTGCTATCCCTGCTGTATGATATGGTTAATAGTATCAGGCTTGCACAAAGTGTAGTTGGCATAGAACCAGGTGTCAACATAAGCAATGTGTGCAACACTATGGCACTAGTTAGAAGAGTTCACACCCAAGCAAGCTTCAAGATTCCCTACCCAGTGCTCTTTCTACTCTACCAGGTATTCATCTGTGACTGTAACTACAAAATTCACTTCTACAATGTACACAGAATATGTGCATTGAACAGTATAAACAGAAGCTAGAGGCAGACCAAATACAACAGTTATATGAGCAGAGTTCATCTTCCTGATACCTCTAAGCAACAGGCTCCTCTATTTTCCATCACACCACCCATTATCAGTTACCAGTTAGAATCACATTTACATGAAGACAGTAATTCCCCTATTTGGAACATAAGCCCAGGTCTCAGAGTCCTCAAGGGAAGTTTCTAGCTACTACTGTTCACTCTGATACAAGCAATTTCATCCTCTGTCCTAGATCTTATTTTTCTTGACTTCTCAGCAATTTGCCTGCCCTTTGCCATGTTCCCACCCAAGAGTCATGCTCTTTGATAAATAACAGCTAATAAACAATTTGCAAGTAATTATGTTTACATGCTTTGCCCCATCTAGAGCCAGAAGAGCCAAGGTAATCTATTGGGTCATCAGGAAAGTCATGACTTATTTTTCTATGTTTTTCAGTGCAAAAATGCGCCATGGCTTTCCTGAGGACCCAATAACTCAAGCTCTTCATTACACAAATGAGGAAATTTTAGCCCATAGAATTTTACTCTTTATCTGATATCCTAAAAATAGACATAAGAACTATAACTCAGGATTCTGTACAAGTGACAGAATAGTTTTTATTCTATATTTATTGATGCCTCAGATCATACCAATTAAGTTATCATTGCAAATAACTGGATTGAAATGCACAAACTATTCTGACGTGATGTTAGCCAATGTGATTTTTTTAATCTCTAAAGTAAAGTAAAATTAATCCACAGGGATATAAGCATACTAATATGCAAAACTACACACACTATTGTGAAATATGATAGATAATAAAGGACTAGAACTATTTTTTACACCTTACGCACACTGTTTATTACCAAAAGTGAAGATTCTATTCCACACAGAATTGAAAATAATTTCAGTTTAGCAACAAAAATCCAACTATAATGTTCATATGTACTTGAGGAAACTAGAATTTTCATAGAATACATTACAACCTGGTTTCTTTCTTTGCAGCCCTTTCACCCAGAAAAAGTATTTTCTAGCCAAGATGGAAAAAATTGTTTTGGCATATTCCACCAGATGCATTGATAGCTTTGAAAAACAATAACTGGTGGTAAAATGTTCATTTTCTTCATTAAAGATGATTATCTGAAAAATTAGATAGCAAAGGAAAGTAACAAAATGAAACTGTTATAAGAGTAATGAAAATGATTTCTGGATGAAGATAAAAGCTATGGGGTTCATAGAATTTCATGGCAAATCTATGATCTTTTTTCACATCATCTGATACAACACTACTGCTGCTCCTATTTCCTGGTCACTGATGATGACATTAAACTTGAATCAATCGACATTCAAAATCCAATCTTGGGAGGACCGGCCGAGTGGCGCGGTGGTTAAGCGCTGGCTTGGGAGGCCAGCGGCCCTGGTTCGGGTCCCACATATGAGGGCCAGTGACACTGCCCTCTAAAAAGAAAAATCAAAACGAAACAAAAAAAATCCAATCTTGGGCCATCCGAGTGGCGCGTTGGTTACAAATTGGATTGGGACGCCAGCTCTGAGCAGCAGGTCCCCAGTTCAGATCCCACATGAGGGCCAGTGACACTGCGTCCTCTACAACTAAGATGGTGAACAACAACTCAACCTGGAATTGGGCGGCTGTGAGTTTCCGGCCATGGTGTAGGCTGTAGCCCCTGCTGCAGTGGGGTGAGTGTCTGACAGTCAGCGTGAGTGGCCTGAAGCTGGCGTGAGTGACTATCCGATGTCTGGTGACCAACTGCCTCAGCCGGGAAGAGCACAATGATCACAATACCAACATGGACCAGTGAAGCAACGTTCTCCACAACTAGACTGAAGAACGAAAAGGACAGCAACTTTTCGGTTCCCCTCCCCCAATTCCCCAATTTAAAAAAAAAAAAAATCTTTAAAAAAAAAATCCAATCTTGGTTAGTTTCCTATCTTTCTAACCACCTCCCAGTCAAAGAGTAATCAGTTCCTACTGTGTCTATATTCTCAGTGTTATATAAACACATTATTTTCCTCTCCTTCCCCACTATTACAGTCTCAGTACAAGTCTACCTGGTGTTTCCTTCAGCCTTACTCAATAAAAAGCATCAGGTACCTGACTGGAAGAATGATGTCCCATAAACAAAGCCCAGACTTGTCATGTCCTTCTGTCAAACAAACAACCCTCATCTTTCTCCCTTGATGCAGAATAGACTTCAAATTCCTTACTACTACATTTAAGAATCTCTATGATCTGAGATAAATCTACTTTTCTTCCATTTCTGAATAATCTCCCACTGAGGTTCCATACCCTGGAGCAGGGGTCAGCAAACTGCTGCTCAGGAGCCACATGTGGCTCTTTGGGTACATTCCATCTCAAAAGTTTGCCGACTCCTGAAAGAGCCAATCCTGTCCCTCACAACAATTTAAAAATTATTCGAGAGACATATATTTTTACAAATAAGGAAAATTTAAAATAATATTATAAGTGAAACTATGATAGTTTTATTTTCATTTTTAATTTTACTTCAGAGCCACATGTATGTACCCAAAAAACCGCATGTAGCTCACAAGCTGCAGTTTGCTGACCCTTGCTCTAGAGTAATACTGTTCAACATAACTTTCTGTGATGATAGAAATGCATCTATTCTGTCCAATATGGTGGCCACTCACTCCATATGCCTACTGAGCACTTGAAATACAGCTAATGGAACTGAGGAGTTGAAATCCTGACTGTATTTAATTTAAATTTAAATTGTGTAGCAACAGGTGGCTAGTGGCTACCATATTGGACAGTTCAGCTTTGGTGAGAGGTTTTCAAATTTTATCATGCATCAGAGTAACCTGGAGGGCTTATAAAAACAGATAGTTGGATTCCATTCCAAAGTTTTTGAGTTTGTAGTTTGGAATGAGGCCCAAGAATTCGCATTTCTAAAAAATTCTCAAATGCTGCTGCTGCAGGTTGGTACCGGGTGCAAGCTTAAGAACCACTGTCCCAGAGGAGTTTAAACCCTATTGTCTCTTGAACAAATCTAGTCCATGTGCTTACATCTACACAAGTTTCTGTTGATAACTACATTTGCCTTGCTGTGTATTTACTTGCATGTCTATTATCTCCTTCATATTTCTTAAGTTACTTGAAAATAAAGACTATGTCTTTTTCATATCTGCAAGACCTAAAAAAATCTCGATCAGTCATATAAGCATAACAAACAAACAGTAGGTATTGAATTAAATTAGAGGCCAGGTTTTAAAAAAATACTAAACTCAAAGTGTTTTTATTCATTCTCAATTTAAATATTGGTTAGGTGGAAGAATTAGTTATAAAACTACATAGAACACCTTTGTTTTAGAATTTGGATTACATAAATTTGAGATTCTCCTAGCTGTCCATCAATACTGTCAAACTCCAACAGTATTTGCAACTCTATTTTTGAAGTAAAAATAATAAATATCACAGATATATTAGAGAGTGGCTAATGTCACAAAGCATTAACTGTTTAAAAATAACAAGACAAATCTACATCTCTGAGCATATTTTTTAAACAAATAAAACTCTTTCTTACAGCTTTAAATGTTTTACATACAACCCTTCGTTTTTTAAAAAACGTGAAAATAGCTCACAATTTCTGCTGAAACGAAACTCAATACAAAAAGAGCAAGGCATCATTAAAATGAAGTTCAGAGTGATACAATACCAGGAGAAGAAATGTTTCCAAGATCTCATGCAGAGTGAGCCTAGTACAGACCAAGCAATTAGTTCCTTACTGTGATCAGCCACCTTTAAATCTGCAATTTGAAAGAAGCCACCTATAGAGAAATCACTTACACTTCTTTTTAAATTATAGTAAGTCACCACCAAATTATTTTTCTTCAGATTATCAAAGAAGTTTACTCAGCACATTTTTTAAAACTCAATGTTAGAGACTCAATGATATGTGGCTGTTTCATTCACCAGATCACTCTTTTTCCATTTTCACACTAATATGGGTCTTTATGTGAACATCAAAAAAGAATAGTTAAGGGCCGGCTGAATGGCATGGTGGTTAAGCGCTGGCTTGGGAAGCCATCGGCCCCAGTTCGGGTCCCACATATGAGGGCCAGTGACACTGCCCTCAAAAAAAAAAAAAAAAAAAAAAAAAGTATGGTTAAAATCACAGCACAGAGTAGAGCCTAAATAGTATCATTTGGCGTCAGCTCTATATTATTTGTTGCTAGGTAATGAAAGAAAGTAAAAGGGTGTTTGAAGTAAGCCAGCAGAAGAAAACCAGACACAGACACTCTTTAATGTCAACTCTGGTACCACCATTAAGTTTAGAAGGCCCCAATGTCAAAATACAGCACCAAACTTGGGGGGAAATAGAGTTGCATTTACCCTGCAATCAAATGCCCAACTTTCTATCCCAATAAAAGGTTTGGCTGACAAGAATTTTTCTAAGAAAAAAACAACAACTTCATTTTGGGGTTAGTCAGTGCCCTTTGAATTTGAGAGTCATCATTTCTAATATTCTAAGATAGCCATTCAAATGTTTATTAAGTAAATATCTGAAAATTTGAAATATATTCTAGAAGTATGGGGGAGTGTTTTGGTTGCTAGTATTTTTATTTTGTTTTATTTTGTTGTCTATTAGTTTTTGGTGATGATATAAATAAAGCAATTTATACTCTAAAAATTTTAAATATCTTTAGGAAAAGAATTTCTACATGGGCAAGTCAATACACAGCAATAGTAGGCCATGACTTCAATTAAGGATAATGAGTATACACAACATTTCAATCTATAATTAGAACTTCTGTGTTCTGCTTTAGTAGGCCAAGGCCTAATGGAATAGGTGGGGGTTTTTGCTGGTCTCAAGTAAGGGACTGAAACTTAAATAGAGAAGCAGCTACTATGCACAAGGAAGCAAGAGTCAAGAACGCATGATGTGTTCAGAACAAAGTGAAGACATGCTTGCCTCAAGAGGAAAGTTCATTATTATTTTATTATTAATAGCTAGCATTCACTGAGAGTCTACTCTTGCCAAAACAAAACAAAAAACATGTAAGCATTTTTTGTGCCTGATTTCATAATTCATAATGGCAACCCTCTAAGTTAGGTACTATTATATTAATTTTGTTGATAAAGATGGATGGATGGAAGGAAGGAAGGAAGGAAGGAAGGAAGGAAGGAAGGAAGGAAGCAAGGAAGCAAGGAAGGAAAGAAAGAAAAAATACCAAGTTTAAGTTGTTTAAAATTCGCTTAAATTCACACAATCAAAATCCAAGCTTGTCTGATTTCAAAGTTCAAGTTCCTAACTACATTTTACATTCCCTCCAGGAATATTGGAAGATAGGAGAGCAATACTGGGTAGGTAAATTAAGGTAAATTATCAAAATTCAAATTTGATTTAATGATTCCATTCAATATGGATACTGAAAAAAAAAAGATGTTTGGGCCAGCCGAGTGGCTCAGTTGGTTAAGAGCTCGCTTAAGAGTGCGAGCTGAGCTCTGAACAATAGCAGTTCGATGCCCAACCTGAGCTGAGTAGCCGCTGAGCTGCCAACAGGTGGCAGGATGGTTCAGCTTAAAAAAAAAAAAAAAAAAAAAGATGTTTAAGTAGGAGAGTGAAAGGTATTAATATTAAAACCACCGGAAGAAAATGTTTCAACCTAACCAGGTTGCCAATTTTAATGTTGAAATATCTGGGTTCTCAGATATGCTCCACATCTGAGCTAACATTTCATGAGCTAAACCTTTAGTCCAGTTGTCCACTCCTCCCATAAAATATATACCCAAAGACATTAAGAATAGATTATTAAATGTGAAAATATAAAACTATGGAGTATTTGAATCATAACCCAAGAATGCTTTTAATCTGGTATTATTAATAAACGTCTTTAAGCAAAGCTGGCTTAATGACACTATTTCCCTATTGAGATTGTCATTAGAAGGGTAGCTTTCAGAGAAGCCTAAGTAGATTACCCAAGTGGCTTCTAAGACCGTTTAATTAACATGAACTTGGAAATCTGTGGGGGGTTTTTGTTTGCTTGACAGCCAAAGGATCAATTCAATTCAATTGTTGGGCTTTTACTAAAATGCAGATAAAAAGAATATTAGTATTAACGGTTTTCAGAAACATGTAGAACTGAGGAGTGCAGTTCTTATGTGTTGGTTTATTTTAATCAATTGGTATTTCATGAGAAGTTATATTAGAATTCAGTTGGTAGAAAAATTTAAGCACCTTGTTTTACTGTCTCAGAACCATTTCTAGTCATCTATGGATCCTCTGGGTAAGAATTAGGACTCTTGCTAATTTACCCTTTTTCTATTTATATACCTCTTGTCCCCTCAGCATTCACCTCCTGCAGGATTGCTAATGAAAAGACCCACACATAATTCCCATTGCCAGTTAAAATCTCCTCAGAGAGTCTTCTCATCACTAAGAAACATTAGATTTCTTTGCTGGAAAACTGTCTTTATTGATGGGATCTCTGGAAGAGGGATGTGAACATTTTTCATGCATCTCAAAGGAATAATAGGTTAAAAACAATTGAGAAACAGCTCTATCAATACCGATATTTTTCTGCCCATCTTGGCTAGTTTAGCAATTACTATTCCTTCTGCTTGAAATTTCCTTCTCTGTCTTCTCATGACCAATGTCTATACATCCTTTAATACCAAGCTTAGGTGTCATTTTCTCTGAGAGCCCATCTATGAACATTAGACTGTATTTATGTGACTGTCTCCCACTTAGCTTGTAAAGTCCTTCAATACAGAGATTGTGCATCATTCCTCTTTGGATGATAGGTACCTATCATAATTCTTGTCACATAAGAGATGCTCAAATAACATGAGATGAGCTGAAATAAACTGGACTTTCAATCTAAGTAAGTGAGCCTACCTCTGATCTTACTAAGAAGCACAAGAAAACTGTCTTTCTCTCCAATATTATGTGTCTCTTTTACATTATCACACTCTGCTCTCTTGCAAAGTCTTGTTCTTCAGTCTACACTTATTCTACCCTCTTTCTCTCTTATAGAGGTACAAGCCTATCCTATTTTCCAAGAATATCTATGCTTCCTGTGAGCTTATTTTATAATCATACCCTTTTTCTTGCAAAGCCTCACATTTCTCCTGCTTCATTTCTTTTGTTTACAGTTTACTTAAGCTAAAAACCTTCTTGAGAGACCTTATTATCTTCCTGAATTATAATTCTCATTTTTCACTCAGATATTTTCCTAATCTGCAAGTCAGTAAACAATTAAAATTCTTTGTAAATAAATGTGGAACAGAAAGAGGGAACAATGTTAAGAAGCTGATTTGCAGATTCCACATATGAGTGAGATCATATGGTATTTGTCTTTCTCTGACTGACTTATTTCACTCAACATTATAGTCTCTAGGTCCATCCATATCATTGCAAATGGCACGATTTCATTCTTCCTTATAGCGGAGTAATACTCCATTGTATAAATATACCACAGTTTCTTAATCCAGTCATCTACTGATGGGCATTTTGGTTGTTTCCAACTCTTAGCTATTGTAAATTGTGCTGCTATGAACATAGGGGTGCATAACTTTTTTTGAATAAGTGTCTTGGTTTTTTCAGGATAAATACCTAGGAGTGGAATTGCTGGGTCAAACGGTAGCTCTATTTCCAGTTCTTTGAGATACCTCCATACTGACTTCCATAGTGGCTGCACCAATCTGCAGTCCCACCAACAGTGCAGCAACTGTATGAATGAGCAAAGTAAACAGAAACTGTCTCATAGATATAGAGGAAAAATCAGGGTTGCTAATTGGGAGAGGAATGGGGATGAGGGAGAAGGGGAAGGGATTAGACAGCAAAAATAGGCAAGTACAATATTGCTACTGGGATAGGAAAAACAGTTTGGGGAATATAATTAATAATGTTGTAAATATTCTGTGGAATGTCAGATGATCATAGGTCTTGTTAGGGAGACCATTTCATGGATGGAGTAGAGGTTAGATCACTGCATTGTATTACTAAAGCGGAGGTGGTATACCTACTGTAATTGAATATATATAGATAGTCATGGGATGTGGATTATACTGTGGAAGAGAGTCAGAGGAAGAGTAATAGATATATATGATATGGGGGGGAGTGGGGTGGTGTATTGGGGTAGGGGGTTGTCACTTTGAGGGGTAAAATGTATAACTATTGCACTGTGTTGTACACCTGAAACTAATTAAAAAAAAAAAGTTCAAAAAAAAAAAAGAAGCTGATTTGCAACAGTAAGAGAAAGAGTGTGCTGGTGGAAAGCAGTAAAATGTACTTCTATAAGGACTAATATAGTACTTAATAAGCTCGACTTCCTCACCAAACCCCATACATTAATATCAAGTTGTTGAAGCTCAAAGATCACTTGCTATATATGAGCATTTACCTAAAATGTCCAAGTTCTGAAATTTTTTTGATATGTATCTTAATTTTTCATGATAGAAATCATACTTCTGAAGTGTGGATATGCAAAATATATGTAATATATAAGCTTTCTCTGAAAATATTTTTATGTATTTTTTGTAAAAGTTTGAGGATTTTAATTTTTTTGTTTGTTTAGCTTGGTTTGTTGTTTTGTAGAGTTCATTTTATGTCGAAAGAAACACAATAGGCATGATTTAAGTTTTTGAAGGGTTAGTGAAGAAGGACGGTAAGATGCAGGGTGAGAAGAAGATTCAAGATGATTTCTATATATAAACCATATGGAGATATGTGTCATGAGGAAATGCTTATTGCTACAGGGGGAGGTCACCAAGCAAATAAACTCTTGTGGCATCAAGCAAATCAAATTCAAGTTGAATAGGCTATGTTGATACTTTAACTATTTTATTGTGAAGTAAATATCCTCATAAAACCTCATTGCAGTAGATTATTATTGCAGTTATGGTCCCAAATTTATTCATGCCATCCTGTGTCCTCACCTTTGGTTGATGCTTTATTACACTAACGGGCGTGGTCATATGCTTTAGCCAATGGGATATAATGGGATATAACAAAATACAAGCAGGGATTTGAAAAATGCTGGTAACTTGCAGCTTGTGCTTCAGCCGCTGTAGAAATGAGTCTCCATGTGAATAAGCCTGAGTTAGCCTACAGGAGTGAGTCACTGAGCTAAAGCCATCTTAGACCAACAGCTCCCAGATGTTTGGAGATGCGTAAGAATCCTAGATGATTCCTGAACTGTTCAGCTAAGTCCAGTTCAAATTACTAACTAATAATTGAGTAATTTAGTCTGGTATTTTTATCCCATGATAATTGCCACTTTTGAGTAATCTGTCAGAGATAAATTAATTGTATTAATGCACTTGGGGTAAATGTAAAGTGTAGCAGTAATATATGAACTGTGAATGCTTAAGCAAAGCAATGAAGAGCTAAATTCAATATGGTACAAGTATTTATAACATTGATTTTTTTTTCTTGGAAGCTCTTCCATAATGTTGAACTTCAAAATAAGGTGAATTCTTAAACATAAAATATCTCTGTTATGATGTTGTTTGGTAAATGTTTCTGACTTAAAAATACAGATATAATATATTTCATTTTCTATAGTGTCATATGAATATCTAACATAGAGAAACATAAGCACTGATTATTAAATTCATCATACTTCTCTATTCTCAGATTTTAAAGGCAATCTACATTTAAATCCTTAATGTTCTTGAATTTTTGAGGCTATATGTGATATCTGTGGCTAGAATAAACTAACAACTAACAGAAATTACAATTTCTCAATCCAGAAAAATCTTTGAATATGCATGAAATCAATGAAAACCTAGAATAATTTATGAACTTATGTAATCAATTTTTATATTACTTTATAAATCCCTCTCCCTTAAAGAAAACCTATTTAATATTCAGGTTCCTTAATTTGGTACTTTACTGAATGTATTACACATTTATTCATTTATGAAATACAATATATATCTAAATTTGAGTTCAGATCTACAAAACTATAATTCTAATGTTCTTGTGATTACATAGCTAGATAAACCAGGACATTTATTTGTATAAAATCCAAGGTTCACATACTGGCAAGTTTTACCTGCTAAGTCATGACGCTCTGCTGCAACAGAAAAATACTGAGATATAAGAGCATAAATGTAAAGATATCAACATATTCAGTATCATTTCCTGATCAGCAAAACATTCTTGCAAAAATACACACACACACACACACGCACACATACGCACGCACACACAGAAAATTTTATGAAGCTGGCATGAGGCTTCATAAATTATTTATACACATAAGATGCAGATTTCATCAGATATTCAAGTGATTAAAAATATCTTTCTATCTAAAAACAGATTTTGTTTGTTTTATTATGTTTATGTTGATGTTTCTTTATGTTTTCTCCTTTCTTGAGAGGATTGTATGAGATGAAGGTGTGAGAAATGGGTGTAGCTATGAAGCTGAGTGCCCAAAGCCAAAAGAAGGAAAAGAAACAAAACAAAACAAAAAAACTGTCAAGACTAGTGCAGATAGATTCTAGAAGTTAGAATATGGTAAAAAATCAAAACATATATGTTAAAATTAGGGTTTTTAATATGCAGTAGTATTATGGGTGAACAATGAGCCAGAACCAAATAAATATTCTAGAATTAGTTATGAAGGAAGAAAAACAGCTATCATTTGCTGAGTGCTTACTATCTGCTGGGTAGTACATTTATGCTTGGCCTAGATTACTTCATTTAATCTTCATCACAACTTTTTGAAGTAGGTGTTATTCTTTCCATTTTACCAGTGAGGACTGGGACACAGATAAATTACATGATTTGCCTATGATCACTTAATTTGAGTTGCTGCATTAGAATAGAATCCTGGGCACATCAGAGCCCAAAGCCTGTGCTCTAAATGTGGCTGGCACTGGTTGCAAGAAGAGACTGATTGCTGAGTTCAATTTTAGCTTCAGCCTCAGGATTATTTTACTAGCATTCCCAGTCTCACAAGCAGTCTGTTTACTAACAGTCCACTCGTAAAAATGGCCACCGCTACTCCGTACCTCTGGTTCCGGTTTGTAAGTTACCTGTGGAGTGGTAATTTTTCTTTCTAATGTAACTTCCTAGTAGGCTTATACAACCCACCTATATGTCAGGCTAAAATTAATAAATCATAAAATGAATCTTTACTGAGCTATCCTCTGTAAGGGATTTTTATTCCTGTAAGAAATTAGAACAACCACTGCCTTGCAGGAGGTTAAAGTTATAAGACATATACAAATGTCTTCAGTATACATGGTTCCCCAAGGACATATCAAAATATTCCAAACTCCCTATCCTAGCATATCTGAACAAAAAAAAAGTTTATCTTAAAAACTAGTTAAAACCTTGTTAATCATCAGCTTTATTTATATTCGAGGCAAAGCTAAGCCATAACTAAGGATAAATGATGAGATGCAATTAGTATGTTTAGCACAAAGCCTCGACATAGATTTGGCTCACAGTGTGTATTAAAATAGTAAAACTTGCAAGAGAAGAATTATTTCCCATTCAAGGGGAACTTCCCACTTCAGTGAAAGGAAAACATTATGCGTGCTCTTTGCTTTCAGGAGAGATGAAGGAGGGAAGAGTCTAACTATTCTGTGACAAATATTTATTATAAAAAAGATGATAAACAAGCAATGAAGAAAAAATGTTATCCTATTGTTTTCACTTAATTTCATATTATGCATATATCCCATCATCTTAAATTGGTTTGTAAGAGGTAATTCTAATGGCTTCATTGCTGTGAATTACTGTTCTCCTCTCCAAAATACTAGATGTCTTTACTGCCTTTGCACCTTCTGTCATATTGAAGGATGTTTTTTGTAATTTCATCCAAGTTATTGATAAAAATTTTTGAAAAAGAAGTAATTCAGCTTGTAGTTCACCAACAGAGATCTTCTTCTTGGTATTGTTTCTCAAATTTGATCATTTTTCTTTTAAAGACAAAAGTCTGGTTTTCCAAAAATATAAAAACATAAGCATTTCAAGATCATGTAGATTGCAATATTTTTCTGATATAGGGCATGTGATTTCAGGGCTAAAATTCCCTGATTTGGGGGGCCCAAATAGTGCACCTTTAGTTATCCCTCATAAGGCTCAGCAAACTACAGCCTACATACCAAATGTAATGTTACATTGGAACAAGACACACTCATTATTTTACATGTTGTCTCTGGTGGCTTTCACACTAAAATGATAGACCAGAGTAGTTATGACAGAGACTGTGTAGCCTGGAAAGCTGAAAATATTTACTCTCTGGGCACTTGACAGGGAAAGTTTGCCAATTCCTGCCCTAGGCAAATGAGAACAAGAAAAAAAAAATGGACTTCATGGGAAGGCAATAATTTTGTTTCAGGTGAAAAACAACCAAACGTATCATCACAATGTCAGGTTTAAATAAAACAAAATCGAGTCACCGTGAGGCTCGATGGCCCAGGCAAGTCAAACTCAGATCACATCCACAGAAGTCAGTTAAAGCATTTCTAATATATGGAGTTAATATCTAGAATATAATACAATGTCACATTAATATTTATTTTACCTGGGGTTAATTTTGCTTCTTATATCTATAATTTAAGGATTTTCATTCAATTTGGGACCATCAGGATCATTATTTCTTCAAATATATTTTTCTATTCCTTGCACTTTTTCTTCTTCGCCTGGTACTCTCATTGACATACGATGAATACTGACCATTGCCCCACATGTCATCTGAACATCAAAGATTCTGCTCATTTTTCTTTTGTCTTTTTTTCCTCTCATCATAAGTTTAGATCATTTCTGTTGAATGATCTAACCTTTGTCTTCAAGGTTACCGATTCTTTCACTGGGCAACTCACATTTACTGTTGAGTCCATCTAGTGTAATTTTCAATTCAATTATGCTTTTCAACTCTAGATTTTCCATTTGGAAATTGAGACAAGGTACAGATTCTATTTTAGAATCTTCTGAGCCACTACCACCCTACTCACATCTTGATTATAGACCTCTAGCCTCCAAAATTGTGACAGTTTTATGTGATGACATTCATGGAAAGTAGTGACAGTGTCCTTAGGAAAACTAATATGTGCTCTAACCAAATTCGTAACACAGACTCCATAAGCATAATAAAATGATTGCTGTTTTATGCTAATAAGTATAAGGTGATTTGTTAACAGTAATAGATAATCACATTAATTCGTGTGTAGATACACAGAAATCCTGAAATACTAAAAAATAACTCAATTAAGTAGGCATTATCACTGTTGTACTGAATTGTTCATTGTCAGAATTTTCATTTGCTGCAGTTCTTCTGTTCTCATTTTACATTAATGTTAATTTTGCTTCATTATTATTGGATTACTGGGTGTGATTGTTTGGTATTACTAAAATGTGTAGTAGCATCTTTTGCATATTTTTAGACCATAATTTTCGAATTAAATTATAAGACATGTATGTATCATGGCTTATTTGTGAATCATACATTTTCTTACTACTGAAGCTGGTGTGTATATATAATTTTACCAAATTAACTTACACAATGACACTTAATTTGTGGTGTGCTGCTTGTGCATTTTGCCATTTAAATAATTTGCAACTTATGACTAAAACATATTACTAATTGTTATTTTTATGAGACAATATTTTATAATATTAAATCATAGGTATATAGTCATGTTCTTCTCTTACAAATTAAATAAAGATTATTTTTCAACTGAATGTGACATATTTAGGGGATGTTTATCCTGACTAAGTGAGTTTAAAAACAAAAAAGTTTAATTAGCTTTACACTAGTTGCCTCCACATCTACTTATAAACTGACCAAAATTCCACTTAAAGGTGATATTATAGAGCATACAAATCTTTCTTGTGTAGAAGTAATATTTGTGAAATGCCTGGTTTACATTCAGATGTATAAAGACTGTGAATTTTCTCATCTGACAGTCTAATTACCAGTTAAAAAAGAATAGTCAATTAATTTGACAAGACTTGAACTTACTAAAGATGTCAGCTAATGGTTAGTATTTTCTTTTCTAAGTACACTCAAACCATTTGCTTAATAATTTATCTTAAAGAGTTAACATAAATCAACACCAAGCTCTTTAGTGCTCAGCTTCTAAAATCTAATTTACTCCCATTTGGAAAAATCTTTATATTTATGCTTGTCCATCTCTATCCTTTCAGGTACCTTTTCAAACATTTTCAATAAAAAATACAACGCCCATTTAACTGAGAATCAAAACAGTAATGGAGAATGTCCTGGATATTTTTTGTTGTTTATAAATTCCACTGTTACCTATTTTTATCAATTTCTACTTTTAAAAAATCCAAACTCCAAAATTAATTTTTCAGAGTTTTTTTTCTAAATATGATGCAATCCTAAAAATATTATTCATTCATTTTGCTACTAAATTCTTAACTTTCTGCTGAGCCACACCCTATTTGACACTAAAATTTAAAAAAAAAAAAAAGAAACCTAATTGTCCCATTGATTCTTTTTGTTAATTAATCTGTTATTTAGGTTCAAATCATAGTCTAATTATTGGTTACACTGACTACCAGTGTTGCATTCCTCTAGGTATTTCTGACTGAGTCTTGTACGATTAGGAAAAATACAGTACAAAATTTATGTGTTTCATATTTTGCTCATTGTGTCCCAATTTCAACCTTTAAATGGAATTAAAAACTAGTACTAAATAAAGACATATACACACATTCCTAGCAGCACTATTCACAATAGCTAAAAAGGTTGAAACAACCTAAATATCCATCAGTTGATGAATGGATAAACAAATTGTGGTGTATCCATGCAATGGAATATTATTCAGCCTTGAAAAGAAATGAAATACTGATATACGTTATACTAACATTAAGCTAAATAAAAGAAGCCAGACACACAAAGTAAGTGTTGTATGATTCCACTTATATGCAATATCTAAAATATTATAAATAAACCTGCAGTGATAGAATGCATATTACTGGTTGCCTGAGGTGGGGGAGAGTGAATTAGGGAGAATGTGCTTAATGCATATAGTCTTATTTTAGAGTTATGGAAACTCCACAGCCTTGAATTTAGATGGATGTAGTTTTTGTACAACATTGGGGTAATGTACTCAATGCTATTGAAATTGCTCACCTTAAAATGATTAATTTTATCTTATATGAATTTCACCTTGATAAATAAAATGTAAATCTTATTTTAAAATATATAACTATATCTATATGTAAACCTATGTTAATATAAGTGTAATATAAGTGTAGTAAAAAACACCCAGAGGGTTGACTGAGTGGCTCAGTTGGTTAAGAGTTGTCTTGGGGCATGTGCTCTAAGCAACAGGGCCACCAGTTCGATTCCCAAATGAGCCAGTGACTGCTGTGCCCTAGCTGAGCTGTCACTGAGCTGCCAACAGGTGGCAGGATGGTTCAGCTGGTGAAACAACAAGATTGCCTGTTCAATGGTGGGCTACGCCCATCCGCAACTAAAAGACTGAATTCAGCATATTGTGGCTGAGCTGCCACCCGGATGGCTCAGTGGATGGAGTGTACACTCTTAACAACAAGGCTGCTGGTTCGACTCCCGCATGGGATGGTGGCTATACCTACCTGCAACTAAGATTGAACACAGCACCTTGAGCTTAGAGCTGCCGACAAGAAGCCAGATGGTGACTGGCGCCCTCCACAATGAAGACTGAAGAACAACAACTTGGCTGGTCCCCTCTCCCAATTTTCTAATAAAATTTTTAAAAAATCAAAACAAAAAACACCCAGAGAAATTCATGCTTTGTTTAATAATGGTTATCACTGGGTTTGAATTACGGAGTTTTTCTTTCTCCATTATTATTTCTGTAATTTTACAAAAACTACATACTACTTTTGTTACCCCCCCAAAATTCATATATAATAATGATACACACATACATTGTAATATTGGACTACGACATATTATGTAGAACAGCTGTTACTATTCCTTAATTGTGCATTTATTTTATTTGAGGTTGTTAAGAGCAATACATTTGCTCTTAGACTGAGTTTATAAGAAAAGTGAACTAGGAAGGGAAACTGGGTATGAGTATAAAAGTTATGACTTTCTTTAGAACACTTCTATATCAAGTGGAATCAGTATATGTTTCCTTCTAATTGTACAGTAAAATTATACATACAGTATTTTAAAGTAAAATGTATTATAGTAAATCATGTGTCTCCTTGAAAACCATAATAGTATAACCTTGACATTCTTGAGGTTTATAGCCAAAAATCTAGATTTATAAATATTACTATATCTACTCTTTCCTTTGGGAAGTACTTTTTTTCATAAAGACAGGTTTTATAAATTCAATAAAATAACTACAAACTTAATCCAAGAATAGCATTTTAGATGCAGGTGCTGGGCTGTGGACTAGGATTACTGTGGTAGAGAGAAGGCCTTTCATAGATGTCCACATCTATGAAACCTGTGAATATGATGAGATATCACTCCCATGGTTATGTTATGTATGTTATGTTATGTTATGTTACGTTACGTTACGTTACGTTACGTTACGTTATATGACATGGCTGATCTTAAATAGGAAGATTATCTGGTAGGTCTGATCTAATCACAAGAGCCCTTTTAAAAACAAAGAGTTTTCTCCAGGAAGCAACAGAAGGGGGATTCTGAGAGTTCAAAGCACAAGAACAATTTGACATGGCATTGTTGGCTTTAAAGATGAAAAGGACCCTATGGAGAAAGGAAGAGTGGTTCAAGAGGCTGAGAACAACCCCAGGTGAGCAGCGAGGAAATAGGAACCTCACTACTACTAACAGCGGTGAGCTGGAAGGGCACACAAAGCTCCAGATAAGCACAGAGCTGGCCAATCAGGTGATTTCAGCCTTATGAGAGACTCTGAGTAGAAAACCCAGCCAACACCTTCCAGACTTCTGTTTATAGAACTGTGAGATAATAAATGGATGTTATTTCAAGCTGCTAAACTTGTGGTAACATGTTATGTAGCAACAGAAAAGGAACACAATCACCAACTACCTAATTTATACTGCCTCACACATTGAAAAAAAACTACTGCTCAAATATTGCCACAGAAAATGTACCCACCATGACCATGTACCTAACTCAATCTCTCTGCCAATAATGTCACTAAGTAATTTGCAAAGGGAAGGGTATCCAGACCCTGGATTCCTATCCTCTGGAACAACAGCAAAGTATGACCAAATGTCATAATAACTACTTCAAGATGATGTCAGAAAAATCCAACAATTAATGAATGAAACCTATGGGGGAAAAAAAAAACACATGGGAATGAATACATGCCTGGAGTGCTTCCTGACCTATAATAAGTGAGTGAATTAGAATATCAGTTTAAAACTATCACTCAAATAACTTTATTATAGAATATAATCAGAAGGACCCAAAAGAATGGGATATAAGAACACAAAATTTGAGGGCCGGCCGAGTGGCTCAGTTGGTTAAGAGCTCGCTCAAGAGTCCAAGCTGAGCTCTGAGCAATAGCAGTTTGATGCCCGGCCCGAGCTGAGCTGCCGCTAAGCTGCCTGGTGACCGGATAGCTCTGCTAAAAAAAAAAAAAAAAAAGAAAGAAAGAAAAAAAGAACACAAAATTTGACAATGCACGTATGTCAAGCACAGCCCAATGGGATTTGTCGGAAAACAATTGTGGCCTTCTGATCCCTGGAGAGGTGCCCTTCATTGAAGAATAATCAGGGAGGGCTCACCAGGCCTCACCACGGCATGGATGACTTATCCTTCAAAATATTCGCCTTCTTTTCATCTTGTCTCTTGCACACCTATAACCTTCTACTCTGATATGTCTAAGGGGTGCACACAGTAAAAGGCCAAAGAATTCAGATCACTAGAAATAAGTACATTCAATTTTAAATTAATATTCTGAACTTGTGTAAAAAGTAATATAAACAGAGCCACTTCAAAATGGAGCAAGACCTGTCATCCAGAGTAACTGCCTTGCATGTCTTACTCCTCAAATCTTTGGAATGTTTGAACCCAGTCAAAGAACCTTTGGACTGGACCGAAAACAGCATGGTATTCCAAACAATTGTTTGCAAAGCTAACAGGAAAGCAGACATTATGACTACCTGACTGAAAAATTAAACATATTCTTTATAATTAGCATCACTGTTAGCTTATTTGCACCTATAAAAATTCCTTCCTCCCCTTATTAACATCCATAAAAACTCCTTCCTTCTATTCATGTAAATTTCCCCCTTTCCTTTCTCATAAATACCCCTTGCCCTTACCTCCTAATCAGAACATTATTTGGTTTTCTGCCTGAATCAGTGCTTCCAGTATAGTTATTCTATTGGATATCAAATCAAAGCTTGTTACCTCTCACTTTGGCCTCTTATTTTTAGGTTAACACTTGATTAATCTGAATCAGTCACACGAGTCAACTAATTCTGGGTGTCTTAGAAAAATGGATTTCTCATCCTACGTGCCATATCCTGGACTGAGCTGATCATCTTTGATTATCATCAAATATTGCTCCTGGGCAGCCAGCCAGGTTCTCATATAACTTCTTTATCACATGACTTGTGTTATAAATGCAGCAGCTCATTTTTAAGACTTTTTAATCTGCAAAATACCATGAGTAGACCAAAAAGCGTAATGAGGCCTTATGAACACATTTTCCAGTATTGTCAATTATAAATGCATGGCCAGTCTTGTTTTATATTCAACCCAACACATTTCATCATCTCCCTACACCCACATGACACTATGAGATTGATGTTATCCCCTAAAGGAGAGCACTGCATATGAGAGGACTTGTTCCTTCCCATAGGTAGGCTGCCATCTCAAGCCACTGCCCGGCCAACAGCCACTTGACTGGTGTGGAGTGTGACCCATCATTCTGTGGTTCTGTCTGTCATTAAGGATTGACAGGTATGACAAAGGGCCACTCTGGGCAACTTCTTCATTTTCCCCACAACTCATTTATCACCCATATTTTTACTTAAACGTCAAGGTACATCTGAAAGCTTTCCAATTCTCTTCACCTTCCCTAACAATCATGATTATCTATCTACTGAACTGCTGAGTTGGTGACTCACTGAACTGTATGGAATCTTTCTGGCCTCCCTAAAACGATTCTATACCCAAAGACTTCTTAAATAATACATCAATTTGTGCCATCTTTCTCTTAACACCATACAATGATTTCACTTTCTGCTGAGAATAGAATTGAGACTATTCCATTAACCCACAGGACACTGCTGGACCAGACTACTGCCTACCTCACTAAGGTCTTACATTGTTCCCTCCTTTACTCACTACACTAGTGAAACTGGTCTTCCTTTCATTCCTCAACTACAAATTTCCTTCTCAGATGCTGTCTCCTGTCTCAAATGCTTTATTTTTCCTCTTTACCAGCCTGATAACTTCTCATTCTTTACACATCGCTCTCCTCACTTCTTTCATAGCATTTATCACAATATGCTACTGTATGTGTACTACAAAAGGCATTTTTAATGTTGTCTCACTGTGACCTAAAATCCATTAAGCTCCATGAGAGTGGGGATCATACCTTTAATTCACAATGTACTTAACTTAGCGGAAAAACTACTTAATAAACATTTGTTAAAAGGATAAATGTATATATCCATGCATTCATGCAAGAATGAAAAACTAAATGGATTATTTACTTAATCAACTAAATCAAGGACTTTGCATAATCCTAGCCATCAGGTTTCCCACAGAAAGAGGACATGATAAGCATATGTCTCAGGGCATGTTTACTTTTATCACTGGAAAAAAAAGAACTGAGCCCTGAGAAGAGATCTGGCTTCAGGTCAGAACTAGGGAGGTGAATCGGAAACGCTATAGCTCTGTTCAAAAGTGGCTTCTGAGGTTCAGTAACAAGGGCTGAAAGAATCTGCATTCTATTGAGGTCTGCTGAGCAGAGTTAAAGTCACGTATCTCTCTAGGTTGGGAAAGTATTTTGTTGAAACTCTCTGACCCACATGGAGCTTTATTCCCACCCTCCAACTATGAATGAACATACACACATAAAACCTTGTCCCTCAGGAAATAATGCTCGGGCAGCCTATGTGTGGCAAAGATGGCAGCAAAAATATCTTCTACCCCACTCGCTTTTTTGCAGTGTGACTTTACTACTCCACCATTAAGAGAGGGATCCACTTTTAAGACAGGCTAGTTAGTGTAACAATTAGACAGTTAGAAATTCCCAGGTAGGATGAGCAAAGGATAAACATATCTCCAAAGCCTCTGCCCTCAGCCCTGACCCCAAAAGCCATAGCCTTGAGACAATTTACTCCTACCAGAACAGAGACATCAATTATACACTAAGGCAACTAAAACGATCCTAAAAAGC
Source organism: Aselliscus stoliczkanus (assembly GCA_033961575.1). Classification (NCBI taxonomy): domain Eukaryota; kingdom Metazoa; phylum Chordata; class Mammalia; order Chiroptera; family Hipposideridae; genus Aselliscus; species Aselliscus stoliczkanus. Next base: position 37,514,205 of record CM066740.1, on the reverse strand, counting down.
CTCCCTTCAGGTTGAAATGGCCAAGGAAATAAATCTAAGCTGTTCAAACAGGCGCCAGTTTTCTTCCCAGATAGGCTAAGGAAAAGCATAGAAACAGAAGCCTCCCCGCTAGTCAACAGGCACTCCAGTTTCAGTTGCTCCCCCTCTGTTAGAGAGCAGTATCTCTTTACTCCAATAAACTGTCCTCTACTGCAAACTTTGCCTCTGTGGTCCATGTGTCCATTCTTCAGTGCTATGAGATTGCGAATCTGGGCCACAAACAAATCATCCTGCGTCACTGTCTTTGAACCTCAACTGGTCCTGCTCACTCACTTGTAGTTAACAGAATGAGATGAAAGCAACTCCAGTGATTTCTGAGGTTAGCTCCAAAGTAGCCTCTCCCCCACAAAGCCCGACGTGATTTTATTCCCTGAACATCATCTTGGTCTGCGTGGGTTCTTGGAACACTATGTGCCAGTTGTTCCCTTGCAGGATTCTTCTTCTCAGAACCCAGATGCAATACTGGGTGAGAAGTCCAAGCCATATGGAAAGCCTGTGGGTAAGTACTTCGGTAGATAGTCCTAGCTGATCCCAGCCTTTGAGTCATCCCAGGCCAGCAGCCAAATACGAGAGTAAAGGAACCTCCAGATGATGCCAGCCTCCAGTCATTCATGTCACTCAGCCATTCCAGCCCTCCCCCAGCAGAAGTCTTAAACATCATTCTATCCAAACTCCTGACCACCAAATGCATAAGCATAATAAAATTATTGTGGCTTTATGTCAGGAAGTGTGGAATGGTTTGTAACACAAGAATAGATAACCAGAACACCAGCAATGCCAAAAGAACATGTAGGGTATATCCTATTAAAGTATAAAAACTAATATACTGCAAGTGTCCTTTGCAGGCATATATCTTCATTGTGGCATTATCTATAACAGGGAATTAGATTCAATCTTAAGGGGAAACCAGCCAGAAATGATTTATACAGTAATAAAATGGACAATCAACTGTGCAGCCACTAAAAATAGTATGAAATGCATAGCAATCAGGAAAATGTGTATGCGCTAAGATTAAGCTAAAAATAAAATGCAAAACACCAAATGGTAGAAAAATACGTATGTTTGTTTAAAAACATGTATGCTTATAAGATAGTACTAAAAGCAGCATGCAGGAGTGAAAACTGCTGACATTCCGGATCCAAAGTGTGAGGGATAATGCACCAGGCTTTCTTGAACATTTTGTACAGTTATTTTTCCCTATTAAAATTGTGTATAGTATACAGGTGGTCCCATATCTCATGCGTAGTTAGGGAATTAAGTCTTTCAAATCTGGTGGGGCAGCAGGAAAAGAAATGAAGAGAGGTTCTCTCTTTTGTACTGTGACAGATATTACTGCTTCAGCTCCACTGGATATGCAAAAAAGGTCTGCAGCACACACATGTAGATTCATTAGAAGGATAGATTTAGGTGATAAATATAGACTCTTTCCTGAGTAAAGTTCAGAAATGAACCCGTAGGTCAGCCTCAGGCTATATTTTCTCAAGATTTACTTGAGTAATTAAGTCAAAAGCAGTGTTTCATTTTGTTGTTTTTAGTGTTTTTCTATCCCCAGACATGAAAGCTAAAAAACATAAAAATAAAAAAATAAAGAATGCTACCTAAGAAGTTAGCAATATAGAATTCTAAGGCAAGATCTCCTGGGCATGCTACCACAGATGACTTAGAAACACAGAAAATCGAAAGTTTGTTTAAAGCTCTATGGAACCTGGTATTTCTCCAGTTTGAATCTAGGTGGAAATCTTGCTATCTCATCAATGTTTATGAAAACATGGTTCTGCTTTGATGCTCAGAATAGAAAACACTGGAAGGCAGGAACTCACACATGCTGGGGAAACCATGCTAACATTATGTGCAGGGGAAACCATGCTAACATTAACCATGATCACTGATAAATGAGAAATAAAGTACCTCATTTCCATAGATAAAAAGATACTTCATGGACAACAGTATAGTCAAACCATTGAATTAAAAAATATATCTTTTGAAAAAATCACTTTAGGATTATAAATCTGTACTTAACATATAGCTACTAAAGTGGACTTTTGGACAACAAGGAGACTTAAGAGAGTAACAAATTGATACACCAGTTTGTATTCTACTCTCTTCCTTTATAAGATGGTCATATCACTGAAACACAAAAACGTTCATGGAATTTTTATTTGAAACTCCTGCTATGTTTCAGCACATTCTCTATAATAATCAGCACATCTTCTATTGAATGAAGAAAATCTGCACTCTGTAGAAAAATCTATGAGTTCTGTCATTTAATGGGCTTGTCTTTTCTAGTAGTGTTTACAAAACCAAAATCGCTGTTTTGTTGTCCTGCTGGGGATAACCGCTTTTTATTGTTCAGCACTTGTCTGCAAATCCTGCTTCTATCTGTCAGTTTAGATATGTCCAATCATCACTGGCAGAGTTTATATGTAATTAAATTTAAATATAAGAGTGTGAGGCTGAGACCAACAGTCCCTTTCTCAGACTAAAAGCTTCCGACACCAGACGAATTTTGCAAGTAAATGCCAACAGTCTGATTCAATTTCAGATATGTCAGGAATACATTTTTGATAGAGAATCCTGTGCAAGTCCTTTGAATAGCATCATCTGGCAAGATTTGGAAACATGACTCTGGGACAGAAGAGGTGGAATAAGCCATTCTTTGAAGTAGGTCCACATCCTGATTGTGCCCTGCAGGTCTGACCTAAAGATGTGGATGGAGAAGGATGCCAGGCTCGAGAGAGGGGAGAGGCTCAAACATGTGCATGGTACAGGTGTGTAACAGGGTGGCCGCGAGAAACTGCAGATGACTGGGTGGCTCCCACACGCCTCCCTCCCACCGCCCACCCACAGTGCCCTGAGAATGTCCATGAGTTAAAGAAGGCACTTGAAACTGAATTATTAGTTAAGTAAATCTATTCAAGATTTCATAGTATGATATGCCATATTCAACTTTGTAATAATTTGAGATTTTATTTTTTTGTCCGTCTCCACTCTTCACATTCAAGAGTTAGTCCCTTTATTTGATTAGAGCCCCAAAAGCTTAAAGGTCTTCAAAATGCAATTGGGTTAAAAGGAAAAAATTACAAAAGTAAAATAACTTAGATACGCAGAGGGAAATCACCATTATAAACAAACAAACAAAACTTATTTTACGTCAACAGCATTGCTAGTCAAATAACATATTTCTAGGATGACGTCAGATTTCAAATTTTCAGTTACCAAATTCCATGTGGAGTCTACTGAATTACCTGCATGTCATCCAAACTATGATACGTACTGCATAAATATGAGTACTGAAATCCCCCACACCTATGTGAAGCATAAGTACTTGTTCTTAAACTTCACAGTTCAATTTACATATATTTAATTTCCATAATACACATTCATTTCAATTCCAGAATTTTTGTCTAAAATTCAGACTTGAAAGGGAAAATACATGATGTTTTTCCTCTTATTCCACCATGATTTATGAGAAACACTGCTTCCTTATCATTATTCTATCTATAAGAAAATTTAAAAATTAAGATTTTTAAGTTATTATAAACTCCAACAATCCCCAAAGGTCATTAGTTATAAAAAAAAAAATAGTAATGTAAAGGATTTATTGTATATAAGGTTCCTACTTCTATAAGCAATTTTGTTTCTCTTGGGTGTCCAAAAGACATTTAGTAGACGATGTGTAGCAGTCCTCCTTTCCTGGAAACCTGAGACAAAGGTTCTCAAGTGGAGCTTTAGAACACCCCTGGATAAGCCAGGCCCTGCTCTGTTAAAGAAATGAAAACATTTACCAGATTCCCAGAAGAGTTAAATTCTCCCATAATTATTTCTGGTTTGCAAATGACATTAGCTTCTGACCCTGTTTAAATTTTAGAGTGGACAAAGCTCTTTTATATGTACTGTTTTATTTTCCCCTATTGTTCTTTGAGTGATAGGCTTTCCATGTTTTTTAGTTTCTACATTTCCTACATGGACGAACAAAAGCTCGGGAGAGTTACTTCTCGCAGTACAGGGTTCAGAGCCACTAGAGCTGATGAAACAGGTTTGATATTATGCAACTGCCCACTGTATGTTAAACACAATTATTATACCATGTTGATCTCTGCCTTATATTCTGAAACAGAGATCTCTAAAATTAAGGTTTTCCAACTCTGTCCATGCCATGATAATTTTCATCTTTCCGTGACAGCTGGCACCTAAGTTAAAAAGAGTAATGAAGTATTTAAAAGGGCTTAAAAATGTGTAACTTGCAAGGAATCTAACAATATTATAATACAAATTTCAGCAGTTAAAAATAAAGCTAAAGTTCATATTTAGAGTTAGTAGCTCTATTTCTATGGATAGAGGAAAAGCCATAAGAAATTGTGATAAAATGCTGATTTTGGCATACTTGAACAACCAATAAAAAAAAAAAACATTTAATTTTCGGGAGTAGGGAATATTTTGATGATATCAGCTTCATTACTTGCCCAGATTCAAATGAGTGAGACGAGACTTTTAAGAAGAAATGACATTTCATTATGCCAGAGTTTCCTTTTGCTCCAACAATATGCTGAATGCCATGATATATAGACACGGAGTGCTAATGAGGAGTCACAAAAAAATAACACCTTTAAAGGGAAATCTCATTTCTGGAAAAAAGACACATTTCTTATTTAAATATAGACTTTCCACAGGGGGCTTGTTAGTTCTGTTTTAATCTACACTATTCTAATTAAACTATCCAATTTGCACTTTTTTTCTGGTGTGATTATCATTGTTTCTGTAGTGTCATTAGCCATGCAGCAGTTAGGGACAGCACTTGGAAACTTATAGCAATTCCAGTTTTAACCGTGGAGGCTTCATGTTTAATGACTATAAATATAACAAGGAAGGTGTGCAATACAAAATAAAAAAAATGAATAAAAACAATAATCAACATAATAGTCTAAAGACATCTGACTGCTCATACATGTGGACATACAAACACAAATTGATAAAATAGGAATTTCTGGAACAGGTGGATTGGAATTTTTTAGTCACTTCCCTCCAAGTCTTCTGACATGGCTTGTACGCTTCCGAAGATCCTGATTTAAATACTAGTTAGTTGTTTGCAATTAGTTTGTTAATAAGCTTATAAACCTGAGTATCTTCCTTAGTTTCATTTAGTATTGATGTCAAAATCAGACAAACATGCAAAAAATGGAAAAGCAGGCATTGCTTATATTATCAAACAATTCAAATGAAAAGTAGTGACTCGCTGTTGGGAAGTTGAGAATTACTCTAGATCAGTAGGAAGAGACAGGTGCAAATTACATCGAAAATATCTGTTCATTTGGCATCTTTTCCTTGATCTTTTTTTGATAGTGATGAAGAAGAATTACCTACCATATTGTTTATTTGGCTCTGACTTATCTGAGCAGCTACTACCTACCAAAGCTTTAATCTTGGCATTTCTCCCTCACTCTGATTCCACCTAGAGTCAACTATTAAAGAGTTATTCCTTAGTTTTATAAACTATAGTTTATTTCACAAATTTTCCTGGTTTTGACTCAAATTTAGCATGTTCCAGGCACGTAGGATGAAAATCAACCTTTAAAAGTATTGGATCACAGAATCAATAATAGTCAGTGGCTTTCTATCAGTGGCTTTGGCTTCAGATAGCATCCACAGTGAGTTTCTGTGAAAACAGCAGGAGCAAAAGAGCTCCTTGAAGCTGCATACAGTTATATTTATCTCCTGCCTCAGCTGGTTGCTATGCCAGAGGCAGAAATAACTACTTGATATTTAGACCCAATGCTTTCCTCATACGCCCATTGCTTAGTAATGCCATGGTAGGCCAGAAGGAGGTTAAACAGCTGTGTTCATTCTTTAAAGATGGTCGCCACATAGTCCAGGTTTTACTAATGGCACTGCTTCACATGAGCTCTGCAGCTATTAAATAAGGAACTTAGCTGAGCTCTGGTTAAGAAGGATAACATATCTGGGCTATGCTGAAGACATGCTTAAATGGCTTAGGTAAATCTCAAGTTCACTTCTAATAGTAATCGCCAAGTAAGCAGCAAATTCTGAATAGTTATGCACGTCCTATATAACATAATCAAATGCTGTATGAGTGAGAAAATAAAACTTCCTTCATCGTAGTGACTGCTGATTTCCTCAACTGAAAGCTATGGGTTTATAACTCTTAACTGTTGTAACATGCGCTGATTCAATAGCTAATAATTCATATTTTTATCAGGTCTCTGCAAATTGCAACTAGAAAAAATTCACTCAATTAGATTATTCTAAAAGCGAGAAAGTCTTTTTAGAATATAAAAATGTCTTATGCAGCCTACCGGATCCAGATACAATCAGGCCTCAGAAATAAACGTGTAACCAGGGTCGCAAATGTCAACAGAGCACTCCCACCTCTCACCGCTGCCTCTGCCAGACTGCATCATGATTCTAGCTCATAGAACACCACCTTTCCTTACTACAAGTCCAGGTGGTAGGACATGGCTGACCATAACTCTGGGATTTATAGATCAAAAGATGAGCTATGCTTACTTAACCTGATTTCATGTCCCTGCAAGGAAATGTTGATTGGGCCCATTGGTTTATTCTAGTTGCCCAACCCTACGTCTAGAGTGGAGTCAGGTTACATAAATATAACTATTTGGGGATGAGTGGTTCCTCTTATAATAGTAGAGAATTGTGCAGACGAAGAAAAGGGAGAGCACCAAAAGTGACATGACACTGTTCTGGCTGGGCCTTCACGAGAAAAGATGTGGGCTATGATTCCCACTCCAATAACAAACGCCTCAATTCAGTCAAGTAGCGCTGAGCTTGAGATGCTAATGCAATGGCTGAAGATCTGTGTTGCATGGCTCTGCTTTCTTTAGAAATGGTTGTGACTTTACCTGGTACTTCAAAATCACACAGTTAAAAAAGTAGTATGAAAGTCATAAGGAAACTATGCGTTGCTGTTCATTTGTTTGTTCAAGCATTGACACTTCCTAAAAGCCATAAAAGAACTAATTATTATTACAATAAAAGGAGAACCAGGTTTTAACTGGGGCTGGGGTGTGCAGTGATCAGAAAAGGCCTTTTGGAGAAAACGACATTCAAACTAAGATCTAAGAATGAGGAGGAATTCGCTGGATGAAGAATGGAAGAAAAAGAGAGACGTAAGCAGAGGGTATATTACATGTAAAATCCAACAAACTCAAACAAACCATAATCGAAGCTGTTAACATCAAATCTAAGTTAAAACAATCACCCAGAGAGCATATTGAAGCACATAACAAATGTAGGAAAACTGATATATTATCCTGTACCAAATGGTTGTTTAATTTTTAATTACATTAAATTACCACAAATATTTAATTAGACACAGGTGGTGATGTGGCTTTTTTTTTTGGTTCCCAGTTCCAAAATATTATGTGTGTGTTCTTTTGTCTGCAGACTGTATGTACATATACATATTCATAGAATGCTGGTGAGTATAGATTTAACAGCCTGCAAGAAAGCTTTCCAAGAATAAAAACCTTCTGATATTGATAAACAACTGCCTGATTCACAGTTTCCAGTGCTGCATGTAGACCAGCTGTGCTGTTCATTATAACTTCTGACGTGTGCCTAAATCTTAGCTTTATTCCATCCCCAGAGATCCTCTATTTGTCCAGAAAAGTTCAAAAATACAATGTTTGAATTCTGGGAAGATGGCAATGGTGGCAGGGCTTTTGAATCTCTCTGCATCCCCCATAAAAAGAGAAAGAGCAACTGGAACAGAAAAAAATCAAAACCCACAGACAATATCAACAAGGAAAATAAGTGAAAATGTATCTGTTACACCACAGCCTCAGACATGAGCAGCTATGCACAAACCATAACAACAAACAGACCTGTGTGCTATCAGCAGCTCTGCAGGAGGAAGCAAGAGGACCTCAAACAATCCATAGGTGCTTGGCGGAAAGGATGAGTTGGTGTGAGAGCCTCAGCTGAAACTCCTGTTAAGGAATAATGCAAGGAGTCCATTGAAATATCTAAAGGGGTTGGAGCCATCAGGATGTCTTGAGCTTTCAAAACTGACAGCCTGAAAATCCCCTCTAGACTAAATCCCCATATTAAAGAGGTTCAGCTTGAAATAGAATTCAAACAAAGCATGACCTCAAAAGTATGTGTGAAGTAAAGAAAAGGCCCTAATGGAGGAGGGGAATAAAGTCTGGAGGTCTCTGAAAATAAGAGGCCATATACCTGAACATTATACAAAACAACATATCAGGAACCACATATTTCCTGCTCACCCTTGTGCCTCCAACACCTAGCAAAATTCTAGCCGATATGGAAACTGGTATAAAAACTAAAATGGTTTATAAGAATGACAATTACGATGTCCTTTTATCATCTCTAATGTACTTTGACTCCCTTAACTTCTACTGATAAAAAAATCTATCCCAATATCTGAATAACATGTTTAAACTTATCTTTTTTCATAAGGTAGAAGACATAATGCTGGATTTAACTGAGTGTAGCATAGGAAAAGCATTACACCTTTACTATCCCCTTTATATTCAGGACTGAACCTGTGTTTGTGCAGTTTCAACTAAGAAATTAATCAGTTAAACATAATGGAGAGAAATTTCACTCCAGAACTGATACAGAGTCTACAAAAAAGATACATCAAATATTGCACACCTTTGCTAGAGACCTAATGGATAATGCAAACCAAATATTCAAAAATATATAACCCATACCAAAATTCTCCCTAGAAAGGACTCGTTAAACTCATTCTAAAAGTCGCCTGATGTGGAGAGGCCAAGTATCTTGCTACTCAGTCAGGTTTCCACAATCCCTCCTCCATGGGTTGAATCTAATAAGTCTAAAATTTCAGACACCCTTCTGATATACAATTATTTCATCCTGTAGTTATTACTCAGAGAAGGAGTGCTTGAATTGGAAGCAGAGAATTTAATTTATTGAGTTGCTGTGGTTTTATTGGACTAAAGGAAGCAGTGATTGTACTAAATAGATTTTTTAGAAAGTCTTTTCTGAGTACCCTTCTCATAGTAGCCATGCTATTACCTTCATACAATTTTAGGGCAATGCTTGGATTGTAATACCCTTTGGACACCTGTGCATTGTAGCGCAAGATGTAGCACATTATTGTTTGTGACACCCCTCAAACGCCAATTTACTAGGTTGCAAATTGCTCCCTGGGCTCAATAAATCCTTGCAAGCCCATCTAAAGTGGCCACATTGCACTCTTCTCCCTGGACTCCCCCATTCACTTTGTGCAGTAGTTTCTACAAAGTGGTTATTATATTATGGTTTCTATTAATCTGAAATTATTTTTGAGATTTTATGACACTCGAAGAAATATTATACAGTGTACACCCCTTTATCTAGTTTCATAGTAATTATACTATCAATTTCTTATTATCACTATATATTTGGGTAGCACTCTACACATTTCACATACACAGATGTGTTTTGGATTTGTTTAATCCTCTCAAAATCTCTGTGGGTTAGAGAGAGCAAATGACATACATATTTCATAAGAGGAGCAATGGCTAAACATTTTTATGATTACCCATGGTCATACTGAAAGTAAATAGTGAAATCTGAATTTGAAGCCACACATCTGCTGCTACTTCCTCAAGAAAAATGACATTAGCCATATTGATTAGATGACCCCTTTGGTGTGGATATTTTAATTTCTTTAAGGTAAAGTTCACCTGTATGGAAGGCTTAAAGGAAGACAAGGTTATGGCAGTAGTCCAGGAGAGAAAATGATGATTTGAATGAGATAGTGACGGAGGAGGTAATAGGATTTGCTGATGTAAGGAATAAAGAAGACAGAAATTACATCATAATGTTGAGTCTAAGCAACTAAAAGAGTGCAATTACCATTAGTTTAGATGGAGAGGGCTGTGAGATTATGTGCTAGGTGTCAAGATTCAAAATCTTAGGTTTGAGGGCCGGCCGAGTGGCGCGGACGCCAGCGGCCCAGGTTCGGGTCCCGCATATGAGAGCCAATGACACTGCTCTCAAAAAAAGAAAAAAGAAAAAATCTTAGGTTTGAGCTTGTTAAATTTGAAATGTCTGTTAGACATCCAACTGAGTATGGTGAGCATGGATGGATGGGTTTGAAGTTTGGGTGAGCTATCTGGGCAGGAGATATAATTTGAGAGTCATAAATTTATAGATATTGTTTAAAGCCATGAGACTGGATAAGGTTATAAAGATAACATGGTTTCCTAAAATCCAGATGCAGAAACTATTTCAAAAAAGCAGAGTGATATCTGTGTTAAAGATTGCTGATACGTTAAGTAAAATGAAGGCCTAGAATTGAACGTCTTTCTCACCAGAATAGTCCTTCATGTATTTCACAAGAGCTATTCTGATGGAGTGGCAGGTACCAAAGATTGCAGTGATTTCTAGAGATAATGACAAGAGAAGTGAGTGATTACAGAAATTACTTTAGAGGTATTTTGGTGAAAGAAAAATGAAATAGAAACTGAATGAGAATAAGGGTTTAAGAGAAATTTTTTTTCTCCCTCTTTCTAAACCAAGAAGAATAACATAATTGTATGCTAGTAGGTAATCCAGTGCAACAGGAAAACTTGATGCTGCCAGCAATAGAGGAGGCATAAGGAGACAGGCATCAGGAGATAGGATTCACTATCAAATAAAGGGGCTGGTATTAGATAAGGACATGAACTGTTAATTAATACTGAGGGGAGGAGACAAAGAATCTGGATACAGATGTAGATAGGGTAGTGGGAAGAGCATATGGAAATTCTCTTCTAATCCCTTCTGTTTTTCTCAATGAACTAGAAAGCAAGAATGCTATCTTAGAGTGAGGATGACAGAACCATACTAATTCAATTACAAAAGCTTCACAGTCTACTTCCTCAATGTTTTGATCTTTTCCACAAATTCCTGTTTTATTTTCTAACCCAGTTCTTGGCCATTTTAATATATTATTCTTTCAGATGAGCTGCAGTATCAGCTTTTCAGGTTCTATTAACAGCAACAACAACAACAACAAAAAATAAAATAGAATGTCAATTGAAATTAAATGTATGAACTTGGACATAATTGGTATTGTAATGATATCATGTCTTTCCAGGAACCTGGCAGGTCTCTCCACTTATTCCAGTCTTCTTTAATATTCTCTGGTAATTTTATTATTAGTCTTGTTCCTTTGTTGTCAAATTCAAGTTCAACCCTGGGTATTTTATGTTTTGTTTTGGTTTATTTTTTTTAATGTGAATTATCTTCCTCTTATTCCATGCCACCGCATTTAAAACTAATTGTTTATTACTTCTATAAAGGAAAGTTAATTCAATTTCTGCCAGCTAGTATTTTTGTGATGTTGAGCAAATCACTTAACCCCATAAATCTGACTCTGAAGCTGAAAAAGGGACAAATAAACCAAATGACCTCTGTAATTTAAAATATATATATATATAAACAGAAAGATACTAACATTATTCCTATTCTACTGATTAGACAGTTGAGTCTCAGGAGTATAATTTATCCAACATCATTCTGTGGATAATGACCAAAAACTTACCCTGTGTGGGGTAAATTATAAATGCACTGTCTAGCGGACACTGCTTGGTTATCTAGAGTTGAGAAACAAACCACTCCAAAACTTAGCTGCTTAAAATAAGAACCATTTATCTGCTTATAATTGTTTGCATTAGTAATTTAGGTAGAGCTCAACTAGGGGAAGTGGGTTTTGCTCCATATTATTTATGTTGACTTGACTCACTCATGCAGATGCAGTTGATTGGCAGGTCAGCTGGAGGCTGGTTGGTCCCAGATGGCCATACTCTAATGGCTGGCGGTTGGCTAGTGCTGTTGGTCAGACTGCCCTGATTTTCCTCTACCTAGCCTATAAAGCAGGCCATTTTGGGAATCCTGGGGTTCAAGTGGGAAACCACAAAGTGCAAGTACAACCTTCTACTCTGTTCATATTTGCTGATGACCCATTGGCCAAATCAAGTCACATGATCAAGCCCATAGTGATTATGGAAGAGGACTATACAGGGACATGGATAATAGGAGGCATGATTCATTTGGAATTATTCATGTAATCATTTACCACAGCCCTAAATATAACTCAGCAGACTATCACTTTCTAGAACCAGTACACAAAGCTTCAGCTGGTCGAAGTTTAGGAAGCATGCATAGTAAGTCCAATGAGGTTATTTGTTTGATTTAAAATCTCCCAAAGCTCTTAATATCCATAATTTTCCCCCTATCAATCTGCTACAGATGTCTGACATTTCAGCATTTGATTGTGAATCATTTTTGTTAAGAATTTGCTCCTTATAAGATGATTATATATCTCTATGAAATAGACTCCACATAAATTTATCAGAAAATTTCTAATGGGACCACTAGTGCTAAGCAGCTACCTTTGGAGTAAATAAGGATTTATGTTCTATTTAATGAAAAGAATGAGGGATAGTCATTAACTGCATATGACTGCTGCTTTGAGAAGGTAGACCTGGGCTCAACATCACTTTAGAAGTCCCTGGAAAGTCAATAGGCTACAAGGGAAATGAGCAAACTTTAAAGACTTACTTTGTTTATGTTTCAATGAATCCCAGAGCAGGAGTTTGAAAGCAGACAATGACAATCCCTCAGCAACCTTACTTCTAATTCACTCCTATCAACTTATCTCCTATGGATTTGCCATCATATGTAACTTAATAAATTTTCTCTGAACAAAAATGCTATTCCTTGCCATACCTGGGCTTTTAAATCATGGCAACTCTAATGATAAGAAACATATTCTAAAGGAGAGCAATTTCTAACGATGGTATTCAGACTTTATGAACTCACAGAATATTTCTATTTTAAACCCTTGTTTGTAGAAAATGAAAATAAAATTAGTTCTACGCATCCTCATGTAAAAGTTTTGAGGATGAAGCGTATAATATTCTAAAATTGCCTCACGTTTCTGGAGAAGGTAATATTGAATGATTACATCATTCAGATTTTATTTCTGCATATTAACATATTAATACAAAATCATGACCCAACAAAAGGAACCAAATAACAAACTCATAGATTAGGGTCATGCTAACCTGGTAACATTGAGGCTTACCGTTTATTTTAACTAAGGTACTACCACTAATTTAAGTCCCTATTGTGTATGTATGTGTATATATATATATGTTTTAGTCTCTATAATTATATTTTATTTCCTCATAGTGGTTTGATGCAGATATGGTCAACACTTCCAGAGATAATATATACCTATAATCAATATATTAGATCTTATAATTATCCAAGAATAAAACTCAATTAGAAAATTAAACAAAGTATTACTCATTTAATTATTTGGATTCTCCTTAGGTACTAATAAATGACCTTTCACTATATTCTGTAGAGAAAAGAAAGGAACAACCATGTGAAAAGCAGCTGAATTTCTGATGAGGTATCAATTGATTAAAGTCTCCCTCCCTCCCATCTTCTTTCCTTCCATCTCCCTTCTTTCTTTTCTTCATTCTTCTTAAAAATTCTGCTGTGTTTACTGAGTTGGGTACAGGAAGACAGTGGGAAATTAATTCTTTGATAATGCAAGAGACATAAAAGTAGTCATGTTGGTGCCCAGAAAGCAATTAGTGGAAGTAGCCAGAACTAGAAGAGCAGCTTAGTGTGGTCTAATTAGAAAAGACAATGTAGGAAAGTGAAGGTCAATTACTAGAGGAGTAAAGGAAGAAAAGATTAAAGATAGGTAGACAAGAGAAAGTGCCAAGAAAAGCTGGTTGGACTGAGCTATGCCCAATGTGAGAACTTTCTAGGTTAAGTGTGGAATGGGAGACAGTTGGAGGTCTAGATGGCGGAGTGAGAGGGAACTAGTGAGTTTTCATCCCCGATTAGTTGGATTTCATTTGATAATGGATGTCCCCCTCCAGATGATCATTCCAGACAGAAGGAAGCGCAAGGGCTACAAAAAAATATCGGCATGACCCAAGGTGCTAGGGTCACCTGAGATAGGTTTAGGAGAAAGAAGGAAATAGAAAGACAATAAGCTTCTTTTAAAATTACTACAACAACAACTTGAAATCTATTATATTTTTGTAAATGCCAAGAAGAAAATACCTGAACAGCTGTTGCTGCCTGTAGGAATTGACAGAAGCCAACTCTCAGAAGTGATTTCCCAAGGAGAAGAACTGGCCCCACACAACTGGGAGTTTACCAAATAATCAGCTTTACTTTTTAAAACATTTTTGAGTCCTACAGATGCACAAAACAAAACAAAACCCCTGAAATTTTTCTTTACAATATTCCTTTGTTAATAACTTGCTTATTTCAAGAGGTCATCTTATTTTCTCAGAGGCAGCAAATAAGATTGGGGCAGAAGTCAGCATGAACAAGGAGACAAAGGAGTCCACATAAAAGCAGGATGCATATTCAAGTCTCTGGGAAATTCCAAATCATCTCCTATAGAAACCACATTCATAGGACACACTTGTATTGTCATCATTACGAATGAAGTTCCCTCGAGTAAAAGCTGGATTGCTGATAGGATGATGCGATGGTGATATTATCCAGGAGGGACTTGTAAAAGTAATCCCTTCATTATAAAAGGTAAACCCTTAAAGTTACAAAGTCAGCTCTCAGGCTTTCAACTCCAAAGGCAAGATGTTCTCAGCAACCTAGAGAGATCAGTCTAGACTCTGTGATGAAGTCCTGCTAGGTGGCTACAAAAAATCGATCCATGGACTTCTGACCACAATACCTCATGACCAGTATTTCATTCAAAATAGCAGTCACATTACTTGAGTGATGAAGTACCTAAACTCCTTTTCCAGATTCAACAAGGCGGTGTTTCAGAATGGTTAATCCAAGACTTGGAGTTACCCCAGAGTGCATTCCAGCTCTGCCACTTACTAACAATTTGTTCTTGAGCAAATTTCTTAATCTGTGAAATCAAGTTGCTTCATGTGTACAATGGGGCTAATAACAGCTTCCACTTCAGAGTGCGTTTCTAAGAATTAAATGAGCTAATACATTTAAAGCTAATACACCCAGAGTGGTGTCTGATATATAATAATGATCAGCTACTTGAGCTGTTATTAGCAAGCTTATTGGGAAGCCACATTTTTTCAACAGATGGTTGTTTGGTAAGTGAAATATAAGATCCAGGGCAGTAAGGTGGGGGTAGTGGTAATATTACATTTAATTTCTAGGGAAGCTAAATTAACAAGTTTACTTTTTCTCTCCCAAATGTAGTCTTCCTTAGTGGGGCAGTACTCACTAAAATATCAGGCCGATCTTCACTTCCTGAATCTCAGTTTTCTAGGCTTCCCACTTCTCTCCATCAAAATCATTCTTTCTTAGATGGGTTAATATCACTGATTAAATGTCATTCAAGTGCAAGACCCTTGGGGCTTAGGAACATTGTGGATTGATTGAATTAATCCAACTGTCAGAGTTTCAGAAGCACTGGTACAGCCTCCATCACATCCTGTTAGTGATCAGAGTTGAAGGCTATTGCCAGCCCTGCCCATGTCCTGCTCCGTATCATCTCAGCCCACCTGATGTGATCTGGAATAGGCAATCTCTGACACTTTGTACATATCCCACTCAACATGCCTATGTTGTTCTTCTCCCTCTACCTCGTGTTTAAAATAGTTACATTTGAAAGCTATAGTTGGGACTACACCGTCAGATAATAGAGAGTAAGTGATTGCCTAGGTATGTCCCTGTGTCCAATCAGACTAATCAGAGGCACAGCCATATTTGTCTTCTGAATCTTCCAAATCTTCCGGTTGGCCACAGCTTTTTTACTCTTTTAAGTACCAATCTCAAGATGTCGACCCATTTTTACAGGGCTCAATCCTCAGATAAGATGGATTTTAGATATTAATGGTCTCCAAACATCATTTATCTAGTCAGCCAAAACCAGAGCATACATCCCCAAAATATGTGTTTCTATATATTAATAATACACATGTACTATTATATGTATTATTTAATTTAAATATAAATAACAGACATTTGAAAGGGTGAGATGACCAAACATTAATACAAGTACTAACACCTTAGTTCTACTGCCCAATAAATCATTTTGTACATACCCCAGGGTGAACATACCCTGATTTAGAGAGCATTGCTTAAGGTATACGGTTCATACGATCCTGCAATTCCTAAATTTAAAAGCCAAAAATAGCTGAAGATGCAACTTGGTAGAAATCATGGTAAGATAGATGGGGCACCACTTCATTACCTCCTGGTGGAGTACAAGTCCAGGTTCTCTATTTGGCCTCTGTTGACACTCAAGGGGGGGATTCCTTATTACTGTTGGGTGGGCATGGAAGTTCCAGCTCCCCGCAAGGGGTCCACTCACCTCTCTGGCTGGAATAGGGAGGAGTGCCATGCTATTGCTCCCCACCTGGACTTCTCTGACACCACGGGGGCAGAGGACAGCTTTGTTATTGGTGTATGGAGGTGACAGCCCTGAGGATCCACTGGCCTCTATACCACTGCAGTGATGAGAGGAAAGGGTGCTTTGTTCTTACCAAATGTGGATAAAAGTCTGTTTCACTACTCAATGTGTTCTTTGACAGCACCCTGGTGGGAGATGGAAGCACCTCATTAGAGCTGGGCAAGGGATGAAGTCAAGCCACCTCCCTTGTACTTTGCCGGCAGGGGTGGAGATGGGACCACTGTTTTGGTTTTATTTCCCTTTGGTATTTGGATGGAGTAGACTGGTTATTGTCTAACATTTTTCTGTCTTTTAGGCTGCCCCTGACTTAAAAGCACAAGCTTTAGTTTAGAAAATTTTTGTCTGTGCATGTTGGCATTTACCAGTTGACTACACCCTCAACACTAGGTTTGAGATCTAGGAGCCAATAAAAACCCAGGAAATTCACCACCATGTTGGTTCTTGGTTTCCAAAGTTGATAATGGTCTGACTTCATCTCTCTACCTTACAGAGTCTTCTTACATTGGTCGATACATAATGTCCAAAGGTTTTGGTTATATTTAAGGGGAGGGGAAAAGTTCATATTTCCAGAAATGGAAGTAGGATTTGTTTGATGTGAAATATTTAATCTACCTGAGTCTCAATTTCCTCACTGATACAATGACAATAATTATATCACCCTTGCAGAGTTGTTGAAATAATTACAGATAATGTTTTGTTTTGTGTTTTTAAGCTATTACACACTCACTAAGGTTCTATAAGTGCTGGTCATGGGAATGAGTAAGGATAGCGTTGATTCTGTGGACCACTGTGTTTACCATTCTAGACTGTGTGTTATATATTCTCTAAAGAGACACGTACAGAAGATGTTTCTAAAAGTACTATTTGTACAAATGAATTCATATGTTATCAAACATAAAAGCTAGCCTGGAGCATGGCACATTCTAGTTAAAAATATTTTTAAATGACAGCTGTTATTATCATGATACAGTAATGGCATTGGTGTTTTCAGTTTTGACAGCAACAATTAATGATGTTGTAACTAAAGCAGTTATTGGATGTACCATAGTCTGAGAAGGGGCATTGGTGAAATGGGATACTGTTGATAATACAGAGTTAGAGTTTCTCTGAAGACTAAATTAAGACATGTTAAAATATGAGCTATAAACTAAATTTTAGATGAAATGAAAGTTGCTGTAATTGTATTTACAATTTTGCAATTTACAATTGCAAAAGATTTATAAACCATATTAGTTAGGCCTTGATTTTTTTAACTTTAGAGTCAATTACATTATAAGAAACCTCAGTCTGGTTTTCAAAAATAAGTAAAAATCAGTCAAACCTTTAATATAATCTCAAGAAAATACAAAACTTAAAAATCTTCTTTGACCTGTGGAGTTTCCTGTTCACTCCCCAACTCTTGTTATAGATTTATCATTTTTTCTCCCACAAAGAAAACCCTGGCTTAATTGCTTTGTTTTGCAATTCTCCTCAGGACAGGTAAAGTGGAGGCAGTAAATTCTTCTCTGTTAATTTAATATTTCTCTTTATATCATCCACTTCATGAAAATCCCTTAGCTTTTCAGTGCTGGAGTTATAAGCAAGATACAAATGTAAATTTCTTCCCACAATGGGGCAAAAAGCTCATTGCATTTGAGCAGGTTTCTAAGGGGGACAGGGGGAAATGCAGGTGGAGTGTAACCCATATGAGCATAAACTTGGGAGCAAGTCAAGCTGAGTGTGAATTCTGCCTTTACTTCTTTTTAACTTTGTGCCATGGGCAATGTAAGTATGTTCTCTGTCTCAGCAACCTCCCTGGATAATAGGGAAAATACGGAATTAGAGTTGTTGAAAGATCAGATAAGTATGTGTAAATAACTACCTGTCATGCAAGAAGTGCTAATAAATATATCTGTTATACAGTTTATTAGATATTTGATTTCTTTAAATCACACTGGATTAATCATGTACTTTTTGTCCACTTGCACTGACAGAGGAAAGAAAACAAATTGGAAATCAGTGGTTGTGTTTGAAAAACCCACATGTCAAGAATTTTTTTTTTTAATTTGTTGAGATAGGAAACCTTAATGAAATACTTATACCTTAGAAAATAATCACCAATAGATTAACAAATAAAAGATTCTAGACCAGAAAAATACATTGGCAACCTCCATGAGACAAAGCCATCCTCACTAAAACTATTAAGTGATAGACTGAATAACAAATAGAATCCCTTCTGACCTCAAGAGTCCAAAGGCCAATTATCTATTCTAAGACAGTTTACATACATAGTGGATTTTTAAAAAATTATGCTATTATAGGTGATTAGGTTTTATGACTTGGAAGTTGGTCAGCTGAAAGCAATTGAACAGCATTTTAATACAGGAAAATGGCAAGGCATCGGTTAATTTATTTATGAACAATCAGACTGATCTAGTCACCTTTATTAATTAGGAAACATAGATTTGACCTATTTAGGATGACTGTGGGTAAATTTATAGCTCTGATGTCATATAGTTAGGGTTTTAAATTAATAAAATGTGATCATGAATGATGATGATTATGATGATGACAATAATAATGTGAGAGATGTCATTCATATTTTTCAAGTGTTTAGATACTAACTGCTTAGATAATCAAGTTACCCTTACAATTTGGCGGGGTATTTTTTTCCCTACGAACTTCTTCACATGCGGTGTTGAATGTGTTACCTCATACAGTAGAATAGCAACTGACTAGAAAATTAAAAATGAGGTCATCACAGAATAGCTGACCAAGAAGTCAGGCTATGAGTAAAAGGAGATAGGAGCTTGTCCTGATGCCTCCTCTGCTTGTCCATATTGCAAAATGGGAAACACCGTTATCACAGATAGTACTGGGGATCAAGGTTACCAGATACGATTTAAGGACATTTTTGTACAGCAAAAATAAAATTACATTTTCTTATCAATATGATTGTGTGAGATAATAATAATTTATTTTCAGTCTATTAATTTATTGTCTATAGACTCAGAAATAAGCTCCCGCACATAAAGCCATTTTTAACAAAGTCAGCAGGCAGAGAGATTTCTCACAGTTGTTCTCAGTGGTGCTCAGATCACTCAAGTGAATTACTGGAAACAATGGAAACTGAGAATAAAAGAAAAGTGATTGGAGAGAATAGAAGTTGATAGCATTGAAATAAAAACCTTCCAGTGGGGCAGGCCGGTGTGGAGCTGCATGTCTTTGCATATTTCCCCAAGGAGAGGAAGTAAAGAAAGAGTGGTTTGGGCTGGAAGATACATTTTAAAACTGTCAAATGAAAAGATCATGTATCAAACTAAATTGAGTTGGATTATAGGCATATTACATCTTTGTACAGTTTTGCATTTCCTACAATATTTTTTCATATTTATTCATTTACTTTAACTATTCATCCTATAACATTGCTCCTCCTAAAATAGATAGGAAGATGGATAGATTAGATAGGTTAGACTGGTAGGTAGGTAGATGATAGATAGATAGATAGATAGATAGATAGATAGATAGATAGATAGATAGATAGATAGGCATTTGTTGGTACTGACTCAATAGCACGTAAGTCCTGATAACTTAAAATCTTTAATGGATTCTGAAAATAGCTTGAAAACATTTTCACCCATTGTGATTTCTGAAATATTTTGTAATTTAGAGTATGCTGCGTTATTCTTGACTCATTCATTCAAGATGTCTGTTGCTCAAGCACCGAGTATTTCCATAAGTTCCTTGTTAATTCCTGGGCACAAACAAAAGGCTTACACTGGCCTGGCATTAAGTACAAGGATTCCATGCCAAGAGAAAGGTGGTGCCTGTATTCCTAGAAAGCGGTTCCTAGATAGGACTATTTAAGACTAATACATGGAAATGTCATCAATGCAGATAACATTGTATGAATTTATTTATAAGAATAGCATATTGTTAAAAAGATAAATGGGGGTTAAAGGTAGAAAACTAGTAAATAAGGGAACAAATACTTTTTGAAAATGATGTTAAATAAAATCCTTGGCTTCCAAATGTAAGCTATAATCACAGAAAAAGAGCAGTAGTAAAGAACATCTTTTTGATCTAGACTTTTTTATATCCTGACAAGGCAAGCCCAGTGTTTTAAAACCTACTTTTATCTGTCATAGCTGGCTAATATAAGAATCTCACCAAGTTCCAAAATGAATTTCACTATTTAGGACAGTGTACTGTTAGCCTCAGTTTCCACATTGCTGTGGCTTTCTGAATTATCACATCATGCCCTAGGTTTAAAGCATTATGCAAAATCAGTCATAATATAAAACAGAAGCTAATTTTTTCAATTATAAAAACTCTTTCATTAGTGAGTAGATGTTATTTGAATCAGGAATATGACCACTGGTATTTCTGCTTTTCTACAGCACATTCTATTTTGAG
Organism: Aselliscus stoliczkanus; assembly: GCA_033961575.1. NCBI lineage: Eukaryota > Metazoa > Chordata > Mammalia > Chiroptera > Hipposideridae > Aselliscus > Aselliscus stoliczkanus. The sequence continues at coordinate 37,493,339 of CM066740.1, read as the reverse complement.
GAGTTTAAAAAATAGTCTCTTTAGGAATAGGGTCCATGAGGGTAAATAATTGAGACTACTACAGTAAGAGAAACTAATGCTGCCTAAGACCTATTGATTAAGAAAAAATGTTCCACCCAGCTTCTCATTATGCAATAACTACTGGGGATACCAAAAAAATGTATGTAACTGGACACTTTGATCATCGTTGCTCAAGCAGTAGTTTGCCGTAATCAGATGCTGTATGGACACTGATGGTAACCACTTTGAGCACCTCTTGTAATTGCAGAAGTCAGACGAGACTTGTAGTCACCTTTTGTTATCAGTATATATTGAGTATTACAATTTTAATAGTTTTTTTTTTCCTTCTTAAAATGTGTATCCATATTTTGGGCACCCTCTGTATATAACTTCTGCTTAGTGATTTGAAATGATAATGTCACTCTGGAATCCCAGGACAATTTGAGAATAAGGGACTCTGCATCTTAGATGAGTTTCATTTACTTTTTAGATGTGCCCTGCAAGGAGAGACTGCTGTCCCTGCCAATTGCTTCCAAACAGATGCCAGCCAAGTCAATCCGCATTGATTTGATACCTGCTTCTCTGAGCACCCTGTTTACCCATTCCTTCACAGCATTTATATCCAAGAAGATGTCAAGTTCTTCTCTCATTCTGATGTATTTTGCTGCATGATTAATAAGAGTAAACACATAGAGATTTCTTTTGTGACAGGCATTATTCGAAATGCTTTGTATATGTGAAGCTTATCCTCACTTAATCCTTTGAGGTAAAAACTGTTATTATTCTCATATCATAGATGAGGAAACTGCGGCACTGAGGGCTAAATATGTTACCAAAAGTCACTCATCCAAGAAGAGATAGAGCCAGTATTTGAACTGGAGCAGTCTGTGGTCAGAGTTCACTCTTAAGCACTACTCTGCTGCCTCAGGACTGTGGCAAAGAAAATACAGGACGCACAGGTAACGTTTAGTATCAGATAAACAACCAGGCTTTTTTAGTATAAGTATGTCCCAAATATTGCATGGAATATACTTAAACTAAAAAATTATTATTATTATTTTTATCTGCTACTCAAATGTAACTGGATAACATGGATTTCTTTTTTTTTTTTTGAGGGCAGTGTCACTGGCCCTCATATGTGGGATCCGAACCGGGGCTGCTGGCATCCCAATCCAGCTCTTAACCACTGCGCCACTCAGCTGGCCCCATGGATTTCTATTTGCTGAATCTAGCAATCCTCCTGAGGACTGTCACTTAACCTGACTTTTCTGAATAAAGCCCCTTTCCCTGCCTGGTCTTTGTGACCTTCAACAGTAGCTTGCCAATTACCAAGGCTGTCTCCTAATCCAACACCCTAGCCTACTAAATGACAAGCCTTAGAGAAAGCTCTCCATATTATAGATCTGGGCTAGCAAACTTTTCCTGGAAAGTGCCTGATAATAAATATTCTAGGTGTTGTAGATCATATAGTCTCTGTCTCCACTATCACCTCCACCAATATAGCAGGAAAGTCACATATATGGTGATGGAAAGAGAACTGACTGGTTGGGGAGCACACAATGTAATATATAGATGATGTATTATAGAAATGTACACTTGAAACCTATATAATTTTACTAACCATTGTTACCCCAATAAATCTAATAATAAAAAAATTCAAAAAATTGGTGTGGCTATATTCCAATAGCATCATGCACACACACTAAAATTTGAATTAAATACAATTTAATTCAGCTGGTGCAAAAACAGGAAGTGGACAGATTTGGCCAGGGGAATACGGCTTGTGAGACCCTGCCTACAGCTATCAGGTTTCAAAGCTTGTGACACACCACAGCTGCATGATAGAATTTTGAATGCAAAAGCTACTTAGTAAGTATTTATTCGGTTAATACCACACAATTTTTGAGGTTTCTGCTTTAAAATCTTAATGCCTGTTTAAGAAAAATTAAATAAAATGGAATCCCTTTCATCCCTTGGTTTTATATCTTTTGAAGCCACTTACACTCTATCTGAATAACTTTAAAATCAGTAATCACTTCATCCTATTATCTTCCTACTTCCACCAGCTTTTTTTCCTGGTCTACTAACATACAGATCCAAAAATTAAGGTTACTGTGAATCATGATGACTTGTGTAACCTTGTCATTCACTTCTTCTTCCTTATTTTGCTCTCCCCTTCAATTAATCCAAAATGTCCTTCAAAAAAAGAGTGCTATTAGAGACTACATTTGCACAGCCCACTCAGACTCAAAGTATGCTTGCTTTAGGCTTATTGATTGCACAATTTGTGCCACACCTTTCAGAGATTTTTTCCATTAAATTCTAGGCAAGGCAATAAAAAACAAAATCTGCTAGCAACCTTTACTGATGAAACCAACAAAACTGGAAAAAAAGTTTATGAATTAATTCAGTTCTACTATGTTGCCCACACTGGGATCTGGACAGAAAGAGTGAAAGAGCATTCACAGGAGAGATGGTTCCTAGAGCAAGCCATATTTGGCTCTCATGAATCCATTGAAATAAATATGTAGTTAACTCTAATATCTAAGTAACTAACACAGGTGTGATTGAGACACTCGCATGCAAGAATATATAAAAGATTATAATTAATTTTGTGGCAGAAAAAAAAATGCAGCAAAATCTTAAGTCAGATATGACACATTTTAAAAATAAACTGGAACAAGACAGAATTTTTAAATTGAACCTCAGCATTTCCTCTTGCTTTAGAGGACAGACAAAGCTTTCCCACCCTCCTGAACAATCTGACAGACTCCCTTGCCTTCCTGGGAGCACTGTGCTGTTCATTTTACCAGTGCCATTATAATCCATTAGCTGGTCTTTTGATTAAAGTGCTGTCCCAGCAAATCCCCAGGGCCACCATCTGAAGACCAACAGCCAGGGTGATTTTATGCCTCTGAAATAGCTAGATTTTGCTAGCACCGAATATTTCAACATGGTCTCTGCCTCTCTCATTAGATGTAGCCTTCACTGAATAGTTTTTAAATGATCATCCCAAATACCAAGGACTCAGCGCAGAATTATCATAAATACACAGACATCTCCTTCTTTACATTTCTAGCCAATATGTACAGGGAACTACCAAGAAGAACATTAAAAAATGCATTTAAAAATCTTCTTTCTGCAGTTTTTCATGTTGTGTGCCAAACCTAGGCCTAAATCAAAATCACTGTTCCAACTTTTGTTGAGGCCCGATTTACCTGTCTTTGAATATAAATAGCAGTGGTCAACTTTAAGTGTCATTACCAACAATCTAAGAATATTATGTGATGTTTTCATTAAGCACCACATACTAACAGTGGCTCCTTATTCCCTTTCCCTAATCATGTTACTTATCTATGAACAATCTTCTGTACTCAGTTGACTTTCTGTCCTTCTGTCTAATCAAAGAACAAGGAAACGAAGGATCTCTGGATGAAACCAGACAGAAAAAAAGCCAGGAAATTTGGGCTACTAAACATAAAAAAAAAAAAAAAAAAAAAAAAAAATCGAAACAAAGTCTGTTATTCTCTGTCTTGGCTGAATGCCATCCGGGGTGAGAATGAAGAATGGAAACAATAAATGGGCCAATAAATTCTCCAAATCCAAAAGCCCTCTGCAGAGCTTCTTCCAGAATTACCTTTATTTTGACCAGAAGTGTCTCATCCTCTACCAGGGGTCGACAAACTGCAGCTGGCAAGCCACATGTGGCTCTTGGGGTACATTCCATCTTAAAAGTTTGCTGATCCCTGCAAGAGCCAATCCTGTCCCTCGCAACAATTTAAAAATTATTTGAGAGCTATAAATGTATTTTTACATAATCACCATTAAGTGACTAATATCCCATAAAAATTCTATAAATGAAACTATGATAGTTTTATTTTCATTTTCAGTTTTACTTCAGAGCCACAGTTTGTGAGCCACTGTTTGCTGACCCCTGGGGGCTCTTCAGTCTCTAAAGTTTGCCGACCCCTGGTCTAGGCACAGGCCCAGTATTCCTCAATTCACCATACCAAATTAACCATGGGGTCTGCCTACAGCAGGTTCAGTTTAGATGACATTTAATTCAATGCCTCGGATTATACTTCAATCAACCATAACCTGTGAGATCCTTAAAGGTGAGTATTGTGTCTGTTTCATCTCTATGTCCATAGCACACTGCTTGATGTATAATTGATGCTCAAAAAAACATTTGGTGGCTGAATGAATAAACATAACAGGTAATCTATTCAGACCAATGAAGAACTATTTGACTAATTCATGACTTGATTGACCTGCCTACCTGACCTAATTGATGCTTTTTTTCCTAATCAAGTTAGACAGAAAGTTTGCATCTGTTGTGAATGTTTAAATAACGTTTCAGGACATCCCAGTTCGTCTCCCACCCTTCTATAAATCATACCTTAAACTTGTATCTGTTCCCTTAAATTCACATTGCTTACCATTATTACACAGTTAATGAAAGGCATATAAGAAAGTTAGGTCATTAAATTTCTTGAGGCATAATAAAGGTGTTTATTTTCATGCCTGTTAAAGGATATCTGATTTCTACTTCATTTTTCTTCTGAGTTCCTCAAATATACCATAGGCTTTATTTTATTGGTTTTGGTTTCCTCATTATAGACCAAGTGCTTCAATAGCATAGGATGGAATGAAATTTGCCCAAGGACAAACAGACGACATTAGAACATGGGTGCCCTGGTTTTCATTCAATGCTTCTTTCTACTTTAAGAAACAATAGAAATCTTTTTCTGATTTTGCTAGAATAAGAAATGCCTGAAATGAGAGTTGTTTTTATAAATTTTAATTTATATAAATTGAAAAACTATTACACATGGAGGCTTTCAATGCCTTCAAATCTCAAAATTATTTTTATAATTGAAATTATTATTCTACCTTTGCCTTTATAACGTAAAAATTATAGGCCAAATATCCAGTTTGCACCAGCTATTCATCTCCTATAAGATCATATGACCCTGTTTAAGAAAGAGAAATCCATAATAAGCAATTAATACTAATCCTTTAATTATATAGAGAGCTTTGCTTTTTATAAGTAAAACAAAAACATTCAATACAAGAGTATAGTCACCATGGCAAAGAAAATAATAAACATAAACTTCTATCAGCAGGACACACATGACACAGTAAATAAACCAAACCACTATTTCGAGCCATGTCGTTTTCTGACATAATCCAGGTTTGACAGATGCCCAAATTCATGCACAGGATTCAGTCTTGTTTCAAGAAAGTAAAATAATATTTTCAAAGTGGTCTATTGGCATGTTTAGAAACTACAGCTTAAAACTGCAATTTATATATTAACAAGTCATTCTCTCATAAATGCATTATTCAGTAAGAAATGGTTTACATGCATTTCTGAGTTCTGCAATCCTCCTCACAAGAGTTTGTCAATTGCCATGCTCCTATCACTAGGAATATACCCCATGTCAGCCATTCAGATTTGAAGATGACCTCTTTATTTCTGCCTTGCTCTACGTTATTTTATTTCTCTTTTCAGTAAAAGATTCTTCAGGAATGTAGTCATAAATACACCCTTCAAAATCATTAGTATTAACTAATGCACATCTTCACAGAAAAGAACATTATGGAGCTTATAACTGATTAAGAATCTTCATAGGCAATTGTCCCTGAAACGCTGGAACCAACCATGAACCACTGACCTGAATCTATGAAGACCAGTTTACAAAGGCACTGGTTCTTACCACTTCTCAGCCCTAGAAGCTTTCTATTTCCTCCATATAGAGTTAGTAAATGCTAGTTTGTGAATTCTGGATACAAACTAGAAATGATATTTTTGCCTCAAGCAGAAACAAATTCAGTAGGAAGCCAGTAGGCATTCCAACACACCAGGGATTATAATTTATCAAGTCTTTATTAGAACACCCAGGGCAACAAGCTGTGGTTGGAATTTGTTGTGTGGCCTTGGATTGGCAACATAATTGATCACAGTTTCTGCACCTTTTATTCTGGGGATAATAATATTTCCCCACCTTGCGTACAGCATTGTGGTATTAATACAAGGAGCTAATGCAGGTCAAACTACTGTGAAAGGTCAAAGGCATTATGCTATACAAACATAAGTGATTGCTCATTACAGAATACGGGGTCCAGTTTCCACATTTACTACTCAAAAAGAAGCAATGGAGTCACAGAAATTGAGGATTCTTTGATAAATTTGACATCACCCAGTTTAACATATATCTTTCATAGATAAAGAAATGAAGACCCAGAGAGAGTAAATTCTTTATAAGAAACCGTGGTAAATTCACATCATCTGATGCACAGGCTAATGCTTAGTTAAGGTAGCTCATTCTAACAACATGTCCCAGCACACTTCATTTATTTCCAGAATACTGACACATTTTTCTACAAATACACTACTATTCCTTTATCAACTCACACATTTGATAGGAACAAAGTGAACTACATATGCAAATTTAAAGAAATTATGGAGTTTGGGCACCCAAAAATAAGGGCGAGGTTAAAAATGGTGAATGAAAAGTTTATCGCAATACAAGCACTATTGCACCATTTTTCAGAAACATTGCAGAAAAGATCAATTCACAGAAAGGCTTCTCTGTAAGTTTTTAACAGATAACTTGCAGAACTTCCTTTGCTATAGATATTTGGATCATAATAAAAATTTATTAATTCAGGTTATAAAAAGAGAGATCCCTACAGAATGTGAGGAAGGCAATATCATCTTCTTAAGTTTATAAGTCTCTGCCCAGATGCCACCCACCCCTCTATATACACTTAGGAGGATAGGGAGGGGAAAAGAACAATGTGGGGAGAGATTTTCAGTTCAACTATCCTGATTCTCCCCTCTGTCTCCCTAACAGTAAATAAAACATAACATGCTATTATATCTCTTTATCAGCACAAAAAAATCTAGAGCAACTCACAGATAGAGTTTGTCTTACTGAAGACATTTTTTCTTTGGTGGCATCAGATCAATCATTTTTAAAGAAGTTATTTTCTCACTTTCTCTGTTCCTTATATCATACCTTCTATGCAAAGATGTGATTTTTATGTCTTAAAAAATAGGGATAATGCCATGTGTGTCTTTAATTAGTATTTATTTGTCACAATAATGCTAATAATAGCCAGGCCAGAATTGTTCAAACAATCCCATGCTGCCAATATAAGCATAGGAAATCATATACTCTCTACATTGATTTATCTAGGAACAGAATGTGAAGGATGAAAGTAAATCCCACTGTTAAATTCTGAAGCCGAGAACTTGATTGTCAGTATGTCCTAGAAACAACAATTTAAGCATTGTCTATTAAAATATCATGGAAACGTCAGTGAAAATAAATATTGTACAGCCTACATACATGCAAAAAATAGAACCAAGCAATTTCTTGTAGATCTTTAAAGCATGCTTCAATATTTTGTATAGCAAGCAACACTAAAGTACAGTCATGAGCCACATAATGACATTTCAGCCAAAGACAGATTGCATATATGATGATGGTTATCGATTACAATGGAATTGAAAAATTCCTATCTCCCAGTGACACCATAGCTGTAGTACAGGTAGCACAACACATTAGAGTTTTGTTCCAGACTCAGTCTTTCAATAGTAATGATGCTGGATAGAAAGACCTGAACCTGTGAGCTTCCCACAGATATCCCCATTTCCCAAACCAGTGTTACCACTGGACTGACCCTTGTGGTTCATATTATGATTGCAAGTTGCCCATCAATGGTAACCATTAGGAAATTTTGCAGGAAAAAAAAGAGCTTATTTCTTACAGGCTCCGGAGCACACCAGGCACACCAGGGGAGAAAGGGAGAGCGCAGGCTTTGGGGTCTACTTTTATCAAGGTCGAGGGTGGGGCCTAAGGTTTTGCACACTCACTCTTTATTGGCGAATTTAAAACATAAGAGCAAGAATTTAAGGTGTGGAAAGAGAAGAAAACAAGTAACCCAAACGGTCAGTTACTGAAATTGACTAAGATCTGGAAATAAAGGAGCCTCAGTGAGGGGACAAGGCCTGGCTTTTAATGTAGTTCTCTGGCTGGTAAGGTGTTTATTTGAAATAGCCTTTCTTGAAATGGATGCTTCCACAATCAAAGCGTAAGTCAGGCACTTGCATTACAAAAAGAAAAACCAATTGTAGGGGCTTACTCACATGTTTGCGGTGATGCTGGTGTAGACAAAACTACTGGGCTGCAAGTCCAACAAAAATATAGCACATATAATTTCAGTAGTAGGCTGTACCATCAAGGTGTGTGTAAATACCCCATGATGTTCACACAATAAAGAAATCACCTAACGATGTATTTCTCAGAACATATCCCCATCATGAAGCAGCTCATGACTGTATTTTAGCTAACAATTTAAGCCACATTATTACAAATTTAGCACTTGCACAGTAATCAAAGGAAGAGTCTAATGTATTTGTTTACTTACATAAGACATGACTTAATTAAAGTAAATTGAAAAATGAATATTTTCCTATCATCAGCATTTCCAGGTTGTTTCATTTCTAGTATCTTTCTCAGTGACATTTGTGTCATTCTGCTTTGCTAGTCATCTACATGCCCATCTCAAAGGTGGTACCCTTGCACAGCAGACCGCATAGACTGTGGGAGAAAACAGATTTAAGCTTAAATCATGACCCCAGCACTTGATAACTGTGCTACCTTGGGCATGTTATTAAGCCTCAGTTTCACATCTTTAAAAAGGGATAAACTACCAACTTTCCAGATATGTTGTGAGAATTAAGTGGTATAAAGCACAGACCACAGTATCTGACACAATCTACTTAATAGGTGCTCAGCAGTGGGGGCCATAGCTGTTATCTCCTTCACCATGTCATGTCAGGGGTGTTAAAAGATGCTAACTCATTTTTTGTCACATCGGTTAAACTCACAGCATATCTCCTTTCTAAATAATGGTTTTATTGAGTACAACTAAGCTTGTCAGCTCAAAGGGTTAAAGCACACAGAGCTCATATTAAGAAAGCTGTTAAAACAGAGGAATGAACACAAATATACAAAAGAGAAAATACTACTGACTAATAATACTAAAAATAGTCAAAATAAAAATGCAAACTTGTTAAAAGTCAAAGAAAAGTAAAATAAACAAGTTTGGGTGTAGGGTTTTTCACCATTAATTCAAGAAGAAGTGAAACTATGTCAAAAAGTGGCACAAACATAAGGCTCTTGGAATTTAGTCAAGCCTTCTAAAAAATTATATATATATCTTCAGACTCATTGACCTATTATCTAATATTTGGAATTATTTTCTAAGTTTTTCCTAACATTTTATTTCTAAAATTTGAAAATTGTTGTATTTGTGGAACATATACCTAATTGCATAAATTATAACAACACAAAAGTGGGAATAAATTATGTCTAACAAAAGAAGAATGGTATAGTAAATTTTTATTTATTCACTCAATATATATTTATTTACAAATGCCAGGCCCTGTTTTAAGGGCTGGGGATACAGTAGTAAACAAGACAGATAAGCCCTGCTGTCATGGTACTTATTTTAATAGAGAAAACACAAAAATTAAATGAGCAAATGAATATGCAAAATTATTTAGTATAGTACTAATTGCTATGAATGTAATAATTCTGTAGAGGATAATATGATTGAAAATTGTGGGCAAAAGTAAGCTAATATAGATTGAATGATCTGGGAGGTGATATTTGAGATGTGAATGATAAGAGTGCATTGGATAGCTATGTAAATATCTACAGAACACTACATAATTATAGAAATCATAGAAAAGAAGCACAGGACATAAAGCACAGAACTTGAAGTTTCCTAAGTACTTATTACAATTATAAAATTCATTCTTATATAAAAGAAATGCATTAAAATAGCAATAGTAGTGGTTTCAGTATGAAGGAGGTATGGGTGTTTTTTTCTTCTAGTTGTATTTTTTAATTTCAAATTATATTGTTTTATGCTTAAAATAGAAAAATGTAAATAGAATTAAATATTCCAAAGACAATGTCTTGTATCTCATCAATGTTTTTCATATCAGAGTACCTAGCATAGTATTTTAGATGAACATATGTTTAATGTATGTTGTTTTAATTATAGTGATTTTAAATATACAAAGAAACTGAACTAATAATAAATGGAATCATCAAACATCCTAATAGTCATTATCAATCTGTTTAACATATGTCCAGCTCGTTCATCTTCTCTTGCTACTCATTTCAAATTTTTCTCCCACAATCATCCTCTAAGATACTAAAAACAAATCTATCATAATTTTCATTCTGCACTCTTTAATTTTTTTATCAACATCACCTTCTGGAAGGTAGACATCTTGCAAGAAAGCAATAAGTGTGTTTTCGAAATGATCTCTCCTACTCATATGTCATTTTATATCCACTCCTCATTCCTATCTTGCTTCTATAACCCAAAATATTGAAAATAAAAATGTAAGATTCTACGAACATTCATAAGTGTACATGGCATGTCTGTCAGAATATCCTCACTTATAGGTTACAGTCTGTCTAACGTCTGTTCAAAAAATGCAATTAGTTTCTGGAGGTCCAAAGTCAAATACATTGTCTTAGAAAGTAGTTTTAAAGCAAGCCACAAAGCTCTCAACTTGGTAATTTAAATGACTGACCGCTCAATTTATGAGAATTCCCAGCAATAAAATCCAGCCTGAACTTAATAATAGCACATTTTATGTGACAACGATGACAATTACAATCTATGGTTACTGTAGTCGCCCTTTGGTCTAGGGAAAAAATGACAGTATTAATTATACACACTCGCCATTTATCAGACTTAACTTGGCAGGCGATTCAGCTCAGGAATATCTCCAACTTGACTTCTACATTTACCATTTTCTCATCCACTGAAATGAAGATAATTAGAATGGAGAAAAATGAGTTGCTCCTTCTTCCACTGCCTTTATCTCTGATTTCATGTACAGCATAGTTATTGAATCATATTAATTTTTTACCACTTGGTTTAATAGCCAGCCATTGTTTACCTTCTAAACTCTAGAGAAGGGAATAATATTTCCTAGGTGTGCTAGAGCATCAAATTTTGGCTACATGCAACGTTCACATTTTTTATTTTAGCACTTATTTTATGTTTGAAATATTTGGGGATCTTGGGTCCTTGTTATTTTCCCTGCTTATTCATATTACTGATATACTGAGATCCAAAATTATTTAAAACATGGAAAACTTAAGTGCTTAAAGTCCATGAAAGAGCACAAAAATGTGTCCTACACAGTCTTATTTTCATTCAATTATTATTTTTTATCATTCTTAATCAATCATGTACTTGTCTTTCAATCTTTATTTTCTGGGGTGAGGGGGCCTCAATGTATTCTGCAGACCCTTAGTATGTCCTTTAGATTTTAAGACAATTATAAAATAGTGCTTATTTGCTTCTGTGTTCAGAGATCTACAACCTCTTCTTAGAAAGTTTGCAGATCTCCAATTTATTAAACTCCTATTTTGATTTTACATACATTTCCTCATGAATCCTTACCAAACCCTGAGAAGTACTGTTCCTTGTTTTTTTTGAGACAGAAAGCTTAAGCAACAGTGACACCTGAAATTAGAAATTCTAGAAGATGCCTCCAAGAATGATGTGGTTAGAGGGATTTTAAAGGTATAAATAAGCAGAGAGCCTCAACCACTGCTAGTCTCTCCCAGTTCTGTTATTGTTTGCCCAAAGCACTTGTTAGGAAGATCCCTTATTTACCAGCTCCAATCCAGAAAAAATTGAATAGGTACAAATACCTTTGAATACATAGAATTCACAAGAGATTTTCCATCTATTGTATACAGGCAGTATATTATACTGAAAAACAGATTACAGACAGGGTCAAGAAAACTGGGATTAGGGGGCCGGCCAAACGGCTCAGCTGGTTACGAGTTTGACTTGGGACACCAGCTCTGAGCAGCCAGGCCCCAATGTTGGGAGCTGACAGTCTCCTGGTGTCTGACAAGGCCACATTGAAATAAATATCCACGCTCAGCACTGGATGTCTGGGATGCTGCCTTATGGTTGGTCATGTAATATCTCCTGTCTCTATGAACCCATGTGCCTTTCCTCCACATCAGATCCTATAGGAGACACTAGTTTCACTGCATTTATGGCAAGTTCCTGGGGTACCCTGATGATAGCTGGCTGTGTAAGTCAATGACAGGGCAAGATTTCCTAAAAAGGAAACTCCCTAAGACAGGCTACAGTCTGAGGGGACCCCAGGACTGAGAAATAGGGGACTCAAGCCCCTTGGAAACTGAGGCTCAGGCCTCTGGTCACATGGACAAATCCTGTCTGTGAGAAACAGACAGTGTCTGTGAGAAACTGGTGTTATCATCCGTCCTTGAGCTTACTTCACTATACAGCTGTGAAAGGTTTCCTTGGAGACCAGGAGACCAAGGTCTCTCGGCCAGGAGAGTTCTGATAAGACACAACTTACTGACCATGAGGTATTTTAATTAACAGCCTTTTTTTTAACTCTTTGCTTTGTACATTGCTGTAACAACAGATACTGAAGCTTTGACTGAGAAACAGATGTTACCCTCTATTACAATAATATGCAGCTCTTTGTAGGATAGGAAAAGTTTGAGACTCCTTTTGCTACTAAGTATTATAATCACATAGAAATAGTGTTTTGCCCTAAACTCAGCCACTGCTAGACTCTTGGCAATAATTCAAGTATACGCCCTGTAAGGTAGTTATGGGAACCACTCTTTAGATGATAAGTAAAATCCTTGAACAGGCCACAGTGTACCCTGGAAAGATACAATTACAAAAAAGTAAAAGTCCTGAGAAAGAAAAAACATCATGATCATGTGAAACATAACTTGTAATTGAGATAGCCTCTATAAAAGGGGCTAGGCTTTAATAATTAAGTGTGTGTGTGTGTGTGTGTGTGTGTGTGTGTGTGTGAGAGACACTCCTGTGAACCTCTTTCCAGTGTCACCATCCTTCTTTTTCCTCTCTGATGCAGTCCCACCCAAGGGAATCCCAGGTCCTTGCGGGGGCTGGCTCCCCACACCCCAGTTCGGATCCTACATGGGCCAGTGACACTGTACCCTCTACAGCTAACATGATGAACAACAGCTCGACCTGGAGCTGGGCTGCCGTGAGTCACCAGCAACAGCATAGGCTGCAGTGGGGCTGCAGTGGATTGCTGTTAGCTACCCTGAGGGGCTGGCAGCCAGCGAGAGCTGCCATGAGCCGCCATGAGTGGCTGTCCAATGGCCAGCAACAGATCTGCCTCACCCAGGAAGAGCACAATGATAATACCAACATGGATCAGTGAAGCAACATCCTCCACAACTAGACTGAAGAACAAAAGGATAACAACTTGTCTGTTCCCCTTCCCTGATTCCCCATTAAAAAAAAAAAAAAGAAAGAAAGAAAGAAAGACCAGAAACTGGGACTAGAACTAACTCTGTAGTTACTACTCACAAGATTTTGGGAACTTACTTAACTTCCTTGTGTCTCAATTTCAAATCATCTATAAAAATGATGGGATTGAATTATACATCCTAAAATGTCCCTTCATCTCTAGAGTTCTCTATGTGATTATGAAACCCTGCAGTGATTATGCACAGAAAGGGGGTGTATCCTAGGAAACATTAATTATGTTTCTAACAAAGCTCTACTGCTATGTTAGAGTTGCCAGCAGAGTTTTCCTAATGCAAGACACAGAAACTTGATCTTAAATTTTAATAGTAAGAAAACTGCCATGGGATATAAAGGAATGATCCTAAATTATCCTACATTCTAGAGGTAAAATCGAATCTCTTTGGGGCACTGGCACTGCCCTTTTTCTGGGGAGGATCAATCATTGGAGAATTATGCATATTTAAGGAACTCCTTACTCAATTTTTTAAGGGAAATTTACACCGGTGAAATAGCTAACTGTAGGAGCTTCAGATTGAGATTTTGGGTATGTTCTGCCTAGTAATACAAAACATATACATGCAGATATTCTGCTTTTTATGAGCATGAATTTAGATAGAATTGTCCCTGAAAATACTGTTTGCTCCTGAGAACAGGATATGCCTTCTGTGACTACACTGACGGGATCTCAAACATTTGTGAGATCAGATAGAGCAGGGGGTGGGAGTGGGATGGACTTCAAAGCTTCTTTTTCTCTTTTTGTCACTCAAATCAGGGGCAAAAGGTCAAATTAATGTAATGTTTAGTAGATTTTAGGCGAAGAGTAAAACCTTTGGGAAGGCCCTATTGATTTTGCCTAGAACTTGGAGAACAGAACCCAATACTCCTAATGTCTCTGTGATCCATAGACTAATGCCCACACCCCACCAGATATCTACATTCTAACCCCTGAAACCTGTGATTGTGGTTACACAGCAAAAGGCACTTTACAGATATGGTGCAGCTAAGAATCCTGAATCGGGGAGACTTTCCTAGCTCTGAGCTCAGAGATAGCAGGGTTTGGGGACAAAAGTGAGAGACATCAGAATTATGGGCTCCCAATCCTGGGGAAATAGAGCAAACCTACAGCATGGCAACAGGCCAGAGTCTAAGTCATTTATTTCTTTTTCTGCACCTCCAAGATTGCTGCAAAGCTTTGTAAAATACTAGGATGAAATGAGGGAGCAACAAATTCCATAAATCCATTGTGGGGATAGCATAAGAGACTTTTATTTAAGTTATTCTGGAAGTACCCAGAAAATAGTATATAAAATGCTTTAGTTTACTCAGGGAACATGGTAACTCTAGTACATAGTCAAAAACTGTGCCGAGTCTATCAGGAGATGCACTTATTTGTTTTTATTTTGGACCTAGTTTGTGAATTTTATGTGTCCCTGTTTATAAGTTATAAGGTTATTTTCCTGAGATGTTACAAGCTCTCTCCTAGAACCACCAACCTATACTTATCATTATTTCAAAACACAGTGGAATTTACTTGGAAATAAAAGAGAAAGAACACTTTTGAAGTCATAAAATGGGGCCTAAGAAATTTAGAAAAATCCTTAAGTGAAGGATGTATTATTGTTGGGTTTTTAATATTTACTTTGTTAATTTTACCATAAATGCGCTCAGTGTTCTGGGTTCCAGGGAGATTTCTTACTAAATCCCTCACAGTACATAAGTTTGTCCTCCTCACTTTCCCCTAATCCCCACTCCTACAGCAACATTATGAGAGCCAAGGCCATTTTCCTACATGGGTAGGTAGATACCTCATAGATGAGGGGTGAGAAAATAATGATTTTTCTCAAATAAAGGGGGAAGGAGGCAGCTTCCCCCTTCCCCTCCAGAATCACCTCCTTGGAAACAAAATGAATCTCCTGATAATTTACTCCAGCCCTTTGGTATGCAAGGAAATCTTTCTGGAAGCCAGATACGCTTCTGTGCTTTTTTTAGCTTTTGTGACCTAAGATGTCTCTAAGTTCTAGGGCTTCATTCCTCCTGAACCAGGAGATATTTACAGTCTCCCAGTACTCTAGGGCTTAATTTAGAGACTCGGTTCGGGCTGTCACCATTTAGCCCCTGGGAAGATATGAGAAGTTGTATTATTCTTTGAGATCACAGAAATTTACGAGACTAATGGCTACAGATCTCATGGTATGTGAAAAATGAAATATTTCTGGGAGACATGAAAACAGACCTCCCTATCTTTACACAGAAGTTTCGATTAAATGATTTTTTCTACTTTACGATAGTGCCAAAGAGATACACATTCAGAAGAAACCGGTACTTTAAGTTTTGCATTTTTTTTCCAGGCTAATGATATGCGACATGATATTCTCCCATGACACAGGCAGTGGCAGCAAGCTACAGCTCCCCGTCAACCAGAGGATCTATCACAAGGGTAAACAACCAAGACTCTACTGTACTCTGCTGTCAGCATTTTTTGGATATTATGTTTTCCCATCCCATCATGTCTACAAAACACCCATCTGTGTCTCTTGCTTTGGCAAGAAGAAGAGAAAAGCCATTACTCTTGAGATGTCATTGAGATAATTGCCCAACAGTAGGCTAACGTAGTGTTCTGAGCACATTTAAGGTAGGGTAGGCTAAGCTATGGTGTTCAGTAGATTAGGTGTATTAAATGTGTTTTTGACTTATGATATTTTCAACCTACAGTGGGTTATTGGGATGTAACCCCCATCATAAGTCAAGAAGCATCTGTATTACATAAATACATCTAGGAAGGCTGGTATGTTTTGCAGTAACACTGAGAAATCCAGGCAAGTTTTATTTCCTCACCATTTGCTACTCCTATCATGCATCAGAATTACCTGGAGGGTTGGCAAATCTCAGAAGCTAGCTCCACAGTCGGGGAGACTCTTGGAGGAGAGTTTCTGATTCAGTCAGAGTTAAGCCTGAGAATTTGCATTTCTAACAAGTTCCTGATCATGTTGATGTTGGTCACGGACCATACTTTGAACACCACTGATCCACATTCATAATAAGTGACTTCAGGTTTTGTGGGACTTGAAACTTATAAAAACTTAAGAGCCCTAGTTGTTATAAATGGAAAATTAGATACCGGGGTTGGAATGGACCTTGACATCATTACTTCACAGTATATAAATCTCCTGACAGTGATCATATATGACAGAGAGTTAATAGTTCTCTACTTTATATCAACTGTATATATATACCTGAGATTCATTTTGGCATCATAAATACCGGAGGTGCCAAAGAAATGTATACGAGTGGACACTTTAGTCATTGTTGAAGCAGTAGTTCACCATAATCAGAAGTGTCTGGATGCTGATGGTAACCACTTTGAGCACCTCTTGTAATTGCAGAAGTCAAACATGACTTGTATTCTTTTTTTTTATTTTTAGCTAAGCCATCCTACTACCTGTTGACAGCTCAGTGGCAGCTCGACTCAGGCTGGACATCGAACTGCTGTTGCTCAGAGCTCAGCTCGCACGCTTGAGCGAGCTTTTAACCAACTGAGCCACTCGGCCGGCCATTGTATTCATTTTTGTTATCAGTATATATTGAGTTTAAAAATTTTAATACAATTTTCCTTTCTTAAAATGTGTATAAATTTTTTGGCACCCTATCTGAAATAATAACATGCATAAAATAATCACTTATTTAATTAGGGAATTAAAAAAATAATAAGGAAAATCATCTTGTTCTTCAGTGAACTAATGACCGATAGACCTTTATCTGTGGTCAAAACAATTTACCTGAATGTGTAGTGTCTAAAAATATTTACGAGGTCTGACAATTAAATTCATAAACTTGTTGCAATAATGTTGCTAAACTTTTGTGGTATCAGAGGAATTATTCATTATGAATTTGTACCAACTGGACAAACAGTTAACCAAGTTTACTATTTGGAAGTGCTGAAAAGGCTGCATGAAAAAGTTAGACTACCTGAATTTTTCTCCAACAATTCATGGCTCTTGTATCACAACAATGCACCAGCTTACACGGCACTGTCTGTGAGGGAGTTTTTAGCCAGTAAACAACTATATTTGGAACACCCTCCCTACTCACCTGATCTGGCCCCCAGTGACTTCTTTCTTTACCTGAAGATAAAGGAAATATTGAAAGGAAGACATTTTGATGACATTCAGGACATCAAAGGTAATATGACAGCTCTGATGGCCATTCCAGAAAAAGAGTTCTAAAATTGCTTTGAAGGGTGGACTAGACACTGGCGTGGGTGCATAGCTTCCCAAGGGGAGTACTTCAAAGGTGACTGTAGTGATATTCAGCAATGAGGTATGTAGCACTTTTTCTAGGATGAATTTGGGAACTTAACAGTCACACCTTGTATACACTATTGGCTGGAAAATTGTTACAGTGGCCTAGAAAAAAATAGCAGCCAGTGGCTCAAATGAAGGCACCTGAACCTCATGCATAGCATCACCTTGCCCAGTGTATTGACCCTGTAAAAAGCTATATTTCTTTTCACTACAACCAGGCTCAAATCCTATTTTGAATAACAGCATTAATCAAACAGTGTCTGAGTTTGTAATTTACCAGTATGAGCCTCTAACATATCCCCATTTTCTGAAATTGAAAAAAGCTGTACATTGACTTTTTGCCCCAAATCTCCCTTATACAAGAAAATAGAAATCATGTCTTAAATCATACATGTTTTTAAGTCTAGAGGTCAATTAAAACTGAAAGAACAACATATTTAAATTATGTACTGGTTTTTACATCATTTTTAAAAGAATATTTAATGTGTTATATCATCTAATAAATCCCAACAATTCCACAAAAGCCTCCTGTAGGAGTTCAAAACATGTCACCCAAAATGCACCTCTGTGGTTTGCAGATTATTTTGAGCTAAATCCTGTGGGCTCAAGAGAAACTTCTGCTGTACTCCCCACCAACCCTAACCCTTAATTACCTAGAATAATTTGAATCAGGAGCCTTTTCACAATAAGAGATTATCAGAGAGAACAGTTTTTGACCTATCTATATGGCAGGACAAACTACTAATTACTGAATACCTGCTGTTCTTATCATCCTGCAATGACCCTCTGAAGTCCCAAGGTGCCTTTTCTCATCCTTAGCTCAGAATGCCATACATACCTCAATTTCCCTTTCTGTCTCTGAAACTCTCACACATGCAGGGTCTCTGACACTCTCTCATATATGTGGGTTTCCGTGCACAAAATATTATACTTGATTTTATCTTGCCAACATGTCTTATGTTGACTTGATTCAAGCCAAAAGAACCAGAGGAGGAAAGGGGGGATTTTCCTTTTTCCCCACACTTCAAAATATCTTTTTTATATTTTTGTAAAAATATTTCCTGAGAAAGCTGCATTTTCTCTTGCCCAGGTTTCAGAAAAATGTCTTGCCAACAACAAGCTAACCTCATCTCTTCAGATACATCCTGCCAGTCCCATTGATTTCACAGAGGGCTCCTGGGTTATAAGACTAAAAAGCAGATCAGATGTTTCTGAAAAGTAGAACTGGGATCTGACTTTTAAGTGTCTAAATTAGACGAGTCAGACGCATCCTACCCTCTCCACTGAACAAAGGGGAAATCAACAGAAGCATTTCATGAAACTTCAAAGCCTGCTAACTGTCACGCAAGTATGGGTTTTCCCAGTACAGATAGAAGCCACACGTATCCAGTTATGGCCGAGTTCTAGAACAAGAAATAGAAGAGACAGAAAAATCAATTTATTGAGCACTGACCCTACTTTGAAGTGCAATGCAGCACAAGCATCTTAGCACAAACCTTTAACAAAAGTCTCTGATCAGCCTACAAAGCGTCTTTGGCAATAATACGATGCAAGAAAAGGAGGGATCAGGAATTAGAGATTATCCCACTGGTTTGATCTACACAGATGTCCCAGATTTTAATCCAAATTAGAGATAAGTAATCTTTAAAATTTTTTTATCTGAAAATTCCTTTCATGAAAACTAAGGTAGACACATCCTGGTGGTGATTTTCAACACTGCCTGCTAAGGTTCTGTGGTTTTTCAAGTCTTTTCACACCAGCAGGTGAACTGACTGTCCCTGTAAAGACACAATTCAAGCTTCCCCGCCAGACTCATATTTCTTTGGAAGTTGGGGTTGCATTTTATTCATCAATCAAAAGGGCCTAAAACTATCTGGCACAGAAGCAGCGGTCAGAAATTATTTAAAGCATGATTAAGTACATACATAAAATATTGAATAAATTAGGATAAGAAAAGTAACCTATGCATAATATAAAATTGAGACATTCCAGGAATAGGATTTTTCAATATGATTTAACATATAAGTTCCAGAACACTAGGAGACAGGATAAGTTCTCTAGTCTCTGATTTTTATAATCAATCTGAGGCCTCTTTAATTGTAGTTCTAGGCCGTGGAGAAAGGGAAGTAAAAATTTATGTGCGATTGGAATGTAACAAAACAAGTTTTTCTTTTTAATTCCTTAGACACATTCCTGAATCCCAGACATCTCTTTGAGGTCATCTTAAATTAAGTTTGCTGTACACTTTTTACCCCAGTATTTTGAACCTCAAAATACCCTTTAAATACCCACATTGGTATTGTCAAATTCACTCCCTTCAAAAAAAAAAATTTCTATATGGGCACACAGATGCATACATGTACACTGGATGGAAAGAGGTAAGTGTTAAAAAAAAAAGATGGAATAGAAGAAAAACAGTAAATAGGATTGAAAAACTAGGAAATGTTCAAAGATTATCAGAAGGAAAGTTATCATTTTTATAAATGTAGATTAATGAAGGAAAGTTATCATTTTTATAAATTTAGGTTAATGATAATAATGACAATAACTAAAGATATTTTATCTCCAGGTTTATAATACAACATCTATTTTAAAAGAGCTATGCAGTTGGATACTTATAATAAAATGCAATATCAATGCTCACTGGGGTAGTCTGTTATTAAAAACAATTGTAGACATATGTTTCTATGACCATTATGAAGAAGTGGTCAAAAACAAATATTAAGACGTATACTGTTTGTCTGACCCCAACTAATTTTTTTAGTTGGTACATCTGAGAATCATGTATTTATTTTGCTGCTCTCTGCTATGTATATTTGAATAAAATATTTCCAAATATTTACAGAGATAAGCAATTTACATTTGTTTTGTATTTTATTCTTTAGTGAATATAGTGAAATATTGATGAAATATTAGAATATTGGTTGGTATCAAGAAATGCAATCGGTATTATCTAAAGATTTGATATTCTGATCACGACTTAGCGCAGACAGGCAGGTCTCACTTTGTGTGTCTTGGTGAGTGTTTGCTCAGTAACATTCCGGGGCCCTGATTTGCAGGGAAGTGTTGGTGACCACATGAACAGTACGTGAGTCTTCTATAGGTGAAACGAACAGGGCCTGGGCTTCATTCTTTCCTTAAAAGAAAATTTAAATATACAGTAAGTCCCAGACTTACGAATACTCAAGTTGCGAATATTCGAGTTGCGAACTTTCACAGATACCATCAGACCTCACATTACGAACATTCGTAGATGCAAACAAATCGCGAAGTAGCTCGCATGTCTGCCGGACATTGTCACAGTGGTGCTGCTGTGAGCTTACTGTACAGTGCGATAGTGGACAGTAGTGCAGGGCTCAATCAGAGTGCAGGGTGTGCGAAAGCAAGAGGAAAAGCAGCTCCACCATCTCCCGCCTACCCTCCCTCCTCCAGTTAGTAACTCTCTCCTTGTCAGTTCACTCCATGCTATCTCCTATATGCCAGTTGTTGTACTATACTGTACCACCATTTTAAGGTAACTGTAAAAGTAAAAATAGTTCATTTACAGTATTTTTGTGTGTGTGTTTAGTTTTTTTATGCTTTACATTGTATATTTGTGTGAAAGGTGTATAAGACTCACATTGTCGGACTTATGAATGAATCCAGCTTACGAACGTTCTTCTGGAATGGTACTCGTTCGTAAGTTGGGGACTTATTGTAATTTCTATGCTTTTGGATATAGTTATAATATGTATACAGTATTTTAATGAAGTTAATTTCATGCTTATTTTTAAAGGACTTGTTTTCAATTTTTTTTACAGTTTTCTTAAGTTATGTGATAAAATACATATTGTCGGAAAGAGAATCATAATTAAAAGTTTAAGACACAATCATGACCAAATATTTTTCTGGTATGAGAAGAGTACTGGATGCAAATTAAGAGAAAAATATATAAGAGAAAATTTCTAATTTTTTTTTTTAATCAACCCATGTAGCTTTCTAAGGAGAGTGGGCCTTACTAATTGAAAGATTCTCTATTCGCTGAACACAGGGTTGCAGATAAACATCTGGAGGAAGGAGCTAGGGAGGAGCTGACTTTTCTCTATGAGAGAGAGGGAGAGAGAGGAGGGAGAGAGAGAGAGGATATTCCCAAGGCCCAAGGAAAAAATCCAAGAGACAGAGATACTGGAGCCGGAGTTCTGGGGCACCTGCTTCCCACATAAGTTACCTCATCTCCTCTCCCTCCCTCCACACCTCATATACATAATGCAGAGGAGCTCAAAAGAGATTTTGAAAAGAAAAAGGCTGAATAAAGATTCCAAGCCATTTTCTATGTGGTAGATGGTGTAAGTCCTCTCCTTTTCCATCTCATCATCAGGAAATTCTAAATTGCTCACCTAAAGCTTCTATTTTATTGGTTTGTTGTGTGGTATCCAAAAGAGAGGAAAGAGGTAGTCATTGACTTCCAAGTATTGTGTGTGTTAGAAAAACACTTCCTTGATTTGTATTAAAAGGAACTAGTTATAAATGACTAATAAATATGAAACAATTGCAAATATGCCTTGCATTAATTGAGTATTGTGAACATACACTAATACAGTCAAATGTACATAGACCAAATGTTTTTAATAGACCAATGCAAACTGAAAAGCTTAATAATGCACACATACTACATTTACAAGAAGCTCAATTATATGCATAGAAATAGCAGGAAAAATTTCATTCCAAGTCTGGTCAATGTGAAGGTAATCTGCCAGAACTGACTAATACTTTGATGGTTTTCAAGATGTTAAAATATATTTCAATTCTAAGTCTCCCTCTTTTAAAACCATTTTTGAAACAATTGAATTGCATTTGGGAATGAAACTCGAGAGTTTCACAGAGCCCCTCAGCCACGGATTCCCAAAAACCAGAACTTGAGAACTGCTAGAGGGCCGTGAGGAATAGTACAGGACAATAGTACAGGACATACTACCTTCCTTTCTCTTTGATCTGTAGAAATCAAAGAGTCTAGTGGCTGAAAGTTTGGACTCTGAAGAGAAAAATGCCTTGGTTTAAGTCTTAGTTCTGTCTCTTACTAAACAGGTGATCTAGGGAAAGTTTCTCAATTTCTCAACGCTTTTGTTTCCCTATCTATAAAAAGGGGTTAAACACAGTATTTATAGAGTTGTTGTGAGGATTCGATGAATAAACATATATCAAGCACTTAGAATAGAGACTAGCACACTTTAAGTACCCTACATACATTCTTACTTGATACAATGAGCATAGTCACTAGCTTCCGGCCCTGTGCGGACACTGTTTTCTTTTGCCTTTTCCCCAGCCTACACCTCCCATCTGCCGGGTGAACTCCTGGTGCTCCTCAGTGCCATGCAAAGAGCAGTGACAGGTTCTGCTACCACAAAAGGTAGAGGTTTACCCTTGGCACTTCCAGAGAATGCATCAATGTCAATCTTCTATAATTTACATTCAAACCATTCGTTAGAGAGAAAACTGTCCAAGTTTGAAGGACAAACAAAAGAAATTGCAATTTATTTCACAAAGCTACTCTAACATCAACTCACCATACTGGGGAATTAGCATTATAATATAGAATATGATTACTAGAGTATCTCTGATTTAACCTACATGATATGTCCTCAAGTCATAAACTCATTGCTCCCTCAGCAAATCCAGAATGTCTTATTTAGGATGAGCCTGTGACCCAGTACTGAGCAGCCACACAGATACACTGGGAACTGGGTATATGACACAGGCTTTTTGAAACAGGGTCCTCCTCTCTGGGGCTTTGCAGGGAGGCACTCAATAAATATCCTCAGCTATTCCCCGCTTGCTTACCTCTGTCTTAACTGTGGCTGGGAGGACTTGGAGCAGCCAACATCTGTCTTTTACAACAAGCCAGAAAAAAATTTCTTCAGAATGAAATCAATGCACAGAGCAATGCAATGTGAAACATGTACATAGAGAAGAGGTCAAGACAGACAGAGACAGTGACAGAGAAAGAGCTGACATTGCTAGAGCCACAGGATTCAGCCATGTTTGAAGCTAGAAGAACTGAATTTTTCAGGTACATAAACCAATAAATCCTTTTTTTTTTTTTTTTTTTTACAGAATCTACTTTGGTTTCAGTTTCTGTAGCATTCAACTAAGAGTTCTAATATACGTGCCCATCTGGATAACCCTAACATGATCAGCAATGTAATTAATGAAGAAACAATTGCTCTAAGTAGCTCCCCAGAACACCTTGTATAGGAACTAGAGGCCGGGTGCAGATCAATAACGTACCAGTTCTCTAATGGATCGTTATTTCCAAATTCCTTCTCCTGGCTCAAAAACATAGTGAGTGAGAAAAATTCTTGAAAGATTGATTTTTCTTCTTTCCCTGTTTCTCACCTGCTCCCATATCACTGTGTTGACAGACCCTTAACTCTCCCAGTACCAGCAAGGAAACTGTAGCCCACTCACATCGCTGCTGCTTCTATGTCCAGAATAAGGCTCCTCACCCTGGATGGGGGCTGGGTGCCGGCTAGATAGCCTGTAAAGATATGGTGTGCTGGGAGTAGGGGAAGTTGAAGGCGTCTTACGAGGCATTCCTAGGTTTTTCTCCACCAGTGTCCCCTGGCTGCCCCGCTCTCATCACCACTGGCCAACACACCATCCACTTTCTCTTAGGAGCCTACATGCTCTCTTTCTTGCTGTCCTGTCAGTCTGGTATTTGTTTCTTTCTTTGCCAGTTTACCATGAAATAGCATGAGAAGCCTGAGCCTCAAGCCCCAAGTCCCAGGTAGAGTTAAGAGTCTTTCCTCATCTTTTATTTCTCTGCCCACCCAGTGCCAGATCAGAAAGTTCAGCCCTTCTATATTTCCTATATCAGCCTTTCTATATTACCCTTCTTTTCTAGAGTCCCTACATTTGGATCCTAAGCACTTGCATGGAAGTACTACTTCAACACATTTATTTTTAGAGGCTTTTGCTACATATGACTATACACATCTACTATATTCAGCAGTGAGTGATACTATAAACATCTACTATAAAGTATATAAATGGTTTCTGCTCTCTTTTCACAATGTAACTTAAAAAAAAATCAGAAAACAATTATAAAACGATAAGCCATGAGTTGATGAATAATTAGATTTTACATAAGAGCATGTTTAATCTAGTATCTAATAGACCTTTTATTTTCCTGAGATGAATGTTATCTCCAGAACCTTACATCCCCACGTTCTCAGACATCTGTGTGACAGGAGGAGGAGGTTGTCCCCAGGCTCATTTGCTTACCTAGAGGCTCCCAATAACATTTATTTCACAGTACACAACTCAAAGGTATCTTACCAAGGTGTAAATTATCACATGTTATGGAGAATTAGGATCTCTCATCAATTGTGAGGGTTAATTTTATGTGCCAACTTGGAGGGGTTTTATTATTATTCTTTTATGAGATTAACATTTAACTATGATCTCTTCATCTTCTTATAAGGGCACTCATCCCATCATGGGGGCTCCACCCTCATGACCTTCTCTATATCTAATTACCTCTTAAAGGCCCAACCTCCAAATACCATCACATTGGAGATTAGGGCTTCATCATGTAAATTTGGGGGATGGGGTGGAACCCAAACATTCAGTCCAGAGCTATATACACAGGCAGTAAAGTGCTGTGTATATTTGTACCAGATATAAAGAAAGCAAGAGATTTTATAAAACTATCAGGAAAACTGACATAAACTTTATAAAATAATAACATCAAGGTCACTAAATGCAAGAAAACAAAAACTGTCTACATCCTTTTATCAAATGCATTCCATATTTCTCTATTTTATCTCTTTATGCTCTTTTGAAAAGATAGTCTTAATTTTACTGTATATAATATTTTATATTATTTTACTGTATATAATATTTTAAATATTCACAATAAATATAGTAATGTTATATATTTATATTAAATCATCATGGGTTCAAAATCTATAAAGGAGTCTATATTTCAAACTTCATCTATACCATTGGCTTTTTTTGGCTTCTGCATCATATATCTATGCATATTTACATACATATATATGAAGTAGAGATGGTTCTGTACTCTTTTATTTAAAAAACAGCTTCCAAGGAATATCACAGATTATTACAGATTTTACAGTTTTTATAATATGACAAGTAGTATTTATTCTTATAACCCAAATCTCCAAAATCATGACAGATGTAGTCAGGCAAAGACTACTGTTGTCAGTATATCTTAGTCTGACAACTGGTACTCGATGCATTCAATAGCATGTTCTGCCATTTGCATCTCAAATCAAGAGACCCATACAAAATTGCTAACAGAATTATCAACATCCCAGGATTTTGAAGTTTCAGGACAAGTAGCTTCCATGGTCAATCTACTTTAATTTACAGCATGATCATGACAATAGTTAAATAGACGTTTTCTTACTGAGATTTAAAAAATCAAGCAATACACAAAGAAACAGTAAAACGTGGTGAATAAAACTATCTTGGAAATTAGCAACTGGGTTACAAGTTATGTCTTTTCCACTTACAAGCTATGTGACTTTGAGAAGTAATTTCAATTCTCAGAGCCTCAATTTGCTTCTCTGTAAAATGGGGTGATAATGCTTACCCAGACACACTCACAAGTTTGCTAAGGAAGCCACATTGAGAAAGTAGACATGAACATATTTAGTATACCAAGTATTTTATTATACATGTGAGGCACCCACACATTGCCTGGCACATAGTGATAAATGGTAGTAATTACTTCTTTCATTATACAGATGTAAGAGAGAAGAAGCAGTCAGTAGGGGTAGATAGCCCCAAAGCTGTTAAGGTCTTATGTATCCTGCTCCACAAGCTGTGGTCTGTCCTCCCTCAGGAAATCCATGGTCAGGGGACCTCATATTATCACTGATAATCCTCTTTAGGAATAGGTGAGAATATGCTATTGGGTTGTCGGTAAAGTCATGATGCATTTTTGCAATGAAAAACATAGAAAAAAATACGTCATGTCTTTTCTGACAACCCAATAGATTCAAAATATAATGAATATGTATATTTGCCATTCCCTACATACTTCATTTTCATTTGAATTTGGGTGTTATAGCTTTTTAAAATGACTTTTATTCTCCCTTTGCAGTAATAAAAGAAATATTTTAGAGCTATATAAAGTTTTCTTAAGTAAAATAGGTAGGTAAAAATAAAGGACATTTTAGTTGAGAATTATTTTAATTATCACAGTATATTAAGCATCATTACAATACATACTTCTGTAATAGAACTGAAATGTTTTCCTGGAACAGTGTTTTTGTCCATCTGATTGTTATATGTTTTCATAAATTCTCTTTCTGATTCCTAAGATATATTGCATAATATATTAAAACTCAGCCTATGAGCTACCAGAACCCAAAGAGTAAAGGAAATAACAGAAATAAATATTCTCAGCTTCATGTCATTTTTGTATGGTTTACTGTTCTCTTCTAAGGACTGGAAGCTTACTGAGAACAAACAGTCCTTGTTGTCTATCATTCCTTGTTCTATCGCCCAGGTTTATCACATTGCTATGCAAATTGAGGGTGCTCAATATTTATGGATACAAAGAATAAAAATGTGTTTTGATTGTTTTTGTAAGTTTTAATTTTTAATTTATAGAATAAAAGAGACACCTCATTATTGAGCAGATAAACAAAGAATTCACCTATTTTGTCAAAAAATCATGTTCTAGTGCCACATTGAGGTAAGTGTGCCCCCCACGGAAGGAGTGGAAAGAGCATTGTGGGGTAAGGCCCAAAAGTGTGGGTATTCATGCTCTTTCCCAATTGTTATATATCCTCAGGCAAGTCACTTTCCTTCCCACAGACCTCCATGTTATTATCTGGAAAGTGAGGTTCATGCCTACTTTATCTATTTCACTGCTGTGTTTAAGATATAAATGAAATCATGTATGCTATAGGACTTGGTAACCTGCAAAGTGCAGTGACAGCTGGATGTAACTATAAATCATCATCCCCTGAATGAGAACAAACGTGACTTGTTACCAGCCAAGATCTATTATTAGGCAAAATACATTCTGATAGCTTGGGAATGCCCTTTTTCCTTTTTTTTTCAGTAGAGGTTATACAGCCTCTCTCACTGTACCCTAAAACACTTTAGCACTCAGAGGCTTGATTTATAATTCTGTGTACTAATGGAGTTCCAAGGTCTCATATAACTTAGGGCTGAAATTGGAGATTAGGATGCATCCTTTCTGGGTATTCACCCAATTTATATAATATTTATATCTTTTTAAGTGTAGGAAAAGGAGCGCCAGACAAGTTAAAATAAATTAGAACTCTGAACAAAATATTGGTCTGTAGTACACTGCTAGGATGTTGGGGGAGAGGGGTTTCAGAGAGCTGTTTTTGTTGGCTTCATTATACAGCACCCATCATTCTGCCTTCTCTGTACATTCTCGTCCTTGTGGCTTCCTACTCAAATATCCAGGAAGCAGCAGATAACAATACTCCCCACAGCGAATAGGAGTCCACAGCGTTGTTTCAACTACCTGCTTGCTCATGTCACAGCTCTGAGGACATTCCTTTGGAAGTCTCCAGACAAGACATTATGCTTGCCACATGTACTTACTGTCTATCTACCAGATGTCATGCACTGCACTATGTGTGAGAAGGCAGAGGTATAATGTGACATGGCACATACTTTAAATTGCACAACTAGATAGGCTATTCTAATATGAAATGATAATTGGGGCTAAAATTGATTGAACGTCTATTAAGCCAGGTGTTGTTTCAAGCTCTTTAAATGTGTGAACTTTTATAATCCTTGCAATAATCCCATGAAATAGAAACTATTATTATTCCCACTTTATGGATAAGAAAAACAAGAGGCAGGGGCATAACTTACCAAGAATCACATCGTTAGTATGGGTTGGAGCTGGATTTAAACCAGATACTCTGGGAACAGAGGGCACATTTAACCTCAGAACCCCATGGACTGTAATTCTCTCTCCCTTCTGGCAATGTCCAACCTCAGTCCTCAGAAGAACCCAACCACAGTCTACAATTCATCTTCATGATGCTTATGGAGCCCAAAGGGACATACAAGTATATCAATCAAGAGAGGAAGAAGTAACATTTTGAGTGTCTACTGAGAGCTTTAGATTAAACCACCCTACAGGTTTTACAAATCAGGGGAGCAGAGAGGCTCATAGAAATCTAAGCCAATCTGATTCTAACAGTCAGGTGCTTTGTACTACAACATTGATATCTCTTTCAAAACCTCAGAGTAGCCATAAACTGTGATGCAAATGAAAGTCTAATGACAAAACTTCAGTTACTTATAGAAAAGGATTGGTCACATTGTTCAAATTGCCACTTCTATGTAGGAGCGTTAGAAATGAGTCTAGCAGGTATGCATTTGATCCTTGGCACTTGAGTGGGAAATATGTCACAAATCAGGGTCAAGTGATATATTCAATTTTGGTCATTTCTGTTTCTTTTCTAATTCCTTGTCACTGTAAAGAGATGTACTCTGGATGTGTCGACATGTCTACCAGGCTCTGGTACCGCTCCTTTTTCATGAACTGGCTAGGAGTGTGCCAAGCTTCAGCAAAGGAGCAGTCAGGCATCCAAGGCAAGGTGCCTCATACTCACAATGCTAATGCTCAACTTCTGTAGGCCCTGTACCAGTCAGGGCTCCAGAAGGAGACAGAATTCCATGCAAATGACTCCATTAAAAACAGCTTACTAAAAGAAATATTTATAGAGGTATGGGGAAGATTAGAGGAACGCACAGAGAAGCTGAAGCTCCCAAAGACTAACAGCAGAAGGAAGCCAATGCCAACCCTAGGCCAAAAAGAGCAAGAGGGGGAATTGGTTATGTAGGAACCCAGTGAGAGCTGGGCCATGGAAGAGGGGCCCAACAGCCAGAGTGGTAGAAGGACACAGCCACAGTCATGGACCCAGCACCCAAAGAGGAAAGGGTCAGGGAAAAACTTTGACTCCTCTCTTCTATAGTTCTCTCGCCTGCCATTGCCTCTAGCTGAACTGGAAGCCACCTGGCATTGGAACCTGAGAAGAGTACAAAATGTCTAGCGAGTATCCAGCAAAATGTTTCTTCAAAAATAAAGGAGAAATTAAGACAGATAAACAAAAACTAAGAGAATTAATTGTTGGAAGACCTGCCCTACAAGAAATACTAATGGGAGATTTTCAGGCTTAAGTGAAAGAACACTAGGTAATAACTAAAACGCACATGAAAAAAACCCTGATGAATTTAATTGTGTATGTGTATATATATATATATATATAAATTCATAGGAAGGGCAGCCGACAGAGGGTAATAAGCGTGGCTCCCTTTTGAGTTCCTGCCATTTTCAGAATGCTTTCCAAAGGGACAATTTATTAGAACCACCCCCAACCTGAATCTTGTACTTATAGTCTCAGCGAAATTATTCCCATCCTATGTGGTCTTCAACTCCAGGTTGAAATTTCCATCTTTTTCCCTTACAGGGCAAAGCTAGTCTCTCCCTTAAGGAGCTAGTCTTCCTGAGGGTTATCTCCTTGTCCTAAAACAAAATAACTTGTTAATTCTCCAGGGTACAAGGAATCTCAAAACAAAATGCCTGTTGTTTTGTCTTAGTGAGTATGTAAATTTGAGCGTGTTTGGATTAGGATTGAGACATAAATTAAACTTTTATTTCCCCGCCCACAGGAGTGAAAATTAGACAAACTGGTATCTCTCAGTAAGTTAAAATTGACTTGCAGGGAAGGATTTGCTGAGAGGGTGAACAGTTGAACCTACACACAAGGTAAGAAACTCATGTGTTAGAATGTAAAGAAACACATGAGGGAATGATTGCATAGTACACACTCTCCACAAGCTTCCTCAAGTTGTTAAAATATAAAAATGCATTTCACAACACTCTCAAATACATCGAGAATTTTGTTGACTGACTCTTGAAGTACTCACATTTTCCTGCAGGGCATGTAACAACCTACCATTTTATTATTTTACCTTCGAATCCATTGGTTTTGACCAATACTTTGAAAAGTATCAAACTCCCATCCAAAGAATTTTAAAAGGTTTTCACATTTCCTTACCTTTTTCTCTATAGAAATACACAGAGAGGTGAGGCACTATGGACTAAGTGTAAGTGGCATTAGGGACTGAAGTATGGCATTCCATATCAGGAATGAGTACAAAAGAAAAAGAAACTTTCCAAGGGATGTTACCAATACCAGGACTAAATGTCCCATAGTTTTAAGATCTAATGATCTTGAACAGGACAATTGCAAGAGTTTCATATTCAAAAACACATTTAAAACTAAAATTATAGATCATGTTTCTATTTATAAAAAGTAATGTTACTTGTGACCTCTTTTGTCCAACTATAATATTCCAATATATTGGATAGGCTATAATGATATATTATATGCTGGACTACTGGTATATATTGGGTATTATATACTGGTATACATATTGAATATTATGTACCAACAATATTCCAACTATAGTATCCCAATGGTCTCTTAGCTCATCATTAAAATGCTTTTAATTTATAAATGATTAACATGCACAACTATTACTTGAAAATATCCAAAAGCAAAATATCAATTTAGGATGAAAGCCATTATATATATATATATATATATATATATATATATATATATATATATTAGTGACTTTTAATAAGAATATATAAAATAATACATCTTACTAACTTCAATTATAGAAGAGTAAGTATGTCAAATCTTATTAGATTGCTATTCATTCATCTCTTAATACGGAGTTGACCAAAAGCTCATACAACTGAATTTGTGAGCTCTGCTTTTTTATTGCTTTTCTTCACATATATTTCTTGTATTACACGTATCATTCCATCCTTTGTTTCTGTATGGGAATATCTTTTAAGCTATTTTCCCACATATGTGGGGTTAAATTAGTTAAAGTGGTATCAAATGATATATAAGTTCATTTAATCAGATACACAAAGGCTTCAACATGTCATCAAATACTGACTGGCTGAACGTGGGCATCATGGCCAACCACCAACTCCTGAGCACACAGACCAAGGAAAACTGGCAACTTTCGTACATATTTCAATAATTTACATATTTGATGATTCTGGGTATTCATGGTAGTTATGTCCTGTACATGAACACTGAATTAGCAAATCCTGAGCCATCACTCCTAAGGGAAATGCAGAATTAGGTGTTTGAAAGCCTCAGATCACAGCCTTGTTATCAACCAATTAATACACAAACTTGTTCTATGTATGTTTCTGTTTTAAGCTTTTATTTAATACATATTGATTCATTAACACTGACCTCACAGCCAACAGGATTGTAACTCTGGCCTGAATGAAGCTTATTGAACACACATATTTTTTCCATAAGACAAATCATAGCCTTCTTGTACTTACAAACACTTGATAATATTTCACCACTAATCTTGGGTGCCATTTTAAACAGTGAAATTACCATCAGACATGTGTAAAGCATTAAATAGACAACAAAAAACCCACTTACTTACAGCATGATAGCTGAAACAAGAAGGCAGAATCACTTGTTTGACCTCAGCTGGGAACAGGCCTACTGGGCCACTCAAATTTTTTTCCACTCTGCATGTCAAAAAATGACCATGAAAACACTATGAGTATAGCTTTCTGTGTTACAAAAATATTAGTGAGTGAACAAATTCTCAAATATAGAATCCAGGAATGAGGACCAACTGTTGATACTAAAATTTTTTAATGCCTGAAATATACATAATTTTATTTCACTTTTAAAATTTCTGCACTACTGTTTGTGTGCAGGAGGGACCTGGATATTGTTGCTGCAAACTATACCTCCTCTTCCCCTTCGTAGCATGTGGTTACTCACAGAGACATGTAACAGTGTTTGTTATGTCCCCTGGAAAAGAAGAAGGCAATTCCATTGGATTAGGAGAGCAGAAGAGAGTGGAAAGAAGTTCAGTGGATTCTCTAACGTTGTTTTTATATAGGGAATAAGTTTGGCTTTGTATGTATATAACAGAGGGAATTCTGGAAGGGATGACAATAGTATTTTCTGGGAAAGATGGTGCAAGGTGACACTCGGGGCAAATAGTTATGGCCAGAAGGAAAAGGAAGTTTTCCAGAGAAATTCATGAGATGATGAGAACTGAGCCAGGTAACACAATTGGAGAAGCATTGAAGAAGAGCCCATCTTTCCAGGTCTGGTTCCTCCTGCTGAAACCAAACTGTACTTTGGGGACCTGGTGCACTCTGAGGACTGTGTATTTAGAAGCATCTGCTAGGGCTGGCTGAGGGGCTCAGTTGGTTAAGAGCTCGCTCAAGAGTGAGAGCTGAGCTCTGAGCAACAGTAGTTCGATGTCCAGCCCAAGCTGAGCTGCCGCTGAGCTGCCAACAGGTGGCAGGATGGCTCAGCTTAAAAAAAAATAAAAAATAAAAATAAATAAATAAATAAATAAATAAATAAATAAATAAATAAATAGAAGCATCTGGACTCAGCACCTAGAATGAACATCAGTCTTCTCAAGGCAGACAGGGAGCATAGGGGGGCTTAACTTCAATGAGTGAGAAATAGAATAAGTTGGGAAGACCAGGTAGGAGGCAAAGAGGTCAATTCTGTTTTTCTAAATTCATCCCTGTATGGACAATCCTTTGGAGATAAATAATTGGAAACATTCTGAAGCTGATTTTCTGATAACCAGGCCAGTGGGAGTTTGCACCTAATTTGGTCCTTAATGTAAATAAACAAGTCTGCTGTATATTCCATACATAGAGAAGGTTGTCCCTGGAGTGTGATCAGGACTGAGGAATAAGCCTTTAAATTTGTCAGAGATAATCCCACATGTTCAATATTGAGGGAGTTCTATTGATGGACTGTTAGGGCAGCCAGTAAAACCTTGGATTGCTGAGAAAATGGAGCTAACAAAGGACATTTCAAGAAATTTGGCAAAGCCAAAATGGACACATTTATTGGCTAACAAGAACTCACACTCAGAGAAAATTTTTATATATTAAAATTAGGAGGAATTATCTGTCTCTGGGTGACAAACAGTAAGTTGTTGATAAAGAGGGAAAGATTAAATATATCAGAAAAAGGAAATAATTATTGGATTACCTTATTTTTAAGTGTATATATCTTAAATTTGGTAGAATTACCTGTGGATGGATCCCTTCGGAATCACTCATTCAAACAGTATGCATAGGGCACTAATGTGTACTAGGCACTGGGCAAGGCATAGTGATACCAGAATAAATGAAAGAGAATCCCCACCCTGGTGGAGTTAACAGGTAATAGGGCAATACAGAGACATGTGCAATGCAGTGGGAAAGGTGCTGAGACATTGGAAATACCAGGTCCTGAAGCAAATAGGAAAGGCATTCATGTCACCTGGGGGATGAAGGAGAGCATCCTATAGGCAGGGAACTGTAACCTGTAACCTGGACAAAGGTAGGAGTGATGAAGGCTTGGGGAAAGGAAAAGAGGTCTCTGGGTAGCAAATGTGCAGTAGGTTAGAGGGGTGAGGCCAAGGGGTACTAGAAAAGGAAGACAGGTGGTGCATACAAGAGGAAGAACTCCAGGTTTCAGGGACAGAGAAAGACACAGGGGTCATGTGAGGCCTTGGAAACTGTGTTAAGGAGTGTGGATGTCATTCAAAGAACAATGGGAAACTGGGTTTTAAATAGGGAGGTAACATAATCAGATTTGAAGTTTAGAAAGGTGACTGTCTACAGCTTTAGCACTGCAAGTTTCTAGAGACCTTTGTTGAAAGTGATCCTTTGTTTGAAAGTTGTGCATGTCAGAAAAAATATTCTGTTTAGTGTGTATTTCATTAGAAATGCTTCATCATCAACCTTTGAAGAATGTTGTTGCAAAGTAAAGACACAAAGCCATGGAGATGCTAGTGATTAACAAGTGAGTCACAATTAAATCCCAAGGTTCCTGCACACTACGGAAGGGTCAAATGTAAATACATTTTCCTGACAGATTGCTACAGTAAAGTATTTTTTTCACATTCTCACAGCAGTGTGATGCCAAGTTTTGTAAATTTCCATTATGTGACCCTGATCTCCAAGTCAAGTCCTTGAGGATGACACCATATAGAAAAGCCCAAATTTTATAGTATATCTGCATTACATGGATCTTTGAAAGGAAAATAACAATGCCCTTTCTGAGTTGAGGTCTTTAGGAAATTTTCTAATCCTGGGACACATGTAGAGATCCTGTTGTCTGATCTGTGAAGTCCTCCATGTTCGGATGTTTTGTTTTTCATATGAACTGTTTGAAATCTGGAAATCGGTATGGGCAGCTCACAGACTTTCACAAAGCAAAAGTACTTGCTGGAATTTTTCTTTGTTATTCAAACTTGTTATTTAGTTCTACAATCCTCCTGCAGAAAGTTGCTGGGAAGCTCTTATTACTTAAGGAATTAAGCACATGTGTGGTGTGTACAAACATGTGGCTTTAACAAGGCTTGTTACATGTTATGTTGTGATCCTCTCCTTTGTCCATCACCCTGGCCCTCCATTCCCCACGTTACCACTCATGCACATACTCCTACATGCATAAGCACACATGCACAGGCGGTCTCATGAAACAAACCATTTCTACAGAGAAATCACAAGAGTTCGAAAACAAAATATTTCTATCATATTCTACTTCAGATTAGTTGATTAAGATGAAGGAAAGCAATAGATCTACCCCTAAATCTTTAAACCATACATGTTTCTTCTACCTCCATACTGAAGACTGAGAGCCAAAGAGGTACACGTACCCAATAAAAATTTGGACACAGAGAAATACAGCTTAGTAAGATCTTTAGGCTGTGCTCTGTGTTTGTGTATATACCTACTTCCTCTAATATCTTGGCCATCCACACAATGTTTTATGTACACTTATCTTAATCCTTAGACCTGATTTTGGTATTTGTCACATTATGAATATATGTATTTTTGCATTAGACCTGGAAAGTTTTAGTTACGTGTGTTATCTAAACAGAGATCACATGCTAACTGCACTGCAACCTCAATAATTGTTGCCTTTTCCCAAGTAGATACAAGTAACATTTAAAAAGCGTTCCCTTCATCTTAAAGAATAAATGAAGATCTAGTAGCTGTGTAATAAAATTTAAATAATGTCTGTGGAGGCACTGTTTTCTTACATATCAGTTAATGTTTTAATGGAGGAAAACAGTAGACAAATTAAATTGTTGCCAAAAACATTAATGGGACTATTACTTTTTGCTGAAATTTCATTCAAGTGGTTTTGTTTTTTTGTTTTGTTTTTGTTTTTGTTTTGCTTTGTTTTGTTTTACCTACAATGTACTATTTCCCCTTTCACTACTATAAGACCTGAGTGATACCCATAAAAGTCAGATTGGAATAATAACAACAGCCACCACCACCACCTCCACCACCACTCATTTGATGTTAACCATGTGCCAATCTGTTCCTCACCCAGTTTACATACAAATCCAAATTCCTTTTCATAACCCACAGGTCACACCTAATCTAACGCTGATGTCCTCATTTCCCTCAGGCCTTAAAGATTCTGTTTCCCTGGTCAAGAACACTCTTTTCCTGATAGACTGAGAACAGGAGGTTAAGGGTGAAAGGCTATTTTTAATTTGTTAGGTTTCAATGGAAAGGTTGATCAGCCTGAACAAGCCATCTGCTGCAATGTACCATCATTGCTGCCTATAGCCACATCCTGTGTTTTCCCTTCATAGCTATTAAATTAATTCGTAATTACATTATTTATTTGCTTTTTTCACTTGATGCGAACTAGACTGTAAGCTCCACTGCTGTATCCTAGTGCCTAGCTTGATACATAGTAGGTGCTCAATCATATCTGTTGAATGAATAATAAAGGGCACCTATCACATAGTGTCTTGTCTGAAAATGAGAAAACTGAGGCGCATAGGAGCACATTACATATATGCATCCTATTCTGGTAGTTAATGGGCAGCAGAGCTGGTATGGGCCAGGAGCGGGGTGCAAAGTGGAGGTGTGACACAAGTCTCTTTGCCTCAAAGCCTTTGCTTCTCTGACTCTACCAAAGCATCTCCAAGCAGAAAAGCCTTAGTGACATTGGGGAAAGATGCTTTGGCAGAAATTTCCTGAAGTCAGATTCGGAGCTGTCCTGACTTTGCAATCACTATCTTGTGCTGAGAATTCCTACCGCAATTACAGTGTATATTTAGCCATGGAAACAGGAGGGCTTTTGGCCATCTCTTATCCAGAGTTTTGAGCTGGGACATTTCCTGACCCTTGATGACCTCCCATGGCATTTTTGTTCTCTACTTAGGCTAAGACAACTTTGGGCCTAGTCAGGCCCTTGGTCTGAGTCAAACCCAAGGAACAGAAGCAGGTGGATAGGATAGGGAGGACATCTTAACTGCTATGCACTGACATGCCCTCGTAGAAGCAATAACTATTGTCTTCTTGATTAATTTCCGAATGGTATATAGTAAAGAAACTAGATCATCACCTTTCTCATTTTCACATCCATTCCTTCTCTATTACTTAATGCACTGTCCATGGGCACCATCAAAAGCAAATATGGCCCTTTAATTACAATGTGACAGGGGCAGGATTCAGATCTGTTTACTATTAATAATACTTAATTCCATAGATTAAAGACATACTGAGTGATATTTGACAAATAGGTTAAGTTATTCTCAAGTTTACTTACAGCAAAGAAAATCAGAGTTGGACAGTAGGTAAAAGCTATAAAAAGAGATTTTAATCAGGAACTATTACAATAAGGGGGAAAAGACCTCCTTATGGAACTGGGCTCAATTCCAAATATAGCATGGACAGTGAGGATTTATAGGCAAGGAGCAGGGTGAGGAACAGTACCTGGAAAATCCCTGAAAGGAAACATCTGGGGTAAGGGGAGGCTTCTAAACCAAATTGATACGATTCTTGCTAAAGGCAGACCAGGGTGGTCAGATACCAAAGGTAGGTAGGGCTTGGGTAATTTGATCAGATATTGAGACAGATCAGTTATCGAGGGTGGAGAGTCATGCTAAACTGATTTAGCAGGAATCTTGCTGGAACTGGGTGATGCAAAGACAAACACAGAAGCCCAAAGATGGAGTTCCAGCTGGGAAGAAATTTCAAAGGAGCCTGACTAAAGTCTGATCAATCAGAATCTTCATCACCCAGCGTGTGCTCACATCTTCTAATACATCTTGTTGCAGTAATAGGAGAGTTTTCGTCATAGTTTCCAATAGTCTTGTTTCTATGATTTGTCTTATTTATATGAATGAAAGAAAATTTTTAGTATATTCCACATGCTTGGGCACTTTGTTAGCTATTTTTTAAAAATTTTATTTATTTATTTATTTTTTTAATTAGTTTCAGGTGTACAACACAGTGCAATAGTTATACATTTTACCCCTCAAAGTGACAACCCCCCACCCCCAATACACCACCCCACTCCCCCCATATCATATATATCTATTACTCTTCCTCTGACTCTCTTCCACAGTATAATCCACATCCCGTGACTATCTATATATATATTCCATTACAGTAGGTATACCCCCTCCGCTTTAGTAATACAGTGCAGTGATCAAACCTCTACTCCATCCATGAAATGGTCTCCCTAACAAGACCCATGATCATCTGACATTCCACAGAATATTTACAACATTATTAATTATATTCTCCAAACTGTTTTTCCTATCCCAGTAGCAATACTGTAGTTGCCTATTTTTGCTGTCTAATCCCTTCCCCTTCTCCCTCATCCCCATTCCTCTCCCAATTAGCAACCCTGATTTTTCCTCTATATCTATGAGACAGTTTCTGTTTACTTTGCTCACTCATACAGTTTTTCAGATTCCACATATGAGTGAGATCATATGGTATTTGTCCTTCTCTGACTGACTTATTTCACTCAACATTATAGTCTCTAGGTCCATCCATATCATTGCAAATGGCACGATTTCATTCTTCTTTATAGCGGAGTAATACTCCATTGTATAACTATACCACAGTTTCTTAATTCAGTCATCTACTGATGGGCATTTTGGTTGTTTCCAAGTCTTAGCTATTGTAAATTGTGCTGCTATGAACATAGGGGTGCATAACTTTTTTTGAATAAGTGTCTTGGTTTTTTTCAGGATAAATACTTAGGAGTGGAATTGCTGAGTCAAACGGTAGCTCTATTTCCAGTTCTTTGAGATACCTCCATACTGACTTCCATAGTGGCTGCACCAATCTGCAGTCCCACCAACAGTGCAGCAGGGTCCCCTTTTCCCCACAGCCCTGCCAGCACTTGTTGTTTGTTGATTTACTGAAGATAGCCATTCTGACTGGAGTGAGGTGGTATCTCATGGTGGTTTTTATTTGCATTTCCCTAATGACCAGTGAGGTTGAACTTTTTTTCATATGCCTGTTGGCCATCTGTATGTCCTCTTTAGAGAAATGTCTCTTCATATCTTCTGCCCATTTTTTAATTGGGTTGCTTGTTTTTTTGGTGTTGAGTTTCATGAGTGTTTTATAAATTTTGGATATTAACCCCTTATCAGATATATCTGTTTTAAACATGGTCAACATCACTCAATGGTCATTTGAAATTTATTTAAAATTTTGATTGCTGTAATATGAATATTTTTAAAGATAAATTACACGTTTTATACATAAGCAGCAATTGAAATCAGGCCTTCT
Source organism: Aselliscus stoliczkanus (assembly GCA_033961575.1). NCBI lineage: Eukaryota > Metazoa > Chordata > Mammalia > Chiroptera > Hipposideridae > Aselliscus > Aselliscus stoliczkanus. Next base: position 37,454,000 of record CM066740.1, on the reverse strand, counting down.
AATGAACTCTTGTGCTGATCGTAAGTTGCTGGCATGGAAAATTTTCCCCCAAAAGAATTTTATTTCTGGGAAATCATTGTTCCTCTAATCCTTGGGCATACCAGGGACAGTGGATAGACCCTGGCTCACATTACTAGGCACTTGTCCTGGGGATAGAGAATTGGGATATTTCCCTCTCAGAAGACCCCCAAAGCTGCTTTATTTGGGCTCTTTCTTCCCAAATTTCAGCATACCTGAGAGGAACTCTTATCAAACCCCACAAGAAAGACATCCATTTTTTCCTTCTCCTCATGCCAAGGATGGCTACTCAACTGTAACTTTTCACAACCAATAGAACCACACTAGGGACCTTTCACAGGACAAAGACACTTTGCTCTAAGGTGGAAGGGACAATACCCCTTTAAACTAGTTCTATATTTTACAAAACAAAGCTTGAATCAATATAGAAGCAAGGCTATAGTAATTTCTTTGTAGGAAAAAAAACTCTTCTTAAATAGAACAAACACCTACTAACTTTTATATTCAATAAAAGTTGAGTATCCTTTTTTAAAAATTATAAGGCAAGGCAAACCAGTAGTCATCTAAAAAGCAAAGAACTAAATGCAAAATCTTACCAATTACATAGTTATTTCCCATTATAGAAGTAAATCCATCATTTGAATTCTTATAAAGAATTCAAGCCTATTTCCTAGATCAATAGCAGATTCCTCTAAATTCAGTTATACCATCAACTGGAGTATGACAAAACCCCATCTTAAATTTTGAATCCATACCCATTCTAATGCCCAACAATTACAAAGGGGATCATAGCACATCATGGCTAACAAGGTAATAAATGGCCCAAACATCTGATTATTACCTTAAAGACACGGATAAAAAGGAAAAAAAAAAGTGAATTTTCTTTAAGTATAACCTAAAGATATATTTTCAATGAAATTCTTCCTTTATCAATACCCTTATTATTCTTAAAAAATAATAAGAATCCTATTAACGTTATACCTTCTGGATAATAGTAAATATTCAATTTTCTATACTTCAGAAAGATAAAATTACATTCTTTAGTATTCCTTCTATAAGGAAGAGAAGTGTATAAACTAAGAGAAAAATATGCTGTATTTGACATTTCCAGAATATTATCTATGAATTATCTTACCTGGAAACAAAAGTTAACTTGTAGGTAGCCCCCACCCCCCAAAATCTCTCAAAGTTTCAGTTACATGCTATTGAGAAAGAGGAAGCATGTGCTTAGTGTTTCTCAGAGTTTAATAGCTTGAAATTAGACTTGAGAATATCAATTAACCTGTCACTCCATGGAATTGGTTTCTGGGTAGCTAATAATCTCATACTATAAAGTCCATAATGAATCCTACTAATCTCAAATCCCTTTCAAGCTTTCTTAGACACTCTCTCCCATGCTGTGTTTTGACAAGGAAATGGGAAGTAGCTTCTGAAAACTTTCTTTAAAACACAAAACAGAAAAGAACACAGAAGCTCAGTGCAGACCAAGTGCCAAAGAGGTAGGTTATAGCCAATCTGATACGGGTCCCTCTCAGCTATAATACAGTCAACAATATGGATTTGTCAGAGTCCCACTATCAAAGTCTCCCTAACAGTCAGCTCCTGGACTGTATACTCAGCCCATATCCCTAGCCAAAGACAAAATTAATCACTGTAGATATTTAGCTAATATTAATTAATGGGTAATGTTTACATAGCACATACTATATGGTGAGCACCATTTTAAATCTTTACATATATTAATTGATATGGTCCTCATAATTCTATAAGAGAAGGTTACTATTAAACGCATTTTGTACTGGTAGACTAAGGCACTGAAAAGTTAAGCAACTTGCTCAAATTCACATAGCTAATAGGTAATTCACACAGCTAAGAGGAAGAATTTCAACCCAGGCAAATTTGGTTCTAGGGCCTATGCTCTTAACTGGTACATTAGTGTAGGGTGTCCTTCTTGATCTGACCTTTCTAACCCTTGTTCCCCACCAATGATCCCATAGACACCTTCTGGTAACAAACCCTCTGTCCCTGGCTTGCCCTTTTCATTTTGTCTAATTTACACTTGAAAACCCATCTGTTGATAATCTGTGATGACAAAGGTGATCATACCTCCTCTTTGTCCAGGATCGTCTGAACTTATGTCTGTTGCACTGGCAAAATAATGAATAGCACATTTCGTATCCCCAACCCCCATTAAATCTCAAATATATCCCAAGGCAATGATAAATTATATGACCATCTTGGTCATGACTGAGTTAAAAATTGTATTGAGATGCTTTGTCTGGCAACTGCCATCAGGCTCCATGCTTTACAGTTGAGGCTGGAAATCATTACCCACTGCCAGGGCCCTGCAATATTGTCAGCAGCGTCCTTGACAAATGGCAGGCAACAGATAGTTATTCCCTTGTCTAGGAAAGTGAAATCATAAGTTAGGAGAGGACATAGTGGGGTATAACATATTATTCAATCTAACCCTTACACCTAAAAAGCCAAAACTGGATCAAGTGGATTCAGTTTGCGCACACACACACACACACACACACACATACACAGCTGCAGGAATAGAAGAAAGAGGATGGTACTATCATAACATTCAAAGCGTTAGGCTCCCACAAAAACCTATTAGAACTAATAAGTTTAGCAGGGTTGAAGGACACAAGATCAATACACAAAAATTGGTTGTATTTTGATACACTAGCAATGAACAACCTAGAAATCAAGAAACAATTCTATTTACAATAGTATCAAAATAAATAAAATACTTAGGAATAAGTTTAACTAAAGAAGTACAAGATTTGTACACTGAAAACTACTATATACCACTGAAAAATATCGAAGAATCTAAAGATGTTTATTTAGTATTCATGGATTAGAAAACTTGATATTATTAAGATGGCAATATTCTCCAAATTGATCTACAGATTCAATTTAATCCCTATTAAAATTCTACCTGTCTTTTTGCAGAAATTGAAAGCTGATCCTAAAAATCAATATGGAATTGGAAGCCCAGAATAGGCAATAACAACTTGAAAAAAAAAAACAAATTTGGAAAACTCAAACGTCCCCAATTTCAAAACTTACTGCAAAGCTACAGGAATCAATACAGTGTGTTACTGGTTTAAAGACAGACATATAGATAAATGCAATATAATTCAGAGTCCAAAAACAAACCCTCACACTAATGATTAATTGTTTTTTTGGCAAGGATGTCAAGGCAATTCAATAGGGAAAGAATGATCTTTTTAATAAGTGGTATTGGAACAACTGGAAATTCATATACATAAGAAAAAGTTAGACCCGTTTCTCATACCAAAAGCAAAAATTAACTCAAAATGCATTATAGACTTACTGTAAGATCTATTACTATAAAACTCATAGGTAAAAACAGGGATAAATATTAATTACCTTAAATGTGTTATTTATTTCTTCTTAGATATGATACCAAAATTCACAACAAAACAAACAAAAAAAGGGAAAGAGATAAATTACATTTCATCAAAATGTAAGTAGTTTTGTGCTTCCAATGATCCCATCAGGAAAGTGAAAAAAACATACAGAATGGAATAAAGTATTTTCAAAACATATATATGATAAGGGACTAGTATCCAGAACATGTAAAGAATACTTACAACTCCCACTCAACAATAAAAAACAAGCCAAATATAAATAGGCAAAGGATCTAAACAGGGGATTTTTCCAAAGAAGATTACAAATGGCCAAGTGAAAAATCTAGACCCAAAGGGCCCTGTATTACATAATTTCATTTATGTGAAATTCTCACATAGGCAAAATGACAGAGATTTGAAGTAGACTAGTATTTACCAGGGACTAGGTAGAAGGAAAAATGGGGAGTGACTGTTAATGGGTATGGGGTTTCTTTGGGGGAGACAAAAATGTTCTGAAATTAGATATTGGTGGTGGTTGCCCAGATATACTAACAGTCACTGAAGTGTACACACACACAGAAAAAAATAAACTAAAATAATAAAAATAAGCTTTAACGTCCACAGCAAACTGTCACTTCGGATCCAGGAATACTAAATTAAAGGAACAGGTGACACTGAGTTTTAGTGTATTGAGAACTTTGGTTGGCTTCACAAAAACTCTGGAAGAGGTAATTCCTCCTAAGAAAGCTGGTAAGAAAAATAAACTATATGTGCAGAGCAATAAATCCCAGAGGCCTCAGGGGATGCTAGCATAAGAAGGGGGTTCAACTATGAGAACTGTGAGCATCACCTCCTGCTTTGAACACTGGCCTATAGTGGACAACTCTTCTACGCCTGGTCTTCAGCAATATCATTTTTGATTTTTGATTGAGAATTTTACTCATTTGGGAGACTATTGCCTCAGAAAATAGTTTCTTTGAAAATCTAAAACCTTATTGGATCATTGATTTCAGTGGTAGCCTGAATATTAAAGAAAAATAAATGGAATTCTAGAAGCACAAAATAGTGATAGTTTCTTTAATTACATTTTTGGCTATGAAAACATTTTACTTCTCTCTTTTTAATAGAACTACCTGGCTTAATATATTTTGGGTGGATGAGTCACCACAACTAAATTATTCACCCATTCATTATTAGTTTAAACACACACACACACACACACACATTTGTAGAACTTTCACATAAAAGGCACAAAAAGAACACAGTGAGAAAACCCAAAATCTCTCTCTCCCATTCCTGTTCTTTAGTTACTCAGTTCCCCCACATTGGAGGCAAAAAAAAAAAAAAAAAAAAAAAAAAAAAAAAGATAATTTCTTGAGAGCAAAATTATTGTTCAACTTCAGTCTAGAATTTGGAAATCTATAGATACAAAATATCTTAAAAGAAGTTTCCTAAGGAAGAGATGACTGATAGAAAACAAGATTATTTTATTTCTTTTTCTTTTATTTACCTTAAATATATGTGATTTGCCTAGGGAGGAGAGCCATTAAAAAGCTGTTAACATTTCTCCACATAGCCAAGTGGATCATGGTCCTGGCAAAACAGCCCAGACCCTATAATTTTGTAAATAATTTTGCTTTTGGCTGTGACTCTACATGCATTGAGATATTCTGCCTCATCTTCAGAAGTGTTTACTTCAAACGGCTTTATTAAATTTTAAAGTATTCCTTTTGCTAGTTTTACAAATCTTTCGTGTTCAAGTTGGCTAACTATGATGATGAAGGCCACTTCTGAACCATATTGACACACTGGCCTCTATTATATTTCAAGATTGACCAGAAGAGTCAAACACATTTATAAACACCCTCTAGATAGAACTGCCATTCAGGCAATGGTTGGTGGAAATGTCAGACCTTAGGCCTACTGCAAAATTGGAATATGCAATACACAGCTACCATTCATATAATTTTTAATCCATGAAAAATTATCTATTTAAAACATTTTTAGTGTAATAGTTTGAAAACATTTAGAAGAATAATTCCACTCAGATTTTTAGAATAATCAACTTTCCAATTTCTACATTAAAAAGTGCTCATATGAGTAGATAAAATATATAAGCTTCCATCCCATTTTAAATGAGAAGAATGTCATTTCCAGCTGCACCATGGCATATGAAACTTAATTTAAGAAAAATTAAATTGCTTAGAAGTTAATGTGTGGCTCTTCTCCAATAAGACTACAATCATTATATTTCTCCAGAAGATTAAGTAATGGCACATAGCATTCAGTGATGTTCTTCTTGCCAGGGTGGGTGCCAATGAATCCAGAAAATTGAACACAACTAAGAAACAAAAACTAATCATCTTAGAGCACCTATGGTGTTATTTAAATGATTGGGATTTGTGTTAGACAAAGACAGCAAATGTAAAACCAGTAGTCTAGAGCAGACACCAAAGAAATTCTAAAATCATATAGATCAAGGGATCTTAGCAAACAATTCATTTTACATATAAGGAAATTTTTGTTTGCTTTTATTTTTTTAATTAAAGTTTATTGAGGTGACAATGGTTAGTAAAATTACATAGATTTCAGGTGTACAACTCTGTAACACATCATCTATATATCACATTGTGTGTTCACCACCCAGAGTCAGTTCTCCTTCCATCACCATATATTTGATCCAGTTTGGAAGTATGTGTTATTTATTTTTTTTATTTTTTTTTTATTTTTTATTTTTGGAGGGCAGTGTCACTGGCCCTCAGATGTGGGACCCGAACCAGGGCAGCTGGCTTCCCAAGCCAGCGCTTAACCACCACGCCACTCGGCCGGCCCAAGAAAGTATGTTTTAAAAGTGTGCACATTTTAATTAAGATCACATATAAGGATTTTAAGTCAATGAAGTTAACTGATTTACTCAAGGTCAAAAAACTACTTGTGGCTAAACAAGTCTATTTAAACAAATAAATAAAGTGAAGTCAATAAAGCAACTCTATAAACCCTGGGTTTTCAGAGGTGTGATACCTATATATCTATATCTATATCTATATCTATATCTATATCTATATCTATATCTATATCTATATCTATATCTATCTATCTATCTATCTATCTATAAAGTGGTGATTATTTTGATCCTACCATGTCAAAAAAAATTAAAAAGGCGTGTTTTTAATTCTTAATTAAAACACATACACTGTTAAAACATTTTTCAGTACAGTAAAAACAATTTTAATATCAGGGGAAAATTCTTCTATTTGTCTTTTAGATTTCACTCAATTTGGAATAGTGCCTGGTACACAGTGGACCTAGTAAGAATTCAATGAATGAAGAAATGCAACCTCTCAAGAAATTAAGTCTTCATGATTCTAATTATAAGCTATTTTCACTAGCTTGACTGGAATTTAAGAAATTCCATACAACATAAATATTTTTGCTAGTTTAACATGGGAAGGTTATCACAACAGAATTAATCTCTACATTTGGCCTTTTCTAAAACCACAATGTGATATGAATTCAATTTTAAAAAACTACATAATTTAAAACCCAATATAAAAGTGCCAGAGAGGACAAGCAATGGGGACAGAAAATATTTTTTCAAGTGTGCACAAAAGCAAACAAATCATGACTTTTGCACTCACAAAGTACATAATGGCCCAAAGTAACAATTTCTTTGCACTTCCAAGGATGCCACACTGTGAAAATACAGTTCAGGCTTTGAATTTAGTACATTGTCTCTGTTCTTTTCTGATATAAACAGAGGTCCCATCAAATAAATGGCATTTAAGTAGCAGGATATTTCTTTATTGAATTTGCAATATTTATGCTAAAAAATATAATGTACGTGTGAAAAGATTTGCTAATGAAAAGCTTACTCAGCAGTACGTGGTACACCTCTCCTACTAAAGTTTAACTTAATGTGGTGGCTCCAAACTTTAACACCTCATGGCTTCCACAGAAACTAGATAGACAAAAAAAAAAGTGATAGACAGATACTTAAAGTATCTTTGCTTAAACTTGTCTAATTATCAAAAGCATATGATCTCCAGTATTTTTTTGACAAGAATACTAACCTTTCACAGGCATACCAGATCATGAAACATCCGTTACTAAAAAACCAACAGTGACATGAATTCTATGGACATTTTCATCATGAGTCATTAGACTCAACAGACATTTCTTAGAGTGTAAGATCTGCTCTCTTGGGTAGGCGCAAGCTCCTTAGAGTTTTCACTTAAGAGCCAAGTAGATTGCCAGACTAGATGCTGAAGGTAAGTCCCCAAAGAAATGAAACAAGTACTGTCATCACTAAGTTGATGACTACTGTCTTTTAAATTGTTTTCAAATGCTATAGTTCTGATATAGGTGAGCAGTATAATGATAACATTGAGAAGATGGGGTATATAAATCAGGAAACATGCCAACAAAATAATAATTCATTTCAGATATCAAGAATCTAAATATTCAGAATTTTATTCTATTTAATTGGTTCTAATTTAAAAATCTCAAGACTAGTTAAGATAAACTATCACATTACATACTTAATAGTTTGTACATTTTTTATATAACATAGAAAATCTTGCCTAATTGATGATTTTATTATTTTTAAGAAATTAAACTTCCTTAAATTTACCGAAAGGTGACTTTGTACAACAGAGGAAATAAGAAAATACGTTATCTATAGTAATTCTCAGTTTGAAAATATAATGCTATTTTAGGATTTTGAGAATATTTTTCACAGAAACATTATATAACAAATTAAAATATTCCAGGATCTGACTTAGAGTATTTGAAAAATCACCCAGTGCATACTGGGAAATATAATGAAGACATATTAGACGTGTCAACTCCAGACTCATACTACCACATAACTGATTACAAATTCTCCAGTGTTCCTAGGTAATACCCAAAATGGAAGCAGAGAATGACAAGCCACACTTTATTGATTTTCTATCACTTTTCAGAATGTGTTAAGTATTGCAATGAGAAACCATTTAATGGGATTTCATCTAGCAAGTACCTTATTTCCTTTCAAGGACATAATGCAAAATTCACTACCAGCTATTATAAGAGCTATTAACAAGGTCAACGTTTTCCATGAACCTAAGTTTTTAAATGACCAAAGACAAAGGTTATGGTCTTGCAGTGGAAACTTCAATAAAATAGAAGTACGTGAAAAGTAGTTAGAGAATCTCTTTTTCTGTTGTTGTTTTATTTTGAAAGATTTGAAGCTTACAAGTTCAACACAGTATAATGAATTCCTAATATACTTTTGACCAACCGTTAGCATCTCACCATACCCTGACTTCTTGTCTCTCTTCCTTCTCCCTCCCATCTCGCTCTATATATACATATATACACACACACATATGTACTTATACACACACACACACATACACACACACAGTGAGATAGATGAGAGTGAGATCCTTCCATTATTCCAAACCATGCTAAAGTAGGTTATAGGCACTGTAACATTTTATTCCAAAATACTTAAGCATAAACCCTCAAGAACAATGACATCCCCTTTTACAACCATAATATCATTATCATACCTAAGAAAGTCCACATTAATGCAGTATCATACAACAAAAAAATCCATATTGTAGTTTTCCTATTGTTTCAAAAATGTACCTTACATTTCATTTTTCCCCTCTTGGATCCAATCACTATTTACACTTTGGATTTGGCTATTACATCGCCTTTGTCTCCTTGAACTAGAACAATCCCCCTTCCTGCCTCTGTTCTCCATGTCACTAAATCCTTTTAAGAGTTCAGGTCCGTTGTTCTGCAGAAGAGTTCACATTACTGATTTATCTTGTGTTGAGATTCAGCTCAAAATTTTCTAGGGAGAACACCACACTGGTGATATTGTGTGCCACTGTATCACATCAGAAGGCACATAAGCTATCCCATCATGGGTGATGGAAAGCTTGATTAATTAAGGTTTCTGTCATAAAATCAAATTTACCCTTCATAATCATGGAGTAATTTATGGAAGGAGTGAATTGATTATCTATGTTTGAATCAAACTGGGATGTACAAATTGTAATTTTCTAATTTTGTCACCCCTTCTATTTTTATTAGCTGGCATTCTCCTATAAAAAAGAGATTTCTACCTTCTCTTTTTCTCATTCTGTCTTTCTTGTTATAATTTATGTTTTTCTTCAGAATCACGATGTTTCTTTTTTATGTGTTCAATATGGTATAATCCATTACCATCATTATTCTTTTTGAGCTTAATTATGACAAACGTGTTGCTTCAAGAGGCTCCTATATCCTTTTGACATGTCTCTATCTTGGAGTATTTTCATGCTCTCTGTCAAAACAAGATGTTCCAGGGCTGGCCCAGTGGTGCATTGGTTAAGAGCTGGCTTGGGACGCCAGAGACCCCAGTTCTGATTCCACATGAGGGCCAGTGACACTGCCCTCTACAGCTAAGATGGTGAACAACAGCTCCATCTGGAGCTGGGCTGCTGTGAGTCCCCAGGACGGCATAGCTGCAGCCCCTGCTGCACTGGGCTGCCATAGGCTACAGTGAGTGTCGGCAGCAAGTATGAGTGGCCAGAAGCCAGTGTGAGCAGCCCGGCAGCTGGAGTGAGTTGCCAATAGCCGCTGTGAGCGGCCATCCAGAGGCCGGCGGCCAATCTGCCTCATTTAGGAAGAGCGCAATGACTATATACCAACATGGGCCAATGAAGCAACATCCTCTACAACTAGACTGAAGAACTAAAGGACAGAAACTTGTCTGTTCCCCTCCCCCGGTTCCCCATCGCTGTTTCCTTCACCCAATTCCCCAATAAAAGCTTTAAAAAAAAAAAAACAACGACAAGATGTTCCAGGCTCAATTTGTACTCTCCTTTGCCCAGATACGAAATAAGTCATTTTCCCAGTGATTCCAAATTCCTTTTAGTAGGGAATGGTATGTCAGATGCATTGCCTTTTTTTTTTTTCCCCACGAAGATGGCGCTGAAAGCAAAGAAGGAAGCCCGTGCCCCTCCCAAAACCGAACCCAAAGCAAAAGCTTTGAAGACAGTCCTGAAAGGCATCCACAACCACAAAAAAAAAAGATCCGCACGTCACCCACCTTCCTAAGGCCCGTGACACTGTGTCTGGGAGGCAGCCTAAATATCCTGGGAAAAGCACCCCCAGGAGAAACAAGCTTGACCACGGTGCCATCATCAAGTTCCCCTAACTACCGAGTCAGCCATGAAAAAGAGAAGAGACAGCAACACACTTGTGCTCGCTGTGGATGTCAAGGCCAACAAGCACCAGACCAAACAGGCTGGGAAGAAGCTCTGTGTCCTTGACGTGGCCAAGGTCAACACCCTGGTCAGGCCTGACGGAGAGAAGAAGGCATATGTTCGACTGGCTCGCAACTATGATGCTTTGGATGTTGCCGACAAAATTGGGATCATCTAAACTGAGTCCAGCTGGCGAATTCTAAGTACAAAAATTTTTCACTGTAAAAAAAAAAAAAAACAAGATGTATCACTAGATTGAACTAGTAATTGTTCATCGCAACTGAGTTGTCACTGCTTATAGACACCTTCAGGAACAGAACTGGAACACAGAGAGTTGAATTACACAAGTATGTACAAGTACATATTGTTGAATTACATATATGTATTGAATTATACATATATTTGTTGAAATATATAGGATCATATATGTGAGTATTATATATAAGTATATATATGAATATAGATATATTTTTTCAATGTAGTGCTCTTCTTATCTTTTACATTTCATATTTGCATCTCCTTTCACCCACAGTAAAAGTCCAACAATATCATACACATTTGCTTTATCCTACAATACATACAGAATAGTTTAAGAAATACAGTGCTAATAACACTACTAATAACAAATATACTAAGTAAAATTTAATAGTCTTTATATTTGTTGGGAGGTTTTAGATGTGTCCTTAAAGCATAGAGCAAGTGTACTGTATTCAGTAGTTATTTGAATTAATTATTTACTCTGGTTTCATTATCATTTTCAGTACATTTCTTTTTTTGTGTGTATTTCTGAAATTTTTTATTGTTTTTTAATTAATTTTATTTTTTAATATGTGAAACATGTTTATGGTTCATAATATAAAACTATGTAAATAGGCATACTCAGAGAAACTTCAGTTCTCTCCCTATACCTTCTACATTCTAGCCCAATACCATCCATCCTAACATGTAACGTTTTTCTTTAGTTTCTGGTTTAACATTGTTGCTTTGCTCTATGCAAACATCAGCAAATATGTATATGTTAATTCTTCTTTTTTGTAAAAAAGCTAGCATGTTATTTATACTCTTTGAACCTTGCTTTTTTGACTTATATCCTGGAGATCGCTTTATCAGTGTATCAGTGCATCCTCATTCCTTATTACTGGTGCATCCCACTCAATTTTAGGAATGTAATTCCAAATGGAAGGGTATTTATTTAAGTTGTAGTCAATAGTGTAATGTTACAAATAATACCACAGTCCATAATGCTTTGCATATGTTTAATATTTGTAGAGATGACCATCAGGTAAATTTTTAGAGATGGAATTGTTTGGCAGAGAGTGTGCATATACAAAAGATTCACAAAGATAGAATAGTTTTAGTCATTCAGTTTTCCTCATCAATATCTTCCATTAATATGATACATTTGTGACAATTACTGAAGGGATACTGACACATGATTATTAACTCAATTCCATACTTCATTTAGATTTCCTTAGTTTTAGTTTTAACTTCATGTCCTTTTTCTACTCTAGGATTCCATCAAGAAACTATATTTAACTGTCATGTTCCTCTTGGTTATTGACAGACCTTCCTTCTTTTTAAATTTTATTTTATTTTAATTTTACTTTCAGTCCTCAGACTGTCTTTGTTTTCCTAAAATTTTCTGTTATTGAGATTTGCCAGATGCTTTTTTTTTTTTTTCACAATTAGACTGGGGTTTTAGAGAGAAGACCAGAGAAATAAATTCCATTCTCATATCACACCACACCATTCAAAGCATACAGTATCACTATGATTTATCACTGTTGATGGTAACCTTGATCACTAAAGGAGTGATTTCTCCACTGAAAGGGCACTCTCCCCCATATTCTCTTTACATATCATTCTCATTGGAAGGAAGTTACTACATGTAGCCCACTTAGGTGAGTTATGTTTCACCTCTATGAGGGTGAAGTATCTACATAAATTGGCTCAAGTATTTTTATTTTTTACTTTGGGTTATAGTCCAATAACATTTGATCCATTTTGTTGTTCAAACTGTTCCACCTATGACTATTGGGAGCTCTTTCCTTTGGCTCCTGTGTCCCTTTAACAACACTCTTATCGTAGTGTTTTTCTGAACACTTCCTTACTCCCTGGCTCTACAAAATGCACCAGGCTCATCTTGTATATTTCTGGCTCCAGCTCTAGAATTCACCATTTCTCCAAAGTGCCCTGGTTCCTTTTTATTGAAAATGATACTAGAAACCAAAATCTGGGTGATAGGTGTGTTTACTGCTACAAACTGTCATTTTTTCTAGGCTCTCTCAGTCGAGAGAGCAAGGAAATATAGGTGTGTATACTACCCCATTTTTATATACATACCTATAAATATTTCTATATGTACCCATCTATGTCTATATTAAGCTAAGCATGAGTTCATATACATATCTTCAGCTCTAATCCATTACTCTATGGATCATTCTAACCACTGCCCTTGCTTATCTGTGCCCTCCCATGCCCTCAGTGATAAACCTGGCTCTGATCCATTTATTTTATTTTTCAATTAGTGTATACGCATAGTGGTATAATTATTATTGACTCACATCCCTATGAGATAAAACTTTATCAACTTGAGTACCATGCTTATATACAGCTCTTTTGGTCTTTAGGCTAACAGCTTCATTCATCTCCAAATTACTCAAATCAGCACCCTTTTCCCCCGCCCCTCTCAGTCATGTTGTTTCATGGATTTGTAATACAATGAGATTCTAACATCATATTCTGCTTTCCATTCTGGGATCCCATGACCTCCTAAATCAATTATTTTTAATTTGCATACATTAAGCTTCACTCTTTGTGCGGTGAAGTTCTATGTATTTTGACAACTGTATCATAGCAGTATACACCATTATAGTATCATACAGAATAGTTTCATCACTCTAAAAAAATTCCCTGTGCTTCATCAATTCAACCCTGCTTCTTCATACTATCCCAGTCAAATGACACCATGGATCTTTTCAGTGTATTTACAGTTATGCCTATTCCAGAATGTCATAAATTAAATCAGACAATATTTAGTCTTTTTAGACTGCTTTTTTCACTTAACAATATGCATTTTAAATCCCTCCATTTCTTCTTATGGTTTAATAGCTCATTCATTTTTATTCCTGAATAACAGTCCATTGTATGGATGTACCACAGTTTGTCTACCCATTCACCTATAAAGGACACCTTGGCTGCTTCCAATTTTTGGCAGTCATGAATAAAGTTGCTGTTAACATTTTTATGCAGTTTTATGTGGAATATGGACATAGTTTCAAATCAATTAGACAAATACCTAGGCATGCAATTCTGTATTTCTAATGCTCTAAATTGTCTTCCGATAGGGCTGTATCATTTTGCATTCTCACCAACAATAAATGAGACGTAGATTTGCTTCAAATCCTCACCAGCAATCAGTATTGTCAGTTGTTCAGATTTGAGCCATTTGAATAGGTATGAAATGATATCTCACTATGTGTTGTTTTACATTACCATTTTGTTTTTTTTTGTTTGTTTGTTTTTAGCTAAGCCATCCTGCCACCTGTTGACAGTTTTAGCAGCAGCTCAGCTCAGGCTGGGCATCGAACTGTTGTTGCTGAGAGCTCAGCTCACACTCTTGAACGAGCTCTTAACCAACTGAGCCACTCGGCTGACCCTCACTATGTGTTGTTTTAATTTGCATCTTCCTAATAACAAATGATGTTGAACATCTTTTTATATGATTATTTCTCATTTTATTGGTGAGGTGTCTATTCATATCTTTTGCCCATTTTTAACTGCATTTTCCTATATTTGAGTTTTTAATTTTGCATATATTAGATACAAATTCTCTATCAGATATGTGATTTCCAACTGGTAGCTCGTCTTTTCTTTCTCTCAGTAGTAACATTTTTACAAAGCAGAAATTTTTAATTTTAATGAAGCCCAATATATATATATCATATAGTTTCAAATATATATGGTGGTTTTGGTGTTTTACCTAAAAGCTCATCATCAAATACATAGTCATGTAGATTTTTTTTCCTATATTTTCTTATAAAAATTGTATAGAATTGTATTTTCCATTTAGTCTATGATCCATTTTGAATTCATTTTTATAAAAAGCATAAGTTGTGTATCTAAGTACACTTTTTGCATATGGATACATAATTTTTATTGTTGAAAAGACAGTCTTTTCAAAACAAAAAACAAAAAATAAAAAAAGAAAAGACAGTCTTTTCTCCATTAAATTGCTTCCATGCATTTGTCAACAATTAGTTGACTGTATTTATGTGGGTATAATTCTGGGCTCTCTCTTCTCTTCCATTGATCTATATGTCTAGTCTTGCCAATATCATCACACCATTTCTATTACTATAGTTTTATTTTAAATCTTAAAACCAGGTAGTATGAGTCCTCCAACTTTCTTCTTCAGTATTGTATTGACCGTTCTAGGTCTCTTACCTTTCCACATACATTTTATAATCAGTTTGTTGAGATCTACAAAATAGTTTATTGGGATTTTGATACGGATTGTGCTGAATTGCTATAAAGATGGGGATAATTGATAACAATATTGAGCCTTCCAATACATGAACATATATCTCCATTTATTTATTTTTTTAGTTTTAATCAATTCTTATAATTTTTGAAATATAGATCCTATACATAGATTTATATTTAAGTGGGGGTGTTTGGTACTATTACAATTTTTTTAAATTTCAAATTCCAATTTTTCATTGTTGGCATATAGAAAAGCAACTGATTTTATATATTTACTTGGTGTCCTGTAGCTATACTTGCAAGTTCATGATTTTTTTTATATATTTCAGATTTTTGTACATATATATTCTGTCATCTGCCAATAGAGTTTATTTCTTCTTTCCAATATGCATATATTTTATCCCTTTCCTTCTCTTATTGTACTAACTAGGACTTCCAGGACAATGTTGAATAGGAGCAGTGACAGAGGGCATCCTTGTCTTGTTCTCAATCTTAGGAGGAAAGCATCCACTCTCCAAACCATTCATCATGGTTTATTATCTTCTAATATGTTGTTAGATGTGTTCATTAATATTTTATTGAGAATTATTGCATTGATATTCACCTAATTTTTGTGTGTATTCTTTGTCAATTCAGGAACAGTGTTATACTTGCCTCATAAAAATAATTTGGAAGTTTTCTGACTTTTTTCTATTTACTGGAATAATTTAAGTAGAATTGAGATCTATTTTTTGAAGGTTTCTTCAATTCTCTCATGAAACCATGTGAATAAGAAGCTTGTTGTGAGATAATTCTTTATTACTTTCTTTATTCCATAGAAGTTTGGTCTGTTTAAACTTTCAACCACAATTGACAGTTGGAAGACTGTATTTTCCTAGTAAATTGTACCATTTATATAGAATCTGAAATATATTTTGAAAGAGGTGTTTGAGATTTCCTCTTTTCACTGATGTTTACCCTCATACTTTATTTTGCATATTTATGTCCCTCTCTTTACTTTTAATTAAGCTAATTATGACTTTCTCTATATTGTTGAATTTTTCTTGAAGAGCCAGCATTTTGATTTATTTATTATGTGCTTTGTTTTCTATCTCATTATTCTTCTATATTTATCTGTTCTTAAACATTCATTTTCTAGCTCTTTGAGCTAGGAATATATCTTATGTGTGTCATTCTTTCAGTTTTGTTTTAATACAAGAAGTTATGTCTAAGAATTTTCCTCTGATCACTGCTTTAAGTCGTACCCAATAGATACTAATATATAAAGTTTTATTTTTCTGTTCATAAATTCTGAAAATTCAGTTTTATCTTCCTTTTATCTATGTTTAATAGAGAGTTTTTAAATTTGCAATGTTAAGAGACTTTTTTATTTTATTAATTTCTGGTTTATTATAGTGTGATATGAAAATGCTATTTATACTTTTTCTGTTATATAGAATTTATTGTGGTAAAGTTTTGTGAATGTTCCATGTGGCCTTAATAAGCTTGATGCACATCTATAAGATCTACCTTATTCAGGATGCTATTTTGACCGCCTGTGTATTTACTCATTTTTATCTATTTAAACTGTATTAGGCTAAGAATGTTAATTTAAAATCTACATACTATTGCTTTATGCCTGTCTGGTTTTTCTCTATGTTATGAAGCTTATGCTGTCTGTTTGGTGCAAACATATCCATACTTTCTTTTAAATCATCAATGTGAATTTTAGCCTTTGCTTTATAAATGTCCTTCTTTCTCTCATTTGTTACTTTTGGCCTATTTTCTGTTTCATCTGATACCAGTATTACAGACCCTGCTTGCTTATTGTTTGCATTTACCTGCTGTACCCTTGCCCATCACTTAATTTTTAGCCATCCTATATCATTTTATTTTAGAGTTTAAATGTGTTTTGTGAGCTAATCTGAACATACTTCCCTTTTAATAAGTGAGTTAAGTCTGTTTATATTTGTTGATATAATTGATATTTGAGGCCTATTTTATGCTATATTAACTGTGTGCACTTCATTATATTTACTATTTTTAACTGGTGTTTTTTCTTTGTTTTATTATATTCCTTTCATATTTAGTAAAGTTTGTATTATTGCCCTAGGAATCCTTATATTAGTACATATATTTGTACATAATGTCTTAAGTCCTCTCTTTTCTTATTAGGCACCTAATGCCAGGGTTCACTAGCTTTAGATAATATCCCTTTACATCTATTTATAACCTACGTAGCAACTAATGAGCATATTCTACATTTTTTCTTTCTCCTTTTTATTTACCTCCAAATTTCCAATTGTGTTTTTCTATTTATTACAACTATGACATTGACACACTGGCCTTCAATACTTTTTCTCAACTTAGTTTTATTCTTAGATGTCCACTTAAATAAACTAAATGATTACCATCAGTCCTTTTGCTCGAGTTCCCCAGCCATGTCTTGGTTAAATGAAGCTCTTATCACTAGAGGAGTCCTTAAAATGGGCTCATGATTATAGCACTCCCTGATTATTTACATGGTTACAGCATTTTATATAGCCTTCATACACTAAGGACACCCAAGACTAGAGATAATCATTGATTAAAACATTTTTCCTTTAATTTCTTAAAAATGTACCACTATCAAGAGCCGCAAC
This sequence comes from Aselliscus stoliczkanus, assembly GCA_033961575.1. Lineage (NCBI taxonomy): Eukaryota > Metazoa > Chordata > Mammalia > Chiroptera > Hipposideridae > Aselliscus > Aselliscus stoliczkanus. The sequence continues at coordinate 37,436,252 of CM066740.1, read as the reverse complement.
AGGTCTGATATTTTCACCTACTAAGAAACTAACAAGATATAGATGCTTGGAGAAGACATGAGACTCCTGGACCAGAGACAAAGGATTTTATTATTCGTGGAACAACAAGAAGAGTGAGCACCAACATACTTGCATCACTTCCTCTTGTCCTAAGTCCTCCAGGAATGATGCAATGGGCCCAAATAAATGAATACAAAGTGTCTTGTATTATAGAAGAGAAGCCCTGAGCTGAGGGAACCTGTATCTTTTACAATAGATGGTAAACATGTCTGTCCTTTGCTCTAGAGGGAAATACTATCTCTGTCTTCTAAGGATGTTCACTACACAAACATCCTGGAAAACACAGTCTAGAACAAAAGAGATTCAGCCCCTCTGCTTTCAAGACATACAGATACACAAAAGATCCATAGAGAATTGTCTTACAATATTACCTTGATTTGTTATACATACTTCCAACCAAATTTTGATGGTATGCAGAATCTGCAGATATTTCACTAATGTCATGTTTCTTATTTAGTCATGAATATAAGGCTATGATTCTGCAGAATGGGTTAAATAAGACCATTTTGGAAAAAGCTCACATAAATGACAATCTCCTTCTTTTTCTAACAGTTAAGAATTTTTCTTCTCTCTTGACCTCATAAGATTTGCGCTCATGTATGTCATGACAGACAGTAGGCATATCATAAAAGTTGAAAGGGTTAGTTAGCTAGAGTCTGCATCTTAGCTGCCTCTTATAATATAAACACTCAATGGATGACCAGGATATATCTGAACAATTAATTCATAAAATTTGGGTATGAGATCCAGATAGCAGAACAGTTTAAAGCTTGCCAGGTGACTCCAAAGAGCAGCCACAGTTGAGACTAAGCCCTGGTGTCAACTCATATATAAAAATCTAACTACCCTAGGAATACAACCTGAGAGTCACAGGACTTAATATTTATTTTAGATGATTTTGTTTTGTTTTGTTTTGTTTTTTAATATTGCCCTTTCTTCTCCTCCATAAATTAGACATTAATACTTGTCTCCAAATGTGTACAAGAACTAGAAAACAGAAAAATAATAATTTTCTTTTTTTTTTTTAGCTGAGCCATTCTGCCACCTGTTGGCAGTTCAGTGTCAGCTCAGCTCAGGCTGGGAATCGAACCAGCGACCTGTAGCTCAAAGCTTGCACTCTTGAGCAAGCTCTTAACCAAACTGAGCCACTCGGCAGGCCCTAATAATTTTCTTATTTAATACACTTTCAGATATTACAGGCAAATTCTTTAGAGGTTTAGCAACAGAGATAACAGTATTTAAATGTTCAAATCAAAGTTGTCACGTTGGTAGGGAAAAAAAATATTTTAAACATTCAACATAAATATGATTTGCACTGGAAGTCAGCTATTGCAAAGCACTTAAAATTATTTCAGACAGCTAGTCTATCAGATCACTTGGATGGGTAGACATTCCCGGCCCTATAATTTGGGGAGAAAGTGGGTACGACAGGATATAGAATACTCACTCTGTAGCTTTTAGCCTTAGATAAAGAGTTACATTGTTTGATCTTTTAAAAAACAGTTTTCTAAAGTGTATCTTACCCGATACTGTTCAACTTACTTTGGCAGAGAAACATGCAACTAAAATCGCTCCCCTCTCACTAATACTATATATTCAGCATTTTCTTGATAAGCATACTCTTGGATGAAACCTTCAGACATCCACTGAATTACTCTAAGAATAAAATATTTAGTCTCCTTAGGGCCCTCAAACACAGCCTTGACTTATCGACTCCAAAAATGCTGACTCTCCACAGTTCATGCCAGTAGGCTTCCCATATGGCCTTACCCTTTAATGATAAGTAAAGCACTTAGCTACCCCTGGAAGGCTGTTATAAACTGCCCTGAGATCTATAAAATGTCTGTTAGGAAGCATAAGTAAAAATGCTGCAAAATCCATTGAAGAAGTATGTCCAGAGAATCAAATTTCAGTGTAAGGGAATTGACAAAGACTTAGAATCCTTGCAAACAAAATAAAATGCATGAGTCCCATGTGAGGACTAGCTATATTTAAAAACTGTACCAAGGTTACTAAATGTACATGGTAACAGGAATAAAAGTTTTCTTGAATTGTATTTATATGCCATCTTTCCCAAAGAATTCAAAACATTTTGAAGATCAGCAAACTGTAAAAATGGAAATGGCACCATGTTACTAACCTCATGTTTTGGAGAGAAAAAAAAAAAATCATTGGACATTGATTGATGATCTTAATGGACTGCTACCAAAGCCAGTCAAGCATTTTTTATACATTGATGCCAGGTGATGTGGCAAAGGCAGCTAAGTAAATATATGATAAAAATAAGGACTATATACAGTATATGTTTGTCAGCAAAAATTGGCTATTAATAGTTCCTTACCATCAAATACACAGGAAAATCTTAGATAACAAGTTAATATTTGAGAATTTTTAGTTAAATACCCTTCCTCTATGTCTTTTAATTTGTCCTTGAATTAAGAGACCATCATAAAGCTGCTCATAGAAATGCTGTTACAGAAGAATACTTTGCTTTCTATCATTTTCCTGGCAATGCAAATATTGCTGAGGACTGTATCTCCATCATACAGTATTCATAGCCTTTAAAATACTCTATAGAACCAATCTGTTTGCTAATGGACTACACTGGTTTCATTTTAAAGACAATTGTCAACGTTATTTTTTCTTCTGCATCAGCTCCAAAGGGTACAGAGCCTATGACAATCTTTACCACATGCAATTACCTTCCTTCTGGAGTCATGGTATGGTTACTACGCTTTTTCTCATTTGTCTTGGTCTGCTATAGTCACCATTTTGGGTATTTTGAGGATAATACAAAATCGATGTAAAACTTGGAAAAGCCACATATGTATAAAATCATATTACAAGGATATTATGTTAGCATTGGTTATACTGTATTCTAAAAGTTAGTATACATTTTACTTTTGTAGATGCAAGTTTATTTTTATAGAGGTTTCTTAAAAAGTTATTGTTTAAATTGTTGTCCATTCCATTACTTGTCTCCCCTCTTGGTTTCCATTTACACACGTATTGAATCACCTTTGCTTCAATTTCAACCCAACTATTTTGTCTATGATCCCTTTTAACTATTCAGTTCTATTTTCTTTTCCTTGTTTTTTTTTTTTTACTCTTTACGTTATTTTTTTAATATTATCTATTTTTTTCTTGAACTTATTCTGATTTAGTCTTCATTGCTATGACAGTCCAAATTTTGCTTTTTCTTTTTTTTGTGGTTAATTAGCTCACCTCTCTTATCCTTTCTATACAACTTATAATCTCTTCCCTGACCTCGGACAACTCTACTTTCTACTTTGTGCTCTTATTTTATAGAGATGGTTAGGAGTTGGGTTTTTTGTTTTGTTTTGTTTTCAATACACTTAGAAATATTTAGTCAAAACTTTATTTTGCTCCTTGGAAATTTACTTTTCTAGTTAAAGTTTCCTTTCTTTTTTTTATAAAATATATCTGCATGGGTTTATTTTTTCTATTCTTTTTTAATTTTTCTTTTAGGATATTTTCACTCTGCTTCTCTGTTTTCTTTAGATAACAAATCTTTAAATAAGAAGAGCTGAGTTTTTCTCAGATCACTTACTGGTAGAAACTTTGTATAAGGAAAACATCAGAGCTTTGTTCTATGCCAGTAGGTATTTTTTTTTTTTTTTATGACAGAGGTTGTGACAGAGTTTTAATCTGTTTCATGCATAGACAAAAAGAGATTGTCTTTTAGAAGTTATTTATAATGCAGAATCTCACTCATTCACTTTGCATCACCAAAATAATACTTCCAATATTTCTTTTGCTCTTTATTCGGTCAAACATCCCTGTTTCTGAGCAAAATAATTGGATCCAAAGATGATACCAGCACCATCATGATTACCCCATTACAGTAGTGACACATTAGAGATTTAGGGTGCTTCTCATATTAGGCCCATTGGCCTGGAGAAGTGTATATTTTCTAAGATACTCAGAGTGTCTCTTTTTCACTTTATCTCATACTCTTGCATAATCTCTAAGAAATTTGGTAGCTCTTTCACCTATTCAGGGTTTCAGGTTTTCCACAGTGTCATTGAAGATGGAATTTAAATTTTTGTTTTTATACATTTGTTAATTATAGAAAATTATTTGAGAAGGGAAAGGGGAAATATCTTAAGAGTTTAAGTCAGAACAGAAATTTCAAATTTTATAGTAGTCAAAACCATTAATATTTTTCTTTATAATTTCTGATATTTTTGTCATCCTTAAAAAGCTCTTCCATATTACCAAGGTAATATATGTATTTCTACATATTTTGAGATATTTTATTGTACATTTATCCTTTTATCTGTTTCCTTCTTTATCTAGTATATAGTAAAAACATGATGTTCTTCCTAAATAGTATGTTAATTATTTCAGTTTCACTTAGCAAAAATATTCACATTTGCCACACTTATTTAAAATAACAATTTTATCTTATAATAAATAAATAAAATATTTAATATGTTGGTGCCCTTTCTATCTTTCCATTGATCAATATGTTGATTTCTGTAGAAGTTGTATTTATATTTTGTCACCAGTTATTTTATTCTGTATTTTTAAATCCTTCTAAAGCATTTATTATTATAAACATTAAAAAATAAATTTCTTAAAGAAAATACCTTCAAGATTTTGTTTAGAATTTTATGAACTATATAAGTATAAATAAGGATAAATAATGTCCATTCAACACTGAGTCATCTCCTGTAAGATCAAATATATTCTTGTTTACTTGTTTACTTATCTGTCTGATCATCACCCACAATTATCACCAGAATGTAAGTTCCTTGAGGGCAGGAACAAATGCCTCTAGGGGCTTTCACATTGCCCTATTTATAAAAAAACAGAGGGGGAGGAATAGAGAAAATAGAGATGCAATTATCAGGGAATAGGAGAAGGGATTTTCTCCGACGTAAAAGTAACATGAATCTTTCAATTGAAAACTACTAACCTAGTAAGTAGTAAACAGAATAAACGGGGGGAAAAAACTCAACTAGACTCTTCATCGTGAATACAAGAGCATTTGGGAAAAGAAGATAGCAAAAGCTTCTGGAGAAGGGAAAAGGGACAAAGATGATTTGCAAAAGACTAAAACTGAGAATACCAACAACTTTCTTTTCAAATTTATTGAACACTGTAATATGGTGACACACTATCATTAGACCTCTGAGGAAAAATTGTTTTTTATCATATAATTATATATTCTATATTTAGCTAAACTATCAATCAAGTATAAAGAAAAATAAAAAGATAATTTCAGACATGAAAAGAGTGAAGTTTACCTCCCAAGTGCTCTTTTGTAAGATGTTACTAAATAATTACTCTAACAAAAGAAAGAAAACAAGGTGAAATAAAAGACATGGGACACCATAAACAATGCAAATGTAGCAGTACACTGAAAAATATTACCAGGATTGCAGTTGTGCAGCATAATCTAGAAAGCAATTAGAGTGACAGATGTAGTTTCCAAGAAGGGTGTCATCAAGAAAAAAATGGAATAAATAGAATCATTCCATCAAATGTAAATTTTTATTATCTACCGATTTGGTAGAATACATGTTAGGATGCCACAAAAGCTACTTCTCTCTTTGTAGCCTAAATAATCAAACCACAAATGAATTGCTTATAATTAATGATCTTTTGATAGTCCCTTCTAAAATAAGACCAGAATATCGTTCTCCCGTGAGCCCATCAAGCCCAGAAAATGACTGAATGGTTTCATATTCTATATCTCTATATATCTACCCTGTTCCCCTACTTCTAATACCATTTTCTCTGGAATCTAGGAGGGGATGGTATATCCCAGTTCCAGTTTTAATGTCAGTCCCATACCATACAGAGCTCAGAAGTCATGCATGCATCAACACTCACATGGAATCTACTAGAGGTAGACAGTCCAGAGCTTGTAATTACTGGGTTATCAGAAAAGTCATGACGCAATTTTCTATGCTTTTTGTTGCAAAAATGCGTCATGACTTTTCCGACAATCCAATAGTTTCCCCGAAGCCTGAGGGAACCAAGCTCCTTTAAACTCTCTGGCCAACCAGTCCCATAGGGCAAACTTTACTCACATCTGATTCCCAGGCAACAGGATAAATGAAGGGACATATAGAATGAGAAAAGGACATACCCTTGTTATCTTTTAAGGAATTTCCTAAAAAACATCAAAAAAAAACCCACTTCTGCTTACACTCATAGATAAAGATTAAATTACATACACCTACACATAATAAAGACTGGGAAATGTAATCTCAATTTCTGTCGATTATGCACCTACTACCTAGACACAGTGGTTTCTGTCATCTTGGAATGGAAGAATCGATATTACAAGACAAACTAGTACTCTTGCCACATTGCCACAGAAGGGATTTGGGTTACATTTCTAGTCCTTTAATTTTTCCAGGAAAAAAAAGTGGATTATGAGAATTAAAAAATAAAGGAAAATATAACAATAAATTTCAAGAATGGATCTTAAAAGTAACTGTTCATCTAGTCAGGTATATTCAACACATGACTACAATCATTCAGATAATAGAAGTAATAAATATTTAACATAATTAGAATAACTTAGACGTTTATAAAATATAATAAACTGTGTTAGGATAAACTTGACACTAGAAGTATTATCATTCAGTCCCTCCCTGATTCCAATAACAAAGACTGTAGAACTCTATAGGACAATGTCTTCATAAGAATTAAAAACATAATATGGATAAATGTAATCTTATTGAGTCTGGAAAATGTGTGCCTACTACTCCATCAAGAAGCTAAGGTATGATGGGGAATTAATGTAGGATTGGAGTAGGAAAGATTGGCAGAGTGGAAGACAAAGATGGTGGTTAATCCTGCATCCACCATCATACCTTTGCATTATTTCTCCCTGGATTATGATGCAGTTAAAAATATGCTAGGAATTTGAGAGGATAGGGCATAATTCCTAGATATCCTTCTTGCAGCAGACAGGTAATTCTATAAGAGCACTACCAAAGCAATTACACTGCCAGCATGGGGTAGCGGGAGACATTTTGCAAATCCATTTGCAGTGGCCTCACTCTCCTCAGGGATGCACAGAGGGCAGAAATGGTTTTTTTCCTCTTAGTTTCAAGGTTATCTATATGATGATGAGTAAGAACTGAGCCTTCCCAAGCTTAGTTATTATCCCATTATACAATTGGAAAAATGTGGACAGCAGGAATATTAAAAAATCCTATCTGCATTTACAATCTAATTTCCTATGAATAATCTTCCAGATTTGGCTGAAAAGTCAACACAATGAGCATCACATCTGGTGGATGCAGTACATCAAGTTACCACCTCCCCTAGCATGCGGGCTTTACTGCCAAATGCCAGGGCCTCCTGCAGCAAGAGCAATGGAAAGGACTATGTTCTATTGTTTTATAAACTCATTGTGCAGAAAAACATGACAATTAAGCTGGCTCTCTTCTCATCATCTCTGATAGCACAGGGCAGGTGATTCAAAGATAATGGTACCTTTGAAATGGATTTTTATGTTGATGCAAATATAATAATTTTTAATAGAAAATTACATTATGATACTAGGTCATTTTTTCCACTTGGATAATGGTATTTTTCATCCCTTCCATTCTAATTTGGAAGTCAATGGAGTGTAAATAACTATACAGCATTTACTTATTATCATCAAGTCCACAGAAGCAAAGATGATTAAAGTCAATTTTGTCAATTTTGAGTTAATGTGGTACAACAGCATTTTACTGTTTCTGATACGTGTCAAAGAAAACAATGACAAACACAAACATATCTGTTTTAATTTGCTACTTTTCATGTACTGTACAAAAAATGTATTTAAGACATATCCAATATAATTCACTATATGAACTATAGATATACAATCTGGCCAAATCTAACTGAGGTATATTTTGACATAGTTGATGTCACTTGATTGTATTATAAGGCTCTCTCTCCTTCTATATTATAAAACTGAAGTGTCAATAGTTAAATTTATTATGTCTTCAGTATATATTATGTAAATTAGAAATATACAAATACTATATGCAAGTAATATTTTCAAAGACTATTTAAAGGGGCCTTGCCACAGATTGACTTGAAGGGTAGGAATAGAAAGACATTATTTCTTAACACTTGAAAAATGTGATTGACTGTTGCACATAGGAATAGTATTATCTGCCGCTCTGGACAGTAGAAAGAGAATGGAAGAAAATTACATTCAGGAAGTTTTGCATTATCTCATGAGGCCAGTTCAGAATGCACTCAATATTATCATGGCATACAGCATCTTTTGCTAAAATTGTTTTGACAATTATGTATTACTATCAAAGCTGTTATGAAAGTCTTTCTTTATTAGCCCAGAGACAATTATAATGTTATTTGACCATGGAGGTGATATGAGAAATGCTGACTGAATTTTCCTGACAGAAACAATGCTGATTTATAATTTTTGTATTAATTTCTGGGCTTTAGGAGCCATCTGCTGCGTTTAGTTACTTCTATGAGCTGATTATGGGTTATTGAACTAGCCTAGATTTTAACTCATTCAAGGATGCTTCCTATTTGTAAAATGAACCAAGCAGGATATCTCGCAAACATAGCATTCTACTTAGAGAGCAGAGTATTTTGTTAAGTGAAGCAGTTTTCTCAGACCCAAGATATCAAAAAGAATACAAAAACACTATATGCTCCAACCACAATAAAGATTTTATTGACCATGAATACTAAACCAATAAAATCTGTCAGCACGTCCAATAATTAAGTCTTTAAAAAAGCACAGCTGATGTTCCTCAAGATGAGTTTGGGGCCTCTGGTATGACATTATATGCTTTTTAAATGGAGAAGATAAAATGTGAAAGCAACAGAGCCACTGAAAAATGTCAGAATTCTATCCTCTGTCCCCTAGTATCCTTTCCAGGCTCCAAAAAATAAATGTTCCAAAGGTGCCTGCTATAGATATATATCTCAAATCATAAGCTTGATAATGAAATTAGTTTGATATTTATTAACTGGCATAAAAAGGGGGTTAGATAACTCAGTAGATGTTAGCCTTTTACCTGTGGAGTCTATATTTATATCCTGGCTCAAGTAGAAAATAAAAATAAGTTTGGTGATTGGCTTCTCTTTCCTAAAACAACCTCTTTATGACTCTACCTTTGCTTGGAAAACACCAAAGCCTGAGACAGTATCATGCAAAATCTAATACACAAAACCTTTACACAGAGAAGATGAGAATCGTTATGTTAATAACAACATTAATAATGATGATAAATAATAATAAAGCATAAGGAACAGAACCTAAACATTTTTCTTCCTCTCCCCTTTACCTTCAATGTTATTAAACTCAATTAAGTATACAATTATTAAACTCTGCACTACATTTTTGGGAGAAACTGAGAGGTATATAAAGACAATTATGTGTAACAGGAATAATAGAACTTATCGTAAGAACAGAGCCAAGCTGAAGAGAGTGTTCTGAGAAGTGATGTACTTCTCACTCCCAGAGGCTCACCCAACATGAGGTGGAGTTGCATTCATGGAACTGAAACACTGGGTAGGTGACTGAATTTGCAACCAAGGGAGCCATTCACAGGGTGGGGCAGGGGCCACTGAAATGGACTTCAGGACACAGGAGCCTCTCAGAAATGCAAGAATAACCCATCTGGGACAAACAGAGCCCCGACTGAATATACAAGTATTAGGTCACAAACATGGCTGAGCTCCACAAACAAGAAGGGAACTGTTTAAAAACAGATTCTCAGGTTCTACCTCAGTTCTTTTGAACCAGCAGCATTGAGGATGGGGGCCATGAAATGCATGCTGTGTTAAGGAGAACCACTTCACTAGATACCTAAGGATCCTGCAGCATCTTCTAGAGAAGACATAGGAAAGGCCTTCTAGGCTGACCTAGGAAAGTCCAGTTGAGTTACCTATTCCAGGGATAAGAGTGGTGAGACTTGGGCAATTATACCATCTTTGGGAACTATCACATAGTTTACTTGGACAACATTCAAACATACTATCCCAACTTGTCATCTCACAGCCACTGGCCTGGACTCTACTTGGTCACAACAATATTGCTCCTTGGTCAATTCTAAGAAGTGGGCATTTTGAGGATTAAATGTGGGGTTTCCCTGCTGCCATGTCCTGTCAAAAGCCTCACATGTTGCTAAACTTCAAGTGAATGCCACATGAGAGAACCTGCAGTAAACTAAGTACACCCCATTGAGCAAAACAGAAAGCAAACTTCACCAAAAAGCAGCCCATGAGACATCAAATCCATGAATATGTTTCTCCTTGCTCAATGAACAAGGTCACATTGCATTCAGTTGTACAGGGTAAATGAACAAATAACTCACTTTGAGACACCTTATGTCAATAAAGGACCTTGCATCACTGAGGAGAACTATTATTAAAAGGCTATGGGGCCAGCCGAGTGGCGCGGTGGTTAAGCGCTGGCTTGGGAAGCCAGTGGCCCTGGTTCGGGTCCCACATATGACGGCCAGTGACACTGTCCTCAAAAAAAAAAAAAAAAAAAAAAAAAGGCTACGGATAGTTGATTTGTACCATTTTCCAAGGAAAGAGACTTGTAACAAGAATGTCCTTATCCTGAGAGTTTTAAAGAAAAGTTGAGGAGAGGTATAGAGGGGAGAGTGTTTTGAGGTCTTCAGAGTGGTGGACACAGAACTAATCATTGCTCACTAAGCACCACCCAAAGCGGGAACTCAGCCTTGTCTACATCTTACCCCAGAACTGGTTCACTTGCTATAAGTGGGCACTGGCTTCTACTGAACTAGATCACTTTAGCTGAACTGATGTCATGGTCAGGGCTTTATCTATGGCCCAGTACTGCTCAAAGTATTAAACAAAAAAATTGGATTAAGGATGTATGCCCAATTTCAGGTAATACAAAATGAAGAGATGACAAAGATACTGGCTCAGTTTCAGAATTCAAAAAGATCTGAATAGCTTGGATGTTGAGCCAAATATAATAAGATAAATGTAAGACCCTGCTAAAAATAATAATAATAATAATAATAATAATAATGATGTTGATGCTATCACAGTATACCATAGAGGTGTGAATTAGTAGCAGAACCTAAATGATAAAAAGGAAAATTTACATCAGCAATATGTCAACCCTAAGTCAAGAGTTTGATGTGAGCAATCCAAAAACCTAATGTGATCTCAAGACTAAAAGTGTAGTATTTCCTCCCTAGTTAATGACAGAAGACAATTTTTGCAGCGTTAGCCATAATCAGTAGCAACATAGCTGAGCAGCCTCAGCCTCAGCATGGAAGTCAGTTGGCAATGGAAGCGAGAGTAATGTCTCTAGCAAACATGTATGGCATGGCTGTCACATTTGATATCAGAGGAATTAAGAAATACTACAACTAAGAGATGGACCAGGACACAGGTCGGTGTTAAACGTATATGGAAACCGAGAAGACTATGAGGAAATGAAACCCTTCTCTGAAGACTCACAGAATTGTTTGGGAAAAACATAAAGGAATGCGGAAATGCAGTCCACGTATATTGTGGCCCTGTGAGGTGCTGGGGCGATAATCAGGCTGGCTCACAATATACTAGAAAAAGACAGTGTTTCATCTCAAGTCAGGTCAAAGAATTACATTTTAATAGAAGTTTTGTTTGTTTGTTTTCTGGTGTTTTTTTGTTTGTTTGTTTGTTTTTTGAGGGCAGTGTCACTTGCCCTCATATGTGGGACCCGAACCGGGACCGCTGGCTTCCCAAGCCAGCGCTTAACCACCGTGCCACTTGGCCGGCCCTAGAAGTTTTTATAGGTTGCTGTTTCATGTTACAATATCTTCCCCACACCCTCTGCAGTTCAGCTCCCTGCCATCATTTTAATAACACACACCCTGTACGAAGCAGTGTGGTTATTATGAAGCAAGAGGAGAACATAGCATGAGCCTGACAACAGAGTGTCTTACCCAGTGTGAATATGAGTTCTGTGCATCTTGCAGAGATATCAAGGACCCTGGTATGTAATGGCAAATTGGAAGTTGAAAACCCCCACCCGATGAAGGTGAACCTGGCACCTCTTGATACCAGAGCCACATTTAAAGAGCCGTGAAACCTTTCCAAACATCTTCCATGAAAAGAAAGGTCTATAGCATAAAATGCAATGAGAAAAGAAGCCTATGGGAAAAAAAAAAAAAAAAAAACATGGAGAGGTAGCGCATGTTCGAGAAATGAAAGATACAGTTGGCCAAGCTACTTTAGTATCCTAAATAGACTGCCAAGTATACATATTCTGCTTCCTCCTTTCACCTGATTCCTATGTACACATTAGGACTCGGGTTAGCCATCACTTTCCAAGAAAAGACTTCTGGGACTGCCTAACTAGGCACTTGCAGCCTGCTCATCACTGTCTGATGTCTCTATCACCTTGCTCCCCAGGGCTCCCTGTGCCCCTTAGGGCCTAGTATTTATCCCTCTGCATCAGTTGTTTGATATATGTCTCTGTCTTCAAACAATCTGTAGGTTATCTGAGCAGAGGGACTGTGGCTGTGCTTTGGTAATTACTTGCAGCACTTGATGCATAGGCAGGGCCAAGGAAGTATTTCACAAATGAATCAAGAAATTGATTTTTTTTTTCTTTTCACAATGTAGGTCACATACACATAGCCTTTATAAAGGAAGTAAACTTCAAAATGGCACATTTCTCTTAATTTGTAGGAGTACTTGGGAAAGAAATTGCAATATGATACATATCTTTCTTAGCTTCCATTCAGTTAGGTTACTTACTAATTTCTCCACAATTTGTTATTTTTGAAGAGTTAGCTGCTGCCTCTGAACAAATACATTGATTATATCTGTATAAATTTAACCCCCACACCTCTTATTTGTTTAAAAAGAAAAAATATATTTTTGGCAAGAAAGTAAAGGCAAGTGATTCCTTATTCATGGTCAGTTACCAATCACAATTAGCAGATCAATGATCATACAAAACTATCAACAAAATATTTTATTCAATGCTTGTATCAAATTGTAGTGCATTTTGTCTTCTATACCTCTGTAATATCGCCCTTCTAAAATTGGCTTGCCCTTCTTAGATATAATGCTTTACTGGAAAATTCAGGGGGGAAAAAAGGAAGATATTAACATTTAAGTTCCGAGGAAAAGCGTCTTTACTCTAATTATCACTTCTCTACTCAGAAGCAGCCCTGAGTAATACATTCATTACAAACCAGCGGCACTAGGTATCTTTTAGTCACTTTATAATACTGACAGAATTATTAGTCAAAATTAGACTTCTCATTTTCATATCAGGGGAGACATCAACATTCGTTTCTATATTAAACATAACAGTTATTCATACAATCTGGAACTGTAGAAAGCTTTTTAAATGGGTTTAAGGTGATGGATGCAGTGTTTTCTGAATATTTACTTAATAGAAATTATGATTATCGACCAAATTATATTTTTGGAAAAGCAATAATTTCTTTACTGCAATGCAATAATACATTTTCTAGTCTACAAAATATATTATGCATAAAAAAGTATTTTACAGTCCTTTTTATAGTTCTACAGAGTACCACATTACTACTTGTCAGCTGGTAACTGCATCATAATTTAACCCACTACAACTATAAAACTGTATCTTGACTTGATGAAACAAAGGACACCACAAGGATCTGTGTTGTACATATATATGCACACACAGCAACACCAGGCATGAAAATAATAACAATTAAATATTTAGCACCTAAAAACTACAGTGTCTATACAATGAGAAGGAAGCAAGACATCTAAAGGGAAACCAAATAGATTCTGCCTTTAACTGTCTATTCCACTTGGTGTAGGTTTTGTGAAGAATTTTTGCCTGTAGACAAAAGCAGTGAATTTAGCGCAGAGAAGTGCTTATATTTTCATCCCCTAATATAGCAAAAGGCTGAAGGAGAGAGGGATACTATCCTAAAAATGCTTTCCTATCTCTGATCATAGTTCATAACAAATGATAAGATATATCTGCTTCTCAGGGGTCACAAGATACTACTTCTCAGGGGTCACAAGAGCCTGGTCCTCAGGCTGCGATTGCCCAGGTCCTACTGATAACCAATCCCCCCTCCACCCCACGCCAGTGCTGAGGGTTCACTGTCTCAATGTATGAGTTGCCCATTTATGGCACTTGGATTGGGAAGCTCTGGCTTAGGAAATTTTGGGATTCATAGATGGAAACAAAGCTATTATAAGCATTACAAAACAAGAAGAATGTCCCCAAGATCTACATTTTATAGAAAATATTTTTGGATTACATGATTATAGAAACAAAGTCTGAATTGCCAGGGGACAGGGAACCTTAGTGGTTACAAGGGAGGGTTTTGCCATGAAAATACCTAGTTCAAAACACAATTCCATTCCTTACTCACCATATAAATATAAGAAAGTTATCTGACTCTTCTGTGCTATGGTTTCTTATTCTTTTTTTTCTTTTTTTAAGATTTTTATTGGGGAATTGGAGGAGAGGAACAGTGTTAGGGAATCGGGGAACAGGAACAGACAAATTGCTGTCCTTTTTGTTCTTCAGTCGCGTTGTGGAGGACATTGCTTCACTGGCCCATGTTGGTATTATCATTGTGCTTCCCGGGTGAGGCAGTTGCTTGCCAGGCCATTGGACGGCATCTCACGGCAGCTCACAAACGCACACACCCTCTATGGGTCAGCCCCACTGCAGCCTATGCTATCGCAGGCGATGCCCACCAGCCCAGCTCCAGGTCTAGCTGTTGTTCACCACATTAGCTGTAGAGGGCAAAGTGTCACTGTGGATTCCCAACCAGGACCCTGCCGCTCAGAGCTGGCGTTCCAAATCAACTCTTAACCAACGTGCCACTCGGCAGGCCCTGGTTTCCTATTCTTTATAGTAGGAGGGATAGTAATAGTACCTATCTCACAGGGTGATTATAAGGACTGAATGACTTAATATTTGGTAAACCCTTAGAGAAGCATTGAATAGATATTCATAATTATAATACATAGGAATATAAGGGAATTAAAAAATATATTTTTTTATTTCAAAACAATAAAAAAATTATGAAAAAGATAGAAGAAAATAGAAGGAAATGTTAGTAATCCTAAATCTATTGAGAATAAGTTGCCATCCTGATGTCTTATTACCCTGAATATTTTAATACATTCTTTAGCGTATTTTTAAACACTTAAAGTTTTAGAATAATTTAGTGTATTTTCTTGAAAATAAGGACATTCTCCTACATAACCATAATATGATCACCAAAATAAGGAAAGTAACAATGATATGCATCTACCATCTAATCCTCACACCATGTTCTAGGGTCAGCATTTTCCTAAAAATGTTCTTTAGAGCAAAAGCATCTAGCTCAGAATCACATATGCATTTGTTTTCATTCTCTTTTAATATGGAAGCGATTCTTGGTCTTTTCCTGACTTCCATAATCATGACACCTTTAAACATTACAGTCCAATTATTTTGTAAAATTTTCCTCAATTTGGCTGTCTCTGACATTTCACACAATTAGATTCAGGCGATGAATCCTCTGCAGGAATATCACAGAAGTTGATACTGTATATTGTGTGCTCATTGCATCCTATAATATGTGTACATTTTGATTTGTCTTATTAGTGATAATGGTAACTTTGATCATTTCATTAGGTGGTGTGTACCAGTCTTCTCTACTAAAAAGTTACTCATTTTTCCCTTTTTAGTTAATAAATACTGGGGAGGGGGTCATCTCTGTGAAACTGTATCAATATTCTATTTCTAATCAAACTTTCAATACATATATTTATATAAACATATTTTATATATATTATGTTGATACATATTTATATATAAATATTTACATATAAATTGTGTGTGTGTGTGTGTGTGTGTGTGTGTAAAAAGGGAAAAAAGGTGTAGAAGGCAAAATTTTCAATACAGAACAGTCTGAGCTTCCTCTCTTCTCTGAATGAGGAGAGGTTAGAGAAAAACTGCTTCAACTAACTCACACATTCCCCTAAGCATAAATCTCAAATAAAAAGATAAACATACAAGCATCACCAACTTAAAATTTGAGAAAATTCAATACCATGGATATAATACATCAAGAATAGAGATATGGAGAACAGATACAGAAGTGCCTACATTCTATTGATATTTCAAAATTGGAAACATGAAGAAAGGAAAAAAACATGATAGAGAATCCCTTAAAACTGATAAAAGACAAGGCACTTATGTTGTGAAGGCGAATGAAAATAGAAGGGAACTTCTTTCTGTTAATAGAGAATATTTATCAGAAACTTAAATTATATCATGTTAGAGACATTTCCAATAAAGTTAAAAACAGACTGGAATTTTACAGCTTTCTGCAGACTTTATCTCCAATTAAGAGATATTTAAGTTTAGCAAGGAAGAGATGCAGAAGAGGCGATTGATGATCTGAGTGTTGGCAAAGGTAGGGGGAAAGCCGAGCAGCTGGGCAGAGATGGGGAGGGAGATCAAAATCAGAGCCGTTCAGTGAGGTCACTGAGAAGGTTTCATCTTATTTCTCAGAAAAAGCTTTATACCAAGATCATAACTTTAATAAAATATTCTCCCCTGATCTCTCAATAAATACACCTTCATAATCTCAAACTAAAAAGCATGTGTAAAGCACATTTTTATGTCACTGAAAGTCAACCGAATATCAACAAGTGACTGGTTTAGTTATTATGGTCTAAATGGTCTTTTAAAGGACTAGGCCATATTTGAAATAATAATAAAATAATAAAATAAAGACAATAAATCATAAATTATTGTACATTTATTCCTTAAAATTGATTTTTCCTTTTTTATTGAGATACAATTGGTATAGAATATTACATAAGTTCCAGGTGTACAAGTCTGTAATTTAACATCTGTCTGCACTACAAAGTGATCACCTCCAAAAGTCTAGTGACCATCTTTCACCATACAATTGATCCCTTTCATTAATTTCAATTCCCTTAACCCTTTTCTCCTTTGGTTACCACCAATCTGCTCCCTGCATCTATGAGTTCATTTTTGTTTTGTTTTGTTTTGTGTTTTTTTTAGACTCCACATGTGAAATTATGTGAAATTTGTCTTTCTCTACCAGACTTATTTCACTTAGCACAATAAGCTCAAGGTCTATCTATGCTGTTGCAAATGGCAAGTTTTCAGTCTTTTTTAGGGCTAAGTAGTATTCCTTTGTTGATGTATACCACATCCTCCTTATCCTTTCGTTCACTGAGAAACACTTAGATTGTTTCCATGTCTTGGCTATTGCAAACAATGCAGCAATGAACACAGGGTTGCATATATCTTTTCTAATTAGAGTTTCTGTATTCTTTGGATAAATACCAGAAGTGGAATTGCTGGATCATATGGTAACTAAAATTTTTAAGGAATCTCCGTACCATTTTCCAAGGTGGCTACACCAATTTACATTCTACCAATAATGTATGGGGTTCCCTTTTCTCCACAGCCTCTCCAACGCTTTTTGTTTCTTGTCTTTTTGACAATAGCTATTATAACAAGTGTTAGTTGATATTTCCTTGTGGTTTTGATTTTTATTTCCCTAACAATTAGTTATATTGAACATATTTTTATATGTCTGTTGTCCATCTTTATATCTTTGGAAAAATGTGTATTCAGATCCTTTGTCCCCTTTTTAATCATGTTTTTGTTGTTGTTGGTTGCTGTATTATATGTGATCTTTATATAGTGGTGATATTAACCCCTTGTCAGGCATATGATTTGCAAATATCTTCTCCCATTCAGATTATCTTTTCATTTTGATGGTTTCCTTCACTGTGCAGAAGCTTTTTAGCTTTGTGTCGACTCATTTGTCTATATTTGCTTTTGTTTCCCATGCCTTTGGAGTTAGATCCACAAAGACATCACTAAGACTCATGTAAAGGAGGTTACCATCTATGTTTTCTTCTAGGAATTTTATCGTTTGCATTCTTATATTCAAGTCTTTATGCCAGTTGGATTTAATATTTAGATGGTGTGTAAGACAGCAGTTTCACTTTTTTGCATGTGGTTGTCCAGTTTTCTCAGCACAATTTATTAAAGAGACTATCCTTCCTCCATTGTAAGTTCTTGCCTCCTTTGTTTTAAATTAATTGACCATATATTTAGTGGTTTATTTCTGGGCTCTCTATTAAAATACATGCCAGTTTTTATTCCAATACCATACTGTTTTGATTACTATAGCTTTGTAATATAGTTTGAAATCAGAAAGCATGACGCCTCCATCTTTTAGTCTTTTTCAGAATTGCTTTGGCTATTTGGGATCTTTTGTGGTTCCATACATATTTTAGGATTGTTTGTTGTATTTCTGTGCAAAATACCATTGGAATTTTGAAAGATATTTCATTGAATCTGTATATTTCTTTGGGTAGTATGGACATTTTAACAATATTAATTCCTCCAATCCATGAACATTAAACATCTTTCCATTTATTTGTGTCTTCATCAATGTCTTTCTTCAATGCCATATAGTTTCCAGTGAATGGGTTTTTCACCTCCTTGGTTAAACTTATTCCTAGGTTATCTTACTCTTTTTAATGTAATTATAGATGGGATTGTTTAATCTCTCTTTCTGAAAGTTTGTTGTTAGTGTACAGAAATACAATATTTTTATATATTGATTTTGTAGCCCGCAACTTTACTGTATTTGTTTATTAGTACTAACAGTTTTTTTGGTGGTCTTCAGGGTTTTCTATATAGAAAATCATGTCATCCACAAATAGTGAGTTTTACTCCTTTCTTTACAATTTGGATGACTTTCAGTTCTTTTTCTTGCCTAATTGCTCTGGCTAGATCTTCCAATACTCTGTTGAATAAAAGTGGAAAGAGTGGACATCCTTGTCTTCCTCATCTTAGAGGAAAAGCTTTTATATTTTCACCACTGGGTATGGTATTGGCTATT
This sequence comes from Aselliscus stoliczkanus, assembly GCA_033961575.1. NCBI lineage: Eukaryota > Metazoa > Chordata > Mammalia > Chiroptera > Hipposideridae > Aselliscus > Aselliscus stoliczkanus. The sequence goes on along the minus strand of CM066740.1, from coordinate 37,417,296 downwards.
AAATCTTCAGTAGACTATTCTTCAAGCTATTATATTCTTTTTTTTTCTATCTGGTATTCCAAAATGCACTGTCCCTTAAAGTTTGGATTCATCTACAAATATGATTCTTAATTGTTCTATCAGATAGGGGCTTTAGTGGTTATTTGAATGTTTCCTTTATGATTCCCAAATCAGAAATCTATATTATATTTAATTATAAAAATTTGTCCTGAATATTCATGCTGTGTGCCAACCACTGTGCTAAGTGTTTGTTAATTATTCATTACAACAACCTATAAGAACATGTTATTCTTACAAATAAGAGAACTGAAGTTCATGGAGGTTTGTTTATTGTACAAAACAAATGTTAGCAACAGGATTGGGAAAATGTAAAAACTATAGAGCTGGAAAAATCAAGACCTAATCCAAGCTAATATGTCCTAGGTAGGCCAAAGGAAATCCAGAAAATGAGCAGGAAACATGGGACAATCCCATTTTGGCTACTGATGCTTTGAAAGAATCATCAAAAGGAAAATGTTTATCAACCATGTCTAGGTTTAGTTGAGCTGGATTCACTCTTGAGAAAAATCTAAACAAATGTGTATTTTAGGCACGACTCTAAATGAAGTAGCTAAACCACTCTCCAAGTTTGTTAGCAAATAGTCCCAGAATAAAGGTGCTAGCTCAGACATAGAATAAAGAAGGAAAGAAAGGTTTAGTGCTAAAAAGAAAAAGAGGAACACTGAATGGATCCACTTTCACACCTTTTGGATGACCAGACAAGGCATTTTTTTTTTTTTTTTTTGCAAAAAAGAGCAAACCCGGAAATACTGACCCTTCCAAAACTCTATGACCTCTATGCCAAGCTGTGTCAGATTATAGTTAAGCAAACACCAAGACTCAACATTGTTTCACAGGTGCCAGAAAAATTTCATTGGAATTTTAAATAATATGCAACACAAAATATAATGTAACCAGTTGTTAAGTAAGCCTAAAATTTATAGAACACCTCCAAAATTTTCAAATTGTTTTTATTTATCTAATTCTTGCTTAAGGGAATACTTTTGCTTATTTTCTTAGAGAACTGTTTGCACTGTCACGCTTATTTTAATAAACATATAATATTTATCAATATATAATATTCAATATATATTAATACATACTTATAGAGGACTAGGGCTTATAAAAATAATTATAACTTCCTGATTAGTCATATAGAGGAAAGATTCAATGTCTATATACTTTAGAACACAATTTTATTTTAGAACATGATTTTATTTATCTTTATGACATTTATTGAAGTTTAATGTTAATGTCTATTTACATAACAAAGCTATGTAGTGTTTTGCCATACTCCATGGTTATCCCTTATCCCATCCCCCACCACCACCCAGAAGTTTAGCCAAAAATAAGCTCTACATAAGCTTATGGTCCCATGACACAACAAATGGACAATGTATGCCATCTGTGGCTTTCTCACTAATTTTTGAAGCTTTGGCTTACAAGCACAATCTTCTTAACACTGTATTAAACATAGTCATCAATATTATCTTTATAAAACTAAGTATGATTTAGACCATCGATCAAATTCATAGGAAAACTTCAATAAGCATCATCATCCCTAGAATGAAAAATCATTTAAGCACATAATCATGCATGAAGCTCTCAGTGCAGAAAAAAAATTGATTGCATAGCCCTGGGCCCTTGACCTATAGTAGTTTTACAACTTGAAATAGACAATGAAATAGTGCCATGCTTATGTAGGTCATACGAACAACAGAAAAGTAACAGTAATTTTCAAGGTGTTTAGACATTCACATGAGGTAATTTCAGGAGGAAAATATTTAGGGTAAGCATCCACAAGTCCATGAAATATGCCTTGTTTTCCTGTTCAAGAATGAAATAACTCAAACCGAAGTCAAGAGAAATTTCTCATTTCGTTTTTGTGTAGTAGTTACATGAGAAGGGCAACCTGGCTTTCTCTAGTATGGAAATTTCTCTGTAGTAGATGTAGCATTGACAAGCAATGATGTTCACTCTTTCACAGATTTACCTCCACAACCATCCACTCCCATCATCAGTAACTCCATAGAACTGATCACTATTGCAGCTAATTCATGGAGCACCTGCTTCACTGCGTGCTTAGTGTCCTTTCCTCCTCGGAGAACACAGACTCCACGATCCCCTCTGTCTATTTGTGAAGTCTAGCACATGGTAGTTTTTCTAACAATGTTTCTAAAAAGAAGGGAGAGAGGGTGGAAAGGAAAGAGGAAAACTCTTGCCATAAAACATTAAGTATAATTAACAGAAGAAACTCTCTCTAACATATTGAACAAACACTAAGTTGCTAACTGAACACATAAGCACTTTGAAGCCCTCAGGTGGCAAACATTCATCTTAAACCATCACCACTGACACCTTTACATATCCTGAGAAAGAATTTTAGAAACTTAGAAATCCTCAGCCTGCCAGAAATCTTAAAAGGATGCTGAAATTCCTTTTCAACTTTATCACGCTTAATCTGCATCCCTTCATTTGTGTCACTCTGCTTCCTGGTTCTTGGACTGTGGCCTCACTACCTATTTTCTGGGAGGCCCTTGCTAAGTTAAAATAATTACATGTAAAAAATGATCTCCGTTGTCATGACAAAGGCTATCTTGTCAGCAGTTGCCATTCTGGCTCCTTATTCACTGGATAACTTGATTTCTTATCTAGACTTGTAGACTCCACCAGGGAGTCTACTCTCTCAGTACCTCAGGATCCAGGTATCCCTTATACCATTGCTGCTCAAAATGTGATCGCTGAGCCAGAATCAGCTTCAATCTTTGCGCTCAGTCTCTTGCAGCAGAAATCTGACAATGGAACCCAGGAATCTGTGTTCTCACAGGCTCTTCAGACGATTCCTGTGTATGCCAAACTTTGAGCACAGCCCTACGTATCTCTACTTTACTGACCTATGGCACAAACACTGGATTCTCATACCTTCTTGGGTACAATTTGCATTTGAAAAATCTGTAGCAGTTAGCCTAGAGATTCCAGTACCATCTCTCCCTGTGCCCCATCCTCACCAGCCTCCCAGTGGGAACAGTGATTAAGAGCATGCATTCCAGACTTGGATTGCCAGGATTGGGTTCCCAGCTGTACTATTCAGTAGTCATGTGACCTCAGGTAACTTATTTAACCTCTAACTTAACGTCCTCATCCATGAAAAGTGGAGTCACCTCCATCTTATACAGTTGTGGAAGGGATTGAATGAATTTACATCCAAGCTTAGAAAAATATGTGGCATATAATAAGGGCTATATTTGTTTCTTATTTAAGGCTGGTTGAATTAACAAAGTCTTCTTTTTCTGCCCAGAGAGTGTGATTATTTTGCCTATCAACTTTCCTCTAGATTCTAGAAAATAAATCCATGTTGAATGTCTCATGCAAGCTAAACTCTGGTCTTCATGATGGAAATAAGGATTAGTCTCTTTGAAAGCTTGTCCTAGTTTTTAGTATGATGCAGCACTATAAGGGCAAAATTACACCAATGTACCTCCTTCATTAATGAATACCTTTCTTACCAAATGGCTTGCAAACACTCCATATCTGTCATGAAATGTTCCTAGGTATCCTCCTGTGAGAGCGGAATATACCAATTAAATTGGCAGGTGGCTTCCAAAGAGGAAGGGTAAAGGAAACCTTAATTTCTCAATAGACTAGAAATATGGGTAAGATCCCATTATAATGAACTCCACTGACCCCACGATTTGCTTTTGCTCTAATTAAATTGTTATTGTGAATATAATGCTAGAAACCATATCCTTAGTCACAGGTGCAAGAGCTGACACCCTGCTGTTGGGTAGCCATTCTGGATGAATTAACAAGCAAAAAGGAATGTTTTGAACTCAACTGGGAAAGAGAAAAGTATGATAAGCTCACCATCCTGTACTCTGCATCTCCAATTACTGCTGGACCCTGGTTTAGCCTTAGAAAGTGTTTTAGGTCCTACATGCATGGATGTGCATGATTTGTTTGGATCTTGGTTTTTATTTTTTGAGTAATCAGGAGACCTACAGTTACAAAGAGACAGGAAGAAAATTATTACTTAATATTGTGGACATAAAAAATTATTAGGAAACTTTAGCTCTTTTGTTTCACTTTCCTTCTTTCAATGAAAGCAACATATTTGGACATGGCTGATGAACAGGCATGAAATTATTGAACAGAATCACTTGTTTTAGAAAAGTATTTGTAACAAGAACAAGACACTGTTGGTTTGGGCCACATGGCACTACATGACATCCCTTGGTTCTTTGGAATGCTCATTTATGGTGAAATGTTTATGCATGAAAGATTGATTCTATGATATCCAAGTCTGTATTTTAAATCCCCTTGGTGCTTTAATATTTCAAGTATCCAAGACAGTATGAAGCTGTATAGAGTCAACATTGGATATTTGTATATATACACATACATACACACATTTTAAATCTATATCTAGATCATCAATATCTGTATATCTGTATAGATATATATTTATATCTGTATATCAATATCTATATTTATGGTAGTTTGATTCTCAGCAATAATTTTTTTTTATTTTGAGTTTTAAATTTTGTTGATAATATATGGTTAAAATAAAATAGGTAAGTAAAGTGTTTTATGCCCATTCCATTTCATCTAAAGATTTAACATCAAGGAGTATGTCCTAAGAAAATAACTTGTAACGAGTTAAACAATATATACATGAGTATTCAATATTATTTATGAGTAAAAAGTTAATACAAAATGAATGTCCAACAATTAAGAAATGACTTAGGTTAATTAATGATGGATAAACACATAATTGAACACTTGCAATAATTAAAAATTATGCTAATTAATACAGTGAATCAATGTGCAAGGCAAATTATGCTATAAGGATATAGGAAAACCTAGAACCCACAATTGATCACATAGTGAAAAAAAAATATGTATGAAAAAGAAAACGATAATATGGGATTAATAATGATAGAATGAATGATGACTTTATTTTATATTTGAAATTTTGTTCAGCTTTTACAACCAAAAAAAATAGTTTTTATTTCAGTAAACCCAAAGATGAAGGCATTTTTTTTTTGTTTAACCTAGAATCTTACTAATGTAAATACCACTTGAAATGATTGAATTAATATGGCTTAAATATTTTAATAGAAAGTTTCATTATACTAAATGAAATTCTGTCATAAGGGGATTTGGCTTAAGAGATTTTTTAAAAAGTGTATGTTAATACAGTTTGTTTTTTACAATGTTATTTTACTATGTGATTTCACATAGAACAAAATATGAACTATGTTATAAACTGTATCAAGTATATTGTGCTGACTTTTAATAAATAGTTAACAAGCCATACATTAGCTGTCATAGAAAAAAAAAAGCTAGTTCATTCAGATGAGATTATAAAAATGTAGGTTAGATCTGTCTGATTAGACATTTATAACAAGTTATCATAAATATTATAATCTGAATAGTATATATTTTGATATTTTGGAAGAATGTTTTCCATTAAAATTACTAAGTTTCTTAGGATATGAATCCCTTCAGTAAAATTCTCTTGCTACAAGCAATCATTTAATGAGTTTAATAAGAGATTTTTGTCTAGGTTTTGATTTTCCTGTGTGATGCAACTCCTCAATTTCTATCTCAAGGATATTAAACAAATACAAGAATGCTAACAGGACAGATAGTCTTTCTGTTTGCTTTCCCCTGATGACTGGCTTTGGAATTAACAAAATAGGGCAATTTATTTTCAAAATTTAATTCTTGGAATACAAGTTTCTTTTATATGAGATCACCATGATTGGACAGAGCCCCTTGTAAATGCAAATCAACCTAATTTTCTCCATAGGACATTGGCAAAGCTCTATGAAAGGGAAAAGAGGGAAGCAATTCTTTCACAGTAATGAATAAATATTAGAAACATTTCAAGCATTAGAATATTTGATATTTTTTCATCAAGTATGTTTTACTCTATTACTATGAATGCCATAAAGAAAATATTTTCATTGTAGCATTATTTTGTGACAGGAATAAATTGAAAATAGTTTAAATAATTATCAAAATGGAAATATAAATTATGGCATAGCCTTACTATGGAATATTAAGTGTGCAGTAAAAAATGAGATATAATCAACTGACTTACAAAGATGTTCATGAGATTTATTTTTTAAAAAGTAACCTCCAACCCATTATGTGTGGCAAGCTTCCACTTTAATTTTAATAATTTATTGCAGAATGTGTTATTAACAGAGGTTACTTCTGAAGAATGAAGTCTGTGAAATAGGGAACTTCCAATTCTTAATTTTTTAATTCTCAACATAGTGGAATTATAGACAATTTCTACCTTTTTGTATAGCTTTTTAATTTTTTATTAAAGTATAGTTGGCATACAATATTATATTAATTAGTTTCAGGTGTACAACAGAGTGGTCAACATTTATATGCCTTAGGATGAGATCACAAGATTATGTTTAGTGACCATGTGTCACTGTGCAGTTATCACGATATTATTGACTATATTCCCTGTGCTGTACACTACATCCCCATGGCTTATTTATTTTATAATTGGAAGTTTGTTCTTCTTATTCCCCTTCACCTTTTCACCCATCCTCTTATCCCCCTTCACTCTGACAACCATCTATTTGTTCTCTGTATCTATGAGTCTGTTTCTGTTTGTTTTGTTTTCTCTTCGGTTTGGTTTTATTTTTTTAGATTCCTCATATAAGAGACATCATACAATATTCATCTTTCTCTGTCTGACTTATTTTTACTTAGCATAATATCCTCTGGGTCCATCCATGGTGTCACAAATGGTAAGATTTCATTCTTTATTATGGTGGAATAATATTTATAGTTTTCTAATGATGAAATCAATATCTATTAGTTAGCAAGAAACTTGAAAATATAAAAATAAATACTGAAATCACCTACAATTCTATAACCAAGAGATTGACACAGTGAATAATTTGGCTGTCTCTGAATATTTTTCCTTAATTTTCATAATTTTTTTATAACTTATATCAGTGGTCACAAACTTCTAATAGCATCAGAACTACCTGGAGGGCTTATTAACACACAGGTTGCCTGTCCCCATTCCCAGAGTTTCTGATGCAATAAGTCTGAGGTGGGGCCCAAGATTTTGCCTTCTTAACAAGGTCCCAAGTGACAATGCTTCTTGTCTGGGCACTATACTTTGAGAACTACTGTTTGATGTATTAGGAGCAGTCTGTCTTCAACATTAGATATATCTGGAGCTGATCCATTAACATCACATTAGAAATATTTCTCATGACATTAATTTTTCTTGAAAATATTTATATTAATATTTAATATTTTGTATGAATAAATTAACTCATCTTTTTGATTTGTTGAACATATTTTTATCTATTTTTATTATCACAGATAATTCTGAAATAAGACTTCTCACACCAAACATCTATTCCCTTTGGACAATTTTGTAGAAGTACTGCATCACAGACTATGAACAGTTTAGGTTTTTGGACTACATTGTCAAACTATTTACCAGAATATTTGTATAAACCCATAATAGCAACATATGAGAATATTCACTACCCCACACCTGCCCTAGTAAATACATAGTTCTTAATTCAGCCACGTGGCTTTTTCTTCCAAATAGACCTCATTCAATTTAAGAAGAGAAATCAAAGGGAGAAATGTTACTCAATTTACAAATAATTTCTATGGCATTTGTCAAACAATGTCAATATTAATTGTACCATAGATTAAATGTATGAGAAATTGTTTTAGGCTATTTTAACAAAAGCCAAAAATCCTCATTTGGACAAGTTGAAATGTATGTTAAAAGGAATTAGACTAAAGGAATACATTAAACAGCTAAAAAACAAATCTTTTTGGCATTTTTACTTTCTTTTTCTATTCCCTCCCTACAATTCTCACATTTTAAAGCTGATATGTGGAAATCACTGAGTAGGGAAACTTGTGAAATTTGAATAAATAGCACCATCCCATTATAACTTTCTCTGAGAATGTTTTCCCATCTAACTCTTAGCACTGACAGGCTCTCTCTATCTTCTGATTAACATTGACTTCTTTGCCATGCCTGGAGGTTCCCACAATAAGGAAACTTTTCTATGTATTCTATGGAGAAAGAGAAAGGAAGACATTTATATAATACATGTGCCTGGAACCAATTTTAAAAATATACCACGATTCCATCCCTGATAAATCCCTTTTTCACTTATATCTGGTGATTTGGGACAAATTTACTCCTTACTATGCTTCAGTTTCTCACGGGGAAATGAGACAATTCTTGTACATTGGATTCTTGCCAGTACTACGTAAAATATAATTAAAGCAGAGTATACATGGTAGGCCCTAAATAAATGGTATTTATTTTTATTCTCTTACATCTATTAGCACTTGAAATACAGGAAGCACTCAGCGAATGAGTGAATTAATAGATAGATGAATGAATAGAGGTATGGATGGATAACTCATCCTCTAATGCAAAATCAAACTACAGTTTTAGGATGCTTTGCTTCTGGGCCCTAAGACCAGGAAGACACAGTGTAATATATTATTATGCCCTCTCAATTTCTTACTACACTTTCACATGAAGCATTTCTGCTCATGTCTCTTCCATATGGCATAACAAAACCTTCCCTCAGAAGGAGACTAAGAATGATAAAAAGGGGCCTGAGTGTCTGGAAAGAGAAGACCTTCATTAGAAATGCCACCATATTTAACCAGTCTTCTTTTTGGACTGGCCGGGTACTTTGTTTTGATGCCTTTCGATATGAATTCTCATAGTTCCCTGATAAGTGGCATTTCAGAGCTGACAGCCCCAGCTGTCCATTCTTCCCCTCTCCACTTACTCATTGCCCAACAGATGGTGCAAATAGCCTGGCAGAGATTCCCTGGATCAGTGTTGAGGGGAAAACCTTGCCAGACAGCTTACAGTTTCTTAGAAGTTGTCCATTCTGGCAACAATGGATGGCTAATAATAGCACAGCCTTGGCTGAACAAAATGAAATAAAACTGAAGTCTGAGAGACACTTTGGAATATGGGGTTTCACATCTTTTATGGTGCCTACAATTATTTTCTCCTAGTAATATATTTTTTCTTATTAATATTAGGTTAGAGCTATGTCATTCTATCACTTGAAATTTACAATGCCTGAAATTAAAATAAACACATTAATATTGCTCAGATGGCAGTGGAAAGCGCACTGGGCTAGGGGTCATTGCACCCAGATTCTCTCCTCAGTTCTCCCTTTAAATTTCCTGGGTAATTTTAGCCAAGACATTGATGTGCCTCAGCCTGTAGGTTCTGTAGCTCTTGAAATGGAGTGAAAATATCTTCCTTGCTTATTTCATAAGGTGATTCTGAGAAACATAAGATAATGAATTTATAGAGCTTTACAAAATGTTATAAAATTAAAAGTGTTATGAAGAACACCATACTGACTATCCCCAAGCAGATATGAACTCTTGAATGAGCATGAGTTTACATAGATATATACCCTCCCCCTTGCCTGTGGCCACTCTGAGACCTAGGTCAGGACTGGAGGACAGTGGCATCACGAAGCTAGGGACTCTCTCTTGCACATACTTACCAGGTCAGCAGCACATCTTAGAATCATATTAATTCCACTATCTATAAAATCTGCTTAAATCTTGGATTGATCTAAAAATTCTTGCATAATGTGAACTATTTTTGAAAACTAGATAGTATTAAACAAGACATTTTTGAGTTTCTGATCCCTCAAAACAATCACTACCATCCCAATTAATAGGTCCTAAACACACTCTCATAAATATGATACTAAAATCTACAATGGAAGTTAGTTTTCTCCCCATGAGGCTGTCGTTTCCAGAATCAGAGACTTAACCAATTCATTTCCATGTCCTCAACTCTGCCAGAAAGTCAGCCTGAAATGGCACAGGTATTGGATATGGATGTCCAATTCAGAAGTCCAATCCATACAGATTTCCTGGATTTCCTGCACCAACCAATTTCTAATCGTACCTGACAATATGATTAATAGAATTACTGAAATCGCTTCTTTATTCTTTCAAATCCTATGTGGTTACATTCCCAGAAAACATTCTAGAATGTTTTATATGTGTTCAAAAGCCACAGCATCCAAAAATGCATCAAAATATCACCCAATACTAATAAAAAAGCCCAAATCTCTTTTCTTTTTGTTTACCAAAAATACTTGCTCAAATTACAATAATTATTAGTTGTTTTCCCTTTTTCCTTTTCACTAAAAATTTGTGGAAGGGCAGAGGTTATTGAAATCAAATGCCTTATTAACCTGAAACATTATGGTAAATAATTAATTCAAAATTTCACCAGTTCTTACTTGTATGGGATATTATTATCAAAAAAAAAAAAATCTGTTCCAAACGAAAGGTAGTTGTTAGAATTCCTTTTCTCTCAAATGAATTTTAGTATACACCAGGCTTAGGTTTAGTTTGTTGGCTCATAAAAAATGGATTAAAAGTTTCCTAAGGAAGCTGTTAAACTAGAAAAAAAGAAGAAAAAAAGGTTGTGCTAAGTATCCATTAAAGTTTGATTAGAAAAACAAGCCACTGTAGACATTTTGAGGTCTCCCAGGGAATCTAGAGTTTCAGGATTACAAGGAAGCTGCCATCGGTGATTTTCATTTGCCTGCATCATCAAAGAAGGATTTTGAAGACGATGCCCCCAAATTGCAGGCAAAACCCACCCCAGCCATCTGCTGATGCTCACATACCCAACCTGATATGTATGGAGAATAACAGTTTCTTTCCTTCCCCATTTCAAATCTCCATGAAATCCTCTAATTGGCAGAATATAATCAGAATCCTACAGGTAATGGAATCCTGGAACTGGGGTCTCCCGATTTCACAAGGTGCCCATGAAACAGGAAACTCCTCTGATATTTCATTTCATCTCTCTTCTCCATCTAGATAGAGCCAAAGGAGCCAACTCAAAGAACACAAGGCATTTCTGCTGTCAAACCTGAAGTTTATTGTCTTCTCCATCACTGAAAAAAAATCCTTGTTAAGAGTTCTGTCTATCTCAGGAAAGGAATCTTCATGAAGAAAATGCAGCAGCAGCAGCAGCAACAAATATTTATTCCTACACTAAAAAAAGCAGCCCACGTCCGTCCTAGCATGTGATGCCTCAGTGGGAAAGGCAGGACTTCTATTATTTTTAAACGTGTTGAACACCTCCTTTCTGCTAGGGATTTGTTAAGGATATAGTATAATTTATTAAATCCTTGCAAATTTTCTGTGATGTGTTTACTGTTCTGTCTTAGAGCTAAGAAAATTGAGATTCAGAGCAGTTAAGAGGAAATGGCCCAAGACCTAGAGTTCCCTAATGCTAAACGTGCCCAGGTACGTCTGATTCCACAGCTTTCACTGTTTCTGCTACACACTGAGTGTGCTAGGGTAATGTATTCTAAGAGTCAAATATCGGTATAAAAATATAAGTGCTAAAAGAATAAAGAGGGATAAACAAAAGGGGGTCCTAGTGCATGATCACAATCACGTTTTCTTTGTTTTTTTGTGTGTTTTGGTTTTGGCCAGGAACCATATTATTGTTTTGTGAAAATTTGACATATGTCAAAACTGCATATGGATCTCACATAATATGTATTTGAAAGCCTAAAACCTCAAGTAAATTCAATTCTGCCTATAAATTTGCAGAATACTTTACATCTAAATTTAGTTTAACTCTTGTTTTTATCCCCAAAGACAATTTAGGATATATCTCTTTAAAACTTTAAACCTCACTTGAAGATTAACAGGGACCTGATGATTTGGGGCATAAAGATTTAAACTTGAGTTTAAACACTTCTCAGGGACTTCAATTAACCAGCATCAATTTGTTGCTTCTAGACCTAACCTTCAGGAAAAAAAACTACTTAAAAGCACTTTAGCACAGACTGTGCATTCATTGCAGATGCCATCTTGGGAACATAATGGCTCGATCCTTTTTGCCCTCAGATTAATGGAGTAAGCTCAAGTGTTATAAGCAACAACGTTAATTCTCTGATATTTTCATTATGGATTTCTCTGTAGCAGAACTCATTTGAAATAATACATATGTCATTTTGTAAACAGAATTGAAAAATCTGGGGACTTAAAGTTATTCCCTTACTAGGAGAGATGCTAAATATACAAAAAAAAAAAAAAAAAAAAAAAATAAAAAACGGCGAGGCAATTCTATTCCTTAGCTTTTCCAATTATTTGACAACAGAAGTATAATTTTCAATTTGTTGCCAGAATGTTAAAAATAGGTAACTTAAATAAAATTTATGTAATGAGAAATGAAAATGAATCAAGAATACAAATAAGGTTGTCTTGTGCTCCCTAAGTAGTATAAGATGTGAAACATATATTGTAAAATATCTTTCACAGGAGTTTGAATACTTCTTAACTTAAAATTAAATCAATGTAAAAACTCTGGAAATCAATAGCACAAATATTTCTCTCTTTATTTGGAATTTTCTATCCATAAATATCACACATTTATTCTTAAATTAAATTGGTATTGGAGAAAGACAGCAGGGCTAAACCAAGGGGAAAGGGCTTTCATGGGATACCTTTTTTTAGTTAAACTTATTGGAATGACATTGGTTAATAAAATTATATATGTTCAAGTATACAGTTCTATAATGCATCATCTATATATTGCATTGTGTGTTCACCACCCCAAAGTCAAATCTTCTGTCACTATATATCCAACCCATTTTATCATCTTTTACCTTGCCCCCTCCCCCCTTAACCTCTGGTAACCACTAAACTATTGTCTGTGTCTATGAGTTATCCTTGTTTGTTTGTCTTGTTCATTTACTGCATTCGGTTTGGTATCCCACATATGAGGTGAAATCATATGGCTCTTGACATTTTCTAATATTTATGGCTTAGCATGATAATCTCAAGACCTATCCATGTTATTGCAAATGGCAGTATTGCATTTTTTCTTATGTCTGAGTAATATTCCATTATATATATGTACCACATCTTCTTTATCCAATTATCTATGAAAGAATGCTTCAGTTGTTTCTATGTTTGGCCATTGTGAATAATGTTACAGTGAACATAGGGATACAATATCTTTACAGATAAAGGTTTTCAGATTTTTAAAGAAACATATAACCTTCCTACACTGAATCAAAGAGCTGGAAAACCTAAATAGACTGATCAACAGCAAGGAAATTGAAAAAATTATCAAAAACCTCCCCAAAAGCAAGAGTACAGGACCAGGGCCGGCTAAGTGGCGCAGTACTTAAGTGCTGGTTTGGGAGGCCAGCGGCCCCGGTTCGGGTCCCACATGTGAGGACCAGTGACACTGCCCTCAAAAAAAAAAAGAGTCCAGGACCACATGGTTTTACCAGTGAATTCTACCTAACATTCAAAGATAATTTAACATGGTTCTTTCTGAAACTCTTCCAAAAAGTTGAAGAAGAGGCAATAATTCCTAACTCATTTTATGATGCCAATATGACTTGATACCAAAGCCTGGTAAGGATAACACAAAACAAAAAAAACTACAGACCAATATCTCTGTTGAATACAGTGGCAAAAGTCCTAAAAAAATACTAGCAAATTGAATACAAAAACACATTAAAAATATTATGTATAAGATCAAGTGGGGTTCATTCAAGTTGGGCACAAGGATGGTCCAAGATATACAAATCAATCAAAGCAATACATCACAAAAAATAAAGAATAAAAATCATATAACCATATTAATAGATGCAGTAAAAGCATTTGAGAAGATACAACATCCATTTATGATTAAAACACTCTAAAAATGAGTATAAAAGGAAAGTACTTCAACATAATAAAGGCCATATATGAGGTCTGACAATTATCAGAACTTGTTGCAATAACGTTGCTAATCTTTTTTTTTTTTGGTATTAGAGAGATTATATGTTATGAATTTGTACCGACTAAACAAACAGTTAACCAAGTTTACTATTTGGAAGTGTTGAAAAGGCTGCATGAAAAAGTTAGACGACCTGAATTGAACTTTTTGCAAACAATTCATGGCTCTTGCATCACGACAAGACACCAGCTCACACAGCACTGTCTGTGAAGGACTTTTTAGCCAGTAAACAAATCATTGTATTGGAACATCCTCCCTACTCACCTCATCTGGCCCCCAATGATTCTTTCTTTACCCAAAGATAAAGTAAATATTGAAAGGAAGACATTTTGATGACATTCAGGACATCAAGCATAATACAGTGACAGTTCTGATGGCCATTCCAGAAAAAGAGCTCCAAAATTGCTTTGAAGGGTGGACTAGGCACTGGCATTGGTGCATAGTTTCCCAAGTAAAGTACTTCGAAGGTGACAGTAGTGATATTCAGCAATGAGGTATGCACATTTTTTCTAGGATGAGTTCATGAACTTAATTGTCCGAGCTCATATGACAAACCCTCAGCTAATATCATGCTTTACGGTGAAAATCTGAAAGCTTTTCCTGTAAAATCAGGAAGAAGACAAGGGTGCTCCCTCTCACCACTCTTATTCAACATAATATTGGCAGCCCTAGACAGAGCAATCAGGCAACATCCAAATTGGGAATGAAGAAGTCAAATTGTCATTTTTTGCAGATGACATTATTTTTTATGTAAAAAACCCTAGAGGGCCAGCTGAGTGGCACGTTGGTTAAGAGTTGGCTTGGGACGACAGCTCTGAACAGCAGGGCCCCAGTTCTGATCCCACATGAGGGCCAGTGATACTGCGCCCTCTACAGCTAAGATGGTGAAAAACAGCTTGACCTGGAGCTGGGCTGCTGTGAGTCACCAACAACAGTGTAGGCTGCAGTGGGGCTGGCCAGCAGCTGGTATGCACTTTCGTGAGCTGCTGTGAGCCACAGTGAGTGGCCGTCCAATGGCCGGAGAGCAAATGCCTCACCTGGGAAGAGTACAATGATAATACCAACAAGGGCCAGTGAAGCGACATCCTTGACAACTAGACTGAAGAACCAAAGGACAGCAACTTGTCTGTCCCCCTTCCCTGATTCCCCAAAGCTGTTCTCCTCCCCCAATTACCCAATAAAATCTTTAAAAAAGAAACAAAAACCCTAGAAACTCCACTAAAAAATACAGTAAAGTTGCAGGATACAAAATCAATATACAAAAACCCATTCTGTTCCTATATACTAACAATAAAATTTCAGAAAAAGAAATGAAAAAAATTCCTTTTGTAATTACAACAAAAAGAATAAAATACCTGGGAATAAATTTAACAAAGGATGTGAAGGACCTATACACTAAAAACTACAAGATATTATTAAAAGAAATCAAAGAACACACAAGGAAATGGAAAGATATTCTGTGTTCATGGATTGGAAGAATCAACATATGTTAGAATAGCCATATAATGCTCAAAGCAATATACAGATTTCATGCAATCTCCATCAAAATCCCAATGGCATTTTTTAAAAGAAATAGCAGAAAAAATCATCAGATTTGTAAGGAATCACCAAAGACCCCCAAATAGCTAACACTATTCTGGGAAAAAGAACAAAGGCAGAAGTATCATAGGATACCTTTTGAATAATTAAAGTATATAATTAAACACCACATATGCTAAAGTCTAAATCGCTTTCTTTGAAGTAATAAGTCATAAGATTTTTTTTTCATTTATAATAAATTTTTTTAATACCTATAATTATTAAACCACTTGTCCTATGTACAAAATTAGGCAAAAATCAATTAAATTGTTACCTTTTTGTTATTTTCAGGACGTGAGTTTATTTTTTAATCTCTCTTTTTGTAATTATTATTTTATTATTATTAATAGTTACAGATGTACAAAACTATGCAATAGTTATCTTTCTCACCCCTTACAAAGTGACTACCCCTCCCCCTTCCCCTGCTCCCCCACCCCCGATATCATACATATCTATTACAATTCCATTGACTCCATCCCCACACTATATTCCACATCCCATAACTATATATGTGTTAAATTATAGTCAACATCTAATATTAATCAGCATCAGCTTCAGATGTACAGTGCAGTGGTCAGGTCACTACACCGTCCATGAAGTGGTCTCCCTGACAAGACATGAGTCCATCTGGTCCCCTAAAAATATATTTACAACATTATTGATTACATTCCCTAAACTGTCTCTTCTGTCAATAAATCATAAGATTTATACACTGGTTTCTATGTATCTTATCTGGATGAACTTATTTTAGATTTTGGGTTTTGTATTCAATACTTTATGTTTTAAAATTTTTAAATGGAATTTTGTTTTTAAATGCAATGGTGTTAATTTGGATACAATTCATTCACATTTTCATTTGAATTCATAACAAGGTGGCCTTATTTTGCACATTTCATGGAAACATGCTCCAGGGATTTCAATATCACCTTTGGGATCTTATGAGATCAATAAAAAATACCTCTTTCTTCCCATGTTAGGTTCAGCAACAGTTGAAAATAAAGCACAGGAGATAGATGAAGATTTAAATAACAGTGCTATTACTAATAAAGCAGATTAGAGAATGTGACTTTAAATCTGAACCCACCGGATTTCCCAAAACTGGACAGACGCACACACCCAGTGACAGGCAGGACTGCAGGATTTTCCCATCTCGGGTAGTACAGGAGAAAGAAAAACAAAAGTGGAGAAAGCTGTTCATAAAAATAGAAAGAAAAGGGTTAGGCTGGCCTTCTCCATTCTTTCTTCCCAACCTGCCATCAGTGAGGAGTGAGTGATGTATCAGCAAAGGAGCCAGTAGCACTATGCTAGCATAGACCTCAGGCATGAAAAAATGAGGAGTAAAATAACACTTCCACCCCCAAAAGTAACATAGAAATAAGGACTTAATTAAAGATATTTGGCTTATAGGTTGATACCTGCACTTATCCTCCTTCACTTATTAAATGTTTGTGTCTTTTCCTGAAAATAGTATGAACAAACAATTTGTTTTCCATTTTTAGAAAATGTCTATTTTCTTTCCTCATTTTAGTGTTTTATAGCCCATGAATAATAAAGGCATATAAGCCCATGAAGTATTTTAACCAGTGCTAAGGATGGATGGGTGGATGGACAGTCAGGTAGATGGATGAACATACACATAGACAAAAACACAGCTTCAAGAAAATATTGCATTTGGGCTAATCATCTTTTGTATAATACACACTAAGAAACTTACAAAGTAATTTGTCACCTGAATTATACTGGTAATTTGCCCTCTTTATATTGCTGTATGCATCGCAACATATAGCCTTGGAGACAGAATGCATTTTTCTATACCCTTTGGGAACTGCTATTTCCTCCCTATTTCACCTGGTCATGCATTTTGATTATGCCATCATTGTGAATAATTGAGCTCAGATGAGATTTATAGCACAGGGATTTCAGATTTTTGCATTTGTAAAGATCTAAAATAGTCATGATTAAATATTTGGGAGAAATGAAAGCTAATTTTAAATAACTATATTATGATGAAGAGGGGTTCTATTATAACAGTTTAGAAAATGTTAAATGAGTTATCTAATCTTAATTATGTACAGAGTATTTTTAAATATTCAAAATTAAATTTTAAATAATTATTCAGTAATATCGAATATTCATTATATCATGACTATTTAATCATTGTTGTTAATCCTTTGCAATTCAAACTGAAGTTAGAAGGATGGTATAGACTTGCCAATTAGCCTATTATATCCTTCAAAGGCCATGATTATATTGTAGTCCTAAAAATGGTCAGTAGGAATAAAATTGATACTAGAATTTTCTTGTTTATGTCCTTTAATATTCCTACAAAGTTAAGTCAGATCCACTGGTGGTAGATTAAGGGGGCAGGTAAAAGCAAAGCAGGGAACTCTTCGGGACTGGATAAAAAGTAAAATGGAGACATATTTCTTTTACATTGGTGGGTACAGGATAGTTAATAATTAACATTTACAGCTCACAGAGGTGGTATCCTGGGAACAAGATAACAATAAGGAGTTCTGCAGTCTCATGCTGTGGTGTGGTGGGTATGCATCGAGGGGTCCAGAAAGAGGGGATTACTCTGACATTCTAAGGGTATGTTATCTTGTTTCCTCCTCTGATTCTAATGTATAAAATAAGCTGCAAAACTGGCATTCTCCAGAGCATTTTGTCAATCCATTGAGATTTTGCTTCCTGATAATTTTCATCAGTTTAGTTCAAATAAACTCATAAAAGTTCTCTACAGGTTTCGACATTTCTTACATTGACACTGAGAATACCAAATGCTGGTAAGGAAGTGGAACAACTCTTATTCCATGTAGGCAGGAATGCAAAATGGTACAACCATGTGGGAAGACAGTTTGGCAGTTCCTTACACAATTAAACATACTCTTACTAGATCCAGCAGTAATGCTCTTTGGTATTTACCCAAGGAAAATGAAAATTTATGTCCATACAAACTCTGCCACATGGATGTTTATAATGGCTTCCTTTGTAATTGCCAAAACTTGGAAGCAGCCAAGAGGTATTTTAGTAGGTGAATGGGAAAATAAACTGGTATATCTAGAAAATGGAATATTATCCAATGCTAAAAAGAAATGAGCTATCAAACCATGAAAATACCTGGAGGAAATTGGGTGCATAATACTAAGTGAAAAAAAGCCAAGTTGAGAAGGCTACATACTGTGTGATTCCAATGATATAACATTCTTGAAAAGGCAAAGCTATGGAGATACTAAAAAGATGAGTGGTTGCTGGGCATTGAGAGGAGAGAGATGAATAGACAGAGCACAGAGAATTTTTAAGGCAGTGAAAATACCCTGTGTAATATTATAATTATGGACATATGTCATTGTACATTTGACCAAACCCACAGACTGTACAACACCAAATGTAAACCCTAAGGTAAACTATGGACTTTGGGTGATTTATTTCTCACAGGTCTGGAGGCTGGAAGTCTGAGGTCAAGGTGCCAGCATGGTCGGGTTCTAATGAAAGCCCTTCTTGTTTTCAGATGGACTTCTTGCTGTGTCCTCACATGGCAGAGAGCAGAGAGGGAAGCAAGCTCTCTCATGCCTCTTTTTATAAGGGCACTAATGCCATCATGAGGGCTCCAGCCTCGTGACCTAATTACCTCCCTAAGGCCCCATCTTCGGGGGATGAGGGAGAGTAGGCTTCCAACATATGAATTTTAGGAGGGCACAAGGATGCCATCTGTAACAAGTGGCATTAGAATTCAGCAATGAAGTGCTCTTGGTGGCTGAATGAAGTCAGAGTGGACCTGCCACAATTAACAGGATTATATCCTTCCTACCCATGGGCCCATTTTCATCATTGGTTTCCCTTGCAAGTAGACAGGTTAGAAAGTGAAACTTTGTATGTGTATTCCCCAAGGTGCCACAAGTGCCTCACAGGAAAGGCACAACTGACTTACAACAAGCTCCAGGGACTTGCAAGTCCTTCTTAAGAGAACGGAAAAACAAAACGGGAATAGGAGCTAGCAGTGAAACAATATAATTATTACCAAAGTATCATTAAAAAGTATTCTTCTAAGATAACCAAGTATAGTTAGTAAGAAGTTCGTATTCATAATGCAAAACAATGTAAGATTTGAAGTCAGACAGACCTGGACATGAATTTCTGTTCCTATACCAATATGACCTTGGAAAAGTTCTTAAGTTCTTAAATTTTTCAACTGAATGTAGTAATAATAGTTTTGTGATTGTGGTAAAGAGATGGGTAATTATTTATCTATAGTGCCTGGGGTGTCAAAATTGTCTTATAAATGACAATTTCCTTGTCATTGCTGTTTTTGCCATGTTGTAGTTTTTATCATTAATATAGAAAAAGCATTAGCTTCCATTTCTTTAAATTTAGCAGTGAAATTATCAATATTCATCACAGCTTCCACTGCCAAGACTAGTATAAATGAGATAGAGAGAAGGAAATGGCATACCAAGATGGGGACCAGTGGATATGGCCTTCCCCTATGCTAAAGGGAGTTTTATCACTAACATTATTTAGAATTGCCTGTGCATGGTGATTAAAAAAAAAAAAAAGTTAACTGGATTTGAGACAGTTTAAATTCTCTAAAAATGATGAAGCCCCTTATAGCCTGTGCCCAATGGAACCTTCCAATAACCACCACCTTCTCTGTAGATCAAAACTGCTCTCTTTGTACAAATAAAGAAGTTGGAGACCCAGAGAATACAATCCAAAGTCATGCAGCATCATTTTCATGCTGCTCCTTTTTTTTTTAATTTACATTTTGCCACTTCTTTCCAGAACATTTGCTCCCTCCTAACTTCTTTTGACTCAGGTGTCTAATTCTGGCTTTTAGTTTTAGTTTTTTCCAAAATCTAAACTAACACCAATAAAATCCATTCACCTTTAGAAGTCCTGATGGAAAAAAAAACAAAAAACAATTATAACGAATTAATACCTTCACGTAGCGGGATTTTTTACTCTTTCTCTTTCTGCCTCTTAGTCAATATGCCTGGTTTGTTTGTCTAGTATTTAGAGGCTCTGTTGACAATTCTTGCAATGTAGCAAAATGTTTGCCCAGAATAATGTGATAAGACAAAGTAGACCCACATTTGTGTCATGTCATATTTTAAAATCATTCTGTTTCCCAATTCCTCCAAAAAGGGGAAAAAAAAAAAATCAGTGATAGCTTTCTTCCTGCCAGTTATAGATGGGGGGAAAATAGCTAAACAATATTGGAATTTCTTCCAGACTCTATTTCCCCTTCAATATAACTGTTGTGAGATGTTTCTTTGCATGTGTGTATGAAGAATCCATTCCTGTACATAAAGTCAGATAACTTGCCACTTCTCACCAACTCAAGGAAATTAAATGACAGAAATAGAACAAATGGCACACATCTCCATTTCCCCCCATACATGGGAGCCCTTCCGCATCCCAAGAGAAGGTAGTCCCTTTGGCAGAACAGATGAATTAATGTTCTGCTAACATAATCATGCATATGGAAAATGGTTGCTTGTACAGTTCATAAAGAAATCAACTCACATAGTTAAATGTTCACAGTTCTTACTGTTAAAGATCAACATGGTGTTTCGTGACCCGATTGTCCTACATTAATAAACACTATTCTCTTTTTAAAGATAAAAAGAGCAGTCTCTCAAGGGAAGTACTTCTCTTTCATCAAGAAGATTTTACTAAATCCAAAAAAAGCTGTTCTTACTTCCCCTGACTTGGCCAATACTGTGAGAAAATCCATGGCAACCAATTTCAAGCTACCCAAATAAGGACGCCTCCAAAGAAATCCTACAATGGATATTATCTCTTTCCAGAACTGCATTTGCCTCCATAATTATGCTATACAACAGATCCCATGCCGTAGGTACAACACATCGAACATACGCTAAAATTTAGGACCCAAGATTTAAAAAGTCTAAAATAGTTTTGCCTAAGTAGTCTTTCCTTCAATCATTTTCCTATAAGTAACTCTATCCAAAGAGCATCACTTATTTCTCCTCAGAACAGCATTGTAGTACCAACAATTATTTACTTCAAGGCAAAAGCACATATATTCAATAAAATTAGTTGGGAAAATTTCTTCATATATAAATATAAAGAGCCTGGTGAGGGCCTTTAAAATGCTCATTTCACACTCAGTTTCAGAGTTTACTAATGATTTGACCAAATGAAAACTGTACCTACAAAAAACAACAACATAATAATATACCTTCTAAATGAGCCAATAGTGAAGTTAATTGAAATTTTAAAAATGTAAAGTTTTCTTTATAACTGTTAAAAGCTAAAGTTTGAAAGACTAGGAGCCAAAACATTTTAGCAGCATCAGTAAAAGGTAGTCTGAGAGCAAACATAATTATTTATTTAAGAGATTCCTAGAGATAGATGTTGCAGCCAGCAAAGATAGGATGGCACAGAAACAACATAAATAAGAGGAAATGGAGTAGTAGGGACGCAATATGAAATACACAGCAATGCCTCTTCCAGGGTGGCAATTTGGACTTAAACAAGGTCAACAGTAATAGAAAATAATTATTACTGGATGGCTCATTCTTTAGCTGCATCTGATCATGGATATGAGAAAGGTATTTGAGGCCTGGTCTTGTTAACTAATGTTTTTATCCCCAGCATCAGATGCTGATTGGTTAATCAACTGCCAGGACCAGCATCATTTTTTTCTCCCTTCAATTACCTAGACTTATGGTTAGAAATCAAACCAGATTCAACCATCTGTTTCAACTGAGACAAAAAGGTTAGCGTTTCTTTAGAAAAAAATTAATAAAATAACAGATTGTGCATTAGAATTAAAATTTTGCTTAGATAACAAAAAATGCTTAGTATGTAAAGATTTTTTAAGCAAGAAGGAAATCTCTAACTCATACTTTGAATAATATGTAGTTGTCTCTATGGAAGGAGTTAATCAAGAAAGATTAATTAATCATTCATATCTTCTATGCTCTCTTTTTCAGCATTATTTGGGCTAACCAATTCAGAAACTTGGTATGTTTATGACACTACTCTAAGTTGAATATTTCATAATATATATTTTTAAATCACATCAGCTAGGATGTTTCCTCCCAACAGTTAATATCTTTTTATATTCTGTAAACATAGTAATCTAAAATAAAATAATTTTACTTAAAGGAATTACGAGAGAATGAAATCACTGTACAATATCTCTAAAACAATTGCTTTAGAATATATTTCCCTCAAAGAAGTATTGTTGAAATACAAACCAAATTCATTTCCTATTCAGTTTTATTGAGCACTTTACAACCCAAAGACCTCGATGCCATATTCAAAGTATCTTATTTCTGAATCCCTTCCCCCACACTGTGACCTCTGAAATAATTTTAGAAGTAAACAATTTTTTTAAAATAGTGTTGTGGAGTGTTTTTAAATATATGAAACCAACAAAGAAAACTTTGTTTTGACAAACAAAAATCATTCAGGAGCACATGTATTCATTCCAACTATAAAGGTTGTAGATTTATCTATTTTTTCCAAGATATTTGGTTTAAAATATTTCCCTACTGTTTTGGGGATACTACAGAAGTGATAGAGTTGATATATAAGTTACAATTACTGGCTTTCAAGTCATATATGTGTCAGAGTTATAGCCCCACTGCACAAGGTTATGACCTTGAGTCTTAATATTATCACTGATAGTTTGGATAAAAACAGTATATGTTTGCTGCAAATATTAAATAATGCTTTGTGTCTGCACATAGTGGTCAACAAATGTTAACAATTGTAATTGTGATTAATATTAAACAGGGCCGTGATACCAGCAAGATGGCATAAAGAAAGCTCTCTTCTCTCCACAGAAACACCTAATTAACAATTATCTATGGGTGAAAATACCTTTAGGAGAGCTCCAGAATCCAGGTGAGAGATTACACTACCTCAGAAGAACACAGACATGAGAAAAAAAATACATTGCAAAGGTTAAAAAGAGCTTCACTTTATCAACATCACCCTTCCCCCACTCTGGCCAAGCAGTTCTAAAAGAGATTCCCTTGGAAAACGATAGAGCCCCTCAGAACATGAGAGATATTCTCAGAAGATAAGTTGTCCTGTGGAGTAAAGAGAGAGCAACTCACCCACAGACACCATGGACAGCATGGTGACTGCAGTTTATAATACTGTTTCATATACTTGAATGTTGCTAAGAGAGCCACTACTAAATGCCCCTGTCACAAAAAAGAAATGGTAATTATGTGACATGACAGAGATGTTACTTAAAGCTCTGGTGATAATCATTTTGCAATATGTTAAGTGTATCAAATCAACACCCACCATTATACACTTTAAATTTACACAATGTTGTATGTCAATAATATTTCAATAAAACTGGAAAAAATGTCACAAATACACCTCAAAAATGGATTAAAGATTTAAAGGTAAGAAATGAAACTGTAATAGAGAAAAAGCTTCTTGATATTGGTCTTGTCAATGATATTCTTTATTGATATGACATCAAAAGTACAGACCAAAACAGCAAAAATAAACAAGTGGGACTACTTCAAGCTAAAACATTTCTGCAAAGCAAACAAACAACAAAATGAAAAGGCAACCTATGGAATGGGAGAAAATATTTGCAAACCATACATCTGATAAGTGGTTAATATCCAATATAAAAAGGGAACTAGTGGCAGGGACAGGAAAATGAGGAGATATTGGCCAAAGGGTACAAGTTTCAGTTATACAAGATGAATAAGTTTGGGAGATCTAATGTAATAGCATGATGACTATAGTAAATTAATAGTGAAATAATATTAATTATAGTTAATATACCAAATTATATACTTCAAATTTGCTAGTAGTGTAATCTTAAGCATCCTCAGGGAGAGCCAGATGGGGCTGGAGGTGAGAGAATGAATGGGAACTATGTGAGGAGGTGTGATATTAGTTTGTCATAATCATTTTTAAATATACATATATCAAAACATGTATACCTTAAGTATATATAATTTTCTCAATTATATTTCAATAAAGCCAAAATAATTCATACAGTACCATAAAAGACATTGAATAGCCAAAGAAATTTTGAGCAAGAACAACAAAAACTGGAAAACATCACACTTCCTGGTTTCAAAATATATAAAACTACAGTATACAAAACAGTATGATACTGGCATAAAAACAGACATATAGATTAATGGAACAAAATAGAGCCCAGAAATAAAACCACAGTCAGCTGATCTTTCACAAGTGTCCCAAATATGCACAACAGAGAAACGATAACCTCTTCAATAAATGGTGCTGAGAAAACTGGATATCCATATTTTGACCCTTATCTAACATTATGCACAAAAATTAACTCACAATGGATGAAAAATTTAAGCATAAGACCTGAAACCATAAAACTCATAGAAGAAAACAGGGAAATTTTCCGACCATTGGCCTTGGCAAAAATTTGCTATGACAACAAAAGCACAGGCAACAAAAGCATAGACATGTAGGACTAAATCAAATAAAAAGCTTCTGCAAACCAAGGAAAACAATCAATGAAATGAAAAGGCAACCTACAGAATGCGAGAAAAATATTGGGAAAACGATGGAATATTATTCAGCCATGAAAAAGAAGGAAATCCTGCCATTTGCAACAATATGGATAAACCTGAAGAACATCATGCTAAGCGAAAACAATCTAGAGAGACAAGAGATGGAAAACAAGAAAGAGATGAAAGAACATAGCCATGGCAAAATGATAAGGAGTTGATATGCAAACTGTATAGGGACATCTTGCAACTCAATAGCAAAAAACCAAATAGCCCATATTAAAAATTGGCATAGGAACTGAATAAACGTTTCTCTAAAGACAACATGCAAATGCCAATAGATACATGGAAAAGTGCTCAATATCGCTAATCAGGGAAGTGGAAGTCAAAACACAATGATATATTACCTCACACTAATAAGGATGGCTATTATCAAAAAATAAAAGGTAACTAGTATTGGTGAGGATGTGGAGAAAACAAAGCCCTTTTATATGTCTGAAGAGAATGCAAATTGGTACAGTCACTATGGAAACAGTACAGAAGTTCCTCAGAAAATTTAAAAATAGAACTACCATGAGATCCAGCAACCCATTTCTGGATATATGTATACCCATAGGAATTCAAATCAGGGCCTCAAAAAGTTCTCCAAATGCACTCCAAAGTTCATTGCAGTATTATTTGTTTTTTTTAAGATTTTTTTTTTAAAAAATTGGGGAATTGGGGGAGGGGAACAGCATTGGGGAACTGGGGAAGAGGAAGAGAGAAGTTGTTGTCCTTTTTGTTCTTCAGTCTAGTTGAGAAGGACATTGTTTCACTGGCCCATGTTGGTATCGTCATTGCACTCTTCTTGGGTAAGGCAGATTGATCGCTGGCCTCTGGACGGCCATTCACAGCAGCTCTTGGCAGCTCACACCAGCTGCCAGCTGCTCACATTAGCTGCCGGCCTGTCACTGTAGCATATGGCAGCCCACTGCAGCAGGGGCGGCAGCTATGCCGTCCCGGGACTCAGAGCAGCCCAGCTCCAGGTAGAGCTGTTGTTCACCATCTTAGCTATAGAGGGCAGTGTCACTGGCCCTCATATGTGGGATCTGAACCAAGGCCGCTGTCATCCCAAGCCAGCACTTAACCAACGCGTCACTCTGCTGGTCCTCATTGCAGTATTATTTATAATAGCTGATACACAGAAGCAATCTAAAGATGCATCAATGGATGAATAGATTTATTTAAATGTGTATAGCGTGCAGTGGAACATTATTTGACCATGAAAAAGAAGGAAATCCTGCCATTTGTGATGATATGAGTAAACCTGGAGGACATTACATGAAGTGAAGTAAGCTAGACACACACAAGGCCAAATACTACATAATACCACTTTGATGACAAATCTAATATAATCAAACTCACAGAAGCAGAAAGTAAAATGGGGTTTCCATGGGTTCAGGGAATGGGGAACCATGGAAGCATCAACTGATAAGTATAGAGTTTCACTTATGCAAGAAGAAGAAGTCTAGGGATCTACTGTATACTATAGTGCCTATAGTTTATAACACTGTGTTGTATCCTTAACAATTTGTTAAGAGAATAAATCTCATGTTAAGTGTTCTTATCACAAAATAATAATTATTATTAATAAAGAAATAGGGTAGGAGGAAACTTTTGGAGGTGATGCATATGTTTATAGAATAGAGTATTGCACTGGTTTTATGGATGTATAGTTACCACCAAATTCATCAAGTTGTATATATTAAATATGTACAGCTTTTGGGGGGGTAGAGGGAAACAAAGTATTCTTATCATTTATTTAGTATTTGCTATGTGGTTGACACTAAGCTGGGAAATTCACATATACTATTTCATTTAGACTTCATAACAGCACTATGACCTGGGTATCTGAATTGTCCATTTCAGAGGTAGGAAAACAAAGGTTCAGAAAAGTGAAGTGACTTGCTAAAGGTCAAAAATAACATAAATAATAGAGAAAAAATCCAAACTCAAGATTATCTGGCTCTGAGGCACATCATATGTACAGCTTTTTATATATCAATCATACCTCAAATAAATGTTGTCCAAAACATAGGATTTTTTCCCACACCTAAGGAATTATGATATGAGAGTCTTGAATATTATCTGTGTCCCATTTCCAATTGTTTTTCACAATTGTAAAGCAATGTTGAAAGCTGATTCTATACAATCTTACTGAAGATGAGGATGCAATCTGACCCAGACAGATAATTCATGTTACACTCACCTCCTTTTGTCAATAGCCATTCCTGAAACGATGTTGGAGCAGCAGTAGAAATAAAGACAGGAAG
Source organism: Aselliscus stoliczkanus (assembly GCA_033961575.1). NCBI lineage: Eukaryota > Metazoa > Chordata > Mammalia > Chiroptera > Hipposideridae > Aselliscus > Aselliscus stoliczkanus. The sequence goes on along the minus strand of CM066740.1, from coordinate 37,390,036 downwards.
GAGAAGGAAATGCAAAACAGAATTATGACCAATTGAAAAACATTTGCCCTTGAAGAATCAAATTGAGAATAGCAAAACCAAACGAGTCTCAAATAGACCTTCCCTGTCCTTAGTAATAATAACCACTAAAACCACTAAAACCATACTTCTTGTAACAGAAACAAACTCTGGTAACATTAAGGGTGAAGTATTTATTTTGAACTTCCTAGTTTTTCCACGTAATGTGTCTCATTTGAGGGTCAGCCACCTGCACGGAGCTGCTTATATCTATTCATGATACACAGAGACTTACTGGACTGGGAGTTTCTAACAGCGAGAGAGTCAGAATAAAGATGAGAAAAAAATAGGAGAATGGCATTTTTAAAATGTGTATTAGATGTGACATAAAAAAAATGTATTCTAAGGTCTGTATGACAAGAATTTTACTCGTAATTTCAGGGTGAAAAATGTTAAGCATGACTGCACAGAAATGATAAGACACTGATTTATGTATAGACTAGGGGAGACAACAATTTTTTGGTTAGACTATTCTATCACGCATTATAAAATGGCTTTTCCTTTTTTTTACTGTTTAGTTCAATAAATCTTCTTGTCTACTAATCTGTAAATTGCCGGCTCAAGCTACAGGCCATGATTTCCTCATTGAAATAAAGTCTATAGGAGAGGCCTTTGGCTGGAAGCAAAATCCCAGATTCAGCATACAATTCTTCTCTTCCCCGCAGACCTGCTGCCAAAGAGATTTTACTGAATTTACTTACTTAAAACACTAAAGAAATTTCCAGTAATGTTTAAAGCAGCAATAGCCTCGATGGGGACTTGAGGTCCTCTAAAACCTTTTAAATGTGTTGCATACCACAAATGAATCATTATTCCAGTCAGGACAGACACAAGAAGTAATCAACAAAAATAGAATGCTAAAAAGCAAATGTCTCAATAAAAACATGATTATCATTATTGTGTCTAACTTGTGAAGTTAAAAAAGAAAATAATGAATATCAACTAACAATAATATGCAAGTGATGAAGCAGAGATCAAAACTAAAGGGCTCTAGGGCTGACCGAGTGGCGCGTTGGTTAAGAGCTGGCTTGGGACACCAGCGGCCCCAGTTCAGAACCCACATATGAGGGCCAGTGACACTGTCCTCTACAGCTAAAATAGTGAACAACAGCTCCACCTGGAGCTGGGCTGCTGTGAGTCCCTGGGATGGCATAGCTGCAGCCCCTGCTGTAGTGGGCTGCCATATGCTACAGTGAGTGGCCAGCAGCCAGCATGAGCACCTGGCAGCCAATGTGAGTTGCCAAGAGCTGCTGTGAGCAGCTGTCCAGAGGCTGGCGACCTATCTGCCTCACCTGAGAAGAGCGCAATGATGATACCAACATGGGCCAGTGAAGCAATGTCCTCCACAGTTAGACTAAAGAACAAAAGGACAACAACTTCTCTGTTACCCTTCCCTGGTTCCCCAACGCTGTTCTCCACCCCCAATTCCCCAATAAAATCTTCAAAAATAATAATAATAATAATAATTGAATACCTACAAGCCTTGATAGTTCTGAAATTCAGTCCCAGCGTTCAGAAGAACCATTCATGACATGTATAAATGAACAAATTCGGCATTGGAGAAGATAAGCATAAATCAACAAACCATCAAAAATAAACACACAAAATTGAAAAAAAAAAGAAATGAATTTGAAATAAATATTCAATGAATGTTTAAAATAGTAGGAAAGATACAATAGAAAAGATGATTCATGAGCTACAAGATACAAAATAATTTACCCAGAATGAAACAAGAGAGAAAGACATGAAAAATGTGGAAGAAGTTAGGAGACATGGAAGACAGAATAAGGAAATCAAATGTTTGTCTATTGTAATTACAAAAGATAAAAATGGAGAGGAGGCACTATTTAATGAGCTAAATCCTCGGTATTTTCTGGAATGGAAGAAAAGATAAATCAACACATCCAAGAAGCTCAGTGTATCCTAAGTAGAATAAAACAAAAACAAAAATCTTTGATAGCTTTCTTGCTCATATTCAAGTCTCCTATTTCTCCAAGATGTTTTGTTTCCAGAAATAATAGGGATTGGTATTTGAAATGGTAATCTGAATACTATGGGTATTCATTGCTAGAGAGTTCATTATAGTTTCTAGGCCTTCAGTAGACAAAGCAAGGAAATATGCATTTCTTAAAAGAAAAAATGCAGCACGAAGTGTGAGTTCATACCAATAATTTCTATTTAAATTTATATTATTTTTTATCTCTTTTCCCTTATTTTGAAAATTTTTGGACCCTCATGACAATCCCAATATTATAATGAATAGTACAACTATTAATTTTTTTAATTAAGTATAATTATTTTCATAGACTACAATTCACTGAAGATCTATGGTAAGTTTACCAGATTTTAAAATCACTTACAGTAATTATTCTCCATTTGATTTATACAATCAATTTTTTTAAACTACTGTAAAAATAAACATATTTACATGGTTTCAAAGTCAAATCCATAAAATATGGTATATTCAAAGCAGTTTACCTTCTATTTATATGCCCTTCACATATTGTTCACCTTTTTTAATTGTTCTGATTTATTCATTCATTATTTTAACATAAAAAACACATATTTTGCATACATATGCATATTTATATAATGTACATATGTTTTTTATATATAATTACATAAATTATATGTTTTATATATACATATGTATATGTGTTTAGATATACACTTTTTTTAAATTGGGGAATTGGGGAGGCGAACAGGCAAGTTGTTGTCCTTCAGTCTTAGTTGTGAAGGGCACAGCTAGCTCAGCTCCAAGTCCAATCGCCATCCAGCCACGGGTTGGCAGCTCGCGGCTGCTCAATTCAAGTTGCCATGTTCAATCTTAGTTGCAGGTGGACAAAGCCCATCATCCTATGTGGGAGTCCAACTGGCAACCTTGTTGTCAGGAGCAGTTGCTCTCACCAGATGAGTCATCCTGCCACCTGTTGGGAGCTCAGCAGCAGCTCAGCTGGGGCGCAGCTCACTGGCCCATGTTGGAATTGAACCAGTGATCCTGTTGCTCAGAGCTCAGGCTCTTTACCAATTGAGTCACTCGGCCAGCCCATAGATATATACATTTTGACATACATTTATATAGATTTAGATATGTACACTCACTTATATACCTAAACAATATATTTATATATAAGCAATAATATGCTATGCACATTTTCCATCCCTTATTATTTTACTCCATAGCAGTCTATAAAGGGCTTCCTTAATCTTTTACAACTGAATAAAACTCCATCCTGCAGATGTAATAGCTTCTTACACAGTTTCAAACCAACATAACCATCACAGGGGACAAGAAAAGTAAAAACTCCTACAATGAGTAGTGCTATGCAAATATCTTTTCACATTTTTGCCTGAGTATCTTTGAGATAGATTCCAATCAGAGGAATTGCTGGGTCAAAAATTAAAGACATGCATAATTTTACTAGACATTACAAAGCTCTTTATAACAGTTGTTCCATTTTGTATCCTACTAGCAACATATGAGCGCACCTGTTTCCCACAAGCTTGATTACAAAGTATGTTGTCAAATCCGAACTTTCGCCAATCTAACAGAAATGGAAGTTTCAATTTGCCTTTTACTTTTTAGGAAGTTGAGAAACTTTTCCCATGTTTAAGAGTCACTTGTGTCTCTTTTTTCTGTGAACTGCTCATTTTCTCTCAAGTTGCAATTTCCCTTCTCTATTTTTAGAACCTCTGTATAATACAAACTCTTTATTTCTGAAATAAATTACAAATATTTTTCTAGCTTATTATTTATCTTTGATTTTGTTTATAATCCTTCTGCCATTCAGTTTTTTTTTTTTTAATGTATTTATTTATTTATTTTGAGCGCACTGTCACTGGCCCTCATATGTGGGACCGAACCTGGGCCGCTGGCTTCCCAAGCCAGCTCTTAACCACTGCGCCACTCGGCCGGCCCTGCCATTCAGTTTTTTAAAGTGGTCATATACAGTGGTCTTTCTTTTACTGCCTCTGTATTTTGATCGTAGTTAAGAAAATATTCTCTACTCCTGGGTTATAAAGGAACATAGCAGGGTTTTCTTCCAGAACTTGTACACTTTGTTTTATAAACTGGCATTTCTGATACTTTTGCAATTTATTTTGAAGTATGATGTGAGAATGAATAGAATTTTTCTATATGTCTATCCAGTTATCTCATCATTTATTAAAAAATATATGTTTTCCCCACTGATTTGATTTTCTGATTTTATAATAAATTTCACAAGGATTAGTATCTACTTGTAGAATTTGTTATTCTCTTTTCTTGGTCTGAATGTCTATTTAGTCTCCAATAATACAGTTATCTTTCTATGGTTTAATATCTGATAGAGTTAGTTCACTCTGTATACCACTATTCTTCTCATCAGAACATTTATGGCTGTCCTTGCTTATTTGCTTTTCCAAATAAAATGGCTAACGATATGTTTATCTCCAGAGAGGAAAAAAACAAACTAAATGATAATTCCATTAAGATTGCATTAAATTTATTAATTTAGAAAATATTAATATCTATATGATGTTAAATCTTTCTATAAAGGAATACAGTATATACACATATAACAGAAAACCAATTAGAGAATATAATGAAAGAGATGACCCCATTATGATAATATTTATTTACAAGCTTAGAAATGTTCAAAACCTATATAAGGAAAGCCATGACATACTCTAAAAAAACCCAAAAGCTACTGCAACATAAAGGAAGATATACTGCATTTTTGCATATCAGAGTAGGTATCACATGGATGTTAACCATTGCTTGCACATGAATGACCTCTGTTTTCAGTCCTGGCAGCATGATGAAGACAACTGCAACCTCTTAACTATTCAGGCATAAATAACTTGAGAATTATTTGAGGAAGTGTAACAATTTGCACCCTGCTTATTATCAGAAATCCTTTTGTTGACATTTTATGAAAATAACACAAAAAGATCAATGTCAAAACATAGTGACTGGGTATCATAAGCTTGGAGAAAAATTGCAGAGTATAAAGTAGAGTCCTGTAAAGGAATGTTTTCTCATTAATGCTATTGATGACACAGAGTATAACTCTGTATGAAAAAAGACAGGTATCAAACACCCTATATCTAAAAGAGCTGGGCTCTAAATGCAAAGGAGTTTGAGAACACTTCAACAGAGCCCTGAGACCTTTTAGGGGTCTGCAATGTCAAAAGTATTTTCATAATTTTTTTAAGTGTTCGCCTTTTTTACTACAGTGACATTTGCACTGATGGTTCAAAAGTAGTCCTGAAAAAAACTGCTGGCACCTGCACACAAATCATGTGGGTACCAAGCTGTACCAGCAGTCATATTTTTCACCACCACATACTCAGAGTACCAAAAAGATAAGGGAGAAAAAGCCAATTTCACTTAAAAATATTCTTGAAGTAGCAGTAGAAATTATTGTTATTAAATCTCAACTCTTTGGTATACAACTTTTACATATTCTGTTTGACAGGGGGAATTATACATCAAGCACTTTGCTGCATACTGAAGTGTAACGATGCCTTTAGGAAAAGCACTCATGGAATTATTTGAGTTGTGAATGAACTAGCTTCTTTTTCACAGAACACTATTTTTACTTGAAAGAATGACAGCCAAAGAAATGATAGTTATTCAGATTGGGGATATTCTACAGACCATTTCTTAACAATGAACAAAGTGAGCCCGTCACATCAAAGAAAAGAACTGACTAGATTTGTTGCCAATGATAAAATTGGAGCTTCCAAGTGAAAATTAGAATTTTGGAAAACTAGTATCTGCCACAAAGCGTGTTCCCAATCTTCGAAGACTTTTTCTGATGAGTGTTCTGGTGATATTAAACATGCACAATTTTTAATACTGTAATAAAATGTGTCGGTATTTGGAAGATTCTCATGACTCAGTAAATGAGTTTTTTCCAAATGACTAATGCATGATGCCATAACATGACCATTCAGATTGCAAGATAAACCAATGAATTTTAATGCAGTAGAGTAAGATGAGGTCATTGATATGTGTAGTGGGCTGAATGGTGGCCTCCAAAAAATGTACATCCATGTCTTAATCCCCAGAATCCATACTTTATAAGAGTGAATTACATGTCAAAAATGCAATTACGTAAAGGGTTTTTAGAGAACTTTATCCTGGATTATTGTGGGGTAAGGGAGCACTAATTCCAATGACAAGTGTCCTTATAAGAATTAGGCAGAGGCGGATTTTACGACAGACGAGGAGGAGGCAATATGACCACAGAGACAGACTGAAGTGATGAGGTCACAAATCAAGGAATGCTGACAGCCACTAGAGCATGAAAGAGGCGCAGAGCAGAATTTCTCCTGGAGCCCCTAGAGGGAGGGCAGTCAAATTGGCACTTTAATTTCACACTTTTGGCCTCCAGAACTGTGAGAGAATAAATTTCTATTGTAAATCACTCAGTTTGTGGTAATTTGTTGTGGCAGCAATAGGAAACTAATATGATAAAGTTTCAGATTCCACATTGCATTTAACCTTTAAGAAATTACCACTTACTGAGTTTCAGTGTAATATTAAAAATGAATATTCAAAATTATCTGTAAAGACTATTGAAATACTCCCTTTTTCCCCAGTTATATATGTGTGAAAACAGGCTTTCTACCAAAACAATATATGGCAGCAGACTGATATAGAAGCAGATATGAGAATTCAGCTGTCTTCTATTAAGGCAAACATTAAAGCAAGTTACACAAATATAAAACAATACCACTCTAATAACTGTTTTTTATTGGAAAAATATAGTTAACTTTCATAACAGTGTTTATGTTAATAATAATTTGATTTTCATTTTTAAGTGAATTGATACATAAATATTTTTAAATTTTCTCAGTTGATTTTTAATACAGTAAATACTGAGAGTAACATATAAACAAAAGTTTTTTTGGGTTCCTCAATAATTTTTAGGAGTATAAAAGAGCCCTAAGACCAAAAAGAGAATGATTATATTAGCCAATATATTACACTTATAATTTTCTGTTTTATGTTCATAAGAGCAATATCTGAGAGAAAAATCAGCATCTTTACAAATTCAACAGTCTTCCTTAATTAAGAATAAAATATGAGAGGGCCAGCCGAGTGGTGGATTGGTTAAGAGCTGGTTTTGGGATGCCAGTGGCCCCGGTTCGGATCCCACATATGAGGGCCAGTAACACTGCCCTCTACAGGTAACCACAGCTCCACCTGGAGCTGGGCTGCATGAGCCCCGGTGACAGTGTAGGCTGCAGCTCCTGCTGCAGTGGGCTGCCATAGGCTAGAGTGAGTGGCCGGCAGCCAGCGTGAGCGGCTGGCAGCCAGTGTGAGCTGCCAATAGCTGAGGTGAGTGTCCATCCAGAGGCCGGCGACCGATCTGCCTCATCCGGGAAGAGCGCAATGATGATACCAACATGGGCCAGTGAAGCGACATCCTCCACAACTAGACTGAAGAACAAAAAGACTGCAACTTGTCTGTTCCCCTTCCCTGATTCCTCAACGCTGTTCCCCTCCCCCAATTCTCCAATAAAATCTTTAAAAAAGAAAAAAAAAGAATAAAATATGAGAAAAGAAATTTACAGTTTTCTGTAAGGAGTATCTTTAGGAAGAAGACAAATTTCAGCACATAAATTGTACTTATTAAAGTTCAGAACTTCTTAACAAAAAGATATAATCATTTGACAATCAACCAAAGAGACAGAGAGAGAAAAATACAGAACTTAAAAAGAAATAAAATAAAATAAAACCCTATATTAGAAGTCATGGTCAGAATCTTTCATTTCTTGCACCCTTTAAAGGGTTACATAGACAACAATACTTCTTCAAATTCTTATGACATCTCCCATCTAATTCCTTTACACACAAATTTATTCCCACTCCTTCTCTCCAAATTCACCCAAAACTCCTTCCGAGCCTTAAAACACCCCTTGACTTTATGACTCTTCTCCTTTCCTCTCGTTTCTACATCACAAAGTCCCCAAACCTTAGTCTGGCAACATCCTCAGGAGTGGAGGAGGAAAAGGAATGCAATGAGCAAAGCCATGGCCAACATTTGAAGGTAGGAGTGAAAAACAGATTCTAAAGACATTCATGATTTTGGTTCTATTACACAGGCATATATTTTCTTCTCCATAAATCAAACATCACTATTTAATTTAATTATTGTATTGTAAATGCTGTTTATTGGTTTTCAAATTTTTGAACCAACCATATGCAGAAAAACAGAAAGTGTGATTATCATCTAAAAATGCAAATTTGTAAATATTGACAATGTAAAAATAATGATATAGCTGACAAAAGCTGACATGAAGGAGAAATAAAGAGAACAAAGAAGTGCAGATCCACGAATTTCATCTTACACAACAATGATCCCTTAAATACTATCTAAAGCCCTAGTTCTCAAAGTGTGGACCCTGCACAAGCACTATCAACATCATCTGAGAACCTGAAATGCAAATTCTCAGGTCTCACCCCAGACCTACAATTAAGAGTTTAGCTGAACTACTCTACATTTCATGTGACCAAGCATCCTGCAGGGACATTTACTGACCCGGGACCTTGTACTGACACTAGCCCCTCCCTGAACAAATGAATACCCAAGGTAACAGCCCACAGAGTCACAAGTAAACGTAAGTTCCTGATGTGACTTTCCCAAGGGCCCTTGTGGAAAGCAGTCTCCCTGTCCTCCCAGGACCCTCCCTTTGTGAGCCCCTTAGATAACACCCCACAAGCCTCATCAAAACCCCCACTCCTTTTTAGTCTGCATTGACAAACGCAGTCAGTCTTGGCTCAGGAATCCCAAAGCACTTCACCTATGCAGGCCCCTAACAAAGACCTGCACCCCGGTACTCAGGTGCTCTTTCTGCCTGCACCCTGCCTTCACCTCCCTTCACGGTCCCTTCAGGCATTCGGTTTACTTCCACCAAGGATGGTGAGTCATACACTTCTCTATTTCAATTCCGTTGTAGTCTTTTATTGAACATGGCTCCCCATCCCACAATCCAACAGCCTGGGGCTCAACTTAAAACAAAGTTAATTTTTTTTTTTAATTTTATTTTTTTTAATTAGTTTCAGGTGTACAACACAGTGCAATAGTTATACATTTTACCCCTCAAAGTGACAACCCCCCACCCCCAATACACCACCCCACACCCCCCCCATATCATATATCTATTACTCTTCCTCTGACTCTCTTCCACAGTATAATCCACATCCCGTGACTATCTATATATATTCAATTACAGTAGGTATACCACCTCCACTTTAGTAATACAGTGCAGTGATCAAACCTCTACTCCATCCATGAAATGGTCTCCCTAACAAGACCTATGATCATCTGACATTCCACAGAATATTTACAACATTATTAATTATATTCCCCAAACTGTTTTTCCTATCCCAGTAGCAATATTGTAGTTGCCTATTTTTGCTGTCTAATCCCTTCCCCTTCTCCCTCATCCCCATTCCTCTCCAAATTAGCAACCCTGATTTTTCCTCTATATCTATGAGACAGTTTCTGTTTACTTTGCTCATTCATACAGTTTTTCATATTCCACATATAAGTGAGATCATATGGTATTTGTCCTTCTCTGACTGACTTATTTCACTCAACATTATAGTCTCTAGGTCCATCCATATCATTGCAAATGGCACGATTTCATTCTTCTTTATAGCGGAGTAATACTCTATTGTATAAATATACCACAGTTTCTTAATCCAGTCATCTACTGATGGGCATTTTGGTTGTTTCCAAGTCTTAGCTATTGTAAATTGTGCTGCTATGAACATCGGGGTGCATAACTTTTTTTGAATAAGTGTCTTGGTTTTTTCAGGATAAATACCTAGGAGTGGAATAAAAGTTAATTTTTTTTAACTATGCACAGATTTTCTTTTCTTCAAGAAATAGATTTATTATTAGACATCTGATATTTTACATTATTTTAGATTTTATATGTATATATATATATTAGATTATATGTATATTTAATATTTTTTTATTTTTTTCAATTACAGTTGACATACAATGTTATATTAGTTACAGGTATACAACATAGTGGTTAGACAGTTATATAACTTACAAAGTGATCACCCCAGTAAGTCTAGTACCTATCTGACACTATACATAGATGCTAATTTAAAAAAGTCATGATACCTGCCGAATCATATTCTAGGGGTAGGGCCCAGCAATCTGCATTTTAACAAACCCTCCAGCTGATTTTGATTCATACTGAAGGTTGAGAACCACTAATCTTTAGTTGTCAGATCCAAAAATAGAGGTCTATATATTTTACCTCTTTTTCCCTCTTCATCCTCCTCCTACCCTCTTCCTCTCTGGTAACCACCATACTGTTATCTGTGTCTATTGAATGTCTTTGTTACCCAATAAATTTAATTTAAAAAAATACAGGGTTAAAAATTATTCTAAGTAAAACACTGACCACTAGAATAACCATAAGAGTTTCTTTACATAATAATATATATAAGAAAACCAGGAGTAGAGTGTGTTGGGGCAGAAGGAAGCTATTTAAATGCATTAATTGCCTTACCTTTTATGGGAAATGATTACCAAATAATTGATAAATTACCAAGAGTTGATAAATTAAGAAACATTGATGAAGTGCATTATTTAGCATTATGATAATAACAAGAATTTTTTTAAAAACAGTTAAAAGCAGCATCTGAGAAGTGGAATGAGGAAAGAGGACTAGGCGACACATTTATTCTTCATTATAAACTGTTTTGTAAAGTTTTTTTTTACCAAATTATTACTTTATCAATTTGAAATAATGTCCAGCATTCAATTTCTAGGTCCCTGGTAATTTCTTACCCCAACCTACATCTAAATACTTATTTGAGCATGTTATTTTTGTCTCTCATCACATTAAAGATGATAGATTAAGAAGATTCTGTCTAAATTCCATCTTAACTAAGATTGGTACCCAGATGACATCAGGATTTGCAGTGCCAAAGCAAAAGTTGCACCAAACTTATGCGGACAAAGAACTTTAATTCAGGCTATTGCAATAGAAGAGAAAGACTGAACCCAACTCTGCTGTAACAAAAAGTAGGGGGATTTTTAAGTGATGAGGTGAACTAGTAAGAAGTACTGGAGCACATTAGGGAGTCCTAATGGAATGTGTAGAGCACACTGGCATATTCCTGAGTTTCCTAATGCTGTTTTATGTCATTAGACCATCTGGGATTGCTAGTTGATGCCAATTAAAGTTGGCTCCTACCCTCCCACAGAGATAGGAAACAAGGGTGCTTATCTTCTTTGATGTTAACCTTCCAAGGACAGGGTTCCCTGGTCCTTAAGAAAAACATTTTCCACGTTGTAAACTGGAAAAAGACTTACATACACTTCAAAGGGACAGAGAAACAATGTACAATTTCAAGTTTTCTAAAGTAAATGGTCTAAGAAAAATGAGATCTGGGGCCTATACTAAGGAAGAAACCCACCTAAAGTTTAGTTAAGTTGAGGGGAATGTTAAGGCCATCTGGTCATCAATAACAATATTTCAAATGCTAAAGTGCTGCTTGTGAATGCATGCTAGAATACTGACATGCTCTCATTTCTTCATCTCATCCTGAAGAGCACTCTGACAAGAACTCTATTATTGGAACTCGTGAATACAACAACCATATGAGAAATTCAGGGCTCACATGCACTCTTGTTCCTGGTTTTTCTCTGACACCCAGACTGTCCTTGCCTGTAAAAATGACATTTGACTATAAGCTACTTGAGGAAAGACTCTTCTCTTTTCTGACTGATATTTTAAGTCCTTAGTGGTCTTCATACAGTGCCCTACAGATGGGTTATGTTCCAATAGTATTGACCAGTGCAGCAAATAAATGAATATTCCTTCCTTGAAGATACATATCGAAGAGATTACAGCAGAATCTGAGAAGCTGTACTAGGTAAAACCAATTCCAAAACAAAATCTATGTAATCTCATCTCTACTGTACTTCAATCCCTTTTAATAGACTGAAAACGAAGCAAACCATCTAGAACACAGCCACAAGTCCAATAGTCCATTTGACCTTTGGATGGACCAGCACAGTTCATGCACTTAGTTCTCTGATGCCACAAGAATTGTAGATGAGTTAAAAAAAAAAGCAATCAGTGTAGAAAAAACATAGAGATATAACCAAAGGTAAAACTGCTTGTCCCATTATAACGTGTTACATATGTATTTAATGAATCACTTAGCAGATTCCTGACCTTTGTGAAAAATGAAGTTAATATTTTCACTATTCATCTTAAAAAGCATACCATCATAGAAAATACCGTATTATGGTTAAGTAGATCATCTACTAGCCAGTTTAGGTAAAAATATAAATGTATAGGGTTACATACACATAGAGGATTTACTAAATCGTACTGGTCTTATGTGAATCATCTCAGGCACTCAGTTCTTCATCTCAGGATAAAATAGAGTCTACATCTATTTTGAAGTTCCCATTACTTTCATAAAATAGGCCACTTCTGCTTTTTGAAAATCATCCCCCCAGTTTTATTTCAGTTCCCCAAATTTTCCAGCTACTCAGAACTTAGTCTTGCAATTCTCTTACTCATATTCTCATCTTGAATCATTCCAATATCCATAAGGACCTTACAACATATTTAGGTTTCTACCAGTGAAAAACAAAACAAAAAAGATAAGCACATACAAAAGAAAATATCTAAAGAAACCTGTAATAGTTATCTAATATCACATAACCAATTACTCTAAACCTTAGTGGTTTAAAACAATAAACATTCGTTACTTCACAGTTTCTGTGGGTCAGGAACTAAGGTGTGGCTTACCTGGGTGATACAAGATTGCAGTCAGGATGTCAGCCATTTCTGCAGAAATCTGAAGTCTTGACTGGACCTAGTAGGTCTGTTTCTAAGATATCTCACTAACCTGGTGCCGACTATTGGAAGGAGGCCTCATTTCCACTTCAGGGGCTGCTTGAGTATCATCATGACATGATGTCTGGCTTCCACCAGCATGAACAATCTGTGAGAGAACATGGCAGAGCCACAATATCTTTTATAACCTTGCATCAGAATTTACACATCTTTTTCCAATATAATATTGGTTACACAAGTCAGCTCCATTCCATATGAAGGGGACCTACACAAGGGTGTGAACAACAGGAGGTGAAGATCATTGGGTGCCATCTTGGAAGCTATCATAATATCCTTCTTTTATTCCTGCCTATCTATTCTACTTACTAACCAATGTCCTTCTTTGGTTTTTCTGCCAGACTTCAAATATTTGACCTATGTCTTTCCTCTCATCTTTTTAAACTATAATAATTCCTTCTTATTCCCTTTAGCATCTACTTCAGTGCATACCACTCCATAGAAACAATGTTCTTGAAGATTAGCAATGGTCTCTTCCTGCTAAATTGTTGGCCTTCGCTTTTGCTCAGACATATTCAACATCTTATAATATTTAGTGTTACAAACCACCCACTCATGAAATTGTCTCAATTTCTAGCATCTTTGGAAAGTTACTTAGGGTCTTCTCCCAGCTCTCTGATGCCTCTTCTCTCCTGTTCTCCACTAGGTCCCCAGGTGTGCAGCGTTCTTTAAGCTATCCCTCTGATTCTCGTGCTACGGTATGAAGGGAACAATATGCACTCACTACTTCAGTTACATCATCTATTATCTGGCCACTAATGAATCTGCATTACTCAATCATAGCATGTCCTATCCAGGTGCCAGCAGGCACCTCCATTCCCTAATCTCTAAGCAAGGCTCATTGCATCTTCCTTCAATGCCTCTTAGAAAATTTTGCCTTATCTCATTCATACCATTACCCAAGTCTAAGCCCCCCTATTTCACAACGAGCTTAACACAGCTATATTTTAACATTGATCCCACTTCTACTATAATCTAACTGTCGTATGTATTGATGCTAAATCTCCCTTGGAAATTCCTTTCATTTCCCAGCACAAGAGGATTCGTTATCATCTACTGCTTTCAAATCTAAACTTAGACTGGCTTTTAAAGCAGTCATTGCTTTCCCATTTGATTAACATACCTATTTTTCTTATTCCTCTTATATCCCTTGTTTCTCTTCAGTGAGGTCAATCTATTCACTGTCCCCCAAATACACAAATTTCCACAATTACCTTTTTAATTCTAGTCCCTCCAACAAATAAATAAATAAATGTTCTTACTTATCTCCTCTGTCCTACCAATTTTTGTAAGCCTATCTCAAATTCCACAACCTCAGTGAAATCTTTCATTACTACTGGGCTGTTCTTTTTGAATTCCTGATACTCAATTGGGCATCTACATCTCTGATTCATGTGTATTAATCTTGTGTCCATTGCTAAATTGCAAGCTTCTGAAGACTAGAGTCATATTTTATGACTATTCTTTATTTTGTTTAAAACACCTAAAATGGTTTACAAGTCACATAAAATGGGCCATGAATTGGCCAATTTGGTTAAGGAAAATTGTTGATTAAGGAAAATAACTAGAAAATTCCCATGTCATTTGTCAAAATTATTATAGCAAAATAACTCCTTTCCAAAATATATTACCTAAAAGTATAGAATTTTTCCCATGTGTCAATGAAAAAAAAAAATGACTATATTCTAGCATAGCCCAACTTAGCTTTCAAAACATAGGCAATATCCAAAGACAGAATTGCTTAATGTACAACTGTTTAGATCAAATGATAGATATACAACATAATTGCTTCATTTAACAAGTGCAGAGGTAATCAGATCACATTCCAAAAGTAATTTGATAATTTCAACAGTTCAAGATTAAAGGGAAGAAAAGTTAAACAATAAGGTTGTTGTCTTAAATTTATTAATGGAAAGGAAATTGTTGTGAAACCAAAAGGAGAAAACCTTAAATGATACGTAACAGAAAAAAATTAGTGAAGGTAATTGCATCACTGCAGAAACCTTTTTTTTCTAATTCTAACATATTAAAAACTACTATGACTATCAAAAACAACTATGACCTGTCTTTGGGAAAAGAACATATTTTTTTTTCCCCCAAAGCCTCATCGTTGTGACCTCCTTTGGAAGCAATATTATGTCTTGGAAACTGCAAGAGTTTCTGCAGCCAGAGAGACCTGCATTACTAATTAAATGACCCCGTAGGCCAACCTCAGGCAACCTACCAACCCCATGGAGTTGTTATGCAAATTAAATGAGATTGCATATCTAAAAGAACCTGGCATGGAGTCCCATACATGGTGGTTAGTTTCTTTCCATTCTGCTTAGCAGAGATGGAGAACAGAAGGTTGAACACTAGACTAGGAGAGAGGAACCACGGATTATTATCCCAGCTCAGCATCTACTTAGATGTTGTGGCAGAGACAGACAACTCTTGTCCAGTTTCCATTTTCTTCTTTTGGTAATAGATCCCTGAATTTTAATGGATACACAGGTAGCCAGATAGAACTACAGGTCTTCTGGGGTCACAGGGGTTTTACTTGTTTGATTTGCAACGCCTTTGGGTAAATCAGACACTTCACTTTTCTATCATTGACCAATCACTTCTGTCTTACCCTGGCCTACTTCCAATGTGCCTGTCTCTGTCCTGACACGTATAGGCTCTTCTGTGTATGGCTGCTGGACCACATAATCCTAAGAACTCTTCCAACATTTTCAGTGGTTCTGAGGAAACACACGGAATCATGTTTATTCCTCAGATAGTCAAATTTATAATTACTTTGTGTGGGGGTGGAGGTTCCTAAAAATTTGAAAGGAAACTTGAGACAATCTAAGTCTTAAAATTCTCAGGGTCTTTCTTTCATATTAGGCCTATCATTTTTAATTAGGAGATATATGATATATTAGTTTCCGGTAGCTGCTGTAACAAATTAACACAAACCTGATAGCTTAAAATACAGATTTATTCTTTATCAGCTCATTTCCAATTTGTTTGAGGCTGCTAAATTGTTCTCCAAAAAAGTCTCTATAAACTGGCCAGTGAATGCTGAGGAATAATTCTTAATGCATTCAATCAACCAGCTATGTGCTTCTGTGACAGCTTGACCTGGGTAAGAGGACATATACGTATGTGTATAGATGTATATGTGTATGTGTAAGTACATGCATACACATCCATATATATGTATATGTAAAACACAAACACAAATATATGTTTTATATAAAACATAAATATATAAATTGTATATAAATATCATATATATTCAATTCAGGTATATGGAAGGCCACTTAGCATTGGTTAGATAAATTAAGGAAAAAGCCACTTCTGCCCATATCCTCCCTAACCCAGCCACACTGGCTGAGCATCAGGCACTCAAAGAAGGGAAAAGAGACCTACTTTTTGGATGTAGTGAACAAAAAAGTTTTTAGACAGTGGCATCTGTCATGCTTTTTGACCCAGTGCCATCGTCCCTGGGCAGACAAGACCAGGAATTCTCCCTCAGAAGGGCTGTGGCCCCAACATATAATTGATGCATGCTAAGTCAATATCAGAGCTCAAGCCAAAAATGGCGTCAGAACTCATTGTGCTTTTTTCTCCAAAGTGCTAGCAAGAAAAAATTTGCTAAAAGCTGTATGTAACTTGAATTCCAAGGTGATCTGATTAAAGTAAGCATGGCACTACAAATTATGTATTTAGAAGATTTTCAGCTAAACTAGGAGAGGAAGAATGTCTTCATCAGGCTCAAGTTTGAGCTGAAGTGACAGTAGCATAAAAAACCTCATTGAGATGCCTCAATAGCTGTCACTCCTGACTTTGGCACTTGGCATAATTATAACAAGGTAGTAATAAAAATTATTCCAAAGTATTTGAACAATTACATGCTCTTAAAACAGGCTGAGAATTAAGGGTGCACATACTTTGAAGGTAATTGATCTTACAGCTCTTTAAAATGCAGCAGAAAACTGTGTTGCTAAGAGAGCACATAAAATTATTTATCAACCCATTATAGAAAATGTACAGACTCGGAGAATTTATTTTGTTCATTAAGTAAACAATTTCCTCCTATTTGGCTTTTCCTTATACAGGGACTCAAATATCCTTCATCTAACTTTGCTGAAGTCAGTATACTCATATACTCACTTTTTACCTTCCAAACACTCCCACATCTATCCTCATCACATATTTAGCAAAATAGAGTGCTAAATAATAAAAACATGATGGGTTGCCTTGCAGGAATGGCTATCTGATGAAAATCTAAGATGCATAAAATGCTGGGTTGTTGCAGCATCTGTTTTATTTACAACACGGAGAGCAGAAATGTTAGTAATTTAGTCATGAAATCGACTGCACTAAAGATTAGAATACACTGAGGATTAGAGACATGGTTCAGGATGGCTGCCCTTAAGCAGTGCGACATATTTCAGGACAAAGGGATTTTGTACTGGGGGATGCTTCTATTGTGCCAACAAACAAATACAGCAAATGATTATTTTTTGTTCTTTACATGTTATTCTTTGAATGCTCTTTTCACCATTCAGAGGTCAAAACTGTTTCTGACTGTTGTGCAATTTCTTTCTAACCAATGATTTGATACCCTTTTCCCTGCTGATTTTCACTTTTCATTGAGATATAATTGGCATTCAATGAAATGTACAGGCTTTCAATGCTCGGTCTGATGAGCTTTAACAATTATATCAGCAGTGTAAACAAGATTCAAAATATATAAGACAAATGTCCCCTTGCACTCATTTCTAGACATTTCTCTTCCCACCCCCATAACTCATTTGGGATTTCAATCACCATAGAGTACTTTTGCCTGTATTTAGATCTCATTTACAGTAATACCTTGGTTTGCGAGCATAATTCATTCCGGAAACAAACTACTCGTATTGCAAGACATCGCTCATTTACCACGTTAAAAAATATTAGGGGCCGGTCGAATGGCTCAGTTGGTTAAGAGCTCGCTGAAGAGTGCGAGTGAGCTCTGAGCAACAGCAGTTCAATGCCCAGCCCCAGCCCGAGATGAGCTACCACTGAACTGCCAACAGGTGGCAGGATGGCTCAGCTAAAAAAAAAAAAAAAAAAAAAATATATATATATATATATATATACACACATATATATATTAGAAATGTTTGCTCGTCTTGCAGAACACTCACAAACCAAGTCATTCACAATCCAAGGTTTTACTGTACATGAAATCCTATAGTATGTACTCTTCTGTGTATAGCTTCTTTTGCTTAATAATCATATCTATATTGTTTATATAGCAGTAGCTTTGCCTTTTATCATTAAATAATATCCAATTGTATGGACATACTATAACTTGTCTATCAATTCTCCTATTGTCACACAATAGGGTTTTTTCCTAGTATATGGCTATCATAAATATGACCACTATAAACATTCTTCTACAAATCATGGTAAATACCTATGAGTTGCATTCCTGGGTCATAGGGGAGATGATGTTTGACTTTATAAGAAATTGCCAGTTTTCCTTAAGCACTTTCTTTACCACATACTCCCATCACCAATGTATGAGAGTTCCTGTCACTCTATATTTTCACCAAAACTTGATGTTTTCAGTCTTTCTTATTTTAACCATTCCAGAGAGTGTTTAGTAGCACTTTGTAGTTTAGTTTGCATAGCCCAATAACGAATGATATTAAGTACTTTTTTAGCATATGTCTTTTGTGACATATATGCTCAAGTCTACTGCACATTTTGGTTGTTTGTATTTTTATAGCTGAGTGGTAGGCATTCTTTACATATTCTGTATACAAGTTTTTTGTCAGATACTCTAAGTTTTTTTCCAGTTTGTGCTTCATTTATTCATTTTTTAATGGAGTCTTTTGATGAGTAGAATCTTAAAATCTTTGCGTACCCTGATCACAAAGGTATATTTTCTATTTTCTTCCAGAAATCTGAATGTGGTTATACATTTTGATTTATGATCTACCTGGAATTACAGTCAAGGTACATTTTCTTCCATACAGATACCAAGTTGTTTCAGCAACATTTATTGAAAAGGCTTTCCCCAAACAATTGCTTTGGCACTAATGTTAAAAATCAGTTGACTGAATATGTGTAGGTCTGTTTCTAGACTCTATTCTGTTTCATTATTTTCTTTGTCTATGCTTATGCCAACACCACACTGCCCTGATTGTTGTGCATTTATAGTAAATTTTTATACCAGGTAGATTAGCCCTGCAACTTTGTTCTTTTTCAACATAGTATTAACCATCTTATTTTCTTTGTATTTCTATATATAATTTAGAACTATCTTATCTACTTCTTCAGAATAGCCTGCTGACAATTTGATAAAAGTTGCATCATATGCACATATCAGTTTAGGAAGTATAGATATCTCAGTAACATTTCATTTTCCAATCCAGGAACATGCTCTATCTCTCCACTTATTTAGGTCTTATCTAAGTAATATTTTGTTGTTTTCAAGATGGAGATCTTAAATGTCTTTCATTAGATTTATTTTGTCTCATCTGATTTTTTATGCTATTGTACATTTTAAAACTGTTATTTTCAACAACAAAAAAATGTTATTTTCCACTCCAGTGATGAGTGGAGACTTGCTCTATGGCTGGGATCACTAGTAGTTCTTGCCTATTACAAGAGCCCATACACAGCTATTAAATGTGCATTAGCAGTTCAAATGGTTTACTCCTCTTTTATTTGTGTTGTACATTTCCTCCACTGATGAAAGGAGTGGTGAAGTTTCTATCCTATATTGAGGTCCTCACACTCTGATGTGTTTTGGGGGGTTTCTTTATGGGCTCAGTTTTATGACTTTTTTAAACTATTATTTTTATAGTTTTTTTCTGGTTTGTTTTGGTTGTTAATTTGAAACTGATGGTCTCCTGTGATTTTTTTACATCCAAACTAGAAATTGATCGGAGATTTTCGTTTTAAATAGTTGCAAGACTATCTTTCTTTTCACTATGTCTGAAATAGCAAAAAGGAAAGATATCAAATAGCACCAGGAGTCCAAGTACTCATAATAAAAACTAATGTGTACTCAGTGCTTCCTATGTGCTAGCATTTTAAAATATCAACTCATTCAATCTTTAGAATAACCCTATCCAGTAGGTTTGATGATCATTATCCACATTTTACAGATGAGTGAAATGAAATACAGCTTGAGTCATTCGTCTAATAAAACACAGTTATTAAAAGGTAGAACTGGAATTGATCACAAGTAGTTTGAATTTCAAGCCTATATTTTTACCTACTTCCTCACAATATGTCTCCACCAAATCTGAGTATTCCTACCTTTACCCTGATTCCACAAATATAATAACTATCCGTGTTTTTCATTGTAAAAACTCATTTCTTCTTTGAATTGCACCATATCTGCATTTGTCTATCTGAAAAACCTCTTCTATTCACTTAGCATTTTGATATAATAACAGTAGATCCAATTTATTAAGTACTCACATAAAAGATATACTGTGTTAGTAGTTTTGTGTATATTATTTACAAACCTCATAAAAAGTCTGATAGGTAGATGACATTATGCCCATTTTACTCTGGAGGGAACTGAGGTTCAAAGAAACCAATTTTCTTAATTTACATAAAAACCAGTAAATGAATAAGACTGGAACCTGCCCTGTCTAGAACCCAAAGCCTATGATGCAACCTCTCATGAATGATTGATCATCCCAGTCTTCACCTAAAGTTGTCTTTATGACTCCCTTTCCTTACCATTACTTAGATACTCTGAGTATCCAATTAAACACTACTCCTCTGTATAACATTACGACTTCATTTGTTCTTGCTGGTATTCTAAATCCATTTGTTTAAATTTAAGGGCTCTGTTAATGTCTACTGGATATCTTTTAAAGGCTATTTTAATCATTAAAATTAAGATAAAGAACATCCTAAGAAAACAGGCATTAATGGAAAAGAGTAAAATTAGTCAACCCAGAAGACTTTCAGTTGTGTGCAGTTGACGGAGGCCTGGGGCTATGCTATGGGTTGGGCATGATTCTTAACTCTTGGAGCTGGCTGAAATAGGGTAGAATCTCTCCACTGATGCTCAACATGTCGGACTCCGCTCATAATCCCACATCACCCCTATTACCATTCCTTTCCAACAACTCCTCCAACTTTACCCTACTTCTGTTAAACTTGGATTCAGATAGAAAGGAATTCAAGAGGATCCTGAACGCCTCAAGGCTGACTCTGGAACTCACATCCTACCACCATTATTGACTGGAAAATGTATCCAGTTCTTGCTGCATAAATCAAAAATCTGGTGTGTAGTTTCTATCATTGTTTCTTGAATAATTTAGATGAAATAAGAAAAATTCAATAATAAGAGCTTGTAATCATGAGGACTATAACTTGATTTGCTAGTACTCAAACTATGATAGGCCCTATGCAAAAAAAATCTGTAATCAATGATTTTGGGCCTATTTCTGAAATGTAATGGCACTTAACAAGATTCAAGAAGACTTAACACTTATCTTCATTCTCAGTACAGAAACTCTTCAGAGAAAAAAATTGTGCTACTCCCTTAGGACTGAATCTCATTGCAGACACATGTTCCTTATTATAGTCCGTATGCAATTACTTAAATGTCATGAAATCCTGAAAATGTGTTTGATAAAGTAATTGAAATTACTTCATGTAATTTTATTTTACTTTCAATGATGGAAATGTGTGCTCATAAATGTCACTGCACTGTCAATGCAGATAATGGCAACTGAGTTTACTCTTTGAGGATTTCTAGTCAGTAGAGATTTTATCTTCCAAATCCATAATCTCGCTCTTCCAGCACATGCCTGGACTGAGGCACTGATTAGTGTATATTATTAATAGGAAACTCCCCCATTTGATCCTTTGACCAGAGAGATGAGCCAGGACTTTATTGAAACCAAGTTTCTGCTCTAACATGACCTCTCTGATACTTTCACAAATTATACAAGTGGTTCTTTAAAACCAAGATTTCAGCAGAAAAGAGCACACTTTTTGGAGCTGATTTTTGCATGCTTGGAGCAGATGCTATGACTTGCAGTCAATAAGCACTAATGTACTGCCAAGCTGATACAGGAAAAATGAGCTAATATTTCACCCAGAATGATTTTTGCAAAGGGTTCTAGCCTTACCATCGCCCTCTATACAGTTTTGTTTCACACATTTTCCTATATATTTGTACAGGTGAAACTATAACCTGCCTTTGCCTGAGGAACCGGCCCTTCTGCCTTCTTATGAAGCACAGCAGTAAAGACAGCCTTTGGCTGACCTGACAGAAAGTTGATTTTGTCTTTGTCACTTGTAAAGCATACTTGTTTAACAAGGGATATGCTTTCAAATGAGCATATTAAATGTGTTTGATATAAACACCAGCAGTGAAGGAAGACTAAATCCTTGACTAAGCACGTGTAATAAAAATTTCAGTTTGATGTGGAATACAACACTCCACAGTTGAGCTGGGCAAATATTTCTCTCAGACTGACTAGGCAACCATAATGACAGAACATTCTGGCAGTTTTTAAAAAGAGCAGATGTGGCCTCTCCCCACTGTGTAATCCCAGAAGGGTATTGTTATGCTTTCTAGTTCAGAATTACAGGCAGGTGGAAATTGATTATTTTTAGTTACCTTATGATGTGTTTAGGTTTGAAGACAAATAAATAAAAAACCTAATTTAATGTAAATTCATTGAATTATTCTGGGTTACTTATTCTCATTATGGAAATGACTTTTGCATTACATCTAAAAGGTTATCTTCTCAGCAGATTAATACCTAAACCACTAAAAAATATATTTTTAGGTGAAAAAAAAATATATGCTTACACATAAAAACTTGGATTTTGTGAAAACTACAAATGCCAAATGATGTACAGATCACAGGAAATCATGCTGAATTTTGCCATTTCAATTTTAAGTAAACCCTACACTGCACAAAACCACAGCTGTATATTTACTGTCATGATAAAAGTTCTTTTAAATGTCATGATTTACAACATATATTAGTACCACTCACATTTTCCTTGGTTACCACTTTTACTTCTAAAATATCCAAATGAGAACAAACAGAAAGAGCTTCTGTTTTCTGTTTGGATTGCAGAAACTGCAGAAATTAAACCTTCAAAGCAAGGCAAGCATCAAATGAAGAAAATGAAGACTAAATTTGTGGGCTGGACTCTCGGCAGTACAGTTTATGAAACGGGGGCTCTAGCCTGAGTCTGTGTATTAGGAGTCTGTTCCCGCCTTCCTCCAGGTATGTCCCTTTACACACAAATAAAGGCCCTGCAGGGGCAAGGCTCTGGGAACTTGGGTCCCTGGAATCAGCTACCTAAGCAGCCTCAGCATGCTGCCAGAGCTTGCACAGAACTGTTACCTACTACATCCTCCATAGAGTGAGCTAAGCCACCATTGCAAAGCTGAAAAGTGGCCCAAAAGATGTTTGTGTGAGAATGCAGCTGTAATTGAAGCCTGACTATGGGGCTGGAGTTTGCACAATGTACACAAGGCAACAAGCAACATTTGATGCAGGATGATGCTTGGTGGGACAAGGAAGAAGCCACAAGCCACATGGCTGACTTCCCCTGGGAAGCTCCAACTATTCCAGGAATTTCAAAATCTAACTGCACTTGCAATTCATAACGAAGGCATATTAATCAAGGTAGAAGGATAGCAAATATTTTTATCACAATTTTGTTAGCCTGATTTATAACATTTAAATCTCCAGATATATATAAATATTTTACAAATATATAAAAATTAGATATAAGAAAATCTATATTTTTAGTTGTACCTCCCGCTCAGCTAAAGTTAGGAACATGACCAGGCTGTCTTTTAATCAAGTCCTCAGTATCCCTGAACGTGACTATCACATTTTACTTCATTATAGTACCATTTTATCATAGGTTCTAAAAGAATAAACAGAACTAACTGCCTATACATAATACATCAGAGCTACAAGATGCATGCAAAGTGTAAACATTCTGCACACATATATTATCAGATAAAATACAGCAAAAACCATAAATATATTATTCATACATGAAATGCAGTGATTAATTTTCTTTAATGTGTGGAGTACAACTTCACAAGCTTTACTAAGTACATTAAATACTTCAATAGGAGACATAAAGAAAAACAGCAGGCTAAAAAGTATTTTAAAATTGAGTTTTCTTGATTTCAAATATATACATATAGAGGGTACCAAAAAAAAAAAAAAAATATATATATATATATACACACACACACACATTTTAAGACAGGAAAACAAAAGGTAAATACAAGTCACATTTCACTTCTGCAGCTATAAGAGGTGGTCAAAATGGTTACCATCAGTGTAATTTTAATACAGATTTTTCCTTTCTTAAAATGTATATACATTTTTTGGCACCCCCGGTATATATATTAACAATCACGTTTTTCTTTTTGTTTATTAAAAATATTATAAAGTCACAGAATATGTAGAAAATAAAAAATTCATGGCTATAACTCCAAAAGGAGAAGGAGTTTATCATTTAAAGTCTTTGCCATGATATGCTACTCAAAACACTTGAGAATTATTCATGGCAGAATGGGTCAAATGGACCATGATAGACTAATAACAGAGGCACAGCTACTTGTATTCGGACAGGGCATGTTTTGAGGACCTGACTTTTCATTTTTAAACATATCTGTACCAGATTTGGAGTCTATAAAGAAACTTGCTTTAATTCAAAGATTCAGAAAATAATGTTGATGAGAATTAAACATTCTTTTTAGCTAGTACCCAAAATCTCATACCAAACGGCCTAATAAAGTAACATGAACATAATACTTTAAAAATTGAATACTTGATGATTCAGAAAAATCATTAAAGATTGTGTTTAGCCAAAATTTTATCATAATGAATAGTAATTTGGCTACCAATAACAACAAAAAATGCAGCATTCTGTGCATATCCTCTGCCCTTTTAAAAGGAATTACAGAATCAAAGATAATTTAATATCCACCCTCCTTCTATAAGAATCTACTTACCATTCATTTTATCATTAGCCATTTATATAACATTGTATAGTATATAATATATACCAGAAACTCTTGAAGATACTTTATAAATATTAACTTGATCAATAATCATAACAACCCTCTCAGGTGGGTACTGTAATTATCTCTATTTTATAGACAAAGAAATGGAGGGAGAGAGGTTAAATGATTTGGTCTAGGCCACACACCTCCAAGTGCAGAGCTAGAATTCAAACCAAGGCCAACTGCTCCAGAATCTGAATTTTTTAACTACTATGCTGTACTGACCATATCTTGCACTACTCAAAACATCATTAATGCAAGTGAAAGAAATAAACTTAATTCAAGCAAAAAAAAAAGCAACAACTTAAGCAAAAAAGCAATAGGGGATATATTGGCATATATAAGATAAAGTTCATGGATTATTGGGTGGATTTGATCAAGGTTTCAAACAATAATGCCACTGGAATGACTACTCTACTTTCCTCTTTTAATGGGGAGAAAAGATATCCCCAGGAATCCATAATTAATGTTTGTTTTCTTTAATGCCTGCAATTTCAGGCAAGGAGTGTCCCTTCTCTATAATTTCAAACATGTCCTAGGGAGAGCACTTTCCTTGCACCATGCTTCCATCTCTGAGTGAATCACTATAGCTGGTAAGGAGGACAGAATACAATGTTCTGGTCGTCTAGACCTGCTATTGTTGCTGGGAGTCAGTGGATTTTCACATCAATCACGTGGAGTGTCTCCCATGAAAGAGATTATGTTACCTGAAGAATGGGAAAGATTGCTGGGCAGAGAAACTGCATGATATGAGTGAAGTCTTCTTCCCTCAGAAAGATTTTAGCAGATGGACCAATCATATAGGCTAGTTAAGTCATTCTACTATTAAAATACTCTGTTATTAAAAATATATCATGATATAACTAAATATATAACTACATATATTTTCCAAACATATTAATATCAATATTTTCAAACATACTTTACACAAAACCCATAGACTTATATTCTTCAATTTTTACTACGATCATGGAAATACAATGAACAGAAACTTAGATTTGCTTCTGACTATCACCGCCAGACCCTGTTAGGATAATACCCAATGCCTGAAATTTCAAAAATCAGAAGCAGTAATACATATTAGTGAAAACTGCAATGATTTTGCTTTGAATTTTTGAATCTGGTATTTTTCTAAAGTGCTTGGTAAAGATAGAATATAAACATGTAGAATTTTAATGTTATGTCCATACAGATGCTTTTCAGGAAAAAAAAAAAGGTATAATTCAAAATAAATGAAAATCTTAATCATATCAGTAAAGTATTGCACAGTCAATATGCCTAACAAAAGTTATTTTTTAATTTGAACTCTTCCCTGTGATAGATTTGAATATCTGTGTTAAACTACGTAAGAAACAAGATTCTAAAATAAGAGGGAGTATTGGAAGGAAGAAATAAAATAATATCCAACTATAACCAGCATAGAATAAAAGTCCTATGGAAAGGTATTTTGTACAATATTTTTCTAAGGTTCCTTTAAATGTATCCAGTGATTGGGAAGACAGCACATACTGCAATGAAATGAAGTCTCCAATTCCACAGAAATACAATCATACAGGAAAAAGTTTTAAATTGCAGTAAAAGTAGTTTAGCTTAGATTGCAAGGAAATCATTGGGAGGTAATGCTCTACTCTGAAATTTTTGAAAGGAACAACTTTTGCTGTACATACATTTCTCACTAGAAAACAAGATCCTTTTTCTGACTCACTATATAATTTCTAATTGAGCATTATGAGTTCCTTCTACAGTTTCAGCATTAACTAGGGCATTGAGATTGTGTTAAACAAACATGTACATTTTTGCTAACACAAACATTATTATAACTTAATCACTTATAAGATAATGCATCATTTCTTTTCAGTTCTAGATGAATTTCCCTTCCTGAAGCAAATTTGAAACATTACTTACATTACTTGCCTTCTTTATAAATATAGGATTTTTTTAAAGATCCAAAGCACTATTAAAGAATAAATGTAAAAAAAAAAAAAAAGAATAAATGTATTTTCCTTTTCACACATAATTAAAAGATGGAAGAAAATATTTTACGCAGATTTGGGGGCAAAAACTAACAAACAAACAAACCTCATAAAACCAAAAAATGTCAAACAAATACTACTCTCACTTTCCATGGGATTTTCTTTCAATATTGCTTGGGTATTATTCTCAACCACTACCACCCCTTCCCCCATCCTGTACCTGAGAAATAAGGAAGAATGGAAGAAAGACAAATGCCATGAGGGTTAAGAATCCCAAAGTAATGATACAGAATAAAAGTCTAAAAGGCAAGGATATTCCCACTTTATTAATGAATTCTATTCCTGAGTATCCTATTTTGTTTATAACTGGTCTAGCTATCATCTAGGAATGTACAAAGAAATTAAGCAAATGCTTAAGAAGCAGGAAACAATTGTTGACTATATAGTGGTTTTGTAATGTGTGTGTGTGTGTGTGTGTGTGTGTGTGTGTGTGTGTAGAATCACAGTGATTATGGAAAATATGTTACAAAATATAAATTAAACAAAAGAGATTTTAGAAAGTGGCAGTTTGCCAACATGTCATTTTAGAGAGTGGAAGTTGATAGTTATCGAAGCTGATATCTTCAGTAATACAGACTCCAGGAAGTTTTTTAAAGTCTTAAAATCAAAAAGGGAAAAATATCAAAGAAACTCCAGCTATAAACGAAAACAAAGTAAAGAGATAAAGCGCATAATAAAAGTTTCAATATCACTAAGAAACAAATTCAAATTTAAGGTAAAAGCTTCAAAGGAACAAAAAATGTTACTTTTATGGGTAAAAGGACAATGCTCATTTTATAACTGTCATCAACTTTTATGCACCAAATAAAGCATAAAACAAAGCAGAAAAAAAAGATTGGAAATAAAAGTTGACATTAATGAAATATAACAATGCAGTAAGAACTGACTCTAGATTAACTGATAATTTCTATTCCTCTGGCAAAATATGCTGACATAATCATAGCAGTCTATACATTAACCACTAATAGATTGTTTTCACTACATACTCATATCTCTCAACTCCCACAAATTGAGTTGCATTCTTACCAAGAGTCAATAGTATTTGTTCCTGAACATGCTTACATCTATTGTATTATACTTGATACTGATAGAGGACCTGACATCATATATTAAATAGCATACATTAAATAAAATATATCTGAAAATAGAATTTATACTGAAACATGTATAAAGCCTCAAACAATATGACTCTAAAAAAGTCCTGTCAATTAGATGTAGGGACAAAATGTAAGATTCTGAGAGATCAGATATTAACTTTAAAAGCCTAAACATATTATTCCACATGCAGATGACTTTCAAAAATGTCTCTACACTCTCATTCTACTTTAAACATCCACAATTAAAAATAGCAGACCTTATATAATGGGTGTGATTTAAGCCACACAAATAATAGAGCTCCAATTTAGGGTCCATACTTTAAGATATTGGCCCTGCATCAAAAGATTGGCAAGTAAATGTATTTCCATGTTTTAAGCCAAAATCAAAGGTTCTCAATATGTATACATTATTTTGTTTTTCCCTCCTGTCTTAACAGATGTTTTGGAATGGTTCACTCTAGTTGCGATCATGTTCGATAGATTTTACTACTGTGGAATATATTATTACTCTTTTCTCAGCATTTGACAGGTTAAGTAGTCAAAAGTAAAACGATGCTATGGAAATGATGACTAATAATAAATAATACAATAAATTTAGTTAGGATGCTGTTGCAAAAATAAAAGGTAATGTGTGGTTTGGACCATGATGGTGGCAGTGGAGGTGGTTTAAACTTTCTGCATTTGAAAGATAACTTTTAAAATTGAAAGCCAAATTGGACATGCATTGAAAAGGAAAGAGAGGAATCAAGAATGAATACCAAGTTAATTTAAAGCAGCAAATAAAACGATAACATTGATTTTGAGATGAGGATGACAGGAAGAGTTCAGATAAAGACACATTAATTTTGAATTCTCTCTATGACATTCAAATAATGAGTCCATACTTGAATGTATGATTATAAAATAAAGAGGAAGGTCTTATGGAAAGGCGCAACATGGCAAAAATAGGTAAATGCTATGTCTGCCAACCATCATGATCACATTAAAATTACAACTAAATTATAGAACAATCAACCACAAGAATCATATGAAGATTAGCTGAACATAACCCCTGTAACTAAGAATATAAAGAAGAGACCACACAAAGACTACTATGTAGGAGGGGCTGAGATACAAAATAGGCTGACCCCAAACTGTTAGGTAGTGGTTCACCACCAGGAGGGGATACCTTGGCAGTGGAGATTCCCCCTGAAGAAGTGTCCCAGCCCCATACCAGGTTCCCCAACCTAGGGATCCCGTGCTGGGAAGAAGACTTCCCACAACATCTGGCAATAAAAATCAGCAAGGATTCCATCCATTTGCCCTGGTGAGATGAAATGTGGCTGGAAACTCAAATGTCCTCTTAAAGGGCCTGTGTACAGACTCACTCAGTTGCAAGCACACATCCTGAGCCCTGGTGGAGGAGTGGCAACTTGATAGGCCCAGAGACATACAGAGAAAGACTGAGTTGTGGGGCCTCTGGGCAAGGGATAGAGGGACAGCCGCCATTATTCCTGTGTGGAGCTCGCCTCACGTGTAGCCTACAGGAAGGCACCATCTTTATTGTGTTGAACCCTCCCCTAGGGGCCAAATCTGAGACGACATAGGTATGGTAAAATCAGTGCACACTCCACCTTGGTTACTCCATTGGACTCTGCCCAGCTACTGGAACATCATCCCGGGCACTCTCAGCTCTTAGACAGCCATTCCCATTCCCCCACAAGCTGTGGGAGGCTTCTACAGCAGTGAATGCCCTGTGGCAGCCTAGGAAGCTTTTGATGATTGGCCATCAGCTCCAGCTCCCACTGCAGGCTTTCTTGGGCAGCTGAAAAGGATCAGCAGGTTCTACACAAGTGGTGGTTGACCGTGGTGTTCTCTGAGTGTTTTGTGGGGGTGGGCACAGGCTCTGCACTGGCACAAGAACTGAATCTGCATTAACTTTGTGAAAACCACCCACCATACACCGTGACTCACCAGGACACTGCCCCACCCAACTGGAGCAGAATCACTAGAGGCTTAGTCAACACTGAGTCACACGGCCTGGCCCACACACCTAAGGAGGCTCTTTCAGCACTGAGCCTTAGGAGCAGCCAGCAGGTGGCAACAGGCCTAGGGGAGCCCTGGGCCTTTTGCTAAGCTGCTCCAGGCTAATACTGATGGCAGCTGGCCTCGGTTCATAGCGAGGCCATCCACACACACCTCCAAGTCCAACAAAGGCAGAAAACACTTGCATATAACTTTGTAGCTCCTACCAGGTAGCCCTGGGCTGGTCACAGGCAAGACTGAAACTGGCCTACACAGGAGCACCTCTTAAGAGACACCAGAAAGAACACATCCTGAAGCCAGTCTCAGGCCACACCAGACACTAGCTGGTTAGCCCCACAAGAAACACACCCAGAGGGTGGTCTCAACAGGCACAAGAGCCACTGGATCAAATCCCCCTCTAAGGGGTCATCCCCCACACAGCAGCCTATGTACTCATTGCACACCAATAATGAGCTATCAAAAAGATAAATTAGAAAGCAATCCCATTTAAAATTGCATCAAAAAATTAAATACCTTGGAATAAACTTAACCAAGAAATAAAAGACCTGTACTCAGAAAATTATAAGACATTGAAGAGAGAAATTAAAGAAAATACAAATAAATGGTAGCATATGGCATGCTCATGAATAGGGAGAAATAATATAGCTAAAATGTCCATACTACCCAAGCAATCTTTTGATTCAATGTAATCCTATCAAAATATCAAGGGCATTTTTCACAAAATTAGAACAAATAATCCTAAAATTCATATGGAACCATAAAAGGCCCCAAATATGCACTGAAATCTTGAGAAAAAAAGAACAAAGCTGGAGGTATCATGCTACCTGATATTAAACTGTAATACAAGGTCCTAGTAATCAAGACAGCATGGTACTGGCATCAAAATAGACACATAAATCAATGGAACAGAATAGAAATCCCAAAAATAAATCCAGGCCAAAATGGTCATTTCATCTATGACAAAGAAGGGAAGGATATACAATGGGGTAAAGACAATCCATTAGCTAAATGGTGCTCTGAAAACTGGACAGATACTTGTAAAACTGGACAGAAACTGCACCACCTTCTTACTGTATATACAAAAATAAACTCAAAATGTGTTAAAGATTTAACTGTAAGACCCCAAACCATAAAACTCCAAGAAGAAAACTCTCAGGCAGTAAACTCTCAGACATTACTCTTAGTAATATTTTTACTGATATATCTCCTTGATCAATGGAAACGAAAGATAAAATAAACAAATGGGACTTATCAAACTCAAAAGATTTTGCACAGTAAGGAAATCATCAACAAAACAAAAAAGACAAGCTATTGAGTGGAAGAAGATATTCATCAATGATACATCTGATAAGGGGTTAATATCCAAAATCTATAAAAAGCTCATATAACTCAACACCAAAAAAATAAACAATCCAATTAACAAATGGGGAGAGGACCTGAATTGACATTTCTCCAAAGAACACATACAGATGGTCGACAGACATATGAAAAGATGCTTAACATTAATAATCATCAGAGAAATGCAAATAAAAACTGCAATGAGATATCACCTCACAACTGTCAGAATGGCTATCATTAATAAATCAACAAACAACAAGCATTGGCAAGGATGTGAAGAAAAGGGAACCCTAGTGCATTGTGGGTTGGATTGCAAATTGGTTCAGCCACTACAGAAAACAGTAAGGAACTTCTTCAAAAATTAAAAATAGAACTATCTTATGGCCCAACAATTCCACTCCTGGGTACTTATTTAAAAAAATTCAAAACACTTATTTGAAAAGATATATCACCCCTATGTTCATGGCAGTGCTATATACAATAGTACGATGTGAAACAACAAAAATGCCCATCAAGAGATGATTGGATAAAGAAGTGGGTACATATATACAATGGAATGGTACTCTGCCTTAAAAAAGAATGAAATCTTACAATTTGCTATAACATGGACCTAGAGAGTATTACGCTAAGTGAAATAACTCAGACTGAGAAAGACAAATACTATATGATCTCACTAATATGTGGAATGTAAAGAAAATAAATGAGCAAACAAAACAGAAACAGACTCACAGATACAGAGAACATATTGATGGTTGCTAGATGGGAGGAGCTTGGAGGACTGGGTGAGAAATGTGAAGGGATTAAGAAGTACAAATTGGCAGTTACAAAATAGTCAAGGAGATGTAAATTACAGTATGGGGAATATATGTCAGTACTATTATAGAAAGTATGGATAGTGTCAGATGGGTACTAGCCTGATCTGGGGAATCACTTCATAAATTATATAAATGTCTAACCACTATGCTGTACACCTGAAACTATTATAAAATAAAATTGAATGTCAACTATAATTTTTTTTTAAAAACCAGTCACAGGGATGTATAGTACAGCATAGGGAATATAGTCAATAACACTGTAATAACAGTGCTATTACAGTGTCAGATGGGTAACAGATTTATTGGGATTATCACTTTGTGAGGCAAATAAAGGTCTAATCACTGTGTTGTTTTGTACATCTGAAACGAATAAAAAAGAATCCACACAAAAAAATATATACACTAAGAAACTGACCACTTAGTAAAATTTGTCCTTGACTAATTTTAGATAGATGATAGATAGATAGATAGATATAGATAGATAGATAGAGATAGATAGATAGATAGATAGATAGATAGATAGACAGACAGATAGACAGAGATGGAGATAGAGAGAATCATATCACCAAGGGACTATATGTAAATGGAGAAGAAGTCAAATGACTTAGCTCTGGAAGTTGGGAAGATTAACAACCAGCAAACAAGTCTCTAAAGAAGCAGCCACTGAGGACCGAGGTAAACAAAGGATGAGGGAGTATTCAGCTGTTTCAAATCCTGTAGATAGGTCAAGTAAGATGAGAACTGAAATGCCATTGGATTTACAAACTTGGATATCACTGATGGCCTCCATAAATACTCTTTTAAAAGTTCTAGGTGTAGGGGCCAGTTGGGTGGCACAGTTGGTTAACAGCGTAAGCTCTGAGCAACAGGATCGCTGGTTTGATTCCCACATGGGCCAGTGAGCTGCACCTGAGCTGAATGGATTGCCAAATGGCTCAGCTGGTGAAAGCGAGTGAAAGCTGGTGAAACTGAGTGCACCTAACAACAAGGTGGCCAGTCCAACTCCCCACATGGGATGGTGGGCTGCACTCCCCACAACTAGATTGAAAATGGTGACTGGACTTGGAGCTGAGCCTGCACCACCCATAACTAAAACTGAAGGACAACAACTTGAATTGAAGCTTATGGGTCCTGGAAAAACACAATGTTACCCTTCCCCAATTCCCCAATACTGTTCCCTTCCCCAATTCCCCAATAAAAATATCTAAAAAAAAGAAAAAAAAAAGTTCTAGGTGTAAAAATCTAATTTTAGTAGGTTGAGTCCCAAAGTGCAAAGAATTGGAGTCAATGCATAGATTCAAAATAATTTTTAAGAGCTTTGCTATGAATGAAAGGAGAGAAATGGGGAAAATAGCTAGGGAAAGTAGGGGGGAATTTGGTTTTTTTTGTTAAGAAAAATCATTATATGCTCATGGAGAAGTTCAGTGGAGAGAGAGAACTGATGATACAAGAAAGAGGAAAAACTGTTAAACACTGGCTTGGGAAGCCAGCGGCCCCGGTTCGGGTCCCACATATGAGGGCCAGTAACACTGCCCTCAATAAAAATAAATAAATAAATAAAATAAAATAAAATAAAGAGGAAAAACAATTACTAGAGTGAATTTCTTAAAAGGATAAGGGAATGAGACCTTCTGTACTAGTAGAGGAGTTTCTTCTGCTAGGAATTTAGATAGCTCATTCATATAAAATAATTAAGGCAAAACACGTGAGCATTGATATATGTAAGTAGACATGAGAATGCATAGACTGAGGCAAATTCTGATTGCTTTCATTTTATCATCAGCAGAGAATGAGGATGAGGGAAGAGATGACAGAAGTTTGAGAGGGAACTAAATAAAAGGGGTCTGAAAAGTTTTCTAAGGACTAAGAAGTGAATGTACAAGGGAAACATAATATAGTTGTTGGGCATCATTATGACCCACTTGAAGTTAGTTGTCATAAATTTAAAACATGACCAATCAGCATGATGGAAAGTTTTTCTTTAGCCATATTTACCTTTTCATGCATGGACACAGGTTAGGCAAACATATGGATTTAACTACAGTTGTGATTTTACCAGGCAATATAATGAAACAAGAGAGCTGCAAGGGAGCTGTGATTTTATAACAATGAAATTATTATAATGATGAAACATGCAATTTTCACTGAATAAGAAAGGGTATGAGGACATGTGCTGAGTTGAGAAGATGAAAACGTTATATAGGTCATCTAATTTCAAATTTCTGCATCTAAAAGGATTGTTGGAGGTAGACTATTAAAGAGTCGGCTGGAAAGATAAGAAGTGACAGTCACAAATTGGAAGCTAGAAACTGAAATGATAGAAGGGATATATTTAATAATAATGACAAAATCTAGGCTATAAAATGGATTGAGTGACAGACAAGGACCAATATCACTGGAGGACATAAGGCAAAGGATATGAGAGGCTAAGATATTGGATGATGATCTAGTAGATGCTGACATCACCAGGAATTATGACAGTAGTAGTGTTGGAGGATGAAAATC
Source organism: Aselliscus stoliczkanus (assembly GCA_033961575.1). Classification (NCBI taxonomy): domain Eukaryota; kingdom Metazoa; phylum Chordata; class Mammalia; order Chiroptera; family Hipposideridae; genus Aselliscus; species Aselliscus stoliczkanus. Next base: position 37,355,220 of record CM066740.1, on the reverse strand, counting down.
AATACAGGAGCTAGTTTTTTTTGGGAAATGAAGAGGAATGAAATATAGACAGCAGATGACTCAAAACAAAAGAAATAATGGGAGTGTGCTCAGGAGATTCAAAATTCAGGGCTCTTTTCTTTTAGCTAGGAGGGAAAGAAAACAGTCTATATTCATCAGTGAGGAGCCAAGAAGAACCCTAACTCCTCCTCCATTCTCAGCAGCTTAGGTGTGCTTTTGCCCCACCATTGCTTTGACATTTGGGGAGGAGACCAATTAACCTAGGGAAAGTCTTTCAGAGTGAAGTTAACAGAGTGGCAGGGATAGGCAGAAAAAGGGCTTGAGTTTAGCTTTCCAGCTTGGCTATAAGTGGCACAGAAAGAACCCAGAAATTCTCACATGCCCTACAGAGAGCTGTAGAAGGTAATTGATGGGATGTCTGGTAATTGGGGTGACTAGCAGGGGGTCAACTCCTGTATCCAAGGGTCTGCAGACCATGGAGGCTGGAGATAAAAAGAGAATCACAGCCAGACTCCAGTGGCAGCAACTGTAGTTGAAAGAGCTAAGGTAAGGTCAAGACAGCTGATAAGACCATAGGTTCTTTCCAAGCCAAGGGAGGAGAGACCCCATGTTCTTCAGCTTCAAACTTCAGCAAAGGATGTCAACACATCAAGCTATGACAGGCTGATAAAGAACTCCATTGCTGCAGAATCCAGTAAAGATCTTGACAGCAGACCAAAGACACACAGAGAGATGCAGCCTTTTCTCTGAAGCCAAGGGTACCAGTGAACTCCTTTGTACACTTGGACTCCATCTTGGGGAGAAATATAAAAAGGAAGTAGAATTCTGAAAAACTAAACATATATATATATGAAGAGGACTGTTTTAACCCAGTTAGTAGCTCATGATAAAGATCAGATCATTTGTAAGAAATGAACAGGCTGCTCTTTATATATCTGAATGTAGAGACACATACAGATACATTGAGTGCTTAAGCAAAAATAAAAGTAAAATAAAGAACTATCTTTATAGATTCCTTTATATAGAGAGGAGTCCAAATTAGCTTCAACCCAGCTATGAAATTAGTCTCAAATCTTGAATTAAAAACTGAGTTCTGACATTATGGCCTGTTTTGAGGAAGATGTAGGTCAGTGGCATGAAACAGATGAAACCACACTGAGGTAATGAATGTCAAACATGAAGTGATCACAACATCGCTGAGAAAAGTCAGAAGATCAAAAGGTAAAACATTACAATGCCACAATGCTAGGTCACTGGCAGGAGGCCACTGCTTCCTTCTGGGAATTGGATCCTATCTGGGCTAAGGGTCCAGGCTCTCACAGGTTCAGTAGCCAAAAATGTGCTGGGGGCCAAGAGGAGAGAAAGAGCAAGAATACTCCCCTCAACGCTGGTGCATCCAACCAGCCCAGTTTCTCTGAGAGAGTGGTGCTTAATGTTCAGGTTGACAGAAGAACAAATAGATAATCCTTTTTTCATCTATTGGTCTTTTACAACTCGAGAATTTAAGCTTTTAATGTAGCAAGGAAACCATATTTATACATGAAAAGAACAGAAAGAAAGCCTGAAAAAGAACTTTCAAATCTTTGTGAGACTTCTACAGAATAAAATTTCAAATTGATAAGAACAATCTTAATTAAGCCTTGTTGAAATTAATAAATGTTCTTATCCAGTTCCCCATTGTCTCTGTTAATATGACTTATGATCCTATTAATAATAATAACTAATATCTATGAGCACTTAGCATTTTTAGATGCTAGGCTACAATATTTGCGTATTATCTCCCACAATTCTTACAATAATTGTGTGAGGAAGGTATTGGTTTTATCCTTATCTGATAGATGAAACAGGCTTAGAGAGGTTAAGTAATTTGTGAGATACACACTACAACTTTAAAACATAAATACCCAGAAGTGGGATTGCTGGTTCCTTCTTTGTCTCTTGTTATAGCCTTTGTTTTAAATTACCTCATCGTGTGTAAATATTGATACCCCATCTTTTTTGTTTCCATTTTCATGAAATATCTTCTTCCATCCCTTTCAGTCTATGTATCTTTTGATCTGAAGTGAGTCTCTTGTAGGCAGCTTATGTATGGATCTTGTTTTCTTATTCAGCCACTCTGTGTTTTTGATTGGAGCATTTAATCCATTTACTCTTAAAGTAATTCTTGATAAATACATAGATATTGCCATTTTATTTGTCATATTTTTTATCTTTAAAAAAAAGTCTTAAAGAAGTCACTCTAAGATTTCTTGTAATACAGGTTTGGAGGTGATGAACTCCTTTAGCTTTTTCTTGTCTGGGAAGTTCTTCATCTGTCCTTCAATTCTAAATGATAGCTTTGCTGGTAGAGTAATCTTGGTTGTAGATCCTTGCTTTTCATCACTTTGAATATTTCCTGCCAATTCTGGCCTGCAAAGTTTCAGTTGAGAAATCAACTGACAGCTCTCTTGTAGGTAACTAACTACTTTTCTCCTGCTTCTTTTAAGATTCTTTCTTTGTCTTTAACCTTTGGCATTTAATTATGATGTGTCTTGATGTGGGCCTGTATGGCACAGGACACATACTACATAAGTCCACTCTACTAAGGCAAGGAGACATAGCAGCTCTACTTAATACATAGCAACAAGTACAGGGAGGCAGCTAAAATGGGGAAACAAAGAAAAATGTCCCAAATAAAAGAATAGAACAAAGTTCCAGAAAAAGAACTAAACAAAATGGAGACAAGCAACCTACCAGACACAGACTTCAAAACACTGGTCATAAGGATGCTCAGTGATCTCAAAGAGAATTTCAACAAAGAGATAGAAAACATAAAAATGGAGGTAGAAAACATAAAAAAAAATAACCAGTTAGAAAAACTACAATAACTGAAATGAAGAATATATTAGGGGGAATCAACAGTAGACTAGATGAAGCAGAGGATCGATCAGTAATTTAAAACATATAGTAGCAGAAAACACCTAAACAGAACAACAGAAAGAAAAAAGTTTAAAAAATGAGGATAGTTTGAGAGGCCTCTGGGGCAACATCAAGCAGACCAAGAACCACACATCTTTTTATTTTTTAATTATTTTTTATTTTTTTTAATTATTATTAATAGTTACAGATATACAAAACTATGCAATAATTATCTTTTTCACCCCTTACAAAGTGACTCCCCCTTCCACATCCACTGCCCCCCCACACCCGATATCATACATATCTATTACATATCCATTGACTCCATTCCCACACTATACTCCACATCCCATGACTATATATGTGTTAAATTATAGTCAACATCTAATATTAATCAGTGGCAGCTTCAGGCCATTACACCATTGATGAAGTGAAGGACCACACATCTTGATTGTTCAGGAGTAGCCCAATATATACCTGTTATCCCAGTGGCCTGTCCTGTTCAGCATTTCTTCAGGACAAAAGCATCACAATTGGTAGGATATATTATATGATTGCCCAAATGGTAGGTGAAAGATCTAGTTTCTACCTTTTATGGATGCTTCATTTAGAAAAGTTGTCAGTCATATCTCAACCACACCTGTGAGCCCGGCAACCTTGCTGCCAAGGTCTAGGCCAGGATGAGGAAGAAGATGTAGGAGAAAAGCAGGGTAGAAGCAACAGCGCTGGAGGGCCAAGTTCTCATTACCAATGTACTACATGAAACCCATACTCCCCAAATCTATTTCTCTACATTTTCTAGATTTTTAAGTTCACAGTCTTAAAATGGATTCAAAAGAGATGACAGAACTGTGCAGGTGGACACTCATTTCATTGGAAAAACTTTTAGAATTCACTGCATTAAATGTGAGAAATATGTATATTCTTAATTTAATACAGGAAGATTGGTACTATCACCACTGAGAAATATGAAATACCTATGGTAATAGTTTCTCAAAATACTTTGTTTTCTTCTTTTGTTTAATATTTAAGTAATAATAAATAATAAATATACAATGTATTTTCAGCTTTTTAAAACTGTTTTTATTTTCATCATTTCATCTGTTCTCTATAGCATCTGGTAGATGATAGATAGGGAAGGTAAAATCTCAGGTTACTGATGTATTTTTTAAATTGCATCTTTGCCTTTGTCTCATTGATACACATCTCAGAAGTCAGAAATATTCCCTTTTAAAACATACATATCACAAGTTTGAGCACAATGATGGTGGTGTTCGTGTCATGTTTTTTGAATCTTCCCCAACCCCCTTTAAAAAGCTAATAGAAATAAGTGAAAAATCTCAATAGGTCAGGGTTTCTTTTTGGGGTAATGAAAATGTTCTAAAATTAATTTTACAAAAAGTCCACAAAACTCTGTTCATATACTAAAAATCATTAAACTGTATACTTTATTTTTATTAGTTATTAGTTTCAGGTGTACAAAGCTATGTAAAAGTTAGACATTTACACCCCTCACAAAGTGATAACCGCCCCAAGTCTACTACCCCTCTGACATCTTATATAGTTGTTACAATACCATTGACTATCTTCTTTATGCTATACTCCATTTCCCATGACCATATGTATATATTTAATTATAGCTGACATTCAATATTATTCTACTTCAGCTTTAGGTGCACAGCACAGTGGTCAGGCATCTACTCATGCACAGTCTATGAAGTGACCCCCCTGATAAGTGCTGTGCCCATGTGGCACCTTACATAATCTTTATAACATTATTGATTATAGCCTCTATACTGTATTTCATATCCTTGTGACTCCATTGTGTCTAATAATTTGGGGGAGAAGGCGGAGGGATTAAAAAGTGCAAATTAGTAAATTGTGTACTTTAAATGGATGAATTGTATAGTATGCGAATTATATTTCAATAAAGCTGTTATTTTAAAAAATATAACAGAGTATTATATTATGATGAGTTAAAGTAGCCACAGTTCTTAGATATTCCTGCCATTAAGACTCAGGGTCTATTTCCTTTGCTCTTAAGTCTGGGCTGCCCTGTGAATACTTTAAACAAAAAGAGTAGTGAAAATGATGGTAGGCCATTTTCAAGCCTTTAAGAGAACTGGATGCTTCCATCTTGGTCTGTTGGAGGCTTTAGCTGTCATGTAAAAACTTCGAATACCTTGAGGCCACTCTCTAGCCTAGGGAAGTCTATATCAGCCAGGTGCAGAGGGAAAGAGAAAAAATATGCTTGGCAAACCCCCAGATGTTCCAATTCTAAATCATTCAAGCCATCTTGCCTAAGGTCACAACACTGTGAAACAAAGACAAGACACCCATACTGTGAGATGCCTGAATCCATGACCCAAAAATATCATGAAATATAAGAGCAATAAATTGTTGTTCTAAAGCAATAAGCTCTGGGCTTATTTATTATGCAGCAATAAACAGAAAGATTGCAAAACAAGGTGATAAATTATCCCATAAGTGTATTTAAAATACTGACAGCAGCAAAATCCTAGGAAAAAGAGCAGGTATGCAGGAATAAACAAAGGGAATACAAATGAAATTCTGGTGGGCTCTAAAAGCCAAGGAAGCCAGGAATTTTCAACAAGTATTTATTCCCCAAAATGAAGGCCTCTATTCAGAGTGGAGGACTCAGTGGCAAACTTAGGACAGTCATAAATACAAATAGGAACCTGTGAAGTCGCCCCATAGATCAAGGGGATTGCAGAAGGGTCTGAGGGTATTGAGGCAGCCTGAGCCATCTTGGATCTCAAATTAGACAAATTAGACCCTACAATTAAGAGAATTGGTAAGAACAGAATACCACTTGTTTAGGGTAAAAACTCTTAGGTATAAAAGAGAGAAGAGATTTGGATTCTAATGAAAGAGGAAAGCAGAAGATGTGGATCTCAGAATGTATTAGAGATATAACTATGCAGATACATAAATGTTTTAAACATAGCACAATGCAACCAAAGAGGAAACACAGACATGAAGCTGGAAAAGCAAATTTTAACCCTCACTTCTGCTAAACAGGCACTTGTTCTTAAAATACAGGAAGCTCCTTCTCACTTAAAATAAACAATTAAAATAATTGCAGTCAAACCCAAATAAAAATATAATTAAAAAGATAAAGATAACTAAAATCTAAATTATATACTTATGAAAATAAAGCCACATTAAAAAATATGGGTACAGAACAAAAAGTTGGAATGTAATATTACAAAAAAAATAAAAATTACAAAAAAATAAAAACCTAAAGAAAATTATAGAAGCTGTCAAATAAAACAAATCTGAATTTTAAAACATAAAAAATATTGTTGCATTTAAGAATGGTTGAGAAACAGATGTGAAAAGAGGAGAAATGAAGATTAAACTAGAAGGAATGGAAGAAAAAATAGACACTACAGAATGAACCATTATAGAAATAAAGAGAAAAAAAAAAGTAGGAATGAATAGAAATTATAAAACTTGGGGAAGTAGTGAATATAGAAACCAGGCAAAAACAATCCAACATAGCTATGTAGTTCTTAAAAGAAAACAAAATCAGTGGAACAGAACAAATACTGAAAGCTATAATGCAAGGAAATTGTCCTGAAATAAAAGGTGAATGAACTTGAATATTTAAAGAACACACAATAGGAATCAAATATTAATAAATTTTAGAACTGAAAGAATAACCAAAACAAAGAAAACTTGATGGATGGATTCATTAGCAGAATGAAGAGGACAAAGAAAGAATCAGAGAACTGGAAGAACAATAGAAATTATTCAATCTGAATAGCAGAGTTATAACAGACATTTAAACAGTGATATTCATATTTAAGTCATTAATTCATATTGAGTTAATTTTTGTGAGAGGTATAAAATAGGAGTCCAATTTTATTATTCTGTATGTAATTATTCAGTTTACCAAACACCACTTATTAAAGAGATTATCCTTCACCCATTGTGTATTATTGAATTCCTAGCCAAATATTGACTATATATGCAAGGGTTTATTTCTTGACTAATCATTCTGTTCCACTGGTCTATGTGTCTATTTTTATGCCAATGCCATACAGATTTGATTACTATAGTCTGTTATTATAGTTAAAATCAACAAATGTAGTACCTCCAGCTTTGCTCTTCTTTCTACAGATATATTTCGCAATTCAGGGTCTTTTGTGTGCTTCCACACAAATTTTAAGATTATTATTTTTCTACTTTTGTGAAAAATGCCTTTGAAATTTTGAGAGGGATTTCATTAGATCTATAGATGGCTTTGAGTATTATGAACATTTTAGCAATATTCATTCTTCTAACCCATGAACGTGAGATATCTTTCCATTTATTTGTATCTTCTTAAATTCCTTTGATCATGGCCTCACAGATTTCAGTGTACAGATCTTTCACCTACTCAGTTAATTTTAACAATTTAAGCATCTAATTGTTTTTGATGCTATCGGGAATGCATTTCTTTTTAAATTTATTTTCGGATCTTTACTGTTAGTGTAGAGAAAAATAACTGATTTCTGTATGCTGATGTTGTGTCCTGCAACTTTACTGAATTTATCTATTAGTTCTAACAGACTTTTTTGTGGGTGGTGGTAGTGGGATCTTTACAATTTTCTATATAAGGTCGTATCATCAGCAAACAGACACAATTTTACTTCTTTCTTTCCAATTTGGATGCTTTGAAATTTGTTTTGGCAACAGTTTTTGTTGTTGTTGTTGTTGTTGCTGTTGTTGTTTTTGATATGACACCAAAAGCATGATCACAAGAAACAAAAGTGGGACTATATCAAACTAAAAAGTTCTGCACAGAAAAAGAGATAATCAACAAAATGAAAAGACCACCTAAGGAATGGGAGAGAATATTTGCAAAACGTATGTCTGATAAAAAGTTAATATCCAAAATATATTGAGAACTTCTACAGCTCAAAAGGAAAAAACAAACAAAAAATCCAATTAAAAAATGGACAGAGGAACTATATCGACATTTTTTTCCAAACAAGGCATATAAATGGCCAACAAGTACATGGGAAAAAATGCTCAACATCACTAATCATCAGCAAAAAGAAAATTAAAACCACATGAAATACAACCTCACACTTGTTAGAGTGGCTATCATCAAAAAGACAAAAGATGCCCTTGAGATTTTGATGGGGATTGCATTATTTCTGTACATTGCTTTGGGTAGTACAGCCCTTTTAACTATGTTCATTCTTCCAATCTGTGGATATGAAATATCTTTCCATTTATTTGTATCTTCTTCAATTTCATTAAATAATGTTGTGTAGTTTCCAGTTGTATAGGTCCTTCACATCCTTCATTAACTTAATGCCTGGGTATTTTATTCTGTTGCAATTACAAGTAACATTTTAAAAATTTCTTTTGCTGAAATTCCATTGTTAGTATATAGCAATGCAATGGATTTTTGTACATTAATTTTGTATCCTGCAACTTTATTGTATTTGTTTATTATTTCTAATAATTTTTTGGTGGAGTCTTTAGAGTTGTTTACATAAAAAATCATGTCATCTGCAAAAAGTGACCATTTTACTTCTTCATTGCCATTTTGGGAACCTTTTATTTCTTTCTCTTGCCTGATTGCTCTGGCTAGTACTTCCAGTACAACATTGAATAACAGTGGTGTGAGTACACATCCTGTCCTGTTCCTGATCTTAGAGGAAAAGCTTTTGGCTTCTCACCATTGAGTATGATATTTGCTGAGGGTTTGTCCTATATGGCCCTTAATATGTTGATGTACTTTTCTTCTATAATTTTATTAAGTGTTTTAATCATAAATGGATTTTGTATCTTATCAAATACTTTTTCTGCACCTATTGATATCATCATGTGATTTTTATCCTTTATCTTGTATATGTGGTGTATCACATTGATTGATCCATATGTTGAACCATTCTTGTGCCCCTGGAATAAACCCCACTTGATTATGAAATAGCACAAAAAAATCATCAGATTTATATAAACTCATAAAAGACCCCAAATAGTCAAAGCAATTCTGAGGGAAAAAAAAAAAAAAAGCTTCAGGTATCACACTCCCTGGCTTCAAATTATACTACAATAATCAAAATAGCATGGTATTGGCAGAAAAACAGATATACAGACCAATGGAATAGAATTGAGAACCGAGAAATAAACCCACATAAATATGGACAGATAGTTTTCAATGAAGAAGTAAAAAACATACAATGGAGAAAAGACAGCCTCTTCAATAAATGGTGCTGGAAGAATTGCAAAACTACATGCAAAAGAATGACCCTTAGACTGTTATTTGTCACCATACTCAAAAATTAACCAAAATTGATCAAAGACCTAAATATAAGACCTGGAACAATAAAGTACATAGAAGAAAACATAGGTACCAATCTTATGAACCTTGGTTTTAGAGAGAAATCTAAGAATTTGACCTGAAAGTCAAGGGAAGTAAAAGCAAAAATAAATGAATGGAACTATATCAAACTAAAAAGCTTCTCCACAGCAAAATAAAACATCAACAAAACAAAGAGGCAACCAATGGAATGGGAGAAGATATTTGCAAATAATACCTTTGAGAAGGGGCTAATATCCAAAATATACAAAGAACTTGTACAACTTAACAACAACAACAACAAACCAATTTTTTAAATGGAGAGGGGATCTGAACAGACAATTCTTCCAATAAGACATAAAAATGGCCAACAGAAATATGAAAAAATGCTCAATTTCACAAGCTATTGGGGAAATTCATATCAAAGCCACAATGAGATACCACCTCACACCTGTTAGAATGGCTATCATCAACAAGACCAGTAATAACAAGTATTGGAGAACCTGTGGAGAAAAAGAAACCTTCCCACACTGTTGGTGAGCATGTAAATTGGTACAGCCACTATGGAAAACAGTACAAAGATTCCTTAAAAAAACTAAAAATAGAGTCACCATATGACCCAGCAATCCCTCTTCTGGGTATCTACAAAAAATTTGAAAACAACTATTTGTAAAGACATAGGTACCCCTATGTTCACTGCTGCATTATTTATGTTAGCCAAGACATGGAAACACCTGAAGTGTCCTTCAATAGATGACTGGACAAAGATGATGTGGTACATATATACAATGCAATATTACTCAGCCATAATAAAAGAGGTAATACTGCCACTTGTGACAATGAATCTTGAGAATAGTAGGCTAACTAAGCAAAGTAAGTCAGACAGACAAAGTCAAGAACCACATATGATTTCACTCATAAATAGGATATAAAACTGAAAACCAACAAACAAACAAATAAACAAACAAAAACTCAGACACAGACAACAGTATGGTGGTTACCAGAGAGCAAAAGGGGTGGGGGAGGTAGAGAGAGTAAAGGGGGTCAAATATATGGTAATGGAAGGAGACCTGATTTTTTGTGCTGAATACAAAACACAATATACAGATTATGTATTATAGAATTGTAAGCTTGAAACCTACCTAATATTATTAACCAATGTCACCCCAATAAATTTAACTTAAAAAGAAAAGGAAATTCAATAAAAAAGAAAGAAGACAAGTGTTGGCAAGGATATGAAGAAAGAGAGCCCTTGTACACTACTGATGGGAATGAAAGTTGGTCCAGTCACTATGGAAAGAGAATAGAGGTTCCTCAAAAAATTAAAAATAGAACTACTATATGATCCAGCAATCCCACTATTCAGTATATACCCAGAGGAAATCAAGACCTTCAAGAGGCATCTACACTCCCAAGTTCATTGCATCATTATTCACAATAGCCAAGATATGGAAACAACCTAAGTGTCCATCTATGGATCAATGAATACAAAACAAAACAAAACTGTGGTACAATGATTGTTAGTCAGCCATGAGAAAGAAGGAAATCCTGCTGTTTGCAACAACATAGATGGAACTTAAGATCATTAAGCTAAGTGAAATAAGTTAGACAGAGAAAGGCAAATGCTGTATGATATCACTTCTATGTGAAATCTTAAATAGCTGAACTCAGAAACAGAGAGTAGAGTGGTGGTTGCCATGGGCTGGGGGGTGGGAAAAATGGGGAGATGAACAGAGAGTACAAACTCCCAGTTACAAGATAAATAACTTCTAAAATCTAATGTACAGTATGGTAACTATAGTTAACCATACTTTATTAATGTATTATATACTTTAAAGTTCCTAAAAGACTAGATCTTTTTTTTTTATTTTTTTTTTTTATAGCTGAGCCATCCTGCTCAACGGCAACTCAACGGCAACTCAACGGCAACTCAACGGCAACTCAACGGCAACTCAACGGCAACTCAACGGCAACTCAACGGCAACTCAACGGCAACTCAGCTCAGGCTGGCCTCGAGCTGCTGTTGCTCAGAGCTCAGCTCTTACTCTTGAGTGAGCTCTTAACCAACTGAGCCACTCGGCCGGCCCTAAAAGACTAGATCTTAAGTATTATCACCACAAAGAAGAAATGGTAATTATGTGAGGTTATAGAGATGTTAAATGACCCCATGCTGGTAATCATTTCACAACATTTAAGTCTATGAAATCAACACATCACATTCATTAAACTTATACAAGTTTATATGTCAATTACATTTCAGTAAATCTGGAAAGACAAAAAAGAGAGCCTACATTTCTCCCCCCCAACACCAACACCACCCTTGCTGCTTGGAGGCAGATAAATACCTGTGTCTGCTAATCATATTTACCAGTTTGAGACTTTGATTCAGAAGTAAGCCATGTGAGAACACATGCTGAATATGTGCATCCATTTTGCTAGTAGAGGGGTAGCAAAGGCTGTATTCTTGACCTGGTTTCTCAGGTCAAGAATAACCACAACTCCATGAATGGGACAAATCTGCAATGGGGATCTGAGAGTGGTTCTAGGATTTTAACCTAGAGCTCACTAACTCTAGTTCTCCCAATAGTTCTGTGAGAAAGAAAGAAGAAAAAAATTCTCTTTCAGAAACTGGAATAGACTCTGTTGTCCTAAACTACTAACACTGACCAATAAAGAAGTAAAGGAATGGGGTGGGGGAGAGTGATATTCAGGGACCTGTGGGACTGTAGCAAAATAATACTCAAGAAATCATAGTCTCAGAAATAGAAGAGAAAGAGAATAAGGCTTAAAAAGTACAAAAAATAATGGCTGAAAAACCCCAAATTGGCAAAAGACATAAACCTACATATTCAAGAAGCTAAATTTTCTAAAAATAGTAGAAACTCAAGGAAAACTACACCAATAAACATCATAGTGAAACTTTTGAAAAATAGAAACAAAGAAGAAAGCTTGAAAGCTGCAAGAGAAATGACACTTACTTGTAAAAGAAAAACATTTGAATGACAGTGTATTTCTCATAAGAAAATTTGGAGTCCAGAAGTAAGTGGCACAATATTTTTTAAATGCTGAAAGAAGTGAACTGTCAACCCAGAATTATATGTACAATGAAAATAGCATTTAGCAACTAAGAAGAAATCAAAACATTCTCAGATAAAGGAAAACTAAAAGAATTTGTTACCTGCATAACTAGCCTAAAATAATTACTAAAGGAAGTTGAATTTGTAGTTTTAAAACTCCCAAAAAAAGAAATATTCAGGCTTCCCTACCATTCTAACAGTATTTAAAGAATTTACACCAATTTTACATAATTTATTTCAGAAAATAGAAAAGACACTTCTCAATTTTATGAAGTTAATATCACTCTGAAACTAAAACTAGAAAAAGGCAGTAGTACTAAGAAAATTACAGATCAATATCAACTCGTGCAGAAAAAGCACTAGACAAATTTCAACTTCTATCCATAATAAAAACTTTGAAAGGTACAAGTAGTGGAGAATTTCCTAAATTTGTAAAAGAATACATACAAATTCCTACTGCTAACATTATACTCAATAGTAAATACATTGAATACTTTCTCCCTTGTTCCCACTGGAAACAAGGCAAGGATGTGTACTCTCACTGCTCATATTTAACATGGTATTGGAAATTCTATCCAGTGCAAGTATGTCAAGAAAAAGAAATGAATAGATCAGAAAGAGGGGGGAAAAAAATGTCCCTATTTGCAAATGCCATGAATGTCTATTTAGAAAATCAAGAGATCAACAAGAAAAAAACTTCAAGAGTTAATGTGTTCAACAAGTCAAATGATACAAGATAAATATACAAAAATCAATTGTATTTCTATAAGCTAACAATGAACACATTGACACTGAAATAAAAATACAACATTTATAATAGATGCCCCCCCCAAAAAAAATGTAATAGATTTAAATATAAAACATATATGGGACCTGTATGCTGGAAAAACGTTAATAAAATGAATCCAAGAAGAGCTAAACAAATGCAGAAGCACATGAATTAGAAGACTCAACAAAGCATAGATATAAATTCTCCCCTAAATTTATATACAAGTTCAATGCAATTTACATCAAAATTTCTGCAAGATTTTTTGTTTGTTTTTTGTTTTTTTTTGAGGGCAGTGTTGCTGGCCCTCATATGTGGGACCCGAACCCGGGCCGCTGGCTTCCCAAGCCAGTGCTTAACCACCGCGCCACTCGGCCAGCCCACCATAAGATTTTTTTTGTAAATATAGACAAGACTAGTTTGCATTTTATGAGAAAAGGCAAAAGAATTAGAATAGCTTAAACAATTTTGGAAAAGCATAAAGTGGTAAGAGTCAATCTACATGACTTCAAGACTTAGATAGCTACAGAAACAAACATGATATGATATTGAACAAAGGATAAACATACAGAATGATGCAATAAAGAACCCAGAAATAGATGCATACAAATATGTACAACTGATTTTGTACAAAAGTGCAAAAGTAATTCCACAGAGAAAAGAAACAAATTGTTGTGGAGCAATTAGACATCCATAGCAAAAATACCTTTACCTAAGTCTCACACCTTATGCAAAAAAAACAAACAAACCAATATATCAAAATGGATCACAGACTTAAATCTAAAATGTAAAACTATAAAAATGTTTACAAAAAATAGAGAAATTTGGGGATGTAGGGCTAAGCAAGGAAGGTGTTCTTACATGTAATACCAAAAGTACAATCCATAAAAGGGAAAAACTGATAAATTTAACTTCATCAAAATTAACTTTCACTCTGTCAAATACTCTGTTAAGAGAATGAAATGACAAGCTATCGAGTGGGATAAAATATTTGCAAAATACATATCTCAAAAAAAACTAGTATTGACAATATACAAAGAAGTCTCAAAACTCAAGAGTAAAAACCAAAAATCCAATTAGAAAATGGGCAAAAGACATAAACTGATATTTATATATACATATGACAAGTATTATTGCTTCAATGTCTGGGTCCTCACAAAAACATTCATATGTTGAAATGCTAATGCCCAATATGATGGTATTAGGAGATGGGGCCTATGGGAGGTGCTTAGGTAATGAAGACCAAACCCTCATGAATAAGATTAGTGTTTTCATTAAAGACATCCCACAGAGCTCACTAGCCCTTCTACCACATAAGTACGCTGTGATAAGGCACCAGCTATGAGCCAGGAAGGGCACTAGTACCAGAATGCGGCCTTGCTGGCACCTTGCTCTTATACCCCAGCCTTCTGTGAGAAATAAATTTCTTTGTTTATAAACTACGCAGTTCATGGTATTTTGTTATAACAGTTTGAATGGACTAAGACAGCAAGTAAACACATGAAAAGGAAATACAAATTTCATCACGAGATATTACTATATATCGATCAAAATGGCTAAAACAAACAAAAATAATGATAACACCAAATGCTAATGAGGATGCTGATAAAGATGCTGAGAAACTGAATCACTCACTATTGCTAGTGGGAATATACAAAGGTACCGCAATTCCAGAAAAGTTTATTTCTTCAAAAATTAAATAAGCAATTATAGTATGACTCTCCTGGAAATTCATCTCATAGAAATAAAATCTTATGTTCACACAAAAACCTGCACATGAGTGTATATAGATTTCTTCATAATAACCCAAACTGGAAACAATCCAGATATTCTCCAATGGGTAAATAGTTTAACATTGAATATGGTACATGCATATCATAAAATACCACTTGACAATAAAAAGGGATGAACAATTGATACACGCAACAGCTTGGATGAATCGCCAGAGAATTATACTGTGTGGAAAAAAAACAATCCCAAAAGATAACATACTGTATGATTTCATTTATATAACATTTTTAAATGCCAAAATTATAGAAATAAAAAACAAATTAGTGATTGCCAGGGTTAAGGAGTGGGTAGAATCAGGAGAGGAGTGGGTATGACTATAAAAGGACAATTAGAAGAATCTTTGTAGCAATGGAAATATTCTGTATCAGTGTCAGTATCCTGGTTGTCATATTGTCCCATTTACTATATATGCTCCCATTGAAAGAAACTGAATAAAGGATACATGGGATTTCTCTGTATTCTTTCTCACAAATAAATGTAAATCAACAATGATCTCAAAATTAAAAGTTTTTGTGTTTTTTTGGGCCGGCCGAGTGGCGCATTGGTTAAGAGCTGGTTTTGGAATGCCAGCAGCCCTGGTTCGGATCCCACGTATGAGGGCCAGTGACACTGGCCTCTACAGCTAAGATGGTGAACAACAGCTCCACCTGGAGCTGGGCTGTGTGAGCCCCGGTGATAGTGTAGGCTGCAGCTCCTGCTGCAGTGGGCTGCCATAGGCTACCGTGAGTGGCCGGCAGCCAGCGTGAGCTGCCAATAACGGCAATGAGCGACATCCAGAGGCCAGCGATCTATCCGCCTCATCCGGGAAGAGCGCAATGACGTTACCAACATGGGCCAGTGAAACAACATCCTCCACAACTAGATTGAAGAACAAAAAGACAGAAACTTGTCAGTTCCCCTTCCCCGATTCCCCAATAAAATCTTAAAAAAAAAAAAAAAAAATTAAAAGTTTTTTTTAAAGAGTGTATGTTATGCTACTTTGTGAAAGAAAAGGACATGAATAGATACATGAACAGGTTTGCCTATATTTTCAAAAATAGTACTAGTAGAGGGAGAAAGAGAACAGGGGGAGGGCAAAAATAGAGCCCAGGTATCACTAAATATTCCTTGTTTTATTGAATTGTTTCAAACCATGAAAATATTCTATATAAATTTTTAAAAAGTAAATTTAGAAAAACAATGGTCACAAAAAAAAAATGAAAAAAGAAATCCACCTGAATAAAAATTTATCTAGTTACCTATGATGTTGATTGCCTAATCACAAGTAGATGAATTGCAAATGATTTTAAAACAGAATTTTGATTACACATCCTAAAGACCAAATACACACAGGCACACACACACACACACAGAAATGTTAACAAAATATATTGGTTTGGTTATTGGTAGTATTGTAGGCGGTTTATTGTGAAACCACTATAAAATATTAAAGCACATGCATAGTTGCATTAATAATTAGAAACCATGATTTTCGAAAAGAAATAGTTATAAAGAATCAAAATAGTTAAATAAAAACCCTGTAATCTTTGATTTAAATTGGAAATATAAGTATGATCTCATGATTTATTTTTCTTTCAATAAAATGGGCATGTCCTAAATCTGTCCATTGAAAAGGCCTAAAAGCAAGGCTAGCCCACCCTAAGTCACAGATTACTATCTGCAAGTACCATTTTATGCTTAAGAGAAGTAGTGCTCCTTAGAAAAATAAGTGATTCCAGGTCTGGGGCAAGAAATTAATAAGATGATATTATGCTGTACTGATATCAAGGATGCTAGGTAAGGCTTCTGAAGACATGTCAAAAAGACCCAGGAGTACACTGACAGCTCCAATAGGCCAAAGTTGGAACAACTTGAGTATCATAAAAAATACAGATCACAAATAAATAAAGCATAGCAAATATATAAAATTCTATAAGGTCAAAATCATGACCAAAAATTGTACTGATCACCTTTAAACATTGTTAGAGCACCATGACAACATTGTGAAAATTTACAAAAAAAAGGTTGATGCATTTATTCTCCTTTCCTTTATTAACTGTATTTTAAGGTAATAATAAGGGAAATATCCTCTTTATACAAAATCACAATTAATAAATACAAAATACTGGGTAGAATTATAAAATCACCATTTGCAAGTCATAAGAAATAATTGCCAAAGGCAATGGTCATTCATAAGCTTCTAAAACATCAAACTGAATAATAATGAGGAACTTTTTGAATGGATGAATGAGGATGACACTACCTAAAAACAATACTGATAAATGTTAAAATTTCTAAAATTGAACAATCAGATATTATGTCACTACCTATATGATGTAATAGAAAGTACACACTGGAAGTATTATTTCTATTAAAAATTAAACCTTAGTACTGGCATAAAAACAGACAGACAGATCAATGGAACAGAATAGAGAGCCCAGAAATAAACCCATATCTAGATGGTCAATCTATGACAAAGGAGGCAAGAATATACAGTGGTGTAGAGGCACTCTCTTCAGTAAATAGTGTTGCGAAAACTGGATAGACACATGCAAAAGAATGAAACTAGTCTACCTTCTTATGCCACATATGAGAATAAATTCAAAATGGATTAAAGACTTAAATGTAAGGCACCAAACCCTAAACTCATAGAAGAAAACATAGGCGTAAACTGTTAGTAATATTTTCTTTTGGGGGGGAGGAATATAACACCTCCTCAGGCAAGTGAAACAAAAGAAAAAAATTAACAAAAAGGACTACATCAAAATAAAGAGTTTTTGGAGAGCAAAGGAAACCAACAAAATGTAAAAACAATCTATGGAATGGGAAAAGATATTCACTAAATTCTATATCAACAGGGAATTAATAGTCAAGCTTTATAAGGAACTGATACAACTTAACACCAAACAAACAAACAAACAAAACCCCCCAAACAATCCAATTTAAAAATGGGCAGAGGACCTGAATAGACATTTCTCCAAAGAGGACATACAGGTCACCAATAGAAATATGAAAAAGTGCTCAACATCCCTAATTATCAGAGGAATGCATATTAAAACCACAATAAAATATCACTTCACTCCTGTTCAGAATAGCTATCATAAATCAACAAACAACAAGCATTGACGAAGATGTGGAGAAAAGGGAGCCCTTGTGTACTGTTGGTGGAATTGCAGATTGGTACAGCCACTATGGAAAACAGTATGGAGGTTCCTTGCAAAAACAAAAATAAAACTACCATATGACCCAGCAATTCCACTTCTGGGTATTATCCAAGAAAACCCAAATCACTAATTTGTAAAGATATATGCACCCCTATGTTCATTGCAGCATTGCTTACAATTGTCAAGATATGGCTACCCAAGTGTTCACAACAGACAAATGGATAAAGAGGAGGTGGTACACACACACAATTACGCAACCATAAAGACAAATGAAATCTTGCCATTTGCAACAACATGGATGAACCTAGAAGGTATTATCCTAACAGAAATAAATCAAACAGAGAAGAAAACATATAATTTCCTTTATATGAAGAATCTAATAAACAAACAAAACAGAAGCAAACTCGCAGATACAGAGGACATTTTGACAGATGGGAGGAAGGTTGGAGGAATGGGTGAAGAGAAAGGGATTGAGATTTACAAATTGATAGTTATAAAAATAGTCACAGGGATGTAAAGTACAGCATAGGAAATATAGTCAATATTTTAATAACTATGCATGGTGTCAGATGGCTACTAGACTTATTGGGGTGATCATATAGTTAAGTTATATAAATGTCTAATCACTATGTTGTATACCTGAAACCAATATAATATTGTATGTCAACTGTAATTGAAAAATAAAATTTAAAAAATTAAACCTGAATTTAATCAACCCTCTAGATGAAACTTTACAGGATATAGGAATAGAGGAACATGTTAAATAACAGCATAAAGATACAATCAGCCAAATCCAAAGTATGGGAAATGCTAAAAGACAAATGACCCAGTTTCTTTTAAAATTAAAAGGTATAAGAAGAAATGCTCTTTGAAATTAAGAGTTTTAAAACATATTAACTAAACGCAATATATTGACTTTGGTGGGGAAGATGCTAATTCAACCAAACCAACAATTCAAAGACATTTTGGAAATGATTGGAAAAACTAAATATGGAATGGGGATTACATCATATAAAGAAATTACTGTCAATTTTTTTTATTGTGGTATGTTGAAATTTATGCCTTATCTACTATTACCTGATTTGTGCATAAAAATGTAACTGGGATTTGCTTTAAAATACTTAGCCCAAAAAAAAAGCAGAGAGTATATGAAAGAAAAATGGTAGTATGTTGATGGCTGAAGCTATGTTTGAATAATATAATGAATCATTGTGTGAGCATCTCTACTTTTGTGTTTGAAATTTTCCATGGTAAATTTTTTTTAAAGCTATATAAATGTCTAACCACTATGCTGTACACCTGAAATTAACATTGAATGTCAGCTATAATTGAAAAAATTTAAATCAAAATCACAAAAAAGAAATAGTAAGATTGCTAATTACACCTATGTTTTTCCTTTATTATTAAATAAATTCTGTTATATGAACAATAAATAATTAAGGTTCTAGCCGGCCGAATGGCGCAGTGGTTAAGCGCTGGCATGGGAAGCCAGCTGCCCCAGTTCGGTCCCACATATGAGGGCCAGTGACACTGCCCTCAAAAAATAAATAAATAAATAATAATTAAGGTTCTAGTAACATATACAGAACATACACATTCAGTGATAAAAAGTTTACTTTGAAAATTCCAAAAATAAATGTGATTGTCTTGAAATCCAAAAATAAAATGTCATGTAACTGTGAGTATTAATTCATTTATTTGATAAATTGGGCATGTACTCCTTGCAGACTGAAGTAAGTTATATACAATCCTTTCTCCCAAGAAGCTCACAATCTAGTAGTAGGATAAATAGAAGAAAAAAAAAGTGCAATGAAGTATGATATTTGCTTAAATAAATAGATTCCAGTCACTCTCAGGGCACACTGAAAGAGAAAAGACTTACCCCTGGAGATTTTTAGCTCACTCGGTTGACATGGAAGAAAAAGCATTCAGAGTAACAGTAATAAGTCATATTAATATAGCACTTCCTATGTTTTAAGCAATGTTCTATGCATTGCACATATTTTAATCATTACATTCTCAAAACAATGCTGTGAGATGAGTATTATTCTTAGATCATATTCCCATTTTACAGATAAAGTAATCGAGGCATAGAAAGGTTAAATAATCTTTAAATAAAGACCGCATAAGCAACAGTGATAGTTTGTTCTTAAACACTGCAAAGATTTCCTCTTTAGTAGACGGAGTCATATGTAGAGGCAAAGAGGCGTACCCTAACAGCACACTAGAAAGCTATAAATGGTGCTATAATATATGGTGTGGTGGAAAAATCGGGAGGGTATGTCAGGAAATGAAAACAGATGGATGGGTAGTCAAAAGGCAGACCATGAAGGGCTTCACATATCAAGTGAAGGAGTTTATACCAAGTAAGAAAGGGCAACAAAGAGTTTTAAACAATGGAGTGACATATATTGATTTATACAGTAGAAAAAATAGCTTAGGCAGGGGTCAGTGGAATGGACAGGAGGGGAATCAATAAACGAGGCACAGAATTCTTAAGAAGCAAGTGTACTGGTTTAAGAGAGATTGTGAGGGCCGAAGCTATGGCACTGTTGCCAGATTTAAATGAAAGAAAACAGATTCAAAAGAGATTCAATTGGAAGAAACCACAGATTTGGAGAATGATTCCAAATGGGAAAGAATGGGATAGAAAGGGGGAAATAAAAATGTCTCGGGGCTGGCCGAATGGCACGGTGGTTAAGCGCTGGCTTGGGAGGCCGGCAGCCCGGTTCGGATCCCACACGTGAGGGCCAGTGACACTGCCCTCGAAAAAAAATAAAAATAAAAAATGTCTCAGACTACTGATTCTGGAGGAGGAGGTGACTGGGAACAGTGGAGGACGAAGGGTTTTATAAAGAAGAAAATGAGTTCACAACTGGTCAGATGAGCCTGTGGACACTCTATTGTCCATACAATGACTCTGAGTCTCAGAAGACAAGCATGTATTTGGGCGACTTCAATACATTGGCAGTATTTAAAGCCATAGAAACAAATGGGATTCACTCAGGAATCCACACAGAGTAATTTTAAAATGCAAAAACAAACAAACAAATAAAAACAAAAAAAGTCAGTGTTTTCCAAACTTCACTCATTCAAGTACCACCTTCAGGACTTTTGCCATGTTAGGGTATCACCTGTACTATTGTTTATTTAATAATTTTCTTTGAACTGGCATCATTTTTATTTTATTTGAAAGCAAAACTTTCTATCACTACTCTAAAAAGAAAACTAGTATTATTTGACATACTAAACAAAAAATGACCATAACGATAAATTTTAATGATGTGTCAATATAGGTTCATAGATTGTAACAAATGTCCCACTCTGGGAAGACGCTGGTACTGGGCGAGGCGGTGCACATAGAGGCCAAGAGACATATGGGGCATCTCTGTACCTTCCACTCAATTTTGCTATAAACCTAAAACTGCTCTAAAACAATAAAGTCTTTAAATAAAATAAAATGAATAAATTAATACAATTTTAAATGTTTATATTTAATCCAATACTATTACCTGTGATACTCCAGCATCTGCTTCAGCCCTGAGAGCTGTTCTTTCTCTGTAAAAATATTTTTTAGCAAGACTATGAAGACAAACTTGCCACTATCTAAAATCCAAATTAAAATAATTTAAAAGATGATATGATTAAATTTTCACCATGTGATGGGATATTATTTAATGCACTGTGTCTCTCCTAAAGTCATCTCCTGTGCTTGGAACATGGCCCACAGTAGGGGGCGGGGCGCGGTGGGGGGAATCTGATTCACAGGAAAGACAAAGGAAGTGGGGCCAGACATATGTTCCAAGGTGAACAGCAGTAAAAGAGGAGAGCTGAATCAGTGGCCACAGAATGCAGTGTCAAATTACACAGAAGAGTGTCAAATAGTACCGAAAGGTTGATTCTAGTTTTACAGAGGCACATTCAGGGTGGTCCTGAGGAGTCTAGATTATAATTAAAGATGGAAAGAGTCACTTGTTCCTGAGTTTATAGCTAAAGGAGTAGAGTGAAGCTAAAAGAT
Organism: Aselliscus stoliczkanus; assembly: GCA_033961575.1. NCBI lineage: Eukaryota > Metazoa > Chordata > Mammalia > Chiroptera > Hipposideridae > Aselliscus > Aselliscus stoliczkanus. The sequence goes on along the minus strand of CM066740.1, from coordinate 37,333,205 downwards.
TACATAATTGTCAAGCCTAGACCTAGCTAGCACTCTTTCTCCTCCGATATTTAGTCCTCTCTTTCCTGTTCCCTGCTCCAAGCCCACCATCTTCTTGCGGTGCCTAGTGCTGCAGTAAAGGAATGCATCATGAGTGTGCAGTGCCAGATCCCTTACTGTGGGGACTATTTGCAATTGACCAAATTTGTCCAACGTGCAGGGAGTCTCCTGCAATAGAGGGCTGCATGCCCAGACCAGCTCCCAGTCATTAGAAGCCAGAAGCAAGGCAGGCAGAATAAGACAAGGGAGTGGAGTGAAAAATCATAGGGGAGGTAATAAAAAATACAGAGGCTCTAATTTATTGACTCCGCACTGTCCTGCTCACTCTAAATAAAAACGGAGAGCCTTATATCATTATGCAGACTCTACTATGAGTATGCACTTACCTAAAATGTGGGCTTCCTTCACTATTTTAAAAGGTGATTCATCATCTTGTACCCCAACAGTTGTACACTCCTAACTCCTATTAACATGAGGTCAAAAATGATTCGTGTTTGTAATGTGTGATCAACAAGTAACATTTGGCAAAAAAAAAAAAAAAAAAAAATTGTTTAGCAAATCTAAACTAACTAATCTTTTTTTCCTCACTAATCTCTAAAAAAAGTAACATTTTTTTACTTTATTGCCAAATCCATTAGACCACTATGTGTCACCTACACTAAATATCCTAAATATACACAATTTCCTTTCAAATGTACTGATGTAACTAGTTTAGGAATAGAGTTGTATAGAATCTAAGGGGGATTATAACATTTTAGACTTAACAATGTTCATCCTAAACAGCCTTTAGTATTTTTAAGTCTCCCTCTCACTGAAAACATGCTTAAGTTAATGATATAAAGTAGATGATAAACAGATGTGACTAGAGCAACTAGAATTCTGCAAAGTACGTTATCTTCCCAATGTCCAAACTTCTATTGAAAACTTAAACACAAATTTAGACAACTATTTTCATAAAGACTTGAGCATTGTGCATAATCAACAAAGAGTAAGAATTCTGTTCTACCAAACTACAACAAAGGATCAGAGGAGAGGGAACATTTGCATTGAAATGAAATGCAATCTGCTACAAAGCTGTAGAACATAATGACATTTTTTAATATAAAGTTAAGACCAACAAGCATAAAGTTAGTATATTTCTAAGTAATAAAAGAATTGTAAGAATATGGGAAGCACCACTATCCTGAACAACTCAAATAAACAAAAAGAGAAAAAAGAGGAAAGAGAGAGAAAAGAGAAAAATAAAAAGGAGACAAAAAAGAGAAAAAAGAGAGGAGAGAGTGAAGTGGGAGGGAGAGAGAGGGAAGGTTTCAAACTGTGACTATGTCATTTGGCTATGTGTGTATTCCTCCACTGCCTTCCCTGCCTCACCATGCCTCTTGTCACAGTCCATTAGCCATTTTGGAGGGGAGGGGTTATGCTCTCTCCTCCCCAGACCATGAGCTCCTCGGGAGCAGAGAACCTATCATCTTTATGTCACCTCCATCTGGTATCTAGCATGGATAAGATGCTCAATTAATGTTTGTTGCATGAGTACCGTAACCTTTCACTTGATAAAAAATTTTAAAAAATCATACTACCTCCAGCATGAAAGGATATCATGTTCTGGTAAATCATTCTTTGGCTACAACTAAGAAATGTCCTTAAAATGGAAAGGGGACATGACATTCACTGCTGTTTGTTTTTCCTAAGTGGCTGCTTTGGTTTAGGTTCCAGAAGCAGATTCTGAGAGGGAGATTTGTGTGCAGAAAGTTAGTGGGTGAGCTTTCTAGGGGAACAACAACAGTGATGGGGCAAGGGCAGCCCCACTGGGCAAAGGGGGACCTACAATGCCATTGCCACAGAGGACTCAGCTGATCCCCTAGGAACCCAAGGAGGGTAAGGGGGTTCTTTAGAGTTGTCCAGGGTTCAGACAAAGGACCATTATTTCCCTGCCTAGCCCAATCACTGGACATGGGTGCCTTTGGGAAAGGAGAGGCGTGACAGCAGCTTCCTTCTGCTGAGGGAGCTGAGGGCAAGACCCTTCTGGAGAGGAACCCAGCGCTGAGCCCTGAGCAGCCAACAGCTCCGCCAAGGAGTAGACTGGCTCTGCAGAGGGTTCTGGGTGATGCCCCACAGCACCCACCAAAGATCACAAGGTTCAGACACACACTCAGAGTGGATGGGAATAATACAGAGACCTCAGACCCTAGCAGTGATCTTTCTAATATAGACTAACTATATATATATATATATATATATATATATATATATATATATATATATATATATATAGACACACACACACACACACACACACACACACACACATACACACAAAGGCACCGACAGGGTCTAAACTGATATAGTCAAGTCTCTAGACCGTGATGGCTGTCAATCTGTTCCAATCTGTCACCTCGGTCACCTAAAATTACCACAGACAGGAAAAATTGCCCTCCCATTGAACTATGGGACAGCACAATTGGTAAGAGTCATTTAATCCAAATTGTGAGCTTTCTTTCTAAAGCTGATTGGTCCACTTAGAATGAGGAAGGCTAGCAGGAATGGTTAAAAAGCATTCATTCAGAAAGCATCCCTGGACTCATCACCATCTGGTCAGATCTGATTATGATACAGCCAAGGAAACTCCAGCTGGAAACGCCACAGAGAGAATTCTTCTGAGGCTGCCATTTAGCATTTGTAACGGCCGTGGGGAATAAGTGTGATGTACGAGAGGAACCTTGTGCCAGGTATCTGAGCATCACATCCACTCTAGTCACTCTTGTTGCATCAAGTCCAGGCAGATAGGATGATGCATGGTGCTATTTTAAAGCCCCTCAATGATAAAATGAGGAGATATTTTTTAAAAAAAAAAAGAAAAAAGAAAAGAAAAATGAAAAGAAAACAGGAGGGAGGTGTAAAAAAAAATGCTTGACTGCTAAGGAGCATGCCTGCTTCATTCCACACTGGTCAACAGTATCCTCTCTCCAGCTAAGGGTGCCAATGCCATTTTCCAAATATCCCAGATGCTTCCCTGCATGCAAGGCTTCCTAACCAATTTTTCAAATTAAGCACAACCCTGAAATTTGGCTACCCTCTCAATCTATTTTGATAAAGTGTCAGCAATTTTGATATCTGCCACATTGGATTAGCTGTAGCTTCAGGATCCCCACAGAAGAAAGCTACAAATAAAAGCTGAAGAGAATTAGGAAAGAGGAAGCATGCTTCACCAGGGTGCTAATTCCTCTGAACTCACAATAGAGGGAGAAGACCTGCTGTGGTGAGACTGAGAAAAAAGAAACAGCAACAAATCTCACCAAGAAATGCCAACTGCAATTCAGAAAAGCTTTCAAAATCCAACATTCTGTACTGGTAACAAGCTGAAGACATCAATTACATTTACATTAATGAGACTGAGCATTTAAGAGAGCTGAGTAAATGAAAAAGCTTTCCTGGTTTGTTCCAGCCTTCAGAGATTTTATTCAAGACATTTAGCAAATTCCAAACAAGATGATAGTGAAATAGGCTAATTTGACAACTCTTAGGCATTCATTTGTAGTCTCAGATAGTATTCAGGTAATCTCCCTATTGAAAGTTTTTCAACAGGATGTAAGTGCCAGGAGATGAAAAAGAATTGGCCATTTGTTGTTTTATCTTCCTTCCCAAACTTGGCTGATGATTGAAAGACTGCTCAAGTATATAACTAAAGCACCGTGCTGCAATACAGCCATCATCAGCAAAGCTGACAATATTCAGAACTTTTAAATCAAAACTTTCCCTATATGTAATTTGTTTAGCACATTTCTTTCATTATGCTGTCATGGTAAGAGCTCTTATTCTGCAGACGAAGTATATCTTTCATGTGACGGCCATGATTTAAACCAGTGGTCCTCAACCCGATACGATCCCGCCCCCATCAGACATTTAGCAACGTCTGGAGATAATGCTTGCTGTCACAGCCAGGGGAAATGGGTGTGTGAATGGTATCTAATGGGCAGAGATGCTGCTACCCATCCTACAATGCACAAGGCAGCCCCTCCCCCACAACAAAATATCAATAAATCATGCCAAGGTCCAGAAACTCTGATTTGGACCTTGCTCTAGTTGAGAATACGCAAGCACTGCCCAAGAAAATGCTTCAAAACAGCTCAGCTTTGTGCAGAATACACAGATAAAGGGCAACAGGGCTTTTCTTCACTTGAAATCTACTGAGCAGGTCTAGTTTAGGATCTTGTACTGTACATCAGAGTCTGCATTATTCTGTAATGTAAAAACATAAGGAATTAAAATGCCTGCGTTTTTACTTTCTCTGATCCCTGCCCAGGATACTTTGCTGTTTACAGATGGGAACACTGCTTCACTGTCTTATAGGAACCCAGAACCCTCACCCCCAGTTTAGTGACTGGTTCATGTTTGCTGCTTTGCCTTGTTTCACAGATGTGCTAAGCAGAAGGGCAAAGATGCCTTGTCACCATTCAGAAATGTGCTTATATGTCTCGAGAAGAGGGACACAATTTCATAATCCAAGGCTGATGAGATTAATACTGCATGGCATTCCCCCACCCTTCCTTTCCTGCAGAGTCCCTTCATTATGATTTCAACATCTTCACTTCTAACCCATGCTACCTATCTATTCTTAGATATTTCTCATTAGGTATCTTTCCATTTCCACAAATTCATAGTGGCCAAAATTTAACTCATATGTTTGCTAAAAACACCTGTTTTTTTCTCAATATTGTTTGCTCTTTCACTATTGTCTGTCAATCAGATCAAACATTCATACCTTCTTTACCTCATTTCCTTTATTTAGTCAATTATCAGGTTCTGTATACTTTCACTTTCTCTTCCACTTCAGTTATTACATCATACTCTATTTCTAGGACTCCCAGACCTCTTTTCTAGAGCTCCTTTTTCTTCCTACACCATCCCAACTTCATCTTTTACATAATACTCATCTTCATTAAACCTCATTTTAATCTATTTATATTCTACTTATTTAAGACTTAAGGAGGTATGGCAGGTTAGTATTGAAGAGGTTCCCCAAAAAATTCATGTCCAGACCGAACCTCAGAATATGACCTATTTGGAAATAGGGTCTTTGCAGGTATCATTAGTTACAATGAAGTCATACTGGATTATGGTGGATTAAATCAAATGACTTTTGTCCTTATAAGAAGATGAGAGGACACACAAAGAGAAATACAGTGTGAAGATAGGGCCAGAGATTAGAATCTGATTTTCATTTCAAATAGATTTCTTTGCTTGGTTCCTGGAGAATGGATTCAAATTTGGCAAGACTGGAATATAAAGACCAAATAAGAAGCTAATGTATTAGCTAAAGGACACAGGCTTACAGTACATTAGTGCTGGCAGTGGGTGCAGTGGTCAGATTTCAGATCTACTTTGGCAGCAAAAGTTATAGAACTTGGTGATGGATTTATGGGAGGATATGGGGGAAACTGGCATCAAGGTTGATTCCTTAATATCCAGCAAGAATAAATGCCAGGCTGTTGGTGGAATTTACTGGAGGAGCAGAAGACTGGAAGAAGAGTAAATCCAAAACTAAAAGATTAAATGTTCAGTTTTAGATATGCTAAGGTCAGAATTATTTGACATCTAAACAGAGATGTCAAAAAGGGAGTTGAGTATAAAAGGATGACACTCAGAAGACTTCTGGATGAATTTGAGAAATATAAGAATATAGTGTTGAAAGCTGAGGAAGTAAGTAGAATCACCTTGGGGGGGGAAATGTACCATGAAGCAGCAAAAAGGGAGTCATGAGGCCTCTTCCAAAATGTAAACATCAAGATGGAAGTAAAAACTGGCAAAGAAAACTAAGAAGAAGTGACAAGAGAGGTAGAAAGAAAAGCGTGAACATGGTATCCATAAGCTAACTGAAGAGAGCATTCTGAGAATGAGCGGAAGGTCAACTGGTCAAATGCTGCCAGGAGTACAAGGAAGAGGATTTCCAATGGTCTGTTGGCTTTGGAGACAGGGAGTCTTTGGTGATTTGCCATTTTAGTGGGGTGGTGAGAATTTAAGAAAAATAGGAGTGGTCTGGGGAGAGACTGAAACTACTTAAGGTTAACTTGACTAGTGAGTTGGGAAACCTTTTTGTCCCAAACACATAGCACTGACAGACAGACAAAACAAAACATTATCTTTATAATAAAAAGATGTAATCAAGGAGATTTTCATTTAGTTTAGTATTTATACTTTAAGCATTTTTACAACCCTGCTTCACTAGGTTTTTTAAAAAAATAATTGTAACCATGACACAAAAAAGACAAGATAAGCTTTTGTGTAGACCAGAGGCCAACAAAAACATACACCAATGTTGGAGGCTAAAACAATACATTTATTGGCTCAGGAATCAAGAGACAAAGGCAGAGCAGAGGCATAACACCCTGTATTCTGTCATGCACCAAGTTCTGAGCTCTCAGTATTGTAGGATACTTACAAGAAGGGAGAGCCACTCACTATTTAGTTGACATTCATTGCAGTGACCATATCTACTTCTGAAATGTTGAAATACTTCTCTACTACTCAGTAAATATCTTCTATCCCAAGCCCCCCACAAGGTGTTGCTTTAAGCCTCAAATTATATAAAAGAATAAGGTTAAATGCACAAATTTTAAACCATCATCTCATTTATTCAAACTTCTTTCCCACTATACTACATTCTTTAACCCTTACTGGTAAAATCCAACTCTCCCTTCTCCTTCCCAAACTGCTCACATTGCCTCTCCAACTTCAATAGAAATATAATTCATCATGTTTAGGGTACTGGGGATCCTTGCCCATAATCTCAGTCTCTACAGCCACTTCAGTTGGAAACTGATGGCTCTTTTTTAAGAGAAAAAAGATTATTAGAGTTTCTTAGACATCAGGAATAAAGACTTGCCAGTCTATTTTAGCCTAAAGAAGTCATATTCAGGTGTAAAATCCATGAAAGCTTTAAAATATTAATATGACAGTCAAATGATAAACAATAACATTACTTCCTCTATAGAGGCAGGGACTAAAAATAAAATGTAATATAAAGTTTACCTGGGATATTGCTCTGCACTTTATACTGAGTAATAAAAATATTGCCTCTTAAGAAAAAATATTGTGTTTTTAATCTGTGTGAGATCTATAAGCACAGGCCTCCATGTCATAATTAATATAGAAGTTCATGTATTCAGAAACTAGAACTAAAGTACATGTTAAATAATTCTGGGGGTGCTCTTCCCAAATGAAAGCTGAGCAAAGAGGTATCAGAGCAACGTCACTGTAAATTTGACTTTGACCACATAATATACCAACTATGACCAGGAGGTTTGGGGATACAAAGGCACAGCTTACCCTGACCCACAAAAATAGCACTGGCTACTTGTGTTTGCAGTAATGAAGTATTTATAGACATACTATATAGTGCAGAAATACTCCAGCTACCTGAAGAAAGGACATGCATACCAAAGAGAAGAAAAATGCATTTCAATATAAATAACTCTGCCTTAATAAAAATACCAAGGGCCATGTAGCTTCTGGCCAGGGTTTAAGATGTCATGGGGGCCATATATACCTGACAGGAAAATACATCTTTAGAAGATTCAAAATGTACTTGTCCTGTTTTAGGCATTCATTATGGGGAAGAAGGATTTTTCACCTGGACCTTCAGGTGCAGCTGGGCTGCCAGCAAATCAGAGTAATAAGTGGCCCAACCCTACACAAGCTCTGCTCTCTGTATTCTGGGAAGGCATTTGTCAGGGTGTAAAATATTTACAATGCTCCCTAATGACTCCGGAAACTTAGTGTATTTCCTTAAAAAATAAAAGAAAGGATTCCTGGAATGACATGAAATTGGAGCTAAATAAAGGCACATGCTAAGTAGTAAAGGTTGCCTTAATTGGAAAACACCCTACACACATCCCACATTCTTGCCAACACCGAATGAAGCAACAGAATCTAATTATCCATCTCTCTGTCTCCTCCTTGTCACTTTAGACTCTAAGGACATGAATAGCAAAGTGCAAATGTAAGCACTGAAAATAGACAATGGCTTAAACCTCATCATTTTAACGTATCTTCACTGACTGATAACAGGCACACAAGAAATGCATAATGAGATAACTACTTTGTATTAACTCCATTTTATGAAGACTCTCAAGAGTGTTAAAAACTTTAAAAGAGCAAAGATGCAGCAACTTTAACTCCTCACTGAAACTCAATTGTAAGATAGCGTTACAGCAATGCTGACATTCTGTTTTATAGGAGGAGGGAAGGGAGAGAAGGGACCCTATTACCTGTGTTAACCAATGAATCAATGGTCAGAACGCTTTCCACAGCAAGTAACAAAATACTTGCTCATTTAAAATTTAAACGATAACGTTATCCCATGTCCTCATGTAACAAACAGTTTGAAGTAGCAATTCTAGGATTGGTTCAATAGTGCAAGTATGCCGGGCCACCAGTTTCAAGAGATTGATTTGCTTACCCTTCTTATAGCGTCAAGGTGCTGGCTGCCATCTCCAAGAGAGTTATGGTACACAATGGGGAAGAAAAAAAGGAGGGGGTTCAAAAAAGTGCCTCCCCCTCATGCAGCTCTCCCATTTATCAAGGAGAAAAGTATTTCCCTAAAATCCTCCCCAACAGATTTCCCATCACTTCTCATTGGTTAGAAGTAAGCCGCATGCTCATACTTAAGACAACCAATGGCTTAAAGAACAGGAGTGCCAGCTAGGATGAGACAAACCAGCTTCACCTGGGGTTGGTTAATTCAGGCCTGAATGAAATTGGTATTATTAACAAAGAGGAAGGGGCAATTTTGGTAGGCAACAAAAAAAGTGTCTGCCACGACTATGCTTTTTATACTAAAGGACAAAACATTTGGCTCAACCAGACATATCATGAAAAGTAATTTCTCTTTTTTTCCAAAGTAATGCAGAGTTTCCACTTTACAATTTTAAGCAGAAGCCCCCTGGATGAGCTCTAGGCTGGCATAATGAAGCACTAGGCAACAGGTGCTTGTGTACTTTCCAAAGTATTTAGATCCCTAGTCACATGAGACTCCATAGATTTCAGTCAGCACTCTGAACTTCCCCAGAAAGGAATAGGCAATTACTGCAGACTCTAGAACACAGAGTTATGGTGACAAATACAGCTAAACAGAACAAATGTATGTTAGTCGTGTCTAATTGTGAGCAGTTTTCCAGCTTAAGCACTATTTGTTGCTCTAATCTGATCAAGAGATATCAAAGGTGAGGCTAACCATAGCACAGAATTTCTGTGCTGGCAAGTTAAATATTGATTGTTCCCCAAAATAGAATGTCTGGTTTAGATTATATCAAAGAACTAATAAACATCATTTTCTAGAACTCAAAAACTGAACCAGAAATAATTCAACTTGAGATTTAAGCAATTTTCTCTACCCCTTGTTACTTTGATTCTTTCTTATCTCAAGTTGAGTTGAATGTTCTGCTGGAAACCATATTACAAGAAAACAGTAGCATTATTTCCAGTAGGTCCTGAGGTTGTAAATTTGAAATTCTAAGCACAGCTCTGATCGTTCTGTAATGTGAGCATATTCATTCACAGACATTTGACCTAGGGCCAACCATTTCAGGTGCATAAGATAAGAGATAAAGGAAAGAGTTCTTCAAAGCCTATTAAGGACACAGATGTAAACAATTACCAGTGATGTGCAAGAAGAAACAATTTGGAAGAAAGAAGCATAACATAAAATACCACTGGAATGTCGGAAAAGTCATGACTCATTTTTGCAATGAAAAACAGAAAAAATATGTCATGGCTTTTCTGACGACTCAATATATACTTAGGTTGAGCTTTGGAGGCAGAAAGAAGGTGGTTCAGATCCAGGCTGGGCCACATACTAGTTATGTAACAGTGCATACATTGTTTTCTCTCTTGAAAACTCAGGAAAACATGATATTACCTATCTACCAGGGAGATTTTAAGTATTAAATGATATGAAAAATGAAAAGTGCCTGGCACAATACCCCACACAGAGAAGACGCTAGATACATGTTCTTCTCTTGCTCCTCTCCCTTTCCCAAGCAAAGAGCAGGTCAGGCTGTTCTGAAGGGTACAAAGCTCCCCAGAATGGGGGACAGTAGATTGAGGCTAAATTACCAGAAATCAGTGCTTGAAAAGATATCTGTAGTCGCATGTCCGTTGCAACATTGTTTACAATAGCCAAGATATGGCCACACCAGGCCCCCCAGAGTAATGGTGGAAGAAAGAGGAGCCCCCACAACATCTGGCTATGAAAAATTGTGGGGATTCTGACCATCCAGGTGGGACAGAAGGCTGCGGGAAACCCAGACATCCTCATAAAGGGCCCACACACAGACTCACTTGCAGTCATTCACCCTGGGCTCTGGTGAAGAAATGGTGACTTTGAGGGTCGAAGGTATATGGGAGGCAGACAGAAGAGTATGGCTTCCAGACAAGGGCTGGAAGACAGTTGCCATTTTCCTTGTGTGGGATCCTTCTCCTGTGACCTGGCAGGTGGGCACCATCTTTCCTGTGCTGAGGCCTCCCTACATGGCCAAATCTGAATCTGAATTGGTCTGGTGAGCTCCGTTCAATCCACCCTGTTGACTCCCTGGGACCCCACACCACTCCCACAACATCAGAGGCACTTTCTCAGTGAGCAGCCAGCCTTTCCATCATTGCACACTTTCTTGGAAAACTGTCAGAGTCCCTGGGCCTCAGGCAGGTGGAGATTGGCCTCCATGTGCTTTGAGGCTTTTGCTGAGTAGCTCCAAACCAAGCTCACCACTGGCACCAAATCAGAATCTACATTAACCTGGTGATGACAACTCATCCCACTCCAGTGATTCCCCAAGATGCAACTTCACCTAACTTGCATACCACACAAGGTTTTATCAGTGAATGAACCTTAAGAGAGCTGGCAGGTGGCAGCAGGCCTTGGGATGTCCTGGCTTTTTGCGAAACTACCCCAGGCCCAATACTGGTGGCAGATTTCCCCAGTTCAGAGCATGTCCTCTCCTATGTGCCTTCAGGTTTAGAATAGGCAGCAAAAAACCATGGATCACTTTGTAGCTCCTACTAGGTAGTCCCTTGCCAATCACAGCAAGAGGGTGATCTAGGCCTTCATCTGAGCCCCTCCCAAGAGGCCCCAGAGCCAACATACTTGTGGTCTGAAGGATGGCTTCAGAGCAGAGCAAAGCACCATCCAATTAGCACCACAAGGATCACACTCAAAGGGCAGCCTCAACAGGCTCCAGAGTCTGCTGGGGCATATACCACTCAGTCAGTGGGGTGTCTGCCCCCCCCAGCAGCCTGTAAGCTGAGGATGTGGCCAAATCCCTAAGCTAATCAGCCCGAGGGACAATCCCACCCAATAATGTGCCAATAACAATCAAGGCTCAACTATAACAGGATGGCATACACAAACCACACAAGGGACATGCCTGGAGCACTTGGAGCCAGTGACCAGAGAGATGGTGCCAGGGACCACAGAGCACCTACTACATAAGGCCACCTGGCCAAGACTGGGAGACATAGCAGATCTACCTAATACATAGAAACAAACACAGAGAGGCAGTCAAAATGAAGAAATAAAGAAATATGTCCCAAATGAAAGAACAGGAGAAACCCAGAAAAAGAACTAAATGAAATGAAGGCAAGCAATATACCAGATACAGAGCTCAAAACAATGGTTATAAGGCTCCTCAAGGAACTTAGTGAGAATTTTCAACGAAGAGATAGCAAGCATAAAACAGGACATAGAAATAATAATAATAATAATAAAAAGTCAGAAGTGATGAATACAATAACTGAAATGAAGAATGCACTAGAAGGAATCACCAGCAAACTCGATGAAGCAAAGGCTCAAATCAGTGATTTGGAAGATAAGATAGCAGAAAACACCCAATTGGAACACCAAAAAGAAAAAAGAGTCCAAAAATATTAGGATAGTTTAAGAGACTTCTGGACAACATCAAATATAATAACATTCACATCATAGGGGTACCAGAAGAATAACAGAGAAAGCAATAGATAGAGAACCTATTTAAAGAAATAATGACTGAAAACTTTCCTAACCTGGGGAAGAAAATAGACATACAAATCCAGGAAGCACACGAAGTCCCAAACAAGGTGAACCCAAACATGCCCACACCTAGACACATTATAATTAAAATAGCAAAGTTTAAAGACAAAGAGCGAATCCTAAAAGCAGCAAGAGAATGACAACTAGTAACTTATAAGGGAGCCCACATAAGATTGTCAGCTGATTTCCCAACAAAAACTTTGCAGGTCAGAAAGGTCTGGCAGAAATATTCAAAGGGATGAAAAGTCAGGACCTACAACCAAGATTATTCTACACAGCAATACTATCATTTAGATTCAAAGGACAGATAAAGAGCTGCCCAGACAAGATAAAGCTGAAGGAGTTTATTACCATCAAATCAGTATTACAAGAAATGTTAGAGGGACTTGTTTAAGCCGGGAGGTGGGGAGTGGGAGCGGGGAGGGAGGAATCAAAATTTTGAATAACAAAATGGCAATAGCTATGTATCTATCAACAATTACTTTCAATGAAAATGGATTAGAAGCTCCAATCAAAAGACATAGGGCTGAATATGTAAGAAAACAAACACATACTGCCTACAGGAGACTCACTTCATATTGAAAGACACACAGAAACTGAAAGTAGAGGGATGGAAAATTTATTTCATGAAAATGGAAACAAACAAACAAAAAAAATGGGGTAGCAATCCTTATACTATGCAAAATAGACTTTAAAACAAAGGTTATAACAAAAGACAAAGAAGGATCCAATAATCCCACTTCTGGGTTTTTATCCAAAGAAACCAAAAACTAACACTACAATGAGGTGACATGTGCATCCATATACTCACTGCACCATTGTTTACAGTGGCCAAAATGTGCAGGTAGCCCAGGTGTCTGTTTATGGAAGAGGAGGTCTGTTATAAAGGGGAGGTTTTATATATACAATGGAATATTGCTTGGCCATGGAAAGGAATGGATTCTTGCCATCTGCAGCAGCATGGATGGACCTGGAGGGTTTTGTGCTGAGTGGAATCTCAGAGCAAAACAGATGCAATGTGATTTCACTTAAATATGTAATCTAAAAAATAAAATAAACAAACAAAACAGAAACAAACTCACAGATACAGAAAACATTTTGATGGTTGCCAGATGGGAAGAGGGTTTGGGCATGTGGGTGAAAATAGAGGAAGAGATTAAGAAGTACAAGTTGATTGTTACAAAGTAGTCATGGGGATTAGGGTATAGTATAAGGAATATAGTCAATAATATTATAATAATTATATAACCATGTATGGTGTCAGCTGGGTACAAAATTTGGGGGGGATAATTGATGGGAGGGGGTGAGGGAACAGGCTGAAAAAGGTGAAGGGATTAAGAACTACAAATTGGTAGTTACAAAATAGTCATGGGAATGTAAAGTACAGCATAGGGAATATAGTCAATAATAATGTAATAACTATGTATAGTGCCAGGTAGGTACTAGCCTAGTCAGGGGGATCATTTCTTAAGTTATATAAAAGTCTAACCACTATGCGGTACACCTGAAATTAATATAAAACAATACTGCATGTCAAAAAAAAGAATGCAACGTAATTTTCATAGTCCTATAATCAAAATTAGCTGGCAAGTTTATAAACCTCTGCATCAATAAATGAAAATCACATGCCTTCCAAAAATATAAATAAATAAAAATAAAGCCAAAAAAAGAAAAACAGAGATACAAACTTCCAGGTATAAACTAAAAAAATCATAGGCATGTTATATACAACATGGTGATTGTAGTTAATACTTCTGTATTGATATTTGAAAGTTACTAAGAGAGTAACTCTTAAAAGTCCTCATTACAAGAAAAAAAATGTAATAACTATGTAATGCAATGGACGTTAATAGGCTTACTTTGCTGTGATCATTTCATAATTATATAAATATCGAATCATAATGTCATATACCTGAAACTAATATAATGTTATACGCCAATTATACCTCAATTTTTAGAAAGTAATAAATAAAGGGAAAAAACACATATTTTAGTGAAATATATATTAATATGATATATATTTGGCTGTTGTTGATGACATGAAATGTAAGGCTCCTACTGTTCATCTAAGATCTCAACCTTGCCCCCAGCATGGCTAAGTATTAGAGCATGTGTCCATGTATATCAGTGGCAATGTACCCCCTGCCAAAAAAAAAAAAAAATCACCCTAATACCTCTCAGGAGCACAACCCCAATTTCATTTCTGCCCCAAACCTACCAAAAGCTTGGAAGGTAAAACAATACTTACGGAAGATTGCGTAAAGTTATGCCTCTGGTTTCCTTAAAATGTATCCCTAGATTAAATTAAGCCATCCAAGAAAGTAGCCTGCTGGCACAACATCGCTGTGGGCTCCCAAACCGATGTGGCTGAATGGCTGTTAAAGACCTATATTAGGTTATAAGAAAGAGTTCGATCAAGTTCATTGTTTTTTGTCAAGGACACGGTTTACTTTGGCACAGCGTCTGTGTCTTTTGTCGGTATAATATACAGTGGGTCTCTCTCGGTCAGCATTTATGACACAGAAACTAAGGCTGACCCTATTACCATATTTTTTATCACTGCTAGAAATCTTAAAGACAAGTCTAGTTCAATATTAGTAGTAGTATTGCATGCAGGACTTAAGAGGGTGCATTTTGAACTAGCCTCCCTACAGTCACTTTACTTTCCTTCCTTTATTTTTACTACATATGTCTCATTATTTTTCTTACCTTCATTTCCTTGCATTTCTTCATTTCTTGTCTTCATTTCATCTTGCTATTTTATATTATGGTCACTTTTGAATAGATGAGATATAAATAAATTCCAAATTGCCTACACATCCATGGATTAATTATTGGTTTCCTTATGGGGTACATGAAGTTCCTCATCGCTGTGCTCCAGCCACAACAAAGTTCTATAGATTGTAGAATGCATCCGAAGCATGCAGAAAAGAATGAAACAGTCACTTTAGGCTACACTTTTATTACACATTATAGTGTCTTTGCTAAAATCATAGGTCTGAGAAATTAAAACCGAGATTCCCTTTAAAAATATATTCTTTCTATGAGGGTTTAGACTCTTGTTTCTTATTTTGGCTTACTTACAATGGGAGATACCACAACTTTTAATCCAGGAAAACCACTTGATGATACTGTCACTGCAATAAAATCCAAGGACATTTTAAGACAAAGAAAAACAGAGCTTGGAAAATAGAGCACCACATTTGTTTGACATGGGTACAACATACAAGAATACATAGCACATGAACTAATATTAACACCATTACATTGTTTTTCTCCTGCTGGCCATAACAAGTGCCATGGTATTTACATCTTACAGTATGTTGTAAATTAAAGAAATTCAAATATTTGTAATATGATCTAATGAACTTCTCGGCCACGATTTTGCGTTTGCAAGGCAGGGGTCATAATAGAAAGAAGTCTTAAGTGAGTATTTAGAAATTTATTTCAGGAGACACAGGTTCTAATCCTGGCTGTTCCAGGTCACCCTAAGTAGTTCATAACCTCTCTGGACCTCAATTCTCTCCTGTTCCAGCAGACAACAGTGACTGTAAGCATAAATAAGGGCCCCTGAGCTAAAAACATTCATACAATGAATAATTACTGAGCACCTGCCATGCTTCTGGTAGGCACTGAGGCCCTAACAAACACATGTCCTATCATCATGAATCTATTAGGGTATCATCTACCTGGCTAGTAGATGATATACCTGTTCAGAAGGTTGTCTAAATTTCTAGCAAACACTGTGTTAGATCTTAAATTTTAAGGAACATTATTATAAGCATATAAATAAATTTCAAAGTTCCAACTATAATGCTATTGAAAAACAATATCTAATATTATCTATTACTGCAACAAATACCCAAAGTTGTGCACTAACATCCAATTGTATTTACTTCAGTGACTCTTACCATGCAAGGGGCTTTCCAACTCTAAAACTCCATGTTTTTTTCCCCCCAACACTTTCCTGTCATCTCTTCCTATGGTTTCCTTTCCCTTTTTTCAGGAAATAGAATAGATTCTCAATATTTGGATTAACACTTCTTTCCAACTATGCAGTGATCCATGTCTTAGAAAGGATGCAATAAACACTAGTGCTATCTTTCAGACCATGTATGCTTGATCCTATGCTCAAGAAGATAGCACATATGAAAATTTCTTAATGATTACTTTTGAGAAAAAAAGTGTGTGTGTGTGTGTGTGTGTGTGTGTGTGTGTGTGTGTGTGAAAAACAGAGAATCCAGGTGTTAAATGGTAGTTATAAAAATGAGCTGACTTGTTATAAAAGAAAAAAAAAGAATGACTACTTAAATATAAATACAGCTAAGGGAAACTGATTCATATACTATTAAGGTTAAAGTGGAGAGAAAACAGAACAAGATTTTCATTTTTCTCTCATCATCTTGGATCATGAAAAGATGAATACGCTGCAAGAATCTGTTCAGAAAACCAGGTTTTCAGAGTAAGCCCAAAGAGGATAAAATCCAACATCGACAATTTGTGAAATGATTTTTATCATTTTAGTAAAATATATTTTAGCACATGAGGAGGTATCATTTTATGTTTCCTACAATGCATAGCCTTGTGTTGTCCTCTAACGCTGTCATTTTCCCCACAATGACATGACAACCAGCTAAAAGGACAAGATGTGCTCCTTGACTGATTATACCTCAGGAATACTTACGTAACTTCTTGATGACAGCCAAATACTGAAAAGAGGATACAGAAGATAAAATAATGGAAGCTGTCCTGACTTAAGCTTCACGTAATCCCTAGCATCTCCTAAATCACAAGGTAAGATTAGTCAGTGATAAAAATTCTTTAACAGTTGGCAGCTGCCTGAAATCCTGCATTTTCCTTTTGAGTAGAGTTTCAAATTTAGAGAATTTGTGATCTGACCTATCAAAGATATTCCTTTTAAGTCCTAGACCAATTAAAGACAACTACTATTGGATTTTTTTTTTTACAGTTATTGTTTTATATCTGAGTTACATCCCAGCCAAGTACACACAGTAATGGTTAAATGCTACACCAAATGATAGTTACATCTGATCAGGCCAAATCTCAAAAAATGCTTTTCCTCTCTATTCTGACTTTTGAATGACTTCCTTTTCAAATGTAAAAAGAAAACATTTTCTTTCCTATATATGTGGCAAAAACAAGGCATTCCCTGATCTCTTCAAAATTATCTGAATTTTTACCTTTTAAGAAATAAGAAATGTTTTTTTCTGTAGAAAATAAGTAATGTTATATAAAACTCCATGCAATATAATGTGATTTTTTTTTAAATTTCCATATGAAAAGGATGATTCAGAATGGTATTCAGAGAACATAAAGCACTGGGTTGTTATACAAATATATCATTATAATAAGCTTCTTTGATATAACCTTGATCACCATTAGGATCCCTGCATTATAACATTTACTTAACAGTTTCTATGTAGCCCAGTTCTTTTATTGCCACATAACATGGATATACTAGTCTTGAGTCCACAGTGACTTTTGCTGTGATGAATCTACCTAGGATTCTCTCTCCAGGACCCAAATAGTTTTATTTATTAGACTTTCTCAGTGAAAGATACAGTGAAAGGGCGCATTACTCTCTGTTAAATTTAAGAAGCATGTAATGTAACATATCAAATCTATAGTGGATAAAAGCATAGAGAAATGTTCTCTCTTCATTTCTTTTTCTAACAAGTGATCCATGGCCTAGCAAAAATACTGTGCTTCAGGCACAATAAAATGCACATGCGCAGGAGCGCTGCTAACATTTAAATATTCAGGCACAAAAAGCCACCACAGCAAAGCTGACACTTTCTCCCTGTGATCCTATAATTTTGGACTCTTAATGTCAACCCTCAAAAAAATACATGGACAGGAGTTATAGGTTCACTCAAAAGTCAACAATATAACTAAAAAAGAAAATCACAACCCACAGTTGGCCCTAGGGAATGAGAATTAAAGAAAAAAGAAATCCTGTTTCTATTTTGAATTTTGTTCAAAATGGTCTGTTTTCAGCAGGTGAAGGATGAAAAAAACAATAAAACCTAATTTGAGCCTCACAGTTATAAATGTTGACCATTTTCTTAAAGCCAACAAAATCTTGTTTAGCTAAACCAAAATCCTAATATAATACTCAAACATTTATTTTTTATAGTTTAGACTTTTAGATTTAGAAAAAATTAAACTGTAACAACTTTGACAATGCAGTAAATGTTAATATCAATGATTAGGATGACTACTATATTAGGCCTCCAGCAACCTGAGTGTAATGAATTAAGGAATTTACAATAGATATTAGACTTCACCCAACTGTGGGAGAGGATAGGGATATGCAAATCCGGACAGCAAAGGCTGCAGGATCATCAGTTCCACTGAACAGATCTCACAAAAAAGTCTATGGATGACTATTGACTCTGCATTTGTGGGTGAACACAGAGTTGCTGTAGCTTAGCAGGGCCCACAGTGAGGAAGACAAGCTGGATGTAAAAGGCGGAAGATTTATGCGATCTGAAGAGAAACCGGAGTACATGAGAAAAGCTGGATGTAAAAAGCAGAACACAGTAGTCTGAAATCTGCAAAGACCAAGTGAAATCAGTGAAGCCACTGGAATGTGTGTGTGTCTGTGTCAAGACTTATCCTGGTGACCTACAGATGAAGCTGGCACCATTCATCACAGTGCTACCCATATGTTTGTCTGGGAACCCAGAGAAGCTAAAAGAGGAGATCTGGGGAAGCTGCAAGCACAGATAGTGCCAGACTCCGACAAGATGAGCCGGCCTAGCAGCATCATACTCCCTAATTGTTGTTCTGTAGTATAATTTAACCACTTATGAATACATTTGGTGTTAGACAGCAAAGGAATGAAGGGGAGGAAATGAAAAAGAATTGATTAAAATATGTTATAATTGATTTTATATATATATATAATTATATATATATAAACACAAATGAATCTGTCAAAATAAGTAAGACATTATCATAACTATCACAGTTCTCATTTCTCCTTGGTCATATCATTTAGCTGGTATTTATACCTTGCTTCTTCCACTACTCATTACACATTCCCTTTGTCTCTGAAGCAATTTGGTTGCTCAAGTCTCCACACCTGGCAAGATAATCCAAACCTTCGTTCTTTGAAGTGTCTGGGCTATTTGTATTAGACAATTATAGTTTTTCCATTAATTCTTACCACAGATGATAGAAGTACTAAGAGATACCCCAAGAATGTTGCATTCCAGACATATTTCTCCCAGTCCTCCACAGCGTAGCAGCAACACAGTTAGTCCTTGATAATCGAGACAAACAGCCCCAGCCAGTATAGCACCCCCTTCTTTGCCTGGTGATTCCCTTGAGAACAAGGCAGTGATCTCAGTTTCCAGATTGAAGGAAGCTGTTGTGCCCTGGGGGGGTGGGGGGTGGAGGAGGGATATTTTTCCCTTGAGAACTCAGAGCTCTAAACCAGCACAGCCTAAAATCATTGGACCAGGCAGCCAATATTTTGCTAATGGATCACTAGGGGAATGGTGAGAGGAATCACACCCATTTTCACTGTTTGATTCCAGGACTCATGCAAAAATCCTGGCTCTGGGAGAAACAGGACCATGTACTGGACACTGACGTAGAGCACATGCCACATCCTGGAGGACTGTCCCAACACTGCAGTGTGTTGTCATCTAGCTGGTGCCGTAATAAAGTCCTCAGAAGGCCATTTCACTACTCTAACTGGTCTCTACTAGCTATTACAGAGTTAAAAAAAAAAAACATTTCTGGGTAAACAGCTACATACCACATTATGAAGATATGTCCGTTTGCTCCAAAAAAAAAAAAAAAAAAAAAGCACATCTGGAACAGCAGCTAAAATTGGAGTTAATACCCGATTAAGGGTGTGCTAATCCACTGACATTCTCCAAGAACCATGTGTCTGCTACACAAGCATATTGGCAAGTTGTGTGAGGATGTGAGCCACCATTTTCCAAGTGCATAATGGCGGACGTATTCTCTAAAATCATCTCAGATATGTACTATTGTCTTTGATTTACTATTTTGGTTGACAAAAGAGGTTCTAGGGGCTACCAATTGGTATTTCTTGTCAAAATAGCCACCATTCCATCAGTCAGGGAACTAATTTGGGGACTCTGCAGGTGCTGAGTATGCCTATTCTGACTATACATTCCCAAACTGGAGAAATAATCACAAAATGGATTCAAGGGCCCACTGGCCTGCTCATACCCAATCAAAACTCCACTCATTCATTACCTTGCATCCATAAGCCCCATCTCTGACTCGTGGATCACAATGGCATTTGGGGTTTCTAGGAAGAAGTGTCAGTTATGAGACCAGTATCCATTAATTTCCCAAAACAATGATTATTTTCCCTTCTTCAATTTACCACTATGGTAAATTGCAATAGGTACCTTTGAAGGGTGTTGAGGAAATTTCGTGTATAAAATACTGGCTATGTCAAAGGATTCTTCTTCAAGGAGACCTGGCCTCCTCTTCATTCAAGGAACTCTGGGTCTGGAAACTGACTCATATTTGGTAATTGACTGAGAGAACATAACTCGATCGTTATTCAAGTCAGACTTTTGTTCCCAGACCTAGAGTTTGCCACATAAACAATTCAAGTAAGGCTGTAAGAGGTCCTCTTTTTGCAGCATCTACTGTGAGGATGAAGACCATTCTCAGCAATCAGACTGTGAACATTCCAGAAAACGTAGACATCACTCTGAAAGCACCCCAGTTATTGTGAAGGGTCCCAGAGGCACCCTGCAGAGGGGCTTCAATCACATCAATGTAAAACTCAGTCCCCTTGGAAAGAAAAAGAAGAGGCTCTGGGTTGACAAATGGTGGTGAAATTGAAAGGAACTGGCTACTGTTCGCACTATCTGTAGTCATGCGCAGAACACAATCGAAGGTGTTACATTGGGCGTCCGTTACAAGATGAGGTCTGTGTGTGCTCACTTCCCCATCAATGTCGTTATTCAGGAGAAAGGTTCTGTTGAAATCCAACATTTCTTGGGTGAAAAATACATCCAGAGGGTTCAGATGAAGTCAGGTGTTGTTTGTTCAATATCTCAAGTCCAGAAAGATGAGTTAATTCTTGAAGGAAATGATATTGAACTTGTATCAAATTCAGCTGCTTTGATTCAACAAGCCACAATAGTTAAAAACAATGATATCAGAAAATTTTTGGATCTATGTTTCTAAAAAAGAAACAGTTCAGCAGTCTTATGAATAAGATCTAAGCTGTCCAGCTACAAAAACACCAAGATGTCGAGGAATCCCTCATTCTTTTTTTTTTTTTTTTTTTTTTTAGCTGAGCCATCCTGCTACCTGTTGGCAAGGAATCCCTCATTCTTTGTGATATTTTAAAGAGGCAATAAAAGTCATGTATTCAAAAAAATAAAAATAAAAAAAGACTACAGGAAGCTGTAACATTATTTCAGTTTTACAAACATCATGATCATCAAAGATTTTTCTGTTTCTCTGCAGGTCAAATTCTGATTACTGCTTTAGCTCTGCTGTCCAATATGGTAATACACCAACCTTGCTTCTGGCAATTAAGTGCCACCTTTTAGTCCCTGCTGCCCAACGATTGCACCATCCCCTTTCATGACAGCATCTAGTTTGATGACAGCATCCCCATTGTCAGTCCAGATCTGTAGAGAAGAGCCATTACAGAGCTCTCCAAGGATACTGGGTTTCTTTACAAATAAATTTTTTAGAGCTTAGATGAAAGGACTGTTCTTTAGATCCCCTCTGTGGGATATAGTTCAGGGTTGGGTGCAAAGGTCTTACATAACAAATCTACTCTTGCATTACAATCTTCCTAAGCCTTTGATATCTTCCTCTACAGTATATCAAGGAACTCCTGAAATTTCAATTTTAATTAGGGTCATACTTGGGACCATATTTCAGTAAATTAACAAAGCAAACTCTTAGAGTCATCCTAGCTGCTTAAGCTACAACACTAAATCCAAAATCTCTGCTTAGTTCACCCATATTAGCAAATGCATCCTATCCAAGATTATATTTCTCCTCTATCGTTCCAACTGTTTTAGGGTTTATTCCCATATATGTGCCCCAGGATTCTGTCAATAGAAGCTGGTGAAATCTTGCAGTTACCTTGGGATGTATGGCACTATTTCTCCTTTCACATTCTGTACCTAATCCCCAGGGCTGGCACCAGGATTTTAGTCTGGTTATAGATCTAAAAGGTATCAGATGGAAGTAGGTCCTGAGAAGGGTCAGCAATACTTCGCAAGGCTTTTACCACAAAGGAGGCTCCAAGTTCTTCAAACAAGTGGAGATTAACCTCCGCAGACAATGAAGAGCCTCTTCTTCTGGCAAAGGAAGCTCAGCAGAATTCAGGAGTCCAACATCTTCAGCTTTATTCAGGTCTGTCCATAGGTCCCCATCTCAATTTTCTGGTTTCCACTTCTTCCAAATCAATGTAATCAACGTAAAAAACTCGGCAAGATTGTGAATTCAATGTGCTTGAAATTCAGGCAACTTTAGAACTAGACTTTAGGTTTGGCTTTCAGACATCTATCTCAGCCCTGGGTTTACAATAAATAAAAGTTTACTTTAGGGCAGTCATAGATGCATTCAAGTGCATTCCCTGAATCTAAAGACTTGAGACCACCATTTTCTTTCTTCAAATGCCCTGCTACATTTAGTGATAGCCCACTGCCTAGCAGAACACCATACACCAGTTATGAGTCTGGAACCAGTTATGAGTTCCCCAGTGGGGAACTCCAAACACTTATGCCAATTGCATCTTGGAATCAGAGTCACAGGGAAAATACAATGCAGTCAAGCACTAGTTGGAACAATGCTTTACTCACATAGAGAGGAGACAGAGAAAGATCAGTGCCAATTTGGGTGTTGGTCCCACATGGGCAACAAGGCTCTCCTGGCAGCCAATGCAGGACAATTCACTCCTACGTGCCTCTTTTGTGCCTCCGTGGAAGGATTCCTTCCCTTCGTTTCCAAAGACAGATGCATCAGTGGGGTTGGCCAGCCACCATATGTTCCTGACACTTAAGCAGAACAAAAGAGCACACCCTGGGCTTACAACCGAGAAAAGTATTTCCACACAAAAAGAAAAGCCCAACTCATGCTGTGTGAGTGCTGATTTCCTGGTAAGGAAGTGTCCCAGGCCTAAGGCTCATTCCCATGAGGGTGAGTGAGGGCCACAAGACTGCAGGCACCAAACTGCCTTTCCCAACACTGAGCACCAGCCTTTTTCCTAGCATGTCATGTCAACCAATGTCCCCTTTATCACTAGCCACAATGTCATTCTGCTGCTTAATTTCATCAAATAAGAAAAATACTTTCAGATACTTCAGAACCAATGAAGAGATCCCCTTCCTCAAGGTTCTGTTCCTATGGAAGTTCAAAACAAACAAACAAAACAAAACACAGGCTACATTTAATACCACTGAGCGAGAATGAAAGAGGAAAAGCCTGCTTCTATTATGAATTTTGTTCAGAATAGTCTATTTTACTCAGCAGGTGAAGGGTTAAAAGAGCAAACAATTAATTTAGGCCACAAAGTATAGATGTTGAACGCACTCTTAAAGCCCACAAAATCCTATTCAATTAAGCAAAAATATAAACAATGTTCAAAAGCTCTAATGCTTTCTTTATTGTATGTTTCAAGTTTAGAAAGAACTAGAAAATGACAGTTTTTAATATATTAAATGTTAGTATTATTGATTAGCTTGAGTGCCTGGACTAAATCCTAAAAAAGAAAACAAATGAAAGATGGCTACACCAGGCTTATCAGGGAAAGCAATTTTCACAAGGCAATGCATTTGATTAAGCAGAGCATATGGTCTAGATGGCAATTAATATGAGCCCTGTGGTGTAATATCTGCCTGTATGTGTGCAGCAAAACTTCCGTTTTCACATCATCCTATTATAATAAAATGCATTTGCAGCAAAAACTAAGTGCACTGTCAGCCAGCAGAAGCCAATGATTGGTATCTTTGCAGCTCTTTCAGTACAGACAAGATTTCCTCTTCTTCTCAAGCTTTCAGGGAAGCATTAAATAAAGTTTAAAAAAAGGTACAGCAGAAAAATCCTCTTTGAGATTGTTTTCACGCTGATTAGCTGACATGCTATGATTATCAGATACCAGATACTGCACTGGAAGGTGATTAGACAAATATAGGCATTTTTTTCAGGTCCTGAAAAACTCTATCTTCAAAATCAACTCTTAAAGTACTTGAATAGAGAACAAAATTGAGCATGGTTATACAAATGATATTCTCCTTAATGTTACAAAAGCACTAGCATCCAACTTGTCCCTTCAAGTTCCCTACTTCAGTACCAAGCAAATGTTGGCAGGTCCCTTCAGGCTTCCTCTTTCTAGGTATACATCCATGAATGAGGGCCAGTATTCACGGGGCCTTGGCTCCGTGTAAACACTGTCTTTTAATGCATTATATTGGCCAACAAATGAATGACCCAGTGAATTATGCCTGCTGTGTCGATTCCTTTCCACAAGATGGGAATCTTTCATTCTATTCATTTTTGTTTATAAATGCAAGCTTTGCTTAAGTCTATTTTTTTTTCTAATAAAAAAATCACATTAGTGCATCTCAGAATGTGTTCCAGTTATACTAGTTTAGTCTTTGGGGTCCATTCAACCTTCTCAAATATTAACTTTTGCTGAACTCCCTGAAAGAACAGGGTCACATTTTAAGACTGCAGGATTAATAAAGTGCAAGGTCACATTGCAAAGTCAGAATTAAAGAGAGCAAAGATTCTCAAATTAACTGATTTCTCTGCTCTTTTGTGACCTTAGACATGCCCCCTTCTTCCCTCCCACCAAGTCAAACACCCATTTCACTTCCATAAAGGCCTCAATCCCACCAGGTCCGATGCTAATGAGTAGGGAAAGACCTTTATCTAAGTAACCTCATCAAAACAGAACAGACATCTTACACAGGTTTGTTATTATAGCAAAGGTCCAGAAAAGGTCTTTGTAGGAACTGGTACTCAGAAAGGCATAGTTCATCAAGGGTTGGAAAGCAAGAGTATCCAAATGTTTATAACCATCTGCAACATCCTGCAGCTATTAAACAAGAGAGAGGCATTGCCAATGCATTTTTAAGTTTCTTTAGTATCTTTTTTTCTACAGTAGTCTCCTCCACCTTGTTAAAAAACATACAAAGGGGGCTGGCCGAGTAGCGCAGTTGGTTAAGAGCTCGCTCAAGAGTGCGAGATGAGCTCTGAGCAACAGCAGTTCGATGCCCAGCCTGAGCTGAGCTGCCGCTGAGCTGCCAACAGGTGGCAGGATGGCTCAGCTTAAAAAAAAAAAAAACACACAGAAGGGCTGGCTGGATAGCGCAGTTTGTTAAGAGCGTATGCTCTGAGCAACAGGGGCACTAGTTTGAGTCCCACATGGGCCAGTGAGCTGCGCCCAAGCTGCCAGTGTGTGGCTGGGTGGTTCAATTGGTTAGAGCACATGCTCTCAACAACAAAGTTGCTGTTTAGACTCCCACATGGGATGGTGGGCTGTGCCCTCCACAACTAGATTGAAAATGGTGACTGGACTTGGAGCTGAGCTGCGCCCTCCACAACTAAGACTGAAGGACAACAACTTGACTTGGAGCTGATGGGTCCTGGAAAAACACAATGTTTCCTTCCCCAATTCCCCAATAAAATCTTGAAAAGCAACAACAACAACAAAAATCATACAGAAATGTGCCGAAATCATGACTGTATGACTTGATGAATTCTCAAAAGCCTATTACACTTGTGATCATTACCCAGATCAAGAAATAGAACATTATCAGGCCCCCTGATGCCAGTTTTACCTTATTTTGGACCATCATAGCTATGCATCACATCAATGCCAAAATATTTTATACACTTGTGTTATATAAGCTACTCATTGTAAATCAGCACACAGAATTTTTAGGGGATGATAGAAGCTATACATCACTGAGCTCAAAATAGATCCAAAATTCCACTATTTCTTCCCAATCAACACTGTTCCATTTCTTGCCTGGACTTTTACAATAATCTCCCAACAGGTAATGCCTGCTCTTTTCTTTTCCCTTCAGAATATTCTGGAACAAGCAGCTGAAGTGAACACTTTTTTTTTTTTTTAAATGGGCATCCCATCATATCATTCTACCCCTAAAAGCAATGTTTCTCAATCTTGGTTGCACATTGAGTGAATTGAAAGCTACCAATGTCCGTGTTCATTCACCCGAGATTCTAATATACAGACCTTACTATGACCTTGAGGCCACCGTAAGGCCCACATTACCTGATTTCATCTCTTACTATGCTTCTTCACTCACACCATCCTGGGCACATTGGCCTCCTCTCTGTTCCTTGAAGACAACAGACAAGCTCCCACCCTTGGCCCATGACATTTGCTCTTCTATCTTCCTACATTGTTCGCCCAGAGATAGGTAACTCCTTCACTTGCTTTAGGTTTTTACATAAAAGTCTACTTCTCAGTGACCCTTCGTTGGTCACCCTGACATTTTATACCTCTCTTCCCTAATGTATGTGCTCAGCAATAATCACTGTCCAACATACAGTATACTTGCTTTATTTTGTTCCACAATGACAGGACTTTCTGCCTGTTCGTTCAGTGCAGTGCCCCAACTCATAGCCAGAGCTCAAGAAATGTTTATTAAATAAACCAATGTTCTAGTGATGAAAACCGTGCTAAAGAGCTGAGTCAGCATCTAATAGCCAATAATGGAACATCACTTGTGATTATAAGCATTAAGTGCATTCTAAATCAAATTGGTTAAAAGAAAGCAACCCAGATAAGAAGGTGTAATTTATAACAAAGTGATGATATGGTTTCTGCATTTTATGCTTCAGACAAAAGAAATCCCTAGAGAAAAGTCCTAGGGGCATTCACACCTTTCTGAACTGTAAAAGGCACCAGAAATTTTATATATATGTATATATAGGGAATAGATTAGCTTTACCCTCTATCTTACATATTCTTTTTAATATATTCTTTGTAATTCACTCATCTTGGGTATTTGAAACCACTTAACTAACATATGATTATAGAATTGCACTCACTTGTAATGATTGCTTTAAAGCACATGGCATGACATCTACCCCAACCCCCAACTCTCAGATGCCTCAAAAGGACTTTCCTAGAGAAATGTAACACCCTGATTCTATTTGTATATCCTCAAGACATACATTTTGAAATATAAGAGCTCCTGAGTTTTCTATCCTGCCAAAAATATTAGGCTAAAAAATTTTCTGAAGTACCAAATTGGTATGAAAAAAGAGAAAATAAGAGAGAGAGAGAGAGAGGCTCATCAGGACAGCAGAAAAAGAACAGATCAGCAAATACAAGGCTATTTCCAGTTGTACCCATAAGCACTGCTAATAAGAACTAAGTCACAATTTCACTGGGCCCAAGCTTTCTGCTTGCTCAAAGGAACTAACAGATTATTTATCCCCACCTGCCTCAGAGACTGTTAAATTCCTGAGGCTCATATTTGAAAAAATTGTTACAGTCTCTTGGTACTTCAGTGTTTTTGTTATCACTGTTAATGACGAAAAACAAACTGATATCCTTTGTAATTCTGATGCCCACACTAATATAATATCCAATCTACATAAATACTGTAAAGTTCCTGATAATCTCAATATTTGATAAAATAAAAAATTCTCATAGTTCTGAATAATTTTCTACTTTCTGCATGTTCAACTTCATATAGAAATTTCTGATTACAAAATAGCACAAAAAGAGGCTTCTAAAATTGGAATTTATATTTAAAATCTGTTCTAATGACAAAATTCCATTCTACTAAGCTATAAACCAGACAATTTGTTTTGTTTCATTTTTTTCCTTCTCGTGCTCCCATGAAAATCCTATTTCCTTGTACTCTATCAGGTTAAATGTTCTAAAAAATAAATAATTTAAAGAATTACAAAAAACCCCCAAAAGTTTTCCATTTTGGTTAAAAAGAATTAAAACTCCATCATTTAAAATTCATCATTAAAGACAACAAATGCTGGTGAGGTGTAGACAATAGTTTTACACTATTGGTGAGAACGTAAATTAATACAGCTGCTATGGGTTTGGGGGGAGGGGAGAGACAGAGAGAAAGAGAGACAGAGACAGAGAGACAGAGAGACAGAGAGAGCCAAAAATGTATACACATTTTAAGAAAGAAAAAAACTATTAAAATTGTAATACTCAATACAGACCAATAACAAAAGATGAATACAAGTCACATTTTATTTCTGCAATTACAAGAGGTACTCAAAGTGGTTACCATCACTATCCAGACACTTCTGACTACAGTGAACTACTGTTTGAGCAATGTTGACCAAAGTGTCTACTTGTATACATTTTTTTGGCACCCCCGGTGTATAGATATATAGATATATGTGTGTATGAGTGCAATATATAATATTATATAATATATATGTATATGTATATAAAACAATTGAATATTACTCAGCCTTAGGAAAAAGGAAGAAATTCTGTCATTTGCAACAACATGGCTGAATCTGGAGGGCATTATACTAAGCGAAATAAGCCAGACAAAGAATGACAAATACTACATGGCATCACTTATATTTGGAATCTTAAAAAATAAAGGTCAAATTCATAGGAACAGAGCAGAAGAGTGGTTGCCAGGGGTGGGGGTATATAAGCGAAATAGGGAGAGGTTGATAAAATGGTACAGATTTCCAGTTATAAGATGAATAAGATCTGAGAATCTAATACATAGCATGATGACTATACTTGATAACAGTATATTGCATAATTGAAATTTGCTAAGACGTTAAAACTTAAAAGTTCTCACCCAAAACAAACAAAAATAAGAGGTAAATATGTAGGTGATGGATATGTTAACTACCTTGATGGGAGGAATCTTCTCATAATGTATACATACATCAAATCATCGCAACATACATTTTAAATGTCTTACAATTTATTTGTCAACTATACCTCAATAAAACCAAGAAAATAAACAACATTTATGGATCAAGTACACTGTCTCATACAGGTATTGTTCACAACGCCCCAAAACAATTATAGTAACATACATCAAAGATCACTGATTACAGATTACCACAACAAATAATAATGGAAAAGTTTGAAACATTGCAAGAATTACCAAAATGTGACACAGACACAAAATAAGCAAATGATGTTGAAAAAATGGTGCTGATATGCTTACTATTGGGTTGCCACAAACCTTCAATTTGTGAAAAATGCAGTATCTGTGAAGTGCAATAAAGCGAGGTATGACTGTATTATGTATACAGAACATGCTTTGAGAAATGGTGCATTAATGAACTTATGCAAAAAAGTATTTAATAAAAGGGCCAGCTGAATGGCTCAGTTGGTTAAGAGCTTGCTCAAGAGTGTGAGCTGAGCTCTGAGCAACAGCAGTTTGATGCCCAGCCCAAGCTGAGCAGCCGCTAAGCTGCCAACAGGTGGCAGGATGGCTCAGCTGCAAAAAAAAAAAAAAAAAAAGTATTTAATAAAGACCCACCATGTTATAATCCCTATTCTGAATTCCAGGGACATGATGAATAATGAATAAAGTACCTGCTCTAGAGAAACAGAGTACCTAAAAGGGGAGAGTGATACCCATAAAATCAGATTGCTACACAACATGAATGTTATTTCTGACATATGTGCAAGTTGATATGGGAACATACAAGTGAAAATAACAAGCACTTATCTATTAGGTTTGAAGAAGCATGAATTTTGAGTTGGGGCTAAATCCTTGAAAGTGATAAACATGTAAAGTATATTCTACGACAATTTATTTTTAAAAAGAGGGACTTCACAAAATTTAATAACTGTGTGGGACCTTGGAGATAGTCTATCTCAAGTTTCTCATTTACCCATAAGAAGAAACAGACTAAGGTGAAGCACTTTATTTACCTAAGTTAATGACAGAGTCCAGATAAAAACCTCTTGACTTCTAGTCCAGTGCTGAGGGAATTTTATTAATCATGTCATATCATGATACCAACATTGATGATATCAGAGCATTTGCTCCATGTGGTTTCAAGACAGTGAAAGATATTTTTTTATTTCCACATTCTTTGGCCACATTTCCAATCAACCAGTCCTGAGATGCTCTGTTTTGAGGCAATTAAAGGTCATCAGTACTCTCTTCCTCTTGAACCTGAATTCAAATAAGCAAGATGCCTTAGGTGATAAATTAAATAATTCCTTGCCAGATGCTGAAATTTTCCTTTAAGGTTAGGCATTGTGGTAAATTTAGGACTCTAGTCTTTCTGTACATATGACTGAATATTAAATAAATGTCAACACTAGCATTTTCTAGTTCATAGAAGAAAAAGAAAACTGACAAGAATGATTATTGATATTATATCACTTAAACTACACTACAGGGCACTGAAAGCAAACTAGCTAGTCCACTGGTGATATATTCATATCTTTTAACCAAAAAATAAAATAAAACTAAGCATATAGCATAAATTATTTCTTTCATTTTCTTTTTTTTCCTGTGAATGATCAAAAAATTTAAGCACGATTTCTTTTTTTTTTTTGAGGGCAGTGTCACTGGCCCTCATATGTGGGACCCGAACCAGGACCGCTGGCTTCCCAAGCCAGCGCTTAACCACCACGCCACTCAGCTGGCGCCAAGCATGATTTTTTTATGTCATTAGAGGGACAGCATTCTAAATAGCATAAAGATCTTGCCACCCTACCTGGCTGTTAAAATTGTTGTGATGGTCAGAACAGTAGCACCCTCCCACCCCCTTCCCCCAAGATGTTACTGTGAATATGTTACCATAGAGAGCAAAAGGGGGTTGATGTAATTAAAGTGTAGCACCTTGAGATGGGAGACTGCCCTAGATTTATTCCCAGAGGGCCCAGTCTCCTCACATGGGTCTCTAAAAGCACAGAAGCTTTCCAGGCTGCAATGAGAGAGAATTGTGGCTAGGGCAAAAAAAAAATCAGTAAGAAGCAAGATTGCTGTCTTGGAAGATGGAGGAAGGGGCCACTATCCAAGGGATGTGGGCAGCCTCGAGGAGCTGGAAAAGGCAAAGAAATGGGTTCTACCCCAGGGCCTCCTGAAGGAACACAGCCTTCCCACACCTTCATTTTAGCCCACTGATGCTAGAGAATTATAACAAATCTGTGTTTTTCAAGCCACGAACTTTCTAGTAATTTGCTATGACAGCAATAGAAACCTAGTACAGGGCCGGCCAAGTGGCTCAGTTGGTTAAGAGCTCGTTTAAGAGTGCAAGCTGAGCTCTGAGCAACAACAGTTCGATGCCCAGCCCGAGCTGAGCTGCCATCAGGTGGCAGGATGGCTTAGCTAAAAAAAAAAAAAAAAAAAAAAAAAGCTAGTACAATTGTGCTTTTAACAATATTACAATATACACAGAATCCTCAAGAGAAAGATGACAGGACATGTTTGTAATAGAAGAAAATGCTATTACCAAGTCAAACATGAATTGTTTGCTTTGTTTGAGTATGGGGCACTTAATGTCATGTATACCCTGCCGAATTTGAGGAGGAGTTGGTGATGCTGATAAAATGTCCTTGAAGAGAGAAGTGAACAGAGGAAAGTGGAAAGAGGGGGGACCTGGTTGACCAACTGCCAAACATAGACTATCATTTGTACGGTGTTAACAACCAGTACCCCCTTAGACTCAGGCACATCCCTCTGGATGCCTTCCTTAAAACGTTGTAAGTTCTTTTTCAGTATTAGGGACTGGCAGGGGCTGGCAGCGCCATCAAAATAGGATGTCTGAGTCCCATGGGACAGAGATTGGTGGAGGCCTTGACTCTGCTTCTGTCCTTTAGGACTCGGGCTCCCTCTACAGCATGGAATCCACTAGAGGCACAGAGAGCCTCTGGGACTCAGAACTTTGGGTGATCCCACATCCCTATGAAGGGCCCCAGTTCCAGGATTGCTCCCACTGACTGTTGTACACAATTTGAGGTATCTCACGATGAGTTGATTCAGGGATGTAGGTTACTTACAGTTCACACCAAGCCTCGGGCTTGAATCACACATGCTGACCACGCATTGTTCCTGCTGGTTGGTGTTTCAACAATGCCACCTCAGTCTCACAGTGATGAGGGTGGCAGTGAGCATTATTTACCCCATGCCCACACATACCTGCCATAGAAACAGGGTATACATCCCACCCCTCTTTGGCCCACCCAGAGATGGCTATTAATTACCCTTCTCCAATTAAGGTTTTTTGAGACTTTTTGTGACTTCAACACCCACAGGTCCTTCATGACTGTCCTCTCTTGCCTCCCATTGTGACATTATGCCTTCCCCTGCAGGTCTTGTCATTCCAGATGAGGAATGAATATTTCTTACTGTCACCTGACAACTGTTGCCTGACAACTGTCGACCTGCTTGCGCCTCCCCGCACTTGCCCCATGTCAAAAATGACATAAGGAAATGTCTCGGAAAACCAGGACCCGGTGGAATGATATAGGTAAAGCTTCCTTAAGGGAGAGTCCCGGAACAGTGGAATGATATCAGGCTTTCTCCCTTATCGGATGGTTTCTTTACCTTGGAGCCATCCGCTGGGATGAAAGCACGGGTGCATGAAGGCACAGTGTGTGCTGGAATGCAAATGGGAGTTGCGGGGAGATAGCCAGCAGACACGCACTTATCACAGACCTTGGAGAAAATAAATTTTTTTTCTTCCTTTGATGTTTCTTAATAAAAGCTCTGGCGCGGCCCGATTCGGGGCCTTCAGTCCTTGTGAGACTGTTAGTCCCTTGGCCCCAGCTTGCACCTAAATCACTGGCTCTTTGTGTTTATTCCAACCTTCGCAGCTACTTCCCGCGTCTCATTGCTCTTTGTTGTGCGGGGCGTGACATCTTACAGGTAGGACTGTCCTCAGCACTTCAGCTATCCTCTCCCTTGTGGTATGTGGGGAAGACAGGATTCACAGAAGACGGGTGAGCTCTGCCAAAAGAGATCATTTCCTAGGAATACAGTGATTGCAGCCTAAGGAGTTTAAGAAAAGACATAGTTGGAAGAAGTGTTGTTCTATGTTTCCTCTATAAGAGTTTGAAAGATAAATTTAATATGCCCCGAAAATGAATCATGTATTGGAAAATGAATCCTGCACACTCTGTGGGAAAGTCTTGCATTTGTGGTCATTATCAAGGAAGCACAATAACAACCTTTGAAAGAGTCCTGGGACTCTTCTATTCACAGGCGACATGATGGATGATGCAGCGTTATGAGTAACGATGTAACCAGCATTAAATAAACGACATCAGGAAACTGTAGAAGCAAGCTCTGTATTGTTTTAACACAAACAGAGCCATGACATTGAAACAACAGCTTTGCTACCTCGTTCTCTGAGTAAGATACGAAATTAGCCAGAAATATTGCATTTCACCTAAAGAGATGGTTCATCAAAAAGATTTGCCCAGTGTATTTGCTTTTCTAGGGCTGCCATAACGAAATAACACAAACCAGTAGCTTAAATAACAGAAATGTGTTTTCTCTGTTCTGGAGGCTGAAGTCCAAGATCAAGGGTTGATTTATGGTAAGGCCTCTCTCCTTGGCTTGCAAGATGGCCTTTTCTTTGTGAGCATGCACCCCTGGTGTCTCTTAGAAGGGCAGAGGGACACCAGTCATATTGGATGAGGCCCCATCTTTATAATTTCATTTAACATTAATTACCTTTTTAAAAGCCCTATCACCAAATACAAACACATTGGTGATCAGCATTTCATCATATGGATTTTGGGGAATACAATTCAGCCTAGAACACCTACTGCCCTGCACACCCCAGGGACAGCCTTGCTAAAAACACTCTTTTATATCAAATGAAAACACCTTACACCTTACCACCATAATTGTAATTTGGCAGCAATAGAAATATTTCCAGGGTGTTTCTGGGAATTACAAACAAGAAAAACAAAACACAGATTTTCCAACTTAGAAGAGCATCTGAACAGCAAGCCATACCCTGGTTTTCAAAGCTAAAAAATGGTCTCCACCAACATTTCAGCAACTACCATCACAAAGCATGTGCAAACATTCAAATACAAACATACGCTGAAGTGAAACATGAGGATCAAATGCACAACTGAATGCTCATGATTGGCACTGAAATTAAGAGAGAGAGAGAGAGAGAGAGAGAGAGAGAGAGAGAGAGAGAGAGAGAGAGAGAGAGAGAGAAAGGATCAGAACCAAAGAGAAATCTTTATTTTTGATATTTGTGAATTTGCTTAAAATTCTTTGAGCAAACATTTTCTGTATCCCTGCATGATTTTTTAAATCCAATAACAAATGAGTAAATATATCTTTCTGCAGAACCAAAAACAAACAAAAAAAAAACTAAAGTTCTCAAAAGCACTATGATCCCACTTAAACTTGTGGTAGAGACATCATTAATTCACTTATCTCCTTAGTGTAAAAAATACACCAAGTGTATACAACTTGAAATTTGCAGAATAATTCAAGAACAGGAAGATTCTGACTGGTTGAAAGGTTGAATGAAAGCATTATCCATCTAAGGCTTATATTTAGGATTGACCCTAAGATCTCTGGTCTTAAGATCCGACCTCTGACCTGTCAGACTACCTACTCACTAAATGAATACCTTCATTTCCCAGTAAATAAGCTATATTACAAGGCCTCTATTGAAAGTATTGAGAATAATATCAGAACATAAAAGGTCAAAAAACTTTTTAAGGAAGACATGATAGCCTTAAGGACATCTGATCCCAAAAGAAATGAAGCACTTTAACCTTTATATTGAATTGCATGTTTGTCATGAGTCTTGCAACAACCATAAATATTTGATAGATTAGGAAAGAGAAAATACGGTTCTTATCAAAATTTTCTAGTCATCTATCTGAAGCAATCATTTCTAATAAAGCACACTGAATAGATCTGTAGGATAGTAAATCTTCAGAGCACAAAAGATATTTATCTCTAATTATCAAATGAACAAGTGAAAATTCAAATGTAAAATGACAGTATCTACCATGTAGTCCCATTTAATGTGGATCACTCAAAGACATATGCTAAGAACTCATTCTGTAAAACGTAAACTCACATCTATGTTCAGGCTCTATTTGCAGATACCTGCCTTCCCCTGTCCTCCATTTTAAAAAGAAATTAATTTTTAAAAGTGTACCTTATATTCATTTGGTAACTATATTAGTCAGGATTTTCCAGAGAAACAAAACCAATAAATCTATATATAAAAAGAGGGATTTATTATAAGGAATTGACTAACGTAATATGGACACTGAGAAGTCCCAAGATCTGTGGTCAGCAAGTTAGAGACCCAGGAGAACCAATGGTGTGGTCCCAGTCCAAGACCAAAGGCCTGGGGTCCAAGAGAGCCAAGGATGCACCTTCCAATCTAAAAGCCAGTAGGCTGCAGACCCTACTGAGAATAGCTGATTTTTCAGTTTCAGTCAGAAAACAAGAAAAGACCAATATGCCAGCTCAAGCAGTGAAGTGGGGCAGTTCCCTTTTACTCAAAGAAGGGTCAGCTTTTTTGTTCAATTCAGGCCTCTAACTGATTGGATGAGACCCACCCACATTAGGGAGAGCACAATGCACTACTCAGTCTACCAATTTAAATGTCAATCTCCTCCAGAAACACCTTCACAGACATACCCAGAATAAAATGGCTGGGCACTTCATGGCTCAGTCAAGATGACATGTAAAATTAACCATCACAAAGAAGTGTGGGGGAGGACAAAGAGGGTACAGAGGGTCAACCACATAGTGACAGAAGGAGACTAGACTCTGGGTGGTGAGCACACAAAGGAGTATGCAGATGTATTATACAATAGAATTGTACACCTGAAACCTATGTAATGTTATCAACTGGTGTTAGCTCAATAAATTTAATTAAATTTAAAATTGAAGGGCCGACTGAGTGACGTGTTGGTTAAGAGCTGGCTTGGGACACCAGCGGCCCCGGTTCAGATCCAACATATGAGGGCCAGTGACACTGCCCTCTACAGCTAAGATGGTGAACAATAGCTCCACCTGGAGCTGGGCTGCTGTGAGTCCCCGGGACATCATAGCTGCAGCCTCTGCCACAGAGGACTGCCATGGGCTACAGTGAGTGGCCGGCAGGCAGTGTGAGCGGCCGGCAGCCGGTGTGAGCTGCCAAGAGCCGCTGTGAGCGGTCGTCCAGAGGCTGGCAACAGATCTGCCTCACCCGAGAAGAGCGCAATGATGATACCAAACATGGGCCAGTGAAGCAACGTCCTCTACAACTAGACTGAAGAACAAAAGGACAGCAACTTGTCTGTTCCCTTTCCCTAGTTCCCCTCCCCCAGTTCCCCAATTAAAAAGGAAAAAAAAAATTGAAATAAATAAAACCAAAAATATTAACCACCACCGCAGCTTTTCAAGTAAATATATATGACTTTTTAATTTTTATGAATATATTAATGCTTAACTTGTGAAAAGTGATGAACAAGATTTTTTCAGTGTTAGAAAGGCAAAGAAACTTATTAACTTTAGAATTCAGAAACAGAATACAGAAACATATGTTTTTAAAATAAGTCAGACGAACAAAAGTAGAGTCATTAAGTCGTATATCAGACACCAAATTTCTTTTCATACTCAAGTTCTTGATTGAAGAAGGCCTGCCTTAAAGAGACAAACAAAAAACTTTCTTGCAATTCTTTGTCGATAAGGAATCAAGACCAGGAGCAGCTAAGAAGTCTTTGACCTTTCAAAAGTAGAACAGGGGGCTGGCTTGGGAAGCCAGCGGCCCTGGTTCGGGTCCCGCATATGAGGGCCCTCTAAAAATAAAAAAAATAAAAAATAAATAAAGTAGAACAGTAAATAATCTAGCTAACAGCATAAAATCACTTTTGGAACAATATCATCGAAGGCATAGAAGGAACAATTTTTTTGGTTTAAGCCCCATAATGATCTGTTAAGAAATCAAGAAATAATATTATAATATATAGAACATACATAATAATATTAAAATTAAATATTATATCTTAAAAATTCTACTATATTTTAGAAGACCTCATCTCATTTCTTGTTGTAAATCTACATAATTAGATCATTCCTATAAATCTTGTTTAATGTATATTCCTATTGAAAAAGAGCAAAGGGAAAAAGAGTCTTCAAATGCTAAATTTCTTTTTAATTTATTCAAAATTTTACCAAGCACTTACCTCACACAGTTCATATTTAGGAAAATTTGTGCTCTGTTTCCAGATTGTCCTAATTTGTAAGCAAAGCTAAAAATTCATGTGCGTGTACATGTGTGCCTGTATGTGCATATGTGTGTGTGTGTGCATGCATACGAAAACTCACATATTTAAATAAGAATTTAATCAAATTTTTAAAATACAATGTGAACCAGACAGAATATACTCATACTTATGGTCCAAATTTGACCCCAGACTCCTACTTTCCTTACTTTGGATTACACCATCATTTCTTTCTCCAAATCTATGCATCTTTTAACTGCCTCACTCTTCTATTCAACAAGACTTGAGGGTTCAGACCACAGCCTTTCTATATATCCCAAGCATTGTCATCGTTCTTGGTGGCTTCAACAAGGAATGAATTTCTTAGCTATTGTTTTCATCCCCTAGTGTCTTAACATCCTCAGTTCCAATGACATTGCTTCATCGTGACTCCAACAGCGACATCCTGAACTTCCTTCTTGGTCTCGGTTAACTCACTAGCTACATCTCCTAAAAGCTTCCTAAACAAACGCATTAAACTTTTCTGACCACAACTTTCTTTCCTCCAGAACACACAATTCACAGCATCTGTTCTTTTGACTTATTGAGACCACTAACTCTTGATTCTTTCATTGGGGACCTATCTCTTATCTGCACACTTTACTTCCTTGTTTTCCCTAAACTTCCAGGGTCATCACATCAACATCTTGCCATTATCTGTAATACGGTGTTTAATTTCTGTCTTCCTTCCATCAGTCATTCCTAACTAAATGCCAATATACGATCAACTCACTCCTCCTCTTCTCTGTGCCTGCACCCAGGCTGGTAAATCTTTCAAGTAAAATTACAAAACTAAGCACACTGATATCACAACATGTTCTAAATCTCCAGTGTTGACAAAGTGCTACTTGCTGCTTGCCAAACTTTCTAATGTTTCCTTCCTTAGCTTTCTCATTCACTCTGCAGAGCATGTATTTCAAATCTCTCCATCACCCTTAAACTCCCAACAAATCCTCCATCATTCAGTAAATGGCCTTTCTTCCTTCTCTACAGAGAAAAATGGAAGCCAACAGAGGAAAGTTATCTCAATTCTTTGCAACCAAGCCTACTGTTTTTCCCTTCTTTTTCTCAAAGAGAAAAGGTGTCAGCTTCCTAGAATGATTGCCTTCCCCCAAGGCTCTGGATCCATCCACAGGTGCCTTCTTGGGGGCTTCTTTCTCTTCTCCTCTTTCCTTTTTCTATAGTAGTTTTTCTTTTGTTCTGTCATTCATCCAAAGAAAATTTACACAAGCTCACATTTCTGCTATCAAAAAAAAAAGACACCATACTTCCCTTCACAGCTATCTTCGCTCTCTTTTATCTTCATTTATTCAACAAATAAGCACATACTACATGGCAACGAGTTCTTTGAGTTGGCTTTTTTTTTTTTCTCCACTTCATCACCTCTTATTTACTTCTCAGTCCACTTACATCAGGTTTCTACCATCAGTTCACTAGTAGCTCTAACTATTGTGATCAACAGTCTCTAGTTTGGTAAATTGAATAGACTTACACTGTGCAGTTCTTACTTGATGTCCCTGCAGCATGTAATACTATTGAGCACTCTCTTACATCAAACTATTTTCCTTGGTGTAGGGCGTGCCACAATTTCCTGATAATCTTAGCTACTTTTTCTCAAAATAGACCTCGTCTGATCGTCATTGCTTAAATGTTTATGGTCTCCTACCCTCTCCTCTTTTAGTCTACAAACTCTCTTCCTAAATAACCCCATTCATTCTCATCTTACCATCACTAGTTCAGTATCTTCCTGAGTTCCAGAAACATTATGCAATTGCAAGGGCATTTATCCACTTAAATGTCTCAAGCTCTACTTGTACAAAAATGAACCAATAACTGTTCTTACAAATGTGCTCTCCCTTTGTGTTTCCTATCCCCATGAAAAGCAGCATAATCCTGCTAACTAAAACCTCCTGTTTCCCACCCCAGGAAAAAGATGCAAAATTCTCTCCAACTGATCAAGCCAAAAACCTATATGTTGTTTATAAGTCTTCTTCTTCAACTTGTTGATTCCACCTCCTCAAACCTTTGCAAAATTGACACTTCCATTCATCTTCATTGCTAAATTCAAAATGCCACTATCCCTTTGTGTGATCACCTTAACAGCCTCCTACATGATCTCCTCACTTCATCTGCCATCATGCCCATTATATTGTCAAAATGTCTCTACTATCCAAAATGATCTACAGATTCAATGCAATCCCTATCAAAATCCCAATTATATCCTTTATAGAAATTTAAAAAGCAATCCTAAAATTCATATGAAAACACAAAAGGCTCCTTACAGCAAAAGCAATCTTGAGCAAGAGGAAAAGAGCTGCAGGTATTATATTTCCTATTTTTAAAATATATTTCAAGGCTACAGAAATCAAAAAAGCATGGTAATGGCATAAAGACAGACACATATACCAATAAAACAACATAGACAGCTCAGAAATAAATTTCCTAGAAGAAATGACAGGGAAGAATCTTCTTGACATTCATCTTGGCAACAATTTTTTGAAAATGACACTAAAAGCATAACAACAACAACAAAAAGTAGTTAAGTGGGATTGTATGAAAACACAAAGCTTCTGCACAGCAAAGGAAACAATCAAAAAAGAGTTAAAAGGCAATTTATGCAATAGGAGAAAATATTTGCAAACTATATAGCTAATGAGAGGTAATAGCCAAAATATATAAGGAACTTATACAACTCAATAGCAAGAAAGAAAGAAAGAAAGAAAGAAAGAAAGAAAGAAAGAAAGAAAGAAAGAAAGAAAGTTCCCAATTTGAAAATGAGGGGAAGACCTTAAGAGACGTCTCTTCCAAGAAGACATACAGATGGCCAACAGGTACATAATAGGTGCTGAACATCACTAATCATCTGAAAAATGCAAATCAAAACCACAGTGATATAACACCCCACACCTGTCAGAAGGGCTTTCATCAAAAAGATAAAAGATAACATGTGTTGGCAATGATGTAGAGAAAAGGGAACCCTTATGTCCTGTTGTTGGGAATGTACACATACAGCCATTATGGAAAACAGTATGGAGACTCCTCAAAAAATTAAAAATAGAGCTACCATATGATCCAGAATCTTGCTTCTGAGTAAATATCCAAAAGAGACGAAAGCAGTATCTCAAAGAGATACCTGCACTCCCATGTTCACTGCAGTATTATTCACAATAGCCAAAATATGGAAACAACCCAAATATCTACCAAACAAATGAAAGCATAAAAATCGTGATATCGATACACACATGCATGCACACGCACACACGATGGAATATTATTCAACCATAAGGAAGAAGGAAATCTTGCCATTTGTGATAACATGGATGAATCGGGAGTACAGTAAGCTAAGTGAAATAAGCCAGGCACAAAAGGAGAAATACTGCATGATCTCACTTATATATGGAATCTAAAATAGTCAAACTCATAAAAGCAGTAAGTAGATTGGTGCTTGCCAGGGGCTGGGACAGCCGGGCGGAATAGGGAGATGTTGGTCAAAGGGTACAAAGTTTCAGTTATACAAAATAAACAAGTTCTGGAGATGGGGGACTATACGTAACAATAATATATTGTATACTTGAAATTTTCTAACATGGTTGATCTTAAGTTATGTTACCAAACCCCAAAAAAAAAAAGAAGGCAGGAGAAAGGAAGGGAAGGAGAGAGGAAGATGATGGATACGTTCATTAGAGTGATTGTGGTGATCACTTCACAATGTATACAATATATCAAAACATCAGGTTGCACACTTTTAATGTATATAATTCTTATTTGTCAATTACCTATTGACAAATAAACTGGGGAAAAAAAACAGATATCTGGTATTTAGAAGAAATATTATTCCCAGGAGAAGATAAGAGTTATTTTCTAGGTTCATTTATTTTCTAAGACTAGATGTAATACTAAATTTTATGCCTGCAAAAGATGTCAGAAAATATGGAAATTTAACTAATTGAGGCTTTATTTTGTTGTATTTATTTCAACACTAGAGTTGACTTTCAGAAGTAAAATTTTCTAAATGCAGTTCCTGCTATAAAATGACCCAGTTGTTGCTAAATAAAAGGCTGTTGGACAGAAATGAAGATTGGCTGAATAGATAAGAGATTCAGCGTTGTCATCAAAAGATCTGAGCACGGTACCACAACTCCACATGGGGAACTCTGCCAAGAACTAAATGAATGCCCAGCGCCAAGACCAACTGACAGGGAATCAGAGGATCAAGTGTGAAACCAAAGAGAGAACAGAGCCAATTCAGGTCAATGAGGCCTAATAAAAGACCAGATGAGAGAAGAAATAGAAGCCAGCCAAGTAAAAATGCCTGTCTAGATAACAGAAAATGAAATAACCCACTAAAATTAACTGTGAACAAAAGGTCCTCACAGGCCAACCCTCCAAGTGATTGAAATGCAAGTGCTTTAGATGAAAACAGTCTTCTCCAAGTAGACAAAAAATCCAAAAGGAACCTTTTCATAATTCACCATTTTAAGAGAAAAAAGGGACCCTGAAACTCATTTTGGCTTAAGGAGAAATTGTTTAATACTCCATTAGTTCCCTGGACTTAGTGAGAACTTTTGAAAAGAAAAAGTCACTATGGTAGTTGCTGTTCTTTTTCCAATAATTAAATAAAAACAAAAATTGCAATAAAAATAAAAACAAAGAAAGCCTTCCTGGGATGAGGAGATACATTGTGACTATCCAACCATTCAAAACCAGGCTCTCCATTGAACTAAGTGTGGATAACGGAGAAATTCAATGACCAACCAATTTTGAAGAAAAGATTTTATGACTGTAATAATAAAATAAATTTTATTTTATTGCAGCAAAATAAATTTTTGTAAATCTCTTCTTTATACCATTGCTGTTAATATAGTTATTCTTATATTGCTAACACTTTATCAAGATAACATCAAAAAGTATATCAAGCTTGAATACC
Source organism: Aselliscus stoliczkanus (assembly GCA_033961575.1). Classification (NCBI taxonomy): domain Eukaryota; kingdom Metazoa; phylum Chordata; class Mammalia; order Chiroptera; family Hipposideridae; genus Aselliscus; species Aselliscus stoliczkanus. The sequence goes on along the minus strand of CM066740.1, from coordinate 37,290,935 downwards.
TGTAATAACCAATTTCCATTGCAGCAAAAGGTTAAGAATAATAATAAATACGAATGAACGGCTAGGAAATAATTTAAAAATCATAGCAGATATCAAGAAAATTTTCTAAGACTAACTAAGGGCACACAATGAAGTCTTTCTTGATGTTCCCAAGACTCAAACTGCATATGCAGTCAGGCAGCTGTCTCAGGGTTGCATGTATTTATGGGCTTTGAGTGCCCACAGAGATAAACTCTTCCATTCAATTTCAAATTATCTAGAATGAGATCACCTAACCTCATCCATAGTTACGTGAAAGGAAGACTACTGCTTCCTTTTCATTCATTTACTTTGCAAAACTATCACCACACAGGTTACACTTGTCCAAATCTCTAAGTTTGCTATGACCAGAAACTAAAAGTCTAATGAAAACTGGTTCTGGTAAAAGTGGGGGGAAAAGAGTCACTCTTGGACATAACTGGTAGGACTGTAAACTGCCTACTACCTTTCACAGTGCAATTTGGCAAAACCACCAAAATTTAAAATGTGTCTGCCTCTTGACCCACCAATTCAACTTCTGGAAGTTTATTCTGTGTGATACTTGCTTGGGTATTTGGCCAGCATTATTTGTACTAGCAAGGGAAAAAAAAAAAAAACCTAAATACACATCAATAGGAGAGGAGTGGTTAAATAAATCATTGTCCATCCATACAGTAAAATTAAGATGCATTGATTGAAAAGATTGCAGTAAAATATATTCATTGATAAGGAAAGCTCTACAAGATGAACCAAATTTAAAAAGTCAGGTTTAGTATACTGAGATCGTATCCTTCCTTTCATGAACAATTTCTCAAAGCATATTTTCTTATTTATATATAAGGATGTATTCATGTTTACATGTATTCAGGCACAAAAATGGTTTTTGTAGATTCATGCACCAAGAAAGTGTCAAAAGTGGCAAACTAGATTTGGGATCTAAATGGGAGTATGTTTTCTAGTTTGCATTTTACATGTACTATACCATCTAAATTTTCTGACCGTGTGCATTTACAAAATTTTCCAAATGTCTACAGGATTTATCCTAGCAACTGGGATTTGAAATCACTTTGATTTTTGGTGTTGTTTTTTTTTTCTTGATAAAAGTTTTGTTTGTGTTTTTTTTTTAGCGCAGCAAGAACTGTCAAGTAAGAAAAAAAGCATGCAGTTAGCCATGGTAGGTTTTCTTTGCTCGAAATGAAACATAAACAAATACTAACACCTAATGCTTATATCCCTAGTACTGACTCATGTGATCACATTCTCTTCTTCACTCCAGAGTAAGCATGTTCAATGAGGCACTAGTGTTTAATTAAGCACAATTTTCAAAAGCTGGATCAGGCCCCACTAGACATATAAATGCAATATACTTAGCACCATAAAGTTTGCTGATAATACACATCCATAAGGTAAAAGCCCTTTCATAGCAGGGTGTCAGGTTAGCTGGAATCCAATTTATGAAAAGCCTCCTGTATACTCTTATTCGTTAAGTAATAATGCATTTTGATTCCATCCTGACACGAAATCTCTCAGGTTCCTTTATGTCCTTTTAACTAAGTATCATAAACCATTAATAAAAGTGCTCTCCTACATCTTTACTCAAATGTTCCTTGATTTGTAGATTTCATTAACAAAATCAAGAAAATTTTCTTTTGCCAGTATTACAGAGTGGGATAAAGCTGCTAACACTTGCTTTGTAAAAACTTGCATCATGGCGTTTAAAAACAACTTTGTCAAAACCAGAAATGATCTCTTCTTAGGACCAGGACAATTTTGTCTTTTAATAAGCAATAAGATAGATGCTTCCGCTCACCAGGGGATTGAAACCAGCCAAAGGATTATTCTACTCTTCACTTTATTCCTTCCCTGAGAGCAATGATTTAAAAAAAAAATCAATTATGACACACCCAGCACTGCATTTTAGCCCTCTGCCAAAGAGGGGAGATTCTAAGCAATCTAGAACCTTCTCCAGTCCCAACTTTGAGCTGGCATGGTCCGTTGGTCTTGGGGGCAGACACACAGAGGACTGCTGCAACCTATCACTTCATGTAAGGGTTAAACAGGGGACTTCTTCAAAGGCAAAAGATATTCCCATCACTTTATTACAGACTCTGGCGCAAAACTAGGAACAGTGGTAACAACCAGCCAGTAGTCACTTCCCCATTGGGGCAGGTTCAGGGGACAAGTCTGCCTCTCTTCCAATAGCAATATTAAACAACAGCAAGCCTAATTTCCCAAAGAGCATTTCTCATAGGAATTCTACAAGTGTTACATGTTCTATTTGTTATAACATACAGTGTTTTCTGGGAAACATACACACAGATCATAGCTTGATTATAAGACTTGCTTATAAACAATAAATATGTACTACTTGTTCCGACAAGTATTTATTGTTTGTGTGTTCCCAGGTTTGTAAGTTTGGGGAGATTACAGGCCAATAAAAGACAATTTGAGCATGTACCTCTCAGAATTATGCTAATAGAAGCACAGAAGAGAAATTTCACATTTCTACCAGAAAGAAAAATCAAGTTTTCATCCATATATTAACTCTTAATTCAACTTCACCAGACAGGAATAGCAGCAGCATGCTCAAGAAAAATCTGAGTAATGGAACCAAATGTTAAAGGGAAAACAGTTTCTTTGTCTTGAAGTTCCAAGAAATTGTGATTGACAGAGTGTTATACACTTCAGAGAACCTTGTATATTAATCACATGTAATAATATTTCCAATTACTATAGATATCACTTATCAGCACTGTCTACAAAGTATTTAGACACACAAAGCATTTTGTATGGGTTTAAAAAAAGCCTTGTGACCTTAACTCTGACATTATACAAACTATTCAGTTTATACTGTTTATTTACAAACATTATATCTCATGGGACTGTCATCTGATAAAGTATGTGCTATAGTTACTATAGTATTGCCATTGTGGAAAGAGTGGAAATAGAACCTGAGAAAGAATGAGTTCTTAGGATTACGCAATAGGTTCAAAACTTGAATTGGGTATTTCTGCCTCTAAATCCTATGCCTTTCTATTATTACCTTATTTACATGCAATTAGATAGATGTCTATTAGATATATTGTGGTTTATATGAGAATTATGCTTTATATACATTTGAGCTATAGGATACAATTCCTATCCTCAAATAACATACCTGTGGACAGTAGTCAATCCTCTAACAAGTATTTATTGAGTGCCTTCTATCAATACATGTCAAGCACTATTTTAGGCTTTAAAAGTGAATACTAAGAATCTTTTTTCTTATTGAGCTAGGACTCTAGGATGAGAAGAACAAAAATAAACACAATATGGGGCCGGCTGAGTGGTGCATTGGTTAAGAGCTGGTTTTGGAATGCCAGCAGCCCCAGTTCGGATCCCACATATGAGGGCCAGTGACATTGCCCTCTACAGCTAACAATAGCTCCACCTGGAGCTGGGCTGCGAGCCCCAGTGACGGTGTAGGCTGCAGCCCCTGCTGCAGTGGGCTGCCATAGGCTACAGTGAGCGGCAGGCAGCCAGCGTGAGCTGCCAAGACCGCGGTGAGCGACCATCCAGAGGCCGGTGACTGATCTGCCTCATCTGGGAAGAGCACAATGACGATACCAACATGGGCCAGTGAAGCAATGTCCTCCACAACTAGACTGGGGAACAAAAAGACAGCAACTTGTCTGTTCCCCTTCCTTGGTTCCCCAACGCTGTTCCCCTCCCCTAATTCACCAATAAATTATTTTAAATAAATAAATAACTACAATCTGATAGTTTTAGGTACTGATAATTACTGAAATGTGTTAGAGTGACATTACAGAAAGTCACCAGTATGAGAGGCTGTTGTATAGGGTGGTCAGGGCGGGCCTCTTTGAAGAAATAGCATTTAGTTGATAATCTGAGAGAAGGAAGTAGACATGTTTTCATCTAAAGGGAAGAGCAATCTAAGTAGATGGATAGCAAGTACAAAGGTTCCGATTTGTGTGAATTCATGGTTTAGAAAGGAATCTAGATTAAATGAGGCCTAGCAAAAAAGGAGAATGTATTCTTGATTTCCTTTTTCTTTTCTTTTTCTTTTTTGATTAAACAATTGGTATGATTTATTGAGATATAGTGACTTGGAGGAAATTAGATTTGGGATTAAAGCAGGCAAGACTGGAAAGTCTATACTTCTATTTGGAAACATTAAGTTTGAAATATCTATAGGTATTCATTCCAAATGAAGATATGAAATAAGAAGTTGGATATGTGAATGTGGAGCTCAGGAGAGTAACTCAGTTCCAAGATACAAATTTGAGATCATCAGTAAATAGATAGAATACAAATTCACAAATGTCACTTTCTGATACAAGGAACTAGAGAGACAACAGACATATTAATGAATATTTATGAAAGACACAGAAATTTAGATACAAATTCTTTACTTTCAAGGAACACTATATTGGGAAGTAATAAATGAATAGAATCATAATATAAATTTACATCAGGATTTGGATATAATTTCTTGTTTTCAAATAATGCAAGCATTGCTTACGTGTAATAATAAGATATAACAGCTTATCTGTAAATCTTCTTAAATAAGGATAGGTGGTGCTCTTTAGGCAAATGATGTATTTTCTGATATTAGCTCTTAGAAAGTCTAAAAGTCATAACTCAAAATTTAAAGTGACATACAGAGAAGCAGCTGCTGAATAATATTATATGTCAACTATAATTTAACACATATATAGTCATGGGATGTGGAATATAGTGTGGGGATGGAGTCAATGGAATTGTAATAGATATGCATGATATTGGGGTAGGGGGGCAGGGGAGGGGGAAGGGTAGTCATTTTGTAAGGGGTGAAAAAGATAACTATTACATTGTTTTGTACATCTGTAACTAATAATAATAATAATAAAGTTTAAAAACAAACAAATAAATAAATAAATAAAGTGACAATACAGAAATCAAAATTTTTGATATTATCCACTAAAGCATAAAAATATTGGGTACCAAGAGAACTAGTCACAATCATAGTCAAAAGAATTATTTAATCATCAAAAGGTTTATTCTAGTTTGGAAACTTAATTATAAAAGTGTTTCAACCAATAAAATGTTTCATTTTATTTTTCGTTCAAAATAGCCCACATATATTTTCAATCTTTTTATTCAATGAATGAATGAAAGTTAAAAACTTCAGTATCTGACATTTTTCTTTAAAAAATAAATTGCATCAAAATACTTTAAGAATATCTTTCAAGCTTGAACTCAACACAGCACAAAAGTGTTCACCACAATGTGGGCTGTTTTGGGGTTGTTATTTTTCATTGTTTTTTGTTTTACTGGGGAACGATGTGTTTTCCCAGGACCCATCAGCTCCAAGTCAATTAGTTGTTTCAATCTAGTTGTGGAGGGCACAGCTCAGAGGCCCATACGGGCATTGAACCAGCAATCTTGGCGTTATGAGCACTGTGCTCTAACCAACAGAGCTAACCGGCCACCCCAATGTGGGCTGTTTTTGCAATCCCACTTTGGCCCTTTTTCAGTGTCCTAGGCTAATGTGTCATCTTATTACCAGTTTTTACTTGAACTCTTTGAGGAATGGGATGATTTTGCTTTTGCTTTTGTTTCTTTGCTAGGAATTACTTAATCCTGAAAGTCTTATGGGAAGATAAGGCAAAGGCAAAAATCAAAACCCAAGTGTATCCACTACAATGGAGAGGAAAAAAAAGAGGGCTTAGTTATACTATAGATATTGTAGATCTTTTTCTATAAGGGACTAAAGAGTCCATTTTACCTGATCAACCAAGTAGCCAGTCAAGTAGCTGATTTTAATCATTTGCCTTACAGAGAAACATTTTTTAAGTCAATAGTTGGTCAATACAATCACTGTTTAGAAAAACAAAAGAGCATTAGCAAAGTTTTAGGTAAAATATAAAGTAAAAATGGTATACACTTCACCCATATTAAAAACTATTGAAAAATATAAAATCCTTCCTATGAAGTTTAAAATTGTGTTATTAATAATTTCTAATAACCTTCTTCTCGGTGCATAAATATATTATCTTTAATTAAAATCCCAGGAAGCAATCTTCATAGCACTACTGATCTCTTTTCCGGTGACTACTTGAAAGAATCTGTATCTGCAGTGAAAACAAAAGCCCTGGATCACAGAAATATCGAGAAATTTCTAAACTCCCCATGCACAAGCATATAGACAACTGTGGCCTGGAATATCATAATCAAAACAATTTAATCAATATCAGAATCTTACTCAAAAAGCTTACATGTGGATCTCACCTTTTTCTCAACCAATGAAGAAAGTAAATTCATTATAATGTAATTACCTAATTCCATTCCTAACAGTTAAACCAGGTTCCCCCAAAACAGAAAACAGTTTTAGGAACACAATCCTCAGCATGGTAATCACAGTCCTTCTGGATTTACACCATAAATCCCAACTTATCCACCAAACCCCTTATGTGTAACTTTGATTAAACGATACAACTCTTTGTTCCCCCAATCTAGAGCTTTGTCTGCCATCTTATTCTACTTTATATCTATTTTTTTCAAATATTACACATATAAAGACCTTCTTCTCAGGATACACCTTTCTTATAAATGTCAATGTCTTATATATTTTGCTTTGAGTAAGCACTCAGACATACATGTGCACACACACCACACTACACCCTTTGAATTTCCACTGCACTACCACACCTCCACGGAGCACTTATCCCATTCTAATTACATAGTTATTCTGTATTCATTTTATCCACCCAGAGTAGGTAAGAAGCTTGAAGGCTAGCACCATGCCTTGCCCAGAGAGAGAAGTAGTAGTGAGAATACAGTGGAATAGGGGTCAGAAGACTTGAGTTTGAAACCCACTTCCCAGCAACTTAACCTCTTTCTCTCTCTAAATTTCCCCTTATGTATCTATAAAACAAATATATCAGAAATTATTGTGCAGTATGACTATGAGGCTTAAATAGGCAATGCACAAGAATCTTTCTTTAAGATCAAGCAGATACAAACATAAAGCCTTATTATCTGTCATCTTTCTATTTATTACCTTCCATTGTTCCCAGACCTTCATTCTTGTGCCCACCTATTGTAAGGCAAATGTTCAAAATATATTTTTATATCCTTATCACATTGAAGAAAGGAAGACATAAAGTATTACGTGAATATTTTCTTTTTACAAACAATAGTAAATTTGTACTAAATCCAGATCCAATTATAGTCCAGACAAATGGGACAAAGACCTCAAAGATACACAAGTTGGTTGCTGTCAATAAACTAAATGCTACTGCATCCACTTACATATTCTATCTGGATGTCAACATGGCAGAAAAGGACACCTCTGGGATGGGAAATGTTAAAACTCATTCTTCTGATGTGGATGGAGACTCACATAAATTGTCTCAAGCCCTCAGGCATTAAGATGCTGTGTTGCCTTGACTGTTCAGCATTGCACTTGTCACCAACAAGGAGGGTCTATTCCCTCCAAAATGATTAGAATAGATAGATAGGAAAATGTAGTTTTAGTATAAAGGACCTATGGGTCACAGAGGAGAAGATGACACCTGAAAGCTTATTATCAAGAAAAGAAATGGAAGAAAATGTGAACTCAGACAGAAGAATGGTTATATAGACCAAACAGCCCTACCTAACCTTGGTATGGACTGTACTATAGCATAATATAATTATTGACATTCATGATAATTATCCTGAAGCATCAATAGCTTGAAGTATCCTCTGTGGTCTTCATAAGGCAGAGATGTTTGTAATACTTGACAGAAATGCTGCGTACAAAATAGATAGAAATGAAAAAGCTGCAGTGCTTTCATTGTCTGGAAAATTCACTCTTGTGAAAACAATCATTCACAATCATATCAGATAAATGAAATGTTGCATGAAATAAATAAAATGGGGTTTCTTTGTAACTCATTGTAAGTGTAGTAGAAGTTTAAAGAAAGGGTTCAAAGAGTGCTGGAGTTGTCAGGAAAGATTTCTCAAAGCTGGTAGTGCCTGTATTCTCCTTGGACAAGTTAGGAATAATCAGGAGAGGAGATGGAATTCCAGTACAAAGGAGCACCATCATTAATGATATGGGGAGATGAACATATATGGTATGTTCATGAACCATAAAGAGACCAGTCTTGAGAAAAAGAACTGGACTCCTAACAATGCAGCCAGAATGTACAAAGTGACTTAAAAGCCATGCAGAGAAATTTGGTTCTAACAGGACGTGAAATAGAGTCATTGAAAGCTTCTGAGCTAGAAGCAACCTGATAAAAAGTGTTATTTAAGCAGGTCTGTTTTTGTTTATTTTTTGTTTGCTTGTTTGTTTCATCAATTGTTTTTAAGAAGATACTGAATTTGTAAGACTGGAGACCAGGAAACCAGTTATCAAGTTGGCTGGGTGTCACTCAGCCACCATGACTGGAAAATGACTCTTCCTCCCTCCCTCCCTCCCTCCCTCCCTCCCTCCCTCCCTCCCTCCCTCCCTCCCTCCCTCCCTCCCTCCTTCTCTCCTTCCTTCCCTCCCTTCCTTCCAATGTGCACCAATACATGAAGCAATCCTATGAAAAGGGTTTTATCAACTAGACAGTATTAAAATGTATATGAATGAACAAAATATTCATTAATATATAATTGTTCCCAGCCCTTCGCTCCCTGTGCCCACTGAAGAAAATTCTAGTTTAGCTTACTCTGTGTCTTCCTTATCTGCTCTAGTTGGATGGTCCAGAAGGGTTGTTTAGGGGCTTTCTTTTCTTTTTTTTTTAACTGAATTTATTGGTGTGACAATGGTTAGTAAAATTACATGGGTTTCAAGTGTACAATTATATAATACATCATCTATACATCACATTGTATGCTCAACATCCAGTCAGTTCTCCTTCCATCACCATATATTTGACCCCCTTCACCCTCTTCTACCATCCCCCCTACCCCCCTTACCCTCTGATAATCACCCCCTACCCCCCTTACCCTCTGATAATCACTAACTAAACTGTTGTCTGTGTCTATGAGTTTTTGTTTCATTTGTCTTCTTCCTCTGTTGCTTTCACTTTTATATCCCACATATCAAAAGAATATAAAACCATGAGCAATATTATGAACAGACAGTCAGAAGCAGGAAATGGCAACCCCTACACAAAATAGGGCACTATACATTTAAACATAACATAAAGGATAAAGAAGATAAAAACATTTTTTTAAAAAGGAAAAAAAAGAAAAAGGCAACTTGCTACTGCAACTCAGAAATCAACTCACAACATAAATTCGGGATAACTTGAGACAACAAAACATAAAAGGGGAGAGAGTAAAGGTCTTGAATCTGCAAAGGCACTTTTCAGTTAAAGAAAAATAGGAAGAAGAGGCAAAAGTCTGAGGCTAGCAAAGCGGTCTTTATGGGAATTCAGCAGAGTTTAGAGAATAAAGCTTGAGAATGTCAAAGCAAAGACTTCAGTGAACAAAGTTCAACAGGCAAAGAATTCAAGACTGTTGCATTGCAATAGGGAAGAGAGGCCACAACTGAGTCTGGGCTCAACTCTGCTGAAACAAAAAGATGCTGAAATTTTAAGGGCTGGGAAGAGGGGACCTTAGGCAACTTGTATGTGCTAGCAGCTCTTACCCAAAGGACGAGTAAAGTTCTTCATACCTTCATGACATGTTTACAGCTTGGAGCAAGGCCCATGCACTGAAGCTACCACCCTCCCACAGAGAATGGGAAGTAGGGAAACAATCTTCCTTGATGATTGCCATTCTAAGGGATGGCTCCCAGGTCCTTCAGAAAGACAGCTCTGAGTTGTGAAACTGGCAGGAGATTTTTTTTTCTCTTTTTGTCTTCATGTTTTTTTTTGGTTTTTGTTTTTTAATTGGGGAATTGGGGGAGAGGAACAGTGTTTGGGAATTGGGGAAGGGGACCAGCCAAGTTGTTGTTCTTCAGTCTTAGTTGTGGAGGGCACCAGTCGCCATCTTGGCTTCCCGTTGGCAACTCGTGGCCTCTAAGGTGCTGAGTTCAGTCTTAGTTGCAGGAGGGCATAGCCACCATCCCATGCAGGAGTCGAACCAGCAGCCTTGTTAAGATCGCTGCTCTATCCACTGAGCCCTCCAGGTGGCAGCTCATTTCAAAGTGCCAAGTTCAGTCTTAGTTGCTGGTGGGCGTAGCCCACCATTGAACAGGCACTCTTGTTGTTAGGAGCACGTGCTCTCACCAGCTGAGCCATCCTGCCACCTTTTGGCAGCTCAGCAGCAACTCAGCTCAGGCGCAGCGACAGTGGCTCATTTGGGAATTGAACCGGCAGCCCTGTTGCTCAGAGCTCACACTCTTAAGCTAATTCTTAACCAACTGAGCCACTTGGCTGGCCCCCGAGATTTATTTTTATTTTTTTTACATCTCAAAGGGTCAGAGAAAGAATTTATAATTACAAATTTTCTAAGTAAATGCTCTAAGCACAGAGGAGTGGGGGACCCAGGGACTGGAAGAGGACTGTCTAACGTTTGGTCAAGCCGAGGGAAACCTTAAGGCTAGCTTGGTCAGGAGCAAACTGCTCTGTACGAGAAAACTAAAAGAAAAACTAATTTAAGAAGTATTACTAGGGCCAGCCAAGTGGCGCGGTGGTTAAGCACTGGCTTGGGAAGCCAGCAACCCCGGTTCGGTCCCACATATGAGGGCCAGTGACACTGCCCTCAAAAAAAAAAAAAAAAAAGTATTACTAGCATGAACAAAACTAATGCTCTTCATGGTTTTTGAAAAATATAAGGAAAAAAAAACTTGAATTTCTATGAAATTATTTTTTGGTTATAGTTTTGTTTTTTTCCACAACACTACATTTTTAATACCTTTGAGTATTACACAATAGTATTAAAATACCAACTTCCAAAATAAAAGCTAACATATCACACTCTACTTTGATTAGCCTTTTAGAAATCATCCTAACAGGAAATAATCATTCTCTAAAGAAAGGACTATATCCTGATATATGTTGATAAAGGAAGTCTTCATAACAGAATTTTTTTCTGCAAATCAAGAAAACAGAATTTAATAAACAGCCTTGATATTGTAACCACATAGAGAAAACATACTGACAACCTCATTTGTCAGTGATCAGTGATGTAGCTGGTGAGAAGATGCCCAATGTAAACAACAGCCCACACCAATGTCCCTGTTTAATGCACAACATTTGAGATTTAGACGTATCTATTTCACAAAGATATTGTAAGTTCTTAAGGAAAAGAAGTTTCTTTTATTCCAAGTGCATAAGGCTCCATATGATAAATTATTTTCCTAGTGGAGCTGGTTTTACACTTGTAGAGTTTCATTAACAGTTTCAGAAGAGAGAGTAAACAAAACCCTCTTAAAATAATTGTTTCTTTTTATTCTCCAGTTGGCTATCTGCTTGCATGAATACATAAAATATCGAAAGTCCCCAACCTAGGCCTAATTGCCAGAGAAAAGGGACTAAAGCAAGAAAGTACTGGATTTTGACTTTTTCTCCCAGTACTTTATGTGATAACCCTAACCTGCAGAGGTCCCCACCTCTGAATTTCACACATCCGCTGCTCCTCAAGCAATGTCAAGGTGATAGATTGGGCTTTTTACACATCATTGTGGGAAAGAGTGGGTGCCCTCAACGCATTCAAGTATCTAAATCAGACTTGTTAAAATCTTCACTTGTAAACTATACGTCCCACAACAGAAATCACTGACCATCTATTAGGCTTAATGAACTGCCAATAAAAACTATTATGATCTTAATTGGACCTCAATGTAAATGTTACTCAGGAATAAACAAATTACAAGTTTCTCTAAAGGCCAAATTTTCCCCATTGTTGCCTTTTCAGTGACTTTTCATTAAACCTAAGATACTGATTTATCAAATCAGTAATACATAATAGGCTTCCTAATTTCTCTAATTCTCAAATTCCTCCTTTCTCCCATATTTTTGACTGCTGGCAAATTTGGGGATTTTCTGAAACCTGCTGGACAGATTGAATAAAATTCCTTGAAGCTGCTCCCTACCCCCACTGAAATGGAAAAGTAATCTTTGCCTTTTTCCTCATAATAAAGAAAATGTAAAAGAGGAAAGAGGAGTCATCTTTTCTTCTAAGAGGGGATCTTTGAAAATAAACTAGAGCAGAATTTGTTTGTTTATGCTAATAATGTTATCATTACACTCTCCCCTGCTTTGAAGAAAATCAAAAGCTTATCTGTCCACTCAATTTGTCAAATATTCATGAAGTGCCTTTAGAGAAAATATATTCTGCTAAACACTGCAGGAGATTTAGAAAATAGTGTCAAACAATTCTGTCCTCACAGTAGAAATAAGACAGGTTTACAAAAAACATTATTTCAAAGCTGAATGTGTCAAGAAAGGCATTTTTAAAAATCACATGGATGGTTCAAAAAGTAAAAGAGGTCACCTCCATTTGAAGAGAACCAGAAGATAACATATCTTGTCACTACAGCTCTGTGTTAAGATATGGTGACTCAAGGTCAGTTTCTTTAACCAGGGAATAATAATAATAATAATAGTTATTATTTATTATATTATAATAGTTATTATAGTTATAATAGTGTAATTGTTTTTTTTATTATTATTATTAATGATCAATTTATGAGTTGAGAGCAAGATCTACAGAACTTGGATCATGAGGCAGGGAAGTTTTTTTTTTTCCAATTACAGTTGACATTCAATATTATATTAGTTTCAGGTGGCAATTCAATATTATATTAGTTTCAGATGGCTCTAAGGTAGAGAGGAAAAGCTTGGATCTCAGAAAACCTAGGAGGCCAATTTAATGGGCTATAGTGATAAATGTTGGGCATTGAAACGATATAAAGGATTAAATTATCATGTCAGATTCACAAAGATCAGGGATGTTATCTAGAATTAAACCATACTAATAATTTCAAGAACATAGGAAATCATAAGAAAAGGGAAAAAGAAGCCTGGAATAGCCAATGTCATTCCCCAGGTCCCTCTGTGCAGCACTAGTACTGCTCTTTTCTAGATTAAATATACAAGCTTTACGTTTTGCATGCAGAAACATTACTTCCACATAAATGAGGTATTTCTGTCATGACACATGTTCATTTTATACACAGGGGGTTACATAGCTTATGTTATATTTTCCAGGTAGCCATGCCCCATAAATTCACACATTTCCAGATTTAACATAAGCAATCCTAGACAGACCAGGTATATGTACTAAAAATACTCCACGTATAAGAATTCTCGTGCTAGTAAATACCATGACTGCGTTTGCCAGGAGTTCTACCATTGGGATGTTCACAAGGCGGGTTTATGTATCTTCCTTCCAGGGGCATTCCATAGCAGAGGGAGAAAATGGCTTGTATGTCTGCAACTCACATTTTCCTTTCTCATATCAGTCAATACCCCACCTTGACACAGATTTCTTGGGTATATTTTCATTATTTGTCTTGCAATATTTTATACAGAAGAATAAGCCTACTAACATCCACAACTACTATGATTTGAGCCTACCCAATAGTGAATAGGAATTTCTTCCACAAAGCATGTTAACTGTGACCATAGCCCTTTAGGAGTCTTTTCATATGCTCTTACAAGTGTGATTACGATTCTTCCTTCATCACCTATAATTATTTGAACCATTTATAAGTTCTGATGAATGTATTTAATTATGTGTGTTGTTATCTCTAAAATGAGGGCAAATTCACTTACATTTCTGACCAATTGGTTTCCACAAATATCATCTATGGGCTTCAGTCTTCCAAAATATTTTCCAATCATTGTATAATTCTGTCAATAAATAAGCCATTTGTTACACGATATAGCTTTGACAGAAAAAACTGAAGTAACATTTAACACACCATGAAATTCGTTAAAATTATAGTGTAATTCTCAATTTCTTCCCAAGAGAAATGACATGTTCCCACGTATCACACATTCCCAATGACTGGGATGATGACTTAGAAGGTATTGTTTGAGACAGTCTAGATTCCATTTGGTTTTAATATAGCCATCCCAGATACCAGTGTACAGGTATTTACAGACATAAGTTTGTATCATTTTCTACTGTCACCCCTATACCTCCCATAGGTACAACAGGGTATGATTTATCATCTGTCCTACTCAAACCAATTTCAAAGAGAAGACAAATTCATTTTGTATCCATGATTCCTGGGTCATTAGAAAACAATGATGAAAGCCTTACTGTCCAGTGGCAGTCTGCCAAAATATAGGATGAGCATATTTTTCCCATACATGTACCCTCTCAGCCTAGCCTTTTGACACTCCTGGACACTGGTCTTTAAAAACGTTAGATTCAGTAGTGACTAGAATATCTAATAGTCCTTCCTTGGTAAGGGTACAAAATTTCTCCTACTATGGTCAAGGATTATGGTGCTTCAATAGAATAATTATTAATTAGTTCATTTACTTAAAGCTTTATTAGCCTCTCTACAGTAATTTCTGAAAGAGAGCTCCCTCCGGTGTCGCTAGTTGGGTTAACAAGTCTTTTTTATCATGATCAACCCAGAAACATTATTTCAAATAAATTCAATATCCAAAGCCATCTCCTAAAATCTCCACAGAACATCTGGAGTGACAAGGCCTTTCTTATTAAGCTATCACATATGTTACTGCCATTTAACATGTATGGAATTTGTGCAACTTGTGAATACAGTCTACAGTGAAAAATATTGTGTGTCAGTTGATTCTGGTCTACCCTCAAATACCGCTCCATATGAGTGTACTGTGATGTTTTGCATAAATATCCTTTATGTACCTCCAGAAGAGACTTACTGGTAATATTGGATCGCTGGGTTTCATTTCAGCTTTCTTTAAATGCATTCCATGCACATTGACATTTGATACACTCAAAGGGACAAATCAAGCTTTAATATATTTGGCAGAAGGCAGCAATCTGCTTTCCATCATATCCAGGCAGCTGTTGCAGCAATGCATCACTTATGCACACATAGAAAACCGAAGCTCTGCTGTTCAGCATCTCTACTCAATAAGAGTCACCGATAGTGTCTTTCAGGTCAATTGAAAAAAAAAAAGAAACGGAAAGGTAAATACAGCTTGTAAACAATGAACTAAATGAAAGCTGTTGTTAGGTGCACTAAGCTAATTCATGACAGGTTACTGTATTACTTCCTTTCTCAAATTATTCTGGTGGAATCCAATTTCCCTTCTTTAGAAATAACAGTTCAAGACATTTCTCCCAGTATTCCCCGTTAGTCAGCACCAGACCTGCTCTTATCGCACTCCTCCCTTTGGTCATCTCTCTCCTCTGTTTGCCAAGACATTCCTCTGTATCCATTTGTTACCTGTTCACACCTCCCATCCTTTTCGCCATGGTAGGGTTTCCCAGCTCATATGTACTATTAAATCATAGCACTGGTAATAACAGAATCTTTCTTAATGCTTCTTGGCTTACTCCGGGGAATAACTTGTCAACCCATACAGTTTCCTCCAATCAACGGTATCTAGAATTAGTGATATGTCCCCAATCATTAATTTTAAGAATCCGTGACAATAATGAGAGACTGAATATTACAGACTTGTTACCAACACTTTCTTTTTCATAACTTAAGAGAAATAGAACAGCATAAAGGGATAATGAGTCAAATGAAAATATTCCAATAAGAATAGACTGAATGCCAAATTTCAGCCTAATTCAGTTTCGCCCAGGATCAAACTCTATTAAAATAATGGCTTAATCTTCATTTTAATTTCATTTAAAGTTTATGAAGGTCCTTTCCTCAAATAAATTTTTATTGATTATATAATAAATACATAGGTAGGTTAGGATAAAACATTAAACCCTAAGTAATTATTTCTCTTGACAAGAATAACAGACATAAGCATTTTTAGATTTTTGGAAAAACTTCCTTATATGAGAAGTTCCACAGTAGATCATGGGGGACAAGAGTGAAAACTATGATTCTGGGAGCTGAGACACTGAAGTTCTTGCCTAGACTTTGCACTAACGCGCTGGGAAGCCTTGGGCAAATCATTTACTGTCTCTGTGTTTCTTTCTCCATCTGGGAATTAGGTAGGACCAGGATTTTTTTTCCTATATTATCTGTCATACTTTAGGAAGATACCCACCCTTCATGGCTTACTGATGCCTACAAAATCAAGTCCCAACTACTTAGCAAGGCACACAAGATACTTCACAATTTGACTCCAAAAAAATGCTCCATTTTGACACCAGAAAACTTTTTCTATAACGGTTCAGGTAGTAGTTATTTACACTTTTTCAGTCCATATAGTCTTCATCCCAAATACTTAAGTCTGCTATTGTAGAGCAAAAGCAGTCATAGATGATACATAAATAAATGAGTATGGCCATGTTCCCATCAAACTTTACTAACAGACACTGAAATGTGAATATCATCTAATTTTACATGTCACAAAAATATTCTTCTTCTTTTGATTTTTTCTACCATTTTATACAGCTCATAGGCCACAAAAAAGTTGGCAGTAGTCTGTCAGCCCCTAATATACACTGTTTCTCACCAGTATCTCACCACTTCCCAAATAATTAAAGTATTTTCAAGGTTCAATGCCATTGCACATAACGATCTCTTGGCCTAGAACATCTTTTGTTTCACACCCTTGTTCTCTCCTGGTAAATTCCTAACAGGCCCATCAAGGCTTCCTCACATATTGTACTCCTCCCCAAATTTTCTGCTACAATCTTTCCATCTCAATAAGTGGCAGCTTCAGTCATTCCATGGCTTAAGCCACATAACTCATGCTTGACTCTCTCACATCTCACATCCAAACCATGAGCAAATCTTTCCAGTACTCTCTTCAGAAATATGTCCCAAATCCTACACTTCTCTCTCTGATAGCCTGTGACACCACTATCTCTCATCTGGTCTATCTGAACCCCTCTCATAGCAGGGAGAGGAGAACACAGGAGCCAGAGTGGTTTTCAACACAAAGTTCAGAGAGATTCCATAAAAATATGTTGGATTATAATTTCTTCTGCTCAAAACCCTCAGTAACTTCCTATTTTACACAAAGTAAAAGCAATGTTCTCACACAGCCTAAAATCCATACATTACATACAAATACCCACTTATTACTCTCCTATCTCATCTCCTACTACTTCTCCCCTCTAGTTACTGCTCTCTTGCCATAGGGTTGCCTAGTATTCTTATGACACACTGCACAAGTTCCCGCCTCGGGACATTTTCACTTACTGTTCCTCATACCTGAAATTTCCTCCTACAGTTATTTGCAAGGATCGCTCACCTGCTTCAGGTCTTTGCTAAAATGGCAAATTCTCAGAGGCCATTTCTAAACACTCTCTTTAAAACCTCAAATTCCATTACCCCCAAAACTTCATATTCTCCTTCCTGACTCATTGTCTCCATCATATTTATACCATTTGACAGAGGGTATGTTTTAGTCTTTGCTTTATAATCTGTCTCTCTGCACTACAATGCAAACTTCAAGAGGCCAGGAAATTGTGCTGGGTTGTTCACTGCAGAACTGCCATTGCCTCAATTAGCACCTTGAACTTGGTTAATTTATTGATCACTTACTATGTGCCTGATTCTACTACTGAATACTCAGCGTCAAATCCTTATTTAAAATCTCCATCCCCTGAATGTCCCTTCAAAATTCGTCATTATAAGACACCCATTAAAACTAAGGAAAAACACTCACATCTGGCATGAACCTATCAAAAACTCATATTGGACTCTACTCCAGTACAAAATTTGCCATGAACAGCAGTACTAAATTTTAAGGGCCTTTTAAGGAGGTTTATGGATACCAGAAGCATAAAAAATAGTTGATTTTAAGTATTTAAATCAGAAAGAAAATATATGATGCATTTTAATGACTTTAAAGAGATGAAAGTATTCAATTTACTTTTTTGGCATACTCTCTCTTCTATAAACTAAAATATCAACTCAGATTTTTGCCATATTAAACCACTCTTATAAAACATTCCCCATATATGAAAACCCTTAATTAAACTATCCACTCATCTGCTATCTCTTGAGGATGATTTTCAAAAGCTCAATTAGCAAGAAAGGTACTTTTCTACTAGCAGGGCCTATATAGCCATTGATCCTGAATAAAGAGCTATGGGCAAACTGGACCAAACCTGTAGTATATAAGCAACTCAGTGTTTTCACGTAACAAAGTTTTTGCCATGTACTGTAAAATTGATTTGGGTAAATCGTTTGGTTCCATTAGATGTACACTTCTTGCTATGATACACATTAGTGATTAAACATCATTTCAATTACATTAAGTTTAAGTCATCTCCAAACTTCCCCATCCAATCCAAACTTCCCCAACCCAAACCTCAAAAAAAAAGATAAAATAGTGATTTAACAAAACAATTTAGAGGCAGAAATTCACCAAATGTTGGGGTTTATTTACTAAATGTACATCTCATCAAATATTTTATATATGAGTAATAGAAATTAAATGTTTAGTAAAGATCAGAAGATATAAAATTCATAAGAAATCTTAACTCAAAATTGCCACATACAATTTAATTTCTACATATACCTATTTCCAGAATTGTTGATGGTATTGAGAAATTTAAATTACTTTAAACAGTATTAACCTTCTTTTTTTAGGGTAGGGCCAAGACCAAAATTAACAAAATGTGAAGTTACC
Organism: Aselliscus stoliczkanus; assembly: GCA_033961575.1. Taxonomy (NCBI): domain Eukaryota; kingdom Metazoa; phylum Chordata; class Mammalia; order Chiroptera; family Hipposideridae; genus Aselliscus; species Aselliscus stoliczkanus. The sequence goes on along the minus strand of CM066740.1, from coordinate 37,272,294 downwards.
ATTGATATCTTGTCATCACTGCTTATTTGTACAAATTTCCAATATAAAAAGACAATTCTCCATAACCACAACCTAAATCAAAATTTAAGAACCCTATCCATCACACTTAGGGTGGAATAAATTAATATATTTAATGGGCCTAGAACAGTGTCTGGAGCATAGTAAACGTTTTATAAATGTTGGTTATTACTGTTTTGGGCAATTGAAGTAGTCACATCACAAAGTAAAAAAAGCCCCCTGTTCATTGATATTTCAGCCTGGGCTCTCAAAGCTACAGGATAAACCCACATCTTTATAGAATATCAGTTTTACCTGGAAGCAAATACTTTAAAACTCTTTTATTGAAATATAAACATGGATATACCATGCAGTTGAATCAAGCATTCAATTGAATATTTTAAGTAATAAGATAGATTTTAAAGAAATTTTCCCCTTCATGAAGGAGAACTTTGTGCTACATTTACAGGTCCAGTTCAATATTTTCCTCTTAGGGATATTTTGATTTAAAAAAATATCTGACAAGCACTGATTTATTTATTTATTTATTTATTTATTTATTTATTTATTTATTTATTGTTTTAAAGATTCTATTGGGGAATTGGGGGCCGGGAACATGTTGGGGAACCGCGGAAGGGGAACAGACAAGTTATTGTCCTTTTGTTCTTCATTCTAGTTGTGGAGGACATTGCTTCACTGGCCCATGTTGGTATCATCATTGTGCTCTTCTCAGGTGAGGCAGATCGGACGCTGGCCTCTGGATGGTCGCTCACAGCAGATCTTGGCAGCTCACACTGGCTGCCAGCCCCTCACGCTGGCTGCAGGCCACTCACTGTAGCCTATGGCAGCCCACTGCAGTGGGAGCTGCAGCTATGCTGTCCCGGGGACTCACAGCAACCCAGCTCCAGGTGAAGCTATTGTTCACCATCTTAGCTGTAGAGGGCAGTGTCACTGGCCCTCATATGTGGGATCCGAACAGGGGCCGCTGGCCTCCCAAGCCAGCTCTTAACCAATGCACCACTCGGCCAGACCTGACCAGCACTGATTTATAAAACAACCTGTTTGTGCCTGTAGATAAACAGCACATGTCTACCTTCACTTTCGATGTAGATGAAGAGTGAACTCTTGAACATCGTGCTGTGTCCAGCTTTTCATGGGCTAACATCTTTTCCTTACTGCCCTCCTCACCAGGAAGGCTTTATATTCTGGACATGTGGAAGCAAAGCTGAGTTAATATCATATCTGTAATTGTCCCCCCCCCTTTTTTTGAGCATTGCAAAACCAAGACTGACTAATACCTACCTGCAAATTCCTAAAGTGCAGCTGCATTTTAATACTTGATTAATAAATTATAATTAGGAAATACTAAGTACCATATAATTGCATCTTGATGAGAGTATTGGAAAGGAGGAAATCAAAATAACAATTTCTCGTGTTCTTAAGAAGTTGTACAGAATTAATGTTTATATCTTGATTACAAATCCTTTTCACAATTCACAACATGTTCCTCAGCTCTGCCTCCCATTTAAATCTGGTTAATCCAAATGGTCTTGTTTTAACAGCAGGGGGCTTACTGTGATTTATCTTTGGAAATTGCTAATAAAAAAGAAAAAGTTTAACTTTAAAATATCTGTGTTCAAGAAAGTGTAATATAACTTTTACGGAGGCCAAATATTTGAGAATTATACTCAAAGCTGGTATATTTACAGCTTTCTACACTGAATTCAAAAAAAATTCTCAGTATGCGCCTCTCATAGGAAGAGTTTAAAAATAATTGCATCTAATTAATAACCAAACTTGAATACACTAGGGAAAAATAATTTTTAAGCTTAACTTATAAGCATCTGATAGATATACCTAACTGTTTGTATTTATTTTTCTCTATATATGACTACACACACCTTTATGCATATGTACATGTATAGAGAAAAAGTTGTAAAGCTTTACCAAAATGTTATAAATTAATATAATATATTTCCACCAGATAAAACTAATAAATAAACTGAAGCAAGATATAAAATGTCTTGTCTTTGTTTGGCATTGAAAAAACAAGATTGCTAAGAAGAAGTGGTAATTCTGATGTCATCCCTTTTGGAATTGCTAATGCATTTTGTAATTGATTCCCATATCACCCCTGTGAAATACACATTACACATAATATATTATAAGTAGTTATTAAAACAAAAATACCAGAAAATTACTTATTCTGGCTTATTTGTTAAAAATCACCTTAACTGTGGAAAGCAGATTATCCCAAAAACTAAACTAGGATTAAACAACATCCTTCAAAATTTTCATGTAAAAAAAAAAAGAAAAGAAAACAAGATATGAATAGTGCTAAAGGTTCTTCACTGTTCATCTGTGATCTTACAGATTGTAAGAGAGTTCAAAGTAAGTCCAGCAGAGTAATAAAAGAGTAAGTTTTTCTGTAAACATATCAGTGAAGGTATAAATATGAGATCTACTATTCATATTATGAAATAAATCCTCTTACACCTCACAGTCCATTCATATGAGTTTTCCTGTATCCCCTGGACCACATGGATAAGTTCAGTGCTACATCTACCAGCAACCACCCTTGGAAGATGCTGATGGGAAAGACTCCTTGCACATACCTATGGCCAGGCACCTGTGCCTCTCACTTCTACCTACCAATAATTCATGGCAACCTCAAACTCTTCAGAACTCGGACAGCTGGATGCAAAGTAAATCTCCTGGCATTATAAAAAAAGTTTGATTTTTTCATAAGTCACAATTTTTTTAGTCATCAGATATGATAAAATTGGGTTGGAGAATTTCAGGATCTAGTGCCAAATCTGTCTTAAATACGTTGATCATTTTATGTAGGCCAAAATATTAAGGACAAAATATTTATACCAACTACTATACCAGGCAAACTAATCTTTAAAACAATGGCTATAACAAGAAACAAAGAAGGACCCAATAATCCCATTTTCTGGGTATGTATCCAAAGAAACCCAAAACCCTACTACAAAGGGACATGTGCATCCATGTATTCATTGCATCATTATTTGCAATAGCCAAGATAAGGAAGCGACTGGGTTGGATAAATGGATAAAGAAGAGGTAGTACATATATACAATGGAATATTACTCAGCCATAAACAAGAATGAAATCTTGCCATCTGAAACAATATGAATGGACCTTGCCAGTATTGTGCTGAGTGGAGTAAGCCTGACAGAGAAAGAAAACACATGCCATATTATTTTACTTATATATGAAATCTAAAGAACAAAATAAATAAACAAACAAAACAGAAATAAATTCATAGACACAGAGAACATTTTTGTGGTTGCCAGATGGAAAGGAAGATTGTGAAAAAGAGAAAGGCGTTAAGAAGTACAAATAGGTAGTTACAAAATAGTCACAGGGATGTAAAGTAAAGCATAGGGAATATAGTCAATATTATGGTAATAACTGTGCATCATGCCAAGTGGGTACTAGACTAGTTAGAGGGATACTTCTTAAATTAGTCATAAGCAGAAAAAAGAATTGTACACAGAACACCAGGAAATTCTCAGAATCATTTGAAAAGTTATAGAACCAAGTTAAGGAAATTAGATCGAATCAAAGAAGGCCAGAAAGTGGGGACCACAGTCAAGATTATGTTACAAGAAGAGTCGGAGGACACAGCCACTGGTGCCACTGCCACTGACACCACCACCCCAGCTAGATACACCACTAACATAGGCTGCTGTATGTCACTATATCATTGTGTTAATCCTGCAAGTTAAAGAATTGCATAGCAGATTGTAATTGGCTGAGTGAAGGCTGTGTGTCTCTGTCAAGTGAAAAAAAACATGAGTGCCTCTCTTTGGTTTCCATAGAAGACAGACCTCAGCTTCTAACGCTTCATAATAGGGAATTCCCTCCAAATGGGAATGATTGGATTTTCAGTAGCCAAAAAAATAATTATACTAACTATAATCTTCTTTAAAGGAATCCTTTACCTTTGGTTCCACATTCCTAAATCCAGCATCAAGGCAATAAACATTCCATCCCCCAGACTCCCTTTGCAAACTTTTCTTCTCTTTTTTCTTTTATTTAATTATTCACTGACCATTCCCCAGTCCTACTGCACCTCTCAGATAGTTCTTTCTACTGCTAATTACCCTTCCTGGTTTCTAAGTGTATAAGACTCCTCCAACACCTTCAAGACTCCTCTTCAAATGCAACCTTTTCCAAAACACTTCCATGTTATGAAGTCATCTTTCCCCTTTGGGGTAGGATGGATCACAAATATTTACATTCTTCCCAATTTATATTTTCATTATGTGTATTCATTGTATCTCTCTTCTGTAGATTACAATTTCTTTTTCTTTTTTTTTTTTAAGGGGAAAGTTTAATTATTTTTCAGCGGATGGCCTTTTTTTTTTTTTTTGAGAGCAGTGTTACTGGCCCTCACACGTGGGACTCGAACCGGGGTCGCCGGCCTCCCAAGCCAGCGCCCAACCACCGCGCCACTCAGCCGGCCCCAATTTCTTTAAGAACAGAGTATGATTTATTTTTCACATTTTTACAAATATCTTTAACATAGATGCCAAATAAATGCTGAACTGATAGTGCAAAGGTAGAACTCAAGAGTAGATCTAAAATAACAATTCACAAGCAGAAATTAGTTACAGAAATGCTGTGGAACAAAAAGAAAAGGATGATATAATAAAAATGGCCTCCACTTTAAAAAAGCTCAGAAACATAAAAATCTGAATTTAAAAATTCATCTCTCTTTGTACATTTACCTAACAAGAGTATTCATTTTCAAAAAGACTCATTATAAGCTTAAAAAGGTAAGCTTGGTAGGAGTATTAAAATATCATTTCCTTTTCAAAAATGTTATTTTAAATATCTATTGTAATAATAAAGGCACACATATACATAAACACAAAGGATAAAATCCTTTCATTAAATTCCTACTTTTCCAAAAATATCATCACTGGCTCTGTGATCTAAAAGTAAGCAAAGACAAAAAAAGAACTCATTTAGTGGAAAGCTACAAATGGTGACTGAGGGTTTGGAAAAAGATCTATTAAAGAAGGTCATGAGAATGGATATTACTCAGCATGAAGTTTAAAGGTTAATTTGAGACAATTTAATAACAATCTATATAGATACATGAAGGGCTCTCACCTAGGAATAATCACCAGCTTCTCTCTAACTTCAATTTGGATCAGAACAAGAGAAAAATTATGTTAGATAAAAGGAAGAATCCTTGATAGTAGGAATTATTTAATACTAAAATAGATAGCTGAAGAGAGTTGTGAACTCTTGTTCCTTGTGAGAGGGCTTTAAAATGTAGCTCATAACACACAGGCTGCCTACGGGTCAAAGAAATGCACTAGATAACCTTTCAAAGTCTCTTTCAATGTCTGGAGTTAGAAGTTTTAAATTCTTTTCTCTTTTTAAAAATTTTACCAATTTTTGGATTCCCTATTTTGCCTATGGGAAAACAATTGTGTTGAAAGAATAATTTTAGGATTTGATTACATTCCAATTTTCTCCCACATCAATCTTAAAGTTCTGCATTTTTTTGCTTTTAAAAGATTTTATTGGAGAATTGGGGGAGAGGAACAGTGTTGGGGAATCGGGGTTCTTCAGTCTAGTTGCGGAGGACATTGCTTCACTGGCCCATGTTGGTATCGTCATTGCACTCTTCCCGGATGAGGCAGATCAGGTCGCCGGCCTCTGGATGCTCCCTCACCACAGCTATTGGCAGCTCACACCAGCTTCCAGCCACTCACGCTGGCTGCCGGCCACTCACTGTAGCCTATGGCAGCCCATTGCAGCAGGGGCTGCAGCCTACACCGTCCCGGGGCTCGCACAGCCCAGTTCCAGATGGAGCTGTTGTTCATCATCTTAGCTGTAGAAGGCAGTGTCACTGGCCCTCATATGTGGGATCCGAACTGGGCCTGCTGGCATCCCAAGCCAGCTCTTAACCAATGCGCCACTTGGCCGACCCAAGTTCTGCCATTTTGATGATTACATTCTGGCATCTATTTAGTGTTAAACACAGAAAGAAGATGAACAAGAATATGTGCAATATAAATTTTGCAATATATTAGTTAACTTCTTTTATATTATAGTTTCTTGAAGAAATAAACTAACTGTAACATATTTCCAATTTTATATTGCATAAGTTCTTGCTCTTTCATATCCAATAGGGTTCCAGCAAAGCATGATTCCTTCACCTTCATAGCTCTACTTTCCCCCATGCCCTAAAGCTGGTTTATATTGAATCCCTTCTGCCTTTGTTGTTACTTCCCACAAGCTGGTCTGTACCATTGATACAGCTCAAGAAAATTAATAAAGAAGAGATGAAAACAGTGTGAAGATAGCCATGGCACTAATAGCCTTCAAGGTTACCCATGTTACATTCTACATTAAAATTTCTATTAGTTTTTCACTATCTACAGATTAGTAGAGGAAACTAGCCCAGTCTTAAAAAATCTCAGCATTTAAGGAAAATTGAAATTCTCCTCAAAAAAATTAAAATAAATAAATAAATAAATCCCTCTGTACACTAGCAATGCATTCAATTACAGAAAGCTAAAGATTTGCAAACATAATTGTATTGATGTATCAGTCAAGGAGAAAGAAAGAGAGAGAGAGAGAGAGAGAGAGAGAGAGAGAGAGAGAGAGAGAGAGAGAGAGAGAGAGAAAGAAAGAAAGAAAGAAAGAAAGAAAGAAAGAAAGAAAGAGAGAGAAAGAAAAGAGAGAGGAAGAAAGAAGGAAAGAACCAATGGGACATATGCAGAGTGAGAGACAAAAATAGAGATTTTAAGGAATTGGCTCATGAGATTGTGTGGGCTGGCAAATCCGTATGACAGGTCAGCTGGCTTGTAACTCAAGCAAGAGTTGATGTTGCAATCTTGAATCCCAAATCTGTAGGCAGGTTGGCTGGCTGGAAGTTCAAGCAGTATTTCTGTGTCATAGTAGGGAGGCACAATTCCTTATTCTTCAGGTTTTATTCTTAAGGACTTCAACTGATTGGATGAAACCCACTCATATTATCAAAAGCAACCTTTTTTACTTAAAGTCAACTGATTGTAGGTACCAATTACAATACAAAATACCTTTACAGCAACAGCTAAACTAATGTTTTACCAAACAATTGGACACATAGCCTAGCTCAGTTGATGTAAAAACTCTCATTGTCACAAATGGGTTCTTTGTTTTTAAACTTAGGAAGTAGGAGCTTTCACTCATTTCTTTGTTCTGAAGTTTCCAAATATCTTTAATAAATTCATCCTTGATAACAGGTATAGATGATTTGAAAACAATTCGATTTGTGTATATATATATATATATATATATATATATATATATATATATATTTTTTTTTTTTTTTTTTTTTTTTGAGGGCAATGTCACTGGCCCTCACATGTGGGACCCGAACCAGGGCCGCTGGCCTCCCAAGCCAGCACTCAACCACCGTGCCACTCGGCTGGCCCTTGATTTGTATATTTATCCATTTAGATAACAAATATTTATTGAATATTGCTATAACCTGGCACTGTTCTAGGCAGTAGTAATATAAAACTAGGGAAGACACACAAGGCTCTTGCCATCATGGACTTTACATTCATTTCATTTAGAGTACTTATTACCACTCAACATTTTATTTTTTATATCTGCTAGCTTATTTACTAATTTAATCCCAAAAATATCATTTTTAATAACCTGGGAATATTTTTATTTTGTTTTTATTGCTTTTGCCTAGCATATACAGGTACACATAGATAACAGGTAACCAAGACATGTGCTAAATGAATTAATAAATAGTCCAGTACAGTCCCTCCATAATGCAGGTGATGAAACAAAGACCCAGGAAGTTGATTTATTTAAAGTCATACAATTTTAATCATTCAACCAGAACAGACCACAAATATCCAGGTTCAAATATCTTCCAATAAACCACACATATAAGAGACACTTCAACAAACATTTATGAACACTTTGTCAATTTATGAAAATAATGGTCCCGACAAAGAGTAATTACATCCATGAAGCAGTCCAAGGGTATAATTTATTCATCATCTTTCTTCCTCATAAAATTAATGTCAGTTTGACTACCTTCTTCAACCTTAAATTTTTAAAAAATAGACTTGGTATTTAGAATGGGATATAACTGGAGCTCCACTGATAAAAAATTAGCATGAAGAGTTTCAGAGCCTTAATAAAAGTAAATTATTCTATCAACCCACACTGCCTAAATTCGATAAACATAGTTTAGTACTTAAACTAAACTGTAATAGCTTGACAGTTTATCTCATGTTTCCTCCAGAAATAACCCTGCTTTCCCACTGGAAACTCACTTCATGAGGTTGAAGTGAAAACAGCCTCCAAACTCCTATATTCCCTTCTGCACCCTGACTGCAGGGACGGGACCACAACCAGAACATATCATTCAAAGTACTATATGTCTCCAAAATTGGTTTCTAAAGGAATCTACAATGCAACACATTAAAATTAAATTGTGGAAAGTCAAAGACAAAGATAATTTTGAAATCAGAAAAAGTGACTTGTCACATACAAGAAACCGTCCATAAGAATATCATTGGGTTTCTCCAGAATCATCGATGCAGAGAACAAACTGATGCTTGCCAGAGGGGAGAGGTTGGGGTGAAAAAACTGAAGGGATTAATAAATACAAATTTGTAGTTACAAAACAGTCATGGGAATGAAAGGACAGCATAGAGAATATAGTGAAATAACCATGTATAGTGCCAGGTAGGTATTAGACTAATTGGGAGGATCATTGCATAAATTATATAAATGTCGACCACTACACTATACAGCTGAAACTAATATAAAATAATATTGAACATCAACTGTAACTGAAAAATAAATAATATTTTTTAAAGGAATATCAGTTGGATTTCTCAGCAGAAAATTTGCAGGTTAGGAAAAGAGTGAAATAATTATTCAAAGTGCTGAAACAAAATGAATTGCCTACACCTGGAAAAACTAGCCTTTAAAAATGAGGAGAGATAAAGGCTTTCTCAGAAAAACAAAAACTGAGGGAGTTATTATCACCAGGTCTGCCTTATTAAAGTTAAAAAGAATTCTTCCGGTTGAAACAAAAGTACAGTAAACAGAAACCTGAAAGTACATGAAGTATAAATATCACTGGTAAAAATAAATATATAGACAAATACCGAAAAATATAATACTATAAGAGTGGTGAGTAAAGCATTTTTAACCCCAATATAAAAGTTAACAGACAAAACTATTAAAAATAACTGACCACAAAAATTGGTTAATGGATACACAATATAAAAAGAAGTTCTGACATCAAAAACATAAAGTGTAGAGAGGAGTAAATGTGTAGTTTCTTTTTTCTTTAATAAAACAAAAAGCTCATCTTTATTATATGTATTAGATGACATCAATACATTTGTCCTTTTTTTTTCACATTTCATTTTATAGTTTTTAACCTTCAATTCATTTTACTTATAAGAGTAAAAATGTCAGATTTTAAATTTTTAAGTTATCAGCTAAATAAACAAGCTGCACATTGGATAAAAATGGATTTGCCCTTTGAGACAACGTGTAGAGATTTTGTATGCAATTGAAGTTATCAGCTTAAATTAGATTCTTATAACAGTAAGAAGTTTTATGCAAACCTCATGGTTACCAAAAAGAAAAAAAAACCCTATAGTAGATACTAAAATGATAAAGAGAGAAAATCAAATCATCAAATCACAGATGACATCAAGAAAGGAAGTGAAGGGGCCGGCCGAGTGGCGTGTTGGTTAAGAGCTGGCTTTGAACACCAGCTCTGAGCAGCAGGGCCGGGTTCAGATCCCACACATGAGGGCCAGTGACACTGCCGTCTACAGCAAAGATGGTGAACAACAGCTCCATCTGGAGCTGGGCTGCTGTGAGTCGCCGGCCGATGGCGTAGCTGCAGCCCCTGCTGCAGTGGGCTGCCATAGGCTACAGTGAGCGGCTGGCTGCCAGCCTGAGCTGCCAAGAGCCTCCATCAGCAGCCGTCCAGAGGCCTGTGAGTGACTGCCTCACCCGTGAAGAGCGCAATGATGATATCAACATGGGCCAGTGAAAAAACGTCCTCCCAACTTGTCTGTTCCCCTTCCCCAATTCCCCAACACTGTTCCCCTCCGCCAATTCCCCAATAAAATCTTAAAAAAAAAAAAAAAAAAAAAGATATTCCTTCCAAATAGTAACCAAAAGTGAGTAAGGATAGCTATACTTATATTAGACAAAATAGACTTTAAGTAAAGAAGGTGATTACATAATGATAAAAGGGTCAAGCCACCAGGAAGACATAACAACTATAAATATATATGAACCCAACATCAGACCACTTAAGTATATGAAGCAAACAATAATACTAGGAGACCGCAATACCCTGTTCACAATAGTGAACAAGTCATCAAGACAGAAAATCAATAAGCAAATAACAGATTTGAACAATACAACAAACTAAATTGACCTAACAGACATATACAGAATATTCTATCCAATGGCAGCAGGATACACATTCTTCTCAAGCATACATGTAACTTAGTTCAAGATAGATCATATGCTAGGTCACAAAGAAAGTCTTAACAACTGAGATCATTCCAAGTATCTTTTCTGACCATGATGGAAAGAAACTGGGAGTCAATTAAAAAAAAGAAAAAAATTCACCAACATATAGAAATTGAACAGCAGACTCTAGAACAACCACTGGGTAAAAAGAAATCAAAAGAAAAACTAGAATATATCTCAAAACAAAAGAAAATGAAAACGCGATTACCAACACATATGAGATGCAGCAAAAGCAGCATTAAAGGGAAAGTTTATAGCAATAAACACCTACATTATAAAAGAAGATAGACATCAAATAAACAACCTAATATTACATTTCAAGGAATGAGAAGAACAAATTAAGCCCACAGCAGAAGGAAACAAATAGTGAAGTTTACAAAATAAATAAATGAAATCAAAAATAGGAAACAATAGAAAAAATGATAAAATTAAGAGCTGGGTCTTGGAAAAGATAAAATGACAAACCACCAAACTCTTAGCTAGATAATAAAAAAAAACAGAGAAGGCTTAAATAAGTAAAATTAGAAATGAAAAAAGAGACATTGTAATTGATACCACAAATTTTAAAAAGATCATATGGACTACTATGAATAATTTTACAAAAAATTGGACAATCTAGAAGAAATGGATAAGTTCCTAGACATATACAATCTACAAAAACTAAATCATTAAGAAATAGAAAGCCTGAACAGATCTAAAACAAATAAGGAGATTGAATCAGTAATTAGTAAGCTTCCTATATAGAAAAGTGCACACACACACACACACACACACACACACACACACACACACACAAAGTTTCACAGGTGAATTCTACAAACATTTAAAGATAAATTAATACTAATCATTCTTAAACTCTGACAAAAGATAAAACAATAAAAAACATTCAATCTTTTTGAGGCCAGCATCATCCTGATAACAAAGCCAAAGACACTACAAAAAAGAAAATTACAGACCAATATCCTTAATAAACATGGATGCAAGAATCCTCAACAAAATATTAGCAAACCGAATTCACCAGCACATTGAAAAGGTTATACACCATGATCAAGTGGGATTTAGCCCTGAAATGCAAGAATGTCTCAAGATATACAAATCAATCAATGTGATAGACTGTATTAACAGAATGAAAGATAAAAACAACATGATTATCTCAATAAATGGGGGAAAAGCATTTAACAAAATTTAACATTCTTTCATGATAAAAACTCTCAACAAACTAAGTGCAGAAAGAACTTACCTCAATACAATAGAAGTCACGTGTGACAAGCCCACACTTAACATTATACTCAATGGTGAAAACTGAAAGCTTTTACTCTAAGATCAGAAACAAAGTAGGAATGTCCATTGCCATCACTTTTATTCAACATAGTGATGAAAGTTCTGGCCAGAGCAATTTGACAAGAAAAAGAAATTAAAGTTATCCATTCAGAAAAGAAGCAAAATTATCTCTGTTTGCAGATGACATAATCTTTTTTTTTTTTCCCCTTTTTAGAGGGCAGTGTCACTGGCCCTCATATGTGGGATCCGAACCGGGGCCGCTGGTGTCCCAAGCCAGCTCTTAACCACCGCGCCACTCGACCGGCCCAGCAGATGACATAATCTTATATGTGAAAACCCTAAAGATCACACACACACACACACACACACACACACACACACACACAACTGTTAGAAATAAAAGGTAAATTGAACAAAGTTGCAGGATACAAAATCAACATACAAATATCAGTTGCATTTCTACACAACAACAAATTACCTAAAAAGGAAGCTAAGAAAATAATTCTATTTATAATAGCATCAAAATATAAAATAAAATACTTAGGAATAAACTTAACCAAGGAAGTAAAAACTTGAAAAGTATAAAACACTGATGAAGATAATTAGAGCACAAAAAATCAAATGGAGTGACATCCCACATCGATGGACTGGAAGAATTATTGTTAAAATGTCCATTTTATTCAAAACAATCTACAAACTCAGGGCAATCCCTATCAAAATCTCAATGACATTCTTTACAGATATAGAAAAAAACAATTCTAAAATTCATATGGAATTGAAAAATACCCTAAATAGCCAAAGCAATTTGAACAAGAAAAAGTGTAAAGGCATCACACTTCCTGATTTTACAAAACTATAGTAATCACAATGATGGTATGGGAATAAAATATATATAGTCCAATAGAAAAGAATAGAGAGCTCAGAAATTAGCCCATACATATATAGTCAACTGATCTTTGACAAGGGTGCCAAGAATATATAATGGAAAAAAAAAAAAGACAGTCTCTTCAATAAAAGGTGTTGGGCAAACTGGATATCCACATAGAAAGGAATGAAATTGGACCCTAAATTCAAAAATGGATTAAAGAGTTAATGCAACAAAAGCAAAATTAGACAAGTGGGATTCTGTCAAACTAAAAATCAACAACATGAGAAAATAAAAACTAAGGAATAGGAGAAAACATTTGCCAACCATGTGTCTTATAAAGAGTTAATATCCAAAATATACAAGGAACTCCTACAACTCAATAGCAAAATAAATAATAATAACAACCTGATTAAACAATGGGCAAAGGACCTGAAAAACATTTTCCAAAGAACATAAAAATGGACAATAGGCACATGATAAGATGTTTAACATCACTACCCATCAGTGAAATGAAAATCAAAACCACAATAGGCTGTCACCTCACACCTGTTAAAATAGCTATTATCAAAAAGATGAAAAACAGAAAATGTTGGCAAGAATGTGGACAAAAGGAAACTCTATACAATGTTGGTGGGAATGTAACTTGGTTCAATCACTATGGGACACAGTATGGAGGTCAAAAAACTTGAAATAGATCTATGACACAGTCCAGTAATCCCACCTCTGGGTACATATACAAAAGAATTGATATCAGTATCTCAAAGAGGCATCTCCCATGTTCATTGCAGCATTATTACAATAGTCAGGACATGAAAGCAACCTAAATATCCATTGACAGACAAAAGAATGTACATATTATGCAGTTTTTAAAAAGAAGGAAATCCTGCCATTTGTGACAATATGCATGAACCTGGAGGACGTTATGCTAGGTGAATAAGCCAGACACACGACAAATACTGTATGATACCACCTGTATGATGAATCTAAAATAGTCAAACTCATAGAAGCAGAGAGTGAAATGGTGGTTGTCAGGGGCTGGGAGGAGTGGAAAACTGGGAGATATAGTCAAAGGGTACAAAGTTTGATTTATACAAAATAAGAAAGTCCTAGAGAACTGTATGACATAATGCCTATAGTTAACAATATTATGTTGTATACTTAAAATTTTCCGAAGAGTTTAGATCATATGTTAAGTATTCTTTTCACAAAATAATAATAACAAGGACAACAAATAAAAGAGCAGAAGGAAATTTTAGAGATGATGGGTAGGCTTATAGCATAGATTGTGATGATGATTTATTTCATGGGCTTATACTTGTCTCCTAACTCACCAAATTGTATACATTAATTATATATAGCTTTTTGTATTTCAAAACCTAAGGAAAGTTTTTAAAGTCTATAAAAAATAGTTCAAAATAAAACTTGGGTAAAAAGAGGGAGAGAAAGGAATCAAAATAAATTCCTTGGTTGTCTCATAAGCTATGGTTTGAAATAATATGCTAATGAAATTAACAAATTTTAGCATATTTGAAAGTACAAATATCAACACTAAATAAGTTAGTACCATTGACTAAAATTAGATGGTAGGAGAGAGAAAAGGAAAGAGGAAGAAAAAGTTTCTACTCTAAATTTATTGTATCATAGATATAGAGTAAGTAAGAGGGCACTACTTATATTATTTAAAGTTACTAATGTAAAAGTAAGCACTAGAACAAAAATACAAACCTGCCAAAATATCCAGAAACTCCATAAATAGAAAGAAGGAAAAGAAAGGAAAAAAAGGCAGATAACATTATAATTGTGAAAAGCACTCTCTATATTCATTTACTAATATACATAATATATGTATGATATATTATATGTATGATACTATAAATCAAGTATCAAATTTATCAGTCATATCAACAAATGTAAATGTGGTTAACTCACCTACAAAATAAAAATATTGTCATATTAGTACTCCAAATAAAATCAAATTTTATGATGTACATAAGCGAACCACCTAAAACAAAGAGATTCAGAAATGTTAAAAATAAAAGATTGGGGCCAGCCGAGTGGCGCAGAGGTTAACAGCTGGCTTGGGACACCAGTGGCCCGGGTTCAGATCCCACATATGAGGGCCAGTGACACTGCCTTATAAATAAATAAATAAATAAATAAATAAATAAATAAATAAAAGATTGGTATCAGGTTGCAAAGAAACTCTTCTGAGCCAAATAGGGTTATCCCCACAAAATTCACTTGTTGAAGTCCTAACTCCCAATATCTCAGAATGTAATTGTATTTGGAGAGTCTTTCAAAAGATAATTATGTTAAAATGAGGTTATTAGGCTGGGCGTTAATCTAATATAACTAATGTCTTTATAAGAAGAAGAAATTAGGACCGGCCGAATGGCTCAGTTGGTTAAGAGCTCGCTCAAGAGTGCAAGCTGAGCTCTGAGTAACAGCGGTTCGAGGCCAGCCCGAGCTGAGTTGCCGTTGAGCTGCCAACAGGTGGCAGGATGGCTCAGCAAAAAAATAAAATTAAAAAATATATATATATTCTAATTAAAAAAAAAAAAAAAGAAGAAGAAATTAGGGCGCCCATACACACCAAGGGAAGATCATGTGAAGTCATAAGGGAAGGTGTCCTCTTTAAGCCAGGGAGAGAGGCCTCAGAAGAAACCAATCCTGTCAACACCTTATTCTCAGACTTTTATGTTCCCGAATACTGAGACAATAAGTTCTGTTACTTAAGCCATTCAGTCTCTGGTCTTTGTCATGGTAGCATAGCAAATGAATACAGAGACTACTACTGACCCTCACAATAAGAACATACCAGGTACCCTATAATTTTTTAAAAATTTGTCAGAGAACTGAAGATGCATAGAGATCTGAAACAATAAATTCCAGAAAGCGATGAGCTCTTCTTAGGAGAGAAGAGATTCACAGCTTTGTTTCTTCCTGGTGGAGCTGTACGGTGAAGAGAAATCCATTCTATTGTAGAATGCAGAAAAAAACATCCAAACTTTTATCAAACATTTAATAGTTATGCACGCGTGGATATGATGAGTTAAAATCACTAGGAACACCAAACACAGAATGAGTCTGTCCACCAACTTCCTCTTCCCACAGATCTTTACCAAGTGCACAGGATAAATGTCTAATATTGTGGGAAGAGTGGGAGAATTATGAGAGAAATCTATCCTGAGATGCACAGGTCCTCCTCCAAGTACAAGGCAGCAAGCTATGGAAAGCTGTGAGCAGAGTAAGAGAAGTGAGTGAAATCCTTACAAAGCACTCCAAAGAAAGAAAGATGGAGAGTAGGGTGGAGAGAGAAATTCTCAGGTATAGAAAGTAGAGGGTGGAAATTAAGAGAAAAGACAATTCCCCAGTGACCCAAAAAGCTAGCATCCATGCAGTAAGACAAAGAGGGAGATCCCCCACAGTTCAGAAAGTTGGTGACTGGGCTGAATAGGTAGGTAGGTAGGTAGGTAGGTAGGTAGGTAGGTAGGTAAGTAGGTGGATAGGTAAGTTAGTAAGTAGGCAGGTAGATGGATGGATGGACATATGGATGGTGAAAAATAATTGTAGATTATAGATGGATGGATAGGTAAATATGTATGTATAAAGAGATGATGATGGAAAGGTAGATAATAGATATTATAGATAGATGGTAGATAGTAGATAGATGATAGATCGATAGACAGACAGATAGATAGATAGATAGATGATAGATACTGTCTCCTTTCAAACTGAATCATGCTATAATTTTAAAGAAATACGTCTGAAGGATTTCTTTTGTGAGGACTGCTTGTAATTTTTCAGAGACCAAGACATCAGCATTATCACTACTGTGAGAGCCCACCGAAATCAATAGCAAAGGTCTCCTAAATGTGTGTGAATTGTTTTCATTTACAACTGTAAGAAAGAAAACCTGCCAGGACATTACTAAGAGTAAAATCCATTCTTCTGTTCACTAAACCTAAACCATTGCATTAGTGTAGACCAAGACAAACACAAAATATCACAACAATGCTTTGGAGGATATACGCTTCATTAAAGATAATCCACAACAATATGACAAAACATAAGGTAGCTATTCTTTCTGCAGCAACACAGATGAAGACTTTATTTTAAACCCATAGCAGATTGAATTTTTGCATGATGTTTTCTTTAAACTGCCTTGCTTAATCTAGAAATACATTAAAACACTCATCCACCAGCTGTGCTGGTTTCAGCTGTAGCAAATTGATGATCAGCTTCCTCCTGACAATATTTTCCTCCCACAAAATTTTTAAACTGACTGAAATAACATTAAAATTCAGGAATGGAAAATACAATTTCATTATTAAACTTTTCAAAGCTATGTTATCTTTAAATCATTTGAATAACTAACACATGAGATAAGACTATCAATATTAGAAAACATGAATTAGTATAGTTAGTATTAACTTTTTTGTTGTATGGAGATAAAACCAAAATTATAATCCCAAATATCATCCCAAACCAAAGTAAATACGCAAAATTAGTTCCAATTGCCTGTTTTAAGCTCCCTCACAAAATCTGTAAATTTTGTCATAGCCACAGAACTTGTTAGTAATTTAAGGCAAGCTTGGCTAGTAAAGATGTAGACCAATTATTTATTTAGTTATTTATTACCTATTCTGCTATCCGATTAAAAGACCAGTATTATATTTTAGTCTAATTTAATTAATCTTTTGTATTTACAGTTAATTAAATTTGACTAAAAGAAAATGCAGGGCCGGCTGAGTGGCTCAGTTGGTTAAGAGTTGGCTTACAGCACGTGCTCTGAGCAACAGGGCCGCCTGTTTGATTCCCACATGGGCCAGTGAATTCTGTGCCTTACCTGAGCTGTCGCTGAGCTGCCAACAGGTGGCAGGATGGCTCAGCTGGTGTAACAACAAGATTGCCTGTTCAATGGTGGACTACGCCGACCAGCAACTAAAGATTGAACTCTACACCTTAAGCTGAGCTGCTGCCCTGATGGCTCAGTGGATAGAGCGTGCACTCTTAACAACAAGGCTGCCGGTTCAACTCCCACATGGGATGGTGGCTATGCCCACCCGCAACTAAGACTGAACATAGCACCTTGAGCTGCGCTGCCAGCCAGATGGCTCAGAGGATAGACAGTGCTCTCTTAACAACAAGGCTGCTGGTTTGACTCCCGCATGGGATGGTGGCTATGCCCATTCGCAGTTAAGATTGAACACAACACTTTGAGCTTAGAGGCCACGAGCTGCCGACGCAAAGCCAGATGGCGACTGGCACCCTCCACAACGGAGATTGAAGAACAACAACTTGGCTGGTCCCCTCCCCCAAATCCCCAACACTGTTCCCCTCCCCCAATTCCTCAATAAAAATCTTTAAAAAAATAAAAAGAAAATGCATGTACATGAAAAAAAACCTTACATTTAGAAGGGTCTCAGCAAGAGTTGGCAAACTAGGATGTATGGAAAACTGTCTGTTTTGGGAAATAAAATGTTATCAGAACCCAACCACATCCATTCGTCTCCATACTGTTCTTGGCAGATATCACGTAATTGCAAAGTTGTATAGTTGCTACAAAGACCTTATAGCCTTCACACCAAAATATTTACATCTGGTTCTTTAAGAAAAAGTTGTCCAGGGCCGGTCGAATGGTGCGGTGGTTAAGCGCTGGCTTGGGAAGCCAGCGGCCCCGGTTCGTTCAGATCCCACATATGAGGGCCAGTGACACTGCCCTCAAAAAAACAAACAAACAAAACAAAACAAAAAAAGAAAAAGTTGTCCAACTTCTGGTCTAAATAAAATGTTTCAGACCATCTGCCACCTCTACCTCAAGGTTTTTTGTATGTTCTTCCTGGAAGAGAAAAAATTAAGAACTAAAAGATGATATGGTCTCCAGATTGAATCAATTACATTAAAATTAAGAAAAAATAAAAACATACCCACCTCAGCCTTCAGCATTTCACTTGTCCCTTTACCTGACCCTGATATGGCATGAATCCTCCTCTTAGCCCGGAAGTGTGATGAATCACACATACCCGTACCATTTTGTTTAAAATATGCACTGCTTTCACTGACAGTATTCATTCCTATCCTTGTTTTCATTCATATGATTTTGCATTTCCTAAAATTTGTAATAATTTGTACCACATAAAGGAAAAGTTGACGAATTTTGACCCCTTCAAAGTCTGGGAAGTTAAAAGGTTCTGAGCACAATTCTAATGTACGAAGGATGTTCTTCCCCATCACTGGGTGTCCTATAAATAGACTCAATTCTGAAGCATATCCCACACATTGAGGGACCAGTGCACCCCTACACATACATACTTCAGACTCCAGTTACCTGTCCAGTACAGATTGGGGGTTCCCATGACCCCCTCCTCAGACTTCAGACACCAGTTACAAATTTAGGTTGTTACCTGTTCTTCTGACTTGCTGGCTATAAATCAGGTTTCAGCAACCCCCTTCTTGGTGGAAGACATGCATAGGGCAAGATATGAGGAAAGGGCATGGAGGTTCCTTCCATGCCCTCCCCAGGGGCACAGCTCTCTCTGAATCTCCACATGTTCACCAACCTGAAAGCTATCCAAAGCCAGTCCATTTGGGGTTTTATGGGGGCTTCACTACAGAGGCACAATTGATTAAATCATTGGGCACTGGCAACTGATTCAACCTCCAACCCCTCTCCCCTCCCTGAGGTTAGGGGGTGTGACTGAAAGTTCCTACCCTCTAATCACATGGTTGGTTCTGGTGGCAATCTGCCCCCATCCTTAGATGTAGTCCAAGTGTCACTTTATGAACATTAAAAAAAGACACATTTTATTGCTCTTATCACTTAGGAAATTCCAAGAGTTTTAGGAGCTCTGTGCAGGAAACTGGGACGAAAACCAAATAAGTATTTCTTATTATAACCCACAATATCACTGAGGTAGACCAAATTACTTGACATCTAGCACATTCAGATTAAAATTTTTCTTAGATCATTTATGGTCCAAAGCTGTTACCTTATAGAATTCTATAAGTCCCTATGGATAGGTAGTCATAAGTGGTCTTATAAACTGAATATGTCCTAATTAGTAGAGCCTACCTGATTATGAAATCCTACATGTGTTGATTACCAACTCCATGAATAAGACTGAAAACCTTTGGATTTTCTTCCAAACTTTAATTACAAGAATTTTATAACCAAGTATCCACTGTTATTGTGAGACTTAACAAGTAGCTGCAGAAGATAAGCTAAAGTCACACATTGGAAATATTTTCTACTTCGCATTTGACAACAGAATTAAAGAAGAATTGAAGCCCAGAGAAACAAGCAAGTCCAAATCCACAAATATCCCTGAGTCATTTTTAGGGAAGTCTACTCTTATGGGTTCCAAATCTTCCTGCACAGCAGCACCTAGGAAACATATTACAAAATAAAAGCTAATATTATAGGCCCTCCCTCTAAGATTCTGACTCAAGTGATCTATTGTGGTATTAAGGATTATACAGATTTAATACACACCTCATGCCATTTTGATGCAGTGGAGACACGGGAAGTGATGCAGTTGATAAGAGTACAAAAAAAGACTGATACTCTAGATCAATTTTTCTATTGCTATTTTTTCCCCAGTAGCTACCTGTTTTGCAATCAGTGTGGAAAAGAAATAAATCAGTCTCAAAAAGTCCAGAACTCTTTATTCTTATCCAGTTTTATCACTGTCAAACCCTGTGATGCTGGACAACCTGTTGGACTGTGTATGTGTCTTGCTAACCTAAAAACAAAAAGCTTGTGAGAGGCCACAAACATTTGTTTGAAATAAAAGAAAAAAGAAAAAAAGAAAGAATTGAAATCCAGGGCCATCAAATTATGTGCAGATTTTTGGGGGTAAAGGCAAGGAGTTTTTTTGAGAAAGGGAAGGGAAATAATTACCTAAACAGAAGAAAGGAATTTTCTAACAAGCTAGGTCACTCTTTACCTGTACATGGCTACTTACTGATTCTAAAGAATGCCCATAATCATCAGTCCTTGTGGTCTGTTAGCTTTGCAAACAGTGTTTGTAAGACAATGTTGACTTGGTCCAGTTCAAAGCTTATTTTGCCCAGTTTAAACATTCCACAGGTTCAAGGAGTAAGACTCCAAAGCAGTTCCTCTGAAATGGCTGCTCAAGCTCTACTTTAAAATGGCTCCACTTATGTCAATTTTTCATATTCTGTTTTTGAACCTGTCCAGTGATAAGGATACCTGCCTATCTACCTCATAGAAATCTGGAAATATAGGCCACCGTACTTTGAAGAAAGTAAAAGGGGAATACCAGGGTACATATGACAAATTGGACACACACACTTCACTCTCCTGAGTGACAATAATGACATTGACTATATTTAAAGGAATTATACAAAAACAAAAACAAATAAACAAAAAGACCCATAGAGAATGTGAAAGAAGACTATACTAACAAAATTTAAGCAGAAGGATAAGCGGTAAAAGATTTAGCACACATAGGAAAGTCAAACCCTGAATGAGCATTACAGAAAGCTGATATGTAACCCAATTTGTATGGCAGAAACCTTAAAAGTTTCTACATTGAGTGGGGGTGGAGGTAAATTAGGGCTATAAATAAAAAAACAATGGAATAGTTGAAAGTTTAAGAAGAAATTAGGTCCCAGGATGCCCTTAACTAGATAATCACCATTTCCCTCCTGCAGGGGAAGAATGGAGCTCTATTCTCTGGTGAAGGCAAAAAGAGGATCTCGGATTTGGAAGATGCGAGGCATGACTGAGGGTGAGGTTACCATATAAAATCAGGGAGATTCAGGAAACATTTCATATCAAGTATTGGAAGTCCTGCTCTATTCTGTAACAGCTCCCTAAACACTGCCACTCAAGCCTATAGATTCTACACAGGCAAATGTTTCTTCCTACTGAATCTGACCAAATCAGGGAAAAAACCTCAAGAGGTTTCCAGATCAACTAGCCAACAAAATACTCTGTGGTTCATCCACAGTCTCCCAATCTCTCAAGTACACAGAGTTTGCAGTCAGCACAAACACCTGTAGAAAACCTCTAACGCAAAAGACAGAGACCCAAACAAAGAGTAAATGCAACTAGGAAGGCCAGCATCTATGCAGGAAGATGGGGAGCTTTAAAAATGGTAATTAGGTTGATAATCTATGTGTAAATAGAATTTGTTTTATCTAATTATATTTCTAACTAACGTGCTTCATCGTTTCAGAGACACAATTTTAATTTCTGAGCCGCAAAAACATTCTGCTTAAAACATAATAATGTAACATAACACCATTTATGATAATTTATCTCTTGACAAACCCAGTAGTAACTATGTACTTCATTATCCCACATAAGCCCAAGACTACATTGATTGATTAATAAAAACAAGTCATAAAAAGTTAAAATGAAATGTTTTCTGTCATACTCAAGGCTAATTTCAACTGGGTATGTATTTATTTCGTGTGTGTGTGTGTGTGTGTGTGTGTGTGTGTGTACACAAGGTCTGACCATTAAGTTCGTGAACTCATCCCAGAAAAGGTGCTACATACCTCATTGCTGAATATCACTACAGTCACCTTGGGAATCTAAACACTGATGCCATTGCCTAGTCCACCCTTCAAAGCAATTTTGGCACTCTTTTTCTGGAATGGCCACCAGAGCTGTTGTCGTATTACCCTTGATGTCCTGAATGTCATCTAAATGTCTTCCTTTCAATATTTCCCTTATCTTCAGGTAAAGAAAGAAGTCATTGAGAGCCAGATCAGGTGAGCAGGGAGGGTGTTCCAAAACAGTTATTTGTTTACTGGCTAAAAACTGCCTCACAGACAGTGCCATGTGAGCTGGTGCATTGTCATGATGTAAGGGACATGAATTGTTGGTGAAAAGTTCAGGTCATCTAACTTTTTCATGCAGCCTTTTCAGCACTTCCAAATAGTAAACTTGGTTAAGTGTTTGTCCAGTTGGTACAAATTCATAATGAATAATCCCTCTGATATTAAAAAAGGTGAGCAACAAGTTCACAAACTTGTCAGGCCTTCGTGTGTGTGTGTGTGTGTGTGTATGTGTGTGTGTACGTGTGTGTGTGTACACATATATCTGTGTATATGTGGGTGTGTGTTTGTGTGTTTGTGTGTGTTGATATAAATATATAAATATATGTAAATATATATAAATTTATGTAAATATATAAAATCCTCAAAGAGATCTCTATGCCTCTATGCGTATCTACCTCCCACAGTCTTTTTGCAACACAGCAGCCAGAGAGATCCTGCTACAGTAAAACCCAGAATCGTATCGTTGCTCTGCTTCAAATTTTCCTATCTCATTCAGAGTAAAACCCAAAAATTTACAACAGCCTGAGAAGCCCCACCTTCTGTCTACCCACTCTCCTCTCTGATCTCCCTCTTCCTCACTCAGTCCTCTGTAGCCACTGACCTCCTGGCTGTTTCCTAAAGAACACACTGCTACCAGGGTCCTTTGTACCGGCTATTTGGGCTTATTGGAACGCTATTCCCACAGATACCCATGTACTCATTCCTAAAACTCTATCGTAAAGAGTCGCCTTTTCAATAAGGCATACCTGGATTAGGAACCCACCACTCTTTTAATATCAATTGATTCTACTCTCCTTTATTTGTTCACAGAACTTATTGCCATTTAACATACTATATAGTTTAATTAGTAACTATCTTAATTGGTTTTCTTTCTCTCCTTGCTAGACTATAACCCCATTACAGAAGGGCAATATGTTTGTTTTGCTTATTTATGTATTATGAGTACATAATAATTTCTTTTTAGTAGATTTTCTTAAATTTATTTTTTGTTATAGTTGACATACAATATTACATTAATTTCAGTTGTACAATATAGTGATTTGATATTTATATACCTTACAATGCAATCACCACAATAAGTCTAGTAACCATCTGTCAGAATACAGTTACTATGATATTATTGACAAAATTTCCAATGCTGTACACATTACATCCCTATGACTTATTTATTTTATAACTGGAAGTGTACACCTCTTATTCCTCTTCACCATTATCACATACCGTCACTGCCCTCAGTTCTAGAAACCATCAGTTTGTTCTCTGTATCTATAAGTCTGTTTCTGTTTTGTTTGTTTTGCTTTTTTAGATTCTGTATATAAGTGAAATCATATAACATTTGTCTTTCTCTAACTGATTTCACTTAGCATAATACTCTCTAGGTATGGTGATGGTTGCACGACTTGGTAAAATTTCAAAAAACTCACTGAATTTTATACCTAAATGGGTGAATTTTGTGGTATGTAAATTATAGCTTAGTAAAGTTGTCTTTTAAAAAGAGTTGTTTTTAAAAGACAAAAACATCATGATTTATGGTGAATACTTCATAAGTTATATAAATGTCTAATCACTATGTTGTACACCTAAAACTAATATAATATTGTATGTGAACTGTAATTGAAAATTTTTTAATTAAAAAATGTTTTATATAAAGAAATTGTGATATAATGGATTATTACTCAGCCATAAAAGAGAATGAACTCTTGCCATAATTTATTTTAAATAACTAATTACACATGTCTGCTACATATAAGCACTCAATAAATATTTGCTGAAAGACAGAGAGAGAGAGAGCGAGAAAGAAAGAAAGAAAGAAAGAAAGAAAGAAAGAAAGAAAGAAAGAAAAGAGGGAAAAAAGAAAAGAAAGAAAAGACTGGGATGCATCTTAAAATAAAAGCGGAATAATCAGAGAATAAGAAAGCTTTCTGTAAAAATTAAAATATAATAACAGAAATGAAAAATTCAGCAGAAGAAAATATAGAGGAAAGCAAAAAAAAGAGATGAAAAATAGCAGAGAAAAAAAAATAAAGGCTTGATCCAAAAAGTTAACATCAAAACAATAGGAGCTCCAGAAAGAAAAAATAGAAAAACAAAAAGGGATATTAGAAAAATAATTCAAGAAAATTTCTGAGAATTGAAAAAAAAAAAGTAAATTTTTACTTTGAAAGGGCCCATCAACTTCCCAGTACAATGAATGAAAAATAGACTCACACATATTAGGGCATAACAGAATGCAATTTTCTGAACACTGTGCATAAAGAGAAGATACTAAAAGTGTCCAGAGAAAAAACAAACCAGTCCCCATACAGAACATAGCGTCATACTGGTCTTTAATTTTTCAAGACAACACTGAAAGCTGGAAGGCAATGAAAGCATACTTCCAAAATTCTAAGGAAAGGATATTTTCAACTCATAATACCATAACAAATAAACAATAATTCAAGCAGAAGAATAAACACACTTTAAGATATGGAAGGTCTCAAAAAAATGGAAAATTCCATTGCTCCCTATCTTAAGAAACTAATGGAGGATATACTTTACAAATATTAGAGGTTTACTAAGAAAGGGGAAAACATGGGATGAAAGGGAGGCAAATTCAAGAGAAAGGCAAAAAAAAATCCCAAGAAGATGGTTTATGAGTTGAACTGTGTCCCCAAAACGCATATGTTGAAATTCAAACCTGTAAATGTGACCTTATTTGAAAATGAAGTCCTTGCATATGTAATGAAGTTAAGAAAGGATTGTAACTGGATTAGGGTAACCCCTAAATTCTATAAGACTCCTGTCCTTATAATAAGAGGAAAATTTGAACACACGGAGATTCACATAATGTCATATGAAGATAGAGAGAAAAATTGAAGTTATTTATCTGTAAGTCAAAAAATGCCAAGGATTGCTCACATCCATCAGAAACTAGGAGAGAATCATGGAATAGATTCTCTCTCAGAGACCCTAGAAAGAACCAATCTTGCCAACACATTTATTTTTTTACTTCTAGCCATGCAGAACTGTGAAAGAATAAATTTCTGTTTTTTAAGGCATCAAGTTTGCAGTACTTGGTTACACCATCCCTAGGAAACTAATACAAGTGGTGAGAAGAAAGCTTAGGAAGATAAGTGCTCAGTCAATTTAGAAAACACTCAGTACAGTGTACATTTCTATAATACATCATCTAACATATAATTTTACCAACCATTGTCACACAGATAAACTTAATAAATTTAAAGAATTTAAGCAAAGATATATACAGAGGGTGCCAAAAAAATGTATACACATTTCAAGAAAGGAACACTTTATTAACTTTTTCATTGTGTTAATTGATTTCAAGTATTTTTTTCAAAATGTATCAAAAGTCCACAAAAAATAAAAAGTTGATATTTTTCCTATTTTATGCATTTAATAACACTTTGAGCTGCTTTGTACATAAATGACATTTTTTTAAACCTTTGTTATATGGTAATAAATTTAACATTATATTGAATTTTAGCAAAAAATACTCAAAACATACTAAGTTGCATAAAGTAGATTTAAGTATAGATAAATCAGAATCTAATGACACTGATGACATAAAAATTTTGTTACAAGATATTACAAAGTATGGCATACAAACATCTTTGTTGATAGTGCAAGTCACAGGAGAAAATCCAAATGTCACAGCAAAAGAGTTAAAATTGTAATACTCAATATATACCAACAACAAAAAATGAGTACAAGTCACATTTGACTTCTGCAATTACAAGAGGTGCTCAAAGTGGTTACCATCAGTGTCCACACACTTCTGATTACAGCAAGCTACTGCTTCAGCAACGCTAACCAAAGTGTGTCCACCTGCATATATTTTTTACACAAACACACACAAAGATCTGACAATTAAGCTCACAAACTTGTTGCCATGATGTTGCTAACCTTTCTTGATATCAGAAGGATTTACTTATTATGAATTTGTACCAACTGGACAAAGAGTTAACCAAGTTTACTATTTGCAAGTACTGAAAAGGCTGCATGAAAAAGTTAAAAGACCTGAACTTTTCACCAACAATTCGTGGCTCTTGCATCACAACAATGCACCAGCTCACACGGCACTATCTGCGACAGAGTTTTTAACCAGTAAACAAATAACTATATTGTAACACCCTCCCTACTCACCTGATCTGGCCCAGTGACTTCTTTCTATACCCAAAGATAAAGGAAATATTGAAAAGAAGGCATTTAGATGACATTCAGGACATCAAGAGTAATATGGCAACAGCTCTATGGTCATTCCAGAAAAAGAGTTCCAAAATTGCTTTGAAGGATGGACTAGGCACTGGCATCAGTGCATAGCTTCCCAAGGGGAGTATTTCGAAGATGACTGTAGTGATATTCAGCAATTGAGGTATGTAGCATTTTTTCTAGGATGAGTTCTCAAAATTAATTATCTGACCCTCATATATATGAAACATTCAGTTTCTAAGAAAAAACACTCAGTCCAGATGGAGGCAGATAAGAGAGCTCTGGGAGAATGGCATGAAGAGACAAAATTGACAAACTATTGGATATGTTTTTAATGTACTGAGAGGAAAAGTAGACAACTATGGAGGGCTTGGGATACAGAGAAAACAAATTAGGTAGAAATAAAGACAAATATCGATTCAGGAAAAATGAAGAGTGTGTATCAAATGGGAAAATAATCATATTCTGCCTTATGGCTTAGTAGTATTTTCATAGTAATCATAATATTAATACTGAATGCTGATCTAACCAAATTTATAACTACACAGAAAGATGGTGACAATGTATGTGGTAGGGGTTGGGTAGTGAAAGAAAGCTAAATCTTCATCATCACAGGGATAGATTGTGGGGAGCCAGCCCCCGCAGGTCCAGGGGTTCCCTCGGGTGGGACGGAGTCGGCAAGGGAAAAAAGAAAGATGGAGACACCGGAAAGAGGTTCACAGGAGTGTCACACCTTTATTGTTAAAGCCTGGCCCCTTTTATAGGGGCTTCTGACTATTAACTCAATTACAAGTTATGTTTCACATGATCATGATGTTTTCTCTTACTCAGAACTTTTACTTTTTTGTAATTGTATCTTTCCAGGGTACACTGTGGCCTGTTCAAGGATTTTACTTATCATCTAAAGAGTGGTTACCATGACTACCTTACAGGGCATATACTTGAACTACTGCCAAGAGTTTAGCAGTGGCTGAGTTTAGGGCAAAAAACTATTTTTATGTGATTATAATACTTAGTAGCAAAAGGAGTCTCAAACTTTTCCTATCCTACAAAGAGCTGCATATTATTGTAATAGAGGGTAACATCTGTTTCTGAGTCAAAGCTTCAGTATCTGTTGCTACAGCAATGTACAAAACAAAGAGTTAAAACAAGGCTGTTAATTAAAATAACTCATGGTCAGTAAGTTGCCTCTTATCAGAACTCTCATGGCCGAGAGACCTTGGTCTCCTGGTCTCCAAGGAAACCTTTCACAGCTGCATAGGCAAGTAAGCTCAAGGTTGGATGATATCACCAGTTTCTCACAGACAATGTCTGTTTCTCACAGACAATGTCTGTTTCTCACAGACAGGATTTGTCCATGCAACCAGAGGCCTGGGCCTCAGTTTCCAAGGGGCTTGAGTCCCCTATTTCTCAGTCCTGGGGTCACCTCAGACTGTAGCCTGTTTTAGGGAGTTTCCTTATCTTTAGGAAATCTTGCCCCATCATTGGCTTACACAGCCAGCTATCATCAGGGTACCCCAGGAACTTGCCATAAATGCAGTGAAGGAACTTGCCATAAATGCAGTGGTCATTACATGACCAACCATAAGGCAGCATCCCAGATATCCAGTGCTGAGCGTGGATCTTTATTTCAATGTGGCCTTGTCAGACACTGGGATGCTGTCGGCTTCCCACAATAGATAATGCTGAAAATTGAAAAAACATAAAAAAACATAACTATAAGCATGTATCAAAAATATGAAAACTAATTTCATATAATGATTAACAACAGATAGCATCAAGACCAAATTCCATAGAAAGTTGATATAAAAGAGAATAAAAAGCAGAATAACATCTCAATAAACAATGAAAAGTTGTCTCAGAGAGAGATGTTCACAAAACAGATAAAAACTATAATTTTCTCTTTCAGAGTAAAAGATATTAACAAAATTATATAAGACACAGAAAACAACATAAATTAGAACTACAATGTTGAAATGAGGCAACACACCTACAAAAAAAAATAAAGTTAAGAAATAAAAACTAAACTAGAAGGAACATAAGAGTATAAAGTACAATAGATAATGCTTTAAGAATAAAAAGAGGAAAGAAAGTAATAAGGGAAAATAAATATTGGCAGCAGGCAAAGAAAATCCTACTTATAAATAATAAGAGTCCCTAAAGTAGAAACAAAACAAACACTAAAAACTATAACTCATAAAACTTACCTGAAATAAACAAAACTTTGAAATTATATATGACATAACATACAGAAAATGTGAAAATAATTAACCTATAATGGTTAACACAAAGACACAGTCTAGCAATATCACTGGCTTAAAAGAAACAGAAAAAAATCTTTGACTTATAAAGGCAATACAGTTAGATTAGACTTTAAAAGAGTGATGCCTTATGATGGGAGAAATGGAATAATATTTAAGATAGTATGGAAAGAAAAAGTGAACAAAGATTTTACATCCCAAAATTGACTTTGGAGTGTAAAGGGCACAGACAACCTCATTTTAGGATATAAGAATTCTATTAGTCTTATAAGCCCTTCCTGAGGAATCTACTAGAGAAAAAGTTCAGACAAACAAAATGTCTAGAGAAGCATCAACCTAAGACCTGATAGTGCATTAAATACATAGTTATTTGTATAACTAAGACTAAATGAGTGCCACATGAAAGAGAGAACAGTATGAAATGGCTATATGCTAAGAGAATTTAGATACAGTATGACTATAAAAAAAATCTGGGGACAGAATGGGAAAAATATATATAAAAAATGATCAGTAATTTTATTGGTAGTACTAGCATTGCTATTTTGAGACTGTTGTATGTGTGTTGGAGAGTAAAGTAAATTATGTGATATTCTAATTTTATCACCACCCTCAGACCTTGAGATTCAAGATTTTCAGTGTAGAAGAAAGTAGATACAGATGTAATAATAGAAGAAGTTCAATAAATAACCCTGTCAATCTGATTTTGACTTGGAAGTATCAGTAAGAACTCATAAATATTTCATCTTTAAAATACTATCTGTTAATATATTCCTAGTTCTATTCACTAAAGAGAGCTAGAAAAAAAAAATGATCAGTCTATGAGCAGTGGCATCTCTTGAATCCAAACTGCGGTCTTGAAATATCATCTCCAATTAAAAGAAACCAGGGATTCTTAGAACAGAAAATGTAAAAGATGAATGTGTAAGAATTTTATTATACCAAATAGTAAGAGAGCTATCAGAAACTAATAAGGTCATGCCAAAGCAACCAAAAGTTTGCTAAAGGGGGTTCCTAAAGGCCCAAAAAAGAGACAATTTGAATTTTCAAAAGACTAATAATTGTGATGAATTGAAACCTATCAAATATGTTTAAAAAGCGTATGAGTTCATTATGATATTAAAAATAAAACTAATTGATTCTCCTTGAAGAATGGTAAGAAAGCAATTGATTATCTTGAAAACTGCTACATAAAGGAAAAGAATCAAACATATCCTGCCTTTCCTATCTAACTATAAAACTGAGTAACTAAGAAGTAAATGAAGATAAATATCATAAAAGTATTTCAACTATAAGTAAAAAAGAAGTAATACACAGAGCCTATTATCATTTTGCACACCCCAATGAATTAATGTGTCTAAGCTTTGAGCATCAACAGATGATTATATCTCAAAAAGAGACACAACCAAGCATTATGTGCCACCTGATGAAAGAATACTGTCGCATCTTGTGCAGCTGGGTTGGGCTCCTCAAGAGGACCGATAGGAATTGGGAAAAGAGAAATAATAGGCAAGAGACAAAGGATAGTTTAAAAGCAGTGTTAGCCAGGGGACTCAATGCCTCAAGGACAATGAGCCCTGAATCGAGCTTGACTGCAGCTTTTATTAGGATACACACAAGGAATAAAATTATTTTTTCCACAGTCTGTAAGTCCCATACATCATTCCAGAGAACTTAGCTCTAGGTCAAATCACCCTATTGCCTGCAGGTTGGCTTTACAGAAAGTCTCATGACCTGTATACGTGCACCTCCTGAGAGACCGAAACTGCTCACTAAGAGGTCTAAAGGCAGGAATGCATGGAGGACAGATGTTATAATTTGCTCAGGTTTCACTTCTCACACAGGCTGTCAGCTCTGCAGACAAGGAGTCTCAGGCCCATGTTCTTCACCTCCATGATTCCTCCCATGGTACCCCCTGGACAGTGTCTGGCTTGGGTTGCCCTTTTTACAGCTTAGGGTCATACCCATCTTTGACTAACCTGCCCTCTTTCTTGGGGTCCCATGGGGAATTGCCATAAATGTAGTGAAAGTATTATCTCCGTGAGGGTCTGTTGTTAAGGACAGGTACATGGAGGCAGATGGTGAGGCTGCTTTGTGACCACAGAATACAACACTACTTGTAGTTGTGCCAAAGGAATCAAGCATAGTCTGGTCCAGCCTCTGAATCCAGCTGCCAAGTTGTGGGAAATTCAGAGGACAGAGAAACACATTGAACACTTACATGAGAATGCAATTTAAAAAGTCCAGTCTATGGGGAATTCTATAGATCCAATGCCCAGATTCTTCAGCAGATAAACTGTAAGCAAAGGAAATGATAAAGGGAAAATCTGTAATTTATTAAACTTAAATACATCTCAAGATTTTATGAAAATAGGCAAGACTAAATTCTAATGTTTAGAATTGGGTGATCAAACTAAAAGAAATCCCACCAAAACATGATTACTATGAAAATCAGAATAGTTGCCATTTGGGGGAGGAGGGGGAGGACTGTAATTAGGAGAGGACACAGAGACAGGCTTTGGAGTTTGGAAATTTTTAATTTCTTAAGCTTAGTGGTAGTTAAAAGGCCTTTTCATAACTCATTAAGTTATACATTTGTTTTGTGTGGTTTTCTGAATATGTATTTCTACAATAAAAATCTTTCAAATATTCAGATTAAGAAGTACACAGAAAAAAATAGCTAAGAATATTTTCTAGAGTAATAAAGAAGATGGATTTAACCTACCAGATACTAACAGTCATTATATAATACAGTGATTATATGTACTATAAAGAAATAGACGAGTGAACAGAATGGAGAGCCTACAGATATATGAACACACACATGCCTGCTATGCTCACAGACACATACACATTTGGAAACTCTAACTATCACCAAGGTAGTATTCAAAATCAGAAACAAAAAGAACTATTCAATATATGGTGCTGGAATAATTGGTTTTTCATATAGAAAATTAAGCTCTAAATAGACACTCAAAAATTCTAAACCATAAATAAAATAAATTCCAAATAGATAAATATCTCAATGCAATTTAAAAACTATTTAGTATGCATTTAGTATGCAAAAATTATGATAGAGCATTAGGGGAAAATTTCCGTATGATATGGAATAGTAAAATTTTCTTAAACAAGCCACCCAAAAAACGAAGGTGATAAAATTTGCCTAAATCAAAGTTAAATACTTTTCTCAGGCAAAATAAACTAGAAAGTTCAATTACGAGCTATGGACCAAGAGAAAATGTATGCAATATGTAGAAGCTAAATGTCTATTATATAAAATGAATAACTGTAAAACAATTTTTTAAATAGAAAAAAGGGCAAAGGCTATCAATAGGCAATTTACAGAAGGAAAATCCACAATGGCAAACAAGCATATGAAAGATGCTCACCAGCACTACTAATCAGTGAGATTATATTGACAAAACATTCCATATTCATCAGATTGCAAAAACAAAATTTTGACAATATCTGCCTTGGTAGGGATAACATTTTAAAAGTTCTATAAAATAAAGTAGAATCACCGTTTTACAGAGTAATGGAACAATTACCTAGCAATAATCGAGCAAAAGTTGAAAATATTCACACAAATGGAAATGAGAAAAAACCTGTAGTAGCAATACTTATAGCATACAAAATAGATTTTAAAATGAAGATGATAATAAGAGTTAAAGAAGGGCACTACATAATAATAAAGAGATCAATCCAACAAGAGGACACATCCCTAGTAAACATTTATGCATCCAACAGAGGACCACCTAAATACATAAAACAAATATTGACCGACATAAAGCAGAGATCAACAGTAACACAATCATAGTAAGGAACTTTATTTTTTTTTATTTTTTATTTTTTGAGGGCAGTATCACTAGCCCTCATATGTGGGACCGCGCTACTCGGCCGGCCCTATAGTAAGGAACTTTAACACTGCACCAATGCCAATGGACATATCTTCCAGACAGACAGTCAACATGGAAACAGTGGCTTTAAATGACACACTGGCCCAGATGTATTTAATTGATATTTTTAGAGCATTTCACCCCAAAATAACAGAATATGCATTCCTTTCAATTGCACATAGGACATTTTACAAGATAGACCACATATTAGGCTACAAAACAAACTCTCAATAAATTTAAAAAGATAGAAATAATATCAAGCATTTTCTCTGACAACAATGGTATGAAACTGGAAATCAATTATAAGAAAAAAACTGAAAAACACACAAACACATGGAGGCTAAATAACCTGCCACGAAACAATGAATGGGTCAACAATGAGATCAACAAAGAAATCAAAATATTCCTTGAGACTAGCGAAAATGAAAACACAACAACTCAAAATCTTTAGGAAAAGTGAAAGCAGTCCTAAGAGACAAATTCATAGCAATGCAGATCTATCTAAAGAAACAAGAAAAATCTCAAATAAACAGTCTAACTTTACACCTAGGGAACTAGAACAAAAAATAGCAAACAAAGCCCAAAGTGAGTACAAGGAAGGAAATAATAAAGATCCGAGTGGAAATAAATAAAACAGAAGCTAAAAAAAAAAAAAAACAAAGACAAAAAATTAGTGAAACCATGAGCTGATTTTTGGAAAGGTAAATAAAATTGACGAACTTTTAACCAGAGCCATCAAGAAAAAAGGAAAAGACCCAAACAAATAAAATCAGAAATGAAAGAGGAAAAGTGACAACGGACCACTACAGAAATATTAAAAAAAAAAGTTAAGAAAATACTACGAGTAACTATACGCAAACAAATTAAACAATCTGGAAGAAGCATACAATTTTCTAAGGCTGAATCAAGAAGAAACAGAAAATCTAAACAGACTGATTACTACTACTGAAATCAAATCAGTAATCAACACACTCCCAACAAACAAAAGTCCTGGACCAGATGGCTTCACAGTTTTGAATTTTACCAAACATTCAAAAAAAGAATTGACACTGATTCTTCTCAAACTATTACAAAAATTTCAAGAGGAGGGAGGGCCCCCAAGCTTATTGTACAAGGTCACCATTACCCTGACTCCAAAACCAGACACAGACATTACAAAAAGAGAAAACTATAGGCTAATATCATAATAAGCATAGATACAAAAATCCTCAACAAAATATTAGCAAACTGAATTCACCAATACATTAAAAAGATCACACACCACGATTAAGTGGGATTCATTCCTTGTGTGCAAGATTGATTCAATTTCTGCAATAGATGCAGAAAAGTATTTGAGAAAATCCAGCAACCATTTATGATAAAAACTCTCAGCAAAGTGGGAATAGAGGGAATATATCTCAACCTAATAAAGGCCATATATGACAAAACAACAGCTAACATCATACTCAGTAGAGGGGAAAGCTAAAAGAGCTCTCCTGAAGATCAGGAACAAGACAAGGATGCCCACTTTCATGGCAAGACAAAAAATAAACATAAATAAATGGGACTTCATCAAACTTAAAAAGTTGTTTCACAGAAAAGGAAACCATCAACAAAACAAAAAGACATTCTACTGAATGGGAAAAGATAGTTGCTGAAGATACAGCTGATAGGGGGCTAATATCCAAAATTTATTTGAAAAAAATCTCATACAACTCAACACCAAAAAATCAAACAATCCAATTTTAAAAAGGACAAGGGCCGGCCGAGTGGCGCGGTGGTTAAGCGCTGGCTTGGGAAGCCAGCAGCCCCGGTTAGGTCCCGCATATGAGGGCCAGTGACACTGCCCTAAAAAAAAAAAAAAAAAAAAAAAAAAATTGTAAAAAGGGCAGAGGACCTGAGTAGACATTTTTCCAAAGAGGAAGGAAGGAAGGAAAGAAGGGGGAGAGACAGAAAGAGAGACAGAGAAAGAGAGTTAGGAAGGAAGAAAGAAAGGGAGAATGTCAATGTAGGGAAGGACTTCTTTAAAAAGACATCAAAAGCATTAACCATAAAGGAAAAGGCTAATAAATTGGACTACATTAAAACTGAAAACTTCTGTTCATCAAGATACCAATATCAAAGTCAAAAGACAAGTTCAAAGCAGAAAATATATGCAACATACAAATCCAACAGACTCATCCACAATTTTTAAAGTACTCCTACAAGTCAATTTCTCAAGACAGACAACCAAATAAAAACTGGTAAAGGAGTTTGAACAAATACTTCAATTGGCATATATCCAATTGGCCCATAAATTTATTAGTCAACAGGGAAATGCAAATTAAAAACATAATGAAATGCAACTACACACTCATCAGAATGGATAAAATTAAAACATTGCAAGGTATGGAAAAATATGCACTATCTTATATTGCTGATGGAACTATAAATTGCTGTAACCTCTTTGACAACAGTTTCTTGTCATACACTAAAAGTGAAAGATATGCATAACCAATGACTAAGCAAATCCATTCCTAAATAAATACCCAGTGTTGTGCTGATAAATGTTTAATATCTAGCTCTCTGGTGGAAGGTGGGACTTCTTAGAATTTGCTGATTTCAGTTGTATTTACTAATTTCCGTGGAGTAAATACTCCTAACGTGACTGATTTCAAGCTACCAACAAAATGTCACTGAACTCAGAGTTGGGAAAAGATGAACACAATTGGCTCTTGTGATCTAGTTGGAGTCAGCTTCAATATATCACTGTAAATAATAGAAATGTATTCACATGCCCAAGAAAAAAACATTAATAAGAATGTTTATTAGAGAATTATTAGCATTAGCTAA
This sequence comes from Aselliscus stoliczkanus, assembly GCA_033961575.1. Lineage (NCBI taxonomy): Eukaryota > Metazoa > Chordata > Mammalia > Chiroptera > Hipposideridae > Aselliscus > Aselliscus stoliczkanus. Next base: position 37,236,586 of record CM066740.1, on the reverse strand, counting down.
AAACTAAACACAATCTAAATATTCTCCAACAATATAATGGATAAATAAATTGTAGTACATTAATACAATGGAATATTATACAGGAATGAAAATGAACAAACCATTATTGCATGTAATAAGTCTGATACATATTAAAAATAAAATATTGGAAAAAAAGACCCAAAGTAATTAATACAGTATGGTTCCATTCATTTTTAGAGGTTAAAAAAATCTTTTAAAATTGAAGTATAGTGTTTATGCACATTTTAGTTATAAAAGTATCAAGAAAAGCACTGAAATGGTTCTAATAAACGTCAGCACAATGGCCACATCGGGGGTTGGAAACTGTAATGATTAGGAGAACAAAGGGTGAAGAGTCTTTAGAATGCTAATATGATTATCATTTTGTGATAATCATGTTGAACATTCATGTTTTGTACTTTTATATATTGCTGAACTTTATTATTTAAAATAATTTTAAGTAAGCATGAACCTGCTAGGGTATCTATGAGAAAAATATTATTTTCTTACAAAAAAGGACAGTTGTGGCTGGTACAACCTTTGCTGTCTTTTTCTTTCGCCCTTGAAAGAGGGAGTGATGGCTGGAACTGCTACAGCAAGTCATGACATCGCAGCCATGAAGGAAAAGCCAACAGATCTGCAAAGAAATTAGCCCTGACTTGTTGAGCTGCTGAACCAACAGCAGCAATTGCCAATAATTAACTTTTTTTTTTCATGGTAGAGAAGGGTTTTTATTTATTTTTATTTTTTTATTTATTTTTTATTTTATCTATTTGTTTTTAAATTAACTTCTTCTTATATGATAAAGACAAATCATCATTTTTTTACCAAGAAAGAGGAGGATGGGGATGAGGGTGAGGTAGGATGATGAAACGTTATTGCTTTTGACAATATACCTAAATTTCTAAATATGTCAGTTTTCTCACAAGGGTAAAATAAGGGTAATAATATTAACTTATATGGTCATTATAAGAATTGACTAAGAAATGTAATTAAAACACATAGCATATGATAGGTACTAAAAATGTTAATTTCTATTACTCTAAAATGCTTATTTTGAAGAAAGGGGAACTTTAACATCAGTCATTCACACATAAATTTTTTATTTACATTTCTGGGTTTTTATTTTATTTTGTTTTTGTTTTAATATCCTCGATGTTGGTGACTATAGCTGTGTGTGTGTGTGTGTGTGTGTGTGTGTGTGTGTGTCTAGAATATTAAATTTTATGTTATATACTTCGTATCAGGTATCTATGCCCTATCAGTTTTACCTTGCAAGGCATTGTGAGGGAGGAAAACAGTCAAACATTAAGCATAAATGCACTACGACAGACTTCTTAATAAATTTCCCAATAATGAATTTCCTATTTGTCTTACCTTTATACAATCTGTTATAACACAGATAGGTGAACATAAAGCTGGTAAACTCTGTATCAGTTTTTCATATGCTTTGCTTTAAAATTTCCCTTGATTTTAGATATTCTCATTTTTTAAATTTTGAAGAATTCCTGCTAATTGAAAGCCAGATGTTAATAATTATGGAAAGAGAATTGCTTAACTTTCTCACCAACTGGAGTCTCTTGACTCAAAGAAAAAGCATGATTTTACTGAATGGTCTGATCATCTTCTAGTTGCCTAAGTATGCATAATTTCCATTTCCTCTCTGTTTTTATTTCCTATTTATCTTTTGGTAGTAGGGCTATTTCCTATTAGTGTTGTCTTCTGTATTTGGACTGACAATAGCTGAAGGAGAAAATGGAAGCTTGCATTCACTTGTGTTTCACAAACTATCTCCTGATCAGACTAAGAAGTAACCGTGAGGATAGATGTTTGAGTGGAAGTGCACTGCAGTTGTGAACAAGGACTCAATGGAACAAAATCATCATTCCCTCCATGAGTCCTTGATATTTCCCACTATACCACATTGATGAACGCTGGAGGACTCCCAAATTTGCCCTAAGACCCTTACTGCCCTTTCTACTGAAGTTTCTACCAGTACTGTGAAGCTCTTTAGGGGGTCTTGGCTTCATGCTTCTAGTGACACTGACACTTTTCATGAATCCATGTTCACGCATATGACAGTACAGTAGACACTATTAAATAGTACAGAAGACATATCAGAGAGACATTTTAAAAGGATTGTTAAAGGTAAAAGATAAAAGATATTATTATACACATAAGAAGAAAGAATTCTATTGATCCACAGAACAGAGTCCTGTAGAGAGCCAACTAAACCATGAACGTGTTCTAACATTTAAAACCCATGCAACATGTTATAAATGAGAAAATATTATGGGAAAAATTGAGTGGGCTTGCTTTCATAGACAATAGCAGCTGTGTGAGTCAGATTACAATAGGGGGCGAACACACACACACACACACACACACACACACACACACACACCCCTCTGGCTTCTCTACTTTTTCCACAAATTAGATTAGGAAAAGCTATTCATTAAAAAATCCCTGTCTCTTAAGTCCAAAGTAACAACACTGAGCAAGAGGCTTTTGAAAATGTTAGCAAGCAAATTTGATATTTTATTGTGAGGTATGATTGCACTGGAATAGTGAAAAGACCCTAAGTATACGAGCTTCTGCTACACCACCACGTGATATAGTAATGGAGGCTGGAACTTGTCTATTTATGCCCTGTGGAAGATGATTTTCTGTTTCCTGACCCACCATTTGTCCATCATACCATCCAAACACTGCACATTTCTACAGGGCTAGGATGGTCCTACCCTGTTCTCAGGTCCCACGACCAAAAGATAAATAAATTCCCCTGGCTCTCAACAAAGTAAAAACAACCATTTAAAGGTGTTTAGTCTAATGAGGAGTAATGAAGGGCAACTAACCACATGGCCATATACATAGTCTGTTAAAACAGAACAAATGGGTAATCGGTTGCTCAGGGCCTCACTTAAGCAAAGCCTTGAGTGACAGATGAAGTCAAATATGACCTTAGAGGATGGATTTTCCTAGAGAGAATACACACTTTTGAAAATTCTGGAAGAATTCTAACCATAAAGGAAAATGGGAGGAAAACCTAAGACATACAGTGACTAATATACAGCATATTCAAAATACCCTGGATATTCCTATCATTTGGGATGTCATCAATTCTATAGATGTCTCTAATTAAAAGCACTTTTTCATTAGAAGCACCCAAGAACGTACCACAAATCATATTTAACTTTGCTTTGTTTCCATTTTAAGCTCTTGTTTAAAAAAATATAAATTTTACATTGAGTTGTAAGATTTTTAAAATTTACCGCAGGATATTTACATTTTTGTTGTTTCTTTTAGTTTAGTTTAAAATCAACCTGCTACTAAAAATAATATACATATCCACATGATTTTTTTAAAAAGCAAAGTGTAAAGCACTATCAATGGTATAATTTTAATTTGTAAAAATTTTTAATAGACAAATAATATATTCTGCAAGGATACAAAACAAACTGCCAATAGTGTGCTCTTATAGTGGCTATTGAACAGGGTTTCATTGCTAAGGGAGCCTCACAGGACTCAGAATGACATGGCTTAAAAATTTATGGTTTTTGCAGGAAAAAGATACAATAGACACTCCACATCATATGTCATCAGGGAAACGCAAATTAAAACAATGAGATACCATTATCATCTATTAGAGTGGTGGAAATCTGGAACACTGACAACACCAAATGCTGACAAGGATGTAGACTAACAAATCTCTCATTCATTGCTGGTAGGAATGCAAAATGGTGTAGCCTATTGGAAGACAGTTTGGTGGTTTCTTACAAAACTAAACATACTCTCACCATACAGTCTAGCTACCGTGTTCCTTGGTATTTATGTAAAGGAGTTACAAACTTATGTCTACAGAAAAACCTGCATATGGATGTTTATAACAGCTTTGTTCATAACTGCTAAAACTTGCAAACAATCAAGATGTCTTTCAGTAGGTGAATAGATAAATAAACTGTAGTAAATACAGACAATGAAATATTATTCAGTGCTAAAAAGAGATGAGCTATCAAGCCATGAAAAAACACAGAAGACACTTAAATGCATTTTACTAAGTGAAGAAGCCAATCTGAAAAGGCTACATACTGTATGGTTCCAACTACATGACATTCCGCAAAAAGCAAAACTACAGAGACAGTAAAAAGATCATAGACTGCCAACAGTTGGGGTCAGAAGGAAGGGATGAATAGGCAGAGCACAGAGGAAATTTAGGGTAGTGAAAATACTTTATGTGATACTATAATACAGTGGTGTGGCGAGTGGTGCGGTGGTTAAGAGCTGGCTTGGGACGCCGGCGGCCCCGGTTCAGATCACACATGATACTATAATACAATGGTAGCCACATGTCATTATACATTTGTCAAACCCATAGAATTTACAACACCAAGAATGAACCCTAAGGTAAACCATCGATTCTATGTCATCATGATGTGTCAATATAGATAGGTTCATCAGTTGTAACAAATATACCCCTCTGTTGGGTGACATTGACAATGGGGATGCTGAGCATGTGTAGGCACTGGAATACATAGAAAATCACTGTACCTTTCTCTCAATTTTGCTGTGACTCTAAAACTTCCCAAAAAATATATTCTCTATTTAAAAAAAGAAAAACTGGGGGGAAACAAAGATTCAAAACAATCACGTGGAGCTAGTCTAAATGTCTATAAAATTCTGATATTTTTTTGAATAAAGGTACAATGCCAGGAATTTTTTTAAAAGATACAATATAGCAACAGCATTAAGCAGGGATATACATTTCAGCCAGAGGCTGCCTCCCAGCAAAAATCCAGGAAGGCCAGATGTGGGCTCCTCTGCCCTCCCTCTGTAACAGTGTACTTTCTCTCTTGGATCAGGAACCAATATGTGCACAGAACACTTCGGAACCAGAAAGCCTAAAATGGAGCCTCAACTGGGTTTTGTTTTTGTTGTTAATTTTGCTGGTCATGGAGGCGTAATTCTACGACATAATCAGCCTCAAAAGCAGAGATCTTCTTGGGTCTCACTGAGACCAGGTGCAAATAATCATTCTCACTGCTATTAATAACCATCCCTACCCTCCGTGGTCTGTGTTTACAAAGTAACACTCTTCCTCAGTGTGCTTCCTGCCTTGAGTCAGTGTAGTGCAGGTACATTTCTTATTTTAGTAGGAAAACTCAGGTTAATTCCAGACCTACTGATTTAGCCCTCGCAGCACAAGTAGTTTCTTCGGTGAAAAACAAATCAAGGATATTGACCAGTGGAATGATTTTTATTTTCTTTCTGTACTTTTTTACTGCTTAGAACTTTAGCACTTCAGGGCAGGCCGAGTGGCGCGGTGGTTAAGCGCTGGCCTGGGAAGCCAGCGGCCCCGGTTCGGTCCCACACGTGAGGGCCAGTGATACTGCCCTCAAAAATTAATTAATTAATTAATTAATTAATTAATTTAAAAAAAAGAACTTTAGCACTTTGAGGAAGTATCTTCCTTTACAGAGACTATGGACACATGCATTAGCAGATGCCATCTACTCTAAGTGAAACTGGAAATTAATTGTTGTGAATAAAATGTATGCACAATTGCTAGGAAAAGTCTTGCCAGTAGAAGGCAAGACTCCCGTACTTGGTGACCCCAAGAATAATTAAAAACAAGAAAAGAGAACCAAATCCCATTTAATCAACATTTAACTTCAGTCTTCTCTCTTAGAAAAATAATTCCCAGCACATCAGTGGAGCACAGAAGCACTTTAGAGCAGATCATGTAACCCAGAATGAGATGAGGAATCTTTAAAAATTTAATATTCACTCTGAACTCTAAGCTGCTGAATGTAAGGACAATTAAGGCCCATTCAAAACTCGGCACTGTCGTCTCTCAATTCTTTCTTCACACACAAACCAAAGCCTAAATTTAAAGCCGTAAATTCTATTAATAATGCTGCAAGATGAGAATTACGTATCCCAGCCTCTACCTCAGGGACACAGGGGGAGCTCAGAAGGAAGAGAGGTGAAAGCTGAGGAAGAAATAATGATAAAAGGGGTACATAAAGGCTACCTTCATTCTTATCTGATGAGTTCCACTTATAATTTATAGCTGAGAGGTGATCGTGAATTCATCCAACTATAACAGAATGAATTTTTGACTCAATTAACAGGCATTTATTGAGCATGTAGTAAGTACACAGCACTGTTTTATCCTTGGCTTTCAAGGGATTACAAAAAAGCAGTGCCATCCAAGAAACTTAACTTGTCCTGTGTTCACCTTGCATCAAACATCATGAGTTTCTGTCACTGTTAAAACACTGGTTTCAACCTGGGTCGCATTGAATGAAATCCTGGTTCAGTTTTTAGAATATGTAGAACATACTGTAGTTGTTTTAGAAAACTTAGAGCTCGTTTGTGATATATTTTTGTCTCTTAGATTGTTTAGTTTTTCATTATTATGATTTGTAGATGAGTAAAAAAATAATGGCAGTTTAATTGGTTTAAGGTTTGGCTACTGTTTACCCGTTTAGGTTTTCCAGTTTAGCTGTAAGCTCTTCTTAATTACTACATTGTTTAAAATAATCAAAGTACGAGATTCACACAAAAAAATAAATAAATAAAATAAAAAACTTTTTTGCAATATTCACTTAGTGACATGACTTTCTAAAGTAAATCAGGGCCGGCCGAGTGGCGCAGTGGTTAAGCGCTGGCTTGGGAAGCCAGTGGCCCCGGTTCGGTCCCACATATGAGGGCCAATGACACTGCCCTCAAAAAATATAAATAAATAAAATAAAGTAAATCAGTCTTGTTAGAATGTCTATGAATACCTTAAGAAGAAAATAAAATTCTGAAACTACCTACTTGGTGAAAGAAGAAATTTTCTACATAAATGAGATGTTGGGGAAACCATTATATGGCTCAAGGAAACAATAAGAACACTTTTCCAAATTTAAAAAAAACAAAAAAAAACTTTTCTTCACTCATAACAATTATTCCCATGCACACCCTATGCTTAGTGTAAAAGCTTTCACTTCATCTCTTTATTTCCCACTAAAGAAAGTATATCATAATGCTGGTGAGTGGCATTACCAGGGATACCAACTACCCTCTAATTGTGTAAGTAAATCAATTACAAACTTTAACACATCAACAGTCAATAGTAATATTATTTGCAACACACCTTGCTTCATGTTAAAACACACTGTGTCAAGACACCTTGGACGAAAAATGCAGAAGACAGTACCACCCCAGGGCTGAATATGCCTTAGCTTTAAGCAGGATCTAAGAAGGCCTCTGTGAGGCATTTGGTGGGAGTATTTTAAGTTGTTTTTAAGTAGAGTAAAAGGAACTGATGATATAAAAGAAAAGATGGAGAACTACAGAAGCTAAGTCCTGAGAGGGCAAAAAGAAATGGGATAATCCGGGGCACAAAGGAGGTGGTGTGTTTGACTTTGGTGGGAGAGTGGACACTCCCAAGTATCAGCGAAGCAAAAGAAACAGTAAAAATAATGTAGGTAAGGGGATAGAGTTGTGATGAGAGACTCTGTTTCTCTTATTGAAGCATCAGAGGAAACGGTCTCAGCACACAATGAGAAAGGAAGAGGTAGAGAGTAAACACAGAAAGGAGTGTGAACGCAACATTGAGTACCCATTTGAGATTTGAGTCCTCCACCCTCTGTTAGAGGTTTTTGCCCACAGATTAATATGTCATTGGATATTCCACAACTGATGAAGGCTTGGCAATGAGCCCTTTTTGTTCTTTTCCCTGCTCACTACAATGGAGGTCTTCATTACCTCCTGTTCCTCCACTTCTTCCTTTCCATCTGAGTTCTCCCCTCAAGCAGAAGAAAAGGAAAAACCATCCCACGCAAACACATACTAAAATTTTTCTGATTTCAGTTTCCTTCCTTCTTCTATTCTTCTTCCTTTCATTTCCCTTCCATGCCACTCCCTTCCTTTCCTCAATAATAAAACAATTAGGTGGGAAAGAGCAAGGTAGGCATCTGTGCTAGAACCCTGGAGGAGGGGCAGTCATGGTGGCAAAGCTTAAGCAGGGTGAGGAGGGCATTCATGTGGGGGTCATAGGTACAAATTTTCTTAAAAACTTACATTTCTAATAAATTTAACTTTTGCAGACACAGTGGCATGAATGAGAATGGAGAAGATAAAATCATGGCAGAAAGCACAAATTCTTAGGGGGGTCCTGGAGTGCCACGTAAGTCTGCCACCCCCTTGGAGGGAATTTCAGTGGCACTGCAGCCCTGCCGCTTTCTAACTAAATGAACTTGAGGCAAGAGGCAAATGGTCCAGGTCAAGATACCCAATTAACACAATAGACAAGTTCTGAGAGTATCTGCGAGGAATCATGTAACACGATGGACCTCTGTGCAAAGGTGAGGAGCAGTGCGGGAGGGCAAAAAAGCATCTATCCTGAGACATGTCAACAGCAAAACTTTTGTACTAGAAGAAGTTTCCATTCAAGATGAAACGTAACTCAAAAATAACAAACTGCCCTCTGATTCCAGTCAAATAGCTTGCCAGGGGCATAATTTTCTCAAATTGCACCCATCTTTACGACTAAGTGGGGCCCTTGGCCGCAGTTCTAAATGACTCCCATGAATGAGCACAGCAGCTGCTTCTTTGGTACAAAAGCCTCTTCCTTCAACGTAGTCACGACCATATCCTGATAACATCATAGCACCCTCCACCCATCCTCACCCCCACCAAAAGGCCCTAAAGGCCCCAGGAAAGTTGACACCTCATTTCCGGAAATGTCACTGCTCTTCCTCAATAGTCCCATAACCGAATCAAGTGGGCAGTTAGCTTGACTGTCCAATCTCCTCTCAATAAACAAGCTGAATCACTTCAAATAAATTATATGATGCTTCAGAACTGAGGAAAGAAACAAGACTCGATGCTTTACAGTAAAAATGACTTACATCACCTCATTAGTTTTCATTTATATATAACATGACCATGTCTAAAATGGGTTATTAATCTACAGACTCTCGGCTCCAAACCTACCCTTTCTATACTCTGCTTCGTGGTCTGGGGCTCGGACTCTGCAAACCACCTTTCACCTCTGCCAGCGAAATCCCTTAGATACGCCAGGAATGGGAACTAGAGGGAGACTGGAGGCTGAAGGAGGAGAAAGAGGACACTTATTCCAGATTAATTTCTTCTGGTGGACCCTGAATGCAATCATATGTATCCTTACAAAAAAAGGGGGGGATGGGGGCGCCGGCCGACTGGCTCAGTTGGTTAAGAGCTCACTCAAGAGTGCGAGCTGAACTCTGAGCAACAGCAGTTCGATGACCAGCCCGAGCTGAGCTGCCGCTGAGCTGCCAACAGGTGGAAGGATGGCTCAGCTAAAAAAAAAAAGGCAGAGGGGTTTTGACTCAGACACACAGAGAAGAGGAGGAGGCAATATGATCATGGAGACAATGATTAGACTGATGCAGCTACTGGTGCAAACCACACCAAGGCACGTCAACAGCCTCCAGACCTGGAAGAGGCAAGGAGGGAGCATAGCCCTGCAACCACCTAGTTTCAGACTTCTGGTCTCCAGAACTGTCAGAGACTATACTGCTATTGTTTTACGCCACCAAGTTTGTAGTAATTATTGTTATGGCAGCCCTAGGAAACTATTTCAGGTCCCAAAAGATAACAAAATAATACAGTTGCAAAAAGTGTTCTAACGGCATCATTAAAATAAATCCAGATTTGAAAGAAAGAAAGAAAGAAAGAAAGAAAGAAAGAAAGAAAGAAAGAAAGAAAGAAAGAAAGAAAGAAAGAAAGAAAGAAAGAAAATGAGCAGATATAGGACCTATATTTCTATCTCCAGGTGGGGAAAGGAATAAAGTGACCATAGTTTCATTTGTCCTATTTCAAAATAGTTTTTAAAGTACAAAAGTTATTATTGTTCCATTGTTTTTTTAACCAAAAACCCGTTACATGAGAGTTTAAAGAACCAAAAAGCTCTTCAAAAATTAGTGAATCATTACATTTATTTACCTAATGAATTCCTTCTAGTAACAACTCTGTTTTTCAGAAGCACAAACAAAAACAGCCTGCAGCTGTACTGACATTCTCTTGGGTGACGTGCTTCTAAGCAATATGGAATGCCAACCTACAGCACTTCAAATAATCCCAGGGGATTTTCTGTTCACTACCTGTAGATTTTCAGCCTGAAATCTTTCAAATCAGACAATGCTATTATAAAATAAGTGAAAGAAATTGGATTATAGCTCTCTCCTTAATAAAAGAGAGGAGAGAAATTTCTAGCATTTATCTTAATGTATGCAACAACTTAAAATCCTCTGAAACTATTTTTTCTTGTATTCATCAAGCTCATGAAAAAAGTAATTTTCCTAAAAGTAAAGAAAAATTGTAAAGGTAGTGGCAATTTACTTTATAGCCTCTTTCAAATTATGATATCCATGTATTTCAAAACTATTTTAAAGGATGTAGATTTTATCATCCTGGGTTAGAGCTATAGATCATCTAACAACCTTAACAATGTAGTTTTCTGCCTTTCATAAGTTTCAAGGAATGTTCTTGCTGACCTCAACTTTGGAGCATTCTACCATTTCAGAAACATTTTGGTTTCCCTAACCCATTGTATCTGTCAACTGAAGAAATAAATAATCTAATTCTATTTTTCATTTCTTTTTTAGAGCTGAGTGCTTCAAATATGATATCAGGTATGAATAAGCTAACCTAATATGGAGAAAAATATTTTCACGAAATGACAAATTATATTCTAAGAGTCCCAGAGATCATTGGCTCCCAAGGTCAAAACTAACTAGAAGCTCTGAGAAATATTCCTGTTCTGCTACCACCAGATCTCAGGCACATGGCACTCTGGTCTTACAGGAAGTAGAAAAGCTTTCAAGGTATCCTCCCTCACCAACACATAAACAAACTGACAGACTGTCTAGGCCTGAACTTTAAATAGCAAATAACGGGAATGGGGATATCAGGAGCCTAGAACCTAAGCAGAACTGCCCAAAGTCATGGGTGGAAATAGTGGGGCAACTGGCAGAAGTGGCGAGCTGGTACCTGAGCTTTTGGGAGTCTGAGTAAATAGGGGCCAGGGTAGTACAGATTGGGCCAGCAGACCAGGAAATGGCCAAGTTACACACAGGTGCCACAGACCCCATCATATAGTTAGGTGCACATAAATCACGGAGCAGAGCAAGCTGAATAGGAGACTTACTCTGATACCAAACACTTGAGGAGAAGGATATTTATTTGCATGGTTATAACGTCTCCTCACAAATTAGTAGTTGCAAGGATGGTGGGGGAAAGTGTAATTATAGTAAATCAAGAGATCAAAATGATCACCACCTATGAGGGACAGATGGATATGTACAACTTCTGTATGTGATACCCTGAGAAAGACACAACATTATCTATCCAGGATTACAGCAAAGAATTTGGAAATGTTTTCAGGACAATATTTAAAATAGCACCAAAAATACTGCAAAATTACAAATGATGTATTATAAAACTTTAATGAAAACACTGAAGTAGACCTAAATAAATTATCTTTTCCATGCTCGTGAATTAGAAAGTCTTCATATCATAATGCCAGTTCTCCCCAAATTGATTTATATATTTACAATCAAAATGCCAATAGGAGTTTTTATAGAATTAGAAAAATTGGTTATAAAATAACTTGGAAGAACAAAGAGCAAAGAATAATACTTCAGAAGAAAAAAAGAGTTGCTCCACCATATATATAAACTCAGTATAATGCTATAGTAAAAAGGCAATATGATATTAGCATAAGGAAAGAAAAACTGACCAATGGAAAAGAACAGAACACAGAAATAAGCCCATACCTTATGTATGTGGAATTTTGATAAGAAACACGCCAATCAATGGGGAAAGGAAGGACTGTGCAACAAGAGGAATTAAAAACATTGATTATCCACACAAAAATGAAAAGAGCTCTTTATCTCAAACATAAAAGTCATCTCCAGATGTATTAAAACATTAATGTTTAAACCAAAACTTTAAAACTAGAAGAAAATATAAGCTAATATCTTTCTGTCCTTGAAGTATGGAAGGATAGGCTTAACAAGACAGAAAATTCCCAAATTGTTTTTAAAAATGATAAATTTAATTATATTAACTTTAAGAACTTCTATGAGCATTCATAAAACACACTTTAATAAAAGTGAAAAGTCGGGCTGGCCAAGTGGCACAGTGGTTAAAAGCTGCCTTGGGATGCCAGCGGCTCCAGTTTGGATCCATATGAGGGCCAGTAACACTGCCCTCTACAGCTAAGATGGTGAACAACAGTTCCACCTGGAGCTGGGCTGCTGTGAGTCCCTGGGAAGGCATAGCTGTAGCGTCTGTTGCAGTGGGCTGCCATAGGCTACAGTGAGTGGCCGGCAGCCAGCGTGAGCTGCCAAGAGCCGTGGTGAGTGGCCGTCCAGAGGCCGGCGACCGATCTGCCTCACCCAGGAAGAGCGCAACGATAATACCAACATGAGCCAGTGAAGCAACGTCCTCCACAACTAGACTGAAGAACCAAAAGACAGCAACTTGTCTGTTCCCCTTCCCTGATTCCCCAATGCTGTTCCCCTCCCCCAATTCCCCAATAAAATCTTTAAAAAAAATAAAGTGAAAAGTCAACTAAAACTTGGAGCAGATATTAACAACACGTAAAATTGACAAAAGATTAGTAGTAAAATATATAAAGAACTCCTAGAAACCAATAAGGAAGTGCACAAAGGCTATAAGTATGTATATTATAGAAGAAACATTTATTAAGAATAAACATAGGAAGAAACAATCAACACTGGTGAGTCAGAAAATTCAACTCAGAAACATTATGGAATATCATTTTAACCTTGTTTGGGGAAAAAAAAGAAACAAGAAATATGACAATGTTGAAATGTAGGAAATAATGGAAATTTCGTGTAATTTTTTTATATGAATATATTTCTGGTGGTACAGCAATTTCAAAAAACAATTTGATGTTATCCTATAAAAGTGCATGTAACCATATTCTGTAACCCAGTCCTTTTGCTCCAATGCTATAGAAATGTTTATATGAGAGATGAGAACTAATGTGCATAGGCACAGTGCTCATACCATTAAAATACTAGAAAACATATAATACTCATCAATAAATAAATAAACAAAAAAATGATATATATCATAATATAATGCTATACAAAAGTGCAAATGAATAAATTATGGCTACAGGCAACAATATTAATGAATAATATAGTGGGGAGTCAAAATGGCATGTCCCAGAAAACTAGAGTAGTAAAGTCATAAGCTCTTTTATTAAATTAAAAACAAAGTAAGCTGAACAATATATTATTTAGCAATAAATACATGAGATAAATACCTCTCAAAAACAAAAACAAAGGATGAGAAAGTTTAGAATAGTATATATGTCTGGGGAGCCTATGCAAATGGAATAGGAGAGGAACACACAAGTAAATGTCAGTTACTGATAAATTTCTAGTTCTTCTATCAGTAGTGATTTTTTCTCTTTTTTTGGTGGGGGCATGTGTGGGGAGAATGTCATACATAGACTAATGATGATAATGTTTCCAACCAAGGGCTGTTATGATTAATAAAATTCTGTTCACCTGAGTTATTTAAGTCCTATAAAATCCTCACAACATTCAGCGTACTCTATTTGACACAAGGTGAACTGTTTTAAAAGTGTCATTTGCTTTTTTTTCTGTTTCTTTTATGGTTCATGTTTGTTATTTATTGGTAAGAGGAAGAGAATAGAGAGCAAATGGGCAAATAAAAAGAGACATCTCCAAGTTCCCTCTTATACTTCTGGTGCTGTCAGGAAGTAGTCACTGGAACCTAGTACATTCATAACTGCATCTCTTTGCAAACAAGCTCAAGAAGATTCACAAGTTGTCATAACTCATAATTTTATTTAAATGTAAATTTTAATATATGCATAGTACTTCTCAAATTGTAGTATGCATAAGAATCACTTGCAGTGTTTGAAAAAAAGGCAGAGTTCTGATTCAGTAAATCTGATGTGGGGTCAAGGAAACTACGTTTTTAACAGGCCTCTGGGAGATCCTGTACATTTTGAGAAACACTATGATAAAGAGTTAGTGCGATGCTTCTCAACACAGCTATATAGTCTCTTCCTTGTCAACAAATTTCATGGCTATATTACTAGCTGAGAATTCAAACTTTTTCAAACGGCCCTACAACATACTGGTGAATGTCAAGAGTTGACTATAAATCTAAAGGCCTGCATCTCACTCCTAGCCCATTATACCACTTCCAAAAAGCATTTTAGGAGTCATTTTAGGCTAATGAGAAAACATAAAGGAGCAATGTGAAAAGGTGCTAAACCTTGCTGAGTACAGAATGAGAAGCACTTCTGTTCCTACAATTTGCCTTCCCATTCCTCCAGTGGGGCAGTTTGGCACCATCTTAGTAACTACTGAGATTTCCCCATAGTTCATAGCAGCAGGGCTACCCAGACCTTATACATTCTTATCCTTACCACATGCATACTTGAAGGCACTGGCCAAACACAATATACAATGCCAGACTCTATTCACTTCCATCTGGCAGTGACACCATCCAACCAGTCCCAGCACCAACCTTGGCATGGTTCCCAGCTTTGAATTTCAAGGTTGGGTGTGGTACCCATGCCTATATCCCCAAAACTCCTAAGAAGCAAGCTTTGCTGGACATTTCTTGTAAAAACACACCAAGGTAATAGTTTCAAGAAACATGCAAGATTGATATATTGCACTTCTAATAAATGGAAGAGTAAGCACTCCATTTTTTTACATCTTTGTGTTTCTAATCTCTCATGCTCCTTGTTGATTACAATTCACTTGTCTTCTTTTAATCAGGCATATTCTAAAAGTTTACATTGTCTTGAAGAGTCTAGTTCAGGAGTATTGATAATTTTCCATAAATAAAATGTACTGAATACTTATAGTTGGAGTGTCATTAATGGGACCCATATTATGGGTCCCGAGCCGGTTCATTAGCCCCCTGAATACAGACGTAGAAGACTTCCACCAAACACCTTCCTATCAGGTATCCCTTTCTTAGGCTTACCTGAGCCCTAAGGTTGTCTTAGGAGAGATATACACCTGGGATGTGGAAACTGAGCAAGTCTTAGGCAATAACAGAGGTTTACTCCTGTTGAACAGGCACCAAATTAGGTACTTACTACCGACAAAGTGAAAGCTTCACCATCTACTCTATAAAAGAACTATTGTAGTCCATGCATGTAGGCAAAGGTGGGCTGCCTCCGAGGAAAGGTGGGAAGTCTGTGATCCAGTTCCCACATAGTTCCTGGATGTGCAAACCTGCCCTTGTCCTTGCCTGTTATGGGCTGAATTGTGTCCCCGCTAAATTCACATGTGGAAGCTCTAAAGTATTGCCAGTACATCAGAATGTGACTGTATTTAGAGCCAGGGCCTCTAAAGAGGTGATTAATGTAAAATGAGGTCATATGGGTGAGCCCTAATGCAATCTGACCGGGGTCCTTGTAAGAAGAGAAGATTTGGACATAAACAGGCATGCACAAAAAGACCATGTGAGGATGCAGTGAGAAGGCAGCAATATGCAAGCCAAGGAGAGAGACCTCACAAGAAACCAAACCTGCCAACACCTTGATCTTGGACTTCTAGCCTCCAGAACTATGAGATAATAAACTTCCATTATTAAAATACCACCGAGTCTGTGGTATTTTGTTATGGCAGCCCTAGCAAACTAATACACTGCCAAGTAAACCCTTTTGGCTCCCCTGGGCAGCAGCCATTTTCTCTTTTTGGACAACTTTTCCAACGTCACCTCCTTACTTTAACCCCGCCACTTGCATCTTGTAATCCTCCTTCCTCCTGTTTCTCCTTCACTCTTTCCTCATGACTTTTATTTGTGTTTTAGGGTTGCCATAATAAAATAATACAAACTGGGTGGCAGACAACACGGGAAATGTATCCTCTCACAGTCTGGAAGTTAGAAGTCCAAAATCAAGGTGTCCTCAGGGTGATGCTCCCCCTGAGACTCAGAGTAGAATACTTCCTTGCCTCTTCCTAGTTTCTGGTGGTGGTCATCAATGTGAGGCTTGCAGCTGTATCACTCTAGTCTTTGCCTCTCTTGTCACGTGGCACTTTCCCTCTGTTTGTTGGTCTTCTCATGATGTTTTTCTCCTCTTATTAGGACACCAGTCATACTGGATTCAGGCCACACCATAATGACTTCGTCTTAAAACTCGATTATATTTGCAAAGACCCTATTCCCAAATAAGATAGCATGAGGAGTTAGGACCTCAACATATCCTTTTAAAAGACAAAATTCGGGCTGGCAGAGTGGCGCAGGTGGTTGAGCGCTGGTTTGGGAAGCCAGCGGCCCCGGTTCAGGTCCCACATGTGAGAGGCCAGTGACACTGCCCTAAGAAAAAGAAAGAAAAAATTAAAAGACAAAATTCAATCCACAAAACACTACTTAATGCAGAGAAGATTTAGATTTGCAGTCTCAAAAATGCCCCCTCCTTTCACGTTTCTGGTCAAAATATTTTGTGCTATGAATTTCCTTCCTTTTGCTTCCTCTGTAACTGTCCCTACATTTTTCTAACACTTTGAGAACTTCCAAAAATAGTAACCACACCTAGTCTGTCAGAGCAGCGTTTGCTTGTTTTTTGATCTGTTTTGTTCAGCACTGTATCCCCAACATCCAGAACAGTCAGACCCATAAGTATTTCCTGAATGAATGAATGAATGAATGGCTACAAAGCCTTATGCGGTATTTCACTTTCTGACTTGCCCTACCCCTGCCGTTGTCAAAAAAGCCAAGAGCCAGATAATTCCTTAAATATGAGGATGGCAAAGTAGAAAATATAAGAAGAAAAGAATCTTAATAACTAAAAATATTATTCAGCTACATGCTACAAGAGCTTAAGGATATATTTCCAAGATAAACCAAAAAGATATGTCAATAGGTAACTCAAATGATTAACATATTAAAACAAATTATTGCCTTTATTTTTTAGTGTTACATAAGAATTTAAAACATGTGCTGTCTCATTCATATTAGAACTCAGAGGCTCTGGGGAAAGTCATTAGAGGAATCATTAATTAGATATCTCTGCATACCAAAAGTTAAACTCCTGAAACATGTTGGCCTATAATGAAGCCATATATTTGGCACCAAAATACAGTAAGTAATCTGATGCAGTGGTTGGATTTTGCACAAGATGTATGAAAGCTAAGAACTGAGAGAAAGAGAATGATCTTATTTTCAAAATCACTTCAGCAGGCCTAATGTCCAATTAAAGATGTTGGGGGTAAGTGGTAACAAAAAATAAAGGCAGAGAAATCTTCAGCTATACAGAATAATCACAGCCTGCCCAAGCTCTTCCTTCAATAGAAGGGCATGCTGGCAAGTCCGCCCTCCCACCAGGGGGCGTGGTCCTCCTCACAAGGTTTTCAGTCTCAGCCAGATTCCTCACTACTACTACCTTTTTTAGGTACCAGCACTAGAAATTATTTCATGTATTTCTCTAGTATTCTTCTGTCTCTAGAAGAGGCATCTGGAAATTAGGAACCCTGTCTTTATCACTGCTGAATGTCTCATGCTTTAAATCACAGCTAGCAGTTGCTCACTAAATCTTTGTTAACTGACTGACTGACTATCATATTCAGTAGAATGTTTCTAAACATAGAAATCATGGATCCAGACAAGTTTATAGGAGAGTTATAACAGAATAGTATTCAAAGAAACAATGAAAATCTGAATTGATTGCAAATATTGAGCAACAAGGTACATGATAAATTATATGAGATACATTTGAAAGAGTAATTTGAACACAGTATTATTTGAAAATTGCAATTCTTAGCAGGAAAAAGGCATTGTGGGTCCTTTACAGTTTCTTAGGGAAACAGTCTAAGAGGCACTTTTGTTTCAAATATTGAAAAGTCTACATTAAAATATTTTTATGTACCCAAACGATTACATTTATTTTTGTATATAATGGCAAAAAAATAAAAATTAAAAACCTGCAGGTTTTATGGAGCACAATGAAACACAAATATTGGCATCTTACTGATAAGGAAATCAAAGGTTTAAAGAGGATGAATAACTGCTCAAAGTCACAAACTAGTAAGTGAAAGAATTGGGCTTTGGACCCAGAAGATGTAAGTTAGGAATATTAGCTAAGATCTCAAAACTACTCCATGTTCAATTCTGACTCTAGTATTCAATACAGTCAGTATGCTTCAAAAGCAAATCATCTCCCCTCTTCCCTTACATGAATGAGGGTCTGGGCATATTAGTAATTACTATAATTCCCAAATAATTACGCATAATTTTTCTAGCTTTTTTGTATACAGAATCTCAAAACATTTTTAATAATTGTGAATGATCAAGTTGTTAACATTTATACTTGCTGTCAGATTACAAATCAGTTTAATACAATTATCTTCATTGAATTGTTGAAAAATTACATTATGCATTATTAAATAGTATCTTTCTACTTGGCACTTTCTAAACCAAGCAGTGGCCTTTCTTCATGCTATGGTATAGTGTATTATTAGTTTCTGCAATACCAGAAGGAGAAAAGGACATGTTGCCCCACAAGAAAATAAATAAATAAAACTAAAAACAAACAGATAAGAAAAGCTAGGAGAAGAATGAATATACAAAGTAACCATGAGTAGACAATAATATTTTGTCGGGGTATATGACAAAGAACAGCTAATGAGGATGGAATACACTCATATTAGATATAGCAAATGCAAAGCCTCAGATTCTTTCCATCTCACCTGTCTCTAGGCCTTCAGCCTGTTCCACTAAGTCATACCCTCCGAGGCCAATTCTAAGACCCAGAATGCTGTGTGGTCAGCCATCTGCAGCTGACAAAACCTGTAATCTCTGTCTCTTCCTGCTGCTTCCTGACTCAGGTAAAGTACTCAGCTACAGAACATGGGATCTGGATCGCTGAGCTGCACAACCTAGTGACATAACCCCAAATGGGAGGGGATCAACTCCCCATAGAGCTTACTTTGTCCAGTGAGAAACTGGAAATGGGAGGGAGCCAGTAGATAAATTCACTTTGCATTCCCCATCCTCACGGTTGACTGTTTAGGAGCAAGGTGCTTCTAAACATCCTGACAGGAGACCACCTATGTGCTGCTGTGACACAGGACTGCTCAGTAATGCACCACCTTATGTTGTCTTCCTTCCTTCTTTATCTAGGTCCCTTTTTTGTCACTCTCACTGCCTTGAGATTGGATGACCAATAAAGCATTAGCACCTAAGCTTTGTGCCAGTCTGTTTTCCAAGGATTCTATAAATAGCCCTGTGTACTCTTACTATTTGAAAGCTCTCAATGCGCAAATTATAAAACTGGGTGTAGAATGAGCCTTCTAATTAGTAGAAAAGACAAACACTTAGATGATGAACAGGGATCATGCTGCTTATTCATAAAGATCCCATATTGTGTGCAATACATAAGTCAACTACAAATACCCATCAACATTAGCATTTTAGTAGTGCAGCCTGACAGAAAAACATATGTTTACATGATTTCATGTTTACATGAAGAACATATGTTTACAAAAATGTTTCCCATTTTTGAAACGAAAATAATACAATCACAAGTCCATTTTACACAGAAAGTTTTTCTATTTTTCTCTCATAAGGAAAAACAATGAAACCAATCATCCAAGGTACATATTTAAAATCTAATTACCATTATCAAATAAAAATCTAGGGAAGCAGTATCGGAAACTATTAAACATATCTTAAAATCCACCAGCACCTAGCACACCCTACACACTTCATCCAGCTGCCTCCTGTTGTCTAGTTACCACCCTTCAAACTGAGAACAATCAGTTGAATTTCAAAATGGAATTATGCAAGTTTATTTGATTTCCTCTGCTTGCCTCTCATGAAAAGACATAAAAATGAAAACGGATTGGTAGAGATGGCAGAAACAGCAAGGTGAATGCAAAATACGGCCATCAATCTCATTGTTTCCAGAAGCGATGAGCATGGTGGGCACAATCATGGTTGGCGGAAAAGAAAAATTATTTCTGCTGAGGCTACCATGAAAAATGAGATACCAAGGAACAAGGCAGCAATTTTGCCGAAGGAAGTGAATGCACTTTCTGTATAAAAATCTCCAGGGAAATCAGAAATTGTAAGTAGAGGGATTAAGAGATGCTTAGAGAAGAAATCCTTGATTTTTCCCTAACCACCCAAAAATTTCACCAGAACAAATTCTTCAAGCCATGAGGGTTACAAACCACGAGTACTGCTAGCTATCAGAGCCATTTCAATAAATTATTTTGAAGATTTTAAAAGACAAGAAAATGAAAACTGTTTTCATTTGTGGCATAAACTGTTTATTGAGCTTTAACGTCTTCCTCTTTGATGTATTTTGGCTAGCATCAATCAAAATCAAATGTGAGTTAACAGCACAAGAGATAATAAGTGTACATCTTGAAAAATTAGAAGATACAAGTCAGCATTTACCCCTGGGATATGACTCCTTCCTATTAAGAGAGCCATAGCATTATTAATATAAGGCGATTCTAATATATAAATCAGTTGCCAAAATAATAATAATAAAAACAGCTCATTAACTACACGACTGTGTTTGCTTTTCTTGGTATTTGACAGCTACAACCTTTTTAGTTCTATATCACTCTGCTGGTGATTTGGGAGAGTCTTTATCTTGTCACTCTAACTGTGCTCTAACCAGACAGCCTATCGGTGAACTTCTCTCCCAGGATAAAATTATTCTTAAGACGCTGCACCTATCCATGCCCTCATTCCATGGTAACACCAGCAATGGGATATATGCCAGAATCTGTAAGCATTTTCAACCATCTAGGAAAGCTATTCTTTTAAAGATAGCAGCATTCCCAGATCTTCCACTTTCGTCATCAGAACTTAAATGTTTTGTTCCATTTTTATTTTAGATCTTGCCTCATTTCCAGTTACAATGGATTATGATAGATAAGATGAATTTTTTTTAAACAATTCTAGCTAATATATTATCCTTCCTAGAGAAAATACTAGTCTAACAATTTAAAAGACCAATGTTTTCATCACCACAGAATGCAAATAGGAGGACATTTTTGGTCAGGGGGCCCTTTCTTTTCCTCTCCAATTATAAAACTTGGAAGGCTGCCCAGCTGACTAATGCACAGTGCCAGTCCTAGGTTAAAGAAACAATTTAATTGATAGCATAGGTGAGTAAAACAGCAATTTAAACAGTCAGGTAATAGATTTCTAGGGTCAGACTCTGGACCTCAAGTGTCCACACAGTTATAAAAGCAAATGACTGTACAGTTACGGCATAGCTGCTTTTATTGCCAAGGTTGTTATACATACATAGATTTCAATACCTACTTTGTCTCCCTCAAATTGCCATCACATTGCTAAATAGCAAGAACATTCAGACCAGAAAATTGAGTTATTTTTTTATAAGTAAAGTTAAGTGGACAGCAGCTGCAGGATTAATACGTTCCCTTGATTTATTTTTTATTTACAGATGCACATTTTCCATTAGCCAGGACTTGAACAGAATGGATTTTTACAACAAAAGCAAAAGCAGCCCGATTCTGGCTTTTAAGCACAGATGGGCTTCTCTCTGTCTCCTTGGACAGTTTCAAGTGCATCCTCTTCCAAAACAGCCCAGATGCGTCTATTTGTAATGTTCAGTTTGCAACCTCGAGGCAGAGTACATAATTTCCCTCCCTAATCTGCAGAGCCAATCTCAGATTCAAAGTGTTCTCTGTATAGAAGCGAGGGAGTCTCTGGGAGCTGGAATGGAAATGCACACAGAACTTTTCCCCCTTCCTCCTATGTAAATTAAGGCAATTCATGCCTCTGTGATGAATTCTTCGGTTATTTATATTTGCTACAATGATTTCCTAAATGGCCTTAGGCTATATTATTTCCTCTTGTGTTAGAAACCAATTGAATTTGTGTTGCAAGTGTCCCAGCCTGATTCTTGTGTTTGATCACAGTTATTAGACTATCCTCTAGTGCTCTGCCATGTTTACTGTCTAAGGCTTCAAACTACAATCGTTATAAATAACCACAGATTCCAAAAATTCTTTATATGTGGTCCAATCCTCGCTGACCAGTCTTGCATGTTTTGAGGCCCACAAAATTTTGATAATTGGATAAATGCACGGTAGATATGGTAAGAGAATTTGAAAACCATTAACAGTACAGCCCTGCTTTAGCTTTGAGGATGGTGCTGCCAGTACACCTTCAGGAGCTCCAGTTTAGAATTGTACCCAAGTCCTTGACTGTGTTAGGGTAGCAGTACAGTATCCCATCCTGTTAAGAAATGTGTAGGATGTGGTGCTACTAGCCTAGCCAAGACAGAAAATAGGCATCAAAATGACTGATGGCGAATATCTGGAGTGCTGGGTAGAGGTGATAGTGCCACTGTCTTTGTGATGACAGGACCACAGACTGCAGAAGAAATCTGGGCCCTGACCCCAGGGTTTGTGCTCTGCCTTTTTCCTATTCTTATTCCATATGAGGCCCCTAGATAGATTCCTTATGAGGCTCTAAAGGAAGTAAAGAACTGGCGTGACAGGTAAGCTTTGCCCACTCCAGGCTTTCATCCTTATCCCTGTGCCAAAAAAAACAAAAAACAAAAACCAGAAACTTGGTTGAAAGTAAGACAGCATCTAAAATATTAGCAAAGCAACCAGGCCATTTTCCCTGGTAACTCTTACACTGGCAAACTTTCTAGCCCATTGCCTCATGCACAGATTTTTACTTTACCCTGATACAAGTCTGCCCATATTTATATGGGTGAGTGGATTATCCTTAGGCAAAGACAAATTAGTTTTCAATCTGAATATAAAATGTTTGTTCATTGGATTATATTTTCTAGTTGTTTTACTAACTGGATGGCAAGCAGGGCAACATAAAGTAGAACAAAGTCAGCACTTTCTAGGCTGACTTTTTAAGTGTATAAAAGTTAAAATGACACACCCAATCACTGACAGTGGTCCTTACACCAGCAAACATAAATGAGCACTACACCTTCAAACTAGGGTTGTAAGGAAAAAAAACTCAGCTCCCTATTCAAGATGTATTACGCTGCTAGAAGCCCCATCACCTCAAGGTTTTCATTGCTTCCAGGTAAAGGTCTGTACCAAGTTTCGATCCAGTGTGTACTTTTTAACAGTTCATCTGATTTCTTGACATCTGAAGTATCATATTATCACTCTCAATTTCAAGAACATGAATGGTTAAGACACAATTTAAAGGTGCCTTCTTATCAAATCCTGTGGAAATAATCCTTTTTGAACTTTACCTTCATTTTAGATGCAATATTTGTTGTATAGAATTTATACTCAGTGTTGGTGCTTAGGTTTTATTTGTCCAATTTTTTAACTTAGCATGAGTTCTTCTGAAATTCACCTCTGCTTAGCTAAAGCAATCATAGAATAAAAACAAATACATAAATAAAAAGAATTTTTTTCATAGAAATATGACACAACCTTAACTGGAGTGGAGGGAGTCGTGCAGCTGTAATAATAAAAGTAGCAAACGTTAGCAATCTGCATCATAGCATGAAGTAAAATGTATTTTAGTAAAAACATGAACACTGCTCCAACTGTAATTTTTCACACAGCTGTGATAAAAGAACGATAAAAGTGATAAGGCATAACAATTCCTGAGTAAACTCACATATAAAATGAAGTGGAAGTTCAGGTCTAAAGTGTTTTGTTTTACTTGAAGACTCTAAATATACCAAGACTGATGCTTTAATTTTTTTTTAACAGCTATCAATTTTGTTTACTTGTACAATTTAATGGATGCTACAAGCTTCCAAAAAACATGTTGCATTAAGAGATACATTCCCTTAGCCTGTGCATTTGACATCTTGTCACTTTGTAACACTATATACTTTTGAGTAGATATCCTATCCATTGCCTCTTGATAGGAAAAAAAAAATAGCAAAAGCAGTGCCAATTAATCTTTCCTATTGGGGAAAATAAAACACATTTTATTCCCTGAGAAATTACATGATTCTGTCCCTGCCTCGTAAAAATTTGAGTCTTTCCCAACGTAATAAAACACTTCTTTAATCATTAGAACAAATGGATTTTGTCCAACAATGGAATAATTTTCTAAAATGGAAACATACCTTCTAGAATATTCTTTGGCCAAATAAATGATTTTTAAAGTACTTAAATGATAAAATGTACTCAAGAAAGAAGCTGACTATATATTTTCATAAGTATTCATCACTGTTTCTGTAGAATAATCTGTTACCTTTGGATCAAGGTATGTTTAAAGAGCATAGATAAATCCCAAACTGACCATTTCTCCCTTAGAACAAATAGCTATTCTACCACCCACATTAAGTTTGTAAACTATTACATCCAGTAGCCACAAAACACATGCCAACTTGTGGCTCTCACCTTCTAATTGCCTTTACCTTTGACCTGGTACATGCTATTCATTCATTTTGTTTTTTGGGTTTTTTTAAAAGATTTTATTGGGGAATTGGGGGAGGGGGACAGTGTTGGTGAACCGAGGAAGGGGAACAGACAAGTTGCTGTCTTTCTTGTTCTTCAGTCTAGTTGTGGAGGACGTTGCTTCACTAGCCCATGTTGGTATTATTGCACTCTTCCTGGATGAGGCAGATCGGTCGCTGGCCTCTGGATGGTCACTCACCACGGCTCTTGGCAGCTCACGCTGGCTGCCGACCACTCACTATAGCCTATGGCAGCCCACTGCAGCAGGGGCTGCAGCCTACACCGTTGCCGGGGCTCACACAGCCCAGCTGCAGGTGGAGCTGTTGTTCACCATCTTAGCTGTAGAGGGCAGTATCACTGGCCCTCATACGTAGAATCTGAACCGAGACTGCTGGTGTCCCAAACCAGCTCTTAATCAACGCACCATTCTGCCGGCCCTCATTCATTCTTTTTTTAATGAACATATATCAAACACCTCCTAAGGAGCGGTAGGAGAGGTAGAGAGCTATCACGGTGGCAGAGCTACCTGTTCAGCAAAGACATGTGTTCCTATCCCATATTGTCTAGGGAAGTGCCGTCTAGCCAGATGCTACATTTCTTGGTCTTTCTTTGCATCAAGCTGTGGCCAGGCAACTGCGAATGTAAGCAGAAAAGCGAACCCCTTGGAGCCAGCCTGGTTAAGAGGCATATGTGCTGTGTCTACTCTCTCTTGTCCTTACATGGCATTCTTGGAAGCCACATGTTTTTTGCTTTGTTTTGGTTTTGTTTTTTTGTATTGAAGTAGAGTTGGCATACAATATTATATTAGTTTCAGGTGAACGACACAGTAATTCGGCAGTTATATATCCTAGGATGTGAACATCATACTGTCTAGTTGGAGATGGCAGTGCCCCCAAATGGCAAGGGCCTGGTGACTATAATACATCACCATACAGAAGACTGCCTGTTGGAGACCACACTGAAGTGTCATAAGAGAAGAAACTTCAGTAGTGGTAAATCTCTTATGATCATTAACATAATCATATATAATAATGTTGTTCTCAAGAGCTTACCTCTAATAAGAGAGAGATAGCTACTTTGAAACTTTGGGGGGACAAAATCAGCTATATTTATATAAGATAATAAGGGTGATAGGCAACTAACCCAAAATTATAGTTTAGAATATCACCAACATAGCAAAATTAAGGGACCTGGGTTTCAGAGAAGGACAGGATCCCTTAAATCAAGAGTTACTAAAAAGGGCCTCATGGAGACAGAGAGCCCTTTTAACTTGATTTCAAAGGATGTGCGGCAGTGTGACACGTAAGAAATGCAGCTGAAAGACATTCCAGGCAGAAGGAACTGTGTGATTGAGAAGGGAGGAAGTAAAGTGTAATGATTTTGGAATAGTGAGTGGTCTGCATATAGACTTACAGCCAGCACAAAAGTAACCATGAAAAATTTAAACAGAACCTCCCAAGTTGCTATATAGTTCAGCATTCATCAATAACCTGAAAAGTAAATTATAAAGCCATGGCTTTGGAATTGTGGAGGGATCAAGACGTATTGAAGGAGAGTCATTTCATCTTAAAAGTTTTTCTCTTCTTCCCAAAAATCCAGGAGCTATGATAATTCTTCTCACCATTGTAGATAATGAGATAGTGATATAGGGATTTCAAAGATCTGAGGTCACAGCATAGAGCAAGAGAGACAACGCATATACCCAGTGAGTTCCAATGTAAAAAAAGGAAACCATTCCCCTAGAAAATGACATTTTTCAAGAAGCATGATGAAAGGGACAGAAATCCTGCAGTCCTAAAAATGCATGGATCTGCTGTCAGCAAAAACAGGGCAAATAAAGCAATATCGGTTAATTACAGAGCTTTTTTCAATTTTATGATACTCTGATCTTAAAATTCAAAGATCTGATAAATAAGCATTCTTTCAGAAATTGACATGATTCACAAAGGGTGACTGAGAAACCTAGATGATGAGAGGAGGGGATAAGATGGCTATGGAGTACCACAACCTTATTTAGAAAGGATTGAAAATTAAAATTAGAACCCACTATAATTATTCTTAAATATTCCTTATGCTTGAGTTAGTAATTGAGAAAATTACTAATAATTTTCATTCCATAGTATAAATCCTCATTTTTTAGAATAATTATTTAAGAAATTCTTTAATTGACAAATAATGGATTATTTAATAAATGATATTTGTCTAGAAAACACATCTGCATTACCTTTTAATCTATATGTAGAGTTGCCCATTTATAGACAAATGCCCATTGGCAAATAATTTGCTTTTCTGCAAAAGGCCAATAGGTCTTACCTATAAGAGAGGATATTGTCCTTTCTTCGAGGTCTGTCTTTGGCAAGAGTGCAGAAGAAACCTACTGTTATTGATTGAATGTTTGTGTCTTCCCCCAAATTCATATGTTGAAACCCTTCCTCCCAGGCTGTTAGGAGATGGGGCAATTGGGAGATAATTAGGATGAGGTCTTGAGGGTGACGCACCCATGAATGGGATTAGTGCCCTTATAAGAATCAGGAGAGAGGTTGGTTCCACTCTCTGCTCTCTACCATGTGAGGATGCAGTGAGAAGTCAGCAGTCTGCAACCCAGAAGGAGGGCTCTCACTAGGCCTGGACCATGCTGGCACCCTGATCCCAGACTACCAGCGACATGAGCCGTGAGAAATAAAATTCTCTTGTGCATAGGCCACCCAGTCTTTAGTAATTTGTCCTAGAAGCCCAAACTGACTAAGATACCTACCCAAATATTTATAAACCAATTCCCACTGCCTCCTTTTCAGAAGTTTGCTTCACATTCAAGTCTCATTCTATAACAAGAAAAATGTTTCCTTGCTTTTGTTTCCTTTTTAAAAACATACATCGTTTTCTAACTTCTTTGCTAACATTTGGTGTCCTGTGTTATTTGTTCAGCTTCTCTTGGGTTAGGAAAAAGAAGTCAAAAGGTCACTTCCAAGAGAGTACTCTGTGAAAAAGCTGTGAAGGAAAGGTTTGGAGCGAGCCAATGAAGCAACCTTAACAGTTTCTTCCAACCACTTGGCAGTAGCTTTGTGAGCCTGGGACAAACCATGCCAATCCTGATTCTAATTGCCAAATGCATCCTTTCCCAGGGTCCCCAATATTTTTGTTATTTCCCTTCTTCTCACCATGTACTACAATAATTTTCAAGAAGAGAAGATTTGGATAAATGTACTTACGTTCTAAAAAGAAATCTTCATTTAAATTGATGTAAATGTCAAAGGAAGACAAAAATATCCCCTTTCTACACAGATCTTTTTCATCTTCACATATTTTTCCAGAAAATCTAAAATACATGAGGCTGAAGATTCTTTTGGATAGCAAATAAAGGAGATATACTCTGAGCATGAAAAAGAAAAATATTTTTTCTGAAACCTTAATTCTTTTGAAAATGTGAGACTATCGGAAAACAAACCAGCACAATGTATTTCCTTAAGAACATTTCTTATGAAAATAAGAATTTAATTCAAAGCCCTAAACCTGAATAGAATTTTCCCTTTGATAATCTCCTACTCAACGTGTTTCCCTGGGCATTTTATCCTTTCTGAACCACCTCCCCCCTGTTTATCCTCCATGGGGTCATGAGAACAGGATCCCTAAAAATACAGCCTTCATAGCACCACTCTCAGGTTAAATTAACTCAGCAGCTACTAATGCCAGCTTTAGAAAAGCATACATCTCCCAACACAATCTCTTTCCTTTTTAATGCATCAACCTCATTTCCTATCTCGCCCACCTCCTTACACTCCAACAATAATGACTTACTCTTCTTCATATTAACATACCATAGTATTTCATGCCCTCCATCAATTTGTTCACTCTGTTTGCTTTGAGTGGAATGGACCTTTCTTCCTTTGTTCACTTGGTGAGCTTCTATTCGTCTTCCAAACCTCTGTTATCAGTCAGAGTTTAGTGTAAAAAATAGAAGCCACTCTGACTATGTCAGATAGGAAGATATTTAATGCAGGGAATGAAGTCCCCACAATACTGTTGAAAAGATTAGAGGAGAACAAGTCAGGCACCACCAATAAGCTTTCAGGTCACAACACTGCAGGTATAATCCAAAAATTGGGAGCTGCTGCTGACAGTCAGGGATCAGAAAGGTACAAAACGACTGCTGATGTCACAGCTGCCCAACAGCCCAGGCTGATGATTTGGCAGTGAAACAAGGAGTCTGATCACTGTAAAATCCAATGTTTGCTGGATCCTTATACATCAGCTGCCATCACTGCTAAAGGAAAAATGACTCTATTCTCTCCTGCTTTGCAAAGTTTGTACTAGAGCATCTCATTGTACTTTTTAGCCTTCCAACCCCTATAAAGGTATAGGGACACTGAAGAGGAGGAAATAGGTCAACAGGTAATGTCAGGCATCATATCCTCTGCTAAGCCCTTCTCTGGCCTTTCCATCCCCTAAAGAGTCTTGGATAATTATTCACTCCACTGTATCATCTGTATTATTTACCAAGTATAGTCTTCTATTATATTAATAGTCCCACCTATTGTAATATTTGTGAATTCATATATAGTTCATGTATTATAAAGACATGATTATTGTACACCTGAAACTAATATAAAATAATATTGAATGTCAACTATAAGTATACACACACACACACACACACACACACACACGGTGCCAAATAAATGTATACACATTTTAAGAAAGGAAAACTGTATTAATATTGTAATGCTCAATATATACCAATAACAAAAGATGAATACAAGTCACATTTGACTTCTGCAATTACAAGAGGTACTCAAAGTGGTTACCATCGGCGTCTAGATACTTCTGATTAAGGCGAACTACTGTTTGAGCAACGTTGACCAAAGTGTCCACTTGTCTACATTTTTTGGCACCCCCAGTATGTGTGTGTGTGTGTGTGTGTGTGTGTGTGTGGTCATGGGATGTAAAGTACAGCACAGGGAATATAGTCAATGGTATTGTAATAGCTATGCACCATGTCAGCGGGGTGTTAGCCTTGGTAGGGTTATCGCTTTGTGAGGGGTGTAAACATCTAATCACCATGCTGTTTTGTACACCTGAAACTAATTTTAAAAATTGACAAATAAGAAATATGTATTTTTAGGTAAAAAAAAAGACCTGATTATTAATTTACTCATCTTTTTTAAATCCCTAGTGCCTAGCACAGTCTCTGGCACATAATATGCCTTGCACATTTATTTCACCAAATATTATTAAGTAGCACTTTAATTTGCAAAAAAAAAAAGTGAACTTTAAAAAGTGGTATTTTCAGTTTCAATCTTCTCTTTCAGTTGATTCAAAAAATATAGAGTTGGAAAGTGGTGACATTCAACTCTATTGAGAATTCAATAAAGCCTCCTTTTGTTAGAACAATAATATGTTAGGATGTTATTCAATTAAAAATGTGAATTTGAGGATTCTTTGGTTCTAGTAAATATTCTACTCATTGTACTCTCCAGTGCTGAATTCGCTCATCCCAATACAGAATAGAAAATCAGGCATTAATTGCACTTATGTAAATTATAGTTCATTTGTACATTGTGTTAAATAACCTCTAAGCATGCTTGTAAGCCTCACAAGTAAACACACAGCAAGCAATTTGAATTTATGTTCTAATATTGACTAAGTGTCAAAAGAATGTTCAAATCAGAGTCAGAATATATTTTATGTTCCACTCACAATAATTTCTTCATTGAAGTGTGGTAGATAAAGAAGGATGTCTATATTTAGCTTCTCACATCAATAAAGAGGGCTGCTGTTCTCTCACAATGCAGCCTAGGTACAGTCCTGTGATTCTATACCACCAAGTCATACATTAACAACAACAAATTTAAAAAAAAGCGTGGAGATACACAATACTCTTCTGGACTCCATACAAATACCCAGTTATCCACTGGAAGCTTGATTAGAGGGAAAACTAAGATATAATCAAATGAACAACGATGTTTTAAATACTGAGTGAGAAATGTCTTACGTAAAATCATACCACGTACTAAGAGAATATTATATAAAGAATTTATCTTTCAGTTCACTTAAATTCAGTAATAAGAATCAAAATAAAATTAGACTACTCTAGAGAAAAATTAAGAGCAGACATTGCAGTTATCAGTTGAGAAATTAGCTGTAGGGGATACTACTGTCATCATTAGCTCTCAGGTGCTTTTAAATGTCTCTTAATTTTTACAAATGAAGGAACTTATGCTGAAATATCAAAGAAGTGGAATTCATCAGTGTTTTTGTCCTCTCAAAATTCATATGTTGAAATCCTAACCCCCAGTGTAACTTTATTTGGAGATGGGCTCTCTAAGGAAATAACTGAGGTTAAATGACATTGAGGGGGTCTAGGGGCAGCTGATCTGATAAGATTACTGTCCTTATAAAAAGAGACACCAGAGAACTCATTCTCTGTCTTCTGGAGTCACAGAGGAAAGGCTATATGAAGACACAGGAGACAGCAACCATCCACAAGCTAGGACGACAGCCCTCATCAGAAATAACCATCAAGGCACCATGATCTCAGACTTCCAGCCTCCAGAACTGTGAGAAAATACATTTCTGTTGTTTAAACCACTCAGTCTGTGGTATTCTGTTATGGAAGCCCAAGCAGACTAACACAATCAGCAAGACAAACAAGATTCTTCCCCACTCCTGATCTCATCCATACACCCATCACACTTTCACCAAAAAGCTGATGGCCTCAGAAGTAGCATGTGGAAAGAGGATGAAAAGTACTAAAGTTCTTACATACTTCTAGTAAGGAAAATGTCATACACATAACTTTGTCCTTCAGAGATTTCTCACACTTACAGCTACTCCTGATGTAGATATTTAGATAGATAAAATTAATGTTAGCTGATATCACATGCATAAGAATGTTATGGGAAGATCTTCACAGTGTAATTTAGCTCCCAGAGAAACCCTGGGCCATACATCTTTGTTGGTAGAGCACTGAATCACAGTAATAGGAATGGGATTCCAGATTCCTCATTCTCTCCCATGAGAACACAAATCCCACTATAGATTTATGATGGCAATGATCTACTGCATATAATGTGTTAAAAATTGTTTTAAATCTTGGACTTGGAATTGATAATAAGAAGTAATGTTGGGCTGGCCGAGTGGCACGTTGGTTAAGAGCTGGCTTGGGACGCCAGCAGCTCCGGTTTGGATCCCACATATGAGGGCCAGTGACACTGCCCTCTACAGCTAACAACAGCTCCACCTGGAGCTGGGCTGCGTGAGCCCCGGCGGCGGTGTAGGCTGCAGTCCCTGCTGCACTGGGCTGCCATGGGCTACAGTGAGTGGTCGGCAGCCAGCGTGAGCTGCCATTAGCCACGGTGAGCGACCATCCAGAGGCCGGAGACCGATCTGCCTCATCCGAGAAGAGTGCAATGACGTTACCAACATGAGCCAGTGAAGCAACATCCTCTGCAACTAGACTGAAGAACAAAAGGACAGCAACTTGTCTGTTCCCCTTCCCCGATTCCCCAACACTGTTCCCCTCCCCCAATTCCCCAATAAAATCTTTAAAAAAAAAAAAAGTAACGTATTTTAGGGCTGGCTGAGTGGCTCAGTTGGTTAAGAGCTCGCTCAAGTGTGTGAGCTGAGCTCTGAGCAGCAGCAGTTTGATGCCCAGCCCACGCTGAGCTGCCACTGAGCTGCCAGCAGGTGGCAGGATGACTCAGCTAAAAAAAATAAGAAATAAAAATAAATAAAATTAAATTTAAAAAAAATAAACTCAGGATTTACTCATGCTACTCCACATTCCAGCTAGATTATCCAAAATCAAAAACTATCTTAAGCACAAATGGATTACATACATTAAAAACAACAACAACAACAACAACAAAAAAACCAATTTTCCTTTAGAATTGCATATGGTACAAATAAGCACAGGTTTGAGGTTTTTCTCTACAGAAGTGGAATTACACCATATATTTTGTTCTGCACATGAAACAGTTAACTGTGGTGGTGAGCCTGAAAAGTGAGAATAAAAGCAATGGAGACCTTTGCTTTTTTCTTTTGACATAGGCTAGTTTTCAATTTTTTTCAACTATGGCTGTAAAAGCAGTTTCCTGTTTAATTACAGGTTTGTTTATAGAATTACCAACACTGTCATGCTAATTGCCTAAACACGGTCTCTGGCACACAGTAGGCAACCAATAGTAGGCAGACATTAACTGACCAATATTGGCTTCAAGTTTCTCCTCCCTAAGCGGGTGAAAATAATTAACCATAATGGTTCAAGCCATGTGGCAGTCTAGTCTGGGTCTTCCTTGAATTGAATGTGCACGCTTTCAGAAGCATAACACAAGCTTATGCCCTGACCTACATAGTGCAATAGAACCCTGGCGTCATCTTTCCAAAACACAGATCATGTAACCAAAAGTGATTTCAAACTAAAGTAACAAATCTTTTCTTTGTATTTGTCAAGCACACTAGAAAAGAAAGGCGGTCCTAGCAACATCTTTTTTATCACCATTTTCCTGTTCCACTTCTGCTCTCACATAATGCTTGTGTTCCCAGCCCACTCTTGCTCCACAACAAAAATACAACAAAACTTCATCTAGCAGTTTCTCAGTAGTTTCCCTTTGCTTCCTAATTCTCCATTACAAAATCTCACATCATGACCTGTCCAACATAACCCACTTTAGAAAGCCTGGGAGGGGAAGAGATTGAAAAGGTCAGGCCAGAATGCATTTCAAGTGGGTAAAGAGGAGAAATTTGAGAAATTGCTACAAGGTGACTTACACACTCCCATGCTTGTTAAATGTAGGCTGCTTGGGGCTAAAGCTCTCTGCCTCTGTAGATTGAAGGCTCCAAATGTGTCTCTCCTTTATGACAATGGGATTCTCTCTGCAGAGCCAAAATGTTTCTAGCACCAACAAGACAGTACAGGGATTTTGAACTTATTTTTGTGCAGAAAGTTACATCTGTTTAGAGTGGTAGCTTTCATCTGTGTGCAACTCGACACCTCTATGGACCACCGTAGTAACGTCTGCCACCTTTCCAGTGAGTGAATCACGAGATATTACTGCTTATTCAGTTTCTGTAAGTCTCATAGGCTCAAATACACACAGATTTAAGAATCAAGAGACAGAATTACAATTTATATTTTGTCCACAAATTCATGACAATTTGTGGGAAACAATATTTGTGCTCAATTTCACTACCAAGACTAAAAACGGGGGACAGATGCCTTTCCCACCTTCACCAAATCATATATGTGAAGCACCTAAAATATATACAATAGGAGGACCATAGCGCACACACATTAAGTAGGGGTTTCTTACTTAAAATATAACGCAAAGTATATGGAGCTTAAAGTATAGTAGAAATAGTAAAATTTGTATCTTTGAGGAGAAATAAGCAACATTAGTCCCAAGAGAAATGAATATGTCAAATAACTAAGGAAAAGGGGAGAGAAATCATAGCAAGAATAAAAGAGAACTAGGTAAAAGTAAAATTTTGAAGACACACACCTAGGAATAAGAATGACAATGGTCTAAGGTTAATGAATCCATCTGCCCATCCCAGCAAGCATTGCCAGAGCAGGAGGTTTAATAGCTTTTTGGCACTTTACCATAGACCTTATATTGAATTATCAGTAGAAGGCTCTTACCCCAAAACAGATTAAAAAATAATTTGTACGCAAATCAAAACCATGACAGTCTATTACACCATCTCCAAATTCTGACACTTAATCTCTCCTTTTAAGAAAGAAAAATAAGATACATCACAGTTTAGTTTGATAATCTCATACATTTGGTCATTTTTCTTTTATTTTATATATTTTCATTTTATTTTATTTTAATGTGGAAGTCCCTGACCAAAAATTAATCATAGAACATTGCCCAGGTATAGTCTCATTCTCTCTGAAGAGATGAATAGCCAACTCATAATAAGGCTTGTTCAAGGTCTAGCAATTACTACAAATGCTATGGCATAGTTTGGAAGGCCGCCTCAATCCTTATCATTGCTCACAGACAGCGATAAAGTACAAAAACACTGCTATCTGAGTAATAGCTAGTTACCTCATCACTCTTTACTGGAGAATTTGTCCTTCATCAGTGTCAGTCCAAAATCAATTGCTTAGAATACACCCCAGTTATAAGCCCCATCTTGCCTTCTGCTTTCATGTATTACAACCATTCTGCTTGTTTGTTTGCTCCTCAACCTCGATTTGCCGGAAAAGAACAGCAAAGATCAATTGGAAACCTCAACTTATGCACAACTACTTGGAAATCATTTCTTTGATATTGATGTAGTGTCAGTGAAAATGACAGTGAAAAATAGTGCTCACTTGAGCACAAAAAGAAATAGTCTCAAGAGCAATGTTCAAGTACAATAGAAAGACTGAATGGCTAAAATTCTTTTGTAGATAACCTGAGGGATAGAGGAAGAGTACTAATAAAATTCAGCCTTAGAAAAGTGTTAGCCTAATAACCTCAGCAGCCTCTTACAGTGCATGAGTATGAAACTCTTATTTTTAAAAAGAAAAATAGAACTACAGAAAGGTTGCTAAGGCCAGTGATAGGCAATAATTGTACTTGGAAATTTAGCAAACCCAAAGTAAATCCAGGACTTGAAATCCATTCCAGGCAATAGCAATCAATTGGTTAAAAAAGATATCACCAACATTCTAAATCCATGTCAGAGGGACAGAAAAAATGGATAGCCTATTGCCCAATTGCCACACTATCTAAATTCCTTCCTTATCTCTTACTGGAGCCTATGCTACAACGTGAGGGTCCTGTAGGTTGGTATCAGCATTATTTTCCTAGGATTGATTTTGAGCCAGCGGAATTCTATATACAAGCTCACTATAGATTGATATCACTGAAGAAAACCATTCCTTTTGGGTTAAAAGCAGAAAAAAAAATGTTATTATTCATTCTGTAGGATGCCAAACAAGAAACAGAGCAATACTGAGCTCAGGAAACTCTAGTTAGGATAGGAAAACATTGTAATTTACCATAATACCATGGCAGACACATTTTTGTAATCAGTTTTTGTTCCTCCTGATCCCTTTCCCAACTCAAAGAAAAGGCAGATCCTGTGCTTCTTTACTTCAGGGAAATATGTGGCTTAGATTCTTTGAAGAAAGTAAGACCAATGGAGCCAAAGAGAAACTTGAAAGAAGAGATAGAACTTTCTCTGTAACTAACAAAAGAGGTTCTCCAAACTAGGAGAAAAGAAAGGTCTGAGGATGTCTTCATTCAGAGATAGAAACCTGTTCACTGCTTACTAATGTAGCAGGATCTCAGAGGGAAAGGCCAGTTGGTATAGGTTGTGGGGGAAGGTACCATACGCAAGGACATCATACTCCAATGGTAGCAGTAGAGAAGTGGATGGAAAGGCAGGAAGGACTGGGAAGATAGAGGTAACAGGTCCTCCATCAGCACACAAGGTGAAAAACTAATACAGTCACAGTTACCCTTCATAATGCCTTTGATGCCAATTAGGTACAGCCTACAAATAATCTCTCAGGAAATCCAAATCTGTCAGCTTTCTTCTAACACTGGAACAGCTCATTATTTCTTCCATTGGGCCCCAGATTACGTACCTAGACTGTGGTAAGGGGTGATTTTATGAAAACAGAAACAAAAACAAATCCACACCCATCAGAAGCATACTCAGTTTATCTAGATACTCACACTTGGGAAGCTAACACTGAGCAGCAGAGACACAACTTTCATTTCAGGTTCACTCCCAGTGTTGTCTTCTTGAGTTCCCTAAAGGTGAGGAAAATTCCCTGAATGGTTTTTCTCACTTTTTCTTTGACAACAGAGTTGGATTTCACTGAACTGGGTAAAAGAATCGAACTAGATGTAAAGATAAATACAATAAGCAAGAACCTCTGTGAGGACAAAGTTTCCCCAATAACCTATGTTATTATGTGGTTATCATGTGATATGCAGAATCATGGGTCATGTGGTTGTGCAGAAAGTAGAATAGAGGACTGGGAAATTGGAAGTGATTACTTGTCAAAGACACAGTATGTTTTGTCAAGAAGAAAATGAGCTTTAGCGCTAAGTTGCCTTAAGATCAAATGGTAGACCTCAATTTGCCTCTGTGCATGATCACAGGCAAGTTACTGCATCTCTTTGTTCCTCACTCTCCTTATCTGTGAAAAAAGAAATAATGTATATATCTGAAAATGTACCCCACCTAATCCCTGGAATGTAGCAAGTTGATTTTTTGTTTTTCTTTTGTCCACAATATTCTTCCCTCAGCCTTATTCTACCATCACCGTTCCTTTTTTATTAAAATTTAGAGAATGTCATTTTAATTTTCCAATGCTTGCTATAATGCTTGTAATGGCTTAGACTACATGTGAAATTTATAAAATCTTGTTATACTTTCAAATCTTTTCATACCAAAAATTTTAATTCATTTTCTTCAAAAACTTCTTAAAACCTCTTAGCTATTAGCCATAAAGCAAATAAAAGAGGGGTGGAAGAGAGCAACTCAATAAAAATTGGATTTACTTTAAAAGAAAAAAAAAGGTTTTAATCTTCCTTAATTGGCCCTTTGATGTAGACAATTTTCAAGAGTGTGACATTTTATATACTAAAAGATCATGTTAAGTCCTCCTTCAAGGTAATCAAGATTTGGTGATTCTTTGGAAGAACAGGAATGATTAAAGGCAGCAAAGAGAAAGGAGTTATTAGATGTGGACTATCAAGATCTCCAATATATTAAAACAACTAATGCAGGCCTGCAGATTCTAGCAAGCTCAAGATAACATTTTCACTGCACATCTCTTTTAAAGAAGATAAAGAGTGTTGAACCAATATGTCATTGAAGAGATTATTATTTTGTACAAGCTGAAGGTTGGCGCAGGTCATTCCCACTAAAGCAAACAGAACTTGTTAATTTAATCCAATAGACCTGGCAGTGAAACCAAACAGGAATTTAATCAGCAGGTGAAGGTGGTGAGCATCTCTGAAAATTGAATGATTGCTGTGCAAACCGTAAATATCATTATGGAAAGGCAAGAAAACAAAAAGAGTGCTCCTTTCATGATTTTCATTGAGTTCATCAAACATAATAATTCCAAACGAACCATTTCTAGGACTGCAACAAGGACTTCACGTTATTTGTGATAGAAAGTTAAAATTTATAAAGTTTTCCACTCTCTCGTGTTTCTTAACTACTTTTCTTAAAAATTGCAAGGTAATAAAATGAAGGATTAGTGTCTTATATTCCCAGTAAACACAGCAGTTGACTTTTCAGTTTCTCATTCCAAAACAATGTTCTAGCTTTCTGATGCCAACTTGAAGGCTTTTTGTACATAGACTAACACAGAGACAAGGCTAAGATGTATAAGGTAACCTGAGGTATTTAGTTAAACAATAATTGCTTTAATCACCTTCAAAAACTAAGCTGTTTTTAAAGCACAATTCTTGTTGCAAAAGGATAAATGAAATGTACTTTCCCCCTCCCAATCTCTGTCTCTCACCACTTCAAACAAATGACCATCAAAGCATATTCAAAAACTTTCCCATTTCCTGTTATCACAGTTTTCAACTTCACTTTGCCATTCTTTCTTTCCTTCTCACTTTGGCCTTTTATAAAACTCTATTAACATGCTCTACTTATCACCAATCTAGTCTCCTTGAAGCCCTGTTATAAAAGCATAATCTTTTGGAAGTGTCATGCAGAACAGGACATATAAGTATGCACTATAACCAAAATAAAAAGACTTGCTCAATGGTGTTGTTGTTTTTTCTCTAGCTATGAAAATACAGCGTTATCATTAAACCAGTTAATTCATTATCTCATAGAATCTCATAAACAAATGTAAATTGCTGTTTCTCAAGAGTGTCAATTGGTGTTTCCCAAGAGTGACTAACAAAAACAAATCATGGAATAAGTGACAAAAAAACCATATCCTTATTTCATAGTCTCATGGAAGATGTTTTAAATATTAAATTGTTCAGAGTAAAATGTAAGCTTGTCCTGAAACTCTAAAGAAGGTTGTCAAGCTTCATAAAAAAATTAGACCAAGAAATGAAGAGATAATGAAGAACTGTATTATGTTAGACTATTGAAAAGAAAGGATTGGGGAAATCAGGAGCTCCCATTTTAAAGGATACACTCACAGAATAGATTGAAAATCCCAGCTTTAGGCAAAATAGAGAGATACTTTTTCATAAATTTTCTGTATCTAAATGGATAGTGCAATACACACTCATTTGTTTCTAGCTAGTTTTTATCCAGTCTTGAATCGTGTATCTCCATATTTCATCTCCCAAAGTAACAAAATATTCTTTTTTAAAGGTGTATATGGTTGTACCATCTTCTCTTCACAGGTAACAGAAAGGATAGACTGACTATTCTGTAGAATTTTAGTTACTTTAAGAGCCTGAACATGTTTAAGTGTTTATGGTAGATTGTTTACAAAGAGAGCCACAAAAATTCTTCCCAATCTTTTATGCACATCATCCCTTTACAATGAGACCTTGCAGCCTCTTCCACCAGGAGGTACAGAATATTTCCCCACACCTTTAATCTGATCTGTCCCTGTCACTTGCTTGGATCAATAGAATATGGTGGAGATGATGGTTGTGACTTCCAAGTCTAGATGTCCCTCAAGAAACCTGTCAGCAATTGCTCTTGCCCTCTTGGAGTGTTGCATTGAAACTGCCATGGGAAGAAGACCAAACTCGAGAAGCATGAAAGACCATGTGACCAAGCTGTCCTGGTTAAAGCCCTCCAGATCAACTTGCCAGCAGCCGACCAACACTACCATATATGTAAGTGAGGTCATCTCCAACCATCCAGCCCCAGTCAAGCTGCCAGTTAACTGGAGCCAAGTGAGAGACCCCAAGTGAGATAAGAACACAAGCAATTCAGTTGTGTCCAACACCAATTGCTTATCCACAGAAACATGAGCACATAAATGCTTATTGTGTTATGGCATTAAGTTTTGGGGTGGTGTGCAGCAATAGATAACTGATACATAATTGGTACTAGAAATGAGATGCTGCCACAAAACCTAGAACAGTTAGCATTGGTTTTGGGACAAGGAGGTATACACAGAGTCTAAAAAGTGATGGGAAATTGTTAATGGAGCCCTAAAAGTGCTGAAGAAAATACTATTAGAGGCTATAAAAAGAATGACCCTGTTTATATAGTGTCAGACATGATAAATTATAATGGTAATAGTCATACCTTCCTATTACATGATAAAAAAATACAACTTGAAAATTAGAAAATGTGCCTATTGATCTGGCTAAAGAGATGTCTAGTCAGTATGTCGAAAGTCAGGACATTGGGTGTTGCTAACTGTATATGACAAGTCAATGGGAAAAAAGAAAGAATGAAAGAAAGAACTAACAGTTTGAAAGCAGAATTTAAAGGAAGTTGCTAAATTGGAAAATAAGCCTATTTCTTATACCCAGTCTCTCCAGCAGACAAAAAAAAAAAAAAAAAGATTCCAAATTAAGATTCCAAGCAAAGATTAAATCAAAGTTGTAGGTATAAAACCCTTTGTATGACCTCAGAAATATTTAAGGTCGAACCTACTAGGCTCTCTCAGACAGATAAAGAACTTCTAAAAACATTAAAGGCATGTCCCACAACATTCTGACACAAAAAGAAATCTGTCTGAAAAAAAATTGTGGTGTGGTTTGTGGGGCAGGTAATAAACCCTGAGAAGATTCATGAAAAATGCAGTTTTAAGACAGTTGTGCTAGCAAAAGCACCTCCAGCCTATATGGAAAGGGACTGAGTAGTTCAAAATGAAAAGGGTCTAATGGGCCTCCAGGTTTTTATGGGCAAGAAGCAGGCTGAGAAAATAACTCAGCTACAAACACAGGGCATTTTTTATTTAAAAAAAAAAAAAAAAAAAAAGGAAAGAGCTCAGAGGACTGAGCCAAGAGCTGAGAACAATGAGCCAGGGAATCAGTCCACTAGGGTTGAACTAGTCTCTAATCAAGGAACGTTCTTGGCCCCTAGAAGAGAAAAAACTGCCAACATGTGCCTGGTTCGGATTCAGAATTTCCATGGGCAGATGACAGCTGTGTGTTTCCATTCTTACCTTTTTTGAATGCAAATTTCTATGCAGTTATCCTTGTCCAGTCTTACCATTGTATGTTGTGTGTAGAGTAAAAAATTATTTATCCTTTTATGTCACAGGTTTCTGAATCAAAAAGAGTCATAACCAAGTTGCTGCATTGAAAAAAAACCTTATCCACATCTGGACCTTTTAGATGATGAAATCTTGAACTTCATGGATGATTCTGTATAAATATAAGACTATTATGGGGTGGGTAGTACATTTTCATGTGGAGGAGAATATGAATTGTTGTTGCCAGAGGGCAGATTATGGTAGGTTGTATGCAAAGATGGCTACAAAAATTCCTTAAACCCTGTATACATGTCCCTTTGTAATGTGACTTTGTTGCCCCTCCCAACTAGGAATGGAGTTTATTTCTCCAGACCATGAATCTGGGCAAGCCTAGTGTTTGGGAGTCCTAAGCATCCAAATCCTAAGCATCAAGAGACTGTGCAGCTTCTTTTCTTGCCTTCTTGGAAAGATGCCCTGAGATTGCCATGAAGCAGCCCAGTACAGTCAATTGGAGGATAAGAGACCATATGGAGCAGAGATAAGCCATCCAAACTAAGACCTCTAGACAACCAGCCAAAAGCCATTAGCAATAGCCAGACACGTCAATGAGGCCACCTTATCCTATTCGGTCCCAGTAGAAATACAGAATATAGTCACCTGAGTGAACCCAAGAGAGATCAGCAGGAGAGCCACCTAGCTGAAACCAGCCCAAATTATGGACCCACAAGGGAAAAACAATGACTGTTGT
Source organism: Aselliscus stoliczkanus (assembly GCA_033961575.1). Taxonomy (NCBI): domain Eukaryota; kingdom Metazoa; phylum Chordata; class Mammalia; order Chiroptera; family Hipposideridae; genus Aselliscus; species Aselliscus stoliczkanus. Next base: position 37,195,296 of record CM066740.1, on the reverse strand, counting down.
TTCAGGTCATTTTTTACACAGTAAGTAATAAATAACTGACACAGTGAAGTAACCTATTTCCCAATTTTCCAACACAATACAGATTTTGAATATTCTGTCTTGGTATCATATGCTGTGTCAAATAAATGCCATGATTTTCATGGGAAACATGGTCCTACAAGAAAGCAAGCACTAAGATGTGCGTTATAATGATGGCTGAACTGATGAACCCTGCTCACCTTCTAAAAGGTGAATTGTTAATATTGTCTGATTGTAAAATAAAGTCCTTTTAATCCTGAATTGAACACAGCTAGCTTTCCTTCCGAGGATGCAAATCAAAGGAGGAAGTTGCATAACCAGTCTTCTATCTGCAGAGTTAATGTAGATACTACTCAGAGACACCCAAGTCCAGTAAATTCCTTGAATATGCTTCCCCAGTTGTTGTTGTCTCATACCACTCTTTCTTCCACATGCATCCAAGGAAAAGCACACACACATAAAAGATAAAATGAGGAGAGGAGTAAAAAAACTGCAGATTAAGAGGAAAAGATGACTAACAGTTGTAATGACACACTGAACAATGACATTTCTATATGTTGTTGTTAGAATTTATTCCCAGCTAGACCTCTCCTTTGGGAGTTGCTATGTAATTTCTCTGGATATGTGATAGAACCAAGATGAAAGATAACTCAGAAGCTCCTGGGGCTTAAAATATAATGGTTGAAAATTGGTGGGTTATTTATAAAGGATTTTTGTTCTTTCTGTTTGACAAGGAAAGGCAGAACTATACTCACCACTCCCACCCCTGTCCTTCTCCAAAATAAAGGTCAAATTGCTTTATTTTATTTTTTTTTTAAGATATTGCTAAAAAAAAAAAAAATTCTGATGCAGATGTACAATGAGTGTTAATATAATGGCCCAAATAGCACCCTCCTCCTCTCCTTCTCTACAGTGAAACCCAAAAGATCTAAAACTTCTTAAAATAAAGTATATTCAGATGTTGAAGAGGAAACCAACTTTAAAAATCATCTATAATTGAATATCTATAATTGCAAAAACTGTCTCTGTAATACCATATACTTCATGGAACAGCCATTTGGATTATATGATCATTTATTTTAACTCCTATTATCCTTAAAATAGATAAAAGTCAAAATTTATACATCCAGAACCTCATCTCTCAGGACTGCTAACTAATTCTACCGAAGTTAGAACTTATTTAAATATTAATTATAAATTAAAATTAAATTATTTTAAACCTCCTAGACTACTTTAGCACTGGTAGCACCTCTGTTCAAATACACAAAATTATTTGATGGATTTTTTTTTTTTAGTACATATGCTAGACATATGTAAAGTTTTTAGATTTTTTTTGTTTTTTTTTTAGTGAAAAACTGAAATCATAGACTCAGCTCTAAAAGGGGCCATAGTTAAACTTCTTAACTTTATGTATGAGAAAAATAAAGGTCAGAGATTTGAAATTATATGCCTGGGAGTAGTGGGCTTATTAGTATTGATGCTAGTTTAAGAATCAGGTATCCTGGACTCAGGTCAGTGAGCTCCCACATTACCATGTGGACTTATGCAGGAGTTTGTGCCCACTGTGGATGGGGGTACCGGCTTCTCCCAGTCCTGAATCCAGGAGCTGCCATGCCTAAGTACAGAGTTTTGATAATCCTTCAGCCATAGCCCTATCCCTGAATTATTAGTTAGGATTCTCTGGGAAGGAGCAGAGCATACATAATGCTTAAAGTGCCCCCGGAGATTCTGATATCACTGGAATGGTTTCTCATCCTCACTCCCTTAAATGGCTTAGGTTACCAGGCTGGCAGTCACAGTCTCACGTCCCAGAGTTTCTGGCTCTCTTTGGCACTTTGATACCCTAGACATCAAAAACTTAATTCTGAGAGCCAAGGCTCTTAGAAAGGAAAAAACAAAAAAGGGAAGACAGAGAATATTAAAGCACATGGTCTTAAGGACATGCAATATCAGTGACACTTCTTATAGACACACAAGAACTACCAAAAGAAAACTCAATTTGGCTATATAAAAAAAGTATTACTGGGCCGGCCGAGTGGTGCAGTGGTTAAGAGCTGGCTTGGGAAGCCAGCAGCCCTGGTTCGGATCCCATATATGAAGGCCAGTGACACTGCCCTCTAAAAAAAAAGTATTATTTACCGTCATTCATTTAAACAGCTAACCAACTTTGCAGTAATATGTATCAGATTGTTCATTGTTTCATTTGATTATATCACTCAACCACTCATGTAAAGCCATGGTCATCGGTTCACAAGCTCATGAACTTCGCGGCAGCATGGCTTCGATAGATTCTTAGACATTACGGCAAGGGAAAGAGACAGAGGTAGAAAATCTCATATGGAAAAAAAAAAAGACGAAAATAATCAAAGTCCATTTTAACCATATCTCAACAACAACTGTTAGCAATCCAAAAGTGAATGAAACTACATGTATCAAATGATCCTCCATTCCAGCCCAGACCTCAAGAAGGAAAGTTAAATTTGGGTTATTCTGAACCTGAGAGGTGAGAAAGATAAAACTTACTTGTTGGAATATGATTATAAACAAAGATGGCTTCCTTGCCTCTTGCAACTCTTGCTCAACTCTGGCAGCTCTGCTAGACAAACTGCTGACACTGTGAAATGGGGCTGCAGGTCTTCCCAGGTGACACATAAACAGCTTGGTCAGTAGTGGTGCCACAGCAGTTGGCACCCAGGCAGCATTGTTTGCGGTCAAATATTAATGTAAATCATATTTAATACCAAATATTTGGTTAATTTTCTAAATCTTAGCTACCTAATCAAGAAAGGCAATGGCTGTGAGGTTACCTGACTCAGCCGCACGTGGAGAATCGTCCAATATACCAGAAACAAGCATGTTCCTTAAGTTTTGAACTTGACTAAAAAGGAAAAAGTTAAAGTTCATCTGCTTTTAGCTTCATGGTCTAGCTTAAGGCATAGTTTATAGAAATGATTTTGCTTTTCTGCTTCTGTCACCAGTTCTTCTCCACTGCAGTAAATCCCACACATGGGAAACATGAGTTAATTAAGTATTCTATTAAAGTGTATTAATACAAATGTCTCAGATGTTCCCCCTTAAACTTCTACGGTGTAATTACTGTTGCCCTGAAGGAGAACTGAATTTACATTGTTTACAGAAGTGCTTAGAAACAAATGTATTTAATTGTTAAGCATCAGTTCTAAAAGAACAGATTAAAGGAAGCAATATTTAAATCAAAATATTAACATTTAGGTGGTCCCACAAAGTATTGTGAAATGCTGTTTCGGTCAGACTGAAAGAGTTTTCAAATAACCTTGTTCACTTTCACGCTAAGAACCAAATATGAGTGTTGTCAATTCAATCTCTTTATCTTCTTCCAGGCTAATCATGAATATCATCAAGAAAGCATTTCTTCCAGCTCATCAAGCTCCCTCCCTTCCATATTAATCTATGGAGACAGCTTGGCAAGCATCCACAGGCAGAGCCAGTGTAAACAGTGCCGGGTTGAAATCAGAGGGCTGCAAGTTCGTACCTTTCAGCTATTATGTGGTGCACCCTCCACTTACAATATAATCATTTAAATCAGTGGTTCTCAATCTTGGCTGCACACTGAAATCATCTGAGAAGCTTTTACAAATTCCACTGCCCAGCCTTAAACCCCAGAAATTCTCATTTAATTGGTAGCCCAATTGAGACAGCCCAAGTTTTGAGAGTTTTAAAAGCTCTCCAGGTGATTTTAATGTGCAGCCAAGTGTCAAAGCCCGTCAAAAAAGACCACCAAGATAGAATGGCTATCATCAATAAATCAACAAACAACAAGTGCTGGTGTGGTTGTGGGGAAAAGGGAACCCTGCTGCACTGTTGGTGGGGCTGCCGATTGGTGCAGCCATTATGGAAATCAGTATGGAGGTATCTCAAAAAACTGGAAATGGAACTACCTGATGACCCAGCAATTCCACTCCTGGGCATTTATTCTGAAAAACCCAAGACACTAATTCGGAAAAATATATGCACTCCTATGTTCATTGCAGCGCTATTTACAATAGCCAAGACTTGGAAACAACCAAAATACCCATCGGTAGACGACTGGATTAAGAAACTGTGGTACATTTACACAATGGAGTATTACGCAGCTATAAAGAAGAAATCGTACCATTTGCAATGATATGGATGGACCTAGAGAATATTATGTTAAGTGAAATAAGTCAGTCAGAGAAAGACAAATACCATATGATCTCACTTATATGTGGAATCTAAAGAACTGAATAAACGAGCAATGTAAACAGAAATAGCCTTAGAGACAAAGGAAAAACTGATGAGGGCTAGATGGAATGGGGGTGGGCATGAGGGAGAAGGGGAAGGGATGAGGCAACATAAACTGATAACTACAATACTACTGTAGGGACAGAAGAGAGTTTAGAGAATATAATCAATAAGGTTGTAAATATTTTTCTTAGGGTTTCTTAAGGTTGTAAATATTTTTCAAAACTCATGTTTTGTCAGGAGACCACTTCATGGACGGTGTAGTGGCCTAACCACTGTACTGTACATCTGAAGCTGCTGCTGAATAATATTATATGGCAACTATAATTTAACACATATATAGTCATGGGATGTGGAATATAGTGTGGGGATGGAGTCAATGGAATTGTAATAGATATGTATGATATCAGGTGTGTGGGGGCAGGGGAAGAGGAGGGGGTAGTCACTTTGTAAGGGGTGAAAAAGACAACTATTGCATTGTTTTATACACCTGTAACTAATAATAATAATAATAATAATAATAATAATAAGTTTAAAAAAAAAAAAGACCACCAAGAAAACACCTGTAGTCAAGACAAGTTAGGTTTACTTAGTTTGCTGTAGTACGGGAGACCCCAGGAAAATCTTGGGGGCTTCTCAGTATGGGTGAGTTTAAAGAGCTTCAAACTGGGTGGTTTTAAGGAAAACTGAGGAAGGCAGGTGACAGTTCTGGATTGGATGACATCAAGAAACAGGGAAAATTCAGTCATTGGGTATCTCAATTATCTTCATTCAAGAGGCAGAAAGATTAGAGCAGAGCTATCATTAATAAAGAATCAAAATTACTCAGAAGACGGTGTTGCTAGCAGTGAGAAAGGTGTGTTAACTATTTTTGCAGTTAAGGTGTGGCCTAGTCATTGTCCTGTTCTAAACATGGTATATTTATGATCTTAGGCAAACACTGTAGTCCAGTTTTTCAGTGAGGCTAATTTTCCCTTTCTCTATTTAATAGGACCCATTTTCATATTCTCACAAAGGCTGGGTCCCACTGATTTAAACAAACTCAAAACTCTAGCTGAATATGATTGCTATCTGCTTGTGACATCTGTCATTCTTTGGAATTCCAGGGCTAAAAGTAGCTGATCTGGCTTATTAAATATACATTTGATTTCTCCCCAATTTTTCCCTACTTGAGTTCAGAACGAGCTAAGAAAACCAAAAATTAAGGCAGAAAGATATTTAAAACATTTATAGCCGAAAGAGGCCATGTCACAGGTTGGGTTCTCCAAGTGCAGGCACTGAAGCAGAATTTGATTTCAAGATGTACATAAGGGATTAAAGGAAGGAGAGGAAACAGGCCTGAGAAGATGAAAACGTCATTCTGTGATGTCGACTCAAAAAAGCTTTGGCCTACCTAGCAAGAAGCTTTGGAGTGAGCACTTCCCATGAGAGTCATCCCATAGTGGGTTGAAATGTCTGGGCTTTTAATCCCCCTCCTAGCTCACTCACTAAATATGGGCTACCTGGGAAGGGTGTGACTTTGAGCAAGGCTTCTAGCTCCGTGCAGCTGAAGCGGACCAGAAAACAGACAACTGAAGGCACTCTCCCCACCGCCTTCTTCATGGCTACACAGCAAGCCCTGCCTTGAAGGGGCTCTGGGAAGCATGCCTTATGTCTCCCCCAAACCAAGTTGGAAAGCATGGCTAAGATGTTCAGCAACAATCATTTCCCAATAGGACACCCGGAACTGTGACATTCAGACACAGGCCAGCACTAAGTCATCACAGACCTCACTTACAGAGGTGGGCCACTAAACACTTACCGCATAGAGAGGCTGACCCAGGAAATGTAGTTTTCAGCAGCAGCTGGCTCTTAAAGAAGAAAAACATGAAGAGACTGAGATAAGTATGCCCAATTTCTGCTCCCACATTCACCAACCAATGTCACTCCATGAGAGGGAGGGTGGGAATGAAATGTGGAGATAGAGTCGAAGTGATATGCTAATGGTGACCCTCCCCATGGAAGAAAACACCAGGAGTGGGTGGTAAGTGGTGCCTTCTATCCTCCACCAACTGTGTCACAGAACTGGGCAGTCAAGGGCAGTACAGGGAGGCTTATTACTTAGGTCTCCAGATTATAATAACTCAAAAATCTCATGTATACAGTAATCATTTTTCTACATGCTTATAAATATCAGTCCTTTGGAAGTGTGGTTCCTGGGGAGTTGGCTTGTTGTGTGGAAATTTGGAGTTTGAATTTGTATTCTTATAGTTGCATGTAAAATAATACATTTCTTTACCAAGTCCTAAATAACATGAACCTTTTTTTAGATCCTCTGTACTCTTTTCTGTCTTACTGTAAAAGTCACAGAAGGAATTTTAATGACTCAATGACTAAGTGATATGTGCTGCCAATGGCAGTTCAGCAACCAGATTTTTCACCTTTATTCCTCTTTCAGCCTCTCCACATTAACAGTACATTGCCACAGAGGGAAATTGCCTTGGTGGATACTTAGGATAAGAAAGCACCTAGCAACTCGTATCAGCAAGTCTCAGTAAGAGGCAGAGAGCACAGGAAGTAAAAGAAACCAAGGAGATGCCCACTTCCTCAGAGACATGTTGAGGGTGATTCTAAGAGTGACCACAAAGTACAAATCACAGGTTTTTAATGAAGGAGCATGAAATTGTCAAAGGCCTGTCAGTTTTTTCTTAGCCAGCCAAAGACACTTCCTTTAAGTAACTGGCTAGTCCTTCCTCTACAAAGGCGTGATAATGAAACGTTGATAGGGAATTTCATTTTTAAAACAATGGTCAACTGGGATTAAGAAGTATAAATTGGCAGTTACAAAATAATCAAGGGGATATAAAGTACAGAATAGGGAATATAGTCAATAATATTGTGATAACTATGTATGGTACCAGCTGAGTACTACAATTATCAGTGTGATCACTTCACAAGTTATATCAATGACTAATCCCCTGCACACCTGAAATTAATATAACATTGAATGTCAACTGTAATTGAAAAATGTTTTAACCCAATTAAAAAATGGGCAGAAGATATGAAGAGACATTTCTCTAAAGAGGACATACAGATGGCCAACAGGCATATGAAAAAAAGTTCAACCTCACTGGTCATTAGGGAAATGCAAATAAAAACCACCATGAGATACCACCTCACTCCAGTCAGAATGGCTATCATCAATAAATCAACAAACAACAAGTGCTGGCAGGGCTGTGGGGAAAAGGGGACCCTGCTGCACTGTTGGTGTGATTGCAGATTGGTGCAGCCACTATGGAAGTCAGTATGGAGGTATCTCAAAGAACTGGAAATAGAGCTACCGTCTGACCCAGCAATTCCACTCCTAGGTATTTATCCTGAAAAAAACAAGACACTTATTCAAAAAAAGTTATGCACCCCTATGTTCATAGCAGCACAATTTACAATAGCTAAGACTTGGAAACAACCAAAATGCCCATCAGTAGATGACTGGATTAAGAAACTGTGGTATATTTATACATTGGAGTATTACTCCGCTATAAAGAAGAATGAAATCGTACCATTTGCAATGATATGGATGGACCTAGAGACTATTATGTTAAGTGAAATAAGTCAGTCAGAGAAAGACAAATACCATATGATCTCACTCATATGTGGAATCTGAAAAACTGTATGAATGAGCAAAGTAAACAGAAACTGTCTCATAGATATAGAGGAAAAATCAGGGTTGCTAATTGGGAGAGGGGTGGGGATGAGGGAGAAGGGGAAGGGATTAGACAGCAAAAATAGGCAACTACAATATTGCCACTGGGATATGAAAAACAGTTTGGGGAATATAATTAATAATGTTGTAAATATTCTGTGGAATGTCAGATGATCATAGGTATTGTTAGAGAGACCATTTCATGGATGGAGTAGAGGTTTGATCACTGCACTGTATTACTAAAGCGGAGGTGGTATATCTACTGTAATTGAATATATATAGATAGTCATGGGATGTGGATTACACTGTGGAAGAGAGTCAGAGGAAGAGTAATAGATATATATGATATGGGGGGGAGTGGGGTGGCGAATTGGGGGTGGGGGGTTGTCACTTTGAGGGGTAAAATGTATAACTATTGCACTGTGTTGTACACCTGAAACTAAAATAAAATAAAAATAAAAATGTTTTAAAAATTAAAACTAAATTTTTAAAGTAAATTTAGAAAAAACAGCAATAGTCAACTGTTTAATAATTTAAGATTTGATGTCATGGAGATTTACTCATGACAATATATGACCAGCTGTTAACTTCTGCATGTGTAACTAAGACAAGACAGTCTTTTAGAACTTATTCTAGACTAATGATCTAAAGACTGCCATAAGACCATTTCCTAAAACCAACTGTATCTGCCTGAAATAGATGAACCTAACCAAATCAAGGAAAATGCAGATCTCAGTTGGGTCTGCCTGCGTCTTTCTGAGCATTTTACAGTGTGGTCCTATGAGCACCTGCTACACAAACACTCCAAGCACTTGCCAAAAATGCAGATGGCTAGACCCCACCTAGTGAATGAGAATATCTATGTGGTGTAGCCCAAGAGGCTGCATGTTCAACAAGTTGCCCTGGTGATTCTAATGCACACCAGGGTTTGAGAAACCTTGTTAAAATCAAGGTTGCAGCATCAGACACAAAGTACAGAATTCAACCTCAAAAGAAAAATTCTACAACACTTATTTGACATTTATTTGGCAACAGTAGTTTTCATAAGAAAATACTAAAACACTTATTCATTCGGTCAATATTTAATTGTGTTCCTGCTACATCCACTGTGGTAAATACAGTGGATTAAAAATAAAACACAAAGAAGATTGTAGGACTATGTCTAATAGTGCTACACATTATAACTCCTTTTACACTGAATTTAGATCTTAGGGCATGCATACCATTAGCATTTAAAATGAGAATTCAGAGGGAAAAAAAATTAAACTTCTGCTGAAGTAAAACTACCCTAAGGAAAGAAAAACATTAAAAGGTACAGATATTAAGTGAATCTAGTTCTCTCCAGGGAAACGAGGGGTGTGGTGCATGGACAGATGTGCACATGACAATTTTAAAACAAAAGATCTCTTGAAATAAGACATCAGAGCTTGGAGATGATTCTCATCCCAACTGGAGTCAATTCTTTATACTAGAATCAGAGAGCTGATGAACTTTTGATGTATCCTTTCTTTCTCTAGAAGCATAGATCTAAAAGCTGTTATCAAACAGGGTTTTAAAGAGAGGCTGAAAGGATCATATATAAACCATCACTGATTTTCCATAAAGTAGCCATTAACTCTGCTCAAAGAAACTTCAGACAAAAACCCACTCCACATGTACTACCTGTTATGGACTAAGTGTGTCCCTCCAAAATTCATATATTGAAAGCCTAATAACCAATATGATGGTATTAATAGACAGGGCCTCTGAGAGGTGATTAGGTCATAAGACCAGAACCATCATGAATGAGGCTAATACCCTTAAAAAAGAGACCCCAGTGAGCTCCCTCGTACCCTTCCACCAGGTGAGGGTACAGTAAGATGGCTGTGAACCAGGAAGAGGCCCTCACTCAATCATGCCAGCACCTTGATCCTGATGCAGCCTCCAGACCTGTGGGCAATAAATTTCTGTTGTTTATAAGCTACCCAGTCTGAAGTATTTTGATACAGCAGCCAGGAAGGACTAAGACACTATCACAACCCACTAGAAAACTCCTCCTTCCTTGCTAAAATAGATAAACTTGCTCAAGATTGAGCAGCTGAAATGGTTTCTTTAAAGCTTTACACAAATATGATTATGGTACAAGAAGCACATTATCTATATCTTCATTTGACCATCATCGCTTTTATATATAAAAAGACTTTACAAAGTATTTATATCTATAGTTTTATCCTATGATCAAGCAAAACCTAATTAGATGGTTTTATCAACATTTACCAAAGTCAGATCGAAGAAAAGCATGCATTGAAAAAAATATCTTATATGTTAAAACTAAATAGCGGAACTATATGGTTGTTTTTCCTACATTTCCTAAATGTTTGCTAATGAGAATGTATTACCTTCTAATGAAAACATCCAAAATGAATTTCCTAGGGAGGTTGTTTTTTTTTTATATATAACAATAGAATTTTTTAAATAAAACTAAATTTTGACATTAAGAGTCATCAATGGTCACGTTCCTTTTTACCTTATTTCCTTTCTTCTTTTCTAAAAATGTGTTTTACCTTGCAGGCCAGGTCATTTCTATTCTTTCAAACCTTTATAAGCTTCAACATTTGTTTTATTTATTAAATTTACTGGGGTGATATTGGTTAGTAAAATTATATAGGTTTCAAGTGTACATTTCTATAATACATCATCTATACACGTGTATTGCTTTGTGTGCTCACCACCCAGAGCGATGGAAAGTCAACATTTTTGCTAGAACAAAAAGTTCTGACTTTTCTTTTTCTCTTCTTTTTTGCTACAACCCCATAAATTCTAACTATAGCTGTCCACTCTATCTCCCATTATTCTCAATAATCTTGACTAACTGACTTTGAAAGCATATTGCTTTAGCACATTAACTTTGGCTGGGGCACCTTTTTTCCACACCTGACTCTCCTACCCTGCAATTTTATATCCACTTTAACTAACAGTTTTCTAGGTAATAAATTATACATGGCATCTGTCTGGTCCTAGTTTTCAAAATCCCTGTAGCCTCTTAAAAGTCCTTTTAATGTCCTCATCCTCCAGTCCAGACCATCTTTGGTATTTCCTTTAGGTAATAATTTCTGCTGATCTTTTTTTCAACCTTTACCTTTAAGCTCTACTCCACTATCTTCCTCAGCATTTCTTTCCATGTTTTAATCCCTTTTTTTTGTTTGTTTGTTTTTGTTTTTGAGGGCAGTGTCACTGGCCCTCATATGTGGGACCCGAGCCTCCCAAGCCAGCACCCAACCACTGCGCCACTCTGCCGGCCCTCCTTTTCGTTTTTTAAATTTGCCTTCCTGGCTCACTCCACCAGCCTTGGGCTAGTGAAATGTGAATGCTTCTCATGCTCTACCAAAATTGTGGCCGTTCTACTTACATAAGATTTAAATACAATTATACTACACTGGAACATAATCTGCCATGTATCACACCCAGTTCCTGCTATGAATAAAGGGCCACACCCACCTAGTTCCTCAGAACATTGACTGGATTGGGATACTTTCATCTACTTTTCCCTCTAAACTTTAAAATCCAGATGGCAGAGAATGGAGTCTTCTACAAGCTTGTATCATCAATATTTGTCATAGTAGCTAGCACATGGAAAATGTTTAATAATTATCTATTAGATAAATACAGGACCCACTTTCCACCACGCATGAATTCAGAAGCAGATAGGGACACCAGCTGTCTTCTAAGCCAGGCATTAAACGGATTTGATAAAATGGAAAACAATGCCAACCTTCTCACTCAATAATGACATTATACTATAATTATTCTAAATTGTTTTATGTATGTCAATTCGTTAGTAGATATATTATTGTTATATTAAGTAAATTTGTAAATAAATATTTTTAATTTTTTTTCAGTTTTATTTCTAATATAGTAAATATTAATAAATGATAACCTACTGAAAGAAAAGCTCCTTGGGGTCCTCAGTACTTCTTAAGGATATGAAGGCATCCTGAATCAAAAACTTTGAGAACTACTGTTCTAAATCATCCAGATGAGTGTCAACCTCTCCAAATGCTCCCAGCCTCACTCTTTTCTGGAGATTTGGGCCACTTGTTCCATATAGCTCTGCAGTGATCAAGTCTGTGTGGGTATTGACTAACCTCACCAGGTGAAACCTGGTATTACTTTACCTCTTGCCTACAGTGCACCTCTCGCCTCCCTCACAGGGCTTTCCGATTTAAATTAAGGCAGTCATTTTTCAAACTATCTTCAGTGAAGGGTCATTTTTTTCCTCCAATTCATTGCTGACTGACGCTTTGTAAAATACAATAAAAAAAAAAAAGACTTACTAGAAAAATGAACTGAAAAAGTAAAGAACAAAAGCATACAAAAATACAAGTCTATTTGTTTTACAGATCCAACAGACATAAAATAACTCAGTCAAAATGCTATTAAAGTATATAAGCAATTACTTTCCATTTCTGTATTGATCTTATCATGGACTAATGACAGTTTTACATCCACAGATCACACTTTGAGTAGTGCTGAGCTAAGGCATGGGACCGCACAGGACATGCTCAGCATTCATCCATAAATAACCCAGAAATGCAGAAAAAGTTGGACACCTCATGGAGTGACCTTCAGTTAATAAAGGATGAAAACTGAGAGATAAGGTCCTGAACCAGGTATTTTCCAATGGTCCCGAGACAGGTCTTTTCCAATGGTCCCATGGGATGGAGAAAGAGCCAAGGTTAATTTTATAATGCATCCTCTTTCCTGCTTTGCTGACCTCTTGCTTCTGAGACCTAGAATCATGCTCCCCAGTAAGCACTCAAACGTGAGCTTTTACCTCAAGTTCTGCATTCTGTGGTTTCCAGGAAACAATATTCACCATGCTCTTTGCATCTCACTGAAGCCAGGGGGAAACACAGGGACACAGGACATCCAAAATTCTATTATTCTCCTTCTAATGCTACCCATGGCTGTGCTTACATTGCTTCCCTCTTTTTCTACCTCTTGGTCAGCCTGCTATGGCTCCTGCAAATTTGATCACCAAATCTATAATAAATGCCTCTACTCTCTCTCAAACCCAGGCACAATGTTTTCATTATCTTAACATAAACTATTCAGGAATATAATAACAAGACAGGGTAAATGCTGTGCTGCCCTCCTCCCATGACCATATCAAAATGACAACTAAATTATAGAACAACCACCCTTGAGAACCACTTGAAAACTAGCTGAACAGAACTCCTATAACTAAGGATATAAAGAAGAAGCCCCATTGAGACAGGTACAAGGGGCGAAGATGTGTAATGGACTGATTCCACACCCACGTGTGGTAGATAAGAATTAGTAGGGATATCTCAATGGTGGATGACCCCATGGGGTCCCAGCCCCACACTAAGACCCCTAGCCCAGAGAACCAGTGCCAGAAAAAGGAGTCCCTACAATATCTGACTATGAAAATCAGTGGGGATTACACAGGGTGAGATGGAGGGCAGGTGTAGACGTAGGTGTCCTCTTAAATGGCCCAAGCAGGGGCTCACTCACACACAAACATTTGCCCAAAGCTCCAGCAAATGAACATACAGGGAAGAACTGCATTGTCTCGCTTCAGGGCAAGGGCTACAGGGACATTCTCGCCAGGACAGAAGTAATGACAGGCACGTTTTTCCTTTGTTGGGCCCTCCCCACCACACAGCTTGCAGGTGCAGGCGAGTGTAAAATCTCAGTCTCTATCAACCTAAGGCCGCTCACCTCACCCTGGTGATCCCCTGAGATGTTGCTCCACCCAACTCAAGCACCAGCCCGAACCTCTTTTCTCACAAGCAGCCAGCCTTGACCAGCACTGCAGACTTTTATAAAGTCTCTCAAAGATGCACAAACCCCAAACAAGCATCAGATGGCCTGAGTTCAGACATGCCCTATACCTCCTGCTAAGTAGCCCTAAGCCTGACACTGGTGGCAGGTGGCCTTGGTTTGCAGCCTAGCCTCCCCCAGGCATTTCCAAGTCCAGCACAGGCAGCTAATAACTGCAGATTATTTTGTAGTTCCTACCAGGTGGCCCCAGGCAGGGGCTGAACTGGGCCTGTACTGGAGTCCCAAACAAGAGGCCCCAGAACCAATATAACCCATGGCTAGCTTCATACCACAGCAGAGCACCACACAATTATCTCCACAAATGATAAACTTCCAAAGGTTGGACTCAGCAGTCACCAGAGCTCCACTAAAGCAAATCCCACTTCATAAGGTCAGCACCTGCACAACAGTTCATCTGCTATATTCATGGCCAGTACTCACAACTCGTCAGCCTGAGGGTCAATCCCACCCACTGTTGGGCCAATAGCAATCAAGGCTCAACTACAATAAGAGAGCACAAATAACCCATGACATTCCTGGAGCACCCAACTCAGATTACCAGGGAGAATGGACCAATGGGCCCCGCAGAACAACTACTACATAAGGTCACCCTGCCAAGCCTGGGAAGTGTAGCAAATCTACCTAATGCAAAGAAACGAACACAGGGAGGTAACAAAAATAAGGAGACTAAGAAACATATCCAAAATGAAAGAACAGGACAAGACTCCAGAAAAAGAACAAAGTGGAGGTAAGCAATCTACCAGACACAGAGTTCAGAACACTGGTTATAAGGATGTTCAATGAACTTACAGGAAAAATGGATGAACTCAGTGAGAACTTACAAAAGAGCTAGAAATCATTAAAAAAAAAAAAGAAAAAGAACCAGTCATAAATAAAGAATACAATAACATAAATGAAGAATGCATTAGAAGGAATCCACAGCAGATAAGATGAAGCAGAGAACTGAATCAGCAATTTGGAAGACAAGGTATCATAAAACACCCAATCCGAACAGCCAGAAAAAAATGAGGTAGTTCAAGGGACCTCTGGGACAACATCAAGTGTAACAATATTCATATCATAGTGATACCAGAAAGAGAAGACAGCATGAGATTGAAAACCTATCTGAAGTAATAATGACTAAAAAATGATATAACCTAGCAAAGGAAAAAGGCATACAAGTTGAAGAAGTGCAGACAGTCTCAAACAAGATGAACTAAAACAGGTCCACAATAAGTCACATCATAATTAAAATTCCAAAGGTTAAAAACAAAGACAGAATCTGAAAAGCAGCAAGAGTAAAGCAATTAGTTATACCTATAAGGGAGCTCCCCTAAGACTATCAGCTCATTTCTCAACAGAAACTTTGCAGTCCAGAAGCGATTGGCACAAAATACTCAAAATGATGAAAATCAAGGACCTACAACCAAGATTACTCTACCCAGCAAAGCTATCATTTTGAATCAAACAACAGATAAAGAGCTTTAAAGATAAGAAACAGCTAAAGGAGTTAATCACCATCAAACCTGTACTAAAACAATGTTAAAGGGACTTCTATAAGAAAACAAAAAAGATCAAACATATAAATAATACAATAACAATAACTACATGCCTACAAGAGACAAAGAAACATATTTCATAATAATGAAGTGACCAATTCAACAAGAAGGTATAACCCTTCTAAATATTTATACACTCAATATAGGAGCACCTAAATATATAAAACAAATATTGACTAATGTAACAGGACAGATGAACAGAAATTCAGTAATAATAGAGGGTTTTAGCACCCCATTGACATTAATAGATAGATGACCTAGACAGAAAATCAACAAGGAAACAGCGGCTTTAAATGACACATTAGACTAGATGGTTTTAATTGATTTTTATAACATTTCACCCCAAAGCAGCAGAATATACATTCTTTTCAAGTACATGTGAAACTTTTTCCAGGAGAGACAACATGGTAGGCCACAGTAAAAGTCTCAACAAATTTAAGAAGAAATCATATCAAGCATCTTCTCCAATCACAATGGTATGGAACTAGAAATCAATTCCAAGAAGAAACTGAAAAACACACAAACACATGGAAGCTAAATAATATCCTAGTAAATAATGAATAAGTTACAAGATCAAGAAAGAAATCAAAAGATACCTTCAGACAAATGAAGAAAAAAACACAATGACCCAAAATCCATGGGACACAGGCAAAGCAGTTCTAAGAGGGAAATTTATAGCATACAGGGTACCTCAACAAACAGAAAAAGAATCTCAGATAAACAATTTAATCTTACACCTAAAAGAACTAGAAAAAGAACAACAAGCAAAGCACAAAGTGAGTAAAAGGATGGATACAAAATTCAGAGCAGAAATAAACAAAATAGAGTAAAAAAAAAAAACACAATACAAAAGATAGATTCATTAAAAAGATAAGCAAAGTTGATAAAACTTTAACAAACTCATGAAGAAAAAAAGAGAAAGGACCTAAATAAATAAAATCAGAAATGAAAGAGAAGTGACAACTGACACCACATAAATACAAAAGATTAAAAGAAAATACTATGGGGCGGGCGAAGTGGCGCACTGGTTAAGAGCTGGCTTGGGACGCCAGCTCTGAGCATCAGGGCCCCAGTTTGGATCCCACATGAGGGCCAATGACACTGCCCTCTATAACTAAGATGGTGAACAACAGCTCCACCTGGAGCTGGGCAGCCGTGTGTCCCGGGGGATGGCGTAGGCTGCATCCCTGCTGCAGTGGGCTGCCATAAGCTACCATGAGTGGCCGGCGGCCAGCGTAAGCAGCCGGCAGCTGGCATGAGCTGCCAAGAGCAGCCATGAGCGGCCATCCAGTGGCTGGCAACCAATCTGCCTCAGCCAGGAAGAGCAATGACGATACCAACATGGGCCAGTGAAGCAACATCCTCCACAACTAGACTGAAGAACAAAAGGACAGCAACTTGTCTGTTCCCCTCCCCCAATTCCCCAATAAAAACTTTAAAAAAAACACAAAAAATCTATTAAAATTGTAATATTCAATAATAAAAAAAAAAGAAAGGAAAAAGAAAATACTATGAGCAATTATATGCCAACAAACTGGACAACCTGGAAGAAATAGATAAATTCCTAGAGACATACAACCTTCCAACAATGAGTCAAGAAGTAACAGAAAACCTGAACAGATCCATAACTACTAATGAAATTGAAACAAAAATCATAAACTCCCAATAAACAATAGTTTTAGACCAGAGGGCTTCACAGGCAAATTTTACCAAACATTCAAAGATAATTAACACCTATCAAAGAGAACAAAAGACTCCCAAGCTCATTTTACAAGTCCAGCATTACCCTGATTCCAAAACCAGAAAAAGACACTACAATAAAAGAAAATTATGGGCCAATATCACTTATGATCAATTAGAGCAAACGAACATTAAAAATATCATACACCATAATCAAATGGAAATTTATTCCCAGGATGCAAGTTTGGTTCAATATCCTCAAATCCATCAACATGATACACCAAATAAACAAAATGAAAACAAAAATCACATGATCATATCAATAGATGCAGATAGAGATTTGACAAAATCCAGCATTCATTTTATGATAAAAGCTCTCAGCAAAGTGGGAATAGAGGGAATATACCTCAACATAATAAAGATCATATATGACAAACCCACAGCTAACATCATAATCAATGGTGAAAAGCTAAAAGCATTTTTCTTAAGATCAGAAACAAGATAAGATGTCAACTTCCACCACTTTTATTCAACACAGTAGTGGGAGGCCTAGCCACAGCAATCAAAAAAAGAAAAAAGAAAAGAAAAGAAAAGGAGAGAGAGACAGAGAGAGAGAGAGAGAGAGAGAGAGAGAGAGAGAGAGAGAGAGAGAGAGAGAGAGAAAGAAAGAAAGACAGAAAGACAGAAAGAAAGAAAGAAAGAGCAACCAAATTGGAAAGGAAGAAGTAAAACTGTCATTATTTGAAGATGACCAGATACTATAGAGAGACCGCCCTAAAAATTTCACAAAAAAAACTATTTAAACTGATAAATGAATTCAGGAAAGCAGCAGGATACAAAATTAACATTCAGAAATAGGTTGCATTTTATACACCAATCACACTGTCAGAAAGAAAAATTAAGAAAACCATGCTATTTAAAATTATATCAAAAAAGTAAAATACTTAGGAATAAATTTAAACAAAGAGGAAAAAGACCTGTACATGGAAAATTATAAAATATTGAATAAATTGAAGAAGATACAAATAAGTGGAAGTGTATACCATGCTAGTGGATAGGAAAAATTAACATCGTTAAAATGATCATACTACCCAAAGGAATTTATAGGTTCATTGCAATCCCTATCAAAATATCAATGGCTTTTTTCATAGAACTAGAAAAAATAATTAGAAAATTTACATGAAACCACAATGGAATATTATTCAGCCATAAAAAATATGAAATTTTACCATTTGCAATAAATAACATGGATAGACCTAGAGGGTGTTATGCTAAGCGAAATAAGTCAGACGGAGAAAGATAATTACTATATGATTTCACTTATATGTGGAATCTAAAAAACAAAATATACAAACAAAACAGAAACAAACTCATAGATACAGAGAACAAGCTGACAGTTGCCAGATGGGAGAGGTGTTGGAAGACTGGGTGCAAATGGTGAAGGGATCAGGAAGTACAAATTGGCAGTTACAAAATAGTCACAGAGATGTAAAGTATAGCATAGAGAATATAATTAATAATATTGTAACAACTATGTTTAGTGCCAGGTGGGAACTAGACTTAACAGAAGGAATCGCTTCCTAAATTACAATATATAAATGTCTAGCCACTATGCTATACACCTGAAACTAATATATCATTGAATATTGAATATCAACTAAAAAATAATTTAATAAAAATAACAATAATCTCAGGTTTTGCAAGTAATTGTAAACACAGCTATATATGTTTTTATTATTTTCTTTCAAATACTATAACATAAGCTATTCATGAAAAAAAACATTCAGTCACAGGCAAGCCTTATTTGATCCTTATAACTGACTCTTAATATTGGATTGTGGTGAATAGAACATTTATCATAATCCTTGTAGATGGGAAAACTGAAAAACAAAAAGGTTTAGTAGTTTTGCCATGAACATTCAATAATTTAGTGAGAGAACAAAGAAAAAAACTCACTGCTCTGTTTTGTTTTATTTTGTTTTCACACCACTGTATATTCTGACAAGAGCAGACACATTTATCTGGCCAAGATGGCCAACTAACATAGTGCTATAACTCCCATGGCTAATATTTTAACAGATAAACTACAGTAAAATGAAATATGCGTGTGAAAATACCAGTTACTTGCAGAGAGAGCTCATGAATTCTCTCTTAGAGAATGCATTACTTTGAACACAGTAGGTACCCCATAAATGTATGATAAATGAAAGTGCAAATAAATGGCTAATCAATCTAAATGTGGTATTTTTACGATCTACATGGCTTTGAAATTATTCTACTAGAATAAAACCACACACGATTTAATCAGACATCTAGAATCCCCTAGATCAAAGGAAATAGCTTTAATTTAAAGATAGTGCAAAGTGTAAAACACACACACACACACACACACACACAAGCACACCCTCAGTCAACAATCAACATGACAGGTAGATTGGACTCATTTCACAGAATAACAGTATAAGCATACAAAGTAAATTCCACACTGAATCTCCATCAGTGTGTGTGCATTCATTATAAGTAAATATATCAAGAAGCCTGAAGGTTTGAGAAATGCCATCTATAAAAATTATCTAAGACTGGCCTTTTAAATTCTGACACATTCTGTCAATTCTGCAATTGACACCAGAATGTATAAGCAAACAACACCCAAATTAGAAGCATAACTAGTCATCTAGTAAATGAGTAGTAATGTCATTTACTAGTAATGTCATTCCCTGATATAGTTTCATGGGTAATTATTAATATATGCCAGCTCTATAAATGCATTTTTCCAACAGCAATTTGAAGGACACTGAAACTATAAAGACAGAACAATATGCCTCTTGAACTGGACTGTGATCATTCCGATTTGAAATTTCTTGAAAATAAATGTGGATATTAGATACCAAATAAGTTGTTTTGTTTTTGTTTTTGTTTTTGTTTTGTTTTTTAAAGATTTTATTGGGGAATTGGGGGAGGGGAACAGCATTGGGGAATCAGGGAAGGGGAACAGACAAGTTTCTTTCTTTTTGTTCTTCAGTCTAGTTGTGGAGGATGTTGCTTCACTGGCGCATGTTGGTATCATTATTGCGCTCTTCCCAGATGAGGCAGATGGGTTGCCGGCCTCTGAATGTCGCTCACCGCGGCTATTGGCAGCTCATATTGGCTGCCAGCCGCTCACACTGAAGGTGTGCAGCAGGGGCTGCAGCAGGGGCTGCAGCCTACACCATCAACGGGGCTCACACAGCCCAGCTCCAGGTGGAGCTGTTGTTAGCTGTGGAGGGCAGTGTCACTGGCCCTCATGTGGGATCCGAACCGGGGCTGCTGGCATCTCAAAACCAGCTCTTAACCAATGCGCCACTCGGCCGGCCCCCAAATAAGTTTTTTTCTAAGTACAATAGAAGTTAAAAGCTTGCTAGGAAAACAATAGGTAGAGTTGCTCAGAATTATAGCAAACCATCCAAACCTACACTGTCCCAACCAATGTGGGTATTCAAATATGATTAGTGCAACTCAGGAACTAAATGTTTGATTTTATTTAATTTTAATTAATTTAAAGTTACATGTAATTCTAATTAATTTTAAATTACATTTAACTTAATTAATTGTGATTAATATAATTTAAATGTAAGGGCCAGCTGAGTGGCTCAGTTGGTTAAGCACTCCCTCAAGAGTGAAAGCTGAGCTCTGTCTGAGCAATAGCAGTTCGATGCCCAGCCCAAGCTGAGCTGCCGCTAAACTGCCAACAGGAGGCAGGATGGCTCAGCTAAAAATAAAAAAAATTATATATATATAATTTTAATGTAAAAACCAATCCTCAATACAATTAGGAAACTTTTAAATATATTTGGAATAATTTCAGTATGTGAATCTGTTTTTCTAAACTGTAAATTCTATGAAATCTAAATATACATCAAGTGTTTCTCTCGTGAAAATCTGTGTCCAAATTAAGCTGTGCTGATCCACTCAGTTGTTAGCTACTTGCAGAAAAAGTAAAAGACAAATAAATAACAGTTTTCTCAAGCACGGCACACCCTACTGAGTACTTACTAAAGATTCAGAAATAATTAAAACCATGGCAATTAAATACCAACTGCATGAAAAATTTCCCCTAAAAAATAACAAAACAGCACAGATAAACAAGAAAATGTATCCAAAGAGACTACCTATATGTTCTGTGGTATTGGATTAGATAACAGAAAGAATATCAAAATACCAAAATAATCACCAGGCGGGTTTCAATATTCTTAATATTAAGTCTCACAATTACGTTGGACATGAGTTCAAAATGCAGCAAACCAAGTCATAATGATATAGCAGTCAACCACACCATCACCCAAAATCATAAAATACATTATCAGGACTTGAGATGGGGATGTTGGTTGGGGATGAGTGATGAAATACCCAGTTGGTATTATAGATCATAGGTATATGTTTTCAAACTAAAACAATACAGAACAAAAGGTAGAAGTGTTGAATAAATTTTGTTTGGGTTTTTCAAATAGAAAAATCTTTAAAAGATTTCTTTTTTTTTTTTTCAAGATCCCTCTTTAAACATTGCTCAAAAATATTTGGAGGATAAGACACAAGGTTCTAGACCTAATTGCAAATTACATGGCAATAGACGGCAACCACTACAAAGTTTACAAGAAAAAATAGTATAAAAATTTAAAACTGTTGTCCAGAAAGCATACTCTAGCTTCATAAATACCATCATGAATAAATATGATTTGGAATGTTCTTTTAATGCACGGAGTACAGCACTATGCTGCTTAAACTCACACACGTTGAATATCATAACAAAAGTTCAGAAACCAAGTCTTTATACAAAAGGGCAGCATACTAAAGCCTAGAATAATGCATTCAATTCTGTCTGCTGTTCACGTATTAAGACAGATGTAAGAGACCAAAAGAGATGAAAAGTTGAGCCAACATAGCCAAAACTAAAAGAAACAGAGATTCAACATCTTCCAAATAAAAAGATGAGAGATGATTAGAATGTTTCAAAGTCTTTTTTTAAAACATCAATAAACAACAGAGACAGTAAATACCATTTTGTTTAAAAAATACACTTTATCACACTCCCTGACTTCAGTTTGTACTACAGGGCAACAATAATCAAAACAGTATGGTATTGGCAGTAAAACAGACATACAAACCAATGGAATAGAACTGAGTATCCAGGAATAAACCCACATAAATATGGGCAGAAAATTTTCAACAAAGAAGCCAAAAACATACAATACAGAAAAGACAGTCTCTTCAATAAATGGTGCTGAGAGAATTGGAAAGCCATGTACAAAAGAATGAAACCAGACTGCTAGACAGCTGTCTGTCACTGTGTACCAAAATTAACTTAAAATGGATCAAAAACCTAAATATAAGACCTGAAACAATAAACTTCATAGAAGAAAATATAGGTATTAAACTTATGGACCTTAGGTTCAAAGAGCATTTTATGAATTTGACTTCAAAGGCATAGGAAGTAAAAGTCAAAATAAATGAATGGGACTATATCAAACTAAAAATCTTCTGCACAGCAAAAGAAACCATCGACAAAATAAAGAGGCAACCAACCATATGGGAGATGATTTTTGCAAACAATGCCTCTGATAAAGGACTAATATCCAAAATGTATAAGGAACTCATACAACTCAACAACAAAAAGACAAAACAATCCAATTTTAAAAATGGGCAGAGGACCTGAATAGACATTTCTCCAAAGAGGACATTCAAATGGCCAACAGACCTGAAAAAATGCTCAACATCACTAATTATCAGAGAAATGTATATACAAGCCACAATGAGATATCACCTCGCACCAGTTAGAATAGCTATCATCAACAAGACAAATAACAGCAAGTCTTGGAGAGGGTGTGGAGAAAAAGGAACTCTCATACATTGATGGTGGGAATGCAGATTGGTGCAGCCGCTATGGAAGGCAGTGTGAAAGTTCCTGAAAAAAATTAAGAATAGAATTACCATATGACCTAGCAATCCCTCTCCTGGGTATATACTCAAAAAATCTGAAAGCATTTATCCATAAAGATATATGTGCTCCGGTATTCATTGCAGCTTTATTTAAGGTGGCCAAGACATGGAAACAACCAAAGTGTCCTTCAGTAGATGATTGGATAAAGAAGTTGTGATATGTATACACAATGGAATACTATTCTGCCAAAAGAAAAGGTGAAATAATGCCATTTGTGACAGCATGGATGGATCTTGAGATTATTATGCTAAGCGAAAAATGTCAGACAGAATAAGTAGAGAACCATATGATTTCAGTGATATGTGGTATATAAAACTGAAAACAACAAAGGAACAAGACAAACAACTGACGAAACAAAAACTCATAGGCACAGACAATAGTCCAGAGGGGAAGTGGGGATGAGGATAGAAGATAAGGGTAAAAGGGATCAAATATGTGGTGATGGAAGGAGAACTGACTCTGGGTGGTGAACACACAATGTGATATATAGATGACGTATTACAGAATTGTACACCTGAAACCTATGTAACTTTACTAACAATTGTCACTCCAATAAACTTTAATTAAAAAAAAATTTTTTTTAAATACGCTTTAGTCCAATTCAATCATTCTTTCATGAAACATTTACTGAAGACCCACTTCATGCTAGACACTGTAATAGGTAGGTTCTGGTACAGAGATAAGAAAGGCAAAGGAATTGCCTTCAAAAGGTCACAGTATGAACATAATAATATAATTATTATAATTGAATGTAATAACTATGTTAATGTAAAGCATGGCCATCCAGTCTGGAAACAGATATTATTTTATATGCATTTGAATATACTGTCAGTCAACATATATATTGCCTGCGTCTTCAGACTCTAAGGCCACCCTTACCTATGTACTAGGTGCTATGGGACCAGTAGGAAGGATGTAACCCCCTCTTGAGGAGGAAAAGGGGAGAAATGTCAGGGAATCATTTACAAAGGAAATAATGCTTGAACTTAGAAGGATGATGGAGGAATTTGTGAAGCAGACAAGGGAAGGAATATTTCTTATTTGAGAGGACCACAGAAAAACAGAGATGAGCATCTGGGAATCGGCTACCAGTTATTCTGTATAGCCCTAGCACAGAGTGGGTACAATGAAACTTCCTGCCTACTCTCTCTAGTTGAATAGCAGTTTCTATTTGTGTGCATTCTTGTTCCAATTAAACTTAAGAGTGTAGAAAGTTGAAAAACATAATGAAATAAAGAAAAACATTAATTACTCATAATTCTGTCACACACAAATAAATACTTTTGGTTACATTTCTATGAATGTAAATGTTTTTATGGATAGAAAGATGATAGATAGATAGATAGATAGATAGATAGATAGATAGATAGATAGATAATAGATAGATAGATAGATGTGTATATATCTATAGTGAAATATTCTACTTGTCATATTTCACTTAACAAGGATATCATTCTTTGTATTCAAAATTACTCATAAATATAATTTTATTTTTTCCAGCTTTACTGATATATAATTGACAAATAAAAATTACACGTATTTAAGGTATACAAGGTGATGTTTAGATATAGGCATACATTATGTAATGATTACCTCAGTCAAATTAATTAACATATCCATCACTTCACAAAGACTTTGTTATGCAACAGAGCATGACTCAATTCTATTCTCATGGGCAAAAAAAACCCCACAAAAAACAAATGTTCATCCAAGTAGAATGGAAAAATGATGGGACTATTCCACTGGTGTAGTTGGGAAATGGAATACTATACAGTAGTGAGCATACACATACTCCTGCTAACAACAATATGGATGATTTACACATACTGAGTGAAAGAAGACAGTCACAACAAAGTCCATGCTGCACAAATTTATTCATATAAAGTGTAAAAACAGACAAAGCTAATCTCTGGTGAAGGGAGTCAGGATAGTGGTTAGTAGAAGAGGTCAGGAGATGAAGCATTCACTTATTCTACTCACATCCATTTCTCCCCACCTCCACTGCTACCACCATAGTCCACACTGCTGTCTCCCCATGCTGGGAATATCCTGGCTGTCTCTAGGCTTCAGCTCTAAACCCCTCCACCCATTCTCAGCAGATCCTCCATAGTGATCTTTTTCCTATGTATAATAAATTAAATCATGTGACCTCTGCTTAAACCACATCTGTGGCTTTCGATTGCATTCAGTGTAAAATCAACTCTCTTTACCACACCAACAAGTGTTGTCACGTAGCAGCCTACCTGTCTGCCCCCATGCATCTTCCCATAAAGAGTGGAGCATCTATAAAGACAGATCCTTTTAAGGACATTGCTTTAGCATTATGCCTACTCTGTTTGTATTCTTGTTTGGCCCTACAAGATGGCTGGTTAATCAATGATAGATAAGATTCCCCAAGGGAGGAACAACCTAAGACAGGCACAGTCACGTGGGTGCTGTAAGGAGAAATCACGGAGTTGATGGGAGTGAGCACAGACCCCCTGCCTTGGAGTTGATAGCCTGCTTATGGACTTAATGATGTGATAACATCTGTTCTCCAAGTAATCTTATCAGTGAGTTTCAGCATAAAAGGTTTCTGTCTCTTAGGGAGGTACAGTAAGCACATCATGGGACTGTCGATAATGGCAGCCTGCAGGCATGGGTGATTTGGCCTTGAGCTAAGTTCTCAGGTATGTGCAAGGAGGCCTCTCAGAGATGACATTTAAGCTGAGACCTAAAAAATAAGGAGTGGGTAGCCATGTGCAATAGACATTTGTCATATTTGGGGCTACTCAGTATCTTTTGAATACTCTTCCTATGTTTAGGGAATTTCTTATTTCATAAGTGAGAAAATGAACACTAAATCCTACTGAAGAACAATATAGCATTTGTTCAGGAATCCACTGCAATTAAGCAAAAGACCACATACTATGTGATTCCATTTATATGAAATGTTCATAATAGCTAAATCTATAAAGAAATAAAGTGTATTAGTGGTTGCCTGGTGCACTAGGAGACACTGACAAAGGGGGACACAGAATAGGGAATAACTGCTAACTAGGACAGGAATTCTGTGGTGGTGAAATGTTCTAAACTCAAAATGAGGTGATGGTTGCACAACTCTTTGAATATACTTAACCTGTGGCATTGGTGAAAACACACCTCACAAGCCTTCACAGCATTTTTGATGTGGTCATTGTTGGCTTCAAGAATGTAGAGTAAGAGTTGTGGAGAAGCGTTTCCCTGGAAAAGGAACAATGTTAACCAGGTGATTAAACAGTTAAGGGTCATGCTCTGCCTGTGTTGAGCACCAGAGCCAACAAACAAAGGCACCTTGTGAACTTTTATAAATTGACTGTGATACACAGTCCCCCACAATGCAGGGCCCAGGCCATGCGCCCAACATGCCTAGACCAAGGTGGTGACAGTAGACATGAAGAGAAGTGAAGACTCTAAAAATATTTTGGAGCCAGACTTGATAGGATTGAATGATTGGTCAGATATGGGAAAATGTGGCAAAAGCTGTTAAAACCTAGAGAACTATGACTCTCCCCACATCTTAGAAGGAAGAGGAGGAGGAAAGGAGAGGAAGAAGAATGAGAAGAAGAAAAAGTAGGAGATGAGGTGTAGAAGAAAATAAATTAAATTAGAATTAAAATGGGCCAGCAGAGTGGCTCAGTTGGTTAAGAGCTTGCTCAGGAGTGCAAGCTGAGCTCTGAGCAACAGCAGTTCAATGCCCAACCCAAGCTGAGCTGCCGCTGAGCTGCCAACAGGTGGCAAGAGGGCTCAGCTAAAAAAAATAAATAAATTAAAATTAAAATGATTTGAGCAGCCATTTGCTTCATGGCCCCCTCCCCAACGTGAATGGCTGAATAATGACCTGTCTAAACCAATCAATTATTAAATACACTTAACAAGGGACTGATTTAGATATGGACATACAACATAATCTTGACAAAAAAATATACAAGGGCATATCTTCTGAGGAGCTTCTGCTATGATATTCCTTATTCGTAAAGGAGACAGAAAACAAGTGCTTTGCTGGGGAAACTATTCTTATCTAGAAAAGATTGGTTACTTCTCCTTTATGTCCTCAGTCCTATATTTGTGTGTCTATTACAGCTCATTTAACATTTAACCTATTTACATGTTTGGCTTTTTCTATTAAATTTTAAACCCCTGCAGTGCATAGGTGATATTATTTGTCTTAATTACCACCGGCTTCTAGTGTGGTGGCTGGCTCAGAGTAGCGCTTATCAAATATTTGTTGGACAGTGTGGTATAAGGCTTAAAAACTAAGATCCAGTATTATGTGCTGCCTCGGTATCTAGTGAAATCAGGACTCAAAGACCTAACCACACGTCCCCATTCCTGCTCTGTTCCTGTGCATAAGGCCCCGTAGCTACACAACCCTCCTTATCAAATGGACCAGGTCCAATTCCCGATTATCCCTGAGAGCAAGTTTAACTTCTCTGCCAGTCTGTGGAATAATTCAAACAAGCCAATGACCCCTCCCACTGCAACCAGGAGGCACCCCACCTTCATGAAAGTACATAGCCTGCCCTACACAGTCCTCGGTTATTCACTCCTGAGTGAAACCCCCATGAGGTCCTGTGTGGCATGAGATTTCCTTTTCCACCAGCCTGTAAGTGTATATCTGCCCATCTGGCAGTTGGTACTGGCTTTCATCTGAGCCTCACTCTCTCTGTGTTCTTTCATCCTCGAGGAGACTAGCCCAGGCTTTCTCATAACGAAGCCCTAATTCCAAGAGCTGTTGATATCACCTGTCCGGTGCTGGGTGTTGTGTGTTCGGCCATCCGTATAAAGCTAGGGCAGGAATCGCTCCCTCACTAACAGGGTGAATAGAAGGTGATTCTATTCTCTATCTCAATCTTTAGCGAAATTATATGGCTAAATAGACTGATTGGGGGAATCACTTCATAAATCATATAAATATCTAACCACTACACCATACACCTGAAACTAATACAAAATAATATTGAATGTCAACTATAATTTTAAAAAATAGTCAAAGGGATATAAAGTACAGCATACAGAATATAGTTAATAATATTGTAATAACTATGTACAGTGTCAAATGGATAATAGACTTACTGGAGTGATCATTTTGTGAGGTATATAAATATCTAATCACTATGTTTTGTGTATGTGAAACTATATAATATTGTGTGCAACAGTAATTGAAAAATAATATTTTTAACTTAAAAAAAGACCCTATTTCCAAATGAGGTCACATTCTGAAGTTTTGGAAAGGGCATGGATTTGGGAAGGACATCATCCAATTAGGTATATCTATAAGCAGATATTTCTCAATGGAAATATTCCCTTTGTCATGTAAATATTGTCAAGAATGTAATTTGACTGAAATCTCAAAAGCTCCATGTATACATAGAATAGCTGATGTCTGCCAACATATATTCTTTTATTAAAACATGCACACACAAAAAAAATATTATGCTGCTAAAGAACACTGATAGAGAATGTGTACATTTTACCAACTGACAAAGTTCTGTGAAGTTCACTACAAAAAAAAATCCTTTTCAAACAGCACTTGGCTGATGTGGCTGTTAGCCACTGCAATCCTTTTGATCTTACTTCAACATCATTTTGGAAAGAATCACTACAACTATCTTGACCAAGTCAGTTTAATTCCAACTTGATTTCTCATCTAAAATGAAAACTAATCAAACAAATCTTCTGTGCTGAAAATTAGATGTATCCGATAACTCTTTTTGACTGGAAACAGAACTTGCCCACAGGACCTTAGATATTTTGAGTTTGGAGATCAGCAACGAGCTCTTACAAAGACCATTTGCAGAGGAACAAAACTAAGCAGCAGTTCACACTTCTAATTGAAATACACATTGCAGGACAGGTTTCCCTTTCTTTTAAAAATGCAGCTTCTTTATAAACTTGAAAATTATTTCTTCTCTCCACTTCTGGGTTCAACAATGCCACCCACAGGTTAAGGAGTGCATTTAAAAAAATAAAGTAGGAAAGTGAAGCTCACTGCACGCTGTCATCAGAGAAAAGGGTTAAGCACCAAAGCTGACCTAGCAAAAGTAAAAGTAGTCATAGGTAGAGCTGGTCAAGTGGCTCAGTTGGTTAAGAGCTCACTCAAGAGTGTGAGCTCTGAGCAACAGGGTTTCTGGTTGGTTCCTGGTTGGTTTCCGGTTGGTTTCCGGTTGAATTCCGGTTGGATTCCTGGCTGAGCTGAGCAGCCACTGAGCTGACAACAAGGCCAGGATGTCTCAGTTGAAAGAAAGAAAAAAAAGTAGTCATAGGTTTGAATGAAATTATCTTATTTTAGAAAACTGGAAAGTCCTTATAAAAGTACCTCTCTGGTTTTAAATTATTATAATTTTCTGCCTTGTGATTCTGCTCTTATTTTATATTCTCATTTTGCAGTTGGTGACATTATTGGATTTTTCTCTATGTTTTGATCCTCTGAACTTGCTTTCATGTAGTTAGTGAAGATGAACACACATTGTTAGTTAATAATGCATGTAAATAAGTTATTACAGGTATGGTAAGGTAAGCTTTTCAGGAAAGATGATCACAGTACAAAGTCACAGTTTAACTTCTACAGCACTTGGGTCACATGTTCTCTCCTATCCTAATTTATTAATAAACTCAGATAATAATTACAACTGACATCATTGAACATGAACAATGTGTCAGGCATTGTTAAGCATTTTTATGTCTCAGTTAATTTAACCCTTCCAGCAGCCCCACAAAGGGCACATCACCCAGCCTCAGAGTATTAAGGAAAGGGAACTTCTCCCCTATGTGAATGCCATTTTTGAATTTCTACACCAGCATGTTTAACAATAAATGCAGTAACCACATTTGAGTCTTTACCCCCAACCCTGGCAAAAAGTGACTTAATTATGAAAATATGAGTACAATGAAGAGTAAAGTAGGCTGCCATCACAGGGAGTCATAAATGCTAATGCTTGTTCTTCCAAAATCTCTAAATCAATACACTCCTTTTTCATGCAACCTTGTATCAAGCACCTTATTGGAGGAAGCCTGTCACCTTGAAACAAAGGGACCATGGTAAAGTGTCCAGTGTCTCTGTTGACCAAAGAAGGCCTTCTCATAACAGCTCAAAGTGTGCCTCTTCAGCCAAATAATAACCAGAACCAAGGCAATGCCCTTTCCTACTGTCCTAAACAAGTACAGGCAAAGATCAGAGGTGATGCCAAGGGAGACCACCCAGGAAGGCATCTAGCAGGGCTCCTGAATATATGATCTACAATAGCCTAGCCCCACAGAGAACCCTGACTGCAGAATATACATGGTGCCCCAGGAGAGACCACCCGCCTGGCAGAGCCAATTGTCTTTGGATATATGAGCACGTTGTATGCTGAGAATTAGCTCCAGTTACAAAGTTCCTTTCATCGCGCTTGATTATAAGCTATATGAACATGGGGGGAAACACATTTTAGGATTGGGTAATATAGTGCAAACTCAAAGAGTTTATATGATTGGAGTTTACCTGGCTAAAAACATTATGATGGTGGAGTTCCCATAATTAGTGTTAGAATAGAGGAGTGCCTGTGGATTCTGGGCCAAATGTGGAAGCATTCACAGGTCAAGAAATAAAACAGGTGTATGATGCCCCAAAACAGGAAGAGAAGCATCAGTCCTACAAGAAAGAAACTGTGACAATCCTGGCAGGCTCTTTCTTTCCATCTGATCTAAGGCACAAGCTTACACTTAACCTCAAATTTTCAGTAAGCGCCTCCCACCCACTTTCCCATCTATTCTGTGTTGCCAGGACCTACAGATATAATGTTTCTCTTTCTCAGGCCCCCATCAGGGAGACAATCACATGTTGGCACTAGCATGACCTGGGATCCCCTTACCCATAGCATAGGATTTCCCATCCCCTTGCCTAATCCACAGGCTGAAAACAGTATTGGCTGGACAAGACATTTATCTGCATCCAACCTAAAGGTAGTCACCCTCTGGTTATGCAGTAGTGAGGTAGCTTCCCCACTGTAATCAAGGTTAATAACAACTGCCACCATCATCAAGCTCTGTTTAGCCAACCAAAGCCTATCATGAACTGTCTAAATAATTCTGGAGAAAAATAAATTTTAAGCTTTGGAGGTAACTAAGCTGTACCTATATTGCATTGGCATGAACTGGGCTGACACCCAGGGCAGCTACATCTAACCCTGATGTGCCCAGGGTGTCAGTCTGTGGCCTCACAGCAGCCTCGCCGTTTGCCTCCCTGCATTCGCCCATAACAGCAGGGCCTCACGGGGACAGGATATTCACTATGTCTATGGCAAAACCCCATGGGACCCTAAGGAGAGGGTGGGTCAGCAAATGACAGGCAAGACCCTAGATGTGAGCAGGATGCCAATATAGGTGTGAGATCCTATATAAAATATGCGCATCAGGGTGGCCTAAACCAGGTCGGATGGTCCCTGGGAGGAATCAAGGAGGTGAAGCATGTGGGGCCTAAGGGCCTGTTAATCCTTTTCTGCAGAGTTTACAGCCTGCAATGGAAAAAAGAAATCTTCCTAAGAAGCTAACAGCAGTCCTCCTGGCATTCTTGCCTCAAGGTGTCATAGTGAACCATTATCTGTCCCCGTAGGGGGCAGGGCTGCATTGATCAAAGGGTCTTTAGGCTGAGGTGGTCTGTGAGGCATAGGGAAATTTGGCTAAATCTTGGGTGAGGCATGTGATTTACAGACCTCGGAAAGAACAAAACCCCTTCCCTGATTGTACTCAATAAAAGCTGCAAGCTGACCAGATTCAGGGCTCTTGTCCATCAGACAGAGTCCCCTGGCTCACATTGCTTTTTAAACTATCCCTGTCTCTTGCTCTTTATTTCTTTTTCTGAGTCCCAGCCGGTCCTCTCGAGGAAGCTAGACCCAGCCGCGCAGAGACGCGACATCAGTCACTCAGAAAAATAATCTGGTGGTGTTCCATGTTGCTATGTCCACTGTATTCACCTGCCTATTCCTCTTCCTACAGGCGATCTCTGAGTTTGTTTGGCTTCCAAGATTGCTTCAGCCAGGAATGTAGTCCTGCTTTTTGTAAGGATGGCGTGTGAATTTTAATTTTGTTTTTCACTCTACTTGTAAATAGACCTTTAATGATCGGGGTGTGGTTTAGGACTTAAAGGTTGAATGGTCTCCCATGTGAATGTTTAACATTCTATTTACCATTTAGATGACACCTGTTTTCTGAATGGAGTAAAGTGAATGGGAAAACCCAGGAGATATTTTGTCTTTTTGACCAGTCCTCAATGTCTTTTGGCCATGACATGAGTCCTCTTAGTCACTGGTTATCATGTTGCAGTATACAACTGTGACTGGTTAGAGACTTAATAGTGGTATCTAAATCACAAGTTGGCACCCATTGTGATCAGGGTGTATTATTTACTCACACTGAGAGATAAGGATCCAATATCATCCACTTGAAACCCAAGTGGCGCATTGATTAAGAGCTGGCTTGGGATGCCAGTGGCCCCAGTTCAGATCCCACATATGAGGGCCAGTGACACTGTCCTCTACAGCTAAGAGGGTGAACAACAGCTCCACCTGGAGCTGGGCTGCTGTGAGTCCCCAGAACGGCACAGCTGCAGCCCCTGCTGCAGTGGGCTGCCATAGGCTACAGTGAGTGGCCGGTAGCCAGCGTGAGTGGCTGGCAGCTGGTATGAACTGCCAATAGCCGCCGTGAGCAGCCGTTCAGAGGCCAGCGACCGATCTGCCTCACCCGGGAAGAGCGCAATGATGATACCAACATGGGCCAGTGAAGCAATGTCCTCCACAACTAGACTGAAGAACAAAAGGACCGCAACTTGTCTGTTCCCCTTACCTGGTTCCCCAATGCTGTTCCTCTCCCCCAATTCCCCAATAAAATCTTTAAAGGAAAAAAAACAGTGTGCTACACGTGTTCCCCATATTGGCATCATAAAAGATGGTGGCCTTATAGGCATATGTCTGTTGCCACAAGGAATTCAATTTTTAATCAAACCTATTTTTTAAATTAATAGTTTAATGTCATCAGATAAATTGGGAACATAAAATAGTAAAATTTATATTATTTGTTTTACAACCTAATTTCAGAACGGCAAAAAAACTTTGTCACTGAATTTTTTTTTTTTTGTCCAGAAAATGTAAACTAAATGATATGATAATTTTACTCAGAAGTACAATCCCTCATGTATTAAATTGTTTTGTACTTATGTCTTTGTGTTTTATATGTAAAGACAGCTTAAGTTTGTTTGTTTTTTTAGCTGAGCCATCCTGTCACCTGTTGGCAGCTTAATGGAAGCTCAGCTCGGGCTGGGCATCGAACTGCTGTTGTTCAGAGCTCAGCTAGAACTCTGGAGCGAGCTCTTAGCCAACTGAGCCACTCGGACGGTCCAAGGCACCTTAAGTTTTGATGCCTTCATTGCCTCATGAACCACTGCAGCACTGCAAAAGAACACACTATGGTTTTAGCAGTTCTCCCTCCTTGTCTCAAGTTCGTATCCACATAAGACTTCCAGTATCACTTCTGATTGTGACATTACAGCCCCTGGAATGTTTACTAAGTCTATGCTAAGCTTTTTCTCTCCTTTTTTAAAAAATTCTGTCAGGTAATCACTATAACCATCCTAATGTAATGTAGCACTGATTGATATTGTTATTTCAACCAGCAGTGGGGTTTTTATTGAAACAGAGTAATTGAAAGGGCATTCTAATATGGCAGACTTCATAAACCTGAAGTCCTTAGTATTCATAAATTCCCAAAAGATGACTGTTTATTTCTGAGCACTGATTTTAGGGAAATCTCTCTCATATTTAGACATAAATAATGTATGTAGTGTTGCTCAACCATTCAACAGAGTCCAGTCTAAAACAAACAAAAGCACAGTCTCTATTGCCTTTCATAGAGTACATATAAGAAGGAGCCATGGACACACCGACACAGGTGTTACTTCTTGGCTTTTTGGCCCCAGCTTCACTCTGGCTGAGTTCCAGCTCCCAGAATAACTGACATGCAGGCATCCTGCCAATGGCAGAAACTAGAAGAATCCCATCATTATTCCAGCCAGAACATTTTTTTCCTTTTTCTCCCCAGTTGGCTGCCAAAAATTTTGGCTTATGACTGGCCTTTGAGGGTATTTTCAAGTTCTAAATATATGGAGAGCAGAGAGTTTCACCTCATGAAAAGTTATTTAAGGAACGGAAGAGGTATCAAATAATTCAATCTGTCTCTTTGTCCTTGGCAGAACCCTTCCTAACATCCTCTACCATATGACCCTTCCAATCTTTTCCAAAGGGAAAAGAATGTCTCAGTCATCTGGATACCTTTGCAGCTTTTGCAATATTTATCTCACTTTTCCACTAGACACTGTATGGGTAACCTTGATCTTAGTCAGCTTTCCAATGAGCTGTTGACAGAGTTCACAATACAATCAATTTAATTTTTAGTGAACAATACAGGTGTCTTCATGACTAAGATAAAAGGCTAAAGAGAATGAGGCATATTTTCAAGATTAAGTAAAAGTAATGTGGTGTCACAGAGTGAAACAGTAAAACATTTAAAATTTTTAAAATTTATTCTTTATATAAAAAGACAGTTTAAGTATGTCATGTGGAATTGATGACTTGTCAAAGCTTCTAGGGTTCACATCTTGACAATATTTACATGTAACTTAAGACACTAACCATTCATTAAATTGAACCAAAATAAATTTTTTAAATATTACAATGCAATTGGTTTTTTTTAAATTGAAAATTGTCTGCCGCAAATGTTCACTAAGGACCCAAGAAGATGTCCAGATCACACAGCTGTCAATTTAGAGGGTGGTTATCCAAGAATGCCATAAATAAGTAGCTTTGCTAAGGCATTTCTGCACATCATTACATTAGGAAATGCTGTTTATTTTGACAATCATTTCCTCAGAGATTTGACCAAAATCATTATTTGAAATTCCCTTCTTTCATATATGTCTTACTGCCACCTTGTGGTTAAAATATTTTTCTTCCTTTTTTTTTTCTCATTTACAAATACACTTTTGTATGTGGGTGTCATTTCAATGAAAATGTAAACCTCTGTTTCAGAGTAACTTTCAGTGATACTATGCATATTCCCAATAATAACCATGTTAGATCAAATGACCCCTTTTTTTCATTTCTAAATTAAGCTATGAGTCTCCAAGTGAACCAATATTTCCAAACAATCTTATCTATTTTTAAAAGATTTCCCTAACTTCTAATATTGCTCCACAAAATAATCATAGAATGAAGTAGAACATGATTCTGGAACTATATATGCAAAGACAAAAAAAAAAAAAGATTGAAGCCATTATTCACATAGTTTAGAGGAGAAAATGGCAACTTCAAGACTAGTAAAACTAAAGAAATGCAAATAAAAACCACAATGAGATACCACCTCACTCCAGTCAGAATGGCTATCATCAACAAACAACAAGTGCTGGCGAGGGTGTGGAGAAAAGGGAACCCTGGTGCACTGTTGGTGGGACTGCATATTGGTGCAGCCATTATGGAAATCAGTATGGAGGTATCTCAAAAAACTGGAAATGGAACCGCCTGCCGTATGACCCAGCAACTCCACTCTTAGGTATCTACCCAGAGGAATCCAAGATGCTAATTCGAAAAAATATATGCACCCATATGTTTATTTCAGCGCTATTTACAATAGCCAAGACTTGGAAACAACCAAAATGCCCATCGGTAGATGACTGGATTAAGAAACTGTAGTACATTTATACAATGGAGTATTGCTCTGCTATAAAGAAGAATGAAATAGTACCATTTGCAACGAATGGATGAACCTAGAGACTATTATGTTAAGTGAAATAAGTCAGTCGGAGAACGACAAATACCATATGATCTCACTTATATGTGAAATTTGAAAAACTGAATGAATGAGCAAAGGAAACAGAAAGAGTCTCATAGATATAGAGGAAAAACAGGGTTGCTAGTTGGGAGGGGTGTGGGGATGAGAAGAAGGGGAAGAGATTAGACAGCATAAATAGGTAACTACAGTATTGTCACAGGGATATGAAAGACAGTTCGGGGAATATAATAATGTTGTAAAAATTTTGTGGCGTGTCAGATGGTCACATGTCTTGTTAGGGAGACCACTTCATGGATGGAGTAGAGGCTTGATCACTGTACTGTATACCTAAAATTCATGCTGTATAATATTGTATGCCAACTGTAATTGAATATATAGATAGTCAGGGGATGTGGATTATAATGTGGAAGGGAGTTAGAGTAATTGTAATAGATAGTATGATATGGGGGGAGGGAGGGGAGTAGAATTGGGGGAGAGGGGTTGTCACTTTGAGAGGTAAAAAGTATAACTATTGCACTGTGTTGTATATCTGAAGCCAATTAAAATAAATACATTTAAAAAAATAAAATAAATTTTAAAAATTTAAAAAAAAAAGACTAGTAAGACTTTTTAGCCTTATTTAAATGCTATAGGGTGTGGATTCCTACTATCAGCATGTAAAATCTTCAACAAAATACCAAGGCCAGAGGCAAAAATAGAGAATCAAACACAAGAGACAGATTGTCAAAATCTCTGGCAGCTAGCTTCTTTCTGTTCCGTGAGAACCCCAAACCAGAAGCTTCAGCAACATCTGACACTTGTCAGATATTTAGTCTCAGAGTCCACTCCAGACCTATGACTCATATCTGCATTTTAACACTATTCCCAGGTGGTTTGTGTATACAGAATAGTTTAGAAGCATTGCTCTATCCCTGTGCTCATGACAAGATACTGCTTAGATTGACTGAACCTATTACCTCTAAAGGCCCAGCAGACATCAATAAACTGTGCCTAAAGGCTGCTTCAGGATGTGGTCATTATCATAAACTCAGTCAGTTTTTCCATTTTCCCGCCCATTTATGCAAAGAACTGACCATATATGAGCCTACGTGCAAAGAGTTCCTATAAAAGACTCATCAGAAACTACAATCTCTGTTATGATAAGTAAACGAACACCATAGGTAAACATCATCACCTATGATGATGTTGGCTCTC
Organism: Aselliscus stoliczkanus; assembly: GCA_033961575.1. Lineage (NCBI taxonomy): Eukaryota > Metazoa > Chordata > Mammalia > Chiroptera > Hipposideridae > Aselliscus > Aselliscus stoliczkanus. The sequence goes on along the minus strand of CM066740.1, from coordinate 37,158,284 downwards.
TATTTCCTTTAGTTTTCTTTTTTTATGAGAAGAGAGAGCTTTTTAATTTACAAAGAGCAGTGGAGTGATGAAAATTTGCAACTACTATCAGGCTTGTCTACTTATTGCGAAATAAAGACAGAATGTTTTCTTAAACTATCAGGTATTCATCATTTCAAAAATATCTATTGTCCTCCCTCTTTCATATTAGACAACATGCCAGGCATTCTCAAAGGCATGATGTTGCAAATGGCAATAGACTTACAACTGTGTTCTAGTCCTAACCCTGCCCTGATTAGTTGAATTAGTCAGCGTTCCCCAGAGAAACAGAGTCACTAGTTTATACATAAATACATAACGATATTTATTATAAGGATTCAGTTTACACTACTGTAGAGGCTAAGAAGTCCCACAGTCTGCCATTTGCAAGACTGAGACCCAGGAAAGCAGATGGTATAATTCCAGCCCAAGTCTGAAGGCCTGTGAACCAGGAGTACTGATGATGTAGTCCAAATCCAAGGTAGGGGGGAATACTAGTTCGCAGCTCAACAGTCAGGAGACAGAGCTAATTCTCCCTTTCTCCACCTTTTTGTTCTATTCAGGCCCTCAATGGATTGGATGATGTACCCCCTCGTTGGGGAGGGCGATGTCCTCTATTTAGTCTACTGATTCAAATGTTAATCTTATCTAGAAACATCCTCACAGACACACCCAGAAATAATGTTTAACCAAATATCTGTGCACCCCATGAACCAGTCAGACACATAAAATCAACAATCACACTAGCGTCTTCTGAGCAAATCACTTTATATTTCTGTGGGGCTACTAACCCTTTGCAAAATTAGAGGGTAGGGGATAAACGGTATTTGATAGGAATAAAAAACAATTTTAAAGATCTCTGTTTTTATGGTCATTGGTTCGGTTCCTGTCAAACATTAACTCAATCAAGTCAACAGAACATATATCTCTATACTTGAGACTCGAGATCAGAAAATAAGCATTTAGCAACATAAAAAGCAAGTGTAGTGCGCTGGCTGAGTGGCTCAGTTGGTTAAGAGCTTGCTCAAGAGTGCGAGCTGAGCTCTGACCAACAGCAGTTCAATGCCCAGCCTGAGCTGAGCTGCCACTGAGCTGCCAACAGGTGGCAGGATGGCTCAGCTAAAAAAAAAAAAAAAAAAAAAAAAAAGCAAGTGTAGAGGATGGATATATGATCAAGAATCAGCCACTAAAACATGCCTCTGCCTAGCAGTCTCCACACGCCAAATTGAGAGCAGGACCTAAACATGTAAGAAGCCAAAAAGAGTTCTAAGTCTACTGGCACTTCATAAGTGTTTATCAAAGACTACTGACATGCATTATATACTTGTAGTATCACACATTCCAAATTTTGATCACAATAGTTCTCTACATCCAAAGTGAAGCTAAAAAGCAAGACTTGAATGTCAATGTCAATATAAAAACATTACTGTTTCAGGCCAGCTGAGTGACACGGTGGTTAAACGCTGGCTTGGGAAGCCTGCGGCCCCGGTTCGGGTCCCACATATTAGGTATGAGGGCCAGTGACACTGCTCTCAAAAAAAAAAAAAAAATTACTGTTTCAAGAGTAACTTCAAGAGTAACACTTTAACTTCCACAGTATTCGAACCCAAACAATAAGTTATCCTTCTCTAAAAGTCAAGAGTTCTGAGAACTAAATGGCATTGTATTGGATTTTAAATTATGGAATTTTTTAACATTGTACTCAATGGGAAGAACCTAAAGCATTCCCCTTAAGATCAGGAACAAGACAAGGATGCCCACTTTCACCACTTTTATTCAACATAATACTGGACGTCCTAGCCACAGCAATCACACAAGAAAAAGAAATGAAAGTCATCCTAATTGGAAAGGAAGAATTAAAACTGTCATTATTTGCAGAAGACATACTATATATAGAGAACCTCAAAGATTCCACCAAAAAAACTATTAGAACTGAAAAATGAATTTAGTAAAAGTAGCAGATTACGAAATTAATATTCAGAAATAGGTTGCATTTCTGTACACCAATAATGAACTATCAGAAAGAGAAATTAAGAAAACAATCCCATTTACAATTGCATCAAAAAAAATAATAAAACAAAATGCTTAGGAATAAATTTAACCAAGGAAGTAAAAGATCTGTACTCAGAAAATTATAAGACATTGAAGAGAGAAATTAAAGATGATACAAATAAACTGAAATATATACCATGTTCATGGATAGAAAGAAGTAATAATATTAAAATGTCCATACTATCCAAAGCAATATATAGATTCAACATGATCACTATGAAAATACCAATGACATTTTTCACAGAACTAGAACAAATAATCCTAAAATTTATATGGAACCATAAAAGACCCTGAATAGCCATGGCCATCTTGAGAAATAAGGACAAAGCAGGAGGTATCAAGTTACCTGATATCAAATTATACTACAAGGCTATTGTAATCAAAACATCATAGTATTGATGAGGCAGGGGAGCAAGATGGCGGCTGTGAGGAGGGCTCCCTGAAATCTCCCCTGGAAATATCCACAATTTGTACTTCTAATATGCTTCAAAGAGATGTCTACTCATCACACAGAGCAACTAAGAGTTTCATACAACGACTGTGGGAAGGTGGTCAGGCTGGGTGAGTAGGGGAAGAACGCTGCGAGACGCGTGAGGTGCAGCCCACACCCGTGGCTGTGGAGGCACACTGTCAACGGAAAGGGTGCCCAAAGACACTCATTGAGCCTTTGGGGGTGCAGCCTGCTTTGGGACAGGAGAAAGCAAAATGGCAGTAACTTTGTAAAAACTACCAATCACACATCACAACCACACTCAAGTACAGCAAACCTTCAGTGCCAGCATCATGCTAGGTATCAGGTGGCCTAGTCTGTTCCCACAAGATGCAGGGGAATATTTGTACAGCAGAGGACAAACTGAAGAGAGCTTGGTGGACTTTAGCCAAGACTGGCCCTGGAGACACAAGAATCATCATACCCGGAGGCCAACTTTAGATAAAACCAGAGCATTTCTGGGTTTGACTTATAGGAGTCACACCCAAAAGGAAGTTGCTACAGGTGCAAGGGCCAAAGGGTCCAAGCCTCATCAGAGGGATCAACCCTCACACAGCAGCTCATAAACTGTGGACACTGCTGATCCTCACAGCTGATCAGCCTGGAAGTCAATTCCACCTACTGACAAGCCAAAAGTAATCAAAGCTAAACTTCAACAGGTGAGGATGCACAACACAAGGAACACCTCAGATATACACGCACAAGAGAATAGGGAGTTTGAGTAATTCAAATATAAAGGACACACACCATATAAGTTTACCCAGAAAAGAGTGAGAAACCTGGGGGATCTATCTGTTATATCGAAGCAAGCACAAAGGAAAAACCAGAATGGGGAGGCAAAGAAATACAACCCAAATAAAAGAACAGAAGAAACTTCCTGAATCAGTGGAACTAGAGGAAATAGAGGTAAACAACCTACAGGAGACAGAGTTCAGAACACTGATTATTAGAATGTTCAAGGAAATTAATGAAAATATAAAGAAGTATAGAGAAATCATGAAAAGCAACCAGCTAGAACTTAAGAATGCAATTACTGAATTAAATAACAAATTCGATGGAGTGACTAGCAGATTGGACGAAGCAGAAAATCGAACCAGTAACTTACAAGACAAGATAGCAGAGATCACCCAAGCAGAACAACAAAAAGAAAAAAGAATGAAAAACCTTGAAAATAGTTTAAGAGAGCTGGGGGACAACATCAAAAGCAATAACCCCCGGATCATCAAAGTACCAGAAGGAGAAGAGAAGGAGCTAGGGATTGAGAATATATTTGAAGTAATAATGTTTGAAAACTTCCCTAACCTGGCAAAGGACATTGAAATACAAGTCCAGGAAGTGCAGAGATTTCCAGCCAGGATGATCCCAAACAGGCCCATACCAAGACACATTATAGTGAAAATGGCAAGGGTTAAGGACAAAGACAGAATCCTTAAAGCAGCAAGGGAAAGGAAGCAAGTTACTTACAAGGGCACCCCCAGAAGATTATCAGCCGACTTTTCTACAGAAACTCTGCAGGAAGTGTTCAAAGTGATGATAAATAAAGGCCTACAACCCAGATTCCTGTATCCAGCAAGGCTATCATTTAAAATTGAAGGAGAGATAAAGTTTCCCAGAAAAGAACAAGTTAAGGGAATTCATTATCACCAAAACAGCTTTGCAGGAAATGTTAAAAGGGCTTCTTTAAACACAAGGGAAAAACAACCTAACAAAGGAAGACTAGGAACACAAATAATAAAATGGCAATCAATATGCACCTATCAATAATCACGTTAAATGTAAATGGAGTAAATGCTCCAATCAAAAGACATAGGGTGGCTGAATGGATAAGAAAGCAAGACCCCGGCATATGCTGTATACAAGGGACTCACCTCAGATCAAAAGACACATACAGGCTGAAAGTAAAGGGATGGAGTAAAGTATTTCATGCAAATGGAACAGAGAAAAAAGCTGGAGTAGCGATACTTATATCAGATAAAATGGACTTTAAATTGAAGAATATAATAAAGGACAAAGAAGGACACTTCATAATTATAAAGGGATCAATCCAACAAGAGGACATAACCCTAGTAAACATCTATGCACATAACATAGGAGCTCCTAAATATACAAAACAGATATTGTCAGACATAAAAACGGAGATCAACAGTAACACTATCATAGTAGGGGACTGCAACACCCCACTGTCACCAATGGACAGATCCTCCAGACAGAAAATCAATGCAGAAACAGTGACCTTAAATGACACATTAGACCAGCTGGAATTAACAGACATTTTCAGAGCACTTCACCCCAAAGCTACTAAATAGCAAGTGGGTCACGAATGAGATCAAGGAGGAAATCAAAAGGTACCTCGAAACAAATGAAAATGAAAACATCACGACCCAAAATCTCTGGGATTCTGCGAAAGCAGGCCTAAGAGGGAAGTTTATAGCAGTGCAGGCCCACCTGAAGAAGGAAGAAAAATCTCAAATCAACAGGTTATCCTTATACCTCAGGGAACTGGAAAAAGAACAGCAAAAGAAGCCCAAGGGGAGTACAAGAAAGGAGATAATAAAGACCAGAGTGGAAATAAACAATATAGAGAACAGAAAAACAATACAAAAGATCAATGAAACTAAGAGCTGGTTTTTTGAGAAGATAAACAAAATTGACAAACCTCAGCCAGGCTCATCAAAAAAAAAAAAAAAAGAGAGAGGGCTCAAATTAGTAAAATCAGGAACGAAAGAGGGGAAATACTACAGACATCACAGAAATACAAAAGATTCTAAGAAATTACTATGAGCAACTATATGCCAACAAATTTGACAATCTGGAAGAAACGGATTATTTTCTAGAAGCATACAACGTTCCAAAGCTAATGCAAGAAGAAACAGAAAATCTAAATACCTTGATTACTACCAAGGAAATTGAATCAGTAATTGACGAGCTCCCAAAACAAAAAGCCCTGGACCAGATGGCTTCATAAGTGAATTTTATCAAACATTCAAAAAAGAACTATCACCTATTCTTCTCAAACTATTCCAAAAAATCCAGGAGGGAAGGCTCCCAAACTCTTTTTATGAAGCCACTATTACCCTGATTCCAAAACCAGATAAAGACAGCACAAAAAAGCAAAACTACAGGCCAATATCCCTGATGAATATAGATGCAAAAATTCTCAATAAAATATTAGCAAACAGAATTCAGCAATATATTAAGAAGATCATACATCATGATCAAGTGGGTTTTATCCCTAGTACGCAAAGTTGGTTCAACATCTGTAAATCAATTAATGTGATACACCATATCAACAAAATGAAGAATAAAAATCACATGGTCATTTCCATAGATGCAGAAAAAGCATTTGACAAAGTCCAACAGCCATTTATGTTAAAAACCCTTAGCAAAGTGGGAATACATGGATCATATCTCAACATAATAAAAGCCATATATGATAAACCTACAGTTAACATCATACTCAATGGGGAAAAGCAAAAACAAAGTCAGGGGGATCATGCTACCAGACATCAAAACATACTACAAGGCTACAGTAATCAAAACAGTATGGTATTGGCATAAAAACAGGCACATAGATCAGTGGAACAGAACAGAGAGCCCAGAAATAAATCCAGGCATTTACGGACAGTTAATCTATGACAAGGGAAGCAAGAATTTACATTGGAGTAAAGATAGTCTATTCAATAAATGGTGCTGGGAAAATTGGACTGACACATGCAAAAAAATGAAACTGGACCACCTCCTTACACCATATACAAGAACAAATTCAAAATGGATTAAAGACTTAAATGTAAGACCTAAAACCATAAAACTCCTAAAAGAAAATATAGGGAGTACATTTGCAGACATTACCCGGAGCAATATTTTTACTGATATATCCCTGCGGGCAAGGGAAGTATAAGAAAAAATGAACATATGGGATTATATCAGACTTAAAAGTTTTTTCACAACAAAGGAAACCATCAATAAAACAATCTACTGATTGTATATCTGATATATCTGATAAGGGATTAATATCCAAAATTTATAAAACACTCATGAAACTCAACACCAAGAAAACAAACAACCCAATTAGAAAATGGGCAGAAGATATGAAGAGACATTTCTGTAAAGAGGACATACAGAAGGCCAACAGGCATATGAAAAAATGTTCAACCTCACTGGTCATTAGGGAAATGCAAATAAAAACCACCATGAGATACCACCTCACTCTGGTCAGAATGGCTATCATCAACAAATCAACAAACAACAAGTGCTGGCGGGGCTGTGGGGAAAAGGGGACCCTGCTGCACTGTTTGTGGGATTGCAGATTGGTGCAGCCACTATGGAAGTCAGTATGGAGGTATCTCAAAAAACTGGAAATGGAACTACCTTTTGACTCAGCAATTCTACTCCTAGGTATTTATCCCAAAAAACCCAAGACACTGATTCAAAAAAATATATGCACCTCTATGTTCATTGCAGCGCTATTTACAATAGCTAAGACTTGGAAACAACCGAAATGCCCATCGGTAGATGACTGGATTAAGAAACTGTGGTACATTTATACAATGGAGTATTACTCCGCTAGAAAGAAGAATGAAATTGTACCATTTGCAATGATATGGATGGACCTAGAGACTATTATGTTAAGTGAAATCAGTCAGAGAAAGACAAATACCATATGATCTCACTTATATGTGGAATCTGAAAAACTGAATGAATGAGCAAAGTAAACAGAAACTGTCTCATAGATATAGAGGAAAAACAGGGTTGCTAGTTGGGATGGGGATGGGGATGAGGGAGAAGGGGAATGGATTAGACAACATAAATAGGCAACTACAATATTGCCACAGGGATATGCAAGACAGTTTGGAGAATATAATTAATAATGTTGTAAATATTTTGTGGGGTGTCAGATGGTCGTACATCTTGTTAGGGAGACCATTTCATGGATGGAGTAGAGGTTTGATCACTGCACTGTACACCTGAAGCTGAGGTTGTATAATATTATATATCAACTGTAATTGAATATATAGTCACGGGATGTGGATTATACTGTGGAAGGGAGTCAGAGGAAGTGTAATAGATATATATGATATGGGAGGGAGGATGGGGTGGCTAAATGGGGGAGGGGGTTTGTCACTGTGAGGGGTAAAAAGTATAACCATTGCACTGTGTTGTATACCTGAAACTAATTAAAAATAAATTAGTTAAAAAAAATAAAAATAAAAATAAAATAATTTAAAATAGCATTAAAAGTCAAATAAATTAACAAAAACCATGTTAGAACTCTACACTAAAAACAAAACTGAATTACTGAGAAACACTAAATAAAAACTAAATAAACATACTATCCATGTATGTTTTTGGTTACATGACTTAATACCATTTGGATACCCATTCTCTCAAAATTTATCTATAGATTTAATAAAATCCCATGATAGTCTCTATAATGGTTTCCAATGATCCTCACCTTCTGATATTCATACTCTTTTGTACACATCATACCAACATTGGTCTATGTAAGCAGTAGAATACTATAGAAGTGGGTGTTTATCACTTCACAGGTTACACTATCAAAGACTGCAGCTTACATCTTGATCACTTTCTCTCCCTTGGATCACTTGCTCTGAAGGACGCAAGTTACCGAGTCTTCTGAGCACTCAGGAACCCCTGTAGAAGGCCCAGCCAACAGTGAGCCTTAGGGGAGGTGGATGGTCTAGTCTCAGTAAAGCATATGAAGGCAGCCCCAGCTGAAAGCTAGACTACAACCTCATGAGAGATATTATACCAGAACCACCAGATGCTTGAGGGAATATTTTTTGCTGGTTGGACCCACATCGGATGGTGAGCTGAGCCCCCTCCTTTCCCCACCACTGCAACTAGATTGAAAGCGGCCACTGGACTTGGAGCTGAGCTTGCGCCCTCCACAACTAAGACTGAAGGACAACAGCTTCACTTGGGGCTGATGGGTCCTAGAAAAACACACTGTACCCCCTCCCCAATTCCCCAACACTATTCACTTCCTCAATTCCCCAAATAAAAATCCTTAAAAAGAAAAAAAAAGTAGAATTACCATATGATCTGGTAATTCCACTTCTGGATCTTTATCCAAAAGAATTAAAATGGGGAGGATCTCACGGAGATAAATGCACTCCTATATTCACTGCTGCACTATCCCCATAGCCAAGATGTGGAAACAACCTAAATGCCCATCAGCCAATGAATGGATAAAGACAATGCGGTAGATATATACAGTGATTATGATTCAGAATGAAGGAAAAAAGGGCATCCTGCCACCATAGGTGACAACACGGATGGACCCTGAGGCCATTATGCTGAGTAGAATAGGCCAGTCATAGAAGGACAAATACTGTATGATTGCACTTACATGAGATATCATCTAACACTGTCAAACTTGAGGAAACAGAGAGGAGAGGAGTGATTGCCAGGGTCTCAGGGGAGGGGCAAATGAGAGGTTGTTGATCCATCCCATAGAGTTTCAGTTTTGCAAGATGTAAAGGTTCTAGAGATATCCTATCCAACAATATTGCACCTGGAGTTAATATCCTGCACTTAAAAATGGAAGAGAGTAGATTAAATGTTATATGTTCTTACCATAATAAAAAGATTAACAAAACCTACCCATAACCAACCAAGGAATAAAAATAACACCAATAAGAATGAAAGGACAGCTAGAGCCTGTGGTAGACTCCTCCAAGGTCACTGGGGATGCCTCTATCAGCCATAAAAGCCAGTTTATTTAGGTTCATCCAATCAAGGGAGAAAACTGGTAATCACAAAATCTCAATGATGTTTGGAAAGAGAATACACCTCTCCCTGACCCTCACTCTCTCCTGCTTTCTCTCAGTTCTCCCTCTGTCTCTCTCTCTCCCTCCCTCTCCCCCTCTTCCCTTCTCTCTCTCTCCTTCTCTCCGGCTCCCTCTCCCTCTCCTCAGTCCCTCCCCCTCAGCTAGGCCTCTTCTCCTCCCTGAGAATACATCACCAATACCAGAGGCTTAGGCCTCTCTCCTTCAACCCTAGCTAGGCCCATTCTCTGCCTTGAGAATGTATCACTAATAAACCGTGTGTGTGTGTGTGTATAAACATGCAAACACTTACAAAAGAGTTTTTATCAGCCTAGGCTTGGAATTAGGTTTAGAGCATGAGTGATTTGTGAATTTAATGATTTTGGAAATCAATTTAATAAATTTAATGATTCGGGATTAGGTGAGGCAGGCAGGTTACAGTCACTGAATTGTCACAGGGCACAGAACATAAACAATTTGTTTATGAAAACTTTTAGGATTTGATCTTTTTGTTCCCAGAGCAGTTTGTGCCAACAGGGGCTAGGTCTTGCCTTTCTAGTCCTGGAAAAATTTCCATTTTTAGTTGTCTAAAATCAGTTCTCATTATTGTCTTTATTTCTCTTAAGAACCATAACAGCAGACTATTTTAAACTTTTGTATCTTAAAAAAACACATTTGCATAGCACCCATTGAATGGTAAGTGTGTGTTCAATCTGTTTTGTACTGAACTCTGACACATTTTACTCAGGGATGATTCTGCTTATTTTACCTCTGTCTGATACAAATGTTACTTAATTCCAGAACCTGCAGCAATTCCTGGGTCACCTTATTCTTGGGGTTTCTGATTTTAGAGGTTTGAATCATATTGTCTACCATTGCATTTTTTTCATTAACAAGGGATTTAATACATACATCTACATAACTATAATGTGGAAAAGATAAGGCAAATGGGTAGGGGAAAAAGGAAGCACCAATAAACAGCAGTTTCCTGAGAGTTTCCCAAATGCAGAAAAGGTCCAAGAGCTTGGGTCAGGGGATGAGGCCAGAGACAGCAGTGGCTATGCAGTTTAAGCAGTTGTTTTGTCCTCCACTGCAAGGTGTCTCAAGTCCAAGGGAGTTCCAAACTGGGCTCATTCACCCCTTACCCATACACACACACTGGGGCAATACACATACAACACACAACACACACACTCCTGAGGGGCGGTCCTCTGGCTGGCTGTAGAAAGATAACAGATCACATGTCCCTTTCCCGAGTTAAAGGCTCTGCATGGTTGAACCTTCGGTCTCTGCCTACTCAGTCTGTGGCACTGGGTGGTGCTATGTAAAACGGGAAGCAGTTCTTTCAGAAGGTGCCGGGCGGAGACTCCAAGAAGGCTGTCTAGGGAGCCAGTATGGTGTCCATGGGCTCCGTGTCCTCCACAGGCTTTGCCGAGGTGCTGTTCGCTGGAGCCTGGGTGCCCGCAGAACTCACGGGGGCCTGGTGGCCGCCTGCTGCAGCAGGAGCCACAGAGGATTTCGCTTTGCCACCACCACAGGTCCCCGATGTGGGCCGACGGCCGGTTTTGGGGCCTCCCACATAGCACGGGGCGAGCCTCAAGTACTTCGATCCAGGGGGGCCGATGGAGTAGACCACACCGTCTGGAGAGTTTTCCACCCGGCAGTAGGCTCGGGGATGTCTATGAGCTCTGTTCGAGCAGCACGGGGGTGATCTAGCTCGGGGGCGTCTGCGAGACCTCTTATAGAGGCCAGAGGGAGCTGCTGTGAACGTGCAAACATCCGATGGCGGAGTGGTGTCCATGTCAGTGACATCGGACTCCCCGGCCACGTTTGCAGACGCATTGGCTGAAGTGGATGGGACGGCCACAGAGGTGATGGGCTGGCCAGTGAGGAGAAACGGGCTGGGTAAGGGTAAAGCAGGGGGAGGATCCACACACATAGGGCTCGGGGATTCATGTGTGCAGGAGGCCGGCTGGAAGGAGGAGGGTGCGGAGCCATCTGAAGCAGGAGCAGTTGTAACTAGGCCTAGATGGAAACGGCCTCCATTCTTTAAAAGTGGAATCCCCAACTTGGTGTCAGCACTGGGAGGTGGCAGGGAACGCGGACGTGGGGGTAGAGAAAAGGGACAGAGTGTGCGTCCTGTGTTGTGCTCAACAGTTGGTCTTGGAGGAGGGGAAGGGACAGACGAGGTCGGGGGTGTGGCAGGTGGGTCAGCCCGGTTGGCAGTAGCTGGGACCTGACCCGGGTGTGCAGCCCTGGGCAGGGAATCTGCAGCCACCCCAGGTGGGGTAACAGAAGGCGCAGACGGGGTGGCACTGCTGTCCGCCATGGCCTTAGTTTCATCTTCCCCGGTCTGACTGCTCTGACCAGTAGGGGTCTTGAGGGTGGCAGAGTTCTTGTCAGTGGTCAAGCAGGGCAGCTGCGGCCCGGGCACCACAGGCGTGGCTGCCCGCTCAAGTGGCGAAGGCGGGGCAATCACTGTGGGCCCTGGAGGAGGGGTCCTTACGGTTCCCGAGGCCCCGGCCGGCATGGAGAGAGGTGGACCAGGTTGCTTTGGAGGGTCCCTCAAGTTCGCCAGGGGGAGGCTCCGCAGAGAGGAACGCCTGCCCCGCCGGGAAAGATGCGCCCTCTTCCTCCGGGAGTGCCGCCTGGCTGGCCGCCGCTCACGACCCGGGGGCCTGGGACCAGGCTGGAGGCCACGCGGGGGAGCAGCGGGGTGGTCCCGGTCAGGGGGGCCATCGGTGGTGCGCACGGGGAAAGTCACCCGGCCAAGGCCGCCACCCAAGGTGCGACGCCCACCGCACGAGGGGCAGCGGCCACCACCCAAAGGGCGGCGGCAGGATAGCCAGCGCAATAGCGGCAAAAATCGGCTCAACACATTGCCCATCTAGAGGCAGTTGTGCGCCAATCGAACTCGAGGCAAGAGCACGAAACACGGACAGCGTCTCCGAGTTTCTCTGTCTCCCTCGAACTCTAACAACGCACTGAGCTAACTGTCCAGCCAGGGGCTTGTGACGTCTCCCTGGAAATGGTCACACCCAAGGCTGCACTTCCCAGTCCAGCAGGTGAAGAGAGGACGTCAGAGGTCAAAGGGCACGGCCTCCACGGCCAGCTAGCTAACCGCTTCTGGACTTCCCAGAGCCCGGGGCTGCCTGCAGCGGGTTACTGGTCGTTTGCACCAGATGGACTACCATGTGGGGTCCATTCAGAGCTCCCATCCACCAAGGAGGCCCCATCTGTCAGAGCTCACCCCGTCAGGGCCATGTGTCTGCAGGCCTTCCCCAGGTCCAGGAGGCCACAGGCTGATCAAAGCCCAGGTCCCAGAGGCCACAGTCCCAGTGTGGCCCACCTCCTCCGGGGACCTCCCCAGCTTCGATGTGAGGCCTGGAGCCAGGTGCACTTTCTCCATGGCCGCCCTGCCTGCCAGCATCACCTGGTCACAGGTGCAAAGGTTTCTGAGGTGTGGACAGGAAGCCCTGACCTGACCTGACCAAGATTGCTCTACCCAGCACGGCTATCACTTAAAATTGAAGGAGAAATAAAGAGCTTCTCAGAAAAGAATAGGCTTAAGGAATTCATTACCACCAAGTCAGCATTGCAAGAAATGTTAAAAGGGCTTTTTTAAACAAAAGAAAGGGGTAAACAAGCTAACCCAGAGAGACAATTTAAGAAGATTGAGGTCATATCAAGCAGATATAAAGGAAAAACTGATGGTTGCTGGCTGGGAGGGAGTGGGGAAGAGGGAGAGGGGGAAGGTTTTGGACAGTGTATGTGGGACTACAATGTTGCCGCAGGGATATGGGGGCAGTTCTGGGAATGTAATTGATAATGTTGTGAAGAGACTATTATGTTGCGAGAAATAAGTCAGTTGGAGGACAGGTACCATGTGATCTCACTTGTGTGTGGAGTCTGAAGAGCTGAGTGAACGATCAAAGTAAACAGACTTGTAGATGTAGAGGAAAAACTGAGGGCGGCTAGTTGGGAGGGGGATGGGGTTGGGGGGAAGGGACTAGACAGCATAAATAGACAACTACAATATTGCCACAGGGATACGAAACACAGTTCGGGGAATATAATAATGTTGTAAAAATTTTGTGGCGTGTCACATAGTCACATGTCTTGTTAGGGAGACCACTTCATGGATGGGGTAGAGGCTTGATCACTGCACTGTACACCTGAAGCTGGTGTTGTATAGTACTGTATGCCAACTGCAACTGAATATGTGGATGGTCACGGGATGTGGAGTATACTGTGGAGGGGAGTCAGGGGAGTTGTGATGGATATGTATGATATGCGGGGGGTGGCAAACTGGGGGAGGGGGGTTTTCACTTTGGGGGGTAAAGAGTATAACTGTTGCATTGTGTTGTACACCTGAAACTAATAAAAAAAAAAGATCATACATCATGATCAAGTGGGTTTCATCCCTAGTATGCAAGGCTGGTTCAACATCCGTAATTCCATTAATGTGATAAACCACATCAACAAAATGAAGAATAAAAATCACATGGTCATTTCAATCGATGCAGAAAAAGCATTTGACAAAATCCAACAGCCATTTATGTTAAAAACCCTTAGCAAAGTGGGAATACAGGGATCATATCTCAACATAATAAAAGCCATGTATGATAAAGCTACAGCTAGCATCATACTCAATGGGGAAAAGCTAAAACCATTCCCCTTAAGATCAGGACCAAGACAAGGCTGTCCACTTTCTCCTCTTTTATTCAACATACTTCTGGAAGTTCTAGCCACAGCAATCAGACAACAAAAAGAAATAAAAGTCATCCCAATTGGCAAGGAAGAAGTAAAGTTGTCATTATCTGCGAAATGCCCATCGGTAGATGACTGGATTGAGAAACTGTGGTACATTTATACAATGAAGTATTACTCCGCTATAAAGAATGAAATCGTACCATTTGCAGTGATATGGATGGACCTAGAGACTATTATGTTAAGTGAAATAAGTCAGTCAGAGAAACACAAATACCATATGATCTCACTTATATGTGGAATCTGAAAAACTGAATGAATGAGCCAAGTAAACAGAAACTGTCTCATAGATATAGAGGAAAAACAGAGTTGCTAGTTGGGAGGGGGTGAGGATGAGGGAGAAGGGGAAGGGATTAGACAGCAAAAATAGGCAACTACAATATTGCCACAGGGATATGAAAGACAGTTGGGGGAATATAATTAATAATGTTGTAAATGTTTTGTGGGGTGTCAGATGGTCATATGTCTTGTTAGGGAGAACATTTCATGGATGGAGTAGACGCTTGATCACTACACTGTACACCTGAAGCTGAGGTTGTATAATATTGTATACCAACTGTAATTGAATATATAGATAATCACGGGATGTGGATTACAATGTGGAAGGGAATCAGAGGAAGTGCAATAGACATATATGATATAGGGGGAGGAGTGGGGTGGCTAAATGGGGGAGGGGGATTGTCACTTTGAGGGGTAAAAAGTATAACTATTGCACTGTGTTGTGCACCTGAAACTAATTAAAAATAAATTAATTAACTAAAAAAATAATAAAAATAAAATAATTTAAAATAACATTAAAAGTCAAATAAATTAACAAAAAATGTGTTAGAACTCTACACTAAAGACAAAACTGAATTACTGAGAAACATTAAATAAAAACTAAATAATCATACTGCCCATATATGTTTTTGGTTACATGACTTAATACCATTTGGATCCCCAGTCTCTCAAAATTTATCTATAGATTTAATAAAATCCCATGATAGTCAGTCTCTATAATGGTTTCCAATGATCCTCACCTTCTGATATTCATACTCTTTTGTACACATCATACCAACATTGGTCTATGTAAGCAGTAGAATACTATAGAAGTGGGTGTTTATCACTTCACAGGTTACACTATCAAAGACTGCAGCTTACATCTTGATCACTTTCTCTCCCTTGGATCACTTGCTCTGAGGGACGCAAGTTACCGAGTCTTCTGAGCACTCAGGAACCCCTGTAGAAGGCCCAGCCAACAGTGAGCCTTAGGGGAGGTGGATGGTCTAGTCTCAGTAAAGCATATGAAGGCAGCCCCAGCTGAAAGCTAGACTACAACCTCATGAGAGATATTATACCAGAACCACCAGATGCTTGAGGGAATATTTTTTGCTGGTTGGACCCACATCGGATGGTGAGCTGAGCCCCCTCCTTTCCCCACCACTGCAACTAGATTGGAAGCGGCCACTGGACTTGGAGCTGAGCTTGCGCCCTCCACAACTAAGACTGAAGGACAACAGCTTCACTTGGGGCTGATGGGTCCTGGAAAAACACACTGTTCCCCTTCCCCAATTCCCCAACACTGTTCACTTCCTCAATTCCCCAATAAAAATCCTTAAGAAGAAAAAAAAAAAGTAGAATTACCATACGATCTGGTGGATCTTTATCCAAAAGAATTAAAACGGGGAGGATCTCGTGGAGATAAATGCACTCTTATGTTCACTGCCGCACTATCCCCATAGCCAAGATGTGGAAACAACCTAAATGCCCATCAGCCAATGAATGGATGCAGACAATGTGGTAGATATATATAGTGATTATGATTCAGAATGAAGGAAAAAAGGGCATCCTGCCACCAGAGGTGACAACACGGATGGACCCTGAGGCCATTATGCTGAGTGGAATAGGCCAGTCATAGAAGGACAAATACTGTATGATTGCACTTACATGAGATATCATCTAAAACTGTCAAACTTGAGGAAACAGAGAGGAGAGGAGTGATTGCCAGGGTCTCGGGAGGGGCAAATGAGAGGTTGTTGATCCATCCCATAGAGTTTCAGTTTTGCAAGATGTAAAGGTTCTAGAGATCTCCTATCCAACAACATTGCACCTGGAGTTAATATCCTGCACTTAAAAATGGCAGAGGGTAGATTTCATCTTAAGTGTTCTTACCGTAATAAAAAAATAAAGAAATCCAACCCATAACAAACCAAGGAATAAAAATAACACCAATAAGAATGAAAGGACAGCTAGTAAGTGTTGCGGACTCCTCCAAGATCACTGGGGATGCCGCTACCAACCATAAAAGCCAGTGTATTTATGTTCCTCCAATCAAGGGAGAGAACCAGTAAGCACAGTCTCAATGATGTTTGGAAAATAGAATTACACCTCTCCCTGGCCCTCACTCTCTCCAGCTTTCTCTCAGTTCTCCCTCTCTCTCTAACTCTCCCTCTCCCCCTCTCCCCCTCTCCCCTTCTCCACCTAACCCTTCACTCCCCCCTCCTGTCTCTCTCTCCCACTCCCTCCCACTCCCTCTCTCCTTCTCCCTCTCCTTCTCTCTGCCCCTCACCGCTCAGCTAGGTCTGTTCTCCTCCCTGAGAATACACAACTAATACCAGAGGCTTAGGCCTCTCTCTCCAACCTTAGCTAGGCCCATTCTTGAGAACGTATCACTAATAATCCGTGTGTGTGTGTGTGTGTGTGTGTGTGTGTGTGTGTGTTTATATATACATGCAAACCCTTACAAAAGGGTTTTTATCAGCCTAGGCTTGGAATTAGGTTTAGAGCTTGAGTGATTTGGGAATTTAATGATTTTGGAAATCAATTTAATAAATTTAATGATTCGGGATTAGGTGAGGCAGGCAGGTTACAGTCAATTGTTACAGGGGCACAGAACATAAACAATTTGTTTATGAAAACTTTTAGGGTTTTATCTTTTTGCTCCCAGAGCAGTTTGTGCCAACAGGGGCTAGGTCTTGCCTTTCTAGTCCTGGTAAGTTTCCATTTTTAGTTGTCTAAAATCAGTTCTCATTACTGTCTTTCTTTCTCTTAAGAACCGTAACAGCAGACTATTTTAAACTTCTATATCTTAAAAAAACACATTTGCATAGCACCCATTGAATGGTAAGTGTGTGTTCAATCTGCTTTGTACTGAACTCTGACACGTTTTACTCAGGGATGATTCTGCTTATTTTACCTCTGTCTGATACAAATGTTACTTAATTCCAGAACCTGCAGCAATTCCTGGGTCACCTTATTCTTGGGGTTTCTGATTTTAGAGGTTTGAATCATATTGTCTATGATTGCGTTTTTTTAATTAACAAGAGATTTAATACATGCATATATATAACTATAATGTGGAAAAGATCAGGCAAATGGGTAGGGGAAAAAGGAAGCACCACTAAACTGCAGTTTCCTGAGAGTTTCCCAACTGCAGAAAAGGTCCAGAGCTTGGGTGATGGGATGAACCCAGAGACAGCAGTGGCTATGCAGTTTATGCAGTTGTTTTGTCCTCCACTGCAAGGTGTCTCAAGTCCAAGGGTGTTCCAAACTGGGCTCATTCACCTCTTACCCATACACACACTCTGGCTGCCTGTAGAAAGATAACACATCAAATGTCCCTTTCCCGAGTTAAAGGCTCTGCATGGTTGAACCTTGGGTCTCTGCCTACTCAGTGTGTGGCACTGGGTGGTACTATGTCAAACGGGAAGCAGTTCTTTCAGGGGCTGGGCGGAGACTCCAAGAAGGCTGTCTAGGGAGCCGGTGTGGTGTTCATGGGCTCCGTGTCCTCCACAGGCTTTGCCGAGGTGCTGTTCGCTGGAGCCTGGGTGCCCGCAGAACTCACGGGGGCCTGGTGGCCGCCTGCTGCAGCAGGAGCCACAGAGGATTTCGCTTTGCCACCACCACAGGTCCCCGATGTGGGTCGACGGCCGGTTTTGGGGCCTCCCACATAGCACGGGGCGAGCCTCAAGTACTTCGATCCAGGGGGGCCGATGGAGTAGACCACACCGTCTGGAGAGTTTTCCACCCGGCAGTAGGCTCGGGGATGTCTATGAGCTCTGTTCGAGCAGCACGGGGGTGATCTAGCTCGGGGGCGTCTGCGAGACCTCTTATAGAGGCCAGAGGGAGCTGCTGTGAACGTGCAAACATCCGATGGCGGAGTGGTGTCCATGTCAGTGACATCGGACTCCCCGGCCACGTTTGCAGACGCATTGGCTGAAGTGGATGGGACGGCCACAGAGGTGATGGGCTGGCCAGTGAGGAGAAACGGGCTGGGTAAGGGTAAAGCAGGGGGAGGATCCACACACATAGGGCTCGGGGATTCATGTGTGCAGGAGGCTGGCTGGAAGGAGGAGGGTGCGGAGCCATCTGAAGCAGGAGCAGTTGTAGCCAGGACTAGATGGAAACGGCCTCCATTCTTTAAAAGTGGAATCCCCAACTTGGTGTCAGCACTGGGAGGTGGCAGGGAACGAGGACGTGGGGGTAGAGAAAAGGGACGGAGTGTGCGTCCCGTGTTGTGCTCAACAGTTGGTCTTGGAGGAGGGGAAGGGACAGACGAGGTCGGGGGTGTGGCAGGTGGGTCAGCCCGCTTGGCAGTAGCTGGGACCTGACCCCGGTGCGCAGCCCGGGGCAGGGAATCTGCAGCCACCCCAGGTGGGGTAACAGAAGGGGCAGACGGGGTGGCACTGCTGTCCGCCATGGCCTTAGTTTTATCTTCCCCGGTCTGACTGCTCTGACCAGTAGGGGTCTTGAGGGTGGCAGAGTTCTCGTCAGTGGTCAAGCGGGGCAGCGTACCCGCTACGGGCAGCTGCGGCCCGGGCACCACAGGCGTGGCTGCCCGCTCAGGGGGCGAAGGCGGGGCAGTCACTGTGGGCCCTGGAGGAGGGGTCCTTACGGTTCCCGAGGCCCCGGCCGGCATGGAGAGAGGTGGACCAGGTTGCTTTGGAGGGTCCCTCAAGTTCGCCAGGGGGAGGCTCCGCAGAGAGGAACGCCTGCCCCGCCGGGAAAGATGCGCCCTCTTCCTCCGGGAGTGCCGCCTGGCTGGCCGCCGCTCACGACCCGGGGGCCTGGGACCAGGCTGGAGGCCACGCGGGGGAGCAGCGGGGTGGTCCCGGTCAGGGGGGCCATCGGTGGTGCGCACGGGGAAAGTCACCCGGCCAAGGCCGCCACCCAAGGTGCGACGCCCACCGCACGAGGGGCAGCGGCCACCACCCAAAGGGCGGCGGCAGGATAGCCAGCGCAATAGCGGCAAAAATCGGCTCAACACATTGCCCATCTAGAGGCAGTTGTGCGCCAATCGAACTCGAGGCAAGAGCACGAAACACGGACAGCGTCTCCGAGTTTCTCTGTCTCCCTCGAACTCTAACAACGCACTGAGCTAACTGTCCAGCCAGGGGCTTGTGACGTCTCCCTGGAAATGGTCACACCCAAGGCTGCACTTCCCAGTCCAGCAGGTGAAGAGAGGACGTCAGAGGTCAAAGGGCACGGCCTCCACGGCCAGCTAGCTAACCGCTTCTGGACTTCCCAGAGCCCGGGGCTGCCTGCAGCGGGTTACTGGTCGTTTGCACCAGATGGACTACCATGTGGGGTCCATTCAGAGCTCCCATCCACCAAGGAGGCCCCATCTGTCAGAGCTCACCCCGTCAGGGCCATGTGTCTGCAGGCCTTCCCCAGGTCCAGGAGGCCACAGGCTGATCAAAGCCCAGGTCCCAGAGGCCACAGTCCCAGTGTGGCCCACCTCCTCCGGGGACCTCCCCAGCCTCGATGTGAGGCCTGGAGCCAGGTGCACTTTCTCCATGGCCGCCCTGCCTGCCAGCATCACCTGGTCACAGGTGCAAACGTTTCTGAGGTGTGGACAGGAAGCCCTGACCTGACTGGGTGCTGCACCTTGCAACATCCCTTCCTGGCAGGCAGTTTCTTTCTTCACTTCTTAGAAACTTGGTCAAACAACATCTAAACAGACCGTTCCTCAAGTCATACAGTTGGTAGCGGCTTAGCAGGGATTCAAACACAGCTTGTGTGATCACAGTGATTCCTTACCGCGTATTCATCATGTGCCTCTCTCTCTCTCTCCCTCTCTCTCCCTCTCTCTCTCCCTGTCTCCCTCTCTCCTTCTCTCTCTCTCCTTCCTTTCTAACCCCTCACCTGGCCTGGATATCTTAGGGAAAATGATTATTTCTCTAGTTTCTAGTTTCCCATAATGTGCCAAGTTAGACCCCTACATAGGGATATCCTAGCAGCCTAGAAAGCTTCCCTCCCTCTTTGTATCTTTTCGATGTTAACTTTCTCAGGCAATTCTTCACTATGTCCAAACCCCAATATGGGCTCTCATCCTTAATAGGTACCCCCTGGTAGCAGTTCTGATACAATGTGCAATGATCAGCTGAGGCAGGGAGATTTTAGATAATTTCCCCAAAGTCACAGGGGCTGAGAAAGTATATAAGTCTGACGCTGAAGCATGAGCCCTTAGCTATCATACCACACTGTCTCTCAGCTAAAGTTCCCCACTGCTGTACAGACCCGGGAGCAATGCTCTCCTCCATCAGGCACACCTTACTCTAATTCTACTCCATAATTTATGCACCTGAAGTAAGTTGCATAAGCTCTTTCAGACTCAATTACATTATTAGTAAAATCGAGATAATATCACCCTCCTCAGAGAGAGTTAGGAAGAAAAATGTTTTCCCATTGCACATTACACAAATATAGATTTCTTTTACAGGCAAAGCACATTTCTAATTACTGGGCACTATAGCAATCAATGGAAAAGATAATTTTTTTTAATGGAGTTTATGTCCTTGAAAAAAGAAAAAGAATAATTATACAAATTTAATGGATTGAGGAAAATTTTTCTCAATTCCCAAGGATTTATATCTTCAGAGACACATCAATCTCCAAGCCCCGTCATCCTCAAATAATGCTTCTATTTTACATTGTTAGCTCTCTAGCCCTTTATGATTTTCACACCTCAATCAAAATTACACACAGTAAGCATTTGTAGTATTAAAAACAATTGCATCCTCTCAATAAAAACAGCAGAAAGAGGATCTTAAGTTTTTGGAAAAATGTGATTGACAACAACCAAAAGAAACTTAATGTACCTATTTTAAAAATCAAGAAGTAGAATTTAAGAATCATTACTGGAGGTGAAGAATAATAAATAATAAAGAAAATTATCACAATCTTAAATTTACTTACACCTATTAATATTACTTCAAAATATATTAAGCAAGAACTGGCAGAACTAAAAGAAAATTAGTTCACTCCATTAGCAATATGGATGAGTTGCACATAGTATTATTAACCAGTAAGACTCCGAAAGGACATGGAAAATGAGTAAAAATATGGAATACATAAACAGCACAACTAACATACTTGACATATTCAGAATACCATCTCCAATAATGAAACCGAGTGGCACGGTGGTTAAGTGCTGGCTTGGTCCCAGTTCAGGTCCCACATATGAGGCCAGTGACACTGCCAAAAAAAAAAAAAAAAAAAAAAAAAAAAAAACAGAATATGTCCTCTCACCAAAGTGAAATGAAGTTATGGATTAATTAATATAGAGAGATGGCGAGGGAGAGAGGAAGAGGGGTAAGGGGGAGAGGGGGAGAGAGGAGGGAGGGAGAGAGAGAGAGAGAGAGAGAGAGAGACAGAAGCTGGAGAAAATGAGCTAGAAATTCACAAATTTCTGGTAATTAAACAATATTTTTTTTTAATGATGCATGGAACAAAAAATGAAAACAAATTACAAAATATTTTAAACTCTTAAAGATAAAACATTACAAAATTTGTGGGATGCAGCAAAAGCAGTATTTTGAGATAAACTTTATAGCTTAAAAAATGCATGTAGTAGAAAATAGAAAGCTTGAAAATAATGCTTTTCATTCAATAAGTTGGAAGTAGAAACACAAATCAAACATAAAAATAAAGAAAATAATAAAGACAATAAATCAATAATGCAAATATTCAACAGAGATGAACTTTATACTTTTGAAAATATGAATAAAATTGATTGACCCCCTAGCAAGTTATAGAGAAAGGGGAAACATGAGGAGTAAACATGAACTAGTATCAAAAATAACAAATGGCAATATGGTAACATCTACACTGTTCCTAGCTGCCTCAAAAAAAGTTCATAGGGGAATATATATAATAAAAAAAAAAGCAATAAATTAGAATAGTTGAATGACATGTACAAATTACTCAGAATAAAACTGTAGGAAGATGAGAGCTTATATAGAAAATCTGAATTACTTGTCATCAAGTAAAGAAATTGAATCTTCTATTAAAAACATTCTCACAAAGACAACCCTTTCTAGGTGTCTTCATCAGTGAGTTCTTTGAAATGTTTAAGAACTAAATAATACTAATTATTTTATTTGTGACACTACATTCTTTGTGATAATAGAAAGAGAAGGAATACCATTCTCTTCATTCATTTTAGGAGGCCAGTATAATCGTGATACCAAAACCTAATAAAGAAATTACAAGAAAGGAAAATTACGGAGGGATTTTTCTCAAGAACATAGAGGCAACAATCCTAAATAATATATAACAAAGTCAAATTCAGTGATATTGGGGAGGGGAAGGAGGAGGAAGAGGAAGCAGGGGAGGAGAAAGGAGGAGGAGAAAGGAGAAAGAGGAGAAGGGGGCGGAGGGGGAGGAGGAGGGGGCGGTGGGGGAGGAGAAGGAGGGGAGGGGAGGAGGGGGAAGGGGAGGAGGAGAAGAAGGGGGAGGAGGAGGAGGAGGAGGAGAAGAAGGAGGAGAAGGAGAAGGAGGAAG
This sequence comes from Aselliscus stoliczkanus, assembly GCA_033961575.1. NCBI lineage: Eukaryota > Metazoa > Chordata > Mammalia > Chiroptera > Hipposideridae > Aselliscus > Aselliscus stoliczkanus. The sequence goes on along the minus strand of CM066740.1, from coordinate 37,135,403 downwards.
CTCGGGAGGAAGAGGAGGGGGAGGAGAGGGATGGGGAGGAAGGGGAGTAGGGGAGGAGGGGAGAGGGGAGGAGGGGGAGGAGGAAGGGGAGGGGGAGGGGGAGGATTACAGCATGACTAAGTGGGACTTATTCTATAAATGAAAAGCAGTTTAACAATCAAAATAAATCAATATGACCACATTAACAAAAAAATTATATGAATATTTTGATAGTTGAAATAAAAAATTTTCACAAAAGTTACCACCTATTTGATTTTTGAAGGAAACTCCTGGCAAACTATTAGAAATTGAAGGGAAATTATTTTATCTTACAAAGACTATCTACAAATTCTACAAATTCACTACCTGAGTAATGAAACAAAAAAATTGAAGCACAAGAGATTACATGCTGTATGATTCCATTTATATAAATATAAAATCAGTTAAAACTAATCTGTGACAATTGAAGTGAAGAAATTGATTACCATTCCAACATGGGGGCTTCTTAGTTGCTGATAATTTTAGGTTTGGATGGATGTGTTCTCTTTGTAAAAATTATTCAAGTTGTACATTCATGCATACAAAAAGTACATATACAATATTATACCTCAGTAATCAAGAAATAGGAATGGGACAAGGATCCCCATTATCAATACTTCTATTTAATATTCCCTGGAAATCTCAGCCCATATAATAAGGCAAGAAGAAAAATAGCATTAAGGATCAGAAAAGAAGATATCAAAGTGTTATCATTAACAGGGGACATAATTGTGTACTCAGAATATCTAAAATTTTATTTAGAAAAAGCTTTAAATTAATAAGAAACTTAAGCAACTTCACTACATACATGATCAATGTACTAAAAGTGATGTCTCACAGTAGCAACAGATACATAGAAAGTGAAATTTAAAAATAAAATAATTTAGGATTTTGAAAGTGAAGCCGTGGGTAAGATGGCCGCTGTGAGGAGAGCTCCCTGAGTTCTCCCCTTGAAATATCCACAACTTGAACTTCTGTAACTCTTCAAAGGGACGTCTACTCATCACACAGAGCAACTAAGACTCTCACACAACAATTGCTGGAAGGTGGGCAGGCCGGGCCAGTGGGGGAGGAAGGCGGGCGAGGCACGTGAGGTGCAGCCCCACCCGCGGCTGCAGAGGCCCCGAGCTTCGGAGAGCAGATCGGGGAGCGTTCCCCCTGCTGGCTCCCTGCACCCCGCGGCCCGCCTAGAGCACAGCAAGAGCACAACGATCTGCAGCCTGAGGAAGAAGCCTCAGGCCGGGCGAGAGGGGGAGGAGGGAGAGGAGACGTGCAGCCGCACCCACAGCTCCCCAGGTCCCCAGGGAGCAGGGTGCAGAGCCCGGCAGCGACAGGGCAAGATCAATCCCTGCACCTGCCGGGTTCAGGGATCAGTCTCTGTGCCCACCGGTCCCGCGGAGCGCAGCAAGAGCCCCTCAGCGCGCAGACGCTGAGGCAGAAGCCTGAAAGCCGGCCAGCAAGGGAAGAAAGAGTGCTGGCGGGGAGGGGAGACGCAGGGCCCTGGGAGAGCCGGAGCGGGGATCTGAGCCCCAGCAGGGGGCGCGCAGTCCCCTAAACCCCGGCACTCCCTCCGGGAGAGCAGCAGGAACACCGCGGCCCGCACAGGCTCCGAGGCAGAAGCGTGAAACCAGACGAGCAGGGGAAGAAAGAATACTCCGCGGGGGGAGATGCAGCGCGCCCAAGCAGAGATGCAGGTCCCCCGGGAGACAGACCGGAGATTTGAGCCCCTGCAGGGGGCGCGCAGCCCCTAAACCCCGGCGGTCTCTTTGGGAGAGCAGCAGGAACTCCTCCAGAGCCTATGGGGCAAAGGCCTTAGCTCAAAACAGTGTTGGGACTGTGGGGTTTTTTTGTTGTTGTATTATTTTGTGTGTTTGTTTGTTTTGCTTGCTTGTTTGTTTTTCCTCCTCTCTTCGACAGAAAGCAAAAAAACAAAAAAACAAAACAAAAAAAACCCCAGAAATTAAAACCCACCCCCACCCTCCCTCAGAAACCCTGGCCCCTGCCAAGCCAGAGTCTCAAACTGATCCCGGAATGGAGCAGTAGGGGCAGACTACAGAGGTATTCCTTACTCGTAGGGGGTCGAGAATTTCCGCCCCAGAAGAGGCTGCAGAGTGAGATACCTACCCCGCTCCCACCTTTCCTGCAAGGCCTGGGAGGCAGGGCAGGTTCAGCTGCTGAGGCACTAATTAACAGACTCTTAGCAGCAGGCTTTTGGCAGTGAAGAGCTCTTTCATTCTCCACGGCTTTCAATGGAAAGCGTGCCCAAAGACACTCATTGAGGCTGCAGGGTGCACAGCCTGCCGTGGGACAGGCGAAAGCAGAAACGGCAGTGACTTTGTAAAAACTACCAATCACACGTCACAACCACACTCATGTACAGCAAACCTGCAGTGCCAGGATCATGCTAGGCGTCAGGAGGCCGTCTTTGTTCCCACAAGATGCAGGGGCATATTTGTACAGCAGAGGACAAACTGAAGAGAGCTTGGTGGACTTTAGCCAAGACCGGCACAGGTATTTTTGTTTTGTTTTTTGTTTTGTTTTGTTTTCTTTTCCCTTTATTGGTTGATCATCTTGGCTGTTTTTGGTTTTTATTTCTATTTCATTTTTTTTTTTTTAAGATTTTATTGGGGAATTGGCAGAGGGGAACAGCGTTGGGGAATCGGGGAAGGGGAACAGACAAGTTGCTGTCTTTTTGTTCTTCAGTTTAGTTGCGGAGGATGTTGCTTCGCTGTTGGTATTGTCATTGCGCTCTTCCCAGATGAGGCAGATCGGTTGCTGGCCTCTGGATGTCGCTCACCGTGGCTATTGGCAGCTCACGCTTGGCTGCCAGCTGCTCACGCTGGCTGCGGGCCACTCACTGTAGCCTATGGCAGCCCACTGCAGCAGGGGCTGCAGCCCACACCATCACCGGGGCTCGCACAGCCCAGCTCCAGGTGGAGCTGTTGTTAGCTGTAGAGGGCAGTGTCACTGGCCCTCATGTGGGATCTGAACCGGGGCCGCTGGCATCCCAAAACCAGCGCTTAACCAATGCACAACTCGGCTGGCCCTCTATTTCATTTTTATCATTTTGTATTTTTTAATATAGGCATATATATATAGGTGTACATAGGTGAATATATGTCCATATATACGGGTGTGTAGACAAATATATATATATATATATATATATATATATATATATATATTTACTTTTTCTTTTTCTTTCTTTAATTTTTCTTTTTTTCCCCACCCTCACTTTCTCCCTTCTTTCATTCATTCTTCTCACTGCTATACTTTTCCAACTTTCCTTTTTTCTGCAAATTTTATTTTTTTATTTTTATTTTTACTTTTTTTTAATTTTTATTTTTTGCTATAGCTATTCTGTTTCTCATGTTTATTCTATTATTTTATTTTATAATATTATATTTTATTTTGTTTCCTCTTCTGTTATTATTGTGTGTGTGGTTATTGTTTTGTTTCTGTTTGTTTTCTTCTTTTGTATGTTTGATATTTCTATACAAGTTGACTGTAGATTGATGTTTGGTTTTTTTTACATGTGCAAGCATTTGGTTTCCTTTGGTGACCGCGGAGATTGTTCTTGTTGATCTGTTATGCTCTAAAATCACTCTGCAGCACTGGGTCCAAAAAAACAGACACAAGAATCATCATACCCAGAGGCCAACTTTAGATAAAACCAGAGCATTTCTGGGTTTGACATACAAGAGTCACACCCAAAAGGAAGTTGCTACATGTACTAGGGCACAAAGTGTCCAAGTCTCATCAAAGTGGTGAATCCTCTCACAGCAGCTCATAAACTGTGGACACTGCTGATCCTCACAGCTAATCAGTCTGGGAGTCAATCCCACCTACTGACAAGCCAAAAGTAATCAAAACTAAAACTTCAACAGGTGAGGATGCACAACACAAGGAACACCTCAAATAAATACACGGACAGGAGAATAGGCAGACTGAGTAATTCAAATATAAAGGACACACACCGTATAAGTTTACCCAGAAAAGACTGAGAAACCTGGGGGATCTATCTGTTATATCAAAGCAAACATAAAGAGTAAGCCAGAATGGGGAGACAAAAAAAACACAACCCAAATAAAAGAACAGAAGAAACCTCCTGAATCAATGGAACTAGAGGAAATAGAGCTAAACAACCTATCGGAAACAGAGTTCAGAACACTGATTATTAGAATGTTCAAGGAAATTAATACAAATATAAAGAAGGATAGAGAAATCAGGAAAAGCAACCAGCTAAAACTTAAGAATGCAATTACTGAATTAAATAACAAATTTGATGGAATGACTAGCAGATTGGATGAAGCAGAAAATCGAATCAGTGACTTAGAAGACAAGATAGCAGAGATCACCAAAGCGGAACAATAAAAAGAAAAAAGAATAAAAAACATTGAAAATAGTTTAAGAGAGCTGGGGGACAACATCAAATGCAAGAACTTTCAGATCATGGGAATACCAGAAGGACAAGAGAGGGAGCAAGGGATTGAGAACATATTTGAAATAATAATGTCTGAAAACTTCCCTAACCTGGCAAAGGACATTGAAATACAAGCCCAGGAAGTGCAGAGATTTCCAACCAGGATGATCCCAAACAGGCCCACACCAAGACACATTATAGTGAAAATGGCAAGGGTTAAGGACAAAGACAGAATCCTTAAAGCAGCAATGGAAAGGCAGCAGGTTACTTACAAGGGCACCCCCAGAAGATTATCAGTTGACTTTTCTACAGAAACTCTACAGCCCAGAAGGGAGTGGCAGGAGGTTTTCAAAGTGATGAAAAATAAAGGCCTACAACCAAGATTGCTGTATCCAGCAAGGTTATCATTCAAAATTGAAGGCGAGATAAAGAGCTATCCAGAAAAGAATAAGTTAAGGGAATTCATTACCACCAAGCCAGCTTTGCAGGAAATGTTAAAAGGGCTTCTTTAAGTAGAAGAGAAAAACAACCTAACTAAGAAAGACTAGGAACACAAATAACAAAATGGCAATAAATACGCACCTATCAATAATCACATTAAATGTAAATGGATTAAATACTCCAATAAAAAGACATAGGGTGGCTGAATGGATAAGAAAGCAAGATCCCAGCATATGCTGTATACAAGAGACTCACCTCAGATCAAAAGACATATACAGGCTGAAAGCAAAGGGATGGAGTAAAGTATTTCATGCAAATGGAACAGAGAAAAAAGCTGTAGTAGCGATACTTATATCAGATAAAATGGACTTTAAATTGAAGAATATAATAAAGGACAAAGAAGGACACTTCATAATAATAAAGGGATCAATCCAACAAGAGGACATAACCCTAGTAAACATCTATGCACATAACATAGGAGCTCCTAAATATACAAAACAGATATTGTCAGACATAAAAACGGAGATCAACAGTAACACTATCATAGTAGGGGACTGCAACACCCCACTGTCACCAATGGACAGATCCTCCAGACAGAAAATCAATGTGGAAACAGTGACCTTCAATGACACATTAGACCAGCTGGAATTAAGACATTTTCAGAGCATTTCACCCCAAAGCTACAGAATATACATTCTTCTCAAGTGAACATGGAATATTATCTAAGATAGACCACATGTTAGGCCACAAAACAAGTCTCAATAAATTTAAGATTGAAATCATTTCAAGTGTCTTCTCTGACCACAATGCTATGAAACTAGAAATCAATTATAAGAAGAACCCTGGAAAGCTGTCAAATAAATGGAGGCTAAATAACATGCTACTAAATAGTAAGTTGGTCACAAATAACATCAAGGAGGAAATCAAAAGATACCTTGAGACAAATAAAAATGAAAACACCATGACCCAAATCTCTGGGATGCTGCAAAACCAGTCCTAAGAGGGAAGTTTATAGCAGTGGAGGCCAACCTAAAGAAGGAAGAAAAATCTCAAATCAACAGGTTATCTTTACACGTAAGGGAACTGGGAAAAGAACAGCAAAAGAAGCCCAAGGGGAGTACAAGAAAGGAGATAATAAAGCCCACAGCAGAAATAAACAATATAGAGAACAGAAAAACAATAAAAAAGATCAATGAAACCAAGAGCCGGTTTTTTGAGAAGATAAACAAAATTGACAAACCTCTAGCCAGGCTCATCAAAAAAAAAAAAAAGAGAGAGGACTCAGATTAGTAAAATCAGGAATGAAAGAGAGGAAATGACTACAGACATCACAGAAATACAAAAAATTCTAAGAAATTACTATGAGCAACTATATGCCAAAGAAATGGATAATTTTCTTAAAGAAGCATACAACGTTCCAAAGCTAACTCAAGAAAAAACAGAAAATCTAAATACCCTGATTACTACCAAGGAAATTGAGTCAGTAATTGACAAGCTCCCAAAAAACAAAAGCCCTGGACCAGATGGCTTCACAAGTGAATTTTATCAAACATTCAAAAAAGAACTATCACCTATTCTTCCCAAACTATTTCAAAAGATCCAGAAGGAGGGAAGGCTCCCAAACTCTTTTTATGAAGCCACCATCACCCTGATTCCAAAACCAGATAAAGACAGCACCAAAAAGGAAAACTACAGACCAATATCCCTGATGAATACAGATGCAAAAGATTCTCAATAAAATATTAGCAAACAGAATTCAGCAATATATTAAGAAGATCATACATCATGATCAAGTGGGTTTCATCTGTAGTATGCAAGGCTGGTTCAACATCTGTAAATCAATTAATGTGATACATCACATCAACAAAATGAAGAATAAAAATCACATGGTCTTATCAATAGATGCAGAAAAAGCATTTGACAAAATCCAACAGCCATTTATGTTAAAAACCCTTACCAAAGTGGGAATACAGGGATCATATCTCAACATAATAAAAGCCATATATGATAAACCTAAGCTAACATCATACTCAATGGGGAAAAGCTAAAACCATTCCCCTTAAGATCAGGAACAAGACAAGGCTGTCCACTTTCTCCTCTTTTATTCAACATAGTTCTGGAAGTTCTAGCCACAGCAATCAGACAAGAAAAAGGAATAAAAGGCATCCAAATTGGCAACAAAGAAGGAAAATTGTCATTATATGCAGATGACATGATACTGTATATAGAGAACTCCGAAGACTCCATCAAAGAACTATTGGAACCCTTAGATGAATTCAGTAAAGTAGCAGGATATAAAATCAATGTTCAGAAATCAGTGGCATTTGCATATACCAATAATAAACTAACGGAAGGAGAAATTAAGAAAACTGTCCCATTTATAATTGCTTCAAGATCTATAAAATACCTAGGAATAAATTTAACTAAAGAAGTAAAAGATCTGTACTTAGAAAATTATAAGACACTGAAGAAAGAAATCAAAGAAGATACAAATAAATAGAAACACCTACCATGCTCATGGATAGGAAGAATTAATAGAGTTAAAATGTCCATACTGCCTAAAGCAATATATAGATTCAATGCAATTCCTATCAAACTACCAAGGGCGTTTTTCACAGAAATAGAAAATATAATCCTAAAATTTATATGGAATCATAAAAGACCCAGAATAGCCTCGGCAATCCTGAGAAATAAAAATAAAGTCAGGGGGATCACGCTACCAGACACCAAAACATACTACAAGGCTACAGTAATCAAAACAGTATGGTATTGGCATAAAAACAGGCACATCGATCAGTGGAACAGAACAGAGAGCCCAGAAATAAATCCAGACATTTACGGACAGTTAATCTATGACAAGGGAAGCAAGAATTTACATTGGAGTAAAGATAGTCTATTCAATAATTGGTGCTAGGAAAATTGGACTGACACATGCAAAAAAATGAAACTGGACCACCTCCTTACGCCATATACAAGAACAAATTCAAAATGGATTACAGACTTAAATGTAAGACCTGAAACCATAAAACTCCTAAAAGAAAATATAGGGAGTACATTTGCAGACATTACCCGGAGCAATATTTTTACTGATATATTCCTGCGGGCAAGGGAAGTATAAGAAAAAATGAACATATGGGATTATATCAGACTTAAAAGTTTTTCCACAACAAAGGAAACCATCAATGAAACAAAAAGGAAGCCTACTGATTGGGAGACTATATTCGCCAACGATATAATCTGATAAGGGTTTAATATCCAAATTTATAAAACACTCATGCAACTCAACACCAAAAAAACAAACAACCCAATTAAAAAATGGGCAGAAGATATGAAGATACATTTCTCTAAAGAGGACATACGGAAGGCCAACAGGCATATGAAAAAATGTTCAACCTCATTGGTCATTAGGGAAATGCAAATAAAAACCACAATGAGATACCACCTAACTCCGGTCGGAATGGCTATCATCAATAAATCAACAAACAAGTGCTGGCGGGGCTGTGGGGAAAAGGGGACCCTGCTGCACTGTTGGTGGGATTGCAGATTGGTGCAGCCGCTATGGAAGTCAGTATGGAGGTATCTCTAAAAACTGGACATGGAACTACCTGATGACCCAGCAATTCCACTCTTAGGTATTTATCCTGAAAAACCCAAGACACTTATTCAAAACAATTTATGCACCCCTATGTTCACTGCAGCGCTATTTACAATAGCTAAGACTTGGAAACAACCGAAATGCCCATCGGTAGATGACTGGATTAAGAAACTGTGGTACAGGGTCGGCCGAGTGGCGCACTGGTTAAGCGCTGGCTTGGGATGCCAGCAGCCCCGGTTCGGATCCCACATATGAGGGCCAGTGACACTGTCCTCAAAAAAAAAACAACAACAAAAAAGAAACTGTGGTACATTTATACAATGGAGTATTACTCCGTTATAAAGAAGAATGAAATCGTACCATTTGCAATGATATGGGTGGACCTAGAGACTATTATGTTAAGTGAAATAAGTCAGTCAGAGAAAGACAAATACCATATGATCTCACTTATATGTGGAAACTGAAAAACTGAATGAATGAGCCAAGTAAACAGAAACTGTCTCATAGATATAGAGGAAAAACAGGGTTGCTAGTTGGGATGGGGGTGGGGATGAGGGAGAAGGGGAAGGGATTAGACAGCAAAAATAGGCAACTACAATATTGCCACAGGGATATGAAAGACAGTTCGGGGAATATAATTAATAATGTTGTAAATATTTTGTGGGGTGTCAGATGGTCACATGTCTTGTTGGGTTGACCATTTCATGGATGGAGCAGAGGCTTGATCACTGCACTGTACACCTGAAGTGGAGGTTGTATACCAACTGTAATTGAATATATATAGATAGTCACGGGATGTGGATTATACTGTGGAAGGGAGTCAGAGGAAGTGTAATAGATATATATGATATGGGGAGGAGCAGTGGGGTGGCTAAATGGGGGAGGGGGTTTTCACTTTGAGGGGTAAAAAGTATAACTATTTCACTGTGTTGTACACCTGAAACTAATTAAAAATAAATAAATTTAAAAAAATAAAAATAAAAAAAACAAATCAGCATAATATGGGCATAAAATACAGACACATAGATCAATGGAACAGAATAGAGAGCCCAGAAATAAATCCATGCCTATATAGTCATTTAATCTATGAAAAGGAAGCCAGAATTTACATTTGGGTAATGACAATCTATTTAATAAATGGCACTGGGAAAACTGGACACATACATGCAAAAAAATGAAACTGGATCACCTTCTTATACCATATACAAAAATAAACTCAAAATGGATTAAAGACTTAAATTTAAGACCCAAAACATAAAACTCCTAGAAGAATATATAAGAAGGAAATGTGCAGACATTACCCTTTGTAATATTTTTCCTGATATATCCCCTCAGGCAAGGGAAACAAAAGAAAAAATAAACAAATGGGACTACATCAAACTAAAAAATTTCTTCACAGCAAAGGAAACCATCAACAAAACAAAAAGGCATCCTACTGAATTGGAGAAGATATTTGCGAATGATACATCTGATAAGGGGTTAATATCCAAAATTTATTAAAAATAAAAACTCATACAACTCCACACCAAAATACAAACAATCCAATTTGAAAATGGGCAGAGGACCTGAACAGACATTTCTCCAAAGAGGACATAGAGATAGCAAACAGACATAGGAAAAGATGTTCAGTGTCACTAATCATCATAGAAATGCAAATAAAAACCACAATGAAATGCCACCTCACTCCTGTCTGAATGGCTCTCATCAATAAATCAACAAACTACAAGTGTTGGTGAGGATGTGGGGAAAAGAGAACCCTCATGCACTGTTGATGGGATTTCGAATTGTTGCAGCCACTATGGAAAACAGTATGGAGGTCCTCAAAAAATTAAAAATAGAACTACATTTTGACCCAGCAATTCCACTCCTGGGTATTTATCCACAGAAATCCAAAGCACTAATTCAAAAAAATATATGCACCCTATGTTTACTGCAGTTCTATTCACAATAGCCAAAATGTGGAAACAATCAAAATGCCCACCAGTAGATGATTGGGTTAAGAAATTGTGGTACATTTATACAATGGAGTATTACTCTGCTATAAAGAAGAATGAAATCGTACCATTTGCAATGATATGGATGGAACTAGGGGATATTATATTAAGTGAAATAAGTCAGACTGAGAAAGACAAATACAGTATGATCTCACATATATGTGGAATCTAAAGAAGAGAATAAACAAACAAACAAACAAAACAAATAGATTCAGAGATACAGAGGCACAACTGATGGTTGCAGGATGAGAGAGGGTTTGGGGGATAGAGGAGAAGGTGACGGGATTAGAAAGTACAAATTGTTAGTCACAAAATAGTCAAAGGGGTGTGAAGTACAGTATGGGGAATGTAATCAATAGTGTTGTGAACATTCTCTAGGGTGTTAGATGGGATCTGGAGTTATCAGGGGGATCACTGCATAGATTGTGTAGGTGACTGACCACTGTACTGTACACCTGAAGCTGATGTAGAATAATATTGAGTATCATCTATAATTAAATATATATACATATGTATACATATATGTATACATATATATGTATATACATATGTATACATATATGTATACATATATGTATACATATATGTATACATATATATGTATATATATACATACACACACACACGGGTGACAAAAAATGTATACACATTTTAAGAAAGGAAAAAACTGTATTAAAATTGTAATACTCAATATATACTGATAACAAAAGATGAATACAAGTCATGATTTTTTTGTCATATATATATATATATATATATATATATATATATATATATATATATATGCTGGTCAGTGGATGTAAAGTATGGCATAGGGAATATAGTCAATGGTATTGTAACAGCTATTATGATTTCATGGGGTAGTAGACTTGGGGGGTATCACTTTGTGAGGAGTGTAAATGTCTAATCATTATGTTATTTTGTACTCCTGAAACTAATTTGAAAAATAAAATTATTGAATTTTAGGTCAAGCTACTTACTCTGAGGAGGAATTGCATTATAGGTCTAACTAGCAGAGGGACCATGAAACAATTTTAATTAAAAAGTTGTATCGAAATACCTCAATAAAAATGGGAATATTTATGTTAAAAATTGAACCAGTCTGCTACTAGTTAGGTGCATTTAGGTTATATTTATACATATGAGCAAGTTTACTTGAATTCATATTTTTTAAGCTGAGTTCAGCAAATTGCAAGTATTGTTCATATCTCCCTAATATCAATAATTCATTCACCTGAATTTTCATCCTTTTTAATTAGTTGTTTTGTCCAGTGTAGACACAGCCAGGCAGAACTTCACTTTTTGCTTGAATTTTTTTTTTTTTTTTTTTTTTTAAAGATTTTATTGGGGAATTGGTGGAGGGGAACAGCATTGGGGAATCGGGGAAGGGGAACAGACAAGTTGCTGTCTTCTTGTTCTTCAGTTTTAGTTGCGGAGGATGTTGCTTCACTGTTGGTATCGTCATTGCGCTCTTCCCGGATGAGGCAGATCGGTCGCTGGCCTCTGGATGTCGCTCATCGCGGCTATTGGCAGCTCACGCTTGGCTGCCAGCTGCTCACGCTGGCTGCGGGCCACTCACTGCAGCCTATGACAGCCCACTGCAGCAGGGACTGCAGCCCACACCATCACCGGGGCTCGCACAGCCCAGCTCCAGGTGGAGCTGTTGTTAGCTTTAGAGGGCAGTGTCACTGGCCCTCATGTGGGATCCGAACCGGGGCCGCTGGCATCCCAAAACCAGCGCTTAACCAATGCGCCACTCGGCCGGCCCTTGAAGTTTTGTTTATAGTATTTCGTTGCAGTGTTATATAAATGTTGAACTTACCATCTAATGACATTCCTGTTACGTTGTTGTTAGGTCATTTTTGTCTATCATAAGGCAACAGAAATGGTCTCTGTAAAGGTCTTCAAGGATATTTTACAATTTTCTTTCCGATTCCATGGGTTAATATTTTGTGAACTAAAGTATGATCTTATAACCTAAAGCATAAAACTCTTCCACGTTTTTTACTAAATGTTATAAAATTCTCCCAACTTCAATTCTCCCAACTCCAGCTGTTATAACTGACCTGATGACCTCCTACGGTAATAAGTTCTACAGACTGAACAAATGTAATCTGGGAAGTATTTCTGTCTACTCTTTTACTGTTACTTACTAAGACTGATGTGAGTGAGCAAGGCAGAGGATTATAGGGTCTCAAGTATCTAGAAGAGAAAATTGGACTTATTACTTCCCAGTCACTATAACTGATAACTGTAGAACACCATAATAAAGTGTCATGTTTTTATTAACTGAGAAAATTCATTATTTAAACAACGAAGGGAGCCGGCCGATTGGCTCAGTTGGTTAAGAATTGGTTTAGAGTGCGAGCGCTAAGCAACAGGGCCTCCGGTTCGAGTCCACATGGGCCAGTGAATGCTGCGTTTGAGCTGAGCTGTCGCTGAGCTGCCAACAGGTGGCAGGATGGCTCAGCTGGTGTAACAAGATTGCCTGTTCAATGCTATGCATACCCACAACTAAGACTGAGCTAGGCACCTTGAGCTGAGCTGCCGCCCAGATGACTCAGTGGATAGAGCGAGCACTCTTAACAACTAGGCTGCTGGGTTTGACTCCTACATGGGATGGTTGCCACGCCTACCTGCAACTAAGACTGAACTCAGCACCTTGAGCTTAGAGGCCACAAGCTGCCGACAGGAAGCCAGATGGCGACTGGCGCCCTCCACAACGAAGATTGAAGCACAACAACTTGGCCGATCCCCTTCCCCAATTTCCCAACACTGTTCTCCTCCCCCAATTCCCCAATAAAATCCTTTAAAAAAAAAATGTAGGTTATCAGTTTCTATTCTATGTTAATTACTTCCTTTCAAAAACACATAACAAAATATCAAGTGCACTTTTAGTATGCATTTTTAACTTGGAATATAAATTGAGGTTGGGCATTGGTTTAAGATGCACATATCTTTCAACTTGTCCATCCGCTTTGGTTTTTACCTTGGCAATGCAAGCATCAGATTTTCAGCTCACAAAATTTTCAATTGTGGTCACTTTTGCCCCATATTATTTGTTTAAAGTATAATTTTAAAAATATTCAATCAAGGAGTTGCTCTTGATTCTTCCATCAATAAAAGTAAAATGGTGGGGGGAATGCAATTATAAGAATAATTTAGATCTAAAATCCTTCTACAAAGAATGAAATAATACATGTTAGCCTGAGTTAATTTAACTTCTTATCTGTATTGATCAAATTCACAGAAAAATTGTTGATTTCTGTTCTAATTACCCATGTAGACATAATTAAAAGTTGCTTTATTGTAAATCTCCCTCTCCTTATTCTACTCTTTGATCTCCAACAGGAAAAATAAAAACACCTTATAATTCTGATGAATTTATATTTCATATAGCTTGAAACATTTCACAGTATTACCTCATTAATCCTAATCACATTAACTTCAGGTAAATAATGGGAAAATATCATTTTATGCATTCAAGGACGCGTGTTAAAGCACAGAGAAGGTAATTAACATGCAGAAAATCATACAACCCATCAGCGTGAACCACATCTGTTGTCTCCTGTCTCCTAAGACCCTATGTTTTCTGCTTGGCCTCACTGCTCCCAACCTCCACCTGGGGAAGTGAGCCTCTCCTGCACTTCTGAAACCTAAGCAATTTTATGGTTCAACTTTGGTCTACATTTTATCATGGTGCTTTTTCTTTTAAGAGTTGTATTACTTACTAGGTGTTAGGGTTGGAGGTGTTTTGGTTTTTGTTTTTTTTTACTTTGAGCTGTCAGTTTTTCACTTCCAAAAAATGTTTTGCAATAGTGCTCTCACAATCCCTCAATGAATCAAAAAAGTATTTTGCTTTCTTCTCTGTTTAGTTTATATCATTGTAAAACAGTATGGAATCTAGCCATTATTTCAGAATGTCTCTCCTAACTCAGATTCTGTTATTATGTGGCTAGTTCTTTTTTTAAAAAGTAACATTTTTATTATTTGTCTTTAATTAATAGTCTTTATTTTTTAGAGCAATTTTAGGTTCAGAGAAAAATTGAATGGAAAGTATAGAGAGTTCCCATATACATCCTGTCCCCACATATACTCAAACCGCCCCAACTATCATCATCCCCCACTGGAGGGGTACATTTGTTAAAATCAATGGACCCACATTGATACATCACTCAGAGTCCATAGTTTACATTATTATTCCTCTTGGTGTTGTACATCTAAGAGTTTTGACAAATGTATAATGACATGTACCCACCATTGTAATATCATACAGAATATTTTCCTGCCTTAAAAATCCTGTGCTTGGGCCAGCTGAGTGATGTGGTGGTTAAGTGCTGGCTTGGGAAGCCAACGGCCCCGGTTTGGTCCCACATAAGAGGGCCAGTGACACTGCCCTAAAAAAAAAAAAAAAAAAAAATCCTGTGCTCTGTGTTCTGCTTTTCATTCCTGCATCCCCTAATCACTGGCAACCACCAATGTTTTTATTGTCTTCACAGTTTTTCTTTTTGAGAATGTCATACAGTTGGAATTTTATACTATACGTATAGTCTTTTCATTAGGTATCGTAACACTTTCAGTTAGTAATAGGCATTTAAATTTCCTCCATGTCTTTTTATGGTTTGATAGCTCATTTCTTTCTATTTTTCTTATTTTTTTACTTAAATTTATTGGGGTGATATTGGTTAATAAAATTATGTGTTTCAAGTGTCCAATTCTATAATATATCTACATCTGTATATTGCATTGTCTGTTCACCACCCACTGTCAAATCTCCTTCTGTCACCATATATTTGACCCCCTTTATCTTCTTCTACCTTACCCCTCTCCCCTCTTTCCCTACAATAACTAGTAAACTGTTGTCTACGTCTATGAGTTTTTGTTTGTTTGCTTATCTTGTTCGTGTGTTGCTTTCAGTTTTATATCCCCCCAAATGAGTAAAATCATATGGCTTTTAACTTTTTCTGTCTGATTTATTTCACTTAACATGATAATCTCAAGATCTATCTATGTTGTAGCAAATGGCAGTATTTCATCTTTTCTTATGGCTGAGTTATATTCCATTGTGTGTGTGTGTGTGTGTGTGTGTGTGTGTGTGTGTGTGTCTGTCTCACATCTTCTTTATCCAATCATGTATCAAGGGACATTTTGGTTGTTTCTATGCCTTGGCCACCGTGAATAATGCTGCAATGAACATAGGGGTACATATGAGCATATTTTTACAGATAAGTGTTTTCAAATTTTTGTGCAGATACTCAGAAAATGGATTACTGGGTCATATGGTAATTCTATTCTTCATATTTTGAGAAACCTCCATGCTGTTTCCCACAGCAGCTGTACCAATTTACATTCCACCAGCAGTGTGTTTGAGTGTTTTCTCTCCACAACCTCTCCAACACTTGTTATTACTTGTCTTGTTGATAGTAGACATTCTAACAGGTGTGAGGTGGTATCTCATTGTGGTTTTGATTTGCATTTCCTTACTAGTTAGTGAAGTGAAGCATCTTTTTATATATCTGTTGGCCGTTTGTACGTCTTGGGAGAAATGTCTGTTCAGGTCCTCTTCCCATTTTTTAATTGGATTGTTTTGTTGTTGCTGCTGTTGAGGTCTATAAGTTTCTTATAAATTTTGGATATTAGCCCATTATCAGAGATGTTGTTTGCAAACATCTTCTCTCATTCGGTTCGTTGCCTCTTTGCTTTGTTGATGGTTTCTTTTGCTGTTATAGAAGCTTTTTACTTTGATATAGTCCCATTCATGTATTTTTGCTTTTACCTCCCTTGACTTTGAGGTTAAAGTCATAAAATCCTCTATAAGACCAGGGTCCATAATTTAGAACCTACATTTTCTTCCATGCATCTTATTGTTTCAGGTCTTATATTTAGGTCTGTGATCCATTTTAAGTTAATTTTACTGTATGGTGACAAACAGAACAGTCTAGTTTCATTCTTTTGCATGTGGCTTTCCAATTTTCCCAGCACCATCTACTGAAGAGGTTTTCTTTTCTCTATTGTAGGTTTTTGGCTCTTTTGTTGAAAATTATCTGGGTTGAAATTTATTTATTTTGTGTTCTCAATTCTGTTCAATTTGTGTGTGTCTATATTTCTACCAACACCATGCTGTTTTGATTATTGTCACTTTGTAGTATAATTTGAAGTCAAGGAGTGTGATACCTCTAGCCTTGTTCTTTTTTCTCAGGATTTCTTTGGCTATTCAGGGTCTTTTGTGATTCCATAAAAATATGATGATTTTTTTGTCCTATTTCTTTAAAAAATGCTATTGAGATTTTGATGGGGATTGTATTCAATCTGCATGTTGCTTTGAGTAATATGGCTATTTTGACTATGCTGTTTCTTCCAATCCATAAACATGAAATATCTTTCCATTTCTGTCTTCTTCAATTTCGTTTGATAATATGTTGTAGTTTTTAGTGCATAGGTCCTTCACATTCTTTGTTAATTCCTAGATATTTTACTCTTTTTGTTGCAATTTCAAAAGAAATTTTTTTAATTTCTTTTTCTGAAGTTTCATTATTAGTATATAAGAATGCAATGGATTTTTGTACACTGATTTTGTATCCTGCAATTTTACTGTATTTCTTTATTGTTAATAGTTATTTGATGGAGTCTTTAGAATTTTCTATATAAAGAATCATGTCATCTGCAAAAAGTGACTATTTGACTTCTTCATTCCCAATTTGGATGCCTTTAATTCTTTCTCTTGCCTGATTGTTCTGGCTAGGACTTATACTAAGTCTAATGACAGTGGTGAGAGAGGGCATTATTGTCTTACCCCTGATCTTAGAGAAAAACCTTTTGGTTTTTCACCATTAAGTATATTAGCTGAGGGTTTGTCATATATGGCCTTTATTATGTTGACGTACTTTCCTTCTATACCTATTTTATTAAATTTTTTCATCATAAATGGATGCTGTATCTTGTCAAATGCTTTTTCTGCATCTACTGATATAACATGATTTTTATCCTTTATTTTGTTTATGTGGTTTATTACATTGATCGATTTGCATGTGTTGAACCATCCTTGCCCCCTTAGAATGAACCCCACTTCATTGTGATGTCTAATCTTTTTAATGTATTGTTGTATTCAGTTTGCTAGTATTTTGTTTAGGATTTTTGAAGCTGTATTCATTAGAGATATTGGTCTATAAATTTCTCTTTTTGTGTTATCCTTTCAGGTTTTGGTATCAGGGTAAAGTTGGTGTCATAAAATGAGTTAGAACGTATTGCCTCTTCTTGAATTTTTTGAAAGAGTTTGAGAAGGACAGGTATTAAATCATTTTTGAATGTTTGGTAGAATTCACAGGTGAAGCCATCTGGTCCTGGACTTTTTTTTTTGGAGACATTTTTGATGACTATTTCAATTTCCTTACTGTTGATTCATCTATTTTCCTGTTCATCATGACTCAGTCTAGTAAGGTTATATATTCCTAAGAACTCCATTTTTATAGGTTATTAAATTTAGTGGCATATAGCCTTTCATAGTATTCTTGTATGATCCTTTGTATATCTGAGGCATTCATTGTAACTTCTCTTTATTTCTGATTTTTTTGTTAATTTATATCTTTTCTCTCCTTTTTTAGTGAATCTAGCTAGGAGCTAGTCAATTTCATTAATCAGTTCAAAGAACTAGCTCTTTGTTGCATTAATTTTTTTAAATCTTGCCTTTCTGTTCTCTATTTAATTTCATTCTGCTCTACTTTTTATTATTTCCTTCCTTCTGCTCACTTCAGGTTTCATTTGTTTTTATTTTTCTAGTTCTTTAAGAGGTAATGTTAGGTTGTTTATTTGAAATTTTTCTTATTTCATGAGATAGGCTTGTAATGATATAAACTTCCCTCTTATTACCATTTTTGCTGTGTCTCAAAAGTTTTGATATGTTTTTTGGATATATTTTCATTCTTGTTTGTTTCTATGTATCTTTTGATCTCCCCCTTTATTCCTTCTTTGACCCAGTCATTCTTTAGTAGCATGTTGTTCAATCTTCAAATATTTGTGATTTTTCCTGCTTTCTTTTTGCAGTTTATTTCCAATTTCAAAGTATTGTAGTTGAAGAATATGCTTGGTATGATTTCAATTTTCTTAAATTTGTGGTGGCTAATTTTGTGTCCCAACGTATAGTCAGCCTATCCTTGAGAATGTTCCAGGTGCACTAGAAAAAATGTATAGTCTGGTGTTCTGGGATGAAAGGTTCTGTAAATGTTGATCATGTCCATTTCGTCTAATGTGTTGTTGAAGGCTGATAGTTTCTTATTGATTTTCTGTTTGGATGATCTAGTCATAACTGTCAATGTCGTATTTAGGTCTTCTACTATAATTGTGTTTTTGTCAGTTTCTCCCTTTAGCTATGTTAGTAGTTCCTTTACATATTTTGGTGCTCTCAGCATATATGAGCATATATACTGATAAGTGTTACATCTTCTTGATGTATTGTCCCCTTTGTAACTATGAAATATCCATCTTTATCTCTACTGATCTTTTTTATCTTGAAATCTATTTCACCAGATATCAGTATGGCTTCACCCACTTTTCTCTGGATTCCATTTGTTTGGAGTATCCTTTTCCACCTTTTCACTCTGAGTCTATGTTTGTCCTTGCAGCTGAGATGTGTTTCTTAAAGGCAGCACATGGTTGGGTTTTGCTTATAATCAAACCTGCTATTGTGTGCCTCTTTATTGGTGAGTTCAGTCCATTTACATTTAGGGTAATTTTTGACATATGAAGATTTCCTATAGCCATTTTATCTTTTGTTTTCTGGTAGCTAGGTGTCTTCATTGTTTCTTTGCCCTTGTGTTTTCTTTCTGTTATTCTAGTTCGGTGATATTCTATAATTTTTTTCTGTCTATTTCCTCTTTCTTTTTATATTATGTGTCTCAGTTCTGGATGTTGTGAGTGTGTGTGTGTGTGTGTGTGTGTGTGTGTGTGTGTGTGTGTGTTTACTATTAAGTTTATGCAAAAGAAAGTTTCATATATACAGTCCTTTATCTTCAGCATGTTTTTTTATCTCCATTCCCCTTTGCAATTTCATACCTTTACTCCCTCCCCTTTTGTTATCACAAATTATCTCTATTTATGTTGTGAGTTCATTTCTGGGTTACAGTAGCTATTGCCTTCTCTTTTTCATAATGTTTTTACCTCCTTCAACCATTATGTTCTATTTAAGAGTACAGTATCCTATTCTGAATAAGATGAAATTTCCTGATTCTGTCTGTTAGTAATCTTACTCATAGTTTTCTATCCTCCTGTCTTTTTGTTTCAGGTAGAATAATCTCCTTCAGTATTTCCTGTAATGCAAGCCTTGTGGTGGAAATCCCTCAGCCCCTGTATATCTGGAAAGGTCTTTGTTCCTCCTTCATATCTAAAGGATAACTTTGAGGATATATTATTCTTGGAGGGTATTTTCTCTCTTTCAATAGTTTGAATATTTGATTCTATTCCCTCCTGGCTTGTAGAGTTTCTGCTGAAAAAAATCTGATGATAATCTAATGGGATTTCTTTTATACGCTACAGTCTTCTTTTTCCTGGCTTCCTTGAGAATTCTTTCTTTGTCGTTAATTTTTGGCAGTCTTAATATAATGTGCCTTGGAGAAGGCCTTTTGGGATTGAGATAATTAGGTGTTCTGTTTGCTTCTTGGATTCAAGGACCCATTTCTTTCCATAGGTTTGGGAAGTTCTCGCCAACTATTTGTTTGAATAGGCTCTCTTTGCCCTTCTCCCTCTCTTCGCATTCTGGTATACTCATTATTCTTATACTGCTCCTTTTGATGGAGTCAGATAGTTTTTGTAGAATCCTTTCATTTCTTTTAACCCTCTTAGTCTCTCTCTTCTTCCATCTGTGTCATTTCCAGGTTTCTATCTTTAATATCACTAATTCTTTCCTCCACCTGGTCAGCTCTATTTCCTAAGCTCATTATTTTATTCTTCATCTCATTTATTGAGTTCTTCAGATCTAGAATTTCTATTTGTTTCTTTTATAAAGTTTCAATCTCTTTGTAAACTACTTCTTTTGTTCATTGATTTTATTTCTGAGTTCATTAAATGGCCTGAGTTTTCTTGCAACTTGTTGAGTTTTTTCAGAACTGCAATCTTGAATTCTCTGTCACTTAAATCACATATTTCCATGTCTTTAAGTTTATCTTCTGGAGATTTTTTTTATTTTCTTCCTGAGCTGCTTTGTAGCCTTGGTTGTTCATGGTATTTGATGAATTATTTCTCTGTGTAGACATTTATGGGAATGACCTCTGCCTTTTTTTTTTTTTTTAGAGTGATGCCTCTTTATCAGGTTAATAAGAAGAAGTCTATTTTATTTTACAGTAGGTAGTGCTGGAGCACAAGTGTTTTATTTTATCTTGCACTTCTCCTGCTTCTGGGATCTCTGCAGGGCAGTGGAAAATGATTTGTATACCCTGAAGAGGTGGACTTCTCTTCTGTGACCAGGACAACATGGTCTCAGGGCACCACCCCTCTGGGAAAATGTGGTAAGCTATGGAGTTTCAAGTCTGTGAAATTCCAGCCCTGCCCCTGCAGCCAGACACAGTGCTGTATTGCCCAAGGTGTCCCAGCTGCCCCTGCTGGGATCAGCCATGATGCTTGTAGACAGGGTGGCCTGGGAGAGGCCACTGGTGTATTTCGGGCACTGTTCTCCTCCCAGTAATGGCGACTGCCAGACCTTAGCTGCCTTGCCTCTGTATCTCCACTCCACTCACTGGGATTAGCTGCATTGTGCATCTGCTTCTCAAGAACTGTCTCCAGTCCTCAGAGCTGCAGATATTCTGCTCTTTAATCTGACACTCACTGCTACAGTTTCTTTTCGGTCCCACTGATAGCTCTGGGAGGGTGCAGGGAAGTGAGATCTGGGAAGGTGGGGGGAAGCAAGCTCTGGGAGGGTGGGAGGAGGCAGCCAGGCTCCATGGCTTTGTTTTCTGCCTGGAAATGGTGGCTGGTAGAACACAGCTGTTGTATTATACTTTTGTGTTCCATCTCTGTCCCAATCACTGGGTTCAGCCTCAGTATGTGCTATATAGATCACTTTCTCCTCAAGTTGAGCATATGATAGAATCATGTGATTCAAGGAGATAAACTATTAGTGAGGGATTGAGCCATCATCAATCAATTGAGCAATCGTTAAAAAAAAAACAAAAAACAACAACAACAAAAAAAACATTTATTGAGGAATACTGTAAATCAAGAATGCACTACTAGGGCTGGCCAAGTGGTGTGTTGGTTAAGAGCTGGCCTGGGACGCCAGCGGCCCTGATTCAGATCCCACATCTGAGGGCCAGTAACACTGCCCTTTACAGCTAAGATGGTGAACAACAGCTCCACCTGGAGCTGGGCTGCTGTGAGTCCCCAGGACGTCATAGCTGCAGCCCCTGCTGCAGTGGGCTGCCATAGGCTACAGTGAGTGGCCGGCAGCCAGCATGAGCAGCTGGCAGCCAGTGTGAGCTGCCAAGAGCTGCTGTGAGCGGCCGTCCAGAAGCTGGCAACCGATCTGCCTTACCTGAGAAGAGCGCAATGATGATACCAACATGGGCCAGTGAAGCAACATCCTCCACAACTAGACAGAAGAACAAAAGGACAGCAACTTGTCTGTTCCCTTCCCCAATTCCCCAATAAAATCTTAAAAAAAAAAATGTACTAAATGTTGGTGGTACACAAATATGACAATACTACCTCCTGAAACAGCTCACAGCCAGATGGAAAGATAGGCAATATATATAAATTAGACATAATGTAGCAAATGCTACCTAAACTGGAGGTGGGAGAACGGAGGGAAAGGGAAGGCTTTGCATAACAGATAACATTAAAAGTGAGTTTATACAGATAGGTAGTAGTTGGACAGACAAGTGAAAGTGGGCTATGTAGGCAGGGGACATAACGCGTGCAAGAAAACAAGAGTATGAGAATTCTGGCAATTTTGAAAACAGCAAAAGTTTTGTATGCACAGCACATAGGATAGAAACGAGGGAGTCGAAAAAGATGAGACCCTAAATTAACAATTAAAGTCAAATGACAAAAGGCCTTATAGTCAAAGTACAGAGTTTGATCTTGTTCTGAAAGTTATGGGGATTCTTTGAAAGATGTAGAGCAGAGAAATAATAAGGGCTTTAAAAGAGGTTTTCAATGAATTGTACTAGTTTCCTACTGCTGCTATTACATCAAATTACATCAAACTAAGAGGTTTAAACAATGCCAATCTATCATCTTATAGTTCTGGAGGTCAGAAATCTAAGGTGATGGTAGAACTGTGTTCCTCTCTGGAGGCCTCAGGGAAGCATCTGTTTTTCTTCCCTTTTCCCATTTTTAGGGGTCTTGCACATTCCTTGATTTGTTGTCTCCTCCCATCTTCAAAGCTAGCAATGTCCTATTGACTCTTTCTCACAATTCATCACACTGACTTTTGCCTCCCTCTTCCACATTTAAGGATCTTGTGATTATAATGGGCCCACCTCAGATAATCCAAAATAATCTCCCTATCTCAAGATCCTTAATTTAATCACATCTGCAAAATCCCTTTCACCTCATAAAGTAAAATATTCACAGGTTTCTAGGATTAGGATGTGAACATCTTGAGAAACTATATTTTGGCCTATTACCAGTGGCACTGTTTTACATTTTTCATTTCCTTTAATATCTGGCTTAACCAAAGGCAACTAGATTTTCATATCTGTTTCTGCATTCAATCTGCAGCAATATCATACATCAAGCAGCCTCTGGAAAACTCTACTGTATACTTGTTAGAGAGTGGAAGTGAAAAAGGTAAATAATGTTTAACTATTACAATAAAAATAATTTTGATGTCATTAGCTGCCTGAAAAGGTCTCAATAACCCAAGAATCCCAAACCATACTTTGAAACCTCACTATTTTAGCACTTTATAAGCTATCAGAATATGAATATTGCATAATTTAGCTCAGTAATTCACAGAATTGCTGCAGTAAGGTAAAAGACCTTATTATTAATTTCTCTGAGAATGTGCTCTTTTCACTTTGAATCTAAAGTTAAAATTATAAATATCTAACGGCCCATCGTCCTTGGGTACTTATTCTGAAAAATATATATTCTTATGAAATCTATTACAGAATTGTTTCATTTGTACCATTCAGGAAATACCTGCCTCCTAAATCTTATGTATTTTCTCAATTCCTTTCAAAGCAATTTGTGGAGAAAGGCTTTTGAGAAAAGTACAGTTGAAAACTAGGTTAAATAAATGCACCACTATATAAGAAAACAACTGAAATCCCAGCCCTTGAATTACTGAACCCAGAAAATATGAGTAACTCTCAGAAGGCAAAGTTTTGGACGAGGGAGAGACTGTAAAAAAAAAAGGCAGGGCGTCTCAAAGGAATATATATTTGCCAGTGATAATGGAAAAACAAGGACAATTATCATTTTTCCCAAATCTAATTTAAAGGACTGGCAAAAGAAAAAACAATTCGAATCTTTCACAATCCCAGAGACCTCTTTGCCCTAATATATGAAATGATACAAGCATAAGATTCCCAGGAGATTATATGTTAACCAAAATGTAATGTTTGGAAAATAATTAAAGCATTTTTTGCAAAAATAACTACTGGAGTCTCTAACTAAAAATAGCACCTAGCTTTCATTCCATGATGCAATCTGTCCTCTTTTCTGACTATCTATTAGAAATACAAAATGAAAAAGATGAAAACCAATAAAAAAATCAGACTGACAGTTAACTTACTGCCAGAAACCAGGAGAACTTTTCCATAACTATATCTTACCAATATCACTGATCAGACTTTTTGAGAAACACAATTTATAACTCATGAACGCTTTGCAGTAGAAACAATAAACTGCCCATCCTAGAAAGATGGAGGAAAGATACACTATCAGTCACTCACTCAAACATCCAGGAGCTTACAAGCTAAGTAAAAATGAGCAGGCCACCCTGTACTGAACAAACATTGTATTTTGAAACAGCCAGAGTTTTGTACCTTATCTCTCCCTTCTGTTTATCTTTCTGTAGACAGAGGCCAGATCTCAATTCCACTGCAATAAACAGCAGCTCAAAAGCAGAGACAAGAACCCTCTAATATCAAATGCCTCTGGGTTAGTGTAGTCCCTACCAGTAAAGTACATCAGGTAGAAACAAATAAAGAAAGAGCCCAAGTAGCTGCCCAGGTCTGCATGGCTTCTCAGTGATAAATTTTTAAAACAGAAATGGTAAGAGAATAACCCACACTTCAGTCAGTCCAGCAAAAATAGATTACTGGTGGGTATTGGGAATTAGACTCATAACTACACAACCACCATGTTTCTGTGAGGAATTTATGTGGAATTTAATTAGCATCAAGTTGGCTAATTGTAATGCAAACACTTTGACTATTTATAAACTTCCTATGTAGAAAGAGCTCTCCATTCCAGAAGTCATGGAGAAAGCACAGTCTTTCAGTTCACAGGCACATGAATTTTAAGTCTAGCTTCTGCACCCTAAGCCTTAGTTTCTTCATCTACTAAGTGGAAATAATAATCATTAATGTAAGGAAATATCCAGCACAATGTCTAAGCTGGAGTCAGCACTCAATAAATGACAGTTATTATTATAAGATTTAAGCGAGGAAAATTAGAATGAGCTTAAAAGTAAAAATAGTGAAGATCAAATAAAAGAGTACAATGTATTAAAAGGAAAAACATACCTCTAAAAATGATTAACTACAGGAATTAGAGGACAATGTTTAAATTCAATTCCACTTTACCAAATAAATTTAAAAGTTACCTCTATGAAAAAGGAACAAAAATCAAAGGGGACAACAAAATTGAGTTAAAACTAAAGATGGCCAAAAGAAATCCAAAGAATTAAATTTAAATGTGAATTTTTAAAGGACTACTAAGAAAAAAATTAAATAGGAATAAAATATTATTTTAATTGTAATAAAAATTGCATAATTGATACCAAGGGAAAGAGAATAAATGAGAATTGTAAACTTGAAATGATCTCATAGAATGCAGAGGGATAAGATTAAGAAATGAAGGAAAAGGATGAGAGCAAAAGGAAAGAAAAATGGAGACTAAAACTAACAGATCTTGATTTTTCTGAAAAAGAGAAAAACAAGAATTATTAGAACAGGTGCACTTTATCCATGGCAAGATTGAAGAAAACTTCCATGAACTGAACCAAAACAACATACAAAGCAAACATACTAGCTGGATACCCTTTCTGAGGAAATTACTCAAGGAGGTATTCCCAATCATATGAAAATTAGATCCAATGAAAGTTTCAAGAAAGAAAAGATGACGAGATTTAAAAAATGGTGATGAATGGATGAAGACCATATTGGAGGATTAAACTACCATAAATTATACATAAATTAAAAAACTGAGCACTAGAGAGTGAACAAAAATAGACAGATTCTTGAAGGGAGCACATGGTAAAGAAAGGAATAAAGGGAAGCTGTAGAATAAATTCCCAGATTTTATGGTGTTTAGATTCAAACTAAGTGCAGTTGACAAACACATTGAAATCAGCAAGCAAGGGCACTCAGGGAATCACAGTCTCTCTTACATAAGCAAATGTGTTTAGAAAAATCAAAACATTTTTCTGGCTAGGCCCCATTGACCAGGAAGAGGTTCTCTCTGATCCAGAACACATTCCAAACTAAAGTACATTAATATCTAACACTTACAACATAGGCAATATGATTTTAACTCTCTCAAAGGGAACATAATTACAATCATATTTTGTGGGATATTCCAACCAAAAAAGGGGGCTGACACTGCTTTTTCTTTCTTTATCTTGAGATAAATGAAAATTTAAGAAAACACCTATACAGTTATAACTTTTACAATTTTAGTATTATTTTAATCAGAAGGAGCATAATTATTCTTTAAGTTAGATTGTGGTCAAAAATATTATAATTAAATGTCCAGTGATAATCCATGCTCAGAGATTCAGACTGGTTAGTAAAAAATTGCCAAGAAAATGTCAAATAAGCCCAGTCTCCAGAGAGGTTTCTTTGAGGATTATATTTATCATAATGTTCCAGTATTTCAGACATTTCTAAGTTATACTTTCTTACTGCTCAAGCAAATAAAGGAAATGTTTAACATATGAGGCATAATTAAATTTTCTAAGGTGTTCTATCAGCAGTAAGTCTGTAAAATTCTAATTGCTTTTTAAAAATGATCATAGTAAAATCACAATACGTGTTCTATAAGCAACATTTAAAGTAAACCACTTCATAAAAGATGTAACTTTTTAAAAAAAAACTCTTAAGACTCCATATAAAACCATTTATTTTCCACTTAAAATGTCCCATTTCCTTGCATCATCAGATATGTGCATTTATCAATATATGAATAATTTATCCAAAGTATAAAGTGATATAATTATCTTTTAGGTGCATTTTGCAAAAAAGTGAATTTTTATGGTCTCCTAGAGAGAAAAAGAAAACATTCACATTCAAATATCTTACCTGATTTACCATAACGGAAGAGTATGTACACCAAAAAGCTAATTTGACAAATCAAATTCAATTATGAACCTCTATAGAACTATGACACTATAGAGGAAAATCATTCATGCTACTTCATGTATTTTGAAGAACTACATTCCATTGCTCTTGGGGGAGAAAAGTACGTTTTGAGTGTTAAATATTTTCCCCAAAAATGCAGTTGTTCATTTGTCTGTTCCTATCTGCAGCCTGGGTTTCTCTCTTTGAAAGGAATAAAACAGCTATGATAGAGAATTATAAGAAAAATTTCAACTGCATTGTAGTCCACCAATGGCACAGACCTTCCAACACACACACACAAATTTATACATAAGCAAATCTAAAGGCTGGTTCTGTCACCCAGGATGCATCCCCACTGTATTACACAGTACTGCTACTGGTACAATAGCGGAAATTGCTCTAAAGCAGAAAATAAAAAGGCAAAAAGTATTCTAAAATCTCCTAATGGAACACAGCACTGTTTAATATACATAGTAGCACAATAGGACTAATTGAGATGCTTTTTAAAAATACAGATTCTTAAACTACACCTCAGATGTACCAAATCAAAATTACTGAAATGGTTCCCATACATTGGCATTTTTTTATAAAAAGCTTTTCATTTGTTCTGATGTACAGCAAGTTCTGGGAACCACTGGTATACTCAAACACAAATTCAATTCTCAACAAGAAAACCCTCAAAGTATCAACTGACATTATTTAGTTTTCATTTTTTGCCTACTCCATGGCTATTATATATTTTAATTTGTGTAAAAACATTCCTATCTCCTTGACAGAGGCTGAAACGTTAAAATTAAAATGTAAAGGGGGTCAATTATATGGTGACGGAAGGAGAACTGACTCTGGGTGGTGAGCACACAATGTGATATATAGATGATGTATTACAGAATTGTACACTTGAAACCTATGTAATTTTATTAAACATTGTCACCCCAATCAACTTTAACTTAAAAAATAAAGAAAAGAAAATGTTCAGTTTACCCAGTTACAGAAAGACTGTCAGCTTCAAAAAAAAAAAAATTAAATTAAATGTTTAGTTCTTTTCTAATGCCTTGGGTAAGCAATACTTCAAAATCAAAAACCCAAAACAACAAAACGGAATTCAAAATAGAGTATTTATATGTCTTTTTTATGATTTGAATTTGAAATATCGCTTTAAAATAACGTAAAGGATCATCCAGTTTGAATATGGTGGCATATTGTCAGAATTTTCCTTTCCCCTCTTGGACATTCTAAAAAGTAACAAGGAAAACAATAGAAATAGAATTTTTTCTTTAGCTACATCTAAAAATACATCTAAAAAGAACCCACATAAACATAAATAAAATTCCCTTAAAGAAGACCAGAATAATAAAACATTGCCATTGATAAAAGATAAAATGCAAGAAAAAAAATACATTTCTGAACTTACACAACAAATGGCATGTCATTCATTCTCCAGGAAAAAAAAAAAAAGTCCCAGAATAATAACATCAATTCATAGTTTTGTAAAGCTGTAAAAATTCAATAATAAAGACAGAATATTTTAGGAATACAGGGGTTTGGGGGTGGAATTCAAGGCATTCACTGGGGAAAAAGAAAATCAGTCTCAATTTTTGGCGGGGTGATGGGCTCAAACACCTCCATAGTAACATTCAATATTTAACAAGGCAGTGGAACAAATTATAAAAATTGTAACCCAAGACATAAACATAGCCAAATGTTTGTTAGAATATAAAGGCAACACTTAACCAGTTTTCAACATGGAGAGAAATCTCATTCCCCATTCCCAAATTCCTTCTACATGGAGGGAGCTCCAGCAGCATAACATGCCTCCTCAATCTCTCTGCCTCTTCATTCTCTCCTAAGAAGTGCCTTAGCTTATTATTAATGTGATGAAATTACTCTTAATAGTTGCCTGAGTACAGAAAATATAACAGCTCAGTTACTCTCAACCATATATCAAGTCTAACACAGCATTCCTTAATGTAGGCATTTTTCACATTTAGTCACTGAAGGCTCACTTCATGCATTATAGGACTCTAAACTCTGCTCCTCACCCACTAAATGCCAGAAGGGTCACCGAAGGCTCACGGGGATGTTCAAAAGAGGACTCAACCCAGAGCAGCAGTGACCAGGTTCTTGTCTTCGAATGAGAAAGAATTCAAGAGTGAGACAGATGTAGGAAAGCACAGGAAGTTTATTGAAATGAAAGTACACACCTGAGAGGGAAGTGCAGGAGAACTCAAAGAGCAAGTTCACCGAAGAAGTCCTGACCAGGGGTATTTATACCTCCCAGGGATAGGATTTGGTGACATCCCATCAAGGTGGCTCCTAACATTCCTTATTTGTCTCCTCCAGAACTCAACATGGCATCAGATATATGCTGGGAGTCATAGTAACCACAATGTAACTGAGATTATAATGACATTATAATTAGCTAAAGAGCAAATCTTGTCTCGGCCAAGGGGATTAGTTTTGCTGGATGAAACTTGTTCTTGTTCTTCTCCAGCTGCAGGTGCCAGATACAGTCACTTGTTATTTGTGTAGCCAGTGACCACCTCACGCTGTATCCTGGCGGGAGTGATCAATTTCCTAGGCTACTTATCCTGCCTCAGAATTACTTTCCAATTATTTCAAAATTGCCTATTCAAATGCAACCTATAGGGAAGTGCTCCCTGGTTGTTGGTTTGAAGAAAAGGTCCTTTCACCGAAGAATCATGTGACTCTCTCTAGTCTGCTCATGACATGACTGATATACCTTCCTAATTTTTGCGTTCACTCTTATTAAGCCCACCTGCTTATAGATAATAATAAATAATAGCTAATATTTATTGAGTGCATACTAATCCAAGCACAATCCCAAGCATTTTAAATGTGTGTAAAATTGAATCCTAAAATGTAGCTTTCAATACTATTATCTTTCCCATTGCATAGTAGAGACACAAAAAGACCATGACCCTATCATCTAGTACATGGGCAAGGAACATTGAAAAAAAGTACCAGATATGGGGAAGTCAAATACTACATGCAGATTATGTTTTCTGATACAGCCAGGAAGTGGCTTTAAACTCAGTATTTTACTAATTATGGATCAAGAGAGTTCTTGACCTCTGCAATACTTGTGCTATGGATTGAATGTTTGTGCCTGCCCCAAAAGTCATATGTTGAAGCCCTAATCCCCAGTGTGATGACATTAGGAGGTGGAGCATTTGGGAGGCTAGAAAGTCCAAGGTCCAGGTGCCAGAAAATTGTCTAGTGAGGGCCCAATTCCTGGTTCATAGACAGCCATCTTCTTGCTATAACCTCACATGGTGGAAACAGAGCAGGGATCTTTCTGAGGTCTCTTTTCTAAAGGCTCTAAGAGTATTCATGAGGGTCTACCTTTATGATCTAATCTCCTCCCATAGGCCCTACCTCCTGATACCATTACATTAAGTGTGAAGATTTAACCTATGAATTTGAAAGCAATGCTAATATTCAGTCTATAGCATTCCACCCCTGGTCCTTCAAAATTCAGGTTCTTCTCATATGCAAAATATATTCATTCCTTCCAAACAGCCTGAAAGTCTTAACTCATTCCAATGTCAACTCTAAAGTCCAAAGTCTCATGTAGATATCATCTACATCAGATATGGGTAAAACTAGAGCTATGATTCACCCTGAAGCAAATTGTTCTCTACTTGAGAAACTGTGAAATCAAAAAAGTTGTATACTTCTAAAATACAATAATAGGATGGGCATAGGATAGACAGTCCCATTTCAAATGGGAGGAATCAGAAAGAAGAAAGGAGTGACAGGTCCTGAGCAAGTCTAAAACCCAAAAGGGCAAATTCCATTAGAACTGAAGGCTCAAGAATAATCCTCTTTGGTTCAATGATCTGCCTTCCAGGTCCACTGGGGTGGAGGCCCTGCCTTCCCAGCACATTGGAGCAGGGAGTTCTGCCTTTTAGACTGACTTGGGCAGTGGTCCTGATCCTACTTCATTGGGAAGTCCTGCCCCCATGGCATTTCTCTGCCTGGGCCCCTCAGCTCCCTGGAGCTGGGATCCAAAGCGGGTGACTCTACCAGAAGGCTCTGTCCTTTGAAATCTAGATAGAGATAGCCATGCCCCCATGGCTCTGTAGGGTACAGCCCATGCTTCTCTGGGGCCCTACCGGAGTAGCACCTGGGGTAGCCAAGAAATCACAGCACTAAAGTGTGGGGAGTGAAACCCTGAGATGTGAGGTGGTGCCAGGCCATACTCACCAAAGTCCCAAAGGTGCCAAGAGCCCCTCTGTTGAAAACACACTGCCTCCCAGACCCTTGCAAGTCCTATCCTATCCCACCCCCAACACTGACATACACTGATACCCACCCTGGACCTGTGATGGGAGTGACAGCTCTAATGATCTCCCAATTGCTTTCAGGATCATTCTTCCATTTTCTTGGACAACAGTTTCTAGCTTCTATTGAGATGGCTGATCCATACTAATCTTATCAAATGGTCATTTGGCCACCCTTCCAACCACACTTTGGCTCTCTTCCAACCACGCTTTTTCATTTTTTGAAATATGAATAGGCTGAAAATGTTCCAAATCTTTAAATTCTGCGTCTCTTTAGATTAACAACCCTTGTCTTTAAATTATTTCTCTCTTCTCACGTTTTACTATAAGCTGTCAAGAGGAGCCAGACCTCTCCATCAAAGCGATTAATACTTACAGCTATTAGAAACAGCTTCAGGTAAATATCCAATTTCATAACTCCCAAGTTCTACCTTCCACAAAACACTAGAACACAGACACAATTCAGCCTAGCTCTTTGCACTTTATAACAAGAATGGTTCCTCCACAATTGGCCAATAACACATTCCTCATTTCCATCTGAGACAATACCAGAATAGCTTTACCATCCATATTTCTGCCAACATTGTGTTCAGGATGACTTAGGATTCTCTAAAAAAAATTTAGGCTTTCACTACAGCTCTTCACTTTTCTTTCTGAGCTCTCACGAGAATCGTCCTTAATGATCCATTCACAGCAATGTAGGCTTTTTCTAGTAAGAGTTTTCAAAATTCTTCCAGCCTCTACCCATTAGACTTAGGTTGTTTCCTCATGAACAAAATAGTTACTATAAACTTCCTAACATTACTTCTAAGTTATATTTCAGATTATGAAAAATATATTGTGTTAAACTAATTTGAAACTTTCTGACAAACTATTTACATCAACAGTAATGATGTGTAATGCATCAACTTAAATATAATTTCTAAGATCTTTAGGTAACTTAAAATCTTGAGTCAATATTAAAATGAGTTAATAGATAATTTTTGGACACCTACATAATTTCTAAGAAAAAAACACAGAAACATTAGTTACTAACCATAACTTTTTAAGTTTATATACTATTAATTTTTATTTTTACATGCAGTAGAGTGACTTACTCTTTGAATCATACTAATAAACATGTTCATACTTTTGTGCTTTAACATGTAAAAGTATTGTATGTAGCTAAAGAAAGTTATGTGTATTCATAGTCAGTCTGCTAAAATGCCTATATCTGACATTTTTCAGTTACCTATGTCTCAGCTTTCTCTGTGCAATACAAGTTTAAATTCTTTAATGAAAAGTTAAAATATTATGGGTAGTTGAGACTATACTGGGCAATAGTGATAGAAAACTGCAACTGAATGCGTATTTCTATTTTTCAAGGGAAAAAAAGGACTGTATTTAACCAGCGATCCTGTTGCTGAGAACTCCTGAGCGAGCTCTTAACCAACTGAGCCACTGGGCCAGCCCTTATAATGCACATTTTTTTGCCCAAATGTGTGAGGAAAAAATAAGGATGTGCATTATACATGGGTAGTACTAATTACGTATCTACATAAATGTTTTTAATTCTTTGATTTATGTTTATGAGTTAAAAGTGTAACTCTAGAAATGAATAACGATATCCATACGCAAAATAATACCCTGGAATACAATCATTGGTTTTGTTGAACTTGCAGTAACAAAAAGTTCTTGGCCTTCTACAGTACGTAAATATTGTAAATTTGTTACCAGTACATAAAATTTCTTGTACCTTGTATCTGTTCTTGTGTTTTATAATTTTTTGTTATATAAAATTTCTTGTACCATAATATGCTAAAAAAAAATAAATGCTAAATTCCTTTATAATACAAAAAACAAGTACCTTAATGTAAACAAATAAATATTTGAATTAAAAAATTAAAACGAAAAGTTTTTTCCCCTGAAAGTTTTGGCCAAAAACATGATATGCATTTTACATGGCAAAATACAGTAATTTAGTCCTAACATAAATGTCAGTTTGTCCCAGAATATGAAATGACATTTTAAAGGACAAAAGTTGAAACTAGTGAATTTTATTTGCTTGGTTTATACTGTCTGAGTTTAGAGAAAAAATTCCATGAAATGTATTAAGGTTTTAGCAAATTTTTCTCAGTTTTGATGGGCTTGTTTCCTAGTACTTTAATCTACAATTTGAAAGATGATTCTTTACCTTTTATAAATCTGTCTAGATAGCAGAGATTCTGTTTCTTATCAGAATAATTTCCTGTTCTTTATGGTGACACATATACTTGATTAATAATATTAATAATTTTTTTTAAAAAACTAAGAATAAAAATGTTCTTACGCATGAAAGAGTTAAGTTTCCTTACACTTGAGTTACTTTCTTTTATGTTTATATATTTTATTTTCACTTTGATTAAATAGAAAACCAAGTATCATTTCTCAGGAACCCACAATCCTATCTTTAAATATTAAAAATAGTTTCCTCTGACAACTCTTCAACTTGCCTTCCCAATATCATATCCTACATTTAGAAAAAAAAATAAAACTTTCAGGATATCTTTTACAATGAAAACTATCTTTGACATTTCCCAGAGGAGCTCTGGAAAATCACAAAGATTTGTTCTTCCATCTAATAAAAAGAGGGATGCTATTAACCAAAATTGCCTTAGTGCTCCCCTCAGCTTGACCAAACTTTAGATGAGCTTCCTGATTGAAGACCTCTAACCTCCCTTTCTTAGAGCACTTACTTTAGAAAACTTGTCATTGTAAATTCTTCTCTGCCCCTTAGAGATGAAAATCCTTTTTGGGCCTTTTGCCAGTTTTAGAGCCTAGGACTGTGTTTTGCAAGGACCTAGGAGCCATCTCTTTGAAATGCAAAATCATCAAGGAAGTTAGCTCTTGTCTTTCATTCTCCATGGGACAATAGGAGTCTAACTTTCACAGGAGCCTTGCTCCAAATTGTTCAGCTATATCTCCTGTCATGAAGGTACAAGAAAGTTTTCTTTTCCTATTAGCCAACACACGTGGCCTACTCTGCCTCCACCCAAGCTCAAACTCTCCTGACCTTTGTTGAAATAAGTTAAGACTTTAGTTTTTGCCTTTCTCCCCAAGTTCCAGAAAACAATAGCCTTGAATAAATTCTTTCTTGCCTGTTTAACTTTATCAGGTACAACTTTTGCTTTGACACTATAAATAATTTGGTTTGTCTAATATGTTCCATATGGATCCTAATTAGATCCAATAGAGGAAAAGCTGCATAGGAAGCATCGTCAAATCAAAACGACTCAACTTTCCTTAGATGACAGTAAAACGCTACCAATATAAATATTTCAGAAAGTTTACATTGTATGGAAAGGCCTTATATATTTGTCAGTGCCCTCACTATTCATAATTTATTTTTAACCTCAGAGGAAACATTGATCAAACTCTTATGAAATAATATAATATGTACTATATTCCAATAGATAATTTTATTCTCCTTCATCCAAATATTATAGGTTATACTGGAATAAATTTATCATAGCTATTTGGTTTTTGGCATCTACAGATAGTTTATTTTACTACAGAAAGCTCTGCTCTAAGTTCCTGGTCAGAGTTTGTATCTTCAATCAAGGACAGTTTCATGTGAAGTTTGCCTCATAAAAAAAAAGACTATACTATAGTACCAGGTTCTCTCAACTACTGATCCTTCCAGAAATAGGCTCTTGGGCACAGAGTTCCAAAATGATAGCACTTAGACAACTTTCAGCAAGTGCCTATGGACTGAGTCAGGATTTCTAAGTCTGTCTTAGTCCGGAAGCAAATGGTTTCATGAAAACATCTCCCGACCCAAGTTCCAGAAGACAAGAATTACATAGGACTGAGTGCACTGATGAGGGAAATTTAATTATGGCTACTTATTTGGAATATTATTAATATTATTTAAATTTTTTATGCATGTATAAGGAAGCCCTTGTTCTTTTCCTTAAGCTATTTCTAACCCTCAATTTAGTAAACTCTGCTTTTGAAAACTTATATGAAATATTTTTAAATGGAATCTAATTCTTACTGGACTCCCCTCTGCCAAATTCACAATTATTTTAAGTCTCCTTAGTTTTTAAGGCAATACGGCTATTTGTATAGATTCAATAACTATCTCTTCTCCTTTTTACCACAATATAATTGGATACATCAATGTTGTATCTGGAGTATCATATCTGAAAACGAGTCTCATTTAATCAGCCACAATAAGCCACTATTAATGAACAAGTTTGACTTTATACATGGATCCAATGTCTACTAAGTCCTCCCAGGAAAACTGACCTCAGAGAAGGAAAGGAAGGTCACTTACTAGCAGGCCAGAAACCTCAGAAAATTTTACAGACATCAAAAAGAAATTCGCTGAAATTTATAGTTACTACAGGTGAAGTCTGATGAAGAGATTTTCTTGAATTTGACTTGCTAATCTTGAGAGAGAAGATCAAATTTCAGAGTCTTTTAAAAGTCCAGTCCAAGACTCCTTATAAAAACTTCAAAGTCAAAGTTACTTCTGTGGCTTTTGTAGTTTCATATTATTGGCTGGCTCTAGATTTGCAAAGCAAATTCAAGGACTATATAGATATGTAATAGTCTTCCAGTACCCTATGTTAATCGTCAGGTAAAACCTAAAGACACTAGTCTTTTGTGATCAAAATAATATTTGGGGATTAATGTATCATCACATGGAGGGAGGGTGAAAATGTCAGGAAAACTGCAAAACACTTGGGAAGAAAAAAAAAGCAAAAGAGATTACTGGGTGTCCTTCTAGTGTAATGTTTGTCATTTGTCTGGTAGATTCTCCAAGTGATATCTAATTCCATGGGGATGTGAACCTTTGATTGTCTCATTGACTAGACTATTTAAGAAACTCTTTATGGATAGAAATTATTAACTTGCAGAAAACTGAGTAGTAATACAAATATCTCCAGCCTGTGGCAATTCAAATTATTCTCTTCATAGAGATGCAAATAAACTTTGTCTGGTAGAGAATATAAATCCCTGTAAATCAAACTCTCTTTTTGAATCAGTTTTAACATCTCACTGGTTCCCTCATTAAATTAAGAGTTCTTTTAAATCTTTGGCAGGTGTTCATTTTATATATCTATAAAAGCTGTGATTTTAACTTTCTGAAAATTATGTTTTATCACCATGAACCTAGAATTTGTGTAAATAAAAGACAATAATTTGAGAAATATATTTGAATTGAATTGAATTATGTGCTAGCAATCATAATAATAGGTACTATTTATTAAAAGCCTAATGTGCACCAAATACTGTTACTTCAGTTATCTTTCCAATGACCTTGCATTATTACCATCCCCACTTTTTAGATGAGGAAACACATTCAAAACTATTAAGTGAGTTGCCCGAGATCACAGAGCTGGTAATTAAAATTCAAAATTCAAACACAGGTCTGGCTGATTTCAAATCTGTTTCCACTGGTATTACTACCAGCCAATCTCTTAATCTCTCTGGATGTTAGTCTTTCACCTATTATTGAATGGCAACCTTTTAAGGTCCCACATGTTTTTAATTGCAGTACATTTCCCAGATACAAGCCTCAACTCATGCAAGTGGTTTTTCTGCATATGGATTCAATACAGCAAAAGATAAACTTTTAATTTGAGGAGTTAAGAAATAAAAAATAATACAACACAACACTAATTAAAGTAACTGAAGAATATCAGCTAAAATAATTAATAAAGCATCCAGAAAAAAACCCTCATTGAGGCACCCCACTGTGAATGGGACACATTTCAAACAGGAAATAAATGTGGGGGAGCCACAGTAAAAGAAATTAATGAGCCCTTTTAGCATTATAAATGGTAAATTGATGCTCAAGTAAAATAGAAATGCAAATTAAATGTAAAGAGTAATGAGTTAGAAATTAAGGTGGCACAAAAACAAAGTAGGCAAAAATGAAAAGGTGGAAGAATCTAAAACTCAGAGAATGCTGGCTGCACTGGCAATAAGAGACAGCTTCTAGACAAAGGGATGCAGAGGACAGAAGAAAACTACCCCCAAAATGTGTGTCCTTCAACCCACTATCATATAACTGCTCAATTCATCACTTCATTGTGCCTACATAATACAGCCAGGAATTGTAACATTACAGATAGGTATCAACTACAGCTAAACATCAGAAGAGAAACACAAACGCGAGCACAAGGTAATCGCATGTTTAAAACTTCTAGCTAGATAATTGCCTACAAACCTAAATTCTCTAAGTTGGGCAAACCAATAAGTACTTTCATTGGTTGCCTTTTCACTGGGGACTTGGATAGAACCTTAGCCTGACTTTACTTCTTCTGAAGCTGCTCCCATTTCAGAGGATGCAGAGCCCTGCCATTTGCTTCACTCCTGAGAGCTTGTGATAGAGCTTGGGGCTTCAAGCCATAAATAACTGAGTTTAACTCTGGCTTCACCTACCAGCCCTGTGACACTAGGCAAATTACTTCTGTATTCTGAATCCCAGTTAAGTGAAGTGAAAGAGCAAATTAGTACATATTGGATTAGGCTGTGTTAAGAACTAAATATAGTAACATATTAAGTACCGGGCATGTGCCTACCACAAAAAACTTACTCAACAAATATTCTCATTCTGTTACCGGGTTGTGATAATATTCCTCAGCTCTTTGCCTTCTTGAGGGAAAGAATTCAGTCGAGAGACAGAGGTTTGTGCAGGTATAGGATAGTAAGAAGTTTATTAGTAGGGCCGGCCGAGTGGCGTGGTGGTTAAGCGCTGGCTTGGGAAGCCAGCGGCCCCGGTTTGGTCCCACATATGAGGGCCAGTGGCACTGCCCTCAAAAAAAAAAAAAAAAGAAGTTTATTAGTAAAGGCAGATACAAAGACAGATACACTCCAAGATATGGAGCGGACCAATCCCAAGAAGGACAAAGGCCTCTCCTTACATCATATGGAAGTTTTTATTTCTGTGGGTAGAACTGCCTCCCCCTCTACCTTCTCTTTATCTCTTCCTCTCCGGCTGGGGTGCCCAGTCCTCCCTTTTGGTTCTCAAGGCAGTTTCTGTCAATTTTCTTTTTAGGATTTGTTTGAGAAGCTCACTAAATGGTCCTGATAAGCAGGATGTATACTCTGGTAAGTGGGATCTCCTTCCCTCTCTGGCTTCTAACAACACATCCTTTTGATTGAGGAGCATGTGTGAGCCTGGAATCCTGCTGGGCTAGGAAGGCATTGGTGCCCTCAGTGAGGGCAGCTGCAGGGGGTTTTGACCCAAGTAAGAGCTGCAGCAAGGGGCTTTCGAACCGGGTTCAGGTCTCTCCTTTTTCTGCTCATTTCTATCTATCTACTTTCCTTATCAATTCCTTTCTCTTCTTGTAGATTATAACTGTTTGGGGGGTAATTGGAGGATCCTTTGCCTCATTTTAAATATTCTATTCCAAAAACATATGCCTACTGAGTTTTTTTCCAATAGAATTGAATCATTAAAAACCTTAAAGCTCTGTAGAATTGAGTGCAACCACGAATTTTTCATGTCATGGCATATTTCGAAAGTAATAATTATACAGCATACTGGGATATAAATAGACAAGACTGTAGCGGTGGGAAATTTTTCCCTCTATCCTTCTGGGTTGTTTGGCTGGCATAATAATTAAATTGATATCAGGCAAATTAACAGGACAAAAATAGATTTAGTTTTGTATGTTCTGGAGCCCCATAAAAATATATGACCCAAAAGGCAGTCAGGTAATTGAAGGAATATAACATCCTGAGCTAAGGAAAGGACTAAGGACCTGGGGATACAAAGGGGAGGAGGGTCTTTCACAGGAAGGAAAGGAAGATGTTTGGAAAACAAAGGTTACTCTGTTCTGCAGATAAGTTTCTTAGGTAAAAAGGTACCTCTGCTAACAGCTCTCTTCATGGTATAGGCCCCCTTTCCAATGTAAACTTAGGCAGTTGAAAGGGAGGTAAAGAGCTTTTCATGACTCTTCTGGGTTTTGATTGCCTTTGGCTCAAAGGAATCTTTATGCCAAAGAGACATATCTTGGGGTAGCAAAATCTGCTCTCCCTCAAGAGACAACAGGCTTATGGTTCTGGCCTTTCTACAACCCCCTTACTACCTCAGGGATTAGGTAGTCCCTATTTCAGCTCATTTGAAACCCATCTGAGGCCCACAAGTGAGTCACAGCTCACCTATTTGAACTCTAAAATAGTTCTCCAAATGTGTTCCCTACACCAGCAATAGCAGCCACCTGGAAACCTGTTAGAAATGCAATCTCTTCCCCACCCCACTTCTACTGAATCAGAAATTCTAGGATTGGAGTTTAGCAATCTGTTTCAACAAACCCCACAAAGAATTCTGACACACACTTAAATGTGGGTTCAACTGCTCTTAAATAACAAAGAACCCTTTCCATTCTATTGAAGCTATAATCAATGCACCATGTAACATTTTGGTAAATTACAATGATCCCATAAGATGATGAAGAGAGCTGAAAAATTCCTGTTGCCCAGTGAAGCCGTAGCTGTTGTAACATCATAGCAAAACACATTATTCACAGCTATTAATATAGAAAAAAGATATAAAGAAAAAATGTTTGTACAGTTGTACCATCTGTTTGTGTTTTAAGCTAAGTGTTATTACAAAAGTAAAAAAGCTAAAAAATTTTTAGTTTATAAAGTAAAATGTTACAGTAAGCTAAAATTAATTTATTATCAAGAAAAAAACATTTTTTATAAATTGAGTGTAGCCTCAGTGTTCAGTTATAAAGTCTACAGTAGTGGACAGTCATGTCTGAGGCCTTCACATTTGCTTACCACTCACTCACTGACTCACCCAGAGCAATTTTCAGTCTGTTACTGGTTCAAGGTGTTACCAA
This sequence comes from Aselliscus stoliczkanus, assembly GCA_033961575.1. Taxonomy (NCBI): domain Eukaryota; kingdom Metazoa; phylum Chordata; class Mammalia; order Chiroptera; family Hipposideridae; genus Aselliscus; species Aselliscus stoliczkanus. The sequence continues at coordinate 37,095,307 of CM066740.1, read as the reverse complement.
GACTCAAGGGGTCCACCTGCCTATTACAAATCCAAGCCAAACAGGACACAAACGTGAGATTGCACCAAAGAAAGTAAAGGTTAATTTAGGGAATTGGCACCAAACCCAGAGACACAGATGAGCTAGTACTCTCAAAAACTGGCTCCCTGATGACCTCCAGTGGCTAAGTTATATAAGGGAAAAAAAAATCATTAACCATGGTTACTATGGCAGTTTGGGCCATGGGCTCTACTGATTGGCGGGGCCTAAGGCAGGGAGCAATTGACCATGGCTTCAGGTCCTGATGTTAGTCATAGCATCGCTCTGTCTGGTTTCAAGGGGATGTGGCCTTTCATGAGATTGGAACTGAAACGTAACTGAGGCCAAGGTGTTATCCTTGTTTGACTGAAATCTTATTCTAGTTTGAGATCTGGTTATTGTATCTTGGTCATGATTGATAGATAGATCTGAAGCTTAATCTTTTTTTTTTTTTTAAGATTTTATTGGGGAATTAGGGGAAGGGAAGAGACAAATTGCTGTGCTTTTGTTCTTCAGTCTAGTTGTGGAAGATGTTGCTTCACTGGCCCATGTTGGTATTATCATTGAACTCTTCCCAGCTGAGGCAGATTAGTCGCCAGCCTCTGTACGGCCGCTCACAGCTGCTCACAGCAGCTCAGCTCACATTGGCTGCCAGCCGCTCACGCTGGCTGCCGGCCACTCACGGTAGCTTATGGCAGCCCACTGCAGCCCTGTTGCAGCCTATGCTGTCCCCGGGGACTCACAGCAGCCCAGCTCCAGGTGGAGCTGTTGTTCACCATCTTAACTGTAGAGGGCAGTATCACTGGCCCTCATGTGGGATCCGAACTGGGGTCCTGCTGCTCAGGGCTGGCGTCCCAAGCCAGCTCTTAACCAACGCACCACTGGGCAGGCCCCTGATGCTTTAGTCTTAAATGAGTTTGAAGCAGAACCTAATGTCCTAAGGTCTTAATGATTAAAGGGAATGGACATATGGTATGTGTACAGGTGGAAGAACCTGATTCAAGCTAGTCATAGGTCTATTAGGCTAAACAAAGCTAGCTTGGTTTAAAACAAAATGCATGCTAAAGAAATGAAGTTCTTGTGCATTTACAAAGGGTCTTGGGACCAACACTTCAAAAGGCCAATATTCAAAATGTCAGTTTGAAATAATGAAAGGTTTATTTATCGAGAAGATGGGGGTCTTTAATGCTTCCACAAATCCAATTTCAAGCGACTTTTATGTAAAGGAAAGGGAGGAGGGACAGGACAAGAGGTGGGTGAGGAAGAGTGAGAAATCTCTTTGTTCCCAGTCAGCTGGGTCCCTTGAACCCTGCTGATCTGAGTCCCTCAGGAGGCTCCTATAAAAACAGTCATTGTTTTGTACATATTTCCCACCTCCTCAGGAGATGCCCCTTCTGACAAGGGGCTGTTTTTGCAAAATATGCAAAATACTCAAGCCTCAGGCAGAATTCCTCTAGTTAATTAGCATATCTATAGCACTAGCTTTTAGCTTGAGTTAGTGGAAGAGACAGACAGAGAGAGAGAGAGAGAGAGAGAGAGAGAGAGAGAGAGAGAACACATTTCACTCTGTTACAAGTCCTGCAAGCTCCATTCATGGTAAGTGCTCTTATACAAGTATACCTCTCTTTATCTTTTATACCATATTTTTACTGTACCTATTTTATATAGGTTTGGATACACAAATAACATTGCATTACAGTTGCCTACAGTACTCAGTATAGTAACAGGCTGTGCAAGTTTGTAGCGTAGGAGCAATAGGCCATACAGCCTAGGTGTGTAGTAGGTTATACCATCTAGGTGTGTGTAAGTGCACTCTAGAGTGTTCACACAAGGACAAAATCACCTAATGATGCATTTCTCAGAATGTTTCCTGTGGTTAAATAACATGTGACTGTGACTGTACTGAAACTGATGGGCCTTGTAATTCTGATTTGATTTGTGACTCTAGCTTTAGAAATCTTTTTGTTTTCTTCTCTCTGCATACTTCACCAACCTTAGCCTTTCCCCTTGATTATCACTAACCCCTCGGGCAGCAGAAGACAATAGCCCAATCCTTGAGCCTCTGGCGACTAAAGATAACATCTTGACCTGAGTTATGTTTCAGTTCCGAGCCCTAAGGCAGGTTAACCCCCTTGGTTACCTTTTCATGAAACCAGACAGGATGCCAAGCCCACCCCAGATCTGTCAATACCTGAAGAAATGATATATTACCTTACCTCACCTTCAACCAGTCAGCTCCTAATACAACCTCCAAACCCCTAATCCACAGTGGCTTGTGGTTTTGCCCTATAGAACCTGTTAATTACCTGCCATCGGACAGCCTAGTCTTCCAGAGTACAAGCTTACCTGAACTCTGGATTTGCAACCGTCTTAATAAACTACTTCCTTTCTCTACTGCAAACTCCTGATCGTTCGTCTTCTTTCAGCCAGTGTACGCAGGCAGACAGACTCTTATATTGGGGTTCAATAACTATTCATTTTTTTAAATGTTGCCATATTAGTGATACATGTGATCCTGAGGTAGGACCTACTCTCTGTGGACCTTCAAGGGGAGCAAAATTTGTTTCCCTAAAATATGCCTCTTTGACATATGAATTATTTTAGGCTGATAGTTAAAAAAACAAAACAAACAAACAAACAAAAACAGCAGACAAGATAGACCACTCTAAAAACCAAATAGAAGTTACTTAAAAACCAAGTCGAAGTTACTCTTTTGTAAGAGGTATTTACATTTATAAGGGAAATATCCATTTGTAAGGGTGTCTCCCTCTCTGTACCAGGAAGAGAAGGGTGACTAAATCTCTAGAAACTCTTATCAACAAAGAGGTATGAACTTAAAACTGCCTAACATGGAAACAACCGAAGTATCTTTCCATAGATGATTGGATAAAGATGTGGTATATATGCACAATGGAATACTACTCTGCAATCACATGGATGGATCTTGAGATTATTATGCTAAGCAAAATAAAAACAGAAAGAGTCAAGACAGAAAAAGTCAAGAACCATATGACTTCACTGATATGTAAGATGTAAAACTGAAAGCAACAAAGGAACAAGACAAACAAATAAATAAACCAAAACTCATAGACACAGGCAATAGTTTAATGGTTACCACAAGGTAAGCAGGGAGATGGGATGGAAAAGGGTAAAGGGGGTCAAATATATGGTGATGGAAGGAGAACTGACTCTGGGTAGTGAACAATGTGATATATAGATCATGTATTACAGAATTGCACACTTGAAATCTATGTAATTTTACTAACCATCATCACCCCAATAAATTTTAATTTAAAAAAAAAAAATGTATAACAACCTTACCCATGATTTCTGCGCTTTTCCTGAAAACCTGGCTCTCCCCCACACGATCCAGTCTTTTGTTTTTAGTTGGAGATGATATGTATTTAAGGTGATGGAAGGGCCATTTGGGAAAATTACTCAGTTTTCCTGGGTCTCTCCCATAAATACAGAGTGTATATGTTATTAAACTTCTATCTGCTTTTGTCTTGTTAATCTCTTATTATAAGGGAGTCTCAGCTGAGAACCTACAAGGGTAGAGGTAAAATTACTTTTCCTCCCCAAATATGCATGATATGCTTCAAGACCAAATAGTGGAATTCTATCACCCCTACAGCCCAGCAGTACAGTATCCTCTCATTGGCTGGAGGGTTAGTATTTGCCAGGGAAATACATAAGGGAAATAAAACAGAATGGAAAATACTTAATTCTTGGAAAATCTTTCCAAAGGGCTTCAGGTCCTTTGCTGTCCCCTAGAACCTATTTCCTTGAGCACTTTATATAATTTGATCTTTTGTTAAAGCCACACTTGCCTAGAAAACAAATGAAATTCTCTACTTGGTTTTTAGGAGGAGAATGCTTGACCTTTCCTACTCCATTTCATTATGAAGATTAAAGTTAAACAGCCTAATGGAGAAGAGGGGAATTTATTTCATATTTAATAATTAAAGTCATCAAGATGATCAATTGAAACTTTGCAGTGTATTAGGTAGCAAATGTGAAAAAGAACTGTTCTCCAGATTAGAATGCCATCTTTATTATGAAGTAAGCATTTTTGAAAAGGGCTTTTACAATTCAAATAGCATCCCTCTTATCCCTTATGGCCACAAAAATGAGAGACTTGTCCTTTTGTTGTGAATAATTTCCAAGTGAAAGAGCCACAGGAGAGGTGAGAATAGCACAGTTCCAAAAGATCTTAAAAGAGAAGATTGATTCATCTTTTGACATTTTGGTTTCTTGTGTATTTATTGAAAATTATACCGTTTTAGTGGAATAGGTTTTAATAAATGTCAACCTCAAGCATTTTCACATTTTTTTAAAAAACAGTTCCACACGTCAGCTGGTTCCTTATTCACACCTTGAAGTCTGAGGAGCGTGCACTTAGGTCTCTCAGCTCCCCACTGAATTTTCATCAGAGGATTTAATGTCTCCCACCACTCAGGTTAAAGATTTCTCTTCACTGTTACACTACTTCATATCTCATGGGTTGTCTTCCTCTCACAAATGAATGTTACTCATTTCTATTTTCAATTGTGCTATTTTACACTTCATTAGATTTCTACAATATTTATTTATGAAAAATGTCTCCTAAATTTCATAATGTTCTCTACCAATAGTCTTTAATTTAGCCACAATCAATAAACAATTTACTCTCCAAAATTTTTTGCAGAGTGTATTCATCTGAAAGGGGCTTTATTTAATCCAAATGTGAAACTAAATTTTATGGTGTTTACATCTCTGTCATTCATTCGTAAAATGATGTCATCATTATTGGATCTCAAAAAATATAATTTATGTAGTTTACCATATTTAAAAGCTACTTTTTTCTTTTACTTTTTTTTTTGATTCTGTGTTTTGGGTTTGCTTGTTTGTTTGTTGTCTGTATGTTAATTGCTACCTCTACCAAACAAATGATTTTAAAATGCTGGATGAGCACCTGCCATACAGTTCTTGAATTTTATAGTTTACCAGAATAAACATAAAGAATGGCAGCCTTCCTTTAATAATTTTACTAAGAAATTCTAATTTGTATAGCAGCAACCAATAAAATGGAGTGGTTTCTGGATTCTAATTCTAGCTCTACCTCTTACACAAGGTGAATGTCAATGAGAAAAATGTTTAATTTTCAGTACATGAAATACAGCAAGCCTGCTAGCAACTACAAAGGAATTTTAGGGTATTTGGCTGAGACATATCACCCATTGACCTGCATAGTGAGTCAGCTGATCTGGCTGTCTGACGGCTGTCCCATTGTTTTCCTCACCACTCAGAGGCTGCATTCTGGGTTAAAACTGAAAAGAAAAAATATTAAAGTATGCTTCCCCAATTTGAAAGGACTATTTTTAAGTAATCTTTTTTTTTTTTCTTTCTTTTTTTTTAGCTGAGCCATCCTGCCACCTGTTGGCAGCTCAGCTTGGGCTGGGCATCGAACTGCTGTTGCTCAGAGCTCAGCTTGCACTCTTGAGCGAGCTCTTAACCAACTGAACCACTCGGCCGGCCCTGAAAGGACTATTTTTAAATCAAGAATATAGGAGTAGCCATGTTTCATTGTCAGAAGGATGGTAGTATATGAATTGAGATAATACAATTTCAACAGTGGAGACTACTTCTTTTCATCAGTATTTTTAGAATCAATTTCTTAAAGAGGTGCACAAATTAACACAGGCCTGTGGTCACAGATTTTTTAAAAATTATAATTAACTACAAATTTCTTGAAAGAGAAAAAAAATTAAGAAAAGAGGAAGGGAATAAGAGAGAAAAGAAGAAAAAAAGAAAGAAGGAAGGAAGAAACAAAGACAGATTTCATTGATTTAAAGGAACCAAAATTAAAACTGGATATTTAAAACAAATTAAACAATGTTTCCAAAACACCATAGCCAAGAATTCATATTGGAAGATTAACTCTGTATAGTGGAGAATAGTAAAAGCTTCAAAAAGGCCTGGAATAAAATTTAAAAGTTTTTTTTAAAAAATTGTCTAAATTGTTTTAGCCTAGGATTTCCAAACTTCTTTAATTATGGAACCCCTTTTTCCTTGGAATACCCTTAAACACTTTGTTGAACCAGCTTTCTCACTTAAGATAATTTGGAAACTGCTGAGTTAGCTAATTATTAGGTGTACCTAAACACCTAGGGCCAAGTCTTGAAATATCTGAGTTCCCAGAGATCTATCACGCTTGGAAACTCATTATCCATCTTCATATGATGTAGTCCAAACAGACTCTATGCCATTGACTGATTATGTTAGATATCTGCACACTGTAATTCAGTTGGTCCCTTCTATTAATCAAACTCCTAGTCATCCTTAAGACCCAGGTAAAATACCTTCCCTAGTCCTTCTGGGTAAAATTAATTTTATTTTCTAGGATCCTGTGGAGTTTTAACTCTATTACAGACTTTATTTGACACCTAAATTCTGTTTCCAGAATTAGATCATAAATATATGTATTAAATAAAATAACATAACTCATATCATATTGCCTTGTATATAATTATATATAATTTGCTTCCATAACTAATTTAAAGTCTTTTTGAATCTTTTAAAATCTCCCATTAAATTATACGGGAGGCTTTACATAGAGTAGACACTCAAATATACTCCCCATTTGAATTAAATGATGACCCAGAGTTGTGACAGATTTGAAGTTAGTGTAGAGAAAAGGAAACTGAGTTTGTTTCCAACATTCCCTTCATTCCCCATCTAGACTCACATTTACTACATTTCCTAAGACAAGAAGATAGAACAATGTATTTTGCCCTCTAACATAAAATGTCATGGAGAAAGTTTCTTCTGTAGTTTAATGATTTCTGAAAACTAGGTCATATGCATCTTATTACCACATAATTTGGGCACTTCAACACAGCCAGAGTGAAGATTGCAGTGCAGCTAACAAATGCATCCAAATAAATGTAAAAGTCTGTGCGCATAATTCAAATCCAAAATACATTAAGAGCGGGTTTTATTGGTCTGAATCATCAGGAGAATTTCCTCTCCACTTAGTTTTCTTGCATTGGTACAGCTTTAGAGAAAGGAATATACAGATAATGCTTTACTTTAAATTGAGCCATGGAGGGAATCCTATATTTCTCTTTTATTTCCTTCATTGCCTTAAGTTCCATGTCTTAAGAAAAATATTTCCCAATAAATTGGAATTAAAATTTTGGTGAGATGGGATCTAACCAAAGACCTTGTTAAATTCTATAGCCTTCAAACAGACACATAAATTCCAAGAACTGGCGAGGCCTCCTAACTTCTTGAAGAACTTCAGCTTTTAACTCCCTTCCATTGTTCGTCACACTCTTAGTCCCCAACAAGTTCCCCAACCTGTGGGGATTCCCTAATTTCCCCCAGCAGTTCCTAACATTATGGTTCCTTCCTGTTTTAATCTACAGAGGGTGCCCTCCCCCGCAAAAAAAATGTGTACATATTTTAAGAAAGGAAAAAACTGTATTAAAATTGTAATACTCAATATATACCGATAACAAAAGATGAATACACGTCATGTGTATACATTTTTTTGGCACCCCCGGTATTTATTGGATATTCTAGAATTAAGCTATAGATTTACTCTCTTTTAGGTGCCAATTTTGTGCTTTATATTTAAGGAACAACATAAACCTCCCTTTGTGTCAGATTTTATCCCTACTTTCTTAAGCCTATATATACTGGATTCATTAACAAAGAATTTATTAAGAATGAAGGGAAGTGTATGTCAATGTTTCCATGCTTGATATCTTTTTACCACAGGCTCAGGGAAAATAATTTGAACAACAAATTTATTACTTATGGTAGTTAACACTTATTAGGCACTGTTCTAAGTTTTTTATATGAATTTGTTCATTTAGTCTTCACAACAATCTCATCAGGCAGGTACAACTATTATCCCCATTATATAGATTAGGAAAATGAGGCACATAATGTTAGTTAACTTGCCCCAGGTTAAATAGTTAGTGAGTGACAGATATGGTATTTGAACCCAACTAGTCTGGCTCTAGAATCCATGTTTTCAAATACTATTACTATACTACCTCTTTTGAAGGCATGAGCAAGAAAATAAATGATCTGAAATGCCAGCATTGAGAGATGATACAATTAATATTTTAAGTATCCTTTCAAGCATGTCTTTAGAAATAGTCTCACTTCCAAAATAGTTTCCTCACTCACTTGTCTGGTACCTTGACCTCTCTCCACATGGCACCTCAATCCTCTAGGGCTCAGGGTTGTCAGATTTCTCACCTGGTGGCTCAGGGCTCCAAAAGAGAGTGTGCCAAAAGAAGGAAGTGGAAGCTGCCACTCTCTGGGCCTAATCCTGGAAACTGGTGTGGCTTCCCATCTGCTATATTCTGTTGGTCAGAGCAGCCATAGAGTCTGTCCAGATCCAAAAGGAGGATTCATATTGGGTTGTCAAACTTGTAAGTTTTTTCACAGCAAAGGAAACCATCAATAAAACAAAAAGGAAGCCTGCTGAATGGGAGAATATATTTGTCAACTATATATCTGATAAGGGGTTAATATCCAAAATTTGGTTAATAACCAAAACACTCATGCAACTGAACACCAAAAAAACAAACAACCCAATTAAAAAACGGGCAGAGGATATGAAGAGACATTTCTCTAAAGATGACATACAGATGGCCAACAGGCATATGAAAAAATGTCCAACCTCACTGGTCATTAGGGAAATGCAAATAAAAACCACAATGAGATACCACCTCTCTCCAGTCAGAATGGCTATCATCAATAAATTAACAAACAACAAGTGCTGGTGGGGCTGTGGGGAAAAGGGAATGCTGCTGCACTGTTGGTGGAACTGCAGATTGGTGCAGCCACTATGGAAGTCAGTATGGAGGTATCTCAAAGAACTGGAAATAGAGCTACCGTTTGACCCAGCAATTCCACTCCTAGGTATTTATCCTGAAAAACCCAAGACACTTATTCAAAAAAAGTTATGCACCCCTATGTTCATTGCAGCGCTATTTACAGTAGCCAAGACTTGGAAACAACCGAAATGCCCATTGGTATTAAGAAACTGTGGAACATTTACACAATGGAGTATTACTCCGCTATAAAGAAGAAAGAAATCGTACCATCTGCAATGATATGGATGGACCTAGAGAACATTATGTTAAGTGAAGTAAGTCAGTCAGAGAAAGACAAATACTATATGATCTCACTTGTATGTGGAATCTAAATAACTGAATAAATGAGCAATGTAAACAGAAATAGTCTTAGGGACACAAAGGAAAAACTGATGAGGGCTAGATGGGATGGGGATGGGCATGAGGGAGAAGGGGAAGGGATGAGACAACATAAACTGGTAACTACAATACTACCGCAGGGACAGAAGAGACAGTTTAAGGAATATAATCAATAATGTTGTAAATATTTTTTAAGGGACCAGATGGATTCATGTCTTGTCAGAGAGACCACTTCATGGACGGTGTAGTGGCCTGACCACTGTACATCTGAAGCTGCCGCTGAATAATATTAGATGTTGGACTGTAATTTAACACATATATAGTCATGGGATGCAGAGTATAGTGTGGGAATGTAGTCAATGGAATTGTAATAGATATGTATAATATCAGGGGGGGCAGGAGGGGGGAGTCACTCTGTAAGGGGTGAAAAAGATAACTATTGCATTGTTTTGTACACCTGTAACTAATATTAATAATAAAAAGAAAAATCATGACACATTTTTGCAACAAAAAACATAGAAAAATACGTCTATGTGACCCCACCTGTCGGTGTAGACAGGAGGGGTGTCAAGAAATTTTTGGCCATCTTTTATCTTTTATCTTTTATTCAGCCATAGCTGAATTCATATATTTTAAGCATCCTTTCAGGTATGTGCTTAGACTTGTGCTTGTTTCTGTGTGTGTGTGTGTGTGTGTGTGTGTGTGTGTGTGTGTGTGTATTAAATTTTAAATAAATGGAGTTACAGTAGTCTCTGTTATCCACAGGGAATATGTTCTAAGATCCCCAGTGGATGCCTGAGACCACGATAGTAACAAACCATATATATATATATATATATATAGTGATTTTTCCTCTAGTCGTATATACTTACCTATGATAACATTTAATCTGTAAATTAGGCACAATAGAGATTAACAACAATAACGAAAAGTAAAATAAAACACAACAATATACTGTAATCATAGTTAAGTGAATGTGGTCTCTTTCTCTCTCTCTCTCTCTCTCTCTCTCTCTCAAAATATCTTATTGTACTGTACTCATCTTTTCACTTAATAGAAGCATTTCACAGCTTCTCTTTGACATATCCAAATTGCCAGCATCACTACTCTTGCGCTTAGAGGCCACTATTAAGTAAAATAAGGGTTACTTGAACACAAGCACTGCAATAACATGACAGTTCATCTGATAACTGAGACCACTATTAAGAAACTAACAGGTGGGTCACAGGTTCAGCATGGAGGATAAAGGGATGATTCATGTCCCTGACAGGATGGATCAGGAAGGTGCAAGATTTCATTACACTACTGAGAATGGCATGCAATTTAAAATTTATGAATTGTTTATTTGTGGAATTTTCCTTTTAATATTTTCAGACCGAGATTAACCATAGGTAACTAAAACACAGAAACTGAAACCACAAATAAGGGAGGACCTCTGAATGTGACAAATACTGTTTGTGTGGACATCTTTTTTTATATAATTTACTTTTATTTTACTTGCCTCCTCCCTCCATTCTATTCCTTCTCCTCCCAAATACATGCCTTCTTTCTCAGCCAGGTAACCAATGTTAACAAACTCTTTCCAGCCAGGTAACCAATGTTAAAATACTTTTCTGCAGTTATATAATCATATATTTCACACACACACACACACACACACACACACACACACACACACACCTTTATTTAGTCTTTTAACAATTGACATTTCCTTGATCAAACTTTAGTTGGGCTTCCTCTAAGTCCTCTTCTAAACTAGGCGTCAACCTTGGGCTTCACTGTCTGTCCTGTCATACCCGCATCACCCAGTTCTAGCAAGAATCCTGCTAAGTCAGTTTAGACCAAATTTACACCCTGATATCTGATCCCTGTAATATATGATCAAATTCCTCATCCGCCATCCTAAATATCACTCTATTTTCAAGAAGAACCCTGTCAAGTTGGTTTAGCCAGAATCACCTCCCACCTTACCCCTAATGCTTCCTTTTAGTAATTTTCCAACCACTGACTCTCACCCTGTTTCTTGGCTATAAATTCCCACTTATCTATGCTGTATTGCAAATATTCCCCTATTGCAATAGTTCCTGAATAAAATCTGTTTTTACTGCTTTATCTATGGTCCAGCTCTGATTTTCCTTTAACATAATACATTGGAAACCCCTCCAACTTGAATGGAAAGGAGTTAACGTTCTTTTTATTGGATTCATATCTATGCTATTAATATATCAAAATATATTCAACAGTTTAGTGATATCCAAAAAAATTATAAAACGTAAAGTGCTGATAGAAAAAAATATGGGGGATTAAACACACACATTTACTCCTACCCTTTCCTAAAGTCTTACTAAAATGAGTTTCCAGAGAATTTATTTTAAGTCACAAACCCTCAATGACAAGGAGAATGGTAGAGTGCATAATATCCATAAAAATGGAAAGCAGATGGATGTTTTGTAAATCATGTATCAGACCTGAGAAAACAAGGTCCTATCAGTGTTGAGGAAAGCCAAAAACAAATCAATTTACACTGTCAAATCCTCAAAGGATCAGAATTCATGATAACACATACCCCTGGAGAAGAGGTGGATGGGAAACTAGAGTGGATTAGTTGAAGTCTATTTAAGAAACTTAGAGAAGGTAACAACATCAAGTTGGTAACATAGGTCGTTCCCAACTTCAGTCTGTCTCACAAGACCAACTAACAACTATCCATAGACAAGATACCATTGTGAAAATCCCAGAACCCAAGCTATAGAGATGGAGAAGGACCCCATTAAAAGAGTAAAAGGAGTGGTTTCTCTGTGACTGCATTGCCCTTCCCCCAGGCTGGCACAGCACTACATTGAGGAGGCTGCTGTAGGCCTACAGTTTCTCCAATGGGGGAGAGAGAGGAGAGATCCGAAGATGGACATCCAGCTGCCCCAGCATTGTGAGAGCTTCTCAGGAGGCCCCACTCAGGTCTTGCTTCACGGGGATCACTGGGAGAATCTACAGAGCTAGGCAAGTGGGAATTAAATAACAACAGAAAACAGAGGCAGAGCTTACAGGAACCAGGGCTCAGATCCCACCAGCCTCTCTGGCCATGTGCACAGCCAAGCCAGGGATTCTGTCTTGCCAAGAAGCTTGGATGGCAATTCTGCCTGATTCAGATCCACAGCCAATGAGCTATACCTGCTGTGAAGTTTGTCCAACGGCCCCACCCAGTCAGGGAAGGAAATTCACAGCTCCACCCAACTGCTGAGATTAGCCTCCTGTTCCATCTGATCAGGAAGCCTTGTTGCTTCACAACCTGCAACCTCCTGTGTCTGAACTTGACCTACAGTGGACCCCTTCCAAGGTTGTACTGGTACTGGCGCCCCCAGTGGCCAGCTTCACAATGAGCTGGAGCATCATCCAGCTGCCTCCAAGTACAACACACCCAAGAGGTAGATAGAATAGGCACCAGAGTCCTGCTGAGGCAGATCCTGCTCGGTCGGGTCAGCCCCAGTACAACAGCTCTTCCACTGTAGTCAAGGCTAGTCCTCACAACCAGTGAGCCCAAGAGTCAGTCCCTCACATTGATGCACAATTATCAACCAAGGCTCAACTATAAGAAGAGGGCACACACAACCCACACAAGAAACACACCTGGCATGCATGGTTCAGGTGACCACAAAGACTGCACCACTGAATCCCACAGCACACTTACTACATAAGGCCATTCTACTAAGACCAGAAGGCATAGTAGTTCTACCTAATGTATAGAAACAAACACAGGGAGGCAGCCCAAATGGGGAAACAAAGAAACATGTCCCAAATAAAAGAAAAGAACAAAGCTCGAGAAAAAGAACTAAGTGAAATGGAGATAAGCAATTTATCAGATGCAGGGTTCCAAACACTGGTTATAAGAATGCTCAGTGATCTCAGGGAGAACTTTAACAGAGAGATAGAAAGCATAAAAATAGAGATGAAAACCACAAAAAAGAAAAAGTCAGAAATTAAGGATACAATAATGGAAATGAAGAATATATTACAAGGAATCCACAGTAGATGAGATGAAGCAGAGAATATAACCAGCAATGTAGAAGATAAGATAGCAGAAAACACCCAATCAGAACAGCAAAAAGAAAAAAGAATCCAAAATATTGAGGAGCGTTTAAGGGGCCTCCAGGACAATATCACACATATCAACATTTGCATTATAGGAGTACCAGAAGGAGAAGGAAGAAAGCAAGGAATTGAAAGTCTATTTGAAGAAATAATAAAAGAAAACTTCCCTAGACTGGTGAAGGAAATAGACATTCAAGCCCAGGAAGCACATAAAGTCTCAAACAAGATGAATGCAAAGAGACCAACACTGAGCCACATCATAATTAAAATGCCAAAGGTTAAATACAAAAAGAGAATCTTAAAAGCAGCAAGAGAAAAGCAGTTAGTTACCTACAAGGGAGCCCCCATATGACTGTCAGCTGACCTCTCAACAGAAACTTTGGTGCAGGCAAGAAGAGAGAGGCAGGAAATATTCCAAGTGATGAAAAGCAACAACATACAACCAAGATTGCTGTACCCAGCAAGTCTATCATTTAGAATTGAAGGACAGATAAGGAGCTTCCCAAACAAGAAAAAGCTGAAGGAGTTTATCATCACCAAATCAATATTACAAGGAATCTTAAAGGGACTTCTTTAAGATAGGAGGGGGTTTAAGGATGGGTGAAAGGGGAAGGGATCAAGACGTACAAATTGGTTGTTATACAGTAGTCATGGGGATAAAGATCATGTAAGGTGCTAGGGTATAGTATAAGGAATATACAGTAATACCTCGTTTGTGAGCATAATTAGTTCTGGAAACAAACTACTCGTATTGTAAGACATTGCTAGTTTGCTAACTTTTACTAGTTTATTTTTGCACCAACCTAATAGAAATGTTTGCTCGTCTTGCAGAACACTCGCAAACCAAGTTATTCACAATCCAAGGATTTACTGGTACTCATTAATATTGTAATAACTAGGTATGGTGCCAGATAGGTACTAGGTCTATCAGGGTGATAGATGGGAATGGAGTTGTGGGCAGGGTGAAAAAGCTGAAGGCATTAATGAATACAAATTGGGAGTTAATACAGTATGGGGAATATAATCAACAATGCTGTAAAGATCATGTAAGGTGCCAGCTGGACACTGGACTTATCGGGGCATCATGTCACAGACTGTGTAGATGTCTGACTAATGTGTTATACACCTGAAGCTGAAGTAAACTAATATTGAACGTCAACTATAACTAAATATATAGATATATATATAGTCATGGGATGTGGAGTACAACATAGGGAAGATAGTCGATGGTATTGTAACAGCTGTATATGATGTCAGAGGGGTAGTAGCTTGGGGGATGGGTTATCACATTATGAGGGGTTTAAATGTCTATTACATTGCATTGTACACCTGAAACTAATAAAATAATTTTTTTATTTTTTTTTTTGAGGGCAGTGTCACTGGCCCTCATATGTGGGACCGAACCTGGGCCGCTGGCTTCCCAGGCCAGCGCTTAACCACCGCGCCACTCGGCCGGCCCTAAAACAATTTTTTTTTAAAGACAGACAGAAAATGTCACACACACACACACACACACACACACACACACACACACACACAAATGGCCTATTATTCAGCCATAAAAAAGAAGTAAATCCTGCCATTTACACTAACATGGATGGACTTTGAGAGCATTATGCTAAGTGAAATACCTCAGACAGAGAAAAACAAATACTGCACGATCTCACTTATATGTGAAATCTAAAAAAGAAACTAACCACACAGAAACAGAGAGTAGATTGGTGGTTCCCAGGGGCAGGGAGGGGTGGAGAGAAAAGGTGAAGGTGATCAAAGGATACAAACTTCCAGTTATAAGATGAATATATTCCAGAGATATAATATACAGCATGGTGACTGTACTTAACAATACTGTATTGTATATTTGAAAGTTGTTAAAAGACTAGATATTAAAAGTTCTCACTCCCAAAATAAGGGTAGCTATGTAAGGTGATGGATATGTTACCTAACCTTATTGTGTTAATCATTTCAAAATACATACATATATCAATCATCACCTTGTACACCTTAAACTTACACAATGTTATATGTCTATTATATCTCAATAAAGCTGGCGGAGGGGTGGGGGGGTGGAATAAACAGATGTCATCTCCAGTCAGAACAGGAAGGAAACTGCTCTTCTCCCACCCTGGCAGAAGACTGGAGGTTTTGTCTCTAAAGAAGGTAAAACAGATGTGGGTTTTTCACCAAAATCAGTTCCCTTTCCTTCTGAGAATACAGCTAGACTACATTTGCCAGCCTGCCTTGCAATGAAGTATGTCCATGTGACTGAATTCTAGCCATAACAATGTGGGTGAAACTGATGTTTCTTTCATCAAAACCTCCCACAGTTTTTTCCCTTGGGGTCAACAGGTGCAACATATCCAGTATAAATTTTGAGGCCATAAGATTAAAATAACCTGGCTCCCTAATGTGAAATAAGTCAGACCAGAGAAAAACAAATACTGTATATGTGGAATCCAAAAAAAGCCAAATTCATTGATACAGAGACTAGAGTGGTAGTTATAAGGGCTTAGCGATGGGAGAAATGGGAGGCAGTTGATCAAAGGGTACAACCTCCAGTTAAAACATGAATAAATCCTGTAGATCTAATGTATAGCATGGTGATTATAGTTAATAATACTGTATTATATACTTGAAAGTTGCTAAGAAAGTAGGTCTTAAATGTTCTCAGCACTAAAAAGAAATGGCAATTATGTACCATGATGGAGATATCAGCTATGGGTAATAATTTTGCATTATATAAGTGTATCAAATCAACATACTGCACACCTTAAAGTTGCACAATGTTATATATCAATTGTATCTCAATAAATCTGGGGAGACAAATCTATAAAAACTTCTCAAGTTCAAAAGGATCTTCATGAACTTCCCAGAATGGGTTTACCTGTCTGAGAAAATAGGTAGAACTAGTTTCAAAGTTATGAAAGAGCCTATTGTTAACTGTGCTGTGTCCTGGATTCCTGTAACTCTCTCTGTTTTGAATAATTTGCTGTTGACTTTTCTGCATTTAAAGTAAACACAGGCATTCTGAGAGGACAGTGTCACTGTGGCAGAGTTAGTGCTCATACCTCTCCTCCCCAGTGCAGATAATTTTTCTTCCTTGTTCACATGTCAATGGTTCACAAGGAGTCACATCCAGCCCTCACAGAAAGGCTGCATACCAACCAGAAAGCCCCACTTTGGAACTGGATGCAGTGACCAGATGGGTTGTCTGCCTTGAGGAGGGGAAGGGGGTACTATGTTTTATGAAAAGGAAGAATATGAAACAGATTCTAAGTGGCCAGCAGAGCAAGAAATCACAGAAGTCTCTTTAGGTTCACAAAACTCTTCTTTTTCTCCTCCTGGACACATGTCAGACTATATTTTCCCAACTTTTCTTACTTTTAGATGTGACCGTATATAACTTAGCTTGGCCAACTGAATATGACTATAATGATGAATACCAGTCCTAGTCTTTGCCATATAAGTCTCCCAGGGTAATCTTCCCTCTCTTTTCCTATCTGCTGGCCAGAGTCAGAAATCCAGAGGAGGATTCCAAGGCCCTCAGGGATGGCAGATCCACAAGATAAAACAAATTAACAAAAAGCCTGGGTCCCTGTAGAACCATGAAAGAAAAACAAGGAAAAGAGGAAGGGGCCATCAGCAAAGAGTTGAGAAAATTTTCCAGACTGACAAGACATAAGCTCTTTTCAGGAACAAATTGTACGAAAGTGAAACAGGCAAAGAGACTTTATTCAAGTTAGTGCAATATGGGAGACAAAACTAAGTCTAGCTCAACACTGAAACAATGGACAAGAGAGGTTTTAAGAGCTGAGGTGGGGGAATCATAGCCACTTGTGTTTGCTAATTGGCCTTAACCAAAGGAAAAGTAAATTTTCTTGTATCTTTATGACAGGAGTTAGTTTTAGAACACAGAGCAAGCTGCCTACCCAATTTAGGCTCTTACCCCCCAACCCCCACAGAGAATGGGAGATGAGGGTACTATCTTCCTTGATGATTACATTTCAAAGCATTATGGGATGGTTCTCATAATGAGAAAAACAATCCAGGGATATAAAACTGGCAGGAGGCTTTTTAAAAAAGATTTACATCTCAAAGGAGCAATTTACAACTGCAAAGTTTTCTAAAGTAAATGCTCTAAGGCAGGGGTTGCAAACTTTCCAGATGGAAGAGCCAATCCTGTCCCTCATAACAATCTAAAAATTATTCAAGAGTCATAAATATATTTTTACAAATAAGGAAAATTTAAATATTATAACAAATAATAGTATTAATTATATCTATTAAAATAAGAAAAATTCACACACAAAAATTGCTCAAGTGTATATACCCAAAGAGCTACATGTGGCTCACAAGCCACAGTTTTCCAACCCCTCCTCTAAGGAAAGGGAGATCAGAGGCCTGGAAAAAAGCCTGTCTCAGTCAAGTTGAGGAGAGCTTTCAGGCCTTCTTGGTCAGCTCCCATATTGCAAATGTCCAACAACATCTTAGGACACTGGATGAAAATAGGTCCATAAGAAGTCACATAACTGTAAAATTTCAGAATACTGGGAGTAATCAAAAACCAAGAAGTTTCTACAGAGAAAAAGCAAGTCACATATAAAACGTAAAGAATTTGGATGACTTTGGACTTCTCAAAGCAATACCAAAAGCTAGAAAATAATGGAGCCATGTTTTCAAAATTCTGAAGGAAAATAATATCCAACCTAGAATTCTATATGCAGCCAAACTAGCAAATGTGAGGATAAAAATTAAGATTTTCATGCACATCAACAAAGTAGTCAACCAAGAAAGAAGAAACCCTGAGACACAGGAAAGACAAGATTAAATACAGTAGAGAGAAAGTAAAAAAGAATCTCCAGGTGATGGTGAAGGGAAATCTCCAGAAAGCATTTGTGCATCAGCCATTGAGGCAACCAGTCTAGACAGGAGCCATCAGAAAACATTTAGTTCCCTCCAAGGTTAACAGAATATCTCAGGCATCAGAACACCTGAGGAGATTTAGACAATTGGTGCCAACTTTGGATGTGAATTAATAGTAAGTATCTTAAAAACTGAACAATTAATAAACAAAAATCAGATCACTATTAATCCCTGACAAAATAATAAGTTGTATGAGAAAGAAAAGGTAATCAGCTGTGAATACAGTTATAAACTTATAATAATATAATTAGTACATATTTATCTAACCAAAATTACAATATACATCTACATTGAGGGGATGAGGGGAGAGGTGGGTCCATGTGTGGTGGGGATGGGGGACAAAAGAAAGCTAAGTCTTCATTGACCATAATGGGATATCAATGTAAAATTCAATGGAAAATAGGAATCTCTAAGTTATTGAATTATTGCCTGTGACAGATGGAAAGAGGTCAGAGGGGCCAACAAGGACATTTGGGATTTGAAGGGGAAAAACAAGCCTTATAAAACTAATATACCTTTAAATTGTATGCATGTATAGTTCAATAAGTCCAAAAAACTAAAATAGAATAAATAAAACTGAAAGGAGAGAATTGTCTTTACCAGATAGTAAAGCATGCTGTTAAGCCATTGTATTCAAATCAATTTGTCATTGGTATGGAATAGGATGAATGGTCAATGAAACATGAAAAAACTAAAACCAAATAGATCCCACTATATATGGGAATTTGGTTATGAAAAAGGTGATATTTAAATTCTGTAGGGAAAGACTAGGTTGGCTTATCTGAAAGAAAATAAAATTATATCCCTATCTCCCACAATATATAAAAATAAATTCAAAATGGATTAAAGACTTTATATAATTAAGTGATTAAAAACTTAGGAGAAATCTAGAAGACTATATGTATAACTATAAATAAGATTTTTTGAAGATAGATTTGTTTAACCTCATAAAAACGAATTGTTATATTGGCAAAATGATACCCTAACAAACTCAGTAAAGAAATAACAAGTAATCTATGAAGATATGCTTTAACTTCCAGGTAGTTAGAGAAAAATAAATTGAAGTAGCCATATTATGAATATATCTAGATAGACAGATAGCTAGATAGATAGAAAGATAGATAGATACATAGATAGGATCTCAGATTAGCAATTTTCTTTTTTAGTAACTTCTACTATTGGTGGGGGCTGCAGGAGAATGCATTGCTAGCAGAAATGTAAATTATTAACAGTGTTTTTAAGAAGCAGTCTGTCTTTATCAATTAAGCTTAAAATTCATACTGCTTCAGACCCAGCAATCTCATGCTTGGATATCTATCACATAGAATTAAAAGTATTAGTGAGTAATAATATCAGTACAAAGATGTTTAATGCAGCATTGTTTGAAGAGGAAAAACTGGCAACGTAGAAAGTTTTTTAATGGCACCTCTGATGAAAACAGCTGTTTCAGTAGGTTAAACCACAAAAACTGAACCAGCATTCTCAGTTCCCTTTAAACACTATCCTTGTCTAATCAAGAAAGCTAGTATTGTCCTTCCTCTTCCTTCTTTACACCCTGTGTCTTAGTTTCATCTATCCAAACACTTTCAAATCTCTAAGCCCCATGTCAGCAAGATCTCTGGAACCCACAGAGATAGTCACATGTCCAAAGCTTTTCCTCAGAAAAGTTTCTGCTTTCTACACTCATCACTGTTTCCCATTAGACCACACCTCCTTTTAATAAGATATTGCCTTGAGATTCCAGGAAACAGTAGCAGTATCTAGTGTAGTCCTACTCACATGTAACAATATCTATATAACTGATATCTATCAGTTAGATAACTATCTACCAATCTTTCTCTGGAAAGGTATGCTCCAAATTCTCAACAGGTTAACTTCATTTGGTTGATGATATTACCGTTCATTTTTATTTTATTCTTTCTGTCCTACAATTTCTATATTTCATTCAATAAATATGTATTTTTTTCATTGAAAGCCACCACAAATATAATGTTTTAAAATAGCATTATCATAGCTCCAATTTTTGTCTTCAACCATGTTGATGAATATATATGAGAGTGGGAGGGAAGAAACAATCTTTGTTTGTTTGTTTACAGTTATCCAACCCACAGACTTTATTCAAATTTCATCCATGTCCTGCTTGTCCTCTGTAGTAAGAATTTTTCATGGATCCAATCCATGATCAGTTGTCATGTAGCTTTAGCCTTCCTTCATCTGAATCAATCTTTAGTCTTTCTTTGTCCTTCACAAGTTTGACATTTTGAAGGGATGGGGCCAGTTATTTTGAAGAATGTCCCTCAATTTGGGTTCATCTTTTACTTCATGAGATTCAGATTATGCATAGGTGGTGGGAATACCCCAGAAGTAATGCTGTGCTCTTCTCATTGATCTTATCAGGTGGAAGGCAATTGTGACTTGTTCCCATATTGGTGCTGTTAACTTTGACCACCAAGTCCTGGACATGACCTCCAACTTTCTCTACTATAAAGATACTATTCCCCCCACCCCTCCTAATTAATAACCAGCTTGTGGGGAGAGTATTTGAAGCTATGTTAATATCCCGTTCCTTATAGTAATTGATGGCTCTTGCCTGAATCAAATTACTATAATGATTGTCAAATAGTGATTTTTAAACTCTATCATTCCTTCTATGTTTATTAGTTAACATTTCATGGTAAGAGCCTTTCCTTCTCCCCTATTTACTTATTTACTTCTGTCAGTATGGATGTATGGATTCTGACTTTATTCAATGGATTATAATCCATGACTCATTGCTTATTGTCATGCTCAGATTGAGACAATCTTTTTTAAAATATACTTATTTGAATAGTGAAATGAAAAATCTCATTAACAATATATAAAAATTAACCAAGAAAATGGTAGGGCTACCCTATGTCTGGGACTACAAATGAAATTTTTCATTGTAATTTTAAAGACAATGATCCATCCATTTTGGCAGCCTCTAAAAGTTGAAAACCATTCAATAGACTACTCCTCACTTCCTTTTGTCCGGTAGCCATGTATATAAAAGCTAGATGCTAATATATCAACATAACTAAGATTATTCTCTAAGGAGGGCTCAGAAAGCATAACTATATTGAAAATATATTAGGCCATAAAATCAAGTTACTGTTATTCATATTTGAGAGCTTACTGAGAAATACGTTTCTATAGGTTATATCATATGATAATAAGAAGCATCTTGAAGAGGTCACAAACAAAAGAAACCATAATTCTCTCATAATGGGGGGAAAAAATCACACTACATTCGGCCTTTCTAGGAAGAAATGTACTGAATGCACCATGAGCTTGAGGCTACTATGCCAAAGAGAGTAGTCTCCATGTAAGTTGTCCTTTTGATTTAAAGTTATAACTCCTTGCCCTCCTTCAATTCCATAGGACACATTTTAGCAACTCAAGGCTTTAAATTGAGCTCATATAACATAGTCAAAAACTATCTCAGTCTCATGCTTGTAAATATCCTGAATAACATAAAGCAATGTGAATAGTGGTAAAAATAATACCAGAAACAAAGTCAGGAGTTCCGGACTCCAGCCCTGGAACTGCCACTAGCTGGTCTTGAGCAAGTCCCAGAACTCATTTTTCTTTCATGTAACGTGGTTAAATTAGATGATCTCTAAGTCCCCTGCCAGAAATTCTATCTATGACTTTAAGGCTGGTTGTAATCAGGAATGAGGAACTAACAGCTTTTTCAGCCTATGGATGCAGCCGACAGCCTCCTCTCCTCTGCCCCTCCGTCCCTCAGTATAGCTGGTCTTCCTTCCTTTTCATTGTCCTTTCCTTCCTTCTTCTGCCACTTCCCTGCCTTCATTCAACATTACCATCCATTATATAAAGATACACACATATACACATAAGCAAATACATAGGTGATAAACACACCAAGAAGTGAGTCTGAACATACAAAATCTGATGCTTACTCTAAACCTCGTGAAAATTATTCAGACCTTGGAATATGCTCAGATACCATAATAGCGACATCACCACAAAGAATGCCACCAATTTTTCTCTTTCCAGCGCCAGAGAAAGTGGGTTTGGGAAAGCTGGGTAAAACAAGTGGGAAGCCGCAGCCTCACCGGCCCTGGAGCGCGTTCGTTTTGCTGCAAAGAGCTCTGGAGCCACCTAGTGGCCACAAAGCCCAACAGCCCAGAGCTGCACAGAAGCTGTGACGTCTGAGCTTTCGAAAGGCTGCCTTCAACACTAAGATGAATAGTTTCCTTCACTGGAAGAAAAACCCTACCCTATCTCAGACGGAAACAGTGCATAAAGCTCACCCTATTTCCCAAGAACCTCTCTCTGTGTTCTTTATTGAATTATCCCAACTAACCACTCTACCAGTGAAGCTGGTGGTGGGTCCTTAAGGATTCTGCCCTTGCCAGTCAATAGGAGAGACAGGCATGTTACAACTGACTAGAACATGATCAGAAAAAAAAAACTATAATACAGGTGTGTAGACAGAAATAAGGGCTTTGAGGGAAGGTAACTGGAATAAAAAAGCAGAACTGAAGGCAGGCCAAGAGCCTGGGTTAAGTGGGAGAATTCCATCCAATAAAGTTTTTTTTTTTTGCGCTCCAGCTATGATTCACGCTCTCTGCTAAGGGCTAGAGATATGAAGAAGGCTAACTTTTTAAGAAGCTTACCTAGGAAAAAGCTTTTAGGAAGTTCTAAGGAATCACCAATAATACTCTTAGAAATTCTCTGGTTAGCTCAAACAAGCAGTAGTCTACCAAGTTTATAAAGCTAATTATAAACGCCACCAAGTTTATAAAGCTAATTCCTGGCATAAACATGTTGCTAAATGGAAGGAAAATTATATCTACATATGCGACTTCTGGGAGAGAAAACAAAACCTTTCCCTTTCTTTTCCCCAGTGAAAAATCTTTCACTCTTATGAGGCCAATTTTAAAACATCAATTCGTCCATTATAGACTTCCCTAACAAATTAAATCCCAAATCATTGCTCCATTGTTTATGTGAATTTTAGGCACCCCAGTCCTCTTATTTTATTACTTGGTGATTTGCATTTTTCCCAGTGAATTCAATTATGTATTTATCTTGTCTGCCCATTTTAGTCAAATAAATGTTATACACTTTGAAGGCAGGAAACACATCCTCAATTTTTGCAGTTTCAAAGTCCCCATCCTCTGTCCCCTTCCGCTGGTCTTGATTCCCATAGGGCATAAGCTCATTCATTGTCCTCTAAACCTCCCCACAAGGTTGTGCGCATATAGACACATTTCTCATTTTTCTGCTAATCCCTGAGAAAGAGGTGTCCCTGCTTCTTCTCAAAGATAACTTTTCATCATGTTCTGATTTTCATCTCCATTCACTTTTCTCAAGCACTTAACTCCATCCATCATCACTCTTTTCCATATATCTCTAATCTCTCTCTTTCTGCAGTTCTGTTCATCTCAGCCTATAAAAAGACTCTAATCTCTCTCATCCTTAAAAGACTATTATTCTCCAACTGCTGCCCCAATTCTCTCCTTCATTTTCATCCCACCTATTGAAAGTCTGTAGTCGTTGTCTTTATCTTTCCACAATTCTTCCTTGATGCACTTAGTCTTGCTTCCACCCTCAATGATTGCTCTTATACAGTTAGCAAAGTCCTCTCAAAAGTTGAATCCAACATACTCTTTTTATTTCCTATCTTTTTTACCTTTTTATAACACTTGACTCTATTGACCACTTGCTCCTCCTTAAATTTGACCCAAAGTACTCGTCATTTGATAAGCATTTATCAGCTCCACACTATATATACTATGCTTCTTATTAAGCCTATGGAGACGAATGGAAAGAAATTATTCCTGCCCCTCAACAGTTATAATCTAGAGATGGGTAAGCATAAGGTAAGAAGACTACAAAAGTATCTGAGTCTCCTGGTTCTCATACTGACCTTTGCATGTTCTTTCCCTGTAACAAAGGGTATCTCCAATTTTTTTTTTTTTTTTGAGGGCAGTGTCACTGGCCCTCATATGTGGGACCTGAACCAGGGCCACTGGCTTCCCAAGCTAGCGCTTAACTACCGCACCACTTGGCCGCCCAATCCAATTTTTGATCAAACACCCTATCTATGTCTACATCTTCAATATACTTATATGCATATATAAATTATCATTGGCTAATATCTCAACATAATAAGGTGAGATTCATAATTATCTATACTGGATATAAATCCAAATTTCAAATAATCTTCTGGATAGCTTTTTAAAAAATTACTTTGTAATAAAACTGATAAACAGATTAAACTTGGAGTAGGAAAAAAAAATGCCACCTCAAGGATGTGGAGAAAAGGGAACCCTTATACACTGTTGGTGGAAATGTAAATTTGTACAGCCACTATGGAAAACAGTATAGGGGTTCCTAAAAAATTTGAAAATAGAACTACCATATGATCCAGCAATTCTACTTCTGGGTATATATCTGAAAGAAATGAAAACACTATCTCGAAGAGATCTGCACCTTCATGTTCATTGTATCATTATTTATAATAGCTAAGACACAGAAGCAACCTAAGTGCCACTGAAGGATAAAGAAAATATGATGTATATAGAATATTATTCAGCCATAAAGAAGAAGCAAATCCTGCCATTTGTGACAACAAATGTTCATGGATGAACTTTGACAGCACTTATGCTAAGTGAAATAAGTCAGATACATAAAAATATTATATAATCTCACTTATATGTGGAATTTAAAAAAAATGAACTCATAGAAACAGAAAACAGACTGATGGTTGAGGGGTGGCAGTAGGGGTGGAATAGGTGAAGGTGGTCAAAGAGGACAAATTTCTACATGTAAGGTAAACAAATCCTGGGAATATAATGTACAGCATGACTATAGTTAACAATACTATATTGTATATTTGGAAGTTGTTAAGAAAGTAACTCTTATTTCTGGACAAAATAGCAGAGTAGGGAAATGCTGCGCTTGCCTCCTCTAATGACCACATCAAAATTACAACTAAATTGGGCCAGCCGAGTGGCACATTGGTTAAGAGCTGGTTTTGGGATGGGTTCGAATCCCACAGATGACGGCCAGTGACACTGCCCTCTACAGCTAACAACAGCTCCACCTGGAGCTGGGCTGTGCGAGCCCTGGCAACAGTGTGGGCTGCAGCCCCTGCTGCAGTGGGCTGCCATAGGCTACAGTGAGTGGCAGGCAGCCAGCGTGAGCTGCCAATAGCCCCGGTGAGCGACCATCTAGAGGTCAGCGAATGATCTGCCTCATCTGGGAAGAACGCAATGATGATACCAACATGGGCCAGTGAAGCAACGTCCTCCGCAACTAGACTGAAGAACAAAAAGACAGCAACTTGTCTGTTCCCCTTCCCCGATTCCCCAACGCTGTTCCCCTCCCCCAATTCCCCAATAAAATCTTTAAAAGAAAAAAAATTACAACTAAACTACAGAACAAACATCATTGTGAATCCCCTGAAGACTAACTGAACTAAAGCCCTACAACTAAGGACATGCAGAAGAAGCCACCTTGAGACTGGTAGGAGGGGCAGAGAGTTTAACAGGCTGGTCCCACAACCATCTGTGACCATTAAAAATCAGAAGGGATATCTCGACTTTGGAAGTTCTCCCATACCCCCACCCCCACCCAAACGAGCAAGGTTTCCCAGCCTTACACCAGGCTCCCCAGCCCAGGGTCTCAGTGCTGGGGAGAGAAGGCTCCTTAAGTTCAGGTTGTGAAAAAGTGGGATTGTGGTTGAGTGAGATGGAGGGTGACTGCAGTTCCAAGCAATCCTCTTAAAAGGTCCATGCAAGGACTTACTCACTGATGGACTCACTAGTTCTGAGCTCCAGTGCTGGGGCAGCAGCTCAAAAGGTGTCAGGGACATGCAGGAAGATAATTGAGTTGTCTGGCTGCAGGGAGAGGGGTAGAGGGGCAGCTTTCTCCTGGACAGAGTTGCTGGCAGAAGCCATTTTTCCTTTATTGAGCCTCCCACCCCCATGTGCAGGAGCAGGCAGCTGCTATATCTGAGTCTCCATCAATCCAGCTAACGCCATTCATTCATTCTACCCTGGGGAATCTGAGATCCTATCCCACCCAACTAGTGGGCCCACCCAAACCGCTTTCAGCACAAACAGCCTGCCTTGGCTCATGCTGTGGACTTTCCTAAAATCTCTCAAAGGTTCACAGAGCCCAAACAAGCAGTATCTGGCTTCAGCATGTCCTAAACCTCTGGCTGTGCAGCCCTAAGTCCAGCACTAGTGACACCTGGCCTTGGTTTGTGGCTTGGCCTCTTGAGGCACCTCCAAGCCCAAGACGATTGGCAGCCATCTTTGGATTGCTTTGTGGCTCATTCCAGGTGGCCTTGGGAAGGGCACAGACTGTGGCTGAACTCAGCCTGAGTCTCAGTCCACTCCAAAGAGGCTCCAGGGCTGGCATGCCCAGTGGCCAGTTTTAAATTGAGCAAGAGCATCACCCAGCCAGCTTCAAGGAACACACCCAAAGGGTGCACTGGGCAGATACCAGAGCCCTGCTAACGCAAATCCTGTTCCATAGGGTCAGCCCCTGTACCTCAGCTCCTCCACTATAGTCACAGCCAGTCCTCACAACCATTGAGCCCAAGGGTCAATCCCTCCCACTGATGTGCAAACAGCAACTAAGGCTCAACTACAACAGGAGAGTACATAACCCATACAAGGGACACACCTGAGTACCCAGCTCTGGTGACCAGGGAAGCTGTATCACTGAGCCCCACAGGATACCTATGACGTAAGGCCATTCTACAAAGACCAAGAGGCATAGCAACCATACCTAATACATAAAAAACAAACACAGGGAGACAGCCATAATGGGGAGACAGAAATATATCCCAAATAAAAGAATAAAACAAAGCTCCACAAAAAGAATCAACAAAATGAAGACAGGCAATCTGTCAGATGCTGAGTTCATTACACTGGCTATAAGTGTGCTCAGTGATCCCAGGGAGAACTTAAACAAAGAGATAGGAAACAGAAAAATGGTGACAGAAAACATAAAAAAAACCAATCAGAAATACAGAATGCAGTCATTGGAATGAAGTGTGCAGTAGAAGGAGTAACCAGCAGACTAGATAAAGCAGGGGACTGAATCAGAGATTTGGAAAACCAAGGTAGCATAAAACACCCAAACAGAACAGCAAAAAGTGAGAACAGTTTAACGGGTCTCTGGGACAACATCAAGGGTATCAACATTTACATTATAGGAGTATCAGAAGTAGACAGACAGCAAGGAATTGAAAACCTATTTGAAGATATAATGATGGACAACTTCCCTAATCTGGTTAAGGAAATAGATATACAAGCTCAGGAAGTAGAGTCCCCAACAAGATGAGCCCAAAGAGGCCCACACAAAGACACACCATAATTAAAATGCCAAAAATTAAAGACAAAGAAAGAATCTTAAAGCAGCAAGAGGAAAGCAGTTAGTTACCTACAAGGCACCTCCCATAAAACTGTCAGCTAATTTCTCAACAGAAACTTTGCAGGCCAGAAGTGTTTGGTACCAAATATTCAAAGCGATGAAATGCAAGGACCTATAACCAAAATCACTCTACCCAACAAGGCTATCATTTAGAATTGAAGGACAGATAAAGAACTCCCCAGACAAGAAAAACCTAAAGGAGTTCATTACCACCAAACCAGTATTACAAGGAATGTTAGAGGGACTTCTTTAAGATGAAAAAAAAAAATCAAAAATGTGAATAATAAAATGGCAATAACTATCAACAATTACTTTCAATGTAAATGGATTAAATGCTCCAATCAAAAGACATAGGGTAGCTGAATGGATAAGAAAATAAGACCCATAAATACACTGCCTATAAGAGACTCGCTTCAGATCAAAAGACACACACAGACTGAAAGTAAAAGGATAGAAAAAGATACTTCAAGAAAATGAAAAAAAAAAATAAAAAATGGGGTAGCAGTACTTATACCAGACAAAATAGATTTTAAAACAAATAGATTCTAGGGCCGGCTGAGTGGCGCAGTGGTTAAGAGCTGGCTTGGGATGCCAGCAGCCTGGGTTCGGGTCCCACATATGAGAACCAGTGAAATTACCCTCAAAAACAAACAAACAAAAAAACAAATAGACTCTACAACAAGAGACAAAGGAGGACCTAGTAATCTCACTTCTGGTACTTATCATGAAACCCAAAACACTACTTTGAGTGAATGCATGCATCCATGTGCTCATTGTAGCATTATTCACAATAGCTATGATATGAATGCAACCTGGTGTCCCCAAATGGATGAATGGATAAAGAGGAGGTGGTACATAATATATACAGTGGACTATTACTCAGTCATAATAAAAAATGAAATCTTGCCTTCTGAAAAGACAAGGATGGACCTAGAGGGTATTGTGCTGAGTGTAGTAAGTCAGGCAGAGAAAGACAAACATCATATAATTTCGCTTATAAGTGGAATCTTAAGCACAAAGTAAACAAACAAACAAAACAGAAACAAACTCGTAGATACAGAGAACATTTTGATGGTTGCCAGATGGAAGGGGAGTGGGGTGGGTGCAAAAGGGGAAGGGATTAAGAAGTAGAAATTGGTTATTACAAAGTAGCCATAGGGATATAGGGTATAGCATAAGGAATATAGTTAATAA
The DNA here is from genome assembly GCA_033961575.1 of Aselliscus stoliczkanus. Lineage (NCBI taxonomy): Eukaryota > Metazoa > Chordata > Mammalia > Chiroptera > Hipposideridae > Aselliscus > Aselliscus stoliczkanus. Next base: position 37,066,433 of record CM066740.1, on the reverse strand, counting down.
TGTTGTAATAACTATGTATGGTGTGTCAGATGGGTACTGGATTTATCAGGGTGATAGATGAAAGGGGGTTGGGGGGCAGAGTGAAAAAGGTGAAGGGATTAAGAAATACAAATTGGTAGTTACAAAATAGTCATGGGGGATGTAAAGTAAAGCATAGGAAATATAGTCTATAATATGGTAATAACTATATATAGTGCCAAGGTGGGTGCTAGGCTGGTCAGGGGATCACTTCTTAAATTATATAAATGTCTAACCACTATGCTGTCACCTGAAATTAATATAAAATAATATTGACTATCAACTGTAATTTAAAAATGTAAAACGGTGAAGGGCAATAAGAGGTACAAATTTCCTGGTATGAAACAAATAAGTCTTGAGGGTGTAATATACAATATAAGAAATTTAGTGAATAATATTGTGATAGTGTGGTATGGTGTCAGATGGTTGCTGGACTTATCATGGTGATCACTTCTTTAGGTATATAAATGTTTAATAACTACTGTGTACACCTGAAACTAATATAATATTGTATGTTAGCTATATCTTAATATAAATCTTTTTTAAAAAAGGAATACACCGGATGCCAGATCCTAACTCATAACAGACAAAAATGCTTTGAGAAGGAAACTGGGCTAATAAGATTCTGGCTTTCTTTCACAAAGTGTGATGCCTAAGAAACCTGGTCTTGCTAGGAACCTTGGGTTGATTTCTGATTAGCTGATTACTGAAGTCGGCAGCAAAGTAAAATAGAGTAGTGATTTACAGTATGGAAAAAAATGTAAATATTAAAAGTCCTCACCAGACATAAAAAAATGTTAACGATGTGAGGTGATATTTAATTAACCTTAATGTGGTAATCATCTTGCAACACATATATCAAATCATTATGCTATACACCTTAAATTCGCACAATGTTAAATGTCAATTATATCTCAATAAACATGGACAAAATGAAACAAAAACAAAAATGCCAGATCTTTCACCTTCTTTTTGTTTGCATTTTCTTTCATTATGGATATTTATCCTCAAACTACAATGTCTTTGCAGGAATCTTTTAAGTGACTATTTAACTTGAACTTGTCTTACAGGGTATATACAGAAGGTGTCATAAAAATGTATACACATTTTAGGAAAGGAAAAGAATGTATTAAAATTACACTGATGGTAACCACTTCAAGCACCTCTTGTAATTGCAGAAGTCAAATGTGACGTTTATTCATCATTTGTTATCAGTACATATTGAGTATTACAATTTTAATAGTTTTTTCCTTTCTTAGAAAGTGTATACACACGATGGTTAAGCGCTGGCTTGGGAAGCCAGCGGCCCTGGTTCGGTCCCACATGTGAGGGCTAGTGACACTGCCCTCAAAAAAAAAAAAAAAAGGAAGGCATTATATGCACAGTTCCTAAAAACCGATAAAAAAGTGTATACATTTTTTTGGCACTGTGTGTGTGTGTGTGTGTGTGTGTGTGTATTACACTTAATGAGTATTTATTAATAGATTTAAATAAAATGCCTCACAGTTTAGGTATTTTCTGTGCTAAGAAAAATCTTGATTCAGGTCTTTAGAAAGACTTTAGAAATCCAAGGTGCTGTGAGAAACTGGAAAAGCTGCTAAGAAGTGGTTCTGGATCACTGTGCACAAATGCTCCACTCTTGGGATTATATATAACCCTGAACAGACAGATACACAGAACTGGATAGTTCCCACCTAAAGTAGAATGGATCCTGACAGAAGAGAATTATTGTGGTTAATTGGTCAAAAATAAGAGAAAACAAATACAGATTTGCCTTCTTAATGCCCCTAGTATTGGTTTTAGTTATGGCTCCTGATTATTTCTTTTTAATTAAAAAGAAATGTTGATTGTATAGCAGCAAGGTGTCCCATGGTGGAATCAAGTGGTGCCCCCACTGAGTATTTCTTATGTCCAAGCATACCTGGAGAGCCAGCAGGAAGACCATGTGAGAGAACCTCTACACAAAGATGCTGGTGGTCAGAATATATATGACATTGCTTTGGTACTAATAGACTCCAGTGTAAAACTGAGCTGTAACAAGTTTCCCTGAACCTTCAGACATGCTTCAAAATGAGGAAGGCATTCAGTCCAATGAAAGAAAAATCCAAGCTTGGTATGAGCACAAAGATCAACGTTGGGGATGAGAATGGGGTACACATTTCTAGTTGTTCACAAAACTTTGCTGTCCTTCTTTTAAAATAAATTTTGTTTATTTTTGAAATAAATAGGTTTTATAAGTTATTTTTGCCATTCCTTATTCCATAGTAATAGACCTTAAAAGCTGGCCACTCGGCTAGAGACTACATTTCCTTGCATGTCTTTCCATATAACTAAATCATCATCAATAGAATGTAAGAGGAAGTGACTGCAATTTCTGCCTCAATTCTTATAAGAAAAGAAATTTCTTTAGACTTGTACTCTTCCCCTCTCCTGCAAGCTAGATCATGGATGTGCCTATGTCATGCTTCAATCATGATGCCAAGGACAGTGCCCTAGGAGACAGCAGAGCAACAAGATGAAGGAGCTTGGGTCCTTGAATGACCTCCTGGAGCAGAATGACCCCACCAACTTGGAATACTCACTGCAGGACTATTACATGAGCATGAAACTATTTTCCTTAAACATCCTATTTTGGTCCTCTTTGTTATAGTAGCTTAGCCAGTACTCTAATTGATACTGAGGGAAAACTGAATGCATTATAGAATGGTTTCTGTAAACTGTTACTCTCTGGTTACCAATCTGTTACCAATCTGGTGCACCCTGGGGAAATTTTGACTGATTATATGTGGTCAGAGAGGCAGTGTAGTACAGCAAAAAGAGTACTGGAGTCAAATAAACTTTGGCTCCACTGTTCAGGTACATGATGCCCTAAAAACTATACAACTGTGATCAACTTACTGAAACTTTCTAAGCTTCAGTTCATCTATGCGTATAAACAAAGGATAGTAAGTATATGGCAGGGGTATTGAGAGAATCAAATATAGTCCCAGAAAAGAGTGGGCATTTCATAAATGATAATATCCTTCCTTTCATTCTTTCTTCTTTCTGGAAGTTCAAATCTAGCAATTGGTAAACATGGTTCTTGATGTCAAGGACTTCATGAGGGAGAGTCCATTACTACAAATTTTCGATCCAACTCTACTAATTAGCCTTCTTGGACTATCTACTGAACCAGCTCCCCCTGTCCAACACTCTCCAGTTCTCTGTCCCCTACAATCCAAATCATCTAACGCCCGTAGTTCCTGTGACAGTGGCAACCCTGAACCTACATGTTCCTGGAATAGGAAAAAAAGATACAGACTAAGGAAGGTTGTGGGGGAGAGTCTGTTCCAAGATGTGACCACTGCCTGACCCACAAGCTAGACCCAGGTCATAAGAAGGAGACTGCTTCCCCCAACTTTCCCTTGCAAACAATTGATGTTCATTCTGACATAAACCAGTACTGTGCTGATACCTGGAACAGGCCTTTGCCCTGACCTGGTCAAACATGTAATCTTCCATACCTGGTAACATTCACGTAATAGTACCTGTGACTACCTCCACCCCCTTTACTCTATATAATTCTTTGGCACCTGCCAAGCAGTGTGTGGATCCATTTGTCTTGCAGCTGCTGAAGACACACCTTGTATGTAAGTTCCCCTTAATAAATGCTATTACTTACCAGACTGGAGTAGCCAGGCTCTTTCTTCAGTCTTTCCCTGCCTTCTGTTTATGGAGGTAGATTTTCAGTCTCAGGTTCTTCCCCTAGGCCTGTGGATACAAACAGAGGTGGGTAAGAGAATGTTCTCTATAAAACAAATAACCAAAGGATGGGTGCCCACTATTCAGGTACATGATGTCTAGACGTTCATGGGTTCCATATTTATGTGCCCTATACAATTTTACTGAGACCCAGGGCTAAAATCACATTCCACAAACATTTACAATGAGTCTGTTATATCCATCTCTAAGTTATAAGAGATACAAAGATAAAAATGTCATGGTCTCTGCTCTCTTAAAGTTCACAATTTAATGAGGGTAACAGAAACACATAAAAATCTCCAATATAGGCACACTCTGAAAAGTGCATTAATATCAAACAAGCTAGGGTGTAGGCTAAGCTACTATAACACAGAGGACCAAAATAGAGTGGTTTAAGGAAGAGAGTTTATTTATTATCATGTATTATTTGATATGGAGATGTGGGGAAAGGAGAAATTGCGTAGTTTAAGTAATATGAAAGTGGTAAAATCTGTCCCCTTGGACCCAGTGCTTCTTTTTTTTCCTAAGGTATAACCCCTTTACAACCTCCCAGTATAAGTCTTCAATATCCTGTTATTTCACTCCCAATGCCAAAACATACTTTCATGAAAGTACTGACATATTCATTCATAGAAGGATGGTGAGGCTTAATATGGTAACATTTCCAGGGTCTTTAGCCTTTTGATAGATCACAACAGATTTAAAGACAATAGAATATATTTTGTCATGTAATTTTGAGTATCATTAAGCAGTATTTGGACAGTGATGGATCTGTGAACCTCAAAATAAACCATCTATTCTTAAAAAAAACCCTAGAACAGACATTGACTGTCAACTGTGTTGGTGGGTGAGCAATAAAGGGTTTGGGTTGGGAGAAATATATCAAAGAATTTTTTAAACTTCTAATCTCAAGGGTAGACTTTCTCTCTACCCCCAACCACTTTCACACACAGACATTGGGGATGAACTGACTACATACTTTGGGCATCATGTACCAGTAGATCTTGAATTAGTGAAAAGAATTTATATGAGGTTAATATAGCCAGAACATTAAGCCAGCAGAGTTCTACCATCTGTGCTAAAACAATCATTTTGACAAAATATTTCTCTGTGAACTTTAGGTAATTTTTGCCTCATCTCAAGTCTGACCATTCTTACACAGGAAAAGGTAGGCTTGAAAATACTGATCATTATGGAATTACTGTGCCCTTGGGAGTTAGTTTGATTTCCAAAAGAGAAAAACTAAATACAGTTCTTGTCATCCTCTTACAATTTACTGTCTATTGCTTATTGTGATGATCTTTAATAGTATGATCACTTTAATTTTATGTCTTATATCATTGTACTATGTTTGCTTCTTAAACAGCAGTCCCATCAATTTCTAAGTTTAGGTTGCTTATTGGTCAACTAAGAGTACTCATGGATTCTAAATTATTATATTCTCCCCATGACATGTTAGTATAAAATGACTAGTTTAGTATTTGACCCCAAATAACATTAAAGAACTGTTTTGTTAATATGCTGTCTTGCTATAGTTTATTACAAAATATTCCAAATGATCCAAATTTGTCTATAATTCACAGTTGAATTCCTATTTTAAAAACCTCTTGCTCTTATGAGTCATACCCAAACTAGCAGTCTGCTTTACAACATTTATAGAATAATAGCATAACATTGTTTTCCTAAGTCATACTGGTTTTGAAAAGTGTGTGCTATAGAGATTGACTCAGAATGTTTTAGCTGTGTATTTCTCAAAAAAAAAAAAAAAATTTTTTCTTTACCTCATACCCAAATCACAGGTCCTTTGTATGCAAAACTTGCATAAATTTCATCTGCAGTATTAACTCATGACAGCTCAGTGAAAGTTCTTTAATACCATTTTAATCCAATTTTCTGGTGTCTTTATAGCATCAACGAACTAATTAGTACAACCTCACATTTTCAATCATTTTACTTTGAAACATACTATATTTATTCACCACAATAAAATATTGATTAAAAAAAAACTTTTCAGAAGTGCAGAAATAAAATTAGTGTTTTAATTATAAAATAAAAGTAGTTTAAGCTTGATTTTAAATGTTTTAATTAGAAGGGGAAAAGCAGTTATAAGTAGAGCTTGCTAAAATTAGCCAATTTATATTAATATAACTTCCTTGCTCTCTTCATATGCAAAGTAGATTTTGAAAAAGAAAATGTTCTAGCAAATCTTAAAGAAAAGCATATTGCTTTGCTTGACAAATCTTAAAAGAATAAAAGCATATTGCTTTGTTTGACCATTTAAGACTGATGAACATTTTAAAAATTCAACAATGCTTAGACACATTTAACAATTTGTCTTTGTAGTCTGTGTTATGAACACACACACAGAGATTTTTTTTAACGCTTTTTTAAATGATTATTTTATAGTTTCACTAGAAATAAAAATGTAAGGTTCTATTTCCACCACAAGGCGTCAGTCCATGGTAAATTTAACCTTCGAAGGGTTTTAACATTACCACGTGGAAAGTCAATAACTACAAAAAAATACATGTTAAAACATGAAGAGTCCCAGGAGCCCTCACTATGAGTAAAAGACAATCACGGGAAATGCAGTTGAGCGTTTATTTTCCTTTGCTTTTTCTAATGAGATTAGTTCTGGGAATGTTGTACACCAAATCCCCAGATGTTGCAATTCAGGTCTCAGACACCCAGAGGCTGGTTCCAAACTCAGAGGAGTAAATTCCCGGTTCACATTGTCTCTTTATCCATATCCCTCATATTTTAAAAACAACTTAAAATTTTTAGTGACAGACATTTTGCTTGAGGTGGGAGTGCTTGATTAGGCTGGGGTATGGGCAGCTGGCTTTAATATCCGAGGCGAGGAAGCGAAGGAGTAAATGTGGGTTTACAGAGCTTTCTGGGGGTAGCATTTGTGTCATTTAGGGTACAAGGTTTGCACAATTTGTGGGGGACGTCACTCTCAGAGACTCAGATTCGGATTCCTCGGCTGTAAATAACAGCCACTTGACGGAGTTGCCGTGAAGTTTAAAATGAGCTAGCTACGCTTTAAAAATAGTCCATCTTAAAAGTGTGATCTGAGAGCGTTTCAGCATCACTTGGGAACTTGTTAGAAACGCGGAGTCTCAGGGCCCATCCCAGACCTATTGAACTGGAAACTCTGTGTGTTGGGGGGTGGGGGGTTGGGGAAGAGGACACAAATCGGTGTTTTAATAAGCCCTACAGGCGATACACGTTAAAGTTTGAGAGCCACTGCTCTGAAGAATTGCACAAATGTTCATTACTTGCAAGATGAAAGAAAGGCGAGGAGTGGGAGAGCGCGTAGCTGACCTCAGGCGGAGGATCAGGCCTATTTGGGGGGAAAAAAAAAAAAAAGAGGGGACGGGACAGGGAGGCGCCAGGTTGCAAAAGAGGCGAAAACCTAAATTCGGGGGCTGGAACCTGCGAGGACAGTCCTTCCAAGGCAGGGGCCGTGCGGACGCCACGCACCTACAGGTGGCGCTGAACCAGCCATTGACAAGGAGGCGGAGTCTGCAGCAGGACTGCAGGCTCCGCGCCCCGGAGGCTCCGGCGCCGCGTGGGGCTGGCACCTCCAGGCAACCGCTGCGGCCGCCACTTACCGTCAGTGCACGCCGGGAAACGGGTGAGTCCCTTCCATCGTTTCTGCTCGCCGCTGGCTCCCGGCCTCCGGGGGGTCCCGGCGAGTCCCGCGCCGGCTCCCAGCCTCTGGAGGGCTGCCGTGGGGTTGCAAGCCGGCGCGGGACCCTGGCGAGCGCCGCTCCGTAAGCCCCTTCTGCGCGACTCCAGGGAGCGCTGCCTCGCCTCCTAGCTTCCAGCCGAGCACAGCGCTCCGTTGTGGCCGGTCCAGGGACTGGGAGCCAGAGACTCACAAGGAAGCCTTTTCGCTTGGGGGCACAGGGGATGGAATGGATTATTAAGTGTTTGTCCTTAGATGGGGTTCTGATGGCAAGTGTGCCAAATTGGAAAAATCTCCCACGAGTTTGCCTCGCATTGATGAATGACTGGTGCATAGTACTTAAAATCGTGCAACTGGTCTTCAGGTTTCCTAGTAACAGGAAGTTTTCATTTTAAGCCATTAGAACACTAGTTCTGCTCTTTCAGGATCTGGGTCGGGGTCTAAGTTCCCTCCAAATAGTCAACCAAGGATTTATTTGTATATATCATAGGTCAAATCCTTTGGAAGGAGTTTGTAGACTTAAAATTTAGAACACCTCGAAATTTCTTACTCTGTTCTTTTTGTAAAAAAAAAAAAAAAAAAAAAATTTCTCTCAACATCCTGACATTTAATAAAAGGTCATTCATTTAGCACAGAATCTTAAGCACAGGGAAGAAGCAGTGCATAAAAAACAGCCCAGTGAAGAAAAATATTTCTCCCCTTCACATAGTTAAATGTGGTAACACAAGTGTGTGCATTTGAAATTATGGAAGGCTTGGATATGCAACACAACCCACAATGTATCCCAGTCGCTGAGTTTCTTCATATTCTAAACTCTTCAACATAAACATGAGTCAGTTGGGCTGTGTCAATATTTAGCAGGAACATCAGGTCAGCTGTCCTGGTACAACAAAATATAACAGTCACATCAGAAATATGCTTTGCTTTTTAATGGGGATGAAAAAATAACTTTGGGTTAAAATTTGGAGTTCCTAATATCTACACACTGTGCTGTTTCCTGTTTTTTTTTTTTCCATGAGAAAATTTTACAGTAGAATTTAAATTATATATTTGGTTAATGTCTGGTGGAAACCAACATATTTTATTTGACTGACATTTTATTTTCTTGGCTTCTGGGAACAAAGTTGACAACGGGCCACACAGTCAACAAGCTCCCCTCCCTGCCCTGGGCTTTTCCTTGGCTGTGTTCTTCAACATGGTCTCCCTACCATGCAGACGAATGGCCGGATACCTCTCCAGGCCACTCTGGCTTTTCACCTAGATTCTGTACAATCTGCAAACACTGCCAACTTGCTAAATGCCCTAGGACCAGATCTAGGAGAGAGAGCCCTCACACTTCCCATGCTACATCTGTCTATAAAGCTTTGTCTTTCTTTAGGATTGCACAACCATTCAGTTAGTTGTTGAAATGTCCACCTTCATTCCCAGACTTTGAAGCTTTTGAGAGCAGAGGCTATATCTCATTTAACTTTGTATTCCCACTGCCCTGGCATTGTTGTTCACAATATAGTCAATGAGGTAATACTGAGGAAGTATAGATTTGTATGTTAACATCCTTGCCATCTTGCAACTCACAAGAGTTAAAACATCTTCTCAATAGTGTGAATTAGTTCTTGTTTGATTACAGTAGATAAAACTTCTATTCCTAGACACATATTCACCCCCGAAATCACTCTATAATGTTGGGTAAATCACCAAATGATTTGGAATCATACTTTTTAAGGAGAAATACTGTAAGTTCCTCCAAGCAGGTCCAAAGTCTCATTTCTCTTTTTCTGCTCGGTGTCTATCACAGAGCTGAGTTCATAAATACTTGATGATTAGCATATGCTTTACTTAGAACTCTTTCAAATGCCAATGATATAAACCCAACTCAAACTAACTTAAGTGCAAAAGGGAATGTATTGGCTTGTCTAACTGAAAAATTCAGTATCTGGTCTCAGGGATTCTAAATGCTTAAAATATGCCACCAGGAATCTTCTGTGGCTTTCCCTGTTTCTTGCTTGTGCTTCTGTGTGTAGGCTTTCTTCTGTTGTGTTGACGACATTCTTCCTCCTTACAGTATACAGAAGAAAGCATGGCAGGCTTCTGTTATCCCACTTAAAATGTTCAAGACATGTCCTCTTTATATTCCACTTCCATATGTAAATACTGAAGAAGGTTTGTGTGCCATCTCTAAGCCAATCAAGGAGACCAAGGGAATACTGAACTGAGTCATATGCCCACTTCTATTTCCAAAGGAGGCCATTTCTCCAAATGGAGGAAATGTTTTGTAACATAAAAAAGGGAAAAGAATGTGGGCATACAAAAACAACAAATATCCCCAGCATGAATATGTGAAATTTACAAATAGATAATATATGGAAAATGTTCTCAGAGCATTTCAACAAAAGCAAATGTTCATGTTATATAAAGATGGCTCCTCTTTATTTGTGAATATCAAACCTTTAAAAGTTGGCGAATGTTTTAAGTATTTTAAACTACTCCTGGAAGCAACTTTCCACTTAATGAAGTATTACAGGTGCTCTAAAACTCAGAAACACTTGGAATGTTTTCTCTCAATCAAATTGTTGTATATCTAATCTGCTTTTCTGATTGAATTTCATCAAATTGGTGATGTAGTCCTCTGGAAATATGTGTAGAACTAATAAAAACAATGAATAGTATTGTGACATTATATGTTTCCCTTCCCTAAAAGAAATGTTATACCAAGCCGAGTGAGGATCTGTGAAGGGAGTTAAAGAAAAGATTCCTTTATTGGGTAGGAAGTTTGACAAAATTAATTTCCACAGGGTTGACCTGGAAAGTGGGCATGTCAATGATTGAACACAACTCAATAACCTCATTGGAAATATAATAACAATTCATGTCTTACCAGTAAAAACAAGCCTGTTACTCTGATTGGAAAATGACACTCTAAATATCCCACCTTACTCTCAGAAAAATGCATTCCTAATTATATTTACCTTTGAGAGAAGTTGGCTTTCCTCTAAATGGGCACCTGGAGCTAAATTCCACAAAAATTAAAGGCAATGTCCAACGCTTTGAGTTCCATATAGACACCTATTGTACTGATAGTTGGACAAAAGAAAGCTTTTATTATTGACACAAAGGCCCTGGTTTGAAATTCTTATAGATTATAATATGAGATTAAATGTGTAAGTCAGTCACTATTTGTATTTTAATTGTACTTTATCTGCCAGTCTAGTCCTGTCAAAAAAAATTTATATGAGTAAATTTTTCATATTGTCCTGTCAAACCTTATTTATATCATAAATAGCATTGACATAAAGATAATCATTTTTATTTTCGTAGGTGGCTGAAGCCATACTATTTTATAGAATTAATGGAAAGTAGACTAAACATCACAAACCAAGAAGAACTTTGGAAAATGAAGCCTAGGAGAAATCTGGAAGAAGATGATTGTTTGGTAAAATAATAATTAATTAATTAAAATCTGTAAACATAATTTAAATGCTGTTCTATGTCTCCTAGTGTTGTAAAAGTCATTTTCACCCTAGTCTGTTGATACTGTTACTCTGATTCCTGCCACCACCGATATTGTGATGGGTGAAAGGCAGTGTCATAAAGGGAGACATAGTACCTTGACTGAATGTCACAGACTTAGCTGAATAGCCTTAAATTAAGTCATTGAAAATCCTATCTATCTATAAAGGGAGAGAATTAATTACACCAGACCATCTCTAAAGCTCTTCCCATTCTATCTAACATTCTACGGGTCTGTTTTAAGAATCATCAATGCCCATAATAACAATTTTATAAGCATCCATTTTTGTTTTGTTTTGTTTTATTTTGTGTTGTTTTTTTTGGAGGGGGCAGTGTCACTGGCCCTCACACGTGGAACCCGAACTGGGGCCGCTGGCCTCCCAAGCCAGCGCTTAACCACCGTGCCACTTGGCCGGCCCAAGCATCCATTTTTTTAATAGGCAGCTTACCAAGAGGTCATCAAGTTAATTGATGATTCACTGTTTAGCCAAACAAATTCAGTTTGGGAATAAGAATCACTAGTCCCATTTTTGCCCCACCTCAAGATTAAATGTTTCTCACTACATTATTTAACTGAAACAGTGATGGAAATTTTTGGTTTCAGACTATTTTTATCTTTCTAAATAATCTCAACTGCAATTGTAACAGAAATTATTTATTGTATCTTAAGAAAAATAATTATGGTATTGCAGGCACATACTCTATAAAATAAGTATGCATAAAATAAAATAATTTTTTTATTTTTTAAGTTAACTATTTTACTTGCTATTACATGATTCTTCACCCTTAAGCAGAAAATTGATCTCAGTTGATTATATTTAGATTGTTTTAACACAAAGAGATGACTGATACTGTATCATGCTTAACTCCATTCTAAATGGAATAATAGGGAAAGGCATTGGATGTAACAGTGATTTATTACTGAAAGTAAAACTCAAGTGATGAGAGATAATTTTTAAACACCAAAAATTAGGGCCGCTGAGTGGCGCAGTGGTTAAGCGCTTGCTTGGGACGCCAGCAGCCCCGATTCGGTCCCACATATGAGGGTCAGTGACACAGCCCTCAAAAAAAAAAAAAATAACACACATTAAACACCGAAAACTATGTGAAGTAAGGTTATTCTGCATAAAATAAGGAAATGAACAAGATAATCACTAACTTGTCTAGCACTAAAATGTTATGATTCTACATATAGAACTATAAGAAATGAGGAGTAACATATTGGATGAGAAAGTAAATATTTTCTTGAAGTAACACAATATGAAAATTCTGATATAATTTCTAATTTGGGGGTGTTTTTGTTTTTAATTTGCTGGTATATCAGTCAGTTGGAGAAATGACAAAATATTGAATTCAACCTTCTTTTGAATTGTTGACTACCTAGAATTACAACTGGGTAAAGAAGTATAACTGTCTCAAGAAATAGATCACATCCCCATGGGATTTAACTACATATATAGCCTTTGTACATCTAGTAGACTGTCCATCAGTACTTACACAAATGTGATATTTTAGAAATATAAAATCAAAGTACAAGGCTACATGAAAGAAATTACATATTTTTACCTAATAGTAATGACTATATTATTCCTGATCCTTTATATTTGAATTAACGAAGACTTCACTTTTCACTTCTTTGCAGAAAGTTACCCAGTAACCAATAAAAATATTAAAAAACAAACACAATTGTTAAAATTTACATGTTTTATTATTTTTACCACATTACTGGAATTGTTTTTTAAGGTTTTCAGTTTTAGTTTTCCAGTTGCATTATTCCGTCTTTTTATGCCTTCAAGATAAAAGCATAATGGCCTAAGCTTTAGTGGAGATAGCTGAATCCTGTGTTTCTTTTGTCTCAAAGAAAAATGAGTGACAGAAATTAATGGATAACCCCAATGTAGCTAAATGCACCTTTTATTAGTGCTACATAGACATGCCATATCTTCAGCTAACCAGTACCAAAAACAAGACTCTGAATGTCCTTTTTTACTGATAAGCACAATGAGCAGTAAGTACTTAGTTTAAGGAAATTCCATTGTTTTCATTTTAAGGTATTTATTTTCTTTCCTTTGTAGAATAAGGACTCAGAAGAGACCAGTGTGTTGAAAAGACCTGTGCTTTTGCATCCGCACCAAGCAACCCCTTTCGATCAATTTGATTGCCCCCAAGAGCTTCAGCACCAACAGGAACTCTTTCCCAAGTGGCGCTTGCCAATTAAAATTGCCGCTGTCATATCATCTCTGACTTTTCTTTACACTCTTCTGAGGGAAGTAATTCACCCTTTTGTAACTTCCCATCAACAGTATTTTTATAAAATTCCAATCTTGGTCATCAACAAAGTCTTGCCAATGGTTTCTATCACTCTTTTGGCACTGGTTTATTTGCCAGGTGTGATCGCAGCAATTGTACAGCTTCGTAATGGAACCAAGTATAAGAAATTTCCACTTTGGTTGGATAGGTGGATGTTAAGGAGGAAGCAATTTGGGCTTCTCAGTTTTTTTTTTGCTGTACTACATGCAATTTATAGTTTATCCTATCCAATGAGACGATCCTACAGATACAAGTTGCTAAACTGGGCATATCAACAGGTAGGACTGACAATATCACTAAGCTAAAAAAATTAACTCTTTGTCATTTTAATATCAATATCCCAAACCCCTGTGGAAACCCTGTGTTGAGAAAGTAGTCTTCATTTTTAAATTTTTTATTGCTGTTCATTGGGACTTGGTTGTGCAGTTTTACATTGAGGAATTTATTTTAAACTGAAAACAGTAAATTACAACTTTAACAATATCAGTATTTTGTTCATGGACAGGGCCATATGTCAATTTTTGACCACCCTCACAAGATTACTTTTTAATGTTAATTTTTCTTATTTTCTGCCTAGGGCCGGCCGAGTGGCGCAGTGGTTGAGCGCTGGTCTTGGGAGGCCAGCGGCCCAGGTTCGGGTCCCACATGTGAGGGCCAGTGACACTGTCCTCAATAAAAAAAAAAAAAAAAAAAAATCAACTTATTTTCTGCCTATTTACCATATGTGTATGCACCTTACAATTCGAACCTTCACATAATTATTATATAAATAAAACAGATTCTATTAATGTTGCATTCAAGGAAAACAATTAATAGCTCCCATGTTATTTCTTTAGAGGAGTGCAAAAACAAAGTCAGAATTTTGTGGAGGCCCCTAGTTATCGGGCCCTTCGTAGTAGCCAGAGCGAATGTAGAAGGATGTTCGTATGCAGAAAACAAGTGTTCTTCAGTGTTTTCTTTCCTCTTTTCACCCACTGGTAGGTCCAACAGAATAGAGAAGATGGCTGGATTGAACATGATGTTTGGAGAATGGAAATTTACGTGTCTGTGGGAATTGTAGCACTTGCAATACTGGCTCTGTTGGCGGTGACTTCTATTCCATCTGTGAGCGACTCTTTGACATGGAGAGAATTTCATTATATTCAGGTAAATGATTATATAAAATAACTGTGTTCCCTCAGAGAGGTCAATCTTTTTGTGCTTATAATATCATCAAATATATTGATTATGCCACATAAAAATTAACAAATGGTTTTCCAATAGCAAAGACTAACCTTGTTCCAATTAATAATGTGCTCTCCTATCATTTTTCTTATTGCCGCTAAATAAAAGTGTTTTCTAGATATACGTAAAAGGCATTGCTCAAAGAAAAACATTATTTCCAACATTTGAAACGTGTTAGATAATTTGCTGTCCATCTAGTAACTATAAATGTGATATTTTAGAAATTCAATATTCATGGTTTGTTAGTGCCCAAAATATAAAACAATTTTTGCCCCGATTTTATTCATGTCTTAAATTACACAGCTTTTTACTATCCATAAAAAAAAATCATCTCTTCTTGAAATATGATATTTTACCTACCAAAGGTATTCTAATACCTAATTTTTATTTTCAAGTTACAGTTTATGTAGTTTACCCACTTGAAGTTTCTCAATATTCTTGGAATTCAAAACTACTCAGATTTATTGAGGTTAATCTGCTCGTGGTAGATTACATCCTAAAAAGAGCTATGTACCAAAATTCCTGAGGGGATCCATGTTGGACAAGATTCAAAGGCCTAAATTTAATTAAGTCATAAACACTGCCAAGGTTTTTAAAAATTACACAGCTTTAGCTTTTATCGGAATAAAAAGCTAAAGCTATAGGAATTCCCACAAAATCAGGCATCTCCCACTGTCCTTTCTGCATGTTCATACATATACTCCTACAGACACTTGATCAGGATATCTGATTAGGCTGAAAAGTATGTCTCCATCTGAGTTATTCTGTTGTGGCTTAGAGATGGTACCGTATTTTCCAAGTGCAGTATTTGCTGATTTTGTAAGTTCAGCCTGATAGCCATTGGCGTTCTCTGTTTCTCATTAAATAACTTTCTTCTTATATTGCTCTGCCTGTCACACATATCCTGAACACCACTTTTCAGATTTAAGTAGGAATTTAAGCACTGCATCTTGGCAACTGAGCCCATTCCACAATGTGCCTAACACCTAGCCCATAATAAGTATACAGTACACATTTGGTAAAATTACTCTTCAATCAGTCACATGTACTTCTCAGTTAATAACTCAGAATCTTTTCATTTACCATCCAAAAACTGATGTACCTTGTAGATTCATATCTGAAAATATAAACGTAACTATTTGATGATGTTCATTTGCGGTTTAAAAATGCTTACTGCTGAATATTTGTGAATTGGATTCATTCTGGCAGGCTAATGACCATTTCCAGTAAAGTGAATAGAAGTCAGAAGTTGTCTAGGAGAGCTATTGTCAGGATGCCATGAAATTACTTAGATAAACAACTGTTTTTAAGAACTTTATCTGGATAATGCCACGTATCCCAATGCAAGCGGAAATTTTTCTTCACATCTTCATATCTCTGTGTTTAGTTCAAACATTGAAATAACTGTTGGTATTTTTCCACTTTATCAGAATGTTTGTTTTTCAACATAGGCCAAGCTAATTCACTTTAGTATTTGTGTACTAAAATCAGAGTCAATCACTTTAATTGCCTTCACAATTAATAAAGATCACTGAAGTTGAATTGATTTTTGCACTAATCTTCAGTCAACCCACAAATATTTATTGAGCACTTAAAATGCTCAAATCATTGTGTTGATTCTGTAGGGATCCTATGATGAATAAGTCTTGAGTCCCTGATTTTTAGATGTCTCTTCATAGGCAGAATTAAGACAAATGCACAAGAGACAAAGCTATACCTTTGTCATAGAGAGATGAACAAAGTCTGGAGAAAGCTACTGATTAGCTGAGACTGAAAGGAGAATGGTTATGAATTTTCTCAACTTAAATAGCCTGGAGACAAAGGCATTAACCAAATGTAGAGGTGATGTGGGGACATGTAAAAAGAATGTAAAGACATGAGTGGACATAGTTGAGAAATGTAATAGAAAAGCAATTACAGATGAATGAAAGAATTTCCAAGGACCAGAACAGATCCAGATGAGGTAGGATGGAATAAAACTCATATACTTTTTTTTTTTTTTTTTTTGAGCGGTGTCACTGGCCCTCATATGTGGGACCAAACCGGGGCCGCTGGCTTTCCAAGCCAGCGCTTAACCACCGCACCACGCGGCCGGCCCTTAAAACTCATATTGAACTAATCTTCACCAAAATATTTTTTTTTCTTTTTCAGAGCAAGCTGGGAATTGTTACCCTTCTACTGGGCACAATACATGCATTGATTTTTGCCTGGAATAAATGGGTAGATATAAAACAATTTATATGGTGTACACCTCCAACTTTTATGATAGCTGTTTTCCTTCCAATTGTTGTCCTAATATGTAAAGCCATACTATTCCTGCCATGCTTGAGGAAGAAGATACTGAAGATTAGACACGGTTGGGAAGATGTCACCAAAATTAATAAAACTGAGATATCTTCCCAGTTGTAGAATTACTGTTTACAATGCTTTTGTTCAGTTTTGATATATTTTATCATAAACTTTTCAAATTTGTACTTGTTTAATAAAATGATCACTGAGCATCTTAATGTATGTCTTTGTTTCTGCGTGATGAGTTTGAAATATGTGTACTTCCTTGCAGATTTCATGAAAGCAAGAAATAAAATCATCTTTAGCACATTCTCTCTGTTCAGTAAAGCTGAATAATCACATCTGATTTGTCAGAGGGCATAGCATCAAATAATAAAGGGCCTTGAAATACCAGTACTTGCTACTCATTAACAGGTATCATGAGCCATGAAAAATATACAAAATGAACCTAGCACACAAGTATGTCCGGTATTTATGATTGTTGTTAAAGAACTTTCATTTTCCCATAGCTGGGTGTTACTCATGGAACACCTATCTCAAAAAACAGATTGTGTCTACACAAGTAAAGCAACATAATAATACTGGATACACAGCCAGGCAAAATAAAACTCAGGCTCTCTAAGAGATAAAGTCAATTTACTTTTCTTCATCTGGGTTATGTACAAATCAGTTAAATTTAATACATTGTCAAAAGCAGACCACAGGGCCAGCCAAGTGGCATGGTAAGCCAGCGGCCCTGGTTCGGGTCCCAATTGTGAGGGCCAGTGACACTGCCCTCAAAAAAACAACAACAATAAAATAAAAAAATAAAAATAAAAAAAAAAGCAGACCACAAAACAGTTCCCCAAAGAGCAAACTATACAGCAAACTATACATCTACTATCAGGACTCTCTAACTCTACGTACTTAAGAGATTTTTCATAATTACCAAAACTACAAACCTCCTATATAGGTAAATCATTTATTATGACTAAAGACATTAGAGCTAATGCTACTAGTACAAATTAAGAAAAACAATTAATGTATCCATTGAGGGGAGTCCAGTTTCCTTTTTAGTTTGAGGGGGGGCTTCTATTATAAAGGATAATTATTCATTATTACATAGGGGCCAAGAAGCCTTGTGGAATTTAATTTGAATTCTATGCACTATTGGGGTACAGACATACGGAGACATGTCCACAGGTAGTGAAGAAAGGAGTTGAGATTAGCACAACTGGAAACAGCAAACCAGTGACCTTGAGAAATAATTCGCCCTGAGACAAAAAGGAACCTAGGGCTCTAGAACTACAAATCAGATTCAGTAAGGGGACTGGCTATGGGACCACTTAATTAAGCATGACACATGTACCATAATCATAAAAAGCTTTAAGATGCAGCAGTCAAGTACCTGCATTGAAAGTTGACAAAGAGCCTCTCCAGTACTGAGAGGGAGAAAGGTCAAGTTTTGACCTTCCTGGTAGTGAGATATCACAGAGGCTGCAGCTTGGGAACAGGGCTCCAGCCTGAAGTCGGAATTCCTTTGAGGAATTCCCGGTGATATAAGCAAGTAGACTCACAAGGGCCTTTGAAGTAAAGTAGAAAACATCTACATTCGATTTGTACTCACAGACTGTTGAAAACAAAACCATTCATTCTTTGTATCTTTTCTGAAGTTTTTACAACGCTTAGGGTAGTATTTTTATAAGCAGAAGAAAACAAGTCTTAAAAAGAACAAATATATTCTGGTATAAGCTTGGATTTCCTTTTGCTCATTCAACCAACATTTATAGAGCACCTCCCTTATACCAGGACCAGTGCTAGACAGGATATATCAAGATAAAAATTACCTAGTGCCTACTGACAGTCTCAGAGAAGATCATTTTAGTACAGCAAGGGATTCTAAGCTTACTGGTATCATTTTTTTTTTTAAATTACCAGTTCTGTTTAGAAAAGTTAGGAAGGTATGAAGTTGATTTTTTTTAAAAAAAGGAACTATTTGAGCTGGGTGTTAAAGTATGAGTCTTTCAGATAGAATGGGAAGACAATAGCATGAGCATCATGGAGGTATAAAACAATGGAATGAGATGTATTGGAAGTACTAAAGTCCTGGAATAGAGAATGAGAAGGAAATACCAGACTGGGTGGGGACACAGGCCAGATAAATTAACAAGATTATTCATTGTATGACATGACATTAAATTTGGACTTAGTCCTTCAGGGAGTAGGGGAGCCACTGAAAAAACTTTAAACAAGAGCTTAACATGATCTGATTAGCATTTTAGAAAGATCTATCTATAAGTTATCCAAGAGATGGATTTGATGGTGATGGACAAAGGGTGAAAGCAAGTTGGAAGGCTGGAACAATACCTAAGGAGACAACTGCAATATCCCCAAACAGAGACAGTAAGTTCTTAAATGGAGGTCATTACAGAGGGGGTGAATTAAAAGAGTAGAACTAATGAAATATGGTAGAAAGCAGAATTTCCAGGAATTCATGACCATCAGAATATGAGGAGGAAGAGGAAGGCATTTAGGATGGGACTTCCGGGAATCTGTTACTTGGACGACTTAAAGAATGATGCCATTACAAAGGATGGCAGAGTCTACAGGAGAAGCAGATTTTTTAACCAAAACAAAAACAGAGCGTGTATTTTGTACATTGTATGCTGTTTACATTCATCAGCTGCTAAGGGATGTGGTGTGTGTTTTTAGCTTCAGCATACACAAATGTAACTAACTATGAAAGACATATAGTTTGTGGCAGTGGGAAGAAAAAGGAAGCTTTGTTACGAACTTCTGAGACAATTAACAGTTGTGGAGGACAGTCACACAGGGTCTCCCTGGAACATGAATAACAGCTCCCAAAAATGCTGCTCGCCAGGAATCCTATGCCTTCCTTCCCCAAACAGAACTGCCTTTCCTACTCAAAATGAAGTCGGCCTGGGGTTTATTTTCTTTAAGCATTTGCTCTATAGGGATCTTATAATCTTTGGTTTAAAACTGTTAAAATGATATCCTTTTAGTATTTTAATGATGAGTTACATTTAATGTTGTTTTAAGAAAATAAAAAGTTTATAACTCTATTCCCTATGCTGTACTCCATACACCATGACTATATATATATATATATATATATATATATAAAATTATAGTGTTTATGAGATAGTTTTTTATAACAATTTTATTGTCCTAGAAAGGAGCAAAAGACAAATAAAATTTTGTTTCCGTAAAAAAAAAACAAAAAAAAAAAACTTATGATTCTGATCTAATTTTTAAGACCATAAGCCACATATATGAGAAAGCCTGTAAGAAATTATGGTCTATTAAGCATGGGATCTATAAAATTAAACATACAAATTAATAACAAAAATATGTAATTTTCATTGGTAACATTTAGTCTGGAATTTTCTTCCAAGGAAATAAACAAGATATAGTATTCCCTTTCTCTAAAACTAGTCTTCAAACTAAGTGTGTTTGTTAGAATTCCAGTTTGGGTTTAATGTTAAGCTTTACTCAGTTAATTAGAAACTCTCTTTCTTCATGCCAGTTTTCCCAGGTATTTTCAAGAGGCCCTTTGAAGAAGTAATAAATTATTTGATCTCTTATTTGTTGAATATAATCCTATGATTAAATAAATTAATAAATCACTGACAGGTGACTATTACACATGACCTGAGGATAAAGTTCAGTAGCTTCTTCTCAGCTAAGTCTACGTCTTCAGTTGGTCAGACCTAACATTAGTTGCTAATGAGTATGTGACTTCCCAGAATTATTAATGGGTATCCATTTTAACTGTTCCAAGAACAAGTTGCCAGTTCATGCAGCTGTAAAATTATTGAACTGACGAGATCACATGAGCTTGCTAATCCCTTGTCCAGAGGCATGACCCCCACTGAATTGAGTCTCACTCAGCAAAATGTCTGTATTTATAAACAACATTAAAGACAGAAGAAGGGAAAGGAACATAGATGCCAAAATTGTAATGGTGAGGAAACTATTGATCTTCTTAGGACCAATACCTCCTCTTTCACATCGACTGGATGAAGAAGTGACTGACTGGACAAGATCTAAGAGTCAGAGAACCATGAAGCTAAGCTCAGAGGTGATGATGACCATGCTGTGATTGACACATCCCTCAACACATGACCTTGGAAATTATTTCAGACCTTCCCTCATCTTGTAACTTGAAGTTGTATCATCACCAAAGATAAATATTAATGGATGTACACAGTGGAACTACACAGCATGAGAGCTGGAAGAGTAGGTTTTATATTCATTGATTAAAATATGACCTTTTTAAGTGAAATCCCTAACAAAAGTCCAGCATGTAACAGAGGTGAGAGTTGAAGTGGGCTAGCAGGACCAGGAGCTGTGCCTTCTTGTTGCTTCTTCCATCCTGCTCACAAGCCCCTGTGACAACTTGGGCTCCATGTGCACAGTTTGAAAATCCCTTCTCATTTATATAGATGAGGAAACCAATCTTTTATCAGGGATTGCTTATTTGCAAGGCACAGAAACCCACTCAAAGTCACTCTTGGTGGCGATGTTGATAACATAAAGGGGACACTGATATAACCTATTGGTCAAGTGAATGACTTATTCTCCCAGGCCCTAGAGCTGGAATTCGCCAAGACAGAATCTTAGCGTATCTGCATGTTCTATCTCTGCAGGCATATGGAATGGTGCCATGAAGTTCAAAGCGGGTTCTTTCCTATTTTCTCAAATTTGGCAACTAGGCCAATAGCTGAGATTCAAAAGTGCTAACTTTTTTTTTTTTTTTCTTTAAAGGAGATTTCTTTTTTTTTCTTTTTCAGGGCAGTATCACTGCCCCTCATAAGTGGGACCCGAACCGGGGCCGCTGGCTTCCAAAGCCAGCGCCCAACCGCCACGCCACTCGACCGGCCCAAAAGTGCTAACTTTTGAATTAGTCCTCATTCTAATTTCAGAGAACAACCAGCTGTGGGGTCGAACAGGGTTTACTGAAAGCTGCCTTTCAGCAAAACCAGCACTATAACCACTCACCACCTTACTACTAATATACATGAAAGAGAACAAAGGTATGAGTGAAGGTCTCATTTGGTCTGCAAAGTGAAGCATTTATGAAGAGAACCTAACCCACATCTGAGTTCACTTCACCTGAGCACAAATTCAACTCCTCATGTACTCTACATCCTCACTGAAGAAGATGGATTTGGCTGGGGAAAAAAAACATCGTTCTCCACACTGACTAGCCTCATTTAAATATATGATCGCAAATGTTAAGTGAACTAAACATTGGCTAATCTTTGTATATTTCCATAGTAAGTTTGTTTTTCCTCTTGTTAAAACTTCTATGTTACACCTTCCCTCTGTGCAAACCAATAACCTCTCCTACACTCAACTGGAAAATTTTCCTTAGGAAACAGACGTAATCAAAAGAGAACTATCTCATCTCAGCAACAAATCTATCTACCAATGTACATACATCTGGTACCCTTATCCTCTGCTTAATATAACAACAAAAAAGAAAATTGTCCCCATCCCTAAGGCAAACTCTTTCATTTCAGCACTGAATCCCATTTCTTTTCTACTCAAAGAGCTTTGCTCGTAAATTGTATAAATCTTTCTTGTGTCATTTATTTACCCCTCTCTGCTGTGTTAAGCCCATTAGTACACAATTATATGTGGAATATGAAAAACTGTATGAATGAGCAAAGTAAACAGAAACTGTCTCATAGATATAGAGGAAAAATCAGGGTTACTAATTTGGAGAGGAATGGGAATGAGGGAGAAGGGGAAGGGATTAGACAGCAAAAATAGGCAACTACAATATTGCTACTGGGATAGGAAAAACAGTTTGGGGAATATAATTAATAATGTTGTAAATATTCTGTGGAATGTTAGATGATCATAGGTCTTTTTAGGGAGACCATTTCATGGATGGAGTAGAGGTTTGATCACTGCACTGTATTACTAAAGTGGAGGTGGTATACCTACTGTAATTGAATATATATAGATAGTCACGGGATGTGGATTATACTGTGGAAGAGAGTCAGAGGAAGAGTAATAGATATATATGATATGGGGGGGTGTGGGGTGGTGTATTGGGGGTGGGGGGTTTGTCACTTTGAGGGGTAAAATGTATAACTATTGCACTGTGTTGTACACCTGAAACTATTGGGGGTGGGGGGGTTGTCACTTTGAGGGGTAAAATGTATAACTATTGCACTGTGTTGTACACCTGAAACTAATTAAAAATAAAATAAAATTAAAAAAAAAAAATTCTTACTTTAATATTAATTTATCTACTCAGCTTCCTTTTGGTTATATTTTCATGGCATATGTTTTACCATTGTATTTTTTTCAACCTTTCTGTTTGCCTATATTTTTAAATGTGTCTTTTGAGAGCAACACATAATTGCTTTTTTTATTCCATTTCACAATCTTTGCTTTTAATGACAGTATTTAGGCATGTATATGAAATGTAATTATTGACATATCTGGACTTCATTCTACCATCTTACTCTTTGCGTCCTATTTTCTCACCAGTTCTATGTTCATTATTTCTTTATTATATTGCCATTCAAATTGATCATTTACTATTCTAGTTTTCCTCTGTATAACAGTTACAGATTTTTTTTTTTTTGAGGGCAGTATCACTGGCCCTCACATGTGGGACCCGAACCGAGGCCGCTGGCTTCCCACGCCAGTGCTTAACCACCACGCCAATCAGCTGGCCCAACAGTTACAGACTTTTCACTAATTTTAGAAATTACTCTAGTGATTACATCGTCATTGACTTAGCAAAGTCTAATATTAATTGGTACTTTTACCTCCTCTTATACAATGTAAGAAACTTAGACCCTTTTAACTTCATTTAACCTCCTCTTAACATTGTTGTTGTATATTTTAATTCTATTTATATTTAGACCCAACAGGAATTATAACTACTGCTATATACAATCATTTAGATTTATACACATTTACCTTTTTCATTACTTTTTATTTTTTCCTGAATCTCCTAGATTCCATCTGGTTTCATTTTCCCACTACCTGAAAAAAAAACGTCTTTTGTGTTCCTTTGAGTGTATAATTCATGCCTGCTGGGAAAAACATTTTCCACAACTTTTGGTCTAAAAATGTCTTTATTTCATCTTCATTATGGAAGGATACAATTTTAGATGCTTAGTAATCTAGGACAGTAGTTATTTATTTTCTTTGAAAACTTTGTAAAAAGTTCCATTGTTTCTGTTGAAAAAAGAGAAATCTCATTCTAACTGTTGCTTTTTGAAGTTCCTATGGTTATTTTATAGTTTCTTTTTTTGTCTTAGTCTTCAGTCTTTTGCTATAATTAGGCAAATTGTGGTTTTCCTTTTAGTTGTCTTAATTGAGGTTTGTAGAGTTTTTTGAATCTGTGGTTTAATATTTATCAACCAATTTGGAAATTTTTCAGCTGGTATCTTCTCAAATATTGCTTATATTCCATTTTCTCTCTCCTCTGCTTCTTCCAGGGCTTTAATTACTCATGGTAGATGTTCCCACTATATCTCCTCTTTTATAATCCTCTCTCTGTATTTTTCATTCCTTTTTTTCCCCTGTATATTTTATTCTGATAATCACATTTACCAGTCCCCTAATTCACTAATTCTCTCTTCACCTGTGTCTAATCAGTTATTAAATCCATTCACTGAGTTTTTAATTTCAGTTATCAGGTAAATTCAGTTTTATAATTTCAATTTGGTTTATTTTCATAGCTTCCAATCTCCTTGAGCAGAATAAGAATCTTAACGGTAAGTCCATTACCTGATGCTCCTGTGAGTCTGTTTCTATCATTATAGTTGTTTTTGTTCCTTGGTTTTCACTCATGTCATTTTGTCCCCTAATATGACTGGTTGTTTTATTGAATGCTAGACACTGTATATTAAGACACTGTAGACATAATTTAAAGCCTAGAACGATGTTATCTTACTCTACAGAGAACTTGTGTTTTCTTCTGGCAGGTAGTTAGGGGCGTGGCAATGTGAGATTTTCTTAATTAAATTTTATGTATTGAGTTTATTTGAAACTAGGTTTTAGACTATTTCTATTTCTATTTCTGGTTTACATTTCTTTCTAAGAGTTAGTTTTCTGGGGATTCCAGCTCTAAGTCTCTTGGAGGATGACTACCTTCCTCTCTCCCCCTGGGCACATTCTGGATACAAATTTTTCCCGTTAGTCTCCTGAGATTGTTAAAAGTGCTGTGCAGTTTCTCAACATCTCAGCTACCTTTTCTCCTAATGAAAAAGTAGATCTCAGTGCTGGGATTGCCTCTCTGGGTTTCTTTTGTATTCTGAAACTTATTATTTTTCACCATTTTGTTAGTTATTCAATACCTTCAGGCAGAGAATTTTTATATTTAGATTTGCTGTTCTAGTTGTTCTCAGGATTGAAACATATAACTTAAGCTAGCATTACCAGAAGCAGAAACTCCTTGAGAGAGCTGGCTATGTTCACATCTCCATAACCTCTTCTTGTCTGAACAGTTTTATCCCTCACTATTCCACTGCATTCTCTCTGGTCAAGATTACCAACTAATCAAGTTTCAGTACTCATCTTACTTGCTCACCCAGTAACATTTGATAAGTTTGATGACCCTCTTTCTTGAAATATTTTCTTTCCTTGGCTTCTGAGAAACCAAACTCTCTTATATGCCTTCTCTATTTCTTTTGCTGGCTCCTCTTCCTTTTTCCATCATCTCAATGTTAGTAAGGTTAATTCCTTGGACCCCTTCTCTTATTTATCTATACCCATAATGTAGGTGATCTCCTTGAGACTTATGGCCTTAAATATAAAACTTCAAAAGTATGTTGATGAATCCTATATTTTATCTCTAGCCTTGACCTTTCAGCTGATTTCTAATTTATTTTATCTAACCACCTTCTTAACGACTTCATTTGAATGTCTAAAAAGCATCTGGAGCTCTTTTCAAACAGTGCCAAACCATGAGCATCTCTCAGGACAACTGGCACAAGTGCCACAAGACTAGGGGCAAGAAAAAGCCCTACTACAAGACGTGAAAATAAGAAGCTAGGAGGCCCTTCCACTGACACTGAATTGGCCCCCACCAGACACACAGTCTGTGTGCATGGAGGCAACAAGAAGTACCGTGCATTGAGGCTGGATGTGGGGAACTTCTCCTGGGGCTCTGAGTATTGTACACGCAAAACAAGGATTATTGATGCTGTGTGCAACGCATGCAACAATGAACTGGTCCGCACCAAGACCCTAGTAAAGAACTGCCTCATTATCGCTGACAGCAAACAGTACCAGCAGTGGTACCAGTCCCACTATGCACTGCCCCTGGGCCGCAAGATGGCAGCCAAACTGACTCCTGAGGAGGAAGAGATTTTAAACAGAAAACAAAGAAAATTCAGAAGAAATATGATGAAAGGGAAAAGCATGCCCCAATCAGCAGTCTTCTAGAGGAGCAGTTCCGGCAGGGCAAGCTTCTTGCAAGCATTGCTCCAACACCAGGCCAATGAGGCTGAGCAGGTGGCTATTTGCTGGAGGGCAAGGGGCTGGAGTGCTATCTGAGGAACACTAAGGCCCAGAAAGGCAAATAAATCCTCCTCCCTCCTAGCTTAGTCCGTGTAATAAAGGTGTTTTGTGTTCTAAAATAAAATAAAATAATAAAAAATAAAAATAAAAAGCATCTCAAGCATAAAATTCTCAAAGTAAAATCTTAATTTCCTTCCCATCTCCACCTAGTTGCTCAAGACACTCAGGAGTTACATTTGATACTGTTCTATACCTCACACACCATATTCAATTTATCAGCAAATTCTACTGTCTCCACCATCAGAATATATCCTATATCCAACTGTGTCTCATCACTAATGTCATCTTGGTCCAAACCACCACAATCCTTCTCTTAGAATTCTTGAAAACCCCATCTGGTCTCTTCATCCTCATCCAAATACACTGTGGGAAATACTCATTCCCACAGAGTATTTTCCACCCAGCCACCAACGTGATGCTTCAAAATATAAATGATACAATATCAATTCTCTGCAAAAAACCCCCAATGTCTTCCCATAAAATTTAAAATAGAATGCAAACTCTGTGTCATGGGCTATAAATCTCTAAAATATCTGCACCCTGCCCACTTTTCAGAGCTCAACTCCTGCTACTCTTCATCTCACTCAAACCACTCCCATCACACTCATCTCCTTGGTTTTCCTCAAAAAGAGACTCATTCTCACCTTGTTATGAGACTCATGCTTGTTATGTTCTCTGCCTGGAATGGTCTATCTTTCCCACGATTAGCTCTTTTACATCGTTATCTCTATGTTGAGGTGTCATCTCTTCAGAGTGACCATCCCTGACCATCCAATCTTAAATAGTTCTTTTCCCGCACCACTCTCTCCTTTTCCTTGGCTTTATTTATGTAGTTCTTATTATCATCCATACTACATCTTGTATAGGCATGATTGTGTATGTCTGCTTGTCTTGTTTCCCTACTCATGAGAACGGAAATTTGTTTAATGACAATATTCTCATGACCTAGAACAGAGCCTGACACATAGCGGAAGTGCAATAAATACTTATTGAATAAATGAACAAATGAACAAGTGAGTAAAGAACACAGATGTATTATCAATCAATGTTTGAGACAATGTTGTTTAATTTAGATGAGTGGTTCTCAAAGTATGGCCCACAGAGCACTAGTATCAGCATCACCTGGGAGTTCATTAAAAATGAAAATTCTGGGACCCCCACCCCAGACCTATTGAGTCAGAAACTGCAGGTGAGGACAGCGGTCTGTGTTTTATCAAGCCTTTTCAGAGATTCTGATGCATGACAAGTTTAAGAACCACTGATGTCAGGGATAGGTCAAACCTGGCCCATTGCGTACTTTTTAAGTAAAGTTTTATTGAAACACAGCCACTTCCATCCACTTGCACATTGTCTATGGCTGCTTTTGCACTAAAACAGCAGTGTTGAATAGCTGCAACAGAGACCTCATAAGCCTATAATATAGCCCACAAAGCCTATAATATTTACTATCTGGCCCTTGAAGAAAAAGCTTGATGACTCCTAGTTTAGATCAACACTTTATACCATATTATTATGGCAGAGTAACACATACATCTATTTCCTTCCCCCCAAAATGCCACTGAAATTAAAAGAAAGCTATCACTACAGAAGGATCCATGACAGACTGAAAAACAGAAAAAGGTGTCATTGGTGGACCAGAAACTTGAGGAATTTTCAGGACACAAAATGTATTTGGGGCAGCTTGGGAAGCAGATGGGATTAGGTCAACAGAGAAATAAGTAGGAGAAACAGCAACACAAGATCCAAATAAAAGCTATTGCAAAAGTTCCTAAGAAAACCCTGGATGAGTTTTGTGCCAGAAGCTAACCAAACCAAATCAGTCCTGGAAACATCATTGAGTGATTAAAAGATCAGTCAGAAGATCTGGCCAGTAAGCCATTATACCCAAAGATCTGAACAGCTCCTGCAGATTTCATTTATAAACAAAGCTAAAGGCTTTGGGTAAGGCACCAGTGAGAGCTGAGGACACAAAGAAAAGGGCATCGTGACTCCAGCATTTGCCAGTAGGATAAAATGTCATGTACAGGTCTCTAAAGTGGGAGTTCTGGAATCGAAGATCTCCAGAAGAGCTTCTGGGACTTGAGAAGCAAGACGTTGTACAAATGAAGGGAAGCTCACTTTTAATCAGTGGACAAGCTACGTACTTACTGGGATAAGTTAAATTGTACCACCAAAACAGATACTTTTAAGTGCTAACCCCTAGTACAGGGGTCGGCAAACTTTTGAGACTGAAGAGCCACCAGTGGTCGGCAAACTGCAGCTCACAAGCCACATGCGGCTCTGAAGTAAAGTTGGAAATAAAAAATAAAATTATCATAGTTTCATTTATAAAATTTTTAAAGGATATTATTTACATAATGGTGACTATATAAAAATATATTTATGGCTCTTGAATAACTTTTTTTTTGAAGGCAGTGTCACTGGCCCTCATATGTGGGACCCGAACCAGGGCAGCTGGCTTCCCAAGCCAGCGCTTAACCACCGCGCCACTCGGCCAGCCCCATTGAATAATTTTTAAATTGTTGTGAGGGACAGGATTGGCTCTTCCAGAAGTCGGCAAATTTTTGAGATGGAATGTACCCGAAGAGCTGCATGTGGCTCGCTGACCCCTGCCCTAGTACCACAGAGTGTGACCTTATTTGGAAATAGGGCATTGCTGATATAATTAGTTTAGAGGGAATATAGTGGGCCCTAACCCAGTATGACTGGTGTCTTTATAAGAAGAGGAGAGAGACACAGAAAGGAAAACACCACGTGAAGACACAGAAGGACACACACACCAAAAGGGGTTGACTACCACGTGAAGCCAGAGACAAAAGTGAGAGTTATTCTGCCACAAGCCAAACAATGCCTGGGGCTGCCAGCAGCAGGAAGAAGCAAAAGAGAATCCTCCCTAGGGTCGTCAGAGATTATGTGGCCTTGCCATCACCGTGATTTTGAACATTTAGCCTCCAGAACTGTGAAAGAATAAATTTCTATTGTTCAAAGCCACTCGGTTTGGAGTACTTGGCGAGGGCAGCCCCAGGAAACCAATATATCAACTCTCTGGACCACACATTGCACTGTGTCCTTTGTCACCAGGAGAGCATGCATTAACAGGTAAGTAAACAGGGGTTCTCATTTGGTCAAGGAAATAGACCTCACCAACAATAAGAACAGACAATTTTATCACCAAATGTGTGAGAAAAATTTGCACCATTAGAAAGAATCCGCTGATTCAAATAACAGAACAACTAAAATCTACAGAAAACTAATGGAGGCAACAGAATAAGACCTTAAAATAAGTATACTAATATATTTAGAGAGATTTGAGAAGATATTATGTTCATTAGCAAAAATATGACTGCTATAAAAAAAGAAACAATTGGAATTCTTGGGACTTACAATTATTATTGCCAAAATTTTTTTAAAACCTATGCTGCATAGCACAATATTATATACTTATTAAGTGAGGGGAAAAGCATGCATAGAAGACAAAGAAATATCTTTAGGCATACAAGAATACATGCAGATTTAAGAATGTATCAAACATCTTAAATAGAAACAGTGATGAGGAAAATGGAAATGCAAATCAGGGATGAAGTTTTAGAAAATAGATGAGTGAAACAAGGCTCTTACATGGACAAAGGATAACATGCTATGAATATGAACTAAGGTGTTATAATTAAGTCAATTCTTTACACTCAGGAATCAAAAAGGAAAATTTTTTAATATTAATTCCTGAATAGATATAGTTGAAGACTAACTTATAGAACCAAAAGGCTAAAGAGAGGAATTCTCCCAGAATGCAGTGCAAAAGAAAAAATTGTAAAATGGAAAATGTTAAAGAAAAATTAAGGGACGTGGAAAAGAGATCCAGGTAATTTCAAATATCTCTCATGTAAGTTTCAGATGGGTGGAATGAAAGCAATAAAATGAGATAATAAATAATAAATGAAAATTTCCTGGAGCTAGAGAAAAGAAAGACACTAGACTTCAGATCAAAGGGCTCCCTAAGATGAAACAGGGGTTGAGAGAGGACAGAAATCCACACTTATACTATATTGGTGGAATTTCAGACCACTAAAGATAAGGAGAAAAATTCCAAAACTTCCATAGAGAAAAACGGACTGTTTACTTTTGGACAAAGGTATTTAAATTCCAAGTAATTGAGGAGAGAGTGGGTGGTTAAGCACATCCCTCAAATTTGGCTCTAGAAAAAAGCTAGGCAGTGGATGGTAATGCTAGAAGGGATGTAATTAATAATGAGCTAAGGATACAAGAATGATCACTTTCCTCATAAAGTTTCATGTTCTGACAGGAATGAGGCAATTATAATTCTGGTCCCTGCTATAAATAAATTGGTGCCAAAACATTAATGTACTGTCACTCACGCTTTCATATATAATCATTCTCGGGTTTAGCTCTCATAAGAAGCCTATAAGTTTATAATGTCTCTGTTCTAATTTTAATGTCTATATTTCCACTCTAATGTCTACATATCCATAATCCAAAATAATTTTTGTAAACTCTAATTGTGTAGCATAAATTTGTATTACAAATGCCCTACAAAGTCCTATTTTGCAGGTGGCACTAAGGCCAAGGAAACCGTTGGGAGTCACACACTCGTAGGTGGCAGAAGGAGCTCATGGCTTTGTGCTGTGCGGTGCTGATCTTTCTACATTCTTGTGTTTGGTATCTTTTGTGACAAAGAGTGTGTATTTGTGACTTTGGAAGGGCTGGTGA
Source organism: Aselliscus stoliczkanus (assembly GCA_033961575.1). NCBI lineage: Eukaryota > Metazoa > Chordata > Mammalia > Chiroptera > Hipposideridae > Aselliscus > Aselliscus stoliczkanus. Next base: position 37,035,370 of record CM066740.1, on the reverse strand, counting down.
AGAGTCTAGAACAAAACAGAGCAAATCTCCCCGTCCTTTGCAGAAATCCTCAGTCCTGGCTTAACAAGCTCACCAGTCAGAGGCAGTAAATCTGCAGGTGCTTCCAGTTACCACAAAGTGAGGTATAATAGTGCTGGGAAAACAGTCACTTGAAAACCCATGTCCGGGCATTGTTCAATAACTAGTCATAAATACTTTGTGGCACAATTTTTCCTTCTATTGAGACAGAACGCCATCAACTGGCTGACACCACCATTAGTCACCACCATGGCTTCCTGATGCATCTTGGTTCTGGGATACTTAGATCTTGTAAATAAAAGTTAAGCAATAACTCTAGCAATAGCTCCTCATCAAAAGCAACTTCAGAGTCACCCTTAAGATCTCATGGACTAGTCAAGATAGTGATTGATATACACTTTCATACTAAGAGATATCTTTTCTTCCTTTTAAAAATTTGTTCTTCAATCTACCAAAAAACATCTAATATGAAATTTATTGAATATTATTTTAAAAACTTGAAATTCAAATACAAAATAGACTATTAATGCCTAAGTTTTTAATACCTACTAGAGTGTCCTAAATCTATATTACATAGGCTATAAAATAACAATTGTCTTTATACAAGACAAATCTAGTCTTTCTGAATTTTTTAAGGCCAGCTGTCTCAATATAAACCAGCTATTTACTCTCTTTTCTTATCTCTATTAGTCAATCACAAACCACATTTCCTTTTTCATAATAGTGCTTTGAAAAATCTTTTTGTTCTTTCCAGAGACTGACTAATTCTTAAGAGATCAGTGAAAAACAAAGTTATTTTAGGTTTTCATTTCATTTGTGCTATATCACTAGTAGAAGAGGAGTGCCTTTCCAGACAACTTTCTGGAATGAAACTATGAGTAAGAGAAATATACCACACTTGTATAGTTCAACATTTCCAAGATGGAATCTTCTTTTCCCCTTGGCAACCAAATGCTTAATTTTCAACATATAATTTTAAAGTAGGGCAATCAGATTTGCAACTTGAAAACTGGAATTTTATTATTAAATTACACTGCTATACTACAAAAGTTATATCAAAAGAAATATCAAAGTATTTTAAAAACAATCTTGTACAATGAATGCTCAGGAATCTTCTCCCCTTTTTTCTATAGAAAAAAGAACACTTTGTCCACTGACAACCGAGCTAAATTTGTTCCATAAAAGCTGTTAAGATTTAATTCTCACTTCTAAGGGGATTAAGGAAGAAGAATGCACATTGTCTTGGAGAAAATCAAGAATACTGCCAAATTCTGCCTCCTGCTTTGGCATTTTGCCTTTATCCTGAAAGATAATATCTTCTATAACAGCTTATCACAAGATGAACTGTCAACAAAAGGAAGGAGGTTGGAGTAAGGGACAGAGGAAAAAACAGCATCATGAAAGGAAAATTATGAAGCCAATTGACCAGCCATACTCTCTTGGTTTGCATATTCTTATGCAAACAGAATTTAAAAGTCAAAATGCCCCGTTAGCCAGATGCAGCGTAATTAGAAAGGGTTGACTGGGAATTCCCCTGCTCTCAACAAACAATTAATTGATGAGTGAATATTGCATCAGCTTGGTCTTTTTGACGTTCTCAGATGGCAAGAAAACCTTAATAAGTTAAGGGTATTTTATATTTCCAGTGATATAAATCTCTGCTGTGTGGTTTTAGAAAATTACTAAAATTAAAAATGCTCTTGCAATCCTTTCATATTTGCAAAACAAATATTTTCGAAGGAAGAGTCTAATTTTTCATTAAAATATTCAACTGGACGTGGGGAAAGTAAATCCCTAGGGCAGTCATCTGCCAAATCACGCAAGCAGATGAGATTTCTTTCCAGGCTTGAAAGAAAAACAGTACTCAGTAAATCTAAGGTGTGGGGTGAAGGGAGGCAGGAGAAAGAGGCAAGGATCTGATGGACCTGTTTTCTTTGTGTTGTCCCATTTCCTTGTTTGCTGTGTTGCACAAATCCTATTGAATATCAAGATTTGGCTTCTTCTGAATGAAACAATAGAGAAGCATGTTAACTGTTTCAAGCCCATAAATGCCTTTTAAATGTTCGTAGAATTTTACAGTTTGATGGAAAAAAGCATTAAAAAACATAACTTCCAAATTGTATTATTAGAAATATTTTTAACTATTATCAAAGAAATTTAGCGATGCTGAACAGAAAATACTTAGGATTTGCTATTTAAGTTTATGAACTAAAAGGAAACCCTAGCAATTTGTCTAGTCTAACTTTCTCATTCTACATTTCTGTTTTATTTTCTTCAAAAACAAAAACAAAACAAAACAAAAACCCAAAATCAGTGTTTTGTTTGCTTCAGGATTATGTTAAAGAAAAGGGGAAATTTTTTTCAGGAACAAACACTAGATGATAGCTTTTTTAAAAAGAAAAGGAAATTAAGGAAAAATGGAATGTAAGTGTATGGCACAGTATAGGAAAGATATTTACAGGGCATAAAATCACTTCTAATGCAAAGAGGACATAGGGTTTGACAGTTGGCTAAGGTGTCTTTTGGTATTCTCTGTTTTTCTGAGTATTTTGTGATATGACCAGTATTATGCAGCATAGAATCAAGTAAAAGTGGAACTGAAATAATTTGCAAAGTTGAGAGGTAGGTGTAACCACGAACTAGTTCCCTGATCCTGGTTCCAGTCTGTCTACTAAATTGGATATGCTCCAACAAGGACATAATTCACCTGAGGTAACAAGAAACAAGGAGAAAACTGCTAAGAGGTCTGTGGTAGGAGAGATTATGGTTATTGCCTTCATTTACTTTTGGTGTCCCTTCTTTTGAGTGTGACTGTGTGTGTGTGCGTGCGTGTGTGTGTGTGTGTGTGTGTGTAATAACAAATAGAAATCAACTCACTCACTTGAAAGTGATTTTAAATGCTATATTATTATTATTATAAGTCCAGTCTCCAACATCCTCAATAAGGAATCATACAGTGACAGAAAACTCAGTTTTTTGTGAGACAATCTACTTCACTTTTGTAAGTACCAGCCATTGTTCATAATATTGCTACCCAGAGTCTCAACTGAAAAATAAATTCCTTATCTTTGCCTATTCATCTCCTGTAACAACGACAACAACAAAAAAATCCCCTTCCCCAACACTGTTACATCTGTTAATGACATAATTTTGTCATACTCAAAAACTTTGTCTTCCCTTACATCTAAAAATTCAATTACTAAGTCTTACTGATCCCACTTTGGAATCTTTAACTTCTATCCTTACCCAGTTTCATATTGTCATTTATAAAATATCATCACTTCTGCTGTATATTATTTATTCATCTTATAGACCAACCCTAATACAATATGAAAGGAGATTTTTTTTTTTTTTTGAGGGCAGTGTCACTGGCCCTCACATGTGGGACCCGAACCGGGGCCGCTGGCTTCCCAAGCCAGCACTTAACCACCGCGCCACTCGGCCAGCCCAAAAGGAGATTTTTAAAGGGCATGAATATCAGCAGGGAACACTGAGGACCATCTTGGAGGCTGCTTACCACCAATGAGACAGAAAACATGACCACTGACAATGTTAGAATCCCTGAAAAAGAAGGTATCTTTCCTGATAGGTCTAGCAGGAAAAGTTCTAGAGGGAGCACTAATTGTCTCAGTTTAGATCATGTGCCCATGTGTGAACCAATAATTATGACCAGACAAATGAAATCCTAGAGTTGAGCAGATTAGAGTCATGTGCCTAGCTGTGACTCTTCAGGGGGAATCATGTCATCTCCAGTTGAACCACTGAATCAGAAGGAAAGAATACTGAGCAGAAAAATTACTTATGTCCTCTGTTCTATCTCATACTTCAACTGCTTTATCAGTCTTCCAAACATCCCTATATACTCTATATCTTTGCTTTCTTTTTCAAATGGCACATGACTAACAAATTAATCTTGCATCATCTAAACTTGCATCAAGATTTTTCTTTTATCAAAATCTTGCCCAAATAATGTGTCACTGCTTACAAAATAAGCACTTAATTCCTTAACCTGGCATTCACACTCTCCCATTATCTGACCCTAAACTCCTTTTCTAGTCTAATCTACAATTTTTCACCTCTCTGAAAAATCAATTTACTCACTCTCCTCCCCAAATAGCTTTGATTCCATAACCTGGTTCACTCTGTTTATATTCTTTAATCTCCAAGAATGCCTTTTGCTCTCTTCTTCCCTTATTCTAAGTCCACCCATTCTTCAAGTACAACTTACTTCCATAGCTTTCCCAGCCCAAAGGAACTCTTCTCTCCTTCTCTCTCATAGTATTTTTGTTGTATCATTCTTTGACAAATATGATGTACTGCTTTATTCTATCATGAATTCATATTTCAAAAAATAACACACATTATCTATCTGTATCTACCTATCCAGATTGCAAAGTTCTTAAAGGTAAGAATTATGGCTTTTTATCCCAACTAAGGCTTAGCTTGCAATTAATAAAAATTGTTTATTTGACTTGGATTGTCCACCTCTGGATAATTTATAGGTATAAATGTCTTTAATCCAGTTTAGGAATTCTACTTTCTGATCGATGTACACCAAGGGAAACTGCCAAATTTCCATTGACTCTTTAGTCACTATACAATGACACTCATATATTTTTTAAAAATTCTTTCAGTAATTAGAAAGGTACTCCAGTTTCCAAAAAATGTGTACTTTCTAGGGCCGGCCAAGTGGCTCAGTTGGTTAAGAGCTCGCTTAAGAGTGCAAGCTGAGCTCTGAGCAATAGCAGTTTGATGCCCAGCCCGAGCTGAGCTGACACTGAGCTGCCAACAGGTGGCAGGATGGCTCAGCTATAAAAAAAAAAAAATTTAAAATAAAATAAAATAAAAATACAAAAGATGTGTACTTTCTACTACATGTCTTCAGAAAATAAATGGGACTTTCCAAAATGAATTGAATTGCTGAAGCAAAACAACCTAGATAGTTTTAGTCAACAATTAAATACTACTACTACTCCAAGCTAGCTATCTACAGTGATTAGTGTTACCACATATTGCTTTATCACTTTTAAATGAGCCTGTTTGGACCAAAAGTACAGTCAATGCAAATTGCTTCTAAGAATCCATTTCTGAAAGAATTTGGCTGTTTATGTCTTTGGCCAGAATTACTTGAGTTTTGGCTTGCAGTTTCTACTTTGGTTTCCTTGTAGAAACATATACTCATAGTAACCTGCCTGCAAAGATATCTCACCAAAAGGAAATTTACATGACATCATTGAGAAAGGACCAGAGCTCTCCCAGGCAGACTTGGCATGTACTCTAAACGAAATGAGCCTACCCATCATTATATCCTTACCAAGCATCTACTAAGATACTGCTCTAGGTATTGTGGGTAAACACTGTGGTAGGTATTGCAGATATACAAAATCATCCAAAGGTTACTTAGAAAGATTAACAATACAAAAGAGTATGCATGCTCTACATCAGTAATAAGGATAACAAGTACCATGCATAATTAGAAAAGAGAGGCTTTTTGTGGGCTGGAAAGATTCAAGAAAGGTTTTATAAAAGAAATAAATCTAACCAGCAGGTCACATAATAGAGGTGGGTCATTTAGTAGAGTCTCACCAAGAGAGAGAACTGCAAATGACATATCTAAGCCAATAGGCTGTAAAAAGAGAGCTTACACAGGGACATGGCAAGTAAAAGAAGCTATGTAATTTGGAACTGCACTAGAAAAGATTTTTAATAGCCTGAGTTTTATCCTATAGACAATGGAGACTTTTGAAAGTTTAAGAGCACCTGCAAAATAGTGTTTTAATATCAAAATGAGAAAGAATTTTTGAAGAAAAAGATAGACAATTAAAAATGGAATCATTTTAGGCCAGCTGATTGGCTCAGTTGGTTCAGAACGTGAGATCTGAGCAACAGGGTCATCGGTTTTATTCCCACATGGACCAGTGAGCTGCGCCCGAGCTGAGCTGCCACTGAGCTGCCAACAGGTAGCTGGATGGCTCAGTGGTTAGAGAATGTATTCTTAGCAAAAAGGTTGTCGGTTCCACTCTCACATGGGATGGTGGGCTGCGCCCCCCACAACTAAGATTGAACATGGCGCCTTGAGCTGAGCAGCCACAAGCTGCTGACAGGTGATGATAGAGACTGGATTTGGAGCTGAGCTAGCTGTGCCCTGCACAACTAAGATTGAAGGATGACAATTTGACTGTTCCCCTTCTCCAATTCCCCAACACTGTTCACCTTCCCCAATTCCCCAATAAAATCTTTAAAAAATTAAAATAAAATAAAAATAGAATCATTTTTAATAAAAATCACAGACAGCTTAGAAAGGAATCAATAAAGCTCAATGTCAGTATTTTGAGTAGGAAGCATAGAATTCAAACATCATAGTGATTGGACCATAAAAAGTAATAATATTATATAACCGAAATAACTCAGCACTTTCATTCACATTTAGTGTTTTTCTTGATTATAAAACAACCCATGTTCATTGTTTATCAAAATTTCTTGGGCCGGCCGAGTGGCGCGTGGTGGTTGGGCGCTGGCTTGGGAAGCCAGCGGCCCCATTTCGGATCCCACATGTGAGGGCCAGTGACACTGCCCTCAACAACAACAAAAAAAATAAAAATAAAAAAATTTCTTAGAAATTCCAACTACATAAAATACAACTAGAAACTTGGTGAGAAGTAAAACTAAAAGCAAAAATTTAAAGGCTGTTGTGATATTAAACGGATATTAAAAATCTTTGCTCTAAAATTTAAATACTTTATTTTTAGTGAGGACTTCATTCAAAACCTACTTACGGATACTTTTGACATAGTTATGTCAAGGTTTTAACTAGTGTATAAGTTTATAGCATTTTAGATGCAACAATTTAGAAGCGTTTTACTGCTAGGTACTGGTATGTTAATAGCATTAGAAGGTTAAAGCTCATGCTGAGAGTGAAGAAGAAGAAGAAGAAGAAGAAGAAGAAGAAGAAGAAGAAGAAGAAGAAGAAGGAGGAGGAGGAGGAGGAGGAAGAGGAGGAGGAGGAGATGGAGAAGGAGGGAAAGGGGAAGGGGAAGGAGAAGGGGAAAGGGAAGGAGAAGGAAAAGAAGAAAAAGAAGGAGGAGGAGGAGGAGGAGGAGGAGGAGGAGAGATCCAACAAACACTGTGCTTGACTCATCCTCTGAAAACATCAAAACTACAATTAAATTATAGAACAATCAACCTGGGGAACCACCTGAAGTCCAGCTGAACAGAAGTTTTATAACTAAGGATATAAAGAAGACAAATGGAAACTGGTAGGATGGGCAGAGATGCCAAACAGGCTGGTCCCAGACTCACGTGTGACAGTTGAAAATCAGGAGAGATATCTTAGCCACAGATGTTCCCCACAAAGGAGCAAGGGACCCCAGCTCCCCACATTAGGCTCCCCAGCCTGGAGTATTGGTGCTGGGAAGAGGAGCCCCCACAACTTCTGGCTGTGAAAAACACTAGGGATTCTAGTCCAGCTGTCTGGGTGGGGCGGAAGACTGTAGGAAAACCAGACATCCTCTTAAAGGGCCTGTGCAGCACTCACCCTGGGCTCTGGCGGAGGGGCGGTGATTCTGAGGGCATCGGAGACATATGGAGAAAGACTGAGTTGTGTAACTGTGAGGCAAGGACCGGAGGAACAGTCCCCATTTGCCCTGTGTAGGGCCTTTCTCCATGCAGCTGGAAGGTGGGTGCCATCTTTCCTGTGTTGAGCCCACCCCCACAGGCCAAATCTGAATCTGACTGGCCTAGTGAGCTCCACTGCTCCACCCTGGTGATTCACTGAGACCTGGCAACACCCAACTTGCATACCACAATAGGCTGTCAGCAGCTGAACTTGGCAGAAGTCGATAGGTGGCAGCAGGCCTCAGAGTGTCCTGGCTTTTTCATGGAGCTACTCCAGACCTGGTACTAGTGGCAGCTATCCTTGGTTTGTAGTGTGGCCTCTCCCATATATAGTGGCACCTCCAGGTATAGCACAGGCAGTGAAAAACTGCAGATCACTTTGTAACTCCTACCAGGTACTCCCTGGCCAGTCACAGGCAGTGGCTGACCTGGGCCTCCACCAGAGCCCCTTTTAAGAGACCCCAGAACCAACAACTTGGAGGTTGGTTTCAGACCACAGCAGAGTACCACCCAATTAGCCCCACAAGCAGCACACACAAAGGGTGGTCTCAACAGGCACCAGAGTCTGCTGGGGGGAATCCCATTCCATGGGGTAAGCCTCCCACACAGCAGCCCATAAGCTGTAGATGTGGCCAAAGCCCACAGTCAGTCAGCCTGAGAGTCAGTACTACCCACTGACATGCCAACAGCAATAAAGACTCAACTATAACAGGAAGACACACAAAACCCACACAAGGGACACTCCTGGAGCACCCAACTCAGCTGACCAGGGAGACGTGTTACTGGGTCCCACACAGGACCACTACACCATAAGGCCACCAGGCAAGACTGGAAGACATAGCAGTGCTATCTAATACATAGAAATACAGAGAGGCAGCCAAAATGAGGGGGAAAAGAACTATGTCCCAAATGAAACAACAGAAGAAAACTCCAGAAAAAGAACTGAACAAAATGGAGGCAAGCAACCTACCAGAGACAGAGTTCAAAACAATGGTTATAAGAATGTTCAAGGAACTTAGGACAAACTTCAACAAAGCGATATCAAGCATAAAGAGACATAGAAACCATAAAAAAGAACTAGTCAGAAGTGAAAAATACAATATTGAAATGAAGAATGCTCTACATGGAATCACCAACAGGCTAGATGAAGCAGAGGATTGAATCAGTGATTTGGAAGACAAGATAGGAGAAAACACTCAACCAGAACAGCAAAAATAAAAAAGAATAAAAAAATGAGGATAGTTTAAGAGACCTCTGGGACAACATCAACTATAACAACATTTGCATCATAGGGGTATTAGGAGAAAAAAAGAGAAATCAAGGGATAGAGAACCTATTTGAAGCAATAATGACTGAAAATTTTTCTAACCTGGCAAAGAAAATAGACACATAAGCCCAGGCAGTGCAGAGAATCCCAAACAAGATGAACCCAAATAAGCCCATACCAAGACACATCATAATTAATATGCCAAAGGTTAAAGACAAAGAGAGAATCCTAAAAGCAGCAAAAGAAAAGTAGTTAGTTACCTACCAGGGAGCTCCGACAAGACTGTCAGCTGATTTCTCAACAGAAACTTTGCAGGCCAAAAGGGGTTGGCAGCAAATATTCAAAGTGATGAAAAGCAAGGATCTACACACAAGACTACTCTACCCAGCAAGGCTATCATTTAAAATCCAAGGATAAATAAAGAGCTTCCCAGACAAGAAAAAGTTAAAGGAGTTCATCACCACCAAACCAATATTACAAGGGATGTTATAGGGACTTCTTTAAGATGAAAAAAAATAAGCAAAAATATGAATAATGAAATGTCAATAACTATATATCTCTCAACAATATTTTCAATGTAAGTGGATTAAATGCTCCAGTCAAAAACACAGGGTGGCTGAGTGGATAAGAAAACAAAACCTTTACATATGCTGCATACAAGAAACTCACTTCAGATTGAAAGACACACAGAGACTGAAAGTAAAGGGATGGAAAAAGACATTGCATGAAAATGGAAATTAGGACAAAGAAAAACAAAAACAAAAAAAAACTGAGGTAGTAATACTTATACCAGACAAAATAGACTTCAAAACAAAGGCTATAACATGAGACAAAGAGGGACCCAGTAATCCCACTTCTGGGTATTTATCTGAAGAAACCCAAATGCTACTTCGAGTGGACATGTGCATCCATATGTTTATTGCAGCATTATTTACGATAGCCAAGATGTGGAGACAGTCTGGATGTCCATCGATGGATGAATGGATAAAGAACAGGTGGTACATATATACAGTGGAATATTACTTGGCCAGGGAAGGGAATGGGTTCTTGCTATCTATGGCAGAATGGATGGACCTGGAGGGTATTGTGCTGAGTGGTGTATGTCAGACAGAGAAAGATAAATGCAATGTGATTTGACTTATATGTGGAATCCAAAGAGTAAAACAAACAAACAAACAAACAAAATAAAAACACACATAGATACAAAGAACATTTTGATGGTTGCCAGATGGGAGAGGGGTTGAGGGGGTGGGTGAAAAAAGGGAAGGGATTAAGAAGTACAAATTGGGAGTTACAAAATAGTCATGAGCATGTAAAGTAAAGCATAGGAATATAGTTAATGATATGGTAATAACAACACATAGTGCCAGATAGGTAGTAGACTAGTCAGGAGGATCACTTCTTAAATCATATATATGTCTAACTATTATGCTGTACACTTGAAATTAATATAAAATAATACTGAATGTCAACTGTAATTGAAAATTTTTTTAAAAGCGGAAAAGGTGAAGAGTAATAAGAGGTCCAAAGTTCCAGGCAAAAACAAATAAATTTTGGAGATGTAATATACAGCATAAGGAATAGGTCAATACTATTGTATAGCATAGTACGGTGTAGATGGTTGCTGGACTTATGGTGATCACTTTTTCAGGTATATAAATGTTGAACAACTATAGTGTATACCTGAAACTGATATAATGCTGTATGTTAACTATATTTTTTAATAAAAACCTTGAAAAAAGGAAAGAAAATAAAACATGGACCCTCTTAATTAAATGACATAATCCTGGAATACATGGCCTCAAAACATTAATGATGCTCATAAAATAGGTACATTTACGGCTGTAAAATAATTTAGGCATTAAGATAATAAGGCCCAGTATATACATTGAATATTGGAAAATCTTGGAATTGCTTTATTATATAATTGCATAATAAAAATTAAAACAGGAGAAATGTCCTTGGCATTTGTAAAATGGTCTACGTTTTACTTTTGGCCTTGACAAAGATGCACTGCGAATTTTAAATAGGTAAAATCTTTGGTGATTTGCTTATAGAGAGAAGTAGTTGATTACTAAGAATTAATATACAGGAAAAGAATAAAGAGATTATATAGAATGCCTATAGTTGGTATCTTTCTCAGTGTCTCTGTTTATTAAATAGTTTTATTTCCTCTTTAGTAAAGTGTTTATTAAATTGTTCTGCCCATTTATTGAAGCTTAAACTTTTGTTTCTCTTCTGAATTTGTGTGATCTATTTAAATAAGGCAAAAATGTTTTGTTAAATTTACAGTAAACATTTTCCTTTACTTTGTTTTTTAAAAACATACAGAACTTTACATTTTATTTTGTCAAACTATAAATCTTTATCTTTGGGACTGCTTCCATCTATTCAAACTTAGAAAGGCTTTCCCCACTAGAGATATGACAAATATTCATTTCTGCTTTAAATTTTAACACATTGACTTAAATAGAACTTATTTTGATGCATTGTGTGGAATTCAGTATTATAAAGCACTTTGTTATTTATAAGCACTGTGATCAGTTCCTATAACTTTTTTACAAAAATAAATGGCAATCTCTTCTCAGAGATATTTGGATTTGGAGTCATAACATTTTAACATTGTACAGAACGTTTTAATTTTACTTATTAAAGGCTCTGAGGATTTCTAAGTAAAGACATTTACTTAACCTATTTGCAATAAATCCCCAAATTTATTTTGATCACTGAAGCTTTGTGAGCAATGCTTATTAAATGAACTAAGCTAAATATAATTTAAAAAATAATAAAATAGAGATTATAGTAGACTCCTGTTTAATATAGTTTCCATTCCTAATCCTCTCTGATCCCTTTATAGTCATAAGGGTGAAACATTTATGTTTATGGAAATAGCAGTTGGGTTTTTTTCTGAAAGCTGGTTTCATTTGTCGAGTATTAACAACAGGATTTGTCATGTTGGAGATGATTCAATTTTTCTTGGAAACTACATCTTAAACCAGGTATCAAACAGATGATGAGATGATATGAAACTATGAAATGGAGATTGATCAATTGCATATCTTCATTGAAGAAATGTGTATTCAAATTCTTTGACCATTTATAATTGGCTTGTCTTTTTATTTTTTAGTTGTAAGAGGTCTCCCATTAAGGTTTGACAGGGTGATACTGCTAGGCACCAATGCAATGATAAATGCAAAAAAAGTGGGTACATAGTTGTACTGAGTTTTAACATTGTCATCCATAAAATCCATAATCAAATGTTGGTACTGAAAATTTTAAGATCATTTTTTTTTTTTTTGAGGGCAGTGGCACTGGCCCTCATACGTGGGATCCTAACCGGAGTCGCTGGCATCCCAAGCCAGCGCTTAACCACCGCACCACTCAGCCAGCCCTAAGATCATTTTTTAAGTACACATTTTAAATGTTTGATAGTGAACTGATATCAGAAATATTTACCCCACTTACTACCCTGAAAGAGTAATGTGTTCAAAGAGGTTAAAGCAATTTTAGTTACAGTAAAAGGATAAGAAAATATATTTTCCTAAAGTTTAGAGTTAAGAAAACTATTCTACACCACTAGTATAATATATATATATATATAATATATATATATATATATATCCGTTAAGAATTATACATATCTGGATCATGGTTATATATGAAAATATGTTCATGAAACAATGTTAACTACAAAATATTTGTTTCATACAGATGTACATTCATATACTTTAACAGATTTATAAATGTTTCTATGTCATTTTGTCCAGACAAAATAAAAAATATATTTATTCTTATAAATATATTAAAATACACAAATGTATTTATAAATGTTTCTATACCACGGTTGCCTTCAAACAAAACCTATTTCAAACAGATTATATGTATATTTATGAACCTATTAAAATATATTGAATGTATATTAACAAATAAATGTACGGTAATATTAATGTAATTTTGTTTATTGGACTCTTTGGTTTCAATAAAAGCAGTTTTACAGAAATGATTCTTTTTATTAATAAGCATTTATCACGAAGTTTCAGTGCTCAAAACAAATTTGGGGATATTGGGAATAGGTTACGTAAATGTCTTTATTGTAGAAATACTCAGAGCCTTTAATCTATCAATACGCATTGTGAATCTCTAAAAAAAAATCTCCAAAATAATCTCTATAATTTATCTCACAGTCTATTTTCATACAAATTACACTTATTTTACTTGTGTACACAAATTTGTGTAAATCTTATTTGCATTTGTTTCCTAGTATATCTTCGGAACCAAACAATGTATTCTATCAGGACAGGTAAGTGTAGCTGGGTTCTTCATCATTGTTCCTCGTGCCCCAGCCAGAGCATATAGCAGGAGCTCAATCAATATTTTATAGTGTATGAATTACTGGAGGGACTAGTACTTGAAGTTACACACTTTGAGAACTACCACTCTCAACTTATTCAATTGTAGAATAATTTCAAAGAAGATATTGAGTTAACACCTCTAGGCCACTAGAGATCTATTTAATAAACTATTGCTCCCCTTCAGTGGAATCAATTACTACTTCACGGAACTGAGGAGATTTCTCAGAGAGCACGTCATGACCTGGAAAAAACTTGCGAAATCATTTTTATACTCTGAAACTACAAGTGAAAAACAGTAGTAAAAATTATAGTTAGTGTGAGATGAGCTGAAAAGAATTGTGCTTTGCATTAATACCAACAATTTTTTGGAACACATTTCACTCCATGAGATTGTCCACCAAGTATATTTTCTTATTTTAATGGTTAAAGTATGATAAAGCAGATATTCTTCCTGGAAATTGCAAATTATTGACGCATTGATTTTCTTTTAGGATAAGTGATTTCATATATTACTTTTTTTTTTTTGGATAGTTAGAGTCAATGTTAAGACAGCTTTTAAAAATATTTAAAATATGTGGTGTACCTACATCTTTTATACATAATTTATGGTTCTAGGATAGTTAGAAAATGATAATATCTTGTAATAACCCTTTGTGAAAGTTATGTAATGCTATTGTCTTTTTAAAGCTACACACTTTCATTAACTGCTAAGATTCATGAATGCTCTCCAATTGTCCTCCAAAAGGACTAGGGGAAAAAAAATGCTAGTTGCATTCATTATTTGAGAATCGTGTTCAAGTGAAATAATAAAAATTAACATAAAATTTAATTAATTTTTCCCAGTTGCCACAACACGAAGAATTTTACCAGCTTTCAATGCCCCATACCCTGACATACCACCAAAAGCTTAGCTTATGCCTAAACTTTAAACTTTAATCATATCTGACGGTTGAAGAGGGAGCACATGTCAAGTCAAACAAAGGATGTATTTCCAAAGCAGCATTTGCAAAGGTTAATCTGTGTATGGACTTCAGAGGGGAAAGTGCAGTGTCCAATGATCGATTGAAGACCCCCTTCTCGGTTTATTCCCTGGTTAATAAACCACCGGGAGAGATAATTTTTAAACTTAATTTGCTGACATGGGAATTCACTAACGTATGGAAAAAATCCGCAAATCTGAGAAATTTCAGTAGACTGATTTTATATCTGAGAATAAAGATGTCTTGCTTCTTCTACTGACACCTTTTACACAAGAGATAAAAGGCACCTGACTACCTGGTATCCACAGGGAGAAATTTCACAGAATCCCAGAGCCAAAGGTGCCCTTTCAGCTCAGAGATCCCCTGAATAGTCAAGGCCATTGTGGCCCCAGGGAGTCTAAGAGGCCTTCCCTGAAGGTACACAGGTCTCGAAACTCCGGACTTAACCCTCTTTTCACCAACCCCAAAGCTCCCGTGGCACCGGCTAGAGTGAAGGTCAGTCAACAGACTCACCTCCAGTCTGCCAGGAGTTGTGAGGGTCCTCCTATCAGAGGGATTTTTAAAATATGGTTCGCGAAAGGACATTTCTGCACATTTTATGCCAAAAACACAGGCCAGCCAAAAGATGGTCTGAGTGGGTGGAGGTGAGAGAAAAATCACGTACAGGAGAAACAGCACAGTGTCTTGGAGACTTGACAGGAACTGAGAGTGAGGAAGAGGGAATGGGGCGGGTTGGGGGGTGGGGAGGAGCGTAATAAAAAGCAGTCTAGAGAGGAAAGATGACCTCCAAGCACAAAAGCCGTGAGTACAAAAGTGGGCTTGATTTTTCTAGAGCTCTTCCCAAAGGCATCCTGGCGGAGCCGTCCAGGGGGGCACGGGAGAGGGGCACATGCTCAGCGGCACCCAGTTAGAGGGGCGCTCAAAACTGGAGCCGCGCAGCGGGGATTGCTGGCCGCACTGCCCCCCCCCCCCTTAGCGGGTCCCCGCGTCCCCCCGTCCCCCCGCACTCTACCCCCGACCCCTCCGAACTCCGCGACTCCTCCCTGCGCTGCACGGCTCTCCCTCCTCGCCCGCCCTGCCCTTCAGCCGGCTGCGCCCGCGGCCCGCTCCTCGCTCTGCGCCCTCCCTGCGCGGAGCCCCTAGCGGCGCGTCCCCGCGCGGCCGGCCTCCGCGCCCCTCCTTCCCTCCGCCTCCGCTCCGGCTCTACGCGATCCCGCCCGGGGAGGCGGGGGAGCAGCCCGAGCGCGACCGCCAACGAAGCCGCCCTGCAGCCGCGGGTCGGAGGCGCAGTCCCTAGGCCCCAGAGCCCGGGCAGGACCCTGGGGAGTTGACGCCGCTCCCGGGGGGCTGCCAGGCTGGCCACTGCCTGGCGCGGAGGGCGCGGAGGTGAGTGGGTCGGGAAGGGGCGCCCGGCGAGGTGGCGGGGGCGCCACGCACTGCATGCATCCTCCCGGGATTCCGCGCCCTCTGCGGGCGGCCGCCCTAAGCTGGTGGGCTCCCGATCTCCTGGCACCTTGAGGTGGGGAGTGGGAAAGGTGGAGAAGGGTGTCCCTTCCACCGATTTGGCCCCGCTCCCTCCGCGCACTCCTCTTGGTCTTTACCGGAGCTCCCAGATGGTCCTGAGATTGGGCCCTGAAGAGCCCAGGCCAGGAAAGACCTCGTCCCAGGTACGATGTGCCCCAGGCGGAAAGGTTATCTCCCTGATAGTCTCCTACCACTTTTAGGGTTGGTGCAGCGCGTTTCATTGAAGATCGGACCGCACTGGGAACAGGGAAGTGTTCTTAGTACTCATTTTGTTTATTACTCCAATACGTGACCGTGGTGTGTTTAGGACATTATGTGTTAGAACTAATTGGCCTCGTCTTTGAATGTCCTAAATTATCTTTGAGCCCAGTCTTCAGCCTCAGCCAAAACTTGTTGAAAATTATGCCCTAAAAATCTTGCTCTTAAAATAGGACAGAGAGATAAAGGGAATTTTTGTCGAGAGATTTCCATTTATTATCTTCCCCCACCTTTTGGAGAAGAATTAGTGTCAGTTTTTACTCCTCAGGCAGTTCATTTTTTTAGCTGGAAAAACTTATTACAGGCCATGGTTAATTATCTCTCACAACTATGGATGGAATTGGGAGAAACGTAATTCGACCTCCCCCACCCTCATGACTTTGATTTGATTATAGTCCACTTAACAGCCCCACTACTGGGAACCTATTTAGTTCTCTTTCCAAACTATTTACCCCATTCCACCCCACACACACTTTTTCCACCTTTATTATTCCATTCTGTTGATCTCCTCCGTTTATTGATTTTTTTTCCTCTAAGGCTATATATGTATTTTTTACTCTGTCTCTCCTTCTGTTGTTTCATAGCTTAAAAGCTATTTACAGAAGAAAAATACCCATCCTAGATATTAGGTTGTCGGAAAAATCATAACGTATTTTTTCTGTTTTTCATTGCAAAAATGTGTCATGTCTTTTCCAACAACCCAATATTTTGCAGAGTATTTAGAAACAATTTGCAGTTTCTTTATCTTAGCTAGTCAGTCTTTTGGGGGTGAGGGAATGAAACTGCATTCCCTTTTGGGGGGTGAGGGAAATGAATATCAATAATAATCAATTGAGCTTATTGTGCAGAAAGGAAATGAAAAGTTGTATCCAAGTCACTTTTTATTGTACTGGTGACATGGAAAACTTACTTGTAGTGAATGAGCATAATTACATTTTAATACTGAAAAGCACAGATGAAGGTAAACAAATGTTTAAAGAAAGGATCACAAATGATTTAGAAAGGTGAGAAAGAAGGCACACCAACAGTTTGAAAGACTAGGACTGCAAGACACAATCAGGACTTAAGGAAATGCATTTATTCTGTGCTCAGCCAGTAACCATGATATTGACAAAACTATGACATTGACATGACTTATCCCCTTTGGGTCCACATGTCTTGATCAGAAAAAAAAGGGGGGGGGATCTAACCTAGAGGCCTATTAGATCTTTTTTTTGGTCTTGACATTTTTTGATGCATTCAACAGCAAAGAATGTTTATTGCATTCTTATTTACTATGTGGAGGCAGTGATGGACAAGATAAACCTGGTTCTGCCTTCGAGGAACTTTTTGCCTGGTGGAGGAAATAGTAATGAGTAAAGAAACAATCAGATAAGATAATTACAAAGGAAACTTAACAAGGCCTGAAAGGAAATCAGAACAAAACTGCAGTGAATCATTCTACTGAAGAGACAAAACAGCACATGCAAAATTCCCAAGATGGGAAAGATATTGTGAATTTTCTAAAAGATGCTGTGGCTGGATCATAGAGAGTAACAGTCATACAGGATGAGATTGGAGAGGTTTACAAGGGCAGCAAGTTTATTCAGGGCCTTTTAGGTCATGGTTAGGAAGGTGGTGGCTGTAGTTCTAAGAGCCACAGGAAGCCATTGAGTTTTAAGGAGGGGAAGACATCATCTGATTTGTGTTAGCTCACCATTAAGAGGATCTTAGCTGCTGTGTGGAGAATGATTTGGAAAGAGGCAAAGGAAAAAGTAGAGAGAAAATGTTTGCAGAGTTTAGGTGAGAGATGATAGAGACCTGGATTAAGCTGGTGTCAGTGGAGAGGGATTTAAGAAATATTTTGCAGAACAGGAGTTGGTGTTGGATTTTATGTCAAGGGTGAGGGAAAACAAGGACTCGAGAATGAATCGCAGGGTTTTGACTTGAGCAGCTGGTGGGTAATGGTACCATTTACTGAGATGAGGAAACCTGGATGAATGGGTAGAGGTCTGGGTGGAAAAAAAGAGTTCTATGTTGAACCTATTAAGTTTGAGATGTCTCTGAGGAGACTATCACTACCAGAAGGGGGTGGTCTCCAGGACAGAAGTGGAGAGACTATTTGATAGGTGAAGCTGGTGATCATGAATTTAAAGTGAAACTAATGAGCTCAACTGTCTGATTTACTTTGGCTACCTTCACCAACTTGGATACAGAAAATGGATACCCAGGTATCCTTTCTTCCAGGCCTAGAGTTTTGTCAAGTGGATGTGAAGGAGAGCAAGAGAGCTGTCCTAGTTTGTTCAGACTGCTATAATAGAATACCATAAACTGGGTGGCTTAAACAACACACATTTCTTTCTCACAGTTCTGGAGGCTGGGAAGTTAAATGTCAAGGCACTGGCAAATGCTGCATCTTGTGGGGGCCCACTTCCTGGTTCATAGACTGCTGTCTTCTTGCTGTGTCCTCACATGGCAGAAGGGTGGAGAGAGCTCTGCAAGGTCTATTTTATAAACACGAATCCCATGCATCAGAGTTCTACCCTCATGACCAAATCTCCCAAAGTCCACACCTCCTCACACCTTCACATTGGGAGTAGGATTTCAACATATGAATCGGTGTGTGTGTGTGTGGGGGGGAAGACACACAAACGTTTAGTCCATAACAAGAGTCAATCTTTTTAAGCAAGTGACGATAAATATACACTATGGAATCCAGGATGGGTAAAGAGAAACCAGTAGGAGATCAATGGAGAGTGAGAAAATCGTGAGTCATTGAATCAGATTTCTTCTGTCTAGAATTATCAGTGTGAATATTTGACTAAGATTATTGAAAGGCTAGGAGATAGTGTTTGGAGATACCAGAAAGAGAGTGACTGAGGCAGGGTGGATGCAGAGATTCATTGCCTTTGATGAATAAGTGAAGGAAGCAAGAGGCCATGAGGTTGAATGGTTCATCCACTTAAATGATATAGTATTGGAGAAGGATGACAGCTGTTTGGTTAGAGAGGAAGACTAGATATGTATTGGGACCCAAGTCACCAGTGATAAAGAATAAACTAGAAGTCAGTAGACGACAACAGTGAATATGGGGAAAAGGTATTATGAGGTGCCATGTGCCTCAAAGAAACTGGGTGTTTGTAGGAGAGAAGAAAAAAAGTTTCAGATGTGGCCTTGCAAAGTCAAAAATCCACCTACCCCATCTCATGGCTATGGAGGATTACATTTTCTTAGTAACATGTGAGTATGTAATCAGGTTTTGAATGTCATCAAGATCTCTGAGAACAGCCCTTTCAGAGTTACTATCATCCAATAACTAATGCCCTATATGTTTGTATGTTAAACAAATTAGATTCTCTTCTTATAAATTAACATAGGAGGACAGCTGCCATTCAGCCAGAGGAATGTCAAAAAACCCTTCCAAACTGAAAATCTTAGGAGGCTGTATAGCTGAATGTAAGCAAATTATCTTACCTTGTTAATAGCATATAGCAAGTCAAATGTCCATTCAAGAAAACTGTGACCTTGATATTTCAAGGAGCCCATGTGCTACTTAAATCACGCTTTTAGATTGAGCTCATAAAGTTGAAGTGTCACGGTGTTAAATATAAGACAGTGATATTACCATTATTATATAACTTTAAGACTTGGAAATAAAATAACTTTAGTGTTGGAAAGGACCGCAGGAGCCAAGTACAACCTCTTTGTTTTCCATTTAACAAAGGAAACGGACTCAAAAAAATAGGTTGATTTCAGAAGCCCAGGCCTGTTCTTTAATCCCAATGCCACATAAACAAAACTTTCTACCAATGCCATAGTCTTCTCAATTATTTAGTCTGTATGACCCATAAATAACATCAAATGAAAAAGAAGAGGGACCCTAGGGCCTTGCTAGTCAAGGTGTGGCCCATGGACCAGGACCACAGGCATCTCCTGGGAGCTGGGGGAACATGCAGAAGCTCAAGCCTCACTCCATCCAGACCTAGAGAATCACAATGTGCATTTTAACAAGATCCCTAGGTGACGATATTCACATTAAAGCTTGATAGGCACTATTCTAGATCAAGTCAGTCCACTTGGAAGCTCTCATCTGCTCATGTCAGCAGAACCTGTGATGCCTGGAAAGCTGAGGCAAGGAGCCCCTTGTCACACAGAAGAAAGAAAGACCATCACTGGAACATTCTGAATTTTGAATGTTATGGAAACAGGAAGAGAGCATGCCGTGCAGTGGGATGACACATTTTAAGGAATGGCACTGCCCTTCCAGAAAGGGAAGAGAGGAAATTGCAAAATAGTGAGTGGACCTTCTGATACTCTTCCTGCCTGAGTGGGAAAGGGGAAAGGACTGCATGCGAATTCTTCTGCTTCCTGCATTCAAGGGCAACTGGTATTCCCTCACTAGTGTTGGTTTTTTCATCATTACAAACAACAGTGTAAACATGAGCATAATTGAGAATCAAAAAGCCACATCCATAATCTCCAAATACCAAAATAAGCATTAGGTTGAATCCTGAATCTTTTGGTAGAGCTGTTTTCAACCTTGGCTGCACATGAAAACACCAGATGATCTCTGAAAAGAAATCCTGATGCTTAGGCTGAACCCCAGACCATTACATAAAAAACTGGGC
This sequence comes from Aselliscus stoliczkanus, assembly GCA_033961575.1. NCBI lineage: Eukaryota > Metazoa > Chordata > Mammalia > Chiroptera > Hipposideridae > Aselliscus > Aselliscus stoliczkanus. The sequence continues at coordinate 37,014,750 of CM066740.1, read as the reverse complement.
AGTAGGGTGGTGGTGATTAGGTATACTGTGTTTTAAAGCTATTCAGGTCCGTCCAGTGTGCAGCTAGAGTTGAGAACCACTGCTTTACTAGGTCGTTCCCCCCGTGGGAAGAGGCAGCTCTGAGATTGCAATTCTGCCTCTCCACTTAGCCAAACCATGGGACACTCTATTCTTCCCACAGCACCAAGCAGAGTCAGCACAACTCGGGTCACACTGTGCTGTGTGTCTGAAAACCAGTGGGCCCGTCAGAACGTTGAGGGTTGCAGAATTTTTTTTTTTTTTAAAGAGGCACTTACTCTTGTCCAATTTTAACAAAATTGGACAAGAGTAAGTTGTCCAATTACAAGAGTAAGTTGTTAAATTACTCAGTTTAACAAAATTTGAGTAATAACGGTTATAGCTGATGGAAATGTTCTAAAATTGGATTGTGGTGATGGTTGTGTAACTGTAAATGTACTAAAAAGTATTAATTTATACACTTAAAGTGGGTAAATTTTATGATATATAAATGACACCTCAATAAAGCCTTTTTTTTAGTTGCTGTGTATGCTTCAACATTCATGATTTTATCATACTGATTAGGTAGCCAGGAAACCAGTACCTGTTTTGTGTCCTTGGAGTGTCTGCACTTAGCCAAACGTCTGGTGGACAGGGCTCAATAAGATATTGGATGGGTGAATGGTTAGCGGTGATGGGTAGGTGGATGGATGATTATCATTATGACCTTGGGTTGTGGGCTGATTTCTAAATTGATGTCAATCACCAGAGATCCCTAAAATTCATAGCACCCAGTGCGCATTGGTGCCACGTGTAAACTATTTTATGATATGGCATTGAAATCAGGGAAATCGGTTTCTGTATAAGGTAGAATGTCAGGCCTTTCATAGAAAATTAGTTATTTATAAGTGAGTTACACAACACTGAAAAGGTTGTATTTGCTAGCCAATAAACGTAGGTATACTTATCCCAAAGTACCATCTGTAGCAAGGTTATCAGATGGGAAAATTATTACAGCCATGCTATGACCCACTACTGCTAGCTTCATTTTAGACTTACCCTTTGGTCATCATGTTAACTTGCATTGTTATGAAAACCCAGGTATGCACGGGGCAAGTGACTACAGTGGTGAGGTGAATGGAGGGACGCATATAGCTTTCTCCTCTGTCCGATACACAGAAGAAAAATGGGTGGGGAACTATTGAGGGGTTGTTGCTTTAATTTATTAATGAGGATCCTAAAATTTCGTTAACTGAAGTCCTTGGGAAATGAATTTTTAAAATTGAATTTGTAAACTAATCTACATTTAACCAGAAAGCTTTTTTTTTGTTGAAAATCTTCCTGACATGAATTAGGCTCTTTCCTGCCCTAGTATTGCAATATAATAAATATGCGAAGTTTTGTTTTGGTGACGTAGGGTCTAGAAATGTCATAAGATCATACCCATGTAAACATATATATTGACTACATAGTGAGCTTAGGAAATATCTTGGAAATGACTGGTTATTTTGAATTTGTCTTATTAAAATTCTGGTTGCAGAGTCTGGAAGGCTTAGAGTTAGTGAAGCTTTAGCTCTATAAGGCTATTATATTTCTTTTCTGAACATTCTTTGGTTGGTTCTATAAAACATGAACACCAAGGACACACATCAAAGTATGAAATATTAATAAGTCATCTACAATTGCAGTAGTTTATAAACAGAATTTCAAAGAATAAATCTACATAGTTTTAATAAAATTACTATTTCATAATTTTTGGAAAAGGATTTTCAAATCAGGATGTATACCAATTGCCAAGAGTTCCAGCTAAGGGAAAGAATTGAATAATCTAACTTAAGTGGATTTTAATATTCAAACAAACAGCCAATAGTGTTGGACTGCAGTACATTAGGGCAGTTATTCTCAAACTGTAACGTTAGTTTAACAAACTTTAGTTTTAAGATTCCCCATATAATGTTTGCACTGCAGTTTTAGAAGGAGCAGCGGTGGGAAGACACATTTGAATCCTGGCTGAGTCACTACAAACTGCATTGTCTTAAGCAATTTGCTAAATTTGCTCTGAGCCTGTTTCCTCATCTTTAAGATCGGCATGAGATATACTCCACAGCCATTTGATAATTAAATAAGATAGTATTATACATGAAAACTCTGTGAACTATGAAGTAGCAACAAGCATATAGCATTACATGCTTTCAACAATAAACAAATAAGCTGTCAGATCCTTTAAAGTTTTCTTTTTCTCTCTCTTACGGATGCTTTTACATTCCTTAAAACTATGATGAAAAGAGCCTCATTTATTAGGCCCACTTTTATTTGTGGCCGCAGTCACAATACCAAAGGGTTCAGTTAGAAGTTGCCATTAGAAGTATAATGTGAATAAGGCCCAAACTTGTGAGAACAGAGTCACCCATAAATATGTATAAAATACATGGTGTAACAAGGGGCCTACAGGGGACGTTACTAGATTCCAATTTATTTTTACTTGTTCACATTCTGATTAACTGAAGGGGTTTGAAATTGCTTTGTAAAATAAGCAGATAACCATTATTGCTTTGCTTTTGTTTCATCTTTTATTCTAAAAGGCCTAGATCATCATGATTTCTTAGACTTAAAGGTTTCTTGCAATTCCTATATTTTGGGGAGATGCTACAATCTCTACTCAGAGGAACTCGGGACTGGGATACAGGACACTTGGGTTCCTGTGTGTGCGTGTACTAACCCTTTCACCCTTAGATAACATATATGATTAGGGATAAGTTGATCAGTTCACCTTGAATTGTCATCAAAGGTAATGAGTGATTTAATTACTTCTGGTTCCTTTAGTTGCTCCTGAATCCCAAGATAGCCCACAATTTCTCCAAGAGGATGTTGATGGTTTGGTACCCTGGTGCCTCTGATCCCCTCCTGGCCTCCTGGGTGCCTAGAATCAAGGGAAAGCAGATAATTATCATCCCTTCTATCTTGAAAAATGTGAAATGAAGTATGCATTATAGATTCAAAAATAGTGAGTTTTCTCCCTCCCCAGGATCTGAGTTAGACATCACAATCAGCAGGTAATGCTGAGGAGCAGGGACACAGCCAGAGAAGGACAATATGCTCAAATGAGCACAACCATTATCCTTCCCTCTTCCCCCTCCCATACCCAAATAAAAAGCCCTTTTCTTAAATTCCTTACATGCACCCAAATGACATATGCCTTAGCTGGACTGCCTGGATTTTAATCCTGGCTCCCCGCTTTGTCTCTTATGACCTGGGACAAATTAATTCATCTTCACAATGGGCATTATCAGCACCTATCTCACAGGGTGGTTGTGGGGATTCAATCAGTTAATATATAAAGCACAAACAAAGCTGGCACGAGAATGTGCCACAATGAGTATTAGAGAATATTTTATTGTCTTTCTTAAGATTAATTTACTGATTTTTTTTTTGAGTCATTGAATGCAATCCATTTCTAGGGTAAAAAAATTGAATTTTCCTGGCTCCAGTAATTTCAACTTTCATTTAGTAAAAACCCCAAAAACATGTTTTTGAAACATTCTGCCTATTCCTGTAAAATCCATTAAATCCTCTGAAGTGGTCCACATCTGGTGTTAGCATAAAAGAAATTGTGCAGTGGGGAGGAAGTAGGGGAGTATTCTTCATTCAGACCCAGTGGTGCCACCGATTCATGGCACTCTGACTGGTATTCTTGAAGTTATTACAAATATTTCAGACATTAGTCACTTATATAAAAAAGAATTTGATAAAAGTTTTCAAAAAGAATAACATCATATTCTATTCCACCAACGAATAAGAGGGAAAAAAAAGATTTCATAAATATTGTGTAATTTAAGGCCATAAAACACATTACTAACACCCTTTTCACGGGGAAGCTGTCTTTCTCGATGATAAGCTACAGGATGTAGGGTGAATGATAGAAGCCAATGATATTTAATGAATCCTTTGTTACATTTTGATGCCCGTTTTTCTTGCGATATTAAATGCGAAAGTTCATTTTTTTTAGTAGTTGATTTATCTTACTCTCATTTAATGATAAAGTCACTAGCTACTGGGATGTAGAGGATAGTTTGTAGGCCCCACCCCCAAATGTCTCTAGACAGTTTGGATTTAAGTTCTTTGTGTTTTATGGTTCTTCTGTTTTCTGTTGTCCTGTGTGCTATCATGTCCTATTACAGTCCTTTCTACCTGTAGCAGCTGTTTTGATTTGCTGCCTCTGATCTGCTGAGAAACTGGGTAATCAAACTTGTAAGAACTGTGTTTTTTAAAAGTTCTCAGTGAGGGCCGGCCGAGTGGCGCGGTGGTTAAGCACTGGCTTGGGAAGCTAGTGGCCCCGGTTTGGTTCCATTTATGAGGGCCAGTGACACTGCCCTCAAAAAAAAAAATTTCTGCTATTTTGGGCCGGCCGAGTGGCGCGGTGGTTAAGCGCTGGTTTGGGTAAGCCAGCGGCCCCGATTCGGGTCCCACATATGAGGGCCAGTGACATTGCCCTGAAAAAAAAATAAAATAAAAGTTCTCAGTGAAAACATCAATCTCTTCATTTCATACTCTAATGCCTTGCTGCTCAAAGGGTCCCCCCACCACCAGCGGTGTCACCTTATTAGAAATGCAGAACCTTGGGCCTCCCTCCAGAACTACTGAGTCAGAAGCTGCATTTTAACAAGGTTCTCAGGTGATTCATATGCACATGAAAATTTGAGAAGCCCCACTTTTGCTCGTCAACTTTGTGACAGTTCATTTTTCTATTTCAAGATACTGTTTGAGCTTACAGATGGTGTCTGGCTGTGTTCTAGGTTACACAGCTTGTCAAAATATTTTACCTCTAAAACTGAGGGTCATAGTTGTAATGCCTAGAAGAAGTGTATTAATGTCTGAAAATAGGTAACTGATCAACATTTTGTTTTCTCTCCCCTAGGATATCCCTGGTGATCCTGGAAGAGTCCGCAGCATGGACTCCATCTCTATGATGGGGAGCCCTAAGAGCCTTAGCGAGACTTTTTTGCCGAATGGCATAAATGGCATCAAAGATGCAAGGAAGGTCACTGTGGGTGTAATTGGAAGTGGGGATTTTGCCAAATCTCTGACCATTCGACTTATTAGATGTGGCTATCATGTGGTCATAGGAAGTAGAAATCCTAAATTTGCTTCTGAATTTTTTCCTCATGTGGTGGATGTCACTCACCATGAAGATGCGCTGACAAAAACAAATATAATATTTGTTGCTCTACATAGAGAGCATTACACTTCCCTCTGGGACCTGAGGCATCTGCTGGTGGGTAAAGTCCTGATTGATGTCAGCAATAACATGAGGATAAACCAATATCCAGAATCCAATGCTGAATATTTGGCTTCCTTATTCCCGGATTCCCTGATTGTCAAAGGCTTTAATGTTGTCTCAGCCTGGGCGCTTCAGCTAGGACCTAAGGATGCCAGCCGGCAGGTGTGTATTTTTCAATTTTATTTTGTATTTTGTATTTAAGTAGTTAAGCAAATATTATACATTTAAAAACCAAATTCTTATACACACACACACACACACACACACACACACACACCCGCCCGCAATGAATATCATCTGAAAAGTATATGTGAACACTTGAAAGTTAAGAGCACTTTTTTCTATTCTCAAAATAATGTGGAAAGCTGAGAAAATAAGTTGGACTTTCCAGTCATAACCCACTAATTCAAGAAAAGGCCAGGTTGGCTGATGAATAATGGGACACAGGGCACTGAGTCTCTCTTTGCTTCCTCGAAAATAGAAACAATAGCAAACGTGTCTTTTTTCTTTCCCTCCCAACCTTTCTTCCTTTTGCCCCCTTTTTCCCCTTCCTTCTTCCTTCCTTGCAGCTATTTGGCAACACAGTATTCCATCTCTGTATGAAATACTATTTAGTCTGACCCTCAAGAAAAATGCTTTAGAAGTACCTTTTTATTTTACAGAGTATTCATAGAATTTAAAATAGTACATTCGTTTTATTTCAAGTGTAGATTTTAATCTGTGTGGGGAGGGTCAAGGCAGATGGGTTTCTTAGGTTCTCTTTTAGTTTAAGGGTTCTATCTAGTTAAATGTGAGAACAAAGCAGATGGGAAGCTCCATCAAAGCCTTTGTGGAATAACTTTTATAGGTAAACATACAGAATAGTGCACCTTGAAAATTTTTTAAAGGTGTGGTTATGCATTATAATGAAGCATGATGATAAAATACTTCTATTATTTTTGTCCATAAAGTTGATTAGAATCCTTAGAAAACAAATTCAAGTATTATTATGTCATTGTATGTAGCATATCAGAGCCACAATAACCATTCACTTTCAAGTTGTTAATTTGGAAGACTGGTAAAAGAATATATACTTTCTAACTTTCCTAGAAGCTATTTCTGAATCCTTATATTTTATTCCTTTTGCATATCCACTAAAGTTTAGTGGTGGATATAGACCAAGCAAATTCAGGATAAACCTGAATTTAATCCTTTGCCTATATCTGTGATAATTTTAATTGTTTAACAACAACAACAAATGTGTGGAACAGTGATTAAATTCAAAGTGAGCTACAGAAATAGTTTCATTTGTATCTCAGAGTGCTCATGTCCTTATTATGAATGTTTGCTTTCTACTTTTAGGTTTATTATACAGTTTTATTTATAATTTACAGGGTTTTTTCCCAATGAATAAAAAAGAGTTTACTTCACCATTGTTACAACTGTAATAAATTAATTTAAAATGCTTTTCGTTATTTCTTTGGTATATAGGCATTCTTCCCCACTCCATCTTAAAAGTTCATGAACATTTGTTAAAATAGTATAAACTTTGTCATTCATCTGGCAAATATTAGGTAAAATTTATAATCCAACGAGCTTTACATTGTCAGCATAATGTAAATAGGTTCAGCATGCAAATATTTTCAGTGTGCTGTGTTCCAGAGCCCTTATATAAATATCTTTTGGGACATATTTAGGAATTTGTTTTCCCCAAACACCACTCAGAGGCTTTAAAACAATACTTTTCTAGCTCTAAGTGAGAGGACCTACCCATAAATAATAGTGGCTTACTCCAGCAATGAATTTGGTGCTCAACAAATATTTGTTGAATTCTCAACTGCAGTGCTATATCTAAGGTTCTGGTAGCTCGAGAGCCACTCTCACTCCCACCTATCAGGTCATTAGAGTTCCTACAGAGCTAACACCTTAATCTTAGAAAATGGCAGTTGATTTACTTTTTTTTTTTTTTTTTTTTTTTTTTTGAGGGCTGTGTCACTGGTCCTCATATGTGGGATCCGAACCGGGGCCGCCGGCGTCCCAAGCCAGCTCTCAACCACCGCGCCACTCGGCTGGCCCTGATTTACTTTAATTAACCCAGGCTTATAATATCATTTTCCCCTCTCTAGATATATTATCATCATTTAAAGGTGAAAGAATCTCATACTCTGACCAGTTTAATAATTTACTTGATAATCAAATGTTTTTCAGAGGTATTTGGTGAATTGGTTTCTAAGCCAAAAGATACATTTTATAAATAGCACAGCATTATGACATCATGTAGAGGTTTTAATAGCAAATCCAGTCATCCAGAGTCCATGCCCACCTTTCTCTTGCTGAAGATCCATAAAGGACAATGCTTACAATCACTCTAAGCGGAATCACTACAGTCCCAGAACTAAATATTGTCCAGGACAGCCTGGAGGACCAGCCCCACCCTGTTCCCTGAGGGAGAGAGCGAGCTGGAGTGAGGAGAGGCGGGGCCTGCAGCTCAAACCCCACCTAGCCGAGCCCCCAGTGAAGGCGAGATCTGAAATTACAAGCGCCACTGAACCGCGAGCTCTAGAAACCTTTCCTCCCACCTTCCTTCCCCTGAGGCCTTCCGAGATCCCAGGTTCTGGTAGGTTCCCCTGGATTTTATTTTCTTGTCGCCGCAGGTGGCAAGTGCATTGTTGTCTATGACATTATTTTAATCTCTTAATTCAAAATGCTTTACCTCTTTACCTTTTTGCACCATTCGGCGTCACAAGTGGTGCTCCATAGATTAAGTGGAGCATGGGATCATCACCATTTTTATAAACAACAACAGTAATGATGCGTCTTTTGTTTTTGCTGCAGGTTTATATCTGCAGCAACAATATTCAAGCTCGACAACAGGTTATTGAACTTGCCCGGCAGTTGAATTTCATTCCCGTTGACTTGGGATCATTATCATCAGCCAGGGAGATCGAAAATTTACCCCTGCGACTGTTTACTCTCTGGAGAGGGCCAGTGGTGGTAGCCATAAGCCTGGCCACGTTTTTTTTTCTTTATTCCTTTGTCAGAGACGTGATACATCCATATGCTAGGAACCAGCAGAGTGACTTTTACAAGATTCCTATTGAGATTGTGAATAAAACCTTGCCCATAGTTGCCATTACTTTGTTGTCCCTGGTGTACCTGGCAGGTGTCCTGGCAGCTGCATATCAACTGTATTACGGCACCAAGTATAGGAGATTTCCACCTTGGCTGGAGACCTGGTTACAGTGTAGAAAACAGCTGGGATTACTAAGTTTTTTCTTCGCTTCGGTGCATGTTGCCTACAGCCTCTGCTTACCCATGAGAAGGTCAGAGAGATACTTGTTTCTCAACATGGCTTATCAGCAGGTATGGAACGTGCTTGTTATTTATCTGATGAATGCTTAATATAGTTTGTAAAACGTAAGATTAAAAAGGGTACAACTTTGCATACCTTGTAATAAAAATTCTGGTATTTTTAGGGCAGGGAAAGTATTCTTTAAACAGTGTTTGGGCATAAAAATTATGTGGCTAATTCAAAATCATTCAGGGTAAAACCTGCAACCACCCCTTTCTTTGCAGAATAAAAGCAGAGAAATAAAGTGTTGGGTTTTTTTGTTGTTGTTAATGTTACAGTTGTAATGACTGCCTTCAGTACTGAACATTTCACTATTTTAATGTTTTGTAATTGGCTGTGTTCCACAAAAACATGAAGGCAATTCTTAGTAAATGTAAACAATACAATTAGAACCAGCGAAAATATGAAACAGAATAGGAAGTCAAGATCAGAAGACATACCCTTCTTTTTTGTTATCAAAAAGCAGTAAAGGTACTAGTTCCTCAGGTGAAGCTTTTCTAGCTCTTTCAAGGAAAGCTTCATGAAAGGAGCTTGATGATGGAGTAGGCTATGATTTCCCCAGTAATTCCCGTTCAGCAAATGTAACATGAAGGGTATCATTGAAGCTCTGTGATGTAGCATTTCTCTGTGAAAGCCCAGGACCCTGCACCAAAACAAATGTGAAAAGGCTTTTTTATTTTCATAAGGAACCAAGGCAATCATTGTTCCAGTATGTAGCATCTAGTACTTATGCCTATTTCAACAATTTCAACCTAAAATAATTTGAAAACAAAAAAATTTAATACATTAATTTCTTTTAAGTCATTCTTTCCCTAAAAATACTGCTTCTCTTAACTGAATACAGAGGCTTTGATATCTGCTTGACCAGCTTCCTCCCTCGTTCAAGTCACTTGCTCAGAAATGACCTCCTCAATGTGGCCTGCATTGGACACGACACCATTTTACATTCTGCTGTCTGCTTCCTACTCAACCCCGGTACTCCCATGCACTCTTATTTACTCTGCCCTACTTTCTCTTTTGTCAATAGCAATTTACCACCTTCTAACACCCTTTATGTTTTCCTTGTTTATTATAGTTACTGTTGTCTGCCTTCTCTCATCAGAGTGTAATGTTGAACGAACTCAAAAAGAGTCCGGAAGCTTTGCTAGAAATAAATGATAGAGATTGATTCAAGGGCCTTAGAGGCTGCATACTGGGAATACAGCTAGATAAAAAGCCAGAAGTGCTCCAAAGAAAGAAAAGTTAAAAGTTCTTATGGTAAAAAGTCCGATCTTGAGAATTCTCAGTCCTGCATTCCTAGTCCTAGGATTGGTCCAGGCTAGTTATTAGTCAGATGTCAGGCAGTCAGGATGAGGGATACTAGGTGGACTGGAAGATGGGTGCCAGGAGGTCCGGTCAAGTCCCAAGGGTCTTGATAATGGTTATCAGGTGAATGTATGTATACATGAGTTCTTCAGGGGTATGTAGGTGGCCTGGATAAGTGAGTCCTTCAGGTGAGAATTAGAGGGTTACCTGGAGGTCCAATTGTGGATGCAGGCATTGATGCAGAGCTGGAAAGTTCAAAAAAGTTTACGTTCCCAGGCTAGTTAGAACAAGAATGGAGCCTTTCCTCATGCCTCAACCTTCATAATGTTAATAATTTTAGCAGCTTGGTTAAAATGACTCCATTTTATATATTCCCTATTTTCACTCTTTTCTCAGTAAGTTTATGAAAGGACAGATCTTTGTCCATTTTGTTCACTGATATGTGCCCAATGCCTAGCACTGTGCCTGGCACATAGTAGACACTCAGAAAGCATATTTGTAGAATGAAGGAATGAACTGGGAGGGCAGGTAGATCCAGGTTGTAACTTCTGGGTATACCGAGGTATGGTTGTATAGACATCAAACGAGATAGGAAGAGCCTTTTCTCCCCTAGGAACTCTCTCCCTTTTTCAGCATGTTGGTATGATTGGTCCAGAGACCTAATGGCTAAAAACTAGCTTTGCTTTGTTTTAACTTCAAGTATGTTTGGTTAACTGAAACTGGACAAAGTTAAGCTGGTGTGAAATTAGAATCTGTTTACCATGAATAGATACATACTTATTTAAATCAAAGCTTTAGCCCAAGAGTCCAACCCTTGATTTACACTCTGGTTATATTATGTGCCTCTGAAAGTAGTCCCTATGCAGAATACGACATATCCAGCATTAATCAAGTCTGACTTGATTATATAGGAATTATCAATGTGAGGCAAGGATACTTGGAAAAGTACTGTGTAGGAATGAGGCATTGGACAGTTGGAAAAGCATATTATAATTTATTTTAAATGAGACAATTCAAGTGGACAAATATTTGCACGCAATAGGGCTTTATGCTCAGGGAAATCTCAGGTTTCTGGAGAAAAGAAGGCAAGAAGAAAGACATAAATCAACATATAAATCTTCATGTGAGAGAGGAATATACAGGAGTTTAGAAATTCCCTTCCTAGATTTGAAGTTGAACTAAGGCCAGAATGTACCCAAACTATTCAATGAAGTTTGAACCAACTTGTAAAAGTACCTTAAAACTAAATCTAACTGCCAGTACTTCTTTTGTGTCACCCTGGAACCAGCCACTCATCATTTCATGGTCTTTGGACTCCAGAGTCCCTGTAACTGTGATCTATTATATTACAAACGTGATGACAGGTTTACCCTCTCTTCTCACGTGTATGCAAGGAAAGAGAGAATCTTAATCCTTTTTGTTTAGTTCCTCACACCTGGAACAATGCCATCCAGCAATGGGTTCTCCATATAGTTTGTTAAATTGAATTAATACAACTTAAATATGTCCATATGTGGCATATTCTTATGCCAAGAGTGAACTCTCTGCTGAATTACTTAATGTTCTACCAAATAAAGGAAATTCGTATTTGCTCTCTTATTAGGTTCATGCAAATATTGAAAACTCTTGGAATGAAGAAGAAGTTTGGAGAATTGAAATGTATATCTCCTTTGGCATAATGAGTCTTGGCTTACTTTCCCTCCTGGCAGTCACCTCCATCCCTTCAGTGAGCAATGCTTTAAACTGGAGGGAATTCAGTTTTATTCAGGTATGTGGAGTTTTGTTTGGTGAAGGATTGGGCTGCATAGAAGTTAAGTGTTAAGATTTGAATTTTAAATATGCTTCTTATTAAAAGGAGTGCCTTTGGGGGTGCATTTATGCATCAAGCTTGGAGAATACATATCCTTGGAGGCTAGTATAGGACCATGTTGGTTTAATAAGTGAAAGACCACTACAGGATTGTACTGGAAGGCTGTGATAGTATTGCCTACTGTGCTATCTATAAAGGTTATTTTAAAAACAAAAACAAAAATGAAAGTGGGGATGAGTGAGCTTAGATCAAGTTTAATGCCAAAAGTCAGTGATTATTAGCCAAATAAATGAAGAATTATATTTTGAGTCATCTTGATCTGTCCAGAAAAACTCATTAATTTGAATTCAAGCAGGAAGAAGGTCATTCTGAATATTATAAAACAAATAACACAAGCAGTAGAAAACTAGGTAACTAGGTTAATGGATTATGACAAGCAACCAGCCTTATAAATCTTGTTAGTGTGTAAGTTATATACATATGTGTACGTGTGTCGATAAAACACCATTTTTCTTGAATAAGTTAAATATTCGCCTCCAGTAATCATTATTTAATAAATTTGCACATTTAAAAAATATATAACTCAAACTTAGACCCTACTTATATTATCACAAAATAAGTATTAGTTATACCCAAGTGTTTTATAGCACAATGTGTGGACGAGTATATTTGGTGACATACTAAATTTGAGGGAGGTTTGTCTGTTTGCTTGAGCCTTTTGTTTTTAAATCATCCAAAAATCTCATTCAGATTAAGGGTAGATCCCTTGTCTAAATTCACTTTTCCTTTTTGAAGGAAAGAGAATATGAATACTTTCCCAACTACTAGTTTGATCACACCTGAAAAGAAATAGAAGGCCCTCTGACAAAAGGTGCTAGATGGTGCAAATTATCAGTATAAATTTAGATGAGTAATTGCCAACAACAATTTTCTGCTAGAGAGTTGATCCTTTCCCAGTGAAGTCAGACGTTACATCATGATACAGATATAATACTACGTTTTATGTAACAGGCCATTTCTCAAAGTAAGCAATTGAACATAATAATTTAGGGAACCCAGATGCTGACCTGTTAGATTTTAACCTATAAATTGCTTAACTGAAGGCTCTTAATAACCTCATTTAATATGATGAATAAAGCCACAAGTTTGAAATGCTATTTATGTTATATATGAATATATAAAATTTTGTATATTTACCTTCAACTAGTATGTATGTATATATGTATACAGACAGACACTTTTTTTTAATGTGCACAGCTGGCAGAAATGTGGATAACCTTTATTAAGAAGCAGTTTTTATTAACACACTTAAGGAAAAGCCAGATATTTTGACCAGCAATCTCACTATTAGAAATCAGTTCTAAGGAAACAAAGTGTAGAAAAGGGCTTACTGTAACATTATTTGTAGTTGAGGAAAACTGGAAACAGAGTAAATGGTCAACAAAAAAGAATGATTAATAAATTATCCAGTCAATGGAATATTGTACAACATTAAAGTCATGTTTTCACATTGAATGACATGAGGAAAAACTTCTTGACGTAGTAAATGAAATAATAAACGATATGCAGTATGGCCTTATTTGTGTAAAATAAAGCGTGCATATAAATATATAGTATATGACAATGTTTAAATTGTTTAATTCAGTAGAGAACAAAGAATAGCTCGATAAGTTAAGATAAAATCATTTTATCAAAACATAAGCATGGTATAGCTGGAGGGGTTAATTTATGAGTCTGAATTATTTGTTTCTTGTTCTTTCTTTTTTCTTCCTCTCCTGCCCCAAGTCTACACTTGGTTATGTCGCACTCCTCATAAGCACTTTCCATGTTTTAATTTATGGATGGAAACGAGCTTTTGAAGAAGAATACTACAGGTTTTACACACCACCAAACTTCGTTCTTGCTCTTGTTTTGCCCTCAATTGTAATTCTGGGTAAGAGCATTTTACTTCTTCCATGTATAAGCCGAAAGCTAAAGAGAATTAAAAAAGGCTGGGAAAAGAGCCAATTTCTAGAAGAAGGTATTGGAGGAGCAGTTCCTCACCTCTCACCAGAGAGGGTTACAGTGATGTGATGGTATGTGGTGCTCGCTGATGCCATATAAAGGTCTTACTCATGCCATTGTCTTAGACCTCCTCTGTGTTCAGTAGCCAGCGCATTGTCACATTGCTGTGGGCTGAGCCCTGTTCAATGTGATCTCAGCCAAATTAGTGCTAGAATTTTCTTCAAATTATTTTTCACAAATGTCCTATTTTGCCAATATGAATTTTTGTAGTGAACTGATTGTTGAAATTTAGGTATGGTTTGCTTTGTTTTGTACAACTGTTACTTTAACAAACTATATTCCACAGTCAGGCAAAAATATTTATAGTGAATAATGTAGATACAGTAGAATGTTAAGAAAACTTTGCGAACCAGGAGAATTTTAAGTTTTCATATAATTCAATAGATACTTTTGTTTTTCTGAAACTTAAATAAGGTTTTAATTGTTATCCAGCATAAGAAACAGAAATGTGTAATTGTACCTTAGTTTTAAGAAAGGACGCATTACATGAGCATCTAGGGAAGGGTGCATGGTAACATTCCTATATTTTTCTCATAAGATAGTATTTGAACAATGTAATTAATTGTAAAAACCAATGTGATTATGTGAACAAACACAAATAAAAAGACAAACTGAACCTGAAATTGTATTTAAAATGCATGGAGACATGAAATAGATACTGATAATGCATACCTCATGAAAGATTTTCTTCTCTATCTTATTACAGAGCAGCCCCATTTGTACATTCATATATTGTCAATGAGAAGCCAGTACTATTTGGCCTCTGAAATTGAATTTTCTAATACAGTACCAATCCTGGGATCCTTATAATGTTTTCTGGTTAGAGGGAAAGTGTTAAGTTTACACAAAGGTAGTTGTTTGTCCATTGTTCTGTATTGTTGCACCTTAGCCAGGCAGCACTCTCTATGGTGTAGGATTTTACAGAAGTTCATTGAGGGAGTATAACATGCCAAGTACTGTTCTCAGCACTTTACTCGTATTATCCCATTTAATACTTAACCCCATGACAGAGGTAGTAATTATCCTCATTTTACATGTAAGAAAAATTGAAAGATAGAAAAGTTAGGTAATTTGCCCAAAGTCATGGAGTTAGTAAGTGCCATTCAAGTCCAGGCAGTCATATTCCAGAGGCTGTGGTTTTTAACCACTAGCCTGTATGGCCCCTGCTCCATCCCCATGCATTACATTCATGATGCCAGTCTAGATGCTTCCTCTTTTGTATAAAGACATTGACATTCTTTAGAGTGAGTTGTGGCTACCAAAAGATACATGACAATATTACAATCATATATTTATTATTCCTTGTGGGATAATCCACAGTTACTTACCCCGGGGTTGGGGGGTGGGGGGGAATCTTACCTGGGACATGACCCTGGAGACCCCTGGCAGTTCATCCACCTCTCTATGCAGTAAGGGACCCCAGCAGAGATAGGACCCTAGCAGTTTTTTGTTTTTTTTTGAGGGCAGTGTCACTGGCCCTCATAAGTGGGACCCGAACAGGGCCCGCCGGCTTCCCAAGCCAGCGCCCAACCACCGCGCCACTCGGCCGGCCCAAGGACCATAGCAGTTTTAATGAATGGCTGAGGTCCTGCAGAATCTTAAAAAGTCCCTGTAGAGCTGGTCATCTCCTTTTCTCCTCTTGAGAAGTCCTCCTGCCTGCTCAACCATTCATTAGGGAGCAATTTGCAAGCAGGATGGATATTAGAGTAAGTGGTTAATTATAAATCTACTCTAGAGACATAATCACACAAATTATTCATAACATTTTTCAGTGCTGACATTCCACATTAAAATTGCATTTTATTCAAACTTTGGTTAGAATGCCCCACATTTTTTCCATTTGCTTTTTTCTTATTAAAAATAAAAAAAATTGCACATAAGATGCAATAATATACATTGCTCTTCCTGAAATTATAATATAACATTTATAAACTTAGCCACTGAGGTACTACTGAACCCAGCTGCCAAAAATAGAAGGATTTTTTCTTAGTGGAGGCTACCTTTCCCACCAATGGCTTTTTCTATACCATGGCATTATGCCACTTTGGTAAGTCACTCATGATTCTCTGCTGTTCTTTTCTTGGTGGATTTTAACACATTGTTTGTGGGAAACGAGTAAATTCGTCATATCGCTCAAATGCCCGCATACAATGTGTTAATATCTGCTACATTTTCATTAGCTAGCTCTCCATTTTCTTTAATTATATTCTTCCCCTCTTTATAATCACTTACTTGTTAGTTCTTAGTAGGAATTCGGTTGGGTGATAACTTTTAAAGGTAAACACCTATAAGCTATTGTAGTGGACTAGTGAAAATTAACAGCATACTTTCAATACTTTCTTATTCCTTAAGTTTCACTGTCTTAAGACCATAGGTTCACCATTTAATGTGAAAATACAATGAAATACTTTTAAGTTAAATCACTATTGAAGTATATTGTTGCACATATACATTAGTCATTAATATAAATAAAATTATCACTATTACAGATAAATGGGATCTTTGAAAATATGAGAAAACAAGGTTTATGAAAATGTATATAAGATATAACTTGTTTCAAATGATATCTCCTTATCTCCTTTACAAAGATGAAATTAATTTTGAAGTTTTAGAATAAATGTAATATATTCAATATAATTCTAAATGTTTAAGTCTAAAAATGCAAAAATACTGACAATTGCTTTATTTGACTTTCAATTTCTTTATTTTAACATTTCCTACCTCATTTTTTTTCTTCATCACTATTATTCATAATCATTTTCTTTTAAGTCATTACTCTGGCCTCAGAAGTAGGACTGAATTCTGTTCTTGCTAGATGTGAGAAAGTGGTGGGAACTTTAAAGTAACATGGATTTATTTCCTAATCTGTATTTTGAGAAGTGCCCCTGAGAATATTATAAGAATGTAGAAAATATAGCCAATTTTAAACCTATGCAAAAAATCAAGTAATTTTTTCCTGAGAAGAAAATAATCATGGACTAAATCATGCTACTAGGCTTTTTTGTGTGTGGATTTCATGTCTCCTCTATTAGTAATTTTTAAAATCGTATTTAAATATAAATACATTCATGCTAACATATATTTTTCAAAGCATATATGGAAATTTAGCCAAGATTGCCTACATTTAGAGATTTTTATTTTAATTTTTAAATATTTTAAAGTATGAATAAATTATATTTATAGGTATTTATCAGAGATGATTATTTTGTGCTACATAAAGGATTGGTTAATGAACTCATGTTAAACTACCTGATTATTTTCTTATAAATTGGCATAAACCTGACTTGATTAAGGAATTTTACTTTTAAAAGTAACTTGGTAACAGTAAAGTAAGGTATATATATTCATAGTCAAATTACAAAAATTATTTGTGCAAAAGGGCTTCAAGAATATATCATATTCAGTTTTTATACTGTTTATCTCTTATGTAATATGATAAAAACCTTAATTCTTTTAAATTGCCTTTTACCATTAAACTATTTCATAAGAAATTCTGTATAGAGTTCCCCCAAATTTTGAGATTTATTTGTGAAATTTAAGGTTTCTTATGTATTTTAAATAATGTACCATAAATGTAATTCATTATGTATTTCTTTATGAAGAACATGTATTAGTCTATAAAATCTGTTTCAAAATAAGTATTTAAGCAGCCTAAATAAATGTTGTGTTGAAATTATTTTGTAAATTCATGACTTAAAAAGCAGTGTTATACATAGTAAGACACCCCTTAGTCCAGTGTTAAGATTAGTATTTGTGATGTGTCATCAAGAAAAGGAGATATTCCACTCTCAGTTGTTCATAAGGAAGTCAGTAAAACAAATAAATTCCAGTATGTATTCAGCATATGTAATTGTTCTAAATGGAACTGTAATAATTCTAGTGGAAACACAACCTGTTCTTACCTTTGAACAGTGGATTTTACAGGAATGAATAGGTTATTCAATATTTTAATGCAAGAAAATTATAAAGTAATATTCAGAAATTCTGTCCATATAATACCCCCAAAATGTTTACTTCACCCTAACACAAGTACAGACTGAGATCTTGAGCTTTCCAAATGACTGCATCTCCATCATGCTGTCACCCAAAATTGGGGCTGACTATCTGGATACTTCCAGTGCCTAGCGAGGCTAAATTAAATCACCAAACAGGTGCTTTTGTCTGATTTCCAAAATGCAAACTTTTAGGAAGTGTTCTCTTACTATTTTCTTTAATGGTATTTAATAGCTTGTTAGATATCCAACCTGAACAGGGACTGTTCTTTGAAAGCTACTGCCCATCAAATTCCTCAGCTGCCCTTGCAGTTTAGGTGTTCCCATGTGACTGTCGGCCAGTGAAATGCAAGGGGAACGTGGGAGTGACTTCTTGGAAGTCTTGTCAAAGGAAAGCAGCATGTGTTCTCTATCTTATTCTTCCACCTTGCTGCTGCAATTGTGGATATAACAGGAGCCTTGAGGACCAAGACCACACCTAAGGAAACCATGTTAGAGAGTAAAAAGATGACTCCTTCTCTACTTGGACTGCTTTTCTTGTATTCAAGCCATTGTAAATTTGGGTTTCTTTATGTGAAGTCAAAATCAATCCATTCTGGTCTTCAGTTTTTTGTCATGATACCATTTAACACTGTTTGAATGAAGTAGACTGCAATAATTCTTACCTTTAAAAGTTTTTAAAGGATAGTCTGCACACATTAGAATGGATTTTTCCATTGTTAATTAATCACACTCATTTTCTTGCCTTGATCTTTGATTAGATATTTTGTATCTGCTTAGAAAATACTGTCTTCTTTATAGCTGTGTAATAGGTATTTGCTAAAACTCTGTAATCTCCAAAATATCGCTATCAAATTACATGCCATGTTTTTATATCCTTCTCATAGATCTGCCTTATAAACATCGAAATAAAAAAAAAAAACTACTTAATGTGTTTTAAGTTCTTTTTTTGAAATGTTTTTTACAAGTGGGTTTTTCTTCTTTACTGAATAATAATTCCAATATTTAATGGAGGTTATGTAACATTTTTCTGTCTCTTTTTAGAAGCATCCAAAAAGCAAAACATGTAATAGTTTTACTTTAATAGTTTTGTTTGGGGGGGATTAGTTCGTTTGTTTTTGCCAAAGTGATCATTTAGAAAAACCATACATCTAATGAATTGGTATTCTTAAAATTATTCATTTCACTAGCATTCACTAAGTTTCTTTAAACAAGGATTCAACACAATATTCAAGCTATATTCTGTAAGCTCCCTGAAAGCAAGAACTGTCCTATTCCCTACTATATTCCCAGTGCCTAGTGCAGTATGGTCCAATAGATACTAAAAGATATAATGAATGTTGATTCATTGTTATAGAAAATTATGTAATTTATCCCCCATATCCATTTGTCCAGGCCTGCCATCCTCCTGCCCACATCCCCCCATCCGCCTTGCTTCATGGCCAATAACCTGGAACCGCCCTGGAGTCACTCTTACTGCTGCACTTCCACCATCACCACCACTGCCACACTGCTGTATTGAGGAGGAGAACCAACCCTGATGCCTGTGCAGTGTCTGTGGAGGTTCAGGCTTCCCCTGATGCTGCCTGGAAATGCACGGGGGTTAATATCCTGAGAGTAGTGTTGCCAGGTAAAAGGCAGTCACCCAGACAAACAACGAGTAACTTTTTAGTGTAATTCTGTTACTAATATTGCACGGGATTGGTTATTCATTTATTTTTATTTATTTATTTGCTAAATGTGGCAACCCTATTTGAGTGAACTTTGACCAGAGATGCAGCGGAAGAGGGAACTGGTGGATAAATTCTCCCTTTCCCCCGGAAGGGCTGTTCCAAAGTGTGATTCATAAGGCCTCCTCGAAAATATCCTAAAAGACAGAGGAATTAACAGCACTTATTCCAAAGCCAGCTCAGGAACACTTATATTTGTGCTTCCTCCTCCACTGCCTGCCTCACTTCCATCATTTTTCAACTTCGGCTTCCCAGAGATGGTGCCCCCCAATAAAGTGGGAGCAGGTGAATGTTGTTGTTTGTGGCAGTCTCTAGGGAACCTAGGCTAACACAGTAGTTTGGGTAGCGGATCCTTCAAATGAAAAATGAAACATGAAATAAATGATGATTTCCACAAAGGTTCAAAATCCAGATTGGTTGGGAGCCCTGGACGTGAATACGTCTCCCAGGGACTGATTCACATTGATCAAATGTACAGTGATAGGCTCTTAAATCAGAATAGTAATTTATCACTACTGTGAGAAATATCAGTGTCCTGTAGGCAAGAATATCAGCATTGCCCTGACTAAGCATATTCTATTCTTGAATTTGTTCTTTCTAAGAATTCAAATTATAACCCAAAGGATGTTAGAATCTGTTATGGGCTGAATTGTATCCCCCTAAAATTCATAGGTTGACCCCCAGTACCTCCAAATGACTATATTTGCAGATAGGCTTTTAAAGAAGTAATTACGGTAAAATGAGGTCATAATCCAATATGACTGGAAAAAAGATTAAGTTATAGAGGAAAGACAAAAGAAGAAGGGCACCTACAAGCCAATGAAAGCAATCTTGGACACCTTCATCTTGGACTTGTAGCCTCCAGGATGGGAGGAAATAAAATTTCTGTTGCATAAGCCACCCAGTCTGTGGTATTTGCTCTGGCAATGCTAGCAAACTAATACAGGGTCCATGGAATCAGAACAAGTCAAATTAGTTACAGAACTTGAATAATTAATATCATTGGCAAAAACTTGTCCGGTTAATCCTGCTCCACAATACAGACAGTTCTATCCCTGGGGTACTTCATGTAAACACAGTAAATAGTTTTTAGTTCTAAAAGCTCGAGAATATTTTCATTTCGCGTATATATTCCTGTGTCATGGAACTAAAACTCTGATTAGGTAAAACAGGCACTCTTTATAAATTCATTTCATTTATTACCACTTATTTAGTTTCTCCACTAAACATGAGTACCTGCTCCAGCTTCCTAATTAAAAATCACTCGCAATTTGGATTTCTAGTACACTTTTTATTGAATGGTTGAGCAGGTGTGGCTGCTCTTTTACTTTGTTTTCAGTTCCATGTAGTTATTACTCCCAAATTTGCATTAGTGGTTCTCTTAGAAAGAGGTAATTTTGTCCTTTTTTAGGCTTTGTTTCTGTAACAATCAACCTGAAATAATTTTTGAAACACTAAAGTAGATAAAATTCCAAGTTTATATGTATTTCTTCTGTTACATAATTCCCCTAAAGCTAACCTACTAAGACTATAATATTTCATATGTGCTATAAAAATTGTTTAAAATTAATTACTCTGACTCAGAAAGGAATAACCTTTGCTTGAACATTTAGAACATCTGGCATTAGTTTAGCGACTACCAGATTCGTATGTAATCTAAAATACTTATTAGAAATTTTCCTAATTCATGGTAATGAATAATTATAATTTTACTAAACATTGCTAATTAGGTAAGTATGCAAAGAAGCATCAGGAGAAAAATTGGAACAATATTTCCTTTCTTCCTATAAACTTTATTGGGGAACAGTGTGTTTTTCCAGGACCCCATCAACTCCAAGTCAAGCTGTTGTCTTTCAATCTAGTTGTGGAGGGCACAGCTCACTGGCCCATGTGTGAATCAAACCGGCAACCTTGGTGTATGAGCTTGCGTTCTAACCACCTGAGCTAACGGGCCACCAGATAATATTTCTTAATATTGCATTTATTTATGTTAAAAACATTTAACTTTGTTACTTTAAAAATTAAAAATTGTGTGTAGGTCAACATATTATTAAAACTTTTAGTTAATCTTTAAGTCTACAGCTGCTATTTTTTAAGATTGCAAATTGTAACTTAAGAGATTTTAAATCTGCAGAATTGCTATCAGATTGAAGCATTTTTGTTTTCTATGTATAATTCATTTCTCTACTATGAATTTAACTTTTCGCTGAAATAATTTACCAATAATTATTTACTAATTTCAATAGTTGCTCATTTTACCCTTATATCTTCCTATGTTTTAGTGTCATAAAAATGTCTCCTGTGCTGTAAACTTACAGCCTTCAAAAATCTATATTAAGAAGGATCAATGAAGGGCCGGCCGAGTGGTGCGGTGGTTAAGCGCTGGACTTGGAAGCCAGCAGCCCCGGTTCGGTCCCACATATGAGGGCCAGTGACACTGCCCTCAAAAAAAAAAAACACAAAAAAAACAAAACAAAAAAAAAGAAGGATCAATGAATAATGTTCAAACTTAAATCCTGCTTATATTAAACAGGAAAAAAGTCAAGGGTTTTTAAGTGCTAGAAAGGGAAAGTCATGGAAGTTATGTTACTTAAGCATTGGAAATTGGTCCTCCCATATAGGACAGAATGAATATATAGGTCTGTACACAATGGTTAAAATAAAATAAAAATCCTGTTGTTCATTCATCAGGAAAATGTCTTCAGTTGTGAAGCGAGGAGAGTCTGGTTTTCCAGAGTCACTTAGGTTTATGGAACCTTATCAGTTTCAACCTGTTGTGCTGAAACACACGTCAGTTGAAATCTCCTAGGCAAGCTATTTTAAGTCAAAATTTTTCCTTTGCAATCCCTCCTGTTCGGCTTTCCTCATTTTGAGATGCCAGGAAGAGCACACAAAAGATGAGCAAATCATCCACCACCATCTTGGTTTTAGGCGCCATTCTCACAGGATTCCATTGTCTTTATCCAAGTGGTTTCGGTCTCCTTTTGATGAGGTGTACTCAGAATGTGCAACAGCAATTAAGGTCATGTTAATAATACAGTAGACACACCCTTTGCACTCTCCCTGGGTGATTGTAACCTGAGACCTACTGAACCCAGCTCTAGGTGTTAAGACCTGAGAGGAGCTCTAGAAATACCAAAGGGTAACTGTACAGAACAAAAGAAGAAAGAAAAAAAAAAAAAAGAATGCTGCAGCCCGGGCAAGGCAGTTGCAAGAAGGGAAGAGTGGTTAACAGTGTAAAATACAGACAAGCATAGCAAGATAAGGACAGCAAAGAATCTACAGACTGCCCTCAGAGCAGTTTCAGAGGACTGAGAATAAGGACAGTGGAAGAATGAACTGAATAAGGAAAGTGGAAGAATGAACTGAAGTGAGGAAATAGAGACCAGAAATGCTCAGTACCCATTCAAAGAAGCTTGGTTTCTTTGGCTATGATTTACATTAAGTGCTGCCAGGCCACACCTAGTTTTCTCCATTTCTTTTAATTTGAAGGACCAAAATTGGTGTCATTCAGTGTTTGAAGTGGTTACAGAACCTTAGAAATCAGTGGTCAACTGGGCCTGCCGAGTGGTGCAGTGGTTAAGCGCTGGCTTGGGATGCCTGCGGCCCCGGGTTCGGATCCCACATGAGGGCAGGTGACCCTGCCCTCTTAAAAAAAAAAATCAAAAAAGAAATCACTGATCAACTTGCTTATTCTACAAGCCAGGAAAGAAACTCTAAGAAGCAAAGCGAAATTTATTTTCATGGAGTTCGTTATGTGTCATTTTTTTTAGTCTATACATTTTACAGAAGATATAAGAACTCACATTTAAATCTTGAATTTCTGGAGGTTAACAAAAAGATGAACAGGTTTAAGTAAGTTTTCACGGCCATGGTGTTTGGAGTGATGGAGTTATACTGATGATTACCATGAAAAGCTTTCCATTCAAGTCTTCACCTTTCTTGTGTTATTACTCAGGACATAGTGAACAGGTAACACGGTGATAGTAAAGATGATAAACTTGAGCATTTACAGGTTGCTTATTATGTGCCAGGCACACCACTTTACAAAACTACCATCTGACTGGATCCTTTCACAGCAAACCTATTTCACAGATGAGAAAAAGGGGGGGGAGGGGTTCCAAAGCTTAGCTTGCTTTAGACTCAGGGATTTGATTCAAAAGCTTTCTAACACTGTATAAAATGCCTTGTTTGGTAACGTACCCGGTAGGGCCACTCAAGTACAGAAGAGGTAATAGGCAGGGGAACGCCAGGGGAATAAGATGACAGGGGTCACTCCTCTGGGGGGCGATAAGCGGCTCCACTTCCAACACTATCCGCCTATCATCCATCACTCAAACAGCCACAAACAAACCTCACCCCTCCACCCACACACGTCCGTTTTAAGAAGGCCCGGTGCAAACTACCAAAACAGACACAGGGGACACTCGCCTGCCACGTGCTGAGGTCGGCTCCCGCCTCCCTGTGCGGCCAGCCCAGCAGCCACGCCCGGCGCGGAGGTGCAGATGCAGCTTACCGCTGGGGGGAGGTTTGCACCCCGGGCTTCCGGAGGAGCCGGCGCTTCCGCCCCTCTGGCCCCGCCCCTGGCAACGCACTGGCGTGTGTTAACAACCGGCCGGCGGGCGGCCGCCTATTTCCGCGGGTGGGCTGCCACGGCGCGATGAGAGTGGGGTCCGGGTGACCGAGGCCACGGCCAACCCCCCCCCCCCGGGGGCCTTTCTTGACTCCCGCGGCTCTCAGGTCGCTTTCCCTTGTATGTGTGTCCCGCAGCTGCGGGCAAGGTGCAGGACACGGGACCCCCCGCCCCTCCCGCGGCCCCCGCGGCCACGTCTGCACCGGAGGCGACCACCCGGGCCCAGGATCCGGGCGGCAGGACCAAGACCAGCAGCCCGCGACAGATCCCGGTGGTCGGGGTGGTGACGCAGGAGGAGGGCGCTCAGGTAGGGGCAGGTGGATGTGCTTTGCAGGGTGTGGAGCCGGCGACGAGGCCTGGGCAGCCAGGGCCGAAAGGGCCCAAGTGGAAACCCCCGGAACCCGGGGGACCGAGGGGAGCTGCGCCTCCTGCAAGCTGCCTTGTCCTCAACCAGCCTGTCTGGCGCCTGGAGCCGCGGGCTCCTCCCAGAGCGTCCCCACTAAACGGAGCAGGCCAAGCTTTGCAGCTCCTCTTAGAAAAGTGTGACCACAAGGGGCTTGGGGAAGGACACGTTCTTACCGAACACACGAATTTGACCACTTTATTTGCACTATGCTTTTTGTAGGGAGATTCCCTTTTATCAAGTGATGTGCTTGATAGAGGCAGACATTTCTCCGGTGTTGCAATCTGCTGCTATTAAAAACCTATACCGGGAGGGGAGGGAAAATGCTGTTAAAATTAGAAATGAAGAATCGTTTTTATATGATATGGGAAGCTGATTGTGGAGAGGATCAGAGAAAACTGGCCAAGACTAGAATTATTGGGTCTTCAGAAAAGTCATGACACATGTTGGTGACGGATGGCACGAGTTAATTTTTGGAAGTACTGAAGTCATTCGCATCTATGTTATTGCTGTGTCATTTGACAGCTGACAGTTCTAGCTTCATTCTAAAAAAACTGAGCGATTTGGTTGAGTTTTGGAGATTTTATAACAAGTCGAAGATGGACGACCAACCTGTGCGTTTTTGCCATATTTTACTGTTCTACTTCCACAAAGGGAAGAACGCGCGTCGAGCTTATGACAAGTTGCATAAAGTTTACGGTGACAATGCTCTCCAAGAACATCAGTGCCAATGATGGTTCATGAAATTCCATGCTGGTGATTTTGATCTCAACGATGCTCTTGGTCAGGGAGGCCCACCGAGGTTGATGATGACAAAATAAAGGCATTGATTGAGTCAAACCCACATTACATGACAAGAGAAATTGCAGAAACATTGAACATCCATCATTCAAGCATTCACGACCACCTGAAGAAGCTGGAATATGGAAGCAAGCTCGATATTTGGGTTCCGCATGAACTCAAAGAAGTTCTTTGGACAGCGCATATAAACATCTGCAATATGCTCATTAAACGTGAGGAAAATGACCCTTTTTTGAAGCGACTAATAACTGGTGATGAGAAGTGGATTGTTTACAACAATGTGGTGCACAAACGGTCTTGGTCCCGACGTGATGATTCCCCTCAAACAACATCGAAAGCAGACATTCATCAGAAGAAGGTTATGCTCTCAGTGTGGTGGGATTTTAAAGGTGTCATGTGTTTTGAACTCCTACCAAGGAACCAATCAATTCAAATGTGTACTGTCGGCAATTGGACAGTTTGAACGAATCCATCATCCAGAAACGTCCAGAGCTTGTTCATTGTAAAGGAGTTGTGTTCTATCGCGACAACGAGAGACCACACACAAGTTTGATCACCCGTCAAAAATTATTGGAGCTTGGATGGGATCTGTTGCCACACCCACCATACTCGCCTGACCTTGAGCCACCATCAGACTTCCACTTGTTTCACTCTCTTCAAAATTCCTTGCGTGATATAACGTTCGCTTCAGATGTGGCTGTAAATCAGCACCTTGTTCAGTTTTTCGCAAATGAAGACAGATCCTTCTATGAACGAGGAATTATGAAGCTCACTGAAAGATGGCAAAAGGTTATCGAACAAAATGGGCAATATATCATTGATTGACCTTTGTTCTTTATATAAATAAATGACCTTTGAAAAACAGACAAAATACGTCATGACTTTTCCGAAGACCCGATATTTTCTTGTGCATGTATTTGGATTTGAGTTTACTCTTGTGACGAATACAGAATTAATTCTTTCAAGTTGGTCTGTTGAAAGTGTCACTTCGGAACCCTCGCTTGGATTCCCATTTGTGGCGGGGTGTTTGGAAACTCCAAGTTGTTTGTTTCGTGCGAGGGCTCCATTGCTCCTCCCTAGAGAGCCATGATCAAGCCCTAAAACGTGTATTCTATGGAGGAATCCTGCCCTGCCTCCTCACACTAATGGCGTGGGGTCGCTGTGGAATTCCTGTTGAGACTTCACAAGTCTCAGGCTGCGTCAGGAACCCTGTCTCCTGGGTCCACACCCTGGAACCTTGGCGAGTTCCTTGGCAGTGACTAGTTAGTTTGCTGGCGACCTGTTCTCCTGTGGGAAGAGGGTTGAGCTCTCTGAGCGTTGTCAGACATTTACATTACCTGCGGAGCAACAGCACTTTTGCATGAGGAAGAGAAGCGGGAATTTTCCTAAACAACCTGTGGAAATTTTCCAGCCCGGGCTGGGAGAACTTTGAGGAACAGCAGCTCTCCACTCGCAGGGTTGGCTGCAAAGGTAGCAACGACCGCTGTTCTCCCAGGCACTGGGCAAAGCTGGGAAGTAGGTGAATTTTGTAACTTATGGCTCTCATTCATTCTTCCTTTACTTGCTGTAAAAAAGGGGTGGGGTGGCAAGGGGATATGAGGCAAACAAGCAAGGGTTAAAAAAAAAAGAGAAACAAGAGAAAATACTTTTAATAGGCCATGGCCAAAATAATCCATAACATATCAAGTAAAGCAAAACAAGTATACCTGTTTATTTTCTTCCTTCCCTTTTTCCTTTCATGCTTTTTTCCTTTTCTTTCATTACTCCCTCTCCTTCCATGACCTAGGATTCCCTTCCAGGAAGAAATCACTTTGTATTAATTAAAGTTCTTACCTTGTTAATAATGACAAGAGGAAAATCCTGAGATATCCTGCATTAAATTACATCAGGTCTGGGGAGTGAGAGAAAAAGGCGAGAGTAGTTAACCAGTTAGTAGCTGTGGGCCAGTCAACAAAAGACTGCTGACAGTCCTGAATATATTTCCATGTTGGAGCTGTGAATCCACCTCCAGGTGTCTTATTAGCACTAGATCTACCACTTTCTGCATATGCATGAACCATGAACTTGCAAGACTGTTGTTACCAATCAAATGTAGTACATATTGCTTACTTAGAGATTGTGCAATTCTTATAGAACTGCCCCTGCTTCACCTTTTGCCTGCTCCCCTTATCTGTAGCCAATGTAAATTCTTTCAAAACAACTTACATCTTTCTTCCACAAAACATCATGTATAAAAGCTCTTCTCAACTCCAGGATGGACAGATTTGTCATTTCTACCTAGCCCTGCTGCTGGTGGGTTTAGACTGTATTGCCCCACCCACTACCTGGTCCTTATTTATTTATTTATTTATTTATTTATTTATTGGCTAGCTTATGGCTCAATAAATCCTTTCTTTTTGTTTATCTACTTCAGAAGTGTTGATATTTTACAAAGTGTTAAAGAAAAAGGCAGTGTCTACCAAAGAAATGCAATAAAATAAAAACGTTTTAGAGCTGGGAGAAGTAATCACAGCATTGCTGGGATTTGTTTGTTGTTTTTACAAATGAGGACCCTAAGACCTTGAGAAGTTACCTGAGAGTTACTTGGTTTCTTTACTCAGAGTGGGGTCTAGTCCTCTTTGGCATTATTAAAATGATAACTTTTTAGACCTCTCCTGCCTCAAGCCAGTAGAGGAAAGACTCGTGGAACTCTGTTTTCAGTCCTTTCAAATCATTCCACATTTGCAACCTCCTCCTCTGCCTACTCTTGAGAGACAGTGTGTGCTAGTCACTAAAAGTGAGAGTGTGGATTCTACCTGGGTTCTTGAAGCCAGCTCTGTCATAGGCCTGAAGTCACGAACTGTTTACCCTTTATCTCCTATTTATTTTCATGTTGTTCCTCTCATCCTAAAGAATCAGAAACCCTTTAGAGCAGTGCTTCTCAAATTTTAATGTGCATTTGGAGCATCTGAGGATTTTGTTAAAATGCAGTTTCTGATTTTGTTGGTCTGTGTTGGAGCCCTGGATTCTGCTTTTCTACCAGGATTCCAGACGATGCCATTGTGACTGGTTAGAGGACCCCATTTCCCACTTGGAGTAGCAATGCTTAGTGTATTATGGCTGCAGGATGGTGTGAACAGTCACAAAGTTTCACAACAACGAACTCAGGAGAGCTGTAGGAGGTAGTTTAATATGTGTTAAGATTATAAAATAAACAATAACAATAAAACAAAATCCCAACCCTCCCCTCACTAGGTCAGATGATGTGGTTAAAAAAAAAAACCCACGGGGCTCCAAGTGGGGCTTTAAAAGAACTGCTAGCTCTCCCTTTTTGTCACCACAGGGCCTCAGTCAGTCCTGGGTTAATCTTCCTTTCTCCTAGTCAAGCCTTTGGTTTGCTCCTTTTCCTTTTCCCAATCTATTTTCGATAAACACCGCCTTGTCATCCTCCTTTCTCCCTGAGTCCCACCCCGCTTTCTTTTTAGGATTCCACAGAAGTTCCGTATTGCTTACGTCACCTAATATGTATAATTACACCGGCCAAATCACCTAACCTCTCTAGGCCTGTTCCCTTTTCTATTTTCAAGCAAACAAACAAATACAAACTTGCAAGGCCGAAAGCTTTTCTAAAAGCAAGGGCTTATTGAACCATATGCTCGCCAGAAAAGGACCAGATCCTGGGGCATCAGAAACCCTAGGTGAAAGCAACAGATCCATCATCCCGGAGTTGATGGGCTTTTTTGATACATCAAGTAGGGGGAAGAAAGATGTAAGTTGTTTTTAAAGATTTTACATTGATAAAAGGGGGTGGGGGAAGGTGAAGTGGGGCTAGTTCAGGGATAGGTGCCCAGTCCCTAAGGGAGAAGTGTTTGTTCCTTCGGATCGGGTGTGGGCGGCATTCCAGAAAGTTTGTGCGTAAACAAAGCAAGCAAGAAGTAAGCAAAGTAAGCAAGAAGCCAGGCCCCTGGTGGTCAGTGGCACCTGGCAATTCTCTTTAGATAGTCATGGAAATTGCCACCCAGAGGTTAGAGTTCCAACATCCGGGAATGTAAGCAGCCCTTTGTTGATTTTGCCCTGCAGTTGTAAACGGATTAATCTCTCTTGTCTCTTCCTTCCACCCTCTGACCTGCTGTGATTAATTTAGGACATCTCAGAGGTTTCTCCTAGTCACTATAAAACCAGCCTGTACCATATGAGTGTTCCCCAAACCTGAGTGACCATCGCAGTCATCTCAGCTTTTTAAAAACACTGTACTGTACATGCTACAGATCTACTCAATCACAGCCTCCCGCATGGAGCCTGGGTCTCTTAAAAAGCTTACTCAAGTGATTGTCAGCCTCAGAACCACTGTATCAAATGATATTCAAGGTCTCTGCCATCCCTAAAACCCCTCAGCTCCAATTCTGTGTTCTGTTTTCAAGGCTTTCCAGTGCCTAATCTGTACTTTGTCTGTTATGTATGCTGTGCTTATTAGAGCCAGCATCATGAGGATAGAATTCTTGTCTGTTGTTTTTCAGTGCAGTGTCCCCCATTTTCCCCAATATTCCTACTGGCAACATCCAGCACAACACTTGGTACACATAAGGTGATATTTAATATTTATTGAATGAATCCCTTTCCCTCTAAATCTTACCCCACCTTCAGATCCTGCCTCTGCAACATAAAGTACTCTCCCAATAGGAAGCACTTCCCATTTATTTTCACCCCCACAGACCTTCTCATAAAGGGCTATCCTAAGGCTAAGTCACACAATTTTTCATCTAATTATCACTTGTTGTATGCTGGTCACTGTTTCATTTATCTAAGTTTTGTCTCTCTCCCTAGAACCTGGATTCCTTAAGTGTAATATACCTTAATACTTCCATGTCCTTCTCCCCTGCACTCTGAGCTCAGAGTGGAAATATAAGTCCTTAAAGTAGCTTACAAAGTCTTCTGTGTTCCAGCCACACTAGCCCCCAGCTTTGCCTCATCAATGCCAGGTGTGCACCTGCCTAAGGGCCTTTGCACTTGCTGGGCCCTTTGCCTGAACGTTTTCCCCTTGATATTCAGGGCTTGTCCCCTTACCTCCCTCACCACTGCTGAAATGTTACGCTCTCTGTGAGTCCTCTGCTGACCACTGCTGGAGCACCCCAGAACTTCTCCCTCTCTCCAGATCAGCACCATCTTGTCGTATGCTGTATAACATTGATTTTGTCTCCCTCAAATCATAGCAATTCTTTATGAACGCAGATTTTATGTGTTTTATGCAATATCATAGCCTTAGCACCTATAACAATGTCTAACACAGTGTAAGTTCTTGATAAATATTTGTAGAAAAAATATGTAATTGTGATTAGTCAGTTGCGTAGGTATGTTTCATGGCTGAGCTTTCTTGCCCAAATTTGCTCTGCCTCTTAGAGTCTCCACAATCAGCTAGTTGATGTCATACCCTGCCACTGTCTGTAATATTGCCGTGGACTGTGTCCTTAAAATTGCCTACCCCTGATTTGGAGAAAGTGCTAGAAATAACCTCTGTGGTCAATTGAGGAGTCAGGCAGAGAAGTAAAGTGCAAAGAACCAGCATTCCTGCATCAGACAGACCTGCTGGCCCATTTACTTAACAGGTTAGGTCTCAGGACCCCAGTCTTATCAACAGATAAAATAATGATAACTTTATATGGCAAATTTGAGGGTTAGTTAAGATATAAAATGCCAGGCACATAAAAGGACCACAGTAAGTGTTGGTTCCTTTCCCTATAACAAAGTATCAAACGAGTAAGATTTGTCCCCTTTGAAAGGTCCCTTGGTAAAGTGGGAAAATAAGTTCATCCTGTAACTTGAACTTGGAGGTCTAATGTGCTTCACAGCAGTTTATTAAACTTTTGATCTTAAAAGGTTTTGTTAAATATTTTTATAATTTCTGTATAAACATCTTATGATAACAGCAATTATTTTGATAGTCACATGTGTATGTTTTCTTTTGCTCTTACATTCTGCTTGTGTCATCTCATTACCCAAACTTTTCCAGTTATTTATCCTGTGATTTAGAAATCTCTGCCCCAAATTCAACTCATCTCCAGCCTCAACACAAGCCTCTTCCAGAGTTCCCTGACTAATTTCTCAAGCCCAGGAGTCACCCTCACCTCTTTCTTCTCTTTCCCACCAAATCTAATCACATGTTAGGCTCTGCTGGTTCTACCTCCTGGATGTCTGTCATTCCATTTGCTGTTGTCTGTCTATCCCAGTTGCCACTACCTTAGTCAAGGCCTGAAGTTACAGACTGCTCTCTTACGGCCAGTCTAGACCTTTCCAGTTCAGTCTCGACTCAGGAGACAAAATGATCTTTTTTTTTTTTCCAGAGGGCAATGTCATTGGCCGTCATATGTGGGATCCGAACCAGGGCTGCTGGCATCCCAAACCAGCTCTTAACCACCGCGCCACTTGGCTGGCCAAAATGATCTTTTTATTGTTGACATTCCTCTGGTTAAAACTTGTGGAAATAAACGAAGACCGCCCTAATGGGAACCAACAGGCTATTTATTCAGAGCTTGCTATAGAAAGAATGCAGCCAGCATTACTGGCATTTGGCAGGGATTCCAGGGCAGGCAGAGAAGCTTCACAGTGAAAAAAGGGAAGGCTTCTGTTTACTCTGGTGGGAGGTCATTGCCATGGGGAAGCCGGAGGTGAGCCAGCAAGGATTCATTTGGGAAGCATATTTGGCTTTTTCTGGGTTCCGAGTGGCACTTGGGGAGCAAAATTAGGGAGTCTGGCAGTCACTGACCTAATCCTGACTTTTCTGAACCAACGGCTACAGAAGGTGTGGGTTGGCTCCCCGGGTTGGTTGCTGCAGAGGTTGTAGGCCAGAGTTCTAGTGCCATGTGTAGTCTGGCCATTGTCTGCTTATACATCCAGTCTCTCAAACCATCCAATAACTTCTAAAGATTCTTGGCATAGCATACAAGGCCTTCTGTAAAATGGAGCTGACAATGGTATGTACGTCATAGAATTTCATTAATATGTGTAAAGTGCTTACAACTGCACCTGAAAATAGAAATTGTGTAGTAAGTTTTAGCTGTCACCATCATTGTTATTATCATTATTATTATTCATGATTTGACCTCTACTTAAACTCCTCAGCAGCATCTGTAGCCACAGTTCCCTACACTCTCCTCTTCCAACATACCAGGTGACTCACGGATCCTCTAAATGCCATTTTCTCCTGCCTCCAGGCCTTCACACATGCCACTCCCTCTGCCTCCATCTCTCGAACCTTCAGTTCATCTCACAAATCCTGCTCACTCTCACTACCTGCAGATTACTTGTCCTGGAAGCTGTCCCGGATTCCCTGTCTCCCTCCCCGTGCCATCCTGTGTGCTTCCACCGCCAACCCCTTAGCATCCGTGGACCATTTTGCAGCATGTCATCTGTATTAGCTGCATCCCATGCCAGACTGACAGTTACTTGAGACCAGGGCAATGTGTTTCCCAACCCAGAAGCTGCTTGTAAATATTTGTGGAAGGAGGTAAAGGCTAAGGGAGGGAGAGAGAAATCTTTAAAATATATAAGCAAATAAAACACAGAGTCACATGAAGTGATAATACAAGATAAATCTAAGAGGAATCTATGCTTTAATCTTTCCTACTCCCTAGTTTCTTATAAGAGTTATACCTGCTCATTGGGGGAGAAAAATCTGATAATACATTCAAGTATCAAAAAGAAAATCCTTGATTGACTTTTCATATCCTTTCCAGCCCTCAAAGCCAATATAGAATCAAATCAAAAAATAAACTCACTATATATATATATATATATTTCTCTGAGAACACAGGAAGAAAAAAGAAAGAACAACTGAGGCAGTGCAGATGGCACTGTTAAATACCCAAAATTCTATTTACAATTTTTTTGGTAACAGTAAATTTAATAATGTAAACAATTTAACAGTAAAATATAACTTTCAATGGTAACCATAATACCGGGTATAGTTAAGTATTTACTAAATCCTTTTTGGTTGTTAATTTTTAAAGTAAAAATCATTCTGAGTAAATAAAATTATTCCAATACTTATTCTGCAGGTTAAAGTTCAAATGCTTAAATGAAAATTGTTATTGAACAATATGTTTTAAGGTCAGAATATACAAGTTTGTAATTGTGAAAGGGAAGGAAATTCTAGATTTAAGAGTCAATGGAATAATGACTATGTAGAAATATGGAAATGTATGAATCATAGATTTAAAAGTCAGAAAATACAATGGTGTTAACACTAAGTGAAATTATATGAAATATTTATACATGTAAACAGAATCAAAAAACAATATGTAAAAATATAAATATAAATAGGTGTATTTAGATGATAGGAGTAAGTAGGATTTTTTTCCCCGTTTTATAGCATCATTACATCATCTTTTCAAACAGTTATTTTGAAGTACAAGTAAGCATGAAAGCAGGCCCAACAGGAGGAAGGAAGGAAACAAAGGAGATTGAGATAGATTAACTCATATAATAGGAGTAAGCCATTTTGATACAACATTTGAAACTAGAAAAAAATGTTATGCAACAAAGCATTAATCCCCCAAGATAAATATAGCCAGACTGCATTTAGAATTTGAAGATTTTCGCATCATCATGAGTACTTAAACTTTGGACCATAGCACCACCTGTTTCCTTACCCACTTACCTACAAGTAACTTTATATAAATGCCAGGCCCAGTGTTTGGTGCCGAGGGTGCCAGAAAACAAAAGGCTTTGCCCTCAAGGGAACTTTTGGCCAGGGCGTGGTGGGGGACAAACACGTAAACCATTTTAGAACAATGTGATGGGAATTGCGATGGATATATACTTAGGGTGGGATAGGAACACAGAGGGGGGACATTTGTTCTGTCCTTTTTCATCGCTTGGGGAGGTGACCCCTGAGCTGTGTCTTGAAGGGCCGACCTGTGGGAGTTAACCAAGGAGAGAAACAGTTGTGACAACATCAGTGGAACTAGAGGAGAGGTGAGAGGCATCAAATGATTCAGACAGGTGATGTTCAGATTTGATTTTTATTGCTCTGACCGTCGGGTAGAAGACTATGTTGACAGGAACAAGAGTAGAGTCAGGGGGAACAGCAGGAAATTTTCGCAATTGAGTGAGAGATGAGAACTGAATAAAATCAGTAAGAAGGAATGGGCTCAAGAAATACTGAAGATGTAAAACCTGTAGAACTTGGAGGTTTCTTGTTTCCTTAAGTGGATGACTGTACGAGTTCTGGTACCAACTGAAAGAGGGGATGCCTAGTTTAGGAGGGCGATTTCCTACCTGTAATTTCTTTTCTTTTCTTTTCTTTTTTTTTTTTTTTTTTTTTGAGGGGATGCCTCAAAAAAAGGGGATGCTTAGTTTAGGAGGGCGATTTCCTACCTGTAGTTTATTTTATTTAATTTTTTTTTTTTTTGAGGGCAGTGTCACTGGCCCTCATATGTGGGATCCAAACCAGGGCAGCTGGCTTCCCAAGCCAGCGCTTAACCACCGCACTACTCAGCCGGCCTCCTGCCTGTAGTTTAGAAGCTAGTCGTATGTGTATCTGCATAGGCAAATTCAGTGTAGTGTGTGTGTATGAGATATAGAATATGTATGAATGAGATAGTTTTATTTTCCAAACCATGGAAGTGCTGTTATTTCAGATGCTCTCTTAGACCTTTTGGGACTAATGAAATTTAAATACATTGGATTATAAGGTAGTACTAGAATTTAATTTAAAGACATTAAGATTTTAAGATAATACTAGAATTCAAGAAGTTTTTATTTTTAACTCCAAAATTTATTTACTCTTATCACGTCTCATATGCTTTTCATTCTCCCCTGTCTTTTTGTCATAATATATTTTGAAATTACCAAGGGATATTACAATACAAAAATGGTATGTTTGATGTGTTTTCTTGATTCTCATAATATAGAATACTAAGAGTTGTATGTTTTTTAGGGTGCTTTGAAGCCCATGGACCTAAATCATGTCATCAAACTCCTTGAAGAGACTGATAAAGTAAGCTTTGAGAGAAAAATTTCTCTGTTGTATCACTTATAAGCCATGATTTCCCTGAAAGGTAACATGTATTTCCCCAAATATAAGTATCATTTTTCTCCTCTTTTTGAAAAGCTTTCAAATAGTGTATGTCTTATATTCAAGGACTGTTTAAATTTAGTATGAGTGTGTTTATAACCTGGTAGGGAGCCTGGAGGAGAACAGATTAGGTTTCATGGGGTAGACAAATCCATGGTGGAAGTAAAAGGAAGGAATCATAAGAGTAGAAAAAAGAGTCATCTAGCCTCTGTATTTGCTTGTTACCAGGTAGGATGTGGGGAACAAGATAGAAAAAAAACGTATCATGATACACTAAAATGTTTCTGATGTGGAATCAAGCTATATATACATACTCATACATAGTCATAGGTAATTTATTTTGATAGAAATCTCACATAGAATGTAATGGAAATGAAATTATTTTAGATACGAGGCTCAAAATGGAGATTTCAGGCATTGGGAAAAGGTTAACACATGCAGATGCATACCTGCTCACACACCAAAGTCTCCTGATGTTACCCAAATTTACCGTATGCCTAAAAGCCAGCACACACTGTGAAATTACTGCAGGATGAAGATGGCGTACTTTTAGTAAGTGGGAAATGGGCTGACTGTGGTAGAGCTAATCAGAACAGAACAATGTCCTGTGATTCTTAGGCACAAAACTTTAGTCATTGTTTTAACATTTTTTTAGCCTCTATATTTTTACGTAGAAGAAAACCCAATAAAAATAATGACTCCATAGGAATAATTTATCTTTTACAGGCTATGTTTGTTATGAAAGTTATTTTTCATTGTGAATATATCTGCATTTTTAAAAAGAGAAAGAAGTGGGGAGAGAGTATAGAAAAAGCCACAGCTTCTTGAAAGGAACCTAAGATTAAAAGATTCAGTCATGAAAACACATCATGACTGTTTAATTTTGTTTTAATTGGCTGACGATGTTTGGCCTATGTTAGTACTCTGGGCATATTTTAAAGGTTAAAATACAATTTCTGGAGTCTGATTGCCAAATTTCACTCCTGATACCACCACTTATTATCTGTGTTTTTGGACAGATTAGTGTTTCAGCCTGAGTTTCCTAGTCTGGAAAAGTGGAATAATAATAGTATCTTCCTAATAGGACTGTTAGAAGATTGATAGGTATATATAGTGCCTAAATGGTGCATGGCACAGAAAAATGCTCAACATACTTTGGGTATTCTTAATATTATTTCTGGAAACAATTACTGCTCTTAGATTAACCTAGTTTATCAAATTTAAATGGTAGTTTATTCTTACCTTCACTGTTTCAGGAAACATTTTATAGTCCTTACATTGTAACACAATAATTTAAGAATTTTGTAATAATTTTGATGTGTCTGCTTTCTTTTTATATTAGAAATTTTTAAATCTCAACAGTTTTAATACACAAAAGAACTAAAATAGATGATTTGTTTTAGGATGATTTAGAAGAAAAACAACTTAAATCTGTCAAGAAGCTGATGCAATATTATCAGAATGGACTTGTATCCTTTACACATATATGTATGGTTTGTTTCATTTATCCTGAAATGGGAGATTTTTATTTAAAAAAATGTATTAGTTTCCTGTTGTTGCTGTAACAAGTTACCACAAACTTAGTGCCTTAGAACAATATATTTTTTTTGTTATGGAGATCAGAAATTCAAAATAAATCTCACTGAGTTACTAAAGTCAAGGTGATAGCAGACTCTAGGGAGAACCCATTTCCTTGCCTCTTCCAGCTTCTAGAGGTGGCCTGTATTCTTTTGTCTTATGGCCCCTTCCATGAAGTAGTATCACTGTCATCTCTGCTCCTGTCATCATCTCTCCTGACTCTCTCTTTCCCTTGTAAGGACCCTATGATTACATTGGGCCAAACTGGATAATCTAGGATAACTTTCCCATCTCAAGGTTTTTACCTTAATCACCGTAATGTCCCTTTGCATGAAAGGTAACATATTCACAAGGTCTGGACATAGGATATGGACATCTTTGGACAGGCCATTATTCTGTCTACCACAGAAAATCTCTAACATTTTGCGTTTTTTATAAAAAGACATTTTTTGTTTATCAGAAAATATATAATTGAAGATAAGGGAGACAGTGGATGCAGTTGGGAGGGCCGCTTTAAAGTCTTGTTTCTATCAATTTGCTTGAGTGTTTGTACTGTTCAGAAGTTTAACTTCTCTGCCCTTATAAAATAGGGATCACAGCACCTCATGCAGTTGTTAGGAAAACTAGATGAGATAATGTACATGCAAGTGCTTGATAATCTGCAAAACATTAGAGAAACAGAAGATACTACCCTCACTTACTGTATCACCCCAATCAGAATATGTGGAAACTAGTGCGTCTCAAAACTCTGTGCTTAAGAATCAGTTTGTTGTTGGGTGCCTGCTGCTGTTATTGTTTTAGTCCTTGTATGTATAATCATATATGCTATTGTAAAATGCAATAAAATTGTCACAGGAAACTCTTTCTGTAGTCACCTTGCCACAGACTGGTAACATACAATTTCCGAAGTGGCAGTGGTCCGTGGACCACACCTGCAGTTGTATTGATCTAAACAACGTCTGACAGTTGTCCGACCTGACCTAAAGAAGGTATCAGTCTCTAATACTATTAGCTTGTTCCAGTATTTCAAAACGTCATAAGCCTCCCATTCAGGGAAATGTGCTTAAAACTTTATCTAACTCTTTTCTTATCGTAGTTTAGCCTAGGTTTATTTGGATTTGTTGGGTCAGTTACCTGAGGACCTGTGGATTTCAAGCACTATTTACTAGTAGCCAAAAAAGTCTACCAGCAACTGATTTCTTTTTCTATCTGAATTATCATTTTTCCTTTTCTTCAGGTTAGAGAAAGGGTGGCAATGGCTCTATTTCTGAGTGCTTTTAGTAGGCTGGCTTTAGTGGTTTTAAAACCTAAAGCAAAGATAAATTAGAGAAGTTGCTTGGTCACTTATCTAGGAAGTTAACAGAGGTTTGTATTTCTGATATACCCAGCTCTCACAACTACCATGTTCCCTTAGTTGTAAAACAAAATTATGAAATTTCTTTACCAGTTGGGTTTTTTGAATAGGTGAAATAAAAGATACTTTTACTGGAAGATCTAGAGATGGTACATTTTGCTTCCATACTAGTTTTAAATGAAATAAACTCTCAACCAATTTAAGCCGTAAAAATAGGAAAATGAATCAGAGTAATGTTAATAAATTAATGCAGAAAAGTAAGGTAGGTTTGAGTTGCTTATTCCAGAGCAGTTAATGTTTCATACTGGTGGGTGGGGATGAAGGATATAATTCAGCCATTAAGTTAACTCTTTTCAATGTGTTATTACTCATTGCCAATAGTAAGTTATTGATCAACTGAATCGGTGGCATAGTAGTTGGTAGTCAAATTCTAAAGGTGTAGTAAGAGGAGAAAAAAAATTTTAAATAAGAGTTTACTGAGACAAAAATTAAATAATATTCCTTAAAAAAATTTGGTTCTAAGTTTTCCTCTTTAGACTTCAAAATTAGCATAATTAAAATAGTGTCGACCACATTTAGCAAAATAGGAATCCTATAGACTTTTGTGCTATAAAGAATATGTTAATAAAAATACTAACTTTAATTTTATTTCTTAACTAAAAATATTAAAGCCCCTGAGGGATTTAGCACAGATATTTAAAATTCTGAATCTGTGTGCAGCAAAAATTCAACACCAGCCCTATTTTATAGAATCTGCATATAATATCCTAAAATTATGTAGGTAAGTTGCTTTTCTCTAACTTTATTTTACATTAGCATGGAATATTTTTTATGTTTTATTTTGTATTACAAAGATATTGTGCATTATGGTGTAGCAAAATGATACAGCACTCCGGAAACTTCAGTTGATCACTTGATTCTAGCAGTTGGTATTTCAAAGGTCATCAGTTTTGTAGCCTGGGATTGCTAGCCACAAGAGATTAAACTGTATGTATATTAAAATATTTTCTCATAATAAGTTGTTCTCAAGTGAATGACAAATGTGAAACCAAGAAATATTTTTAGAGAATCCTTGAGAAAATGTGTGGACTATACTTAATAGTTTCAGGCTAGTTTTTTTCTCTATCTTTAAAAAATTTAATGTAAAGATATATTAGGGTCTATATCCTGTTTTGTTTGATTTTCCACATTTGAATTAAGAATAAAGTGTCAAGTTATTTTTTATATATATTTTTTAATGTTAGTTAGAGGTCCGAATTTAAAAATTAATATGTCCCACCCTCTGTACTATTGTTTTTCCAACCATTTGGGGGGACTAGGAATATCTTTTGCTTCCTTGCTTCCACATAGTGGCTAATTAAGATATATATTAATAATCT
Source organism: Aselliscus stoliczkanus (assembly GCA_033961575.1). Taxonomy (NCBI): domain Eukaryota; kingdom Metazoa; phylum Chordata; class Mammalia; order Chiroptera; family Hipposideridae; genus Aselliscus; species Aselliscus stoliczkanus. The sequence goes on along the minus strand of CM066740.1, from coordinate 36,975,044 downwards.
GTTTTTAGTTTTCAATATAATATAGTAGAGGAAATTTCTTAAAGTAGGAATAAACCTTTCTAACAATTTAACTTTCTAAACCTTTCTACCAATTTAGCTTTTTAAATAGTGTGTCTCTTTTAATATGCAAAAAATATTAGCAAGACTGTATATAATAGTAGGTTGTCGCTCTTACTTTTAGATTTAGAAGCAATATTTAAAATTTTGTAACTGCATTTAATTTTTTTTTTAATTGGGGAATTGGGAGAGGGGAACAGCATTGGGGAATCTGGGAAGGGGAACAGACAAGTTGCTGTCCTTTTTTGTTCTTCAGTCTAGTTGTGAAGGACGTCACTTCACTGGCCCATGTTGGTATCACCATTGCACCCTACCCAGGTGAGGCAGATTGGTCGCTGGCCTCTGGGCAGCTGCTTCCAGCCGGCCACTCACTGTAGCCTATGGCAGCCCACTGCAGCAGGGGCTGCAGCTATGCCATCCCTGGGGACTCACAGCAGCCCAGCTCCAGATGGAGCTGTTGTTCACCATCTTAGCTGTAGAGGGCAGTGTTACTGGCCCTCATATGTGGGATCCGAACCAGGGCCGCTGGCATCCCAAGCCAGCTCTTAACCAATGAGCCAGTCGGCCGGCACTACATTTAATTTCTTTGATTCAAAAATAATTTATTGAATGCCTTTATGATGCCTTACTTTTTAATAGAGACCTTGAAAAATAAATTATTGCTCGAATGCTTTCAAGGAAATTTAATGTACAAATTGGAAATTGTTGTTATTATAACTGACATGAGATTATGTGTGTTAAAACATTTTCAAAATTTGAGGCTTTGCAAGTCCTAGAACACCAGGTTCATAAGCATTACTTTCAACATTGGTGCTCCTACAGAGAGCTCCACCAAGAACTGGCTCTCTGAAAGCTGTGACTAAATGTTTCATTACATATGACAAACCTTTTGAATTATTCTTCACTTTCCCTTGTATTTCATAATTATTCATATTATTTCATTTTTTTTTCTACTTTCTTAATTTCTGCTTTCGTTTTGCATTTCACTATACCTCCCCTTCACTTGATTCCCTTTTCAAGACATTTTTGGGAGATAAAAACATTGAAAATTAAAAAATAAAATAAAGCCTTTTATTTTGGCCTCAATAAAGTTTTTCTATTTTGGCCTCTGAGTAGCATGCTTTTCTCACTGCATCAGAAATACAGTGCTTTTTTTTTTTTTCCCCCATAACCTTTTTTAGAAAACTCTTCTGCTGCTTTATCTTTTAGGTTGTTTCCTTTGATAGAGAGCAAAAAAGTTTGAGGACAAGTAGAACTAGTTTTAGAGTTCTTCACATTAGAGGTTTAACAATGAGCTGGATAACAAGTAATAAGTTATTTGTTTCAAATGATAAATTCTAACAAACACTAGGAATGAACCTTTATGGCATTTATAAAATTATCCTTTTCATAGCTTGCCCTTGAAATATCTTAAATATTACATATATATTTAAATATTACATATCTATATATATATAGATATAGATATAGATATAGATATATCTATATATATCCATCCACAAGTGAGATCATTCTAAATGCCAGTTTTCAAACACTTGGTTAATTTTTCTTGAAAAACATTAATTAAAAGTCCTGTAATCGGATATATTATACTTTTAAATAAGTACTTAGCACAGGAGCTTCAAATTTTGAACTAAAGAAATGCCAAAATAGTTTAAGTTTATATTTTGTATTTAAGAAGTAATTTTTATCTCTTCTTTGACATTTAGACTAATGACCTAGGTTCAAGTGCCTTGTCTTTTATGATTTACAAATAAAGTATTTTCAAATAACTTTGGTTATTTGTGAAATGTAATTATAATATAGTTAATGTTTGTTAACTTGGATTCCTTAGTGTCTCAAAAAGAATACTTTATTTTGTGGACAGTAACTGATCCAGTTAATAAGGAAAGGTCACTGAACTGTAAGAACAAATAGACCATTGATCTATTAACTAGAGTTTCAAAAACTTCAGAAAAAGCCATTGAACAGCTTTTAGGTTATGGTAAGCCTTGATCTGTGATTTGTATCGGATTATCTAATGTCTCCCTAATTTTGGTAGAAATATAGCTATAATCCCTTATTATTTTGCCCTCAGAGAGAAAGAGAATCAATTTTCAAGTTTTTCATTTATGTGGTGTTGCAAGATGGCTTTCTTAACCCTTGCCTTTTATGTCTGTCTCTTTTCATTTTTATTAGCTTATTTTATTTCTTTTTGGTCAGTCAGAGACCCAAATTTTTTGATAGTTATCAATTCCTAGGGCTAAAGTATAGGATATTATTCTCATTTTATTTGTTAGAAAAGAAATTTTTCCCCACTTTGCAAATGATGCTTCGATTAAGGACTTTTTAAACATAATCGTACATTCTTCATTCTTATTGAAGCTTGCCATTTTTGAAAAAAAAAGTATCGGATGAAATAACATATGCTGAAGATACTGCTAACTCAATCGCACTTCTGGGTAAGTTAAGATTTCCTTAAGCTACTGGGGTGTAACATATGAAGGTGCTACCGACAAGAAATATCTTCTTTCACTAAGTTTCACTAGGAGTACTCCTCCAAATCTACGCTCTTTCCCCTCTTTTCTGGTTGGGAATTAATCATAGTGTGCTTGATGATAATTTGTGTATTGTTTCCACTCAGGTGTTTCATGATACTAACAAGATCCTGTGTTTCTTAAGTATAAGGACTGGCAGATACTTCTGAACACTTATTTGTCTTGATGTTGCTCAGTTTGTGTTATTTAGAAGTATTTGTCCCTCTCAGTAATCACAAATGTTTTCAACTTTGAACTCTAATAATTACTAGACTCATTGAGAGCCGAATTGTTCAATAAATAATCTAAAATTTTAAATGAAATCATAAAATGGCAGAACATTAAGAACTTTAGCATAATATACAGAAAGACAAAGGTGCCTATGTTTTGTATTCAAAAATATGAAAAATCTCATAAAACAGCAAGTGTTTGTATGTCAGTTATTGCTTAATTTTCTAGAGAAAGAAAATAATAATTTCATAGGAAATGAGATCAAACACTAGTACCTTGAATCCGCCCTTGAGATATGAGAGTGTGTTTCCAAAACAAATCCTATATTAAATTTATACTTATTTAGTCTTTGTTCATATAAGAGAAATAAAAGATACACAATTGGCCCAACAAATAAAAAATAAGTATTTACTGAATAGTTATGTTCCCAGCATTATATACCATACTGAAAGATGTTAGAGACTCACCTGGAATAAGTAAAAAACACTTTTAATTTTTAACATAGACACTAACCCTTTTGTATCGAAATAAGTTTCATAGACCTCAGCTGTAGATACTTCGGGGAAAATTTGTGGCCTAGAGTAGGTAAAGGTGTCAGGGAAATTAGAATAAATATGGGGAGTTAGATAAGAAGCAGGCAGGCTAAAAACTAATGGGAAATTTAATTCTGTGCATCTCTGTCATCAGTGGGAATTTACAAAGCCAACCCAGAACAGGACATGGCAGTATTAACATATCCAAAGCATATATTTGGTTAATAATATTTTTTAAATGCCTCTGTTGTTCCTGTTATTTTAAAACATTACCTCCGAGAGTGTTGGCAGACATTTGTATGATAAATGCACAGCCCATCTCTTTCTGTGTCAGTTTGCTCTTTGCTGAATGACTGCCTGCCTACAGAATGTATTACTCTCACTTGAGGCCAGTATGAGCTCTCAGTTAAAATGCACTCCCTTCACTGATTACTTACTGCAAGTACTGCTGTTCTGTCCCTAATATTTTCATTGCTGGAAACATGAGTTTAAACTGAAATAATTACCGGTAGTATATAGTGTTAAACAAAGGCTATTTAGGGCCGGCTGAGTGGTGCAGTGGTTAAGAGCTGGCTTTGGGACGCCAGCGGCCCCAGTTCAGATCCCACATATTAGGGCCAGTGACACTGCCCTCTAAAAAAAAAAACAAAAAAAACAAAGGCTATTTATTCTTTACTAATAACTTCCAGTTTCTACTAGGTACTAATAAATTATGTTACTTATTTTTCTAAATGATCAATATTTCTGACTCAAGAGCAGGATTCCAGTAATGTATGAGTGAAGAAGTTGGCACTCTGCCCTGAGATTATAAAACAGGAGACAGAACGATTGTAAAAGGGTGGAGAAGCAGATGAGAAACTTTAGAATTCCCCCATAAACTTGAATGTTTGGTTAGTTTTGTTGGAAAAGTTTAGTTGTTCCTGTTGCCCAAATTTTTTCAAAATGTGATTTTTCAACTTCAGAGGTAGGGTCCAAAAAAAAATAAAATCGAAAAGATAATCTTGAAACTTCCCTTTTTTGTAGTGGTGTCTTTTGCAGGTAGATTCTCCTGAAACAAGGTGAGGTTTTCCTGTGTGCTCCCTCCCTCTGTCCACTTGCGTCCGCGTTCACTGACACACATCCCCCCCACCGCCACCCCCGGAGATGAACACTATGGAAGCCCTAATGCAAAACTCAAGTCTTCAGGGAACACCTGATGCATCCCTTTTCCCTCTGAGAACCCAACCAGACCTGATTCAGCCCTAAAGCTAACCCTACTGAATCCAGTTGTCCTCAGTCACCCATAGGGAATGGATTAATTCTAGGATTTCACAGATCATTTTTAGATTCCTTTGAGGATCTTACTTGTAGGACTTCACCAGAGCAAAAGCAATCCAGTTTGAACTATCACCTGAAGCCAGTTCAGAAGTCACTGAGATGTGACTGAAAAAGAACCCTCTCTATCGTCCATCCCCACCCAGACAACTTGAACATAAAAACATTACCTGTAGGACAAAGACTGCCCAGAAACTCAGTGTCTTCCAGTTCGTCAGCAAATCCAAGAGCAGAGCTCACTTTGACCTTCTCCAAGCAAAGGATGCATTATTACAGGCAACAAATTATATTCTCTGGTTAGGGAGGAAAATGTTGCTAACCCACATCTTGCCAAAATAATAATAGTGACTTATTATTTGCCAGACACTGTTCTCTGTCCTTTTCTCATATTAATTCATTTAATCCTCACAACAATCTTAAATGTACTCATTTGTTAAACCTGTTTTATAGAGGAGGCAACTAAGACACAAATTTATACAGATAATAAGTAACAGAGCCAGGATTTAATCTTAGTCTGGTTCTAGCATTTATGCTTTTAATCACCATTCTTGCCAATACTTTATGCTGGAGTGTTGCAAATAAATTTATTATTTTGCAAATAAATTTCTGGCAGTGTTATTAAATAGTATTCATTGATCTTTCTGGCAGGTGACTTAATGAAAGTACCAAGTTCTGAATTAAGGATACAAATCTGTAAGTGTATTGTTGACTTTTATCATGCAGAACCACCAAAGAAGCATATTACAGGTGAAGTTTTTAATGGTCTTTCAGTAATAGCTGTAGTCTTTATAAAACAGAATATTCTGTCTTATTTGTCTTTGAACTTGGAAAGACTGAGTGGGATCATAAATGAAACATAACAAAAACTTCTTTTTTGTAGTCTCAAGCTTTTTGGTCATTTTTAAACAAAAAATTTTATGTATTTTTTTTACATTTTAGGTTTGTGTGGTTTTTTTATTGATGCTAAATATTTATGACTTAATTTTTTTAAAACATTTTTAGAGAGCAGTTTTTTGTTTGTTTGTTTGTTTAAAGATTTTATTGGGGAACTGGGGGAGGGGAACAGTGTTGGAGAATTGAAGAAGGGGACCAGCCAAGTTCTTCAGTTGTTGTTCTTCAGTCTTTGTTGTGGAGGGCGCCAGTCATCATCTGGCTTCCCGTTGGCAGCTCGTGGTCTCTAAGCTCAAGATGCTGTGTTCAATCTTAGTTGCGGGTGGGCAAAGCCACCATCCCATGTGGGAGTTGAACCAGCAGCCTTATTATTTAGAGCACACGCCCTATCCACTGAGCCATCCCAGCGGCAGCTCAGCTCAAGGTGCCGAATTCAATCTTTAGTTGCAGGTGGGCATAGCCCACCATTAAACAGGCAGTCTTGTTACACCAGCTGAGCCATCCTGTCACCTGTTGGCAGCTCAGCAACAGCTCTGCTAGGATGCAGCGTTCACTGGCCTATGTGGGAATCGAACTGATGGCCCTGGTGCTCAAAGCACACACTCTAAGCCAACTCTTAATCTACTGAGCCGGTTCCACTCGGCTGGTTCCTATGATTTAATTTTAAAGTCATACCCCAGTTAGTTTAATTATAATTGTTACCATTAGTTAATGTTATTTCATAGTGTTGATAATATTATTTATTATTTTCTAACATTTTACAATTATCTATGTTATCTGTCCCACCCAATTAAATGTTACATTCCTAGTAATAACAACATGCTGTTATTAGGGGACAACATTCCCAACTTTCTGTTTGAGAAAACAGTTCATGTTACAGCAAAGGGATCTTAATATAGAATGATAAAAACAAATCACACTGAAATGGGTGATAATCAAGGCAGAGGGTACTGTGAAGGATATAATGCCATTTGTATCCTTCCTACCTTCATAATTTCCGTAATTTATAACCTAGGAAGGGAGAGACAATATCAATAATATTTTTAAGTTATAAGTTCCTTAACATAGATGGAAATAAAATTCTGTGGTAGAAAAGAAAGATTATTTATGACTAAAGAAAAATAGGAAGACATCTGAAGTAAAGAAATGAGTAAGACTAGTAAATGTCAAATTTAAACTTTTGATGAGACAGACGGGTGAAAGTGTTTGGTAGACATGAGACATTAGATACTAAAAGCAGAGGCCAGTGATGCAGGTTTGGAATTCATCCAAAAGGAGATGAAAATTGAAGCCATCAAAATGGTTGAGTTTACCAGAAAAGCAAGGGACCAAGAGTGATATAGAGAATGACCATATTGTGGTTTGGGAAAAAAATGATCCAAAGAAATTGGCAGTGACGGGAGATTCTAAGAGGAGGAAGAAAATCTTAAGATTGCCATGTCTTGTATGTCATGAATGAAATGTTTGATGAAGGAAGATGTGGTCTCAGTGGCAAATACTGCAGACGCCTCTGAAATTGAGGAATCTGTGGTGTCTGGCAAGTTGTGGTTAACCTTTGGCAGATTATTGCCATAAAGTGGTGAGGGCAGATGCAGGATTGAAGAACACAGGGCTTGTGGGAGTGAGGACATGGAGGCAGTGAGTGCAGACTGATATTTTGAGATCAGATGGTGAAGGGAAAGGAGGAAGCTGGGAACAGTTCAACAGTTTCTTTGATCTTGGTAGCAAGATCAAAGAAAGAGATTTAGGTTTCGTTGTTTTTAATTTGTTTTTAGGATAGGGAACAATGACGTATGTAAGCAGAGGAACAAGAAGCTAGTAAGTGGGAAATGGGAGGGTGAAATTCCCAAAGGAAGCATGAGAAGATGGAATTAAGAGCACAAGCTTGGAGGTTAACCTTGGTAAGATACAGGCACCCTTCCTTAAGATAGAAAGAGAGACAAATGATGTATGAGATTCGAAAATGGAGTGAAGGGGCAGAGAAGTGAGCTTGACCTTAATTTCATCAGGCTGTCACTAACTGTCACAGAGTTGGTTTCAAGTGATGGGCATCTGGGACCTCAGACGGCAAGTCCTCAGTAGAGCAACTGTAAAAGACATAGCCCTGGAGATAGGAAGCAAGTTCATGAGCCTTAATATTACTCTGCCCTTCTATAGAAATGTAAACTCAACAGAAAAAGATACAGTAAATTTAAGTATATATTTTAGGTCGTTCCTATGATAGACTATTACACACAAAAGAAAATCATGATTTGAGGGCCAGCTGAGTGGCCCGTTGGTAAGAGCTGGTTTGGGAGGCCAGCTCTGAGCAGCAGGGCCCTGGTTCGGATTCCACAATAAGGGCCAGTGACACTGCCCTTTACAGCTAAGATGGTGAACAACAGCCCCACCTGGAGCTGGGCTGCATGAGTCCCGGCAACGGTGTAGGCTGCAGCCCCTGCTGCAGTGGGCTGCTATAAGCTACAGTGAGTGGCCGGCAGCCGGAGTGAGCTGCCAATAGCCGCTGTGAGCGGCCATCCAGAGGCCGGCGACCGATCTGCCACACCCGGGAAGAGCACAATGATGATACCAACATGGGCCAGTGAAGCAATGTCCTCCACAACTAGACTGAAGAACAAAAGGAGAGCAACTTGTCTGTTCCCTTTCCCTGGTTCCCCAACGCTGTTCTCCTCCCCCAATTCCTCAATAAAATCTTTAAAAAAAAAATATCATGATTTGGGAAAGTGTTTTGCAGGATGGTAAAAAGCTTGCAATAAAAGTTTAGTGACTACAGAGGAATATAAAATTCTGCATATATGTAGTATCTTGTTAAAGTTCTATGCATACATTAAAATATCAGCAAATAAACCAAAATGTTAATATTGTTATATCTGGATGGTGAAATTACAGGCAATTTTTGTTTTCTTCTTTATGCTTTTTAAATGCCTAAAGTAAGAAGCTAGAGCATACCATAGAGAACCCATCACAGGAAGAGATAGGGCCTTTTTCCGGGCCAGAGCTCAAATTCAGAAAGATAAGACAAACTGACAGACATCCCAGAACTATATGAAAATGTTAAAGAATTTATAGTTGGTCTCAAGAGTCAAGAATTCAGGGAGTCAGATAAGTGAGATCACTAAAAGAAAATGGCAGCATCTTAGGTGAGCAAGGACCTTCTGATATTCATTTAACTCTTGTTAAATGTCGTTGGACAGGCACCTTTCAACTGTATCAAAAGAAGAGGTAGTGTTTCTCATAAAAGCTGAGGCAGAAAGAAATTCTTATAAGACATGTCACCAAGAATCAAATGTCCCTAAAATGCCATTATACTCATTAGCATGTATCAGAGCAGCATTACATTTTTACCTCTCACTTCATTACCATCATCACATATTCAGTGCTTCTGAATATGTGCATCACATACTCAGTGCATCATCACATATTACCATCATCACATATTCATTACCATCATCACATATTCAGTGCTTCTAAAGGACAATTGTCCTTTAGAAGCACTGAAGTAATGTGTTGACTTGAATAGTGAAAACATTCAGTATTTGTAATCGTGCCATTTTCCTTTTGCATACCTACTGACAAATAAGAAATATTGTTCTTTTTTAGAATTTAAGATGTGTCCCCAAGTTTGTGGTCATATTTCAAATACTGCACCAGAGATCAGCAAACTATACACCATTGGCCAAAATCAGCCCCCTATAAATAAAGTTGTATTGGAACACAGCCACGCCCATTTATTTTTATATTGTTTACTTACGCCTGCTTTCATGCTATGGTCACAGGGTTGAGTATTTGAGACAGAAACCTTATACCCTGCCAGACCTAAAATATGTACTACCTGGCATTTTATAGAAAAGGGTTGCCAATCCCTGTGCTAAACCATTTTTAAATGCCATACACTTGTAAAAAGTTTTGTTGTTGCTGTTGTTTAATAACAAATTACTGAATCCTTTGTCTTAATGTTGATGACTACTATGTGAACTTACTATACATACTTATCAACTAATTGTTGTTAGGTTACCAGCAAGCCAGCTCATCATACAAGATTCAAATGGCTGAAGTGGCAGGACTCGCAAAAGCAATGGTCCAGGCGCTGGCCTTGCTTGAAAATCAACTTGTTGAGAAACTTTGGGTACTTAAAGCTCTGCAACACCTCTCCACTTCTAGTTAGTATATTATTAAATTTGAATACTTTATTCTCAACCCTTTTTGTTTCTGCCTAACAGTGTTGACATTGTGCAACATAAATAATGTTTCAATTGATTTGCAGAAGTTAACTGTGCTTTGATGATGGAAGCACAGGCAGCCAATGGTCTCTGTGCTCATCTCAGCGATCCAGATCCCTCTGGACAGCTCCTGTTTCGTTCATCAGAAATACTCTGGAACTTACTGGAAAAATCTCCCAAAGACGAAATCATACAACAGCTCAGTAGTTTGGAATGTTTGCTGTAAGTATATGAGGTTAGATAGGAATGGTTTTTAATCTTAAAATGATTGTCAGCGACATAACTAACATTTTTGATGGAATTCGTGTTCAGTTAGGATGTCATGTAATGGGCTCTGTTTCAGGACTTTTTGTTTGTGCCCTGATATAAATGCATCTGCACAACAACAAGCCATTTTTTCCTATGTGGAAGGCTTTTAAAGTAGCTTCTTGACAAAACTAATGTATGTCTTTGAATATGTGTACAGTAAAATTAGACATTTAAAAGAGCTATTACATTTATTCATTCAGTAAATCTATTTTTTGAATACTTATTGTCATCTAGATACTGCAACAAGCATTAGAAATAATATAAGCCTTTAGTTATTCATTTATTCATCAAGTAATTATCACCTGCTATGTGCCAAGTTCAGTACTAGGCCATAAGAAGACAATTGAAAACAATACAGACATGATCTCTGCTTTCATGAAATTTGCATTGTGTTAGAAGAGATGGACAAGTAAATAGGCAACTAAAAGTGAGCGTACTAAATGTTATAAAAGAGAATATCACAAGGTGCTACATGTTTTCCAGAAGAAGGTGAATCACTACATTTTTGTTTGCAAGTGACTGAACACCCAACCCAACTGATTTAAGCCATATAGGAAATTCATGGGCTAATGTAACTACAAAGTCAAGAATAAAACTGGTTTCACGTATTTAAGGCTCAGCAAATATCAGGGCTCGGGCCCTCTTCATCTCTCCTTTCTGTCTTCCATGTGTTGGTTTTCGTCACAAGCTCCATATGGTGAGACATAAGAAGTCTAGGTTCAGAATCTCACAGCCCAAATCAAGCTGACGAGAACACTTGCTATTTTGAAAGCGCAAAGAAAATTCTTCTAATCGAGTCCCTGTTGGCCGTGGGCATTCTGGCGTTGGCCATATGCCTCTTCCAGAGAGAATTACTAGTGACGGAGAGGACTGTTCTGACAGGCAAAAAGGAAGCAAAGGCAGTTCACAAGACCAAAAGTGAGAAAGAGTGAAGCCTGAATAAAAATAAGGGTACTGTTATCACAAGATGGGCAGGTTGGTCCTAGGAAGCAAAGCGACATTGTGCAGGGAACCAGACCCAGACTTGGGGAGTTAATAGATCCTTTCTAATGAACCCTAATCTGGCACCTGAATGATAAATAGGAACTGGCAACACAGAAGAGTTTTGCATATGGACAGCCTCCTAGATGGGGGAACAGAAGTGAAAATAGAATTTAGCAAACTCAGAAAATGGAAAGAATTTCAATATGGTGAGAGCAGAGAGCGCAGCGTAGAATAGTGAGAGATGACGCTAACAATATTAGCAGGGACCGCAGGTAACACGAAAGGCCTGATAAGCCTTGGTAAGAAGGTAGGACTTCGTCCTAACAACAGAGAAAAGCCTATAAGTAGTTTTAAAAAGGAAAATGACGTGATTGAATATTTTAGAGCAGTCATTTTGACCACCATGCATGGATTGGATTGATGGCTTCGTACTACCTGGATATTCTCCCTACTGTGAGTTAGAGGCAGATTTGGAAATACAGAACAGATTAGAAATACTTCGAAATGAATAGTATAACCTAAAAAGATAAATTTTATTGACTGACCCCTAAGTACTATTCCCATAAAAATGTGGTTCTAAAAATATGATTTTGCTTTCTAGGGCTTTGAAGGAAGTATTTAAAAATCTGTTCATGAGAGGTTTTAGCCATTACGATCGTCAGCTTAGAAATGATATATTAGTGATCACTACAATTATAGCTCAAAATCCTGAAGCACCAATGATTGTAAGTATGAGAGCCTGGTATTAATTTTAATCGTGGGAGTAGTCGGAGTGCGGGGAGGGAGCACTAGACTGTGTTGAAATTTGTACTTTGTTGTAATGTCCAGTTATGTTGTAATGTCATGCTGGTCACCGGTGTCCTCACTCTCTGTCAGTTCTTCTTCCCATTGCCTTTGGAAACTTGAGGGCCTCCTCATATTTTATAACTTGCCCACATATTTACCATTTATAATGCATTTCTTTTTTTCCTGATGATATGAGTTTCTACCTGATATCATCTCTCTTTCATGTGAAGGATTTCTGATGCAGATTTGCGTGCTCCTGACAACAGATTCTCCTAGTTTCTTTGATCTGAAAATATCTTTAATTCATCTCAATTCTTGAAATCTGTCTTCTCAGAAAATAGAATTCTAGGGTGAAATTTTTTTCTCTTTTAGCAGTTTAAAGATATTGCTCAACTGTTCTTTGGCCTCCATTGTGTCTGATAAGAAGTATTTGTTATTTCGAATTGTTCTTCTCCTGTGTAAAATGTATCCTTTTGTATTCTGGCTGTTTTTAAAGATGTTTCACTCTATCTTTGGTTTTTAGCAGTTTTACTATGATGTGCCAAGATGTGATTTTCTTTGTATTTATCCTGCTTGAGGTTCATAGAACTTCCTGAATATGTAAATTTAGGTCTTTCACTAAATTTGGAGAATTTTTAGTCATTATTTTTCAACCATTTTTTTTCAGCCCCATTCTCTCCTTTTGGAACTCTGATTACATGTATGTTCGACTTTTGATATTGTCCCACAGGTTTGTGAGGCTCTGTTCACTTTTTTCAATCGTTTTCTCTCTATTCTTCAGTTGGATGTATAATTTGTATTGGTGTGTATATTTAAATTCACTGACTTGTTTTCTGTCATCTTCATTTGCTACTAATCCCATCTAATACATTTTTATTTCAGATGTTATATTTTTCAGTTTTAGAATTTCCTTTTGGTTCCTTTTTATAGTTTCTATTATTCTGCTGAGAGACCCTGTCTGGAAATTCATTATGAGCATCTTTACGGTGAATTCTGGTATATTCCTCCGAAAGTATTTATTTTTTCATATTAATAGATGTGTAGTTTGACTAGACTCATTCCTGTGGTGGATGGCCACTCAAGTCTCAGTTCATTTCTTTTAGCCTGACCTGGGGTGCTTGAGTATTCCCTGCCCTGGTATGGTTCAGGCATCAGCCAGAGATTTGGGAAGTTTATACACAGAATTTGAGGTTCCCTTTCTCTGGCTGTCTCCTTTATAGGATTTCTCCCTTTACTTCCCATTAGTGGTGGTTGCCCTGTGACTGCCTCTGGTTCCTCGAGCCACTAAGATTGCAGATTTACCCTGAGCTTTAGCATCCCCACAACATGCAGACTAGAGCCTGGCCTCCCTCTAAAAGCCATTTTAAGAAAAGGGAAACTCATGCAGTGTCATTTCCTTCCTCCAAGTCCTGACCCCACTCCAATACCTACTTGGTTTTGGTCACAGAGAGTTGGTTTTATATTTTGTTCAGAATTTATCATTGTTACCTGAGGGAGGATTTCTAGTAGGAGCACTGAGCCGTATTAGAAGCTGAGCTACTCCATATTTTATAATGTAAAAATCATTGATTGATTGACATCCCAATGTAGAGATCTTTGGCAATAATATTCCATATCAGCCACATAACTTTCTAAGTCATACTTAAAGGATATTTGGCAGTGAAGGCCGAAACCCCATGTTAATGGACTTCAAGTGATCCCAGCATAGGAAAAGTGCTCACAGGATGCATGCTGTCAAATGGGGGAACAATCGTCATAGCCTCCTAGTCGAGGCTGCAATGTGTAGGCGGACCTGTGTGTTTCTCTGGGAGCCCTGGTCAGTCAGTAAGACCACGAATGTGTCAAAGAAATAGCATGCTCACTTTTTAGAAAAACAACAACATACTTATCCTTAAGTAGTAGGTGTGTAAAGCTGCAAGTTCAAAAGCCCAGAGTTTGCCTTGATAAGCTCTCTTTAATGTGCAAAGTCCAATTAGGCCATCTGTCAGAAATGAGTTCCTCATGCTGAAACATTTACAATACTGGTCATTCTTCAGGGCTTTTCATATTAACTAGGGACTGTTTCGTTATTGCTTGACCAAACCTCTTATATAATGAGAGTGGTTGGGGTTGAGGTGGGGAGTGTGGTTGTTTAAGAAGAAAAGCTGTTGAAAATAACTGTTTTCTTCTTTTTTTTGCCACTTGAAGGTATAAATAATGAATTATATCTGTAATTTGTAGTCCTAATACATTTTGCGTTCTTAACCAAATTTTAAACAGCATCTTATAAAATATTCTTGAATAATGTAAACTATTTCTTAGAACCTACACCAGTAAGTTTAATATTTAATAAGTTATAAGTTTATCTGGCTATATGCTTTTATTTTCTTTTATCACTTCCTATTATTAGTGCTTTATTAATTCAAATGAATGACAAGGGAAATCTGATAAAGATACTCAAATGTTAGGTAAATATGGGCATCTGTAACCTAATTTCCATTCACTAATTTATCCTTCTGTTTGTTTTGTGTGTGTATATTAGGAAAGTGGCTTATCCCGGGATTTGATATTATTTGCAACCTTTAATGAAGGTAAAAATCATAAAACTTTCAATCTATAATTATCTTGATAAGTCTTACACATCATTTTAGCTTTTATTTTACTCTTTCTTTTTTTGTCCCCTTACAGTTAAAAGTCAAAATCCTTTGGTAAAAGAACTTAAGCTTTCTAATTCCTATGAAGATTTTGAGTTGAAGAAGTTGCTATTCAATATAATTGTGGTCTTATGTAAAGATTTACCTACTGTACAGGTAAAGAGCAATCAAAGCAAAAATTAAAATCAATTCACTTTGTAGTATAACTTTTTAAAAGTCATGGCTGCAAATGATTTTACCATAGAAAATAACAAGTTCTTACCAGCCGGAATTTTACCATTTCAAAATTTCCTTTGCTTATCTGTAAAGAAACAGTGAACTTACCTAAATTTAAACCATATAAACCAAAGAAAAGCAGGAGAACCCTAGAGATTTATTTACATATTTAGATCTTCTCCATAAGAGGACATAAAATGAAAGAAGATCCCTGTAGGCCCATCCAACCTAATAGTCTATCCCTGACCATAGTAACAAATGTTGATTATGCTAGAGGAATAAGTGCTAACCTCTGTGCCGCCAATCTCAAACCCTTATGATGAACCTGCTTTTTCTCCACACAAACCTAACGTCTTTACATTTTTTTTTTATTATCCATGAATTTATCTTAATACTTTATGTCCTATGTAACAACATGATGTCCATTTGAAGAACGCTGGAACTGAATTTCATCTCTATCTTATCACCTACTAGCTCTGTGGCCTTGGCAAAGTCACCTAAACATTCTGAGACTCAGTTCTTCCTTCTCTAAAAGGAAGGTTCTAATACTTCTACCCTACCCACAGGGCAATTGTGACATTTAGATGCAGGCTTTGTAAACGATAAAGTAATAGAAAACAATGCCCTGCTAACAGTTTCATTAGTTCAGTTATTTGCTGCATTCAGTGAAATTTTATTTTAGTCCTAAAACTCTTTCAAGCTCCAAGGGGTTCCCATGAAAAATAACTGGGAATTCATTTTATCAGTATCATTAATGATATTATAAAGGTGGGATTGCATAGTGGTTAAGGCTTAGTTAGGGTAGGCTGTTATTTCTCTAAATCCCAAGTATCTCAACTTCAAAATGGGTGTATATAATACCTACCTTGTGGAATTATTATGAGAATAGAAAGAACTCAGAATTTTCTTGGTAATGCCGTTTTGAGGAATATATATATTAAAAAATGCTCAGAAAAAGAAAAATTGTCTTTACAGTTATAACTTGATTATTTATATCAAAAATAAATACTCTATGTGAACTCAAATGTATTTCCTGAAATGCTAAATAGAAAATATTCAATAAAATATGGTTTATTGTTATAGTGGAATATTACATAACTATTAACATGATACATATGAAGACAATAAATAAAATTTACACTATAATTTACCAATTTTAGTCAACAACAGAGTTAAATGGCACAAACACTGTGGTGAGCTTCTTAAAGCACTGTGCGAACAGTGGAATCAATTAATTTTTTTTTGTTTTATATATATTAGTGGCCCAGTAATAGAAGTAATAATGAGCATGTGTACTGTTATTTGCAGTTCACAGTGTTTTTCAAAAATACTATCCACTTAATACTTACAGCAATGCTAGGACGAGTTGTTATTCTTGTTTTCTCAATCCTAAATCTTGTCTTCTTTTCATGTGGACTAGTAGAAAATTGAGAAAAATTCATAGATGTTATTGTGAATAAATCTTTATAGAATAATGCCGACATTAAAATTAAAAGAAAATTGAATAGAATTTAGCACATAGTGTGTTACTATCTTGTGAACCACAAGTATGCATCAGTCAGCATCGGCTATAATATTAACTGATTGTTACATAATAGCAATGCGTTTTTTTGTTTTATTTTTATTGAATTCATGGATTCAATATAATTTTAAAATTCTAGGCATATAATTAAATATGGCTTGTGATCTGACTGGCATTCATTGGGCAGAATGTTTCTATAAGTTCTGTTGTGTGTATTTAAAAATTAATCATAGTCATTACTTCAGACAAAATTGATTTTTATAGTATACATTTGAGTCTGTGAAATGTTTCCTTTAAAAAAATAATAGAGGGAAGAGAGAAATACAGTAGTTTATTTGCCCCAAATTTTCTACTCCTGTGATTTTATGATAAGGAGGAATTAAACTACGTATATATAAGCAGCATAGATAAAAGAAATTAATGCTTACTTTATGTTCGTATTGTCAGCTACTCTGGTACATACTCCAGAAAAAGGGGATTATACCCAACTGTTGTTATTATTAAGTTTGTTTCTTTATGTTTTATTTTTTAGGTAATTAACATAGGTTGGGGTCTTCACAGAGGAAATATTTTGAAATGATCAGTTAAATATCAAATTGGAAATGTCTTACTTAATTTTTTTTGATTTCTAACAAAATACTGTCTGCCCTTTCTCACAGCTATTAATTGATGGCAACGTTGTTTTGGCTTTGTTTACCTACGTTAAAAAACCTGAGAAACACAAAATAATTGAATGGTCTGTGGCACAGTATGAAGAATTACAACTGCATGCAATTGCCACTTTGTCATCAGTGGCTCCTTTATTAATAGAAGAGTATATGTTGTGCCAAGGAAATGCTCGAATCCTGGCATTTCTACAATGGTGTGAGAGCGAAGGTGAGTGGCCTTTTAAGACTCCTGTCAAAATTCTAATCTAATATATGGGGACGGAGATTTGACTTTGGGTGGTGAGCACACAATGCAATATACAGATGATGTATTGTACAATTGTACACTTGAAATCTATATAATTTTATTAACCAATATCATCCCAATACATTTAATAAAAAATTCGAACCACATATTTTAACTGAATGCTCAGTATATGCACGAAAAAGATAAAAAATTAAAGCAAAGAGAAATAAAACTATAAATCTGTCTTCCTGTGATTTTGATGTATTTACATGTTTTAAGAATAAAAATCTGAGGGGCCGACCGAGTGGCTCAGTTAGTTAAAAGCTCGCTCAAGAGTGCAAGCTGAGCTCTGAGCAACAGTGGTTCGATGCCAGCCCAAGCTGAGTTGCCGTTGAGCTGCCAACAGGTGGCAGGATGGCTCAGCTAAAAAAAAAAAAAAAAAAAAAAAAAGAATAAAATTCTGAGATTTCATTTAAAATGACACATTAGTGAATGTCACAACTATAGCTGATGCACACTTCTCAGTAAAAAAAAAAAAATTATACATATAATCTGCTTTAAAGTGTTGTGTTATTAGGCCTACCCAACAATTATACTAAGCCCTGGCAATGTTTTAATTATTCATTCAACAAATATTTATTGAATGCTCCATAGGTACCAGATACTGTTTTAGCAGCTAAAGATACGTTTATGTTCAAAATAAATAAAATCTACCTTCATGGAATGTAAAATACAGATCTCAAGTCAGAAGTCATGATGCCACATGTAGTCTATCTAATTAGCAGAGTCCCAATTTGTTGAATATTTTATTTCAATTCTCATAATTCTTAGAAAAGAAATAAGAAATACATTTTTTTAAAACATTATAAAGAAGATACTGCAGTCTTTTCTGGTAGTACTTTGCTGTAGAAATAATTTTGTATTGAGCATTTTCATTAGATCAGGAATATCACTCATCTCTCCATGAGGGAGGAAAAAATTGTAGTTTATTTTTTTTATTCTCTAGTTTCTAATATGCTGAGTTACTAAAGTTAGTCTTGTTAAATTACTACATATTAAACAAAACAATTCTTTTATCCTTTTTATCATTCATGTTTACAGAAGACTATAAGCAAAAGATGAAAGGCCGCCTACAAAGGAAGACTGACAGCTAATAGTTATTGAGTACCTACTATGTGGTAGGCCTTAACCACCTTACAAGTATGAACTCATTTAGTCCGCACAACAAATCTAGGAGCTATAGGCACTATTGTCATCCCTGTTTATCAGATGGGTAGAAATCAATAAGAAAAGTTCAAAAACCTGTTCCTGGCCACAGAGTAAGTGGCTGAGCCAGGATTTAATGTAGGCAGTCTAGGTCTAGGGCGCACATATTTAAACAATATGCAATACTCAGAACAATATTTTGAACTTTTTTTTAAGCTTTAAACATAAAGCTACTTCTAAAACAACGTTGCAAAGACTATTTATTGTAAAGAAAAAAGGAGGACTTGCCTTGCTATTTTTCAAGACCTACTAACATGAAGCCATAGTAATTAAAACCATGTGGTACTAGGCCAGGAATAGACCAATGAAGTGGAACCTACGGGAGGTTGGCCGCATCAGAGATGATATTGCCACTCAGTAAGAGAAGGATGGTGCTGGGGCAGTGGGTCCTCCATGCATGTGAGAAAATAAAATTAGATCTTTGCACCTCATAAAAAAAATCAATTACAAAATGAATTAAAGCCCTAACTATGAAAAGTTAAACTGTAAAAATATTAGGAAAAAAACATGGGAAAACATCTTAATGACTACATGGTAGGAAAAGATTTTTAAAACTCGGAAGAGCTTAAACTGTACAGGAGAAGATTGATGCATTTAACTACTGTAAAACTTAGAAATGTCTCTATGACAAAATCTGAATAAAACATCAATCTACAAATTAAAAGAAGACATTTACTACTCCTGTGACTAATAAAGGATTAGAATCCAGGTTCATAAAAAACTCCTACACATCAAAAAGGAGATAACTTAGTAGAAAGTAGACAAAGAAGAGAGGCTGCCAAGTGACAGAGAGAAATCTTCAGTTTTTCAAAAAACTTTAATCGATGTTCAACAACATTGGTAATCAGAAATGCAAATTAAGGTAACGATGAGCTACCATTTCACATTTAACAGATTGGGAAGAATCTATTAGTCTTATACATTATATCCATGTAATCACTTTGGATAACAATTTGGCAACTTCAGTAAAATTCAATGTAGGTATATTCTATATGATTCTGGTGTCACATGGCAAAATCCTTTTCAGTGGGAATAAGAAGATTTAAACCAGAATGTTCATTGTAGCAGCTTGTACTAGTGAATGGAAAAACTGTGATTTATTTGTAAAATAAATGCCAAAAGCAGTTAAAAGGAATATTCCAGATTTACTTTTGACAATGTGAATAATTTGGAAAACATAATGTTGAGTAACAGAAACAAGTTACAAAAGATATATACAGGGCCAGCCAAGTGGCACGATGGTAAAGAGCTGGCTTGGGATGCCACAGCCCTGGTTTGGATCCCACATATGAGGGCCAGTGACACTGCCCTCTACAGCTAAGATGGTGAACAACAGCTCAACCTGGAGCTGGGCTGCTGTGAGTCCCCAGGAGGGCATACCTGCAGCCCCTGCTGCAGTGGGCTGCCATAGGCTACAATGAGTAGCCGGCAGCCAGCGTGAGCGGCTGGCAGCCCATGTAAGCTGCCAAGAGCCACTGTAAGTGGCCATCCAGAGGCCGGCAACCAATCTGCCTCACCTGAGAAGAGCGCAATGATGATACCAACATGGGCCAGTGAAGCAATGTCCTCCACAACTAGACTGAAGAACAAAAGGACAGCAACTTGTCTGTTCACCGTCCCCGGTTCCCAGCGCTGTTCCCCTCCCCAAATTCCCCAATAAAATCTTTTTTAAAAAAGATATGTACAATATGAGCATTTGAAGAATATTTTGAAGCACATATTTCTATTCTGGGAATAAAAGGAGGAAGGAGAAAGAAGAATATTTCTCTAAGAAAAAAACTAAATCAGGTATAACAAAATTTTAACATCTGTTTACACTTATAAATATAAGATGTCTGATATATACAGTTTTATTATTTGAAATGTTTTAAATTTCTTGTTGAAAGTAAATTATTACTGTTTCTTCACAGATTCCTTCTTTATTCACGGTAACAGTTTTCATGGCACAGGCGGCCGTGGCAACAAGCTTGCGCATATGCGTTACGCATTAAGGCTCCTGAGAGCCATGGTTTCCCTTGAGGATGAGACTGTAAACACAGATCTTTGTGAGAGGGGAACAATTCAGCAACTGATAGGTAAAACATAGCATGTTTGGTACTGATGAAAGTAGACTATAAATTAGAGGTTTTGTTTGCAATTTTTTTCTACAAAATTGTTTTTATAGCTGAGACACTCCTAAATATTTTCTTGATTTTTGTTTCACATTGTTGCTATAAATCAGCTTTTTTACTGAAACATGATCACTCAACCCTTAAACATTTGTTTTCTCAATTCAGGTACTGTTTCACGTAAGCCTGTCTTTATCTTCTTTTTTTTTTTTTTTTTGATGGGCTGTTGTTTATATTTCATTCTTCTAATAAGATCACCACTTTCTGGCCAAGCCTTTTGGAGTCATTTTAACATTACATTTCCCAGTGCATCTGACATACCGGAACACCAATACTCTGGTACAAACAGAAGTGTACAGTGGTGCTTCTTTTCTAATATGAAATATCAGAATATCCTTGATTTTAAATTTAGAATCCACTATGCTAAGTCACCTTATCTCCAAAATACATCACATGTGAGCTCAGTGTAAAATTCAGAAACCCTACACAAAGGCTTTTTATCCTTTGTTAAGTAAAAAACTAAACAGTCCTCCAGCCCTAACCTTTTCTGGCTTTGAAAAGTAAGAGCTATTTTAGTCATATTCATATTCAGTGCTTGCCTCATAAGTAAGATATAATTTGCTGGATGGCAATTAATTATAAATGCCTACTCAAAAACTCTTCTACCTATTAAGTTAAAGTGCCTACACTTCCATCACTAATGGAGTGGAGTGGTGCTCTCTAATAATAATACTAGTATGCAAAATAAGGGCATCAAAAAGGGGGTTAGGCAGAAACATTGACTTCCTTGATGAGTTTGCTTAGGATGACCAAACCTGAAAGCAGATTTTCTCACTTCTGTGCACATTTCATTGTACAGAACTCAGTCCTAAAGCCCCTAGCTTAACTGGATGGAGTCAGGAAACAAGAGTTTCCATATGTCCAAGAGGAAGCCTTACTCTTATCTGGGTGGGAAGTAGGGTCAGGGAAATGGGAAAACAAATTGCAAGCATTCTTTTCTTAGGACCTTCTCCCTTTAACTTGAAAGAAGCTGATCTCTACGTCGTGTGAGTTCTTATTGAATCTAACAGAGGGCTCTGCAGTAGTAGTGTGTTCAACAAATATAACTGCATTGTAATGCGCATGTTTATACCCCTTTGGCATAGGCACTAGGACTACAAACACGCACAGAGCGGACACTGGGACCTTGCCCTTAATGAGATCAAAAGAAAAGACGTCTATCACAAAAAGACAGCATATGTTACCATGTTCCATCAGTAAGACACCTAATGAGTACTAGAATAAACACCGTAGAAAGGAAAAGATTTGGGAAGTTTTCAAGGCTAGGCAATCTTAACAGGAACCTTTATTGAGTTGGAGTGTAATGCCAGTTTCAAGAGGGAGAAAAAAAAGAGATGGCCTTTCAAACAAAGGGACAACATGAGCAGAGACATGGTGCTAAAATATGCATAATGTGTTCAGAGCTAACAAGTGGAGTCAGAGTTTTATGAAGACAGATACTATGAGATAAAGTTAATTATCTGTCTAGTCAGAGGCCAACCCAGAAAGAATTTTGAATGCAGATAATAGAGTTTTAAATCCATCCACTTTAGGCATGGGGAACCACTAGTGGTTTTGATCAGGAAAGTTATGTGTATAATGCTGTTTTAGGAAGAGGAATCTGGAAGAACCATATCGATGATTTAGAATAGAACAAGGAAAGGGTAAAGAGGGGGAATCAATGAAAGGATACTGAAATATGAAGAAAATAATTCAATATTAACATAACATGGGAAACTGACATGCCTGTACCCAGGTAGAAAGGAGAATGAGATAATCTAGAAAGGCGAAGCAGACCTGTGGACAGCCAGCTGGATTTCCTAGAAGACAGTCCTGATAAAGGCACAGAGGCCCCTCCGTCTATGGCCTGCCCCTGCACTGGGCCTCCAGCATGCTCAGCTGGCCTCCCTGGGTCTGATCCACCACCTGTAATTCATCCTCACAGGACCAAAATCATCCCTTCAGGGCCAACTGTGGAGATCGCCTGTGATTTCCATGGTCCTATTTTGGAACATAGCTCCACACCTTCTACTAATACCAGTGATCCCTTTAACAGAGGGAAAAATGACTTTTGTTCCTCATTTAAAGCCTAAAGGAAAATTCCTTTTTGGAATTTTATTGGGAGTGTCATTCCATCAGTGTAAGTGGCTGTTTTCATGTCTTTTTAAATTCTGATTAGAAGTGAGGGATGGATATTAAAGGACATAGGAATACTGCTACCTAAAATTGTTGAAGACACCTTCAGATAGACATAAGGAGAGGATGCAGATAGAAGTAACAAGAACAGAAAACATACTTAGGGAAGTCTTCCACCTTTGATTAAAATTGACCCAATTAGCCATGAGGAGAAGAAGAGATGAGGAAAGCTGTTCATATATTTACAAAGGCACTCATTTCGGCCTCATGAAACTCTGCATGTTTTTAAATGGTTTTGTTTACTGAGCAAAGTATCAGGCTGTTAGGGTCTCTTAATGATAGATACTCCATTAATTCTTTACTAGATGGGGTTACTGATTTATTGAGAGCCCAGAGAATCCATTTATCTTCTTCTATCTCCAGCTTCTAGGCAACTATGCAATGAAAATAGACCCTTTTAAAATTGTTTTTCTAGCTGAAATTTTCTAAGAAGGGATTTCAAAACAGTAATTGGTCAAAATAAAAATAGAGTGTCTAATAAATTTACATTTAAAATTTTTTTCATACCAGGAATCTTTAAAAATACAATAAGCAAGTCTAATGACAAGGAAGAGGCCATTGTTTTGGAAATTCAGTCTGATATATTACTTATTTCATCTGGTCTTTGTGAACATAATATTTCTAGGAAGGTATGTATGCCTGTGGATCAGAGTTTTGTTTAGAGCTTCCCATCACCTAACACTATAAACATTTTCTTAGGGCTTGTCCATAAATGTTGATGTTAGTTAATCTTGGGAAGATTTAATTTAATATTTTTTTTATAATTAGAGTATAATTACATAAAGTATATATATCTTAAGTATATAGTTCAATAGGTTTTGAT
This sequence comes from Aselliscus stoliczkanus, assembly GCA_033961575.1. Taxonomy (NCBI): domain Eukaryota; kingdom Metazoa; phylum Chordata; class Mammalia; order Chiroptera; family Hipposideridae; genus Aselliscus; species Aselliscus stoliczkanus. Next base: position 36,951,506 of record CM066740.1, on the reverse strand, counting down.
GAATATATACACTCACTTAACCAGTACCCCAATTAAAATATAGAATATTGTTAACTCCCTGTAAAATTATTTCATGCCCCTTAGCAACCATTTCCCCACTTGCCTCCAGGAAACTACTATTCTGATTTCTATCCCCGTAAATTAGTTTTGACTATTCTTTAACTTTATATTAATGGAATCATAGTATTTACTCTTTTATATCCGGTTTCTGTCATCTAGCATCATATTTCTGACATGTCCATGTTGTTGCATGTATCAGTATTTTATTGGTAAGTAGTATTTTATTGTGTGAATGTACTAAAATTTGCTTCTCTGTTGCCCTATTAATAAACACATAGGGACTATTAATAAACATTTGGGACTATTATGTGTAAAGCATCAGTGAACATTGTTGTACTGGTCTTCTTGTGGACATAATGCTTTCATGTATCTTGGATAAATACCTGGAAACTGATGGATTATAAAGTAGGTGTATGTATTTAAGAAACTGGCAAACAGTTCACCCAAGTGAGCTGTACCATTATAAATGCTGTTTGGGGTTTGAATTGGGTTCATACCTAAAACTAAAAGTTAGAAAAGAGCTACTTCTCCTTGGTCTTTTTTTAACTCCATAGCAAACTCTGATTGTCAGAAATTGATAAATAGCAAGAGACAGAATTGGAAAGGTAAAACGAAAAAATTATGAAGGTTTCAGTAGAAGGATATTAGGGAGACGCAATCGGAACAGTAAATGCATAGTTAGCTCCAGGCTTTGATGCAACTTCTCCTTATATAGTCTTCCACTCTGCCTGTGCTCTTCTGGAAAAATAGTCACAGTCTTGCTTACTGGGAACCAGAACGAAACAACAATGCATGAGAACAGTAATTATCAAGGGACAAATATTAACTGGTAATAACTTCACATAAATTATTAAAGTTTTAACTACCATTTATATATTTATTTCTCTTTTGGGAGCATTAGAATATCTTCATGATAAAATTTTAGCCTCTTACCTTAATTGTTTTTATCTAGTATTCATCTGACATAATGATTAACTACATTCATTATACCATGGAAGAAAATCATGGGAAAAGTCTTACAGTTGGTTTTTCTAAAAAAGAGAGAAAGGGAAAAACAAAGTATGTAAAGCTACATTAAGCTGGTCTATTGATTGATTCCCCTCTGTTAAAATAATTAGCTTTACAATAGTTTGTCTTAAATTCTGAGAACAAATGAGTACAAATTTGGGGGAAATATTGTATTAAAAGTGCTATATTCCTAACAGTATTGTATTTTTCTGGTAGAAAAAGTTTTAGGGGACAGGATGACATGGGAAAGGAAATGATTATTTATTTATTTCAAGAAATAATTTTAAATAAATTTCTTAGGAAATATTTGGAACTGAAGGAGTGGATATAATTCTTCATGTAATGAAAACAGACCCCAAGAAGTTTCAGAGTGGATTAGGCTATAATGTACTTCTTTTTAGTACATTGGACAGCATTTGGTGAGTATTACTGTACCCAACTTAGATAGAATCACAGTACACGGAAATTACCTCCATAGCTTTGTATGCCAATTGTCTTCCCTCAAAAATCACACCAGGAAGATAACTTTCTTGATGCCTTTTTCTGTTCAATAGTCCAGAAATGATACTTACAAATGTCCTTTGGAAGGCAATCTTGTCCATCACTCACATATGAAACCATTCTTGTATCTAAACTTAAATTCTTGGGGGTTTTTTTTTGGTTTTTTTTTTTTTTGAGGGCAGTGTCACTGGCCCTAATATGTTGGACCCGAACCGGGGGCGCTGGCCTCCCAAGCTAGCGTCCAACCACCACGCCACTCGGCCGGCCCTAAATTCTTGTTTTTGTGATTTGAACCCATTCCATTTTGGCCTGGTCTGGGAAAACTCTAGCATCTATTATTGTGCATACAGTATTCTTCTGATACTTGAAGACTGTTGAAGTCCTCATTCATCTTCTCTTTAAGGAATTGAAAACCAATATTGGTTAGATATTTCATAATCAATATTGTTTCCCAAACTTTGTAGCATTCCTAAGGGCAAAAAAATACTGTTTTATTTAATATTAATTTATGAAATTTTGTCTTGGAGAAAATTGAGTTTTATGTATCATTCACACTTAATTCATTTCTTCAGTTCTAGTTGGGTGGTATTTATGAAAGTCACATTGCAACACATTTTTAAAAAAAATACTAGGGCTGGCCGAGTGGCGCGATGGTTAAGTGCTGGCCTGGGAAGCCAGCGGCCCCGGTTCGGTCCCACATATGAGGGCCTGTGATACTGCCCTCAAAAATATATATATATATATATAAAAAAAAATACTGATCATTATAGATCAAATGGACCTAACAGACAGACGGGGAACATTCCACCCAATAGCAGCAGAATACATATTCTTTTCATGTGCTGTGATACTGTGATTTATGATAAGAAATATATATTTGGTCTATTCCTAGAACAGAGTTCCTATATCTCTTGTAATTTCCTAGTCATTAACAGCAATGGGAACATCTTTTGTTATAATATTTGGTCTTTTATTCTCAATCCCTATAATAGCTCCAGAGTAATAAATATTAGTGCCTTTTGTTATTGATAAGTCCCTTTCAGCCACATCTGGGTTTAGGTAAATTCGGTGATTTTTGGAAAGTTCCTAGATAACCACAGAATGCGAAGCTGGTTGCCAGGGGATTCAATCATATGATTGATTAGAGAGTTAGAACTTTCACCCCTACCCTCAGCCTCCAGGGAGGGGAGAGAGACTAGATATTGAGGTTAGCCATCAATAGCCAATGATTTAATCAATCATGCCTACATAATGAAGCTTTCATAAAAATCCTATACTATGAAATTGAGAGTACCCAGGTTGGTGAACACATGGAACTTCTGGTAGAGGACATGAAAACTGCATGTCCCTTCTCCCATATCTTGTATCTCTTCCATCTGGTTGTTCCCAGATTGTAAGCTTTTATAACAAACCAGTAATCTAGTAAATACACTGTTTTCCTTAGTTCTGTGAACCTCTCTAACAAAATTTTCTGTCACTAGGAGGGGTGGAACATTTGATTCATAGCTGGTTGGTTTGAAGCTCAGGTGACGTGGACTGGTGTCTAAGGTGGCAGCAGGGAGGCAGTGCAGTCTTCTGGGACTGAGCCCTTAGCCTGTATGATCTGATTCTAATTCCAGGTAGATAGTGTCAGAATTGAATTAAATTGTAGAACACCCAGTTAGTGTCTGCAAAGAATTGGAGAATTGGTGGGGGGAAAATACCCACACATTCGGTGGACAAAATGAAGTATTAAGAGTAGAGTGTTGAGAGGAGACACAGAAGTTTTTTTGTTTTTGTTTGTTTTGTTTTTACAAGCTCACATGCAATATTCTCAGGGTAGATCACATGCCAAGTCACAAAACAAGTCTTAAATTTAAGAAGACAGAAATCATTCATTTGAAATGTCTTTTCTGACCACAATGGAATAAAACTAGAAACCAATAACAAAAGGAAATCAGGAAAACTCCCAAATAAATGGAAATTAACAACAAATTCTTGATGTAACCATTGGGTCAAAGACAAAAACAAAAGGGAAATTAGAAAATTTCTCAAGACAAACTAAAATGAAAACAAATGAAAACACAGCATACCCAAACTTATGTAGTACAGCAAAAATAATACTACGAGAGAAGTTTACAGTGCTAAATGCCTACAATAAAAAAAGAAGAAAGAATAAAACAACCTAACTTTACAACTCAAGGAACTAGAAAACAAAGAACAAACCAAACCCAAATTAGGAGATAATAAAGATTAGACCAGGCAAATGAAATAGACAATAGAAAAAACACCAATGAAACTAAGAGTTGTTTTTTTGAAAAGCAAAATTTACAGACCTTTAACTAGACTAAGAAAAACAGGGAGAAGGACTGGCTGAGTGGCGTGTTGGGTAAGAGCTGGCGTGGAATGCCAGTGGCCCAGGTTCAGATCCCACATATGAGGGCCAGTGACACTGCCCTCTACAGCTAAAATGGTGAACAACAGCTCCACTTGGAGCTGGGCTGCTGTGAGTCCCCGGGACGGCATAGCTGCAGCCCCTGCTGCAGTGGGCTGCCATAGGCCACAGTGAGTGTCGGCAGCCAGTATGAGTGGCTGGCAGCCTGTGTGAGCTGCCAAGAGCCTCTGTGAGTGACTGTCCAGAGGCCAGTGACTGATCTGCCTCACCCAAGAAGAGTGCAATGATGATACCAACATGGACCAGTGAATCAATGTACTCCACAACTAAAATGAAGAACAAAAGGACAGCAACTTGTCTGTTCCCCTTCCCCGGTTCCCCAGCGCTGTTCCCCTCCCCTAATTCCCCAGTAAAATCTTTAAAAAAAAAAAAAGGGAGAAGACTGAAATAAAATAATAAATGAAAGAAAAGACTTCACAACAAGTACCACAAAAAAGGCATAGAGGACTACTATAAATTAGTATATGCCAACAAGTTGAACAACAATAGAAGAAGTGGATAAAGTCCCCAGAAACAGATAACCTACCAAGACTAAATCAAGAAGAAATGTAAAGGCTGGACAGACCAATAACAATAAGGAGATTAAATCAACAATCAAAACCTCCCAACAAAAAAAGCCCAGGACCAGATAGCTGCACAGGTAACTTTTACCAAATATGTAAATAAGTAATACCAATCCTTAAACTTCCAAAAAATAGAAGAGGGAACACTTCCAAATTCATTTTATGAGAAACAGCATCACTGTTATACCAAAGCCAGACAAAGACACCTTATGAAAAGAAAACTACAGACCAATATCCCTGATGAACATGGATGCAAAAATCCTTTAGAAAATATTAGCAAACTACATTCAATATCACATTAAAAGGGTCATACACCATGACCAAATGGGATTTATCCCTGGGATCTAAGAATGCTTCAATATATGCAAGTCAATCAATGTAATACACCACATTAAGAGAATGAAATAAAACTCACAAAATCATCTCAATAGATGCAGAAAAAGCATTTGAAAAAATTCAAAATCTTTTCATGATAAAAACTCTTCAACAAAATTAGGTAGAGAAGAAACTTACTTTGACAAGTAAAGGCCCTATATGAAAAGCCCACAGCCAACATCACACTCACTAGAGAAAAGCTAAAAGCTTTTCCTGTAAGATCAGTGACAGAGCAACTCTCACCACTTCTAATCAACTTGCCCACTCTCACCACTTCTAATCAACATACTAGAAGTCCTAGCATAAAAAACATCCAAATCAGAAGGAAGAAGTAAAATTATCTGTTTGTGGATGACATGATCTCATATATAGAAAATCCTAAAGCCTCCACAAAAAAAAACAAAAAAGTTAATAATAAATGAGAAATAATAAATGAACTCAGTAAAGTTGCCAGTTACAAAATCAACATACAAAAAACAGTTGCATTTCCACACATCAATAATGAACTATCCGAAAAGGAAATTAAGAAATCACATTTCCAACGACACCAAAAAATAAAAATAAAATACTTAGGAGTAAACATAACCAAGAAGGTGAAAGATTGATACACTGAAAACTATAAAACACTGATGAAAGCAGATGAAATGGAAACACTTCCTGTATTCATGGATTGGAAAAATTAATATTGTTTACATTTTCATACTACCCAAGCTTATCTGTAGAGTCAATGCAGTCCCTATTAAAATCTTGAGCTATTTTTTACAGAAATAGAAAATACAATCCTAAAATTCATATGGAACTGCTAATCTTCAGAGAAATGCAAATCAGAACTACAATTTGGTATCACCTCACACCTGTTGGGATGGTTATTATCAGAAAAAGAAAAGATACAAGTGTTGGCAAGGTTGTGGAGCAAAGGGAATCCTTGTACACTGTTGGTGGGAATGTAAAATAGTTCAGCTATTATGGAAAACTAATTTGGAGGTTCCTCAAAGAATTAAAAATAGAGCCACCATATGACCAGCAATCCCTCTTCTGGGTATTTACCCCAAATGATTGAAATCAGGATCTTGAAAAATCAGCTGCACTATGTTCATAGCAGCATGCTTCACAATAGCCAAATGTCTATCAACAGATGAATGGATAAAGAAAACGTAGTGCCTATATATACAATGGAATATTACTCAGACTGTAAAAAGAAGGCAATCCTACCATTTGCAATAACAGATGGACCTGGAAGACATTATGTTAAGTAAAATAAGTCATTCACAGAAGGATATCTCTTATACATGATTTCTCTAAATAGTCAAAATTATAGAAGTAGACAATGGTATGTAGATAGTACAGTGATAGGGTGAGGGGTGTACGAGGAGTTCAATGGATGTAATGTTACAGTTATTATTAATAATAAATTCCAGAGGTTTGCTAGACAACATACTGCTTAGAGATCTACTGCACCACATAGTGCCTGTAATTGACAATAAGGTATTCTGTACTTAACAATTTGATAAGTGGGTGAGTCTCATGTTAAGTGTTCTTACTACAAAAAGAAAAAACAAAGGGACACAAGGAAAGTTTTAGAGTTTTTGTTTTTTGTTTTTTTTAAAGATTTTGTTGTGGAATTGGGGGAGGGGAACAGCATTAGGGACCGGGGAAGGGGAACAGAAAAGTTGCTGTCCTTTGGTTCTTCAGTCTAGTTGTGGAGGACATTGCTTCACTGGCCCATGTTGGTATCGTCATTTTGCTCTTCTGGGGTGAGACAGATCGGTCGCAGGCCTCTCTGCACGGTCGCTCACCGCGGCTATTGGCAGCTCACACCGGATGCCAGCCGCTCACCCTGGCTGCCGGCCACTCACTGTAGCCTATGGCAGCGCACTGCAGCTGGAGCTGCAGCCTACACCATCGCCGGGGCTTGCACAGCCCAGCTCCAGGTGGAGCTGTTGTTAGCTGTAGAAGGCAGTGTCACTGGCCCTCATATGTGGGATCTGAACCGGGGCCACCAGTGTCCCAAGCGAGCTTTTAACCAATGCGCCACTCGGCCGGCCCCAGAGGTGTTGTTTTTACTACCTGTATTGTGATGATAGTAGCATAAGTATGTCCAAACTCACCAAATTGTATACATTATGTGCAGATTTTTGTATTCCAGTTATACCAGAATGGGGAAACTCTGATGAATAGTACTTTCCATCAGATCAAGTAATTAGTTTTTCCCATTGCAAATTTACTTCTTATATTGAGAGCTGGAATACTCGGCTCTCATACAGATGAGTACATATAGGCAATGGAGTTAATCAGCTATCTAGTTTATTTGTTTGTTTGGTTTTTACAGTAGAAACAAGAGATATATAGTGATAACATGAAAATCTGATCTTAAGTTTCGATAGCAGCTTCTTACTGTATTAAGCATAGTAAAAAATCCAGAGCGGAGTATTATGAGTACTACCCTTACTATCTACGAATATATTGGGATTCTGAGGTTACTGCAGAAAATATCATGAGGTTTTATTCCTTCTTTATTTAATACATCACAATTACACTAAGACTAAAATTAATAGATATGGTTTTATTTATATGTGTCTTTTATTACAATACAACTTCAAAGCCCTTTGGATAAGAGATAAGGTAGAAATAACAAATAAGTAATAAATTCAGTGTTTAATTGGTGATACCAGGAACTGAGAGGTAAGTTCTAGTATCTAGTTTATGCTGATATAATAAAACAAGTTGGGAAGTATTCTTTCTTTTATATTCTATAGAGTTTGTGTAAGATTGTTGTTATATCTTAAATAATTAAGTCATCTGAACCTAGTTTACTTTGTAGAAAGGTTCTGAAATAATAGATTTTATTTCTTAATATATATATATGCCTGTTAAGATTTTCTATTTCTTCTTGTGTAGGTTCTGATAAGATGTATTTTTCTAGGAGTTTATCTTGCCTGAATTTTCAAATTTACAGTCATATAGTTGTTTGAAATATCCTCTTAGTATCTTTAATGTCTTTAGGATACAAAGTGTTACCTTTTTTTCTTTCCTGGTATTAGTCATTTCTTTCTTCACTATTTTTTTTCCTTGGTGGGTTTTATCAGGAATTAATATTATTGGTTTTTCCAAAGAATCAATTTGTGTGCTTTGGTGATTCTATTTTATTTTGTTTCATATTTCATTAATTTCTATGGTCTTTTTCTTTTCTTCTATTTTCCCTTTTCTATTTTTTGAGATGGATGACAGGATCATAGATTCCAACCTTTCTTCTGCCCTAATATATCCATCTAAAGCTGTAAATTCTCTTCTAGTCATGGATTTAGCTCCAACCCATGAGTTTCAATATGTTCCATTTTTATTATCATTAAGTTCAAATTATTTTCTGAATTTCATGGTGATTTGCTTTTTGACCTTTGGAAAATTTAGAAGTATATTGTTTAATTTCTGAACAAATAAGAATGTTCTATTTTTTCTTTTATTGTAATCGTTGTGAATGAAAGAGGTAAAAGGCAGCCCATAGACATCAGAGAGTACTACCTCAAAAGTGGGCACAAAATAAGCACAGTTCATACCCAGAGGTGGTAAAACCTGGAACCACCTGAGTGGGGGGGGGCCAGGCAGATGGCCTTTGTGCACCACCACCTCACCCACCAGCACTGCACGCAACCATCACAAAACAGGCAGCGGAAACAAGGATCTTTCTGTTTCAAGAGAAAGCCATGTTAAATAAGTACCAAAATGATTACTGAACTATAGATAATAATCATGTTAAATAGGAAAGGGACACCAGAAATTGACTCCAGCAAGCTTACAATGCCTGGGAGAAATAGAGGAGATCAGCCTCTGTTGCTATTGACCACCACCACCACCTCCACCACCACACAGGCCTAAGCAGCAGGCACTTTAGCAAATAATCTCAACAGCAAAGATAGGATGTAATGAAAAAAATCATCAAATGTTTGAGGCATAACAACACTGAGACAATAAATGGATAAACCTTGAAGAAAGAGTTACCAGAGTAACCAGAGATCTTTAAGAATCATTAATGTCATGAAAGCAAAGGAGAATATTGCATCTACAGAAAAGAATTAGGCAGTTACAAGAAAAATTGATTGATATTGGTTCAAAATATTATAGTTGGACTTAAACTACACTGGCGAGGTTCAGTTTTTTAAGTAAAAAAAAATTACTTGATTTAAGGCAATGAAAAATTCTTCGAAAAAATTTTGATAGGAATAAACTCACAAATTGAGTTTAACAACAAATCTTTGTTAAATGCGTAACTTCATTTTTATTTAAGGTGCTGCATTTTGGGATGTTATCCCTTGGAGGATTACTTTCTTGAAAAAGAAGGCATTTTTCTCCTTTTGGATTTATTGGCAGTAAGTATGATTATAACAATTCTAAAACTAAAAATAAATGTCTATATTAATCCTTTCCAAATTGAGTACCATAGGACATTATTGTGTAATTCAGTGTACCCTCAAATCATTCAAATGTTTGTTTTAATCAAAATCTCTACTGGAGATTTATAATATGCATTGGCATACTAAAGGTTCTGAAAATTTCACAAGTGAAGAAATCAGTTTATATAGATCAGTGTCCCCAAACACATGACAGTAGAGAATTTTTATGGTTTTGGGTTTTTTCTACCAACCTCCAAATAAACAGTTTGTGAAGTGCTAGGCTATATCAAAACCCTTAATCATTTATTAATAACTTCTTGCTTCTTCTGTTAGTATTAAAAGTTAAGGGCCACATTAGACATACAAGTAAAGATAACATTATTTAAGAACTGTGTATAGTTTGTAGTTAATGTGAAGAGCTAGTGTGTCATGGACCATTTTACAGAATGAGCAGGAGTCGGCATCCATATGAAGCCTTCCAGGAAAGATGCCATCTAGCACCTGTGAAGACTAGCAAATACCCTTATTTATCCTCACAGTAACCCTTTACTGACTGGCCTCAGTCCTAAGTGAGTCCATAGTCAAGATGTGGGAGAAAAAGTATAATTTTATTTCAATAAAGCTTTAGAAGATCTTCTCAGTAAGTTCTAGCTATGTCACTGACTGATTGCTACCATTCTTGATTTTATTAATGGAATAACCTACTTTGGTTTAGCAAAAGTATTAAAGTTATTTGTGTCCTTTTATGCCTCTGAAAGAAAATCAGTTGACACTGGAGATGAGAGCAGACTCATTACATATAAAACACTGCAAACAAAAAATAAGTAAATAATAATAACAATCAAAATAAGCCACCTTGATAAACCAGAAACTCTTGGGACGTTCCAAAATTGAACCTAATACAGAAGCTGTATGTGTAGCTCTCCTAAGGTCCTGAGTGGCATACAGCTCACCATATTCCTGCGACAAGAGCACAGGGACACCCAGAGGCACGTGATGATGTGTCAGGGGTTCTCATAAAGTCACAAAGGTAATTTGACATGACTTCGTGGAATCATGCTTTTACTTCAAGATTTGGAAGTGAGTTAAACATGTATATATTAAATACTTAAATTTCAGTTAATTTTTAAGATTATACAGACGACTTCAAAGACATTTCTCACTGTGTTCACTCTCCTTCACCATTAGGGTTTCTTGGCTGGAAAGGCATGAAAACTGGGGCACGAGGAGCCTTATAGCATAGTGATTGTGAGCAGAGACTGGAATCAGTCTGCCTGAGGCCTCCAGGACTTGTTAGCTGTGTAACGTGGACAAGCTATTTAACACCTCTGTTATCAACTTTTTCAAAACAGACAATAGTGTCCACCTCATGCACCGTTGCGAGGATTATATGAGTGATTATGTGTGTGCGTTCACACGTGCACATGCATATATATATATATATATATATATATATATATATATATTTACATGCATTAGTTAGAAGAATTCCTGACACAGTTTTGCTATGTGTTTTCTTATTTTTTTATTATTGTGAGTAGTTATTAGGTTGTGCTTAAGGTAGATTGAACCAATCAAATTAATTATAAATTATAAGCATTCTTTAGTGAAATTTTTATACCAACTTCAGCTTTGGACATTTGCCTCTTTTTCTTGAAAATGAAGTATAAAAACAGAAAACTCATTGGATTGAGAGTTCTGCTTAATATGTTAAAATATTTATTGAGTGTGCAATGATAAAAATTGCTAGTAGTGGTTAAATATTGAAAGCTTACTATCTGACAGACATTTTCATATTAACACTTCATAATAACTCTCGAAAGCAGGTAATATTATTATTTTTCATTTAATAAAAGAGGAAGCTGATAATGTTTGTAATTCAGACAACAGGTTGCCTGTTTTCTTTGCAGTATTCTATTAGCTGTATACTATAAGAGTTAATCAACAAAAAAATATTTCCAATAGAAACCATCACCATGTGGAGGCTATGGCTCTGGATGGACTTCTCTCTACTTAAATGTTGGTTTTCTGAAAAGTAGTAGTAAAACAAAGGAAATATGCTTGATAATTTTTATTAAATTTTTAAATACTCCCATGGGTGCTGATTTTCCAAATGCAAAAGTACACCTCATTTTGATTTATTTTCATATGTGACTGCCACTTGAAATTACCATCAATAATTGTCTTAGTAACAATAAGGTTATAGGTAGTTTGAATCTTTATAAACCTTAATAAAGTATGTAAATTGGAAAGATCCTATAATTACAGTGGCCTATGTATAGCACAGTTGACTTGCTCCTCTTAAAATGAACATCTTCACTTATTTTTACAATCTCCCTTTTTCCTAGTCAATCAAATCAATTACATTTTTGGTCAATTATATGGAATATTTTTCTTTTTATTCCTTTTAACTCCTAATGTTTGAAAATATATACATTAAAATGAGTATCTATTGGGCCGGCCGAGTGGCTCAGTTGGTTAAGAGCTCACTCAAGAGTGTGAGCTGAGCTCTAAGCAACAGCAGTTCCATCCCCAGCCCAAGCTGAGTTGCCGTTGAGCTGCCAACAGGTGGCAGGATGGCTCAGCTAAAAAAAAAAAGAGTATCTATTTTAGTAGGAGATTATCATAAATTCTACTTCATTAGAGTTTGAATTTTGTAAGTCAATCATGTAGAAGAAACACTGATCAATACACAAATGTTTCTCTTTTTTTTTTTTTTTTTTTTTGAGGACAGTGTCACTGGCCCTCATATGTGTGGGACCCGAACCAGGGCCGCTGGCTTCCCAAGCCAGCGCTTAACCACCACACCACTCGGCCAGCTCCCTCTCCTTTTTTTTTAAGGCAATAGTTTTTAATATTTTTTACAACTTATTTCTTTTTCTGTTTCCTTGCAAAAGTTGAACCAAAAAAAATTCTGTAATCTAATACTTGGAATAATGGTTGAATTTTGTGATAATCCCAAAACTACGGCTCATGTCAACACTTGGCGAGGAAAGAAGGACCAGACAGCTGCTAGTCTTTTAATAAAATTGTGGAGAAAGGAAGAAAAAGCACTAGGAGTGAAACGTGATAAACATGGGAAGATAATGGGTGAGTGTGTTTATAATTGTTAGTAGAAGCATTTAAATGCATACTTTCAAAAAGAGATCTTTAAAAGATACTAGGAAGGGCCAGCCGAGTGGCTCAGTTGGTTAAGAGCTCCCTCAAGAGTGCAAGCTGAGCTCTGAGCAACAGCAGTTCAATGCCCAGCCCGAGCTGAGCTGCTGCTGAGCTGCCAACAGGTGGCAGGATGGCTCAGGTTAAAAAAAAAAAAAAAAGATACTAGGAAAATAAAAGGATTTTCACCCTTTTGTTTAAAGTTGTTTACAAGGGTTTGCAGATCTTACTATCATAAATTCTGAACAATTAGAAGAAAACTGAATAAATTAGTAGAAGATTCATATTTTTATAGAAAATTTCAGGACATGGTATTTTATTATATTTTTCAATAAATTTTTATTTTTAAATTACAATGATGTACAGTATTATATTAGTTTCAGGTATACAACACAGTAATTAAACATTTATATAACTTATGATCAACCTGATAAATCTATTATCCTTCTGACAGCTTGAGGCTGCTTAGTAAGAGCTATGGGGCACGCTGAGGCCAGATGTTACTTTTTGGGGGCTTGTGAACCTTTGGGAGATTTTAGGAAAATACACAACATGAGCCAAGGTGAACCATTTGTATGGTAAAACCACTGGAGGCTTCTTTGGTGGGTCCGCAAGTTGGGTGCAGTGGGTCTCAAATTCAGCTGGGCAGGACAAACGGAGTAACCAGGTTGATGGAGAGTCAGATATGGTGGCTACCTGGATGTGCAGGCTAGGTGTGGAGAGGACTCAACAAAGGAACAATGGCTCTGCCAGCACTTTTGTCTGGGAGAAAGCCACACCTCCAGCCCTTGCTCTAAAGCCAGACAATCCAGTTCCTCTCTGTATGTTCCTGGTGCTCCGTGAGCTGCTGCCCCAGTGCTGAAGCTCAGAGCAAGTAAGTCTGTCAATGAGTAATTCTCTGCATGGGCCCTTTAAGAGGAACACCTGGGACTCCAGCCACCCTCCAGCTCACTCAGGCACAATCACCAGTGGTGTTCACAGCCAGGAGTTATGGGGACTCGTGTGTCCCCAGCGCTGGAGCCCTGGGCTGAGGAGCTGGTGTGGACCTCAGCGGGACCTCACTCCTCAGGGCGACCTCATCACCCAAGATATCCCTCCTGAGGTCCCACACCACACACAGGTGTGGGACCAATTTTTTCCATGTCCACTTCTTTTACCATCTTGGGGTGGCTTCTTCTGTATGTCCTTAGTTGTAGCACTTCTGTTCAGCTAGAGGTCAGGCAATTTTCAGTGATGGTTGTTCTGTAATTTAGTTGTAATTTTGATGTCATGGGAAGAGGCAAGCACAGAATTTTCCTATTCTGCCATCTTAACCAGAAACCTTTGGTTATATTCTTTAACTTGAATAAAAAAAAAACAAAAAACTAACAGTACTTCCCTAAGTTACCTGCTTTTACAAATAGATTCAGTAATATTTCATTTACCAATAAAGTTTGGTATGTAAATAGAGTGATTGAAGACAGTTTTTTTACAGTATTTTGTACATTTCTTATATTTATGAAATTTACTTATATTTATATAATTTACTTTTTATATGAAAGAAGTAACTTTTCTAAATAAAAATGAATCAAATGTTTTATAAATTTTAATTACTAGATTCTAAATTAATGAAGTTTGCAGTACCAGAATCTATAGTTAATTTATTCTAAAGCATTACATTACATTTTCTAAACCTCTGAAGATTCTTATTATGGTTCATCTAAGCTGTTAGTATTTATTTTTAAATGAAAGTACTTCCCCTTTAACTTCTGATGATTTCTGTCTTCAATCCAATTTTATTATTTCTGAGTCTTGATCTATAACATCATAAAAATATTTATATTTATAGCTTAATATATAGAAACCAAAAGCAAAGGAAACTACGTCATTGTTAAACTGACATTGTCCAATTTCTGGATTTCAAAATTAGAAAAGTCACATAATTGTTTCGCTTTTTTAAAAATAATTATATGAAATTTTCATATTTTGCATAAATGATAAAAATAAAAGCTATAAGTTTTGCCATAGAATGGGGATGAAATCACAGATTACTTATGCTTTCAAAAGAATAACCATCTGCAAGGCACTATTTTACTCTGTTATATTTATATATTTTATGATGTCTAGTCTAAAAACTCAAATATTAATTTACTACAGTTTTTATCTGCCTCTTCTGTTTTCATGATATCTAATAATTAGATACAAAGAAACCTCTATTTACTAATTTTCAAGAAGAGCAAAAAATCATTCCACTGCCTGCTAACTGCCCGACTATTGCAGTTATGGATGTTGCTGAGAACATTAGAGCAAAAATTTATGCTGTGTTGGGCAAACTAGGTAAGAAGCTATTCGTCAGATTCACAAGCACGTCTCTGTTTTGCTAAGTATGTGACTTGATTTTACTTTGGACTCCACTTTTCAAACATGATGAACAAATGTGCGTTGATATAGATAAATGCATGTTCCATTGTTAACCCAATGCACGGGCCACACCCCTGAACAATTAAATCAGGGTGTGTGGGGCCCAGGCATCGCTATTTTTTAAGTCACCCCTGGCAATTCCAGTGGGCATCCGGGATTAAAAGCAGTTAGTTTAGATGACTGGGCTTAAACACTAAATTCTGAATCGCCTGAGTTGGTTTAAGTCCTTGCTTCTTATTAAGGAAAAGTCTTCACTCTTCAGGTTCTGAAAGTACAATGCCATGGTCTCAACACAGTACAGAAAGTGTTCCTCTTTCATGACTAGATAAGGATGACCTGGCACAGGTTTGTTATTAGGAAGAAGTCAGAAGTCATTAATCAAAATGAAATCAAAAGAAACTGTTTGCATTTGTTTGTATGATAGATGTCTGCATTTTGAAATCACTTGTCCTGTTCAAGTAATTCTCTTTGTAAACTTTGTTTAGATTTTGAAAATTTGCCTGGCCTATCCGCTGAAGATTTTGTCACCCTCTGTATCATACATAGATATCTTGATTTTAAAGTGAGTGCCTTTTTAATCTTGTTATTAAAATCTAGTGTGGCAAAAAAGCCAATTGGGAAATAAAAGATATCTTCATAATTGTGAGCAATTGCTCACAGACTGTGTAGTTTTTACTTTCCGTTTTGCATCTGATAACTATTCAAAAAACATACAATTGATTGTGTGTTTTCCATGGGATAAGATTTCATCCAACTATTAATTTATAAAAGAAGATGGTTTGTACTGACATAGAGCTATTTAGAAGCCTAAAATAATGTTTAAAATATAATTTCTTCTCTTAATAGAACATTATTGTTCTTATATGAATTGTTTCTTGTTGCTTATTAAAATAGATTATTAATACATATTAAAGTATTATTTTATCATTACTTTATATAATCAAATTCATTCAAGGATATTTAATTAAAGGATATTAGGTTGATTATCTTATACTTTTATTAAATAAATGCTTTTGAAGTTTCAGGAAAGTCTTTTCAAGTAAACCTTTTCTTCTACTTTATTAGTACACTATGTATTTGAATTTTATAAATGAATAAACCTCTATTTTCAAGTGAAAACAAGACTGAATTTTATCCCTCTCCTGGATATATACATTTTTCTCAAAATTTAAACATAGTCAAGCACTTTAATTTTCAGACAATCCAGAATATAAGATGGAACTATCTGCATGATTGAAACTGTGGAGTCAAGAACTTGAGATTCAATTATTGCCTTGGCTAGAAGGGGAGCGGCAGGGCCCTGTTTCTCAAGGTGGCTGAGTTCTAGGGTCCCAGGAATTCCCATGTTCATTGTCATATAAATTGAGCTTGACCTAGCCTTTAATACAGAGTTTTAAGAAGGAAAGCATCAGTAGTTCAGGAGGATGAGACAAAAGCAGCAGTTTCTGCAGCTGTGAAAACAGAATGACTATAAACCAGAGGGCAGCGATGATGGCAGTGAACTAGACTTAAGTAATGGAGCCTCATCTATGAATACCTTATCATTGAAAAACATTTGGTAAATTACCTCTGAATACTCAAATGGAACTGGTGTTCCAAATCATTCTGAATGCACTTACCCTAGTCTTAAAGAGTAAGTTAGGAAAAGCTGGTCAGTGTTAACTTTGGAACAACAATCCAAATAAAGCATTAGCTACAACTGAGTTGTTTATTTTTGATTAATTTAACTTTTTAAACTCAAATTTCATTATAACAGATTGGAGAAATATGGAATGAAATATATGAAGAAATAAAATTAGAAAGCTTAAGACTAGTCACTACAGATAAACATATTTTGGAAGCTATTATAGCAGCATCAGAAAATATTGGGAAGATGGTTGCTTCTCTGCAAAACGAGATAATTGAAAGCCAAGTACGCCAAGATGTGCAAAATGAACAAAAAGTATATGCAAAAGTAAGCCACAGAGACCACTTCTATTGTATAAACTAGTTGAAGTTATCCATAGGATATATTTGTCTTATTTGTGAATGTTTCAGCACTTAAGTTATTTTGTAGTTTTATGGTTACTTTTAGGGTCTTTGTACAGTTTTTAAAGACACCATGGAGTTAAGAGCTTGATATTCGATTATTACACTCATTGCTGTTTTATAGCATTTTAATTTTATTTCTACAGGCCTACATTTTAAAAGGTAGACATTGAGACACTTCCATTTTTCAAAATGTCAAACGGAGTTCCAAACATAGTGGGCTATTTAAATGTATATATACTTAGCAAATGCTGACACTCAGCGTGTCTCTGTGATTGCCCGTATAACCTCACTGAGAAAGTTGGCCCTCCTCCCTCACTGTGAGAAGGCCTCCCTGGTATGCCAACTTGAAGCATATCGATAAGCTCTCTCCTCACCTCAGGGCTAAAACACTATGAGCATTCTGTAAATCACGGATAAACTGGCCTCTGACTTTAGCTAATCAGAAAAAACCTGTCAGGAAAATATAAGGCATTTTCCTAAAGCTTTACACAGGTGGGAAACTGACATGTCAGAAGCTTTTGATCAAATAGGTTAAGTGACTATTTAAATTAACTTGTCCACAGACACAAAGATAATGTAGATTCCCCATTTATACTTGCTGGTCTTTTATGACTACAGTTAAATATTTCAAATCCTTTAAGGTGATTCCAAAGTGTGTTCTATTGCCTGCTCTTTTCACATAGACTATTAGATGTTTATATCTTCAGCCTAGTGGAACTCGGCCTGCATCCACCCATGAATTCTGCTCCATCTTAGATACCTCCTTGCTTGAAAGTTTTGTTTGTTAAGGGTTTTTATTGCATGGATGCTGCCATTTAACGCATTTATTTGCTCTCAAGTTGGGTAGCCCTATTGCTGCCTCATGAATTCTGTTAAATGGCAGAATGTCTGCTCTGTGGACTCGCTATTGTTAATATGTTGGTTATTGTTGATTTGTTATGGCTCTGACCCCACTGATTTTTTAGCAGTTGTTTAATTAAATATTCTTAGTTTATGATTTAAACTCAACAGTATATTTTACACCAACCACAGGCATGTATCCTCTGACTATATACGCGTATTTAGTGGATAACCTATTAAATATAGTTTTCACAGTTTGTTAGTTACCTTTGTAGACTGCATCTCCATAACAAACTCAGACTCTCACCAAAAAAAAAAAAAACTGCTTGTCTTGCTGCAGTCGTAAATTAGAAGTAGTTTTACCACTATATTCTTGCTTAAACTATTATCAGTGGCAGCAGGAATCTCTTTATGTTCTCCTATGAATTTGCTGTTGGGTCATGTATATATTTTGTTCTGGATTATTATCCATCTTCACAAGTGATAATCGTGGAAAACAATCAGTCTTGCTGAAAATGATTTTTGGTATTTTTTTATTTTTATCACAACAGTTTTGCATTACATTTCATGGAAAGCAGTTCAAACCTTAGACATGTAATGAAGGATTTCTTTTTCCATATTATACTTTTGCTTTTTAAGTTTTTGAACTTGATGATTACTCTAATCCTTCTGTTAGTCAGCCTTAAATTTTACCTTGGCAAAAGCTAAGTAAGGGCTTTCAAGCCTTTTGGTATCCTTTCATAGAAACTAGAACTCTTAATTATCTTTCTCATTTCAGATACAAGCCTCCCATAAGCAAAGAGAATTGGCTAAGAAGTCATGGGAAAATTTCTTGGCTAGAACATCAAATGCCAGAACTTTAAAGGTAAGATTTTTGGAATATTAAGATATGCACAACAAATAGCGAATTTTGCCAGACTTTTTCAGAAATAACTATTCGTTCATCTTTTTCTGTTGACCTTTCTGTAGAATACTAATACTATTTGATCTTTATATGCAATTTGGTATGATAATTGAAACTGAATTTTTACATTTACAGATGATGCTACTCTGAGTTTTATTTGGTTTACTAGTAGGAAGCAAAGGTGGTCTTTCTGGTTTGTATAAAGGAGACGATAGTTAGCCAGCCATCTGATTCATTGATCTGTTCTGTAAGAAACAGAGTGAAGGACAGAAAAAACAATTGTCCATATTATTCTCTCCCCAAAAGATGTTTCACCTCCTGGAACACCAGGAGAAACATTATATTAAAGTTTAAATGTGAATTTGAGATAAACACCCCTTTGAAAAATGTGATAAGCTGCTTCAGCTAGAAGCTAGAAACTAAAAAGTTCATAATGCTAATTGTTTGCTTCAAATATGTGAGAAATACCATGGATTACCAAAATGTCATTAATTTTTTGCAACTTTTCCGTTAATACTTTGAATACACTATTATGTTACATTATAATTCTTCCTCTAGCTATGAAATTGTTAAACGTTTGTACATGAAAATAGTATAACTTATTAAGATAGCAAAACCAAAGCTAAGAATACACTTGTTCAAAGAAACTTGCCTCTTTCTTCTCATTGAAAGTTCTCCCCAACGTTATTTATATAATATTCTCATAACTACTTGTACGTTTAAGGAATGGTTAATGAAAATCAGCCCCTTTGTGCAGATCATTGGTGATCTCGAATTTCACCTATTCTAGTGCCTCAGATATTGAGCTTGAATATAACTGCAACAAATTATATAATTTATATTATTCTGAGTGCTTGAAACATTTAAGTGTACTAAATTAATATTTAATGTATACAAAATATTTTGACAACATGCATCACCTGATGTAAATTCAGTAGCTTATTCAATTAAGTATTAAAAGTTGAACCTGATTTCCTTGGGACCTGCTTTATTCCTTGATTATATATGACCAGTTCCTCTAGAAACTTCGGTGATATTTTCAGGTGACTAGTATCTTCTGCAATGTACAAACAATATAACTTGCTAATAATAACTATCTTCGTAGCCTAAATGAATAAATGAAGATTCCATTGCTAACTAATAAATAGTCAAATAATAAGCCAGATACAATTAAATGTAATTTGCATACTTCATTGTAAGTACCATAGTTAATATTATTTTCTAATTTAAATATCTTCAGAAAGCAAAAAGACTTCAGGAAAAAGCTATAGAATCCTCTAGATACAATGAGCGACCACCAAATGCAATATTTCACCGGACAGTGATTAAAGGCCTTAACACAACGGTAAGATTTTTTTTCTCCATAACTTTTCTTAGCAGATACTGAATTTAGCCCTTAAAATGTTATTTCCATGGATTTTTGTCTCATATTTTTTTCTTTTCTCTGTTCAAGTTTCATAGTGAAGGTATATTTATCTCCAAGGTAGCTCCACTGTCACCCAGTGCTGGTTTGGTCTCTAGACCCAGCCCTCCAGGATGCCCAAGAAACTGTTACAAACACCAGTCAGAATATATCTCTGTATCTCTTTGGAAGAAAATGTGCAGTGCCTCTTGTGACTGGCAGATAGATCCATGCCATAGTCCAGTGTCCTCTTCTAGATATAATTTGGCCCTGATTGCAAAGCTGAGAAGCAGTAGAAGTAGAATCCAAACCCATGTGCCTGGCTCCAAAGCTCTCATGTTTCCATTATGCCATTTTGTCTCCTAGTTACTTATATGTACATTTTGTGTCTTTCCAAAGGAAGCTGAAGGATGAATGGGTTTTTCTCTGTTTGAAAAATGTTGTAAATGGACTCTTAGATATATTTACCTTTTGCTTTTTTAGGTGCCCTCTGGTCAGGTAGTAACCCTGGAAAGCACCCCTGCCCGATTAGTAGGAGGACCTCTGGCTGATACAGATATTGCCCTTAAAAAACTGCCTATTCGAGGAGGAGCCTTCCAAAGGGTGAAAGCAGTAAAAACTGGGGGTGAGCCAAAGAAGAGTGTTCCTATGTAAAACTGCTCTAGAGACTTTTTGAGATAAATCCTGCTTATAATTTTTTAGTTAAATAAATCTTTATATACAAATGTAAAGCAAATATTTTAGAATAATATTTTAGTAAAATACTATAAAAAAATAAAAGCAAGCACATGTAATTTATTGAAAATATCAACACATATTGTAGCATCAGAAATCAGTTTCTTTGTAAAGATTACTAATTCTCTCAACTAAAATTAGAAAACATATTGTATCTGTTAAGACCATTTTGGTTGCGTATGAACTACTCCAAATGATTTAACCCCCACGTACCCCCCCCCCAAAAAAAAAAACTTTTACAGTCTCTGTAGCTATCAAATCTAGGAGTAATTAAGACTACAAACACTGTTGGATCTGGGGATTGAAAGTCTGTGAGTAGGACCTTCTTCCCTAGCAGCTCCTGGATTCTGTCCTGGGAGTCATCCAGTAGAAAGGAGTGCAGGCCTGTCTCTCAGCAGTCCTGCAACTGCCTCTGCATCTTGGGATCCCTCTCTGTCTGCAGGCCCATTCCTGAACCATTCACCATGACTTTAGCCAGATCTGAGTACTGCCTACTCCTGAAGCCAGAAGCAGGCCAGCACCATCCAAAGCATATGGATGGATAGTTATGAGTCTATATAAATACTGGGCAGCAAAAACATTAGCAACAAATACATGGGTCAAAGTAAAATAAGTTATCTCTGTGACAGAAAGCAAATGTTAGTCATGAACTAAACAATAAAAATTTTAAAATACAAATGGTTTTACTTTTAATATATAAATATGCAAAGGAAACTCTGTGCTACTTCTCTTCTTTAATCGGGGAGGGAAAGGGAGAGTGGGGAAGTGTTTTCCCTCCTTCGGTGGTGGAGGCGTCTTACCAAAGCATAGGAGGTAGATGCTTAATGCTGGCTGTGGAGTAGCATCTGTTCCCTGTATGCCATGTTGAGGTTTCCATAGCCTGTCTCCATCCCCGTCAAGCCTCTCCTCCTCCCAGGAAACCACGAAGTCGAGTTCATGTCCAGGGAGAGAAAAGAACCTGTGTTCTTAGACAGAAAAATTTGTCCCGATTCTAGGCCCGTGCACTCAGCAGTGTACCGGTAAATGTATAACAACCAGCTCTTCAAGAGGAAAAAGCCCTGATTTGTAGTGTTTGCCAATTGGCACTCCACTGTGACCAATTTCAAGCTCCCAGCATGATCCTACTAATGCAGAGTTGGGAAAACAGGCACAGAATCCACTTTCATTATCAGATAAAAGAGGGTCCATCATCCCACTAGGGCCACCTTCTACTTCCTCCTTCCTTCTTCTCCCCCTCCTCCAACTCACATTCCATCAGGATTTTCCATGATCCTCATCTGAAGATAGTAACATCTGCAGTGAAGGGAGAATTTCCCTCTGTTATTGTTCTTGCTGTAATCAGAATGAGTTGCCAGTTCACCTTGGGCCAGCAGCCTCTCATCGAGCCCAGCTAGCTGCCCATTCAATCCCTTGTGGCCCCGCAGGAGTAGATCATATGTATCAGCTTATTAGTGATCTTTGTCCTCTCCTGAATCCCTTTCTCAATTACCAGCAACCACAACAAGATCTGAGACGGCATAATTTGTTCCTTTTCTTCACAGGAAGCCCTAAGCACAAAGATTGGATGGATGTGGGTAGAAACATGCAATGATGAGATGCCCATACAAAAAGCACCAGATACACTTCAGGCACATCTCAAATACAGAATCAAGATGAAGTGTCCATGGCTAACAACGATGAGTCGTTGCCCCATTTTCTAGACCATAAGCTCCTTCCTCAGTCTCTAAGCTCCCTGAGGACAAGGTGAAAAACCATATTTCATTACTGTAACCAATTCCTCAGTAAATTAATTATTGAATAAGTCATGGTGGCCTCAGCTCCTGGCAGCCTTTCCCTTGAGCTCTGCAAAGGCAGACTTTTCCTGAGCTCAAAGGCAAGATTCAGCCAACAAAATACTACACAGATAGTGCTAAACCCAGACATGTTCAAATAGTTCAAATGTATTTACCTCATAACAGTGATAGACTTCCTCTAAAGTTATGAGGCATAAATATGAGTACATTATTAAAGCATATGTAGAAATAGAATCGATATCAGGTGGTCGAATATCATTTTTCGTATGTAATACAACTTGATAGCTCCAGATCGATTAGGCCTGACTTCGACTAAAAATACTCTTGTGACGTTTATGGACCTTGCTCCTGCCAGGTAGGTCTTAACCATCGGGAAGAGGAAAGTGAAATAGGGCAGGTTATGATTACCTAGCAGACATCTAACAGCTGAAGAAATGTGGGTGGGCAGAAATACTCATGTTGCTTAATCCAGACCCTTGCACTTGGGTAGACAGACTGCACCCACGTTTGCACATTACAGTTCCAGCCACCCCACAGGGAGTGAGTGAGTCGGTACTTCTGTCTATGTCACCAACTCTAATCATCGCCTTGTCTCTCCTCACATCCTGTGCTCCCTCCCACACCACCCCTGAGCCTTAGGGGATATGATGTCTAGTCTATACCAGCCTGACTGAAAGGCAGACAGTATATTTCCTTCCATGAGTCAGTTGAGACAGAATTTCAAGCTCTCACACTGAAACTTTTGCTAATAAACTCAATGAAAAGAAAGTCAAAAGGATAAAAATGATGCAGTTTAGTGAGCACCGATGAAAGTCACTTCAGCACATCTTTACCACATAAGGGAGCTCCTTCCATGGTTGAAATCTGTCAGCCAGTGATTGCCTCTGTTGGATAAAAACCAATGAATAATTAGGTGAATAACTTGGATTCATCTGGTCTTCAGTCTGGAACACAAGATAACACTGTATCACAGGAAAAAACTGTATGTTCACCCTAAGTCTTTTCAAGTCAAATATCCAGTTTCTTTCATCATTCTTTTTTTTTTAAAGGTTTTATTGGGGAATTGGGGGAGGGGTACAGCGTTGGGAACTGGGGAAGGGGAACAGACAAGTTGCTGTCCTTTGGTTCTTCAGTCTAGTTGTGGGGGACGTTGCTTCACTGGTCCATGTTGGTATTATCATTACGCTCTTCATGGGTGAGGCAGTCAGTCACCGGCCATTGGACAGCCACTCACACCAGCTCACGCCGGCTGCTTACACTGGCTGCCAGCCACTCAGAGTAGCTCACTGCAGCCCCACTGCAGCCTACACCGTCACCAACCACTCAACAGCAGCCCAGCTCCAGGATGAGCTGTTATTCACCATCTTAGCTGTAGAGGGTACAGTGTCACTGGCCCATGTGGGAACCAAACTGGGGGCCCTGCTGCTCAGAGCTCCTGCTCCCTAGCCAACTCTTAACCAACTGAGCCACTCGGCCAGCCCTCATCATTCTTATTTAATTCCTCCAGACTATGAGTCTGGCCAACCCCTTTTAAAGTGCTACAATTTGATATTTCTCTAAACTATGACCAGCTGAGCCAAACAAGGATTTCCAGGTGTAGCAGGACCCTTGGAGGGTAGTATAATGAAACTAGTACCTCCAATTTTCATACACTTTCTGCCAATGCAGCCTAAGCTTACGGTAGTTTCATTATCAATCATATTTCATAACTGCTTGTATTTCGTTTATAGTCAAGGAAAATGTCAAGGAATCTCTCTGAAAAAGAGAAAAGCAGCCACTGACATCCAGCAACTGGCCTGGTACTATCAGGTCAAAATTGTATAGATAGACCCGCTGCTCAGACCCTGATTTCTAATATTCTCCAATAAAAGATACCAGGGCTCCTTGGAGAAATGGCTTGTTCTACGGACGTGGCAGAAATACGAGTACAGTAAGTCTCCGACTTACGAAAGAGTTCTGTTCCGGGAGAATGTTTGTAAGTTGGATTCATTCGCGTAAGTCCCACAAAGTGAGTCTTATACACCTTTGACACAAATATACAATGTAAAACATAAAAAGATTTTTCCTCTTGCTTCCGGACACCCTGCGCTCTGATTGAGCACTGGACTACTGTACACTATCGCACTGTACAGTAAGCTCACAGCAGCACGTGAGCTGCTTCCGCGATTTGTTCGCAACTCGAATGTTCGTAAGTCGGGGACTTGCAATATACAAGATGCGTCTAGAGCATCCTATAGCATCTAGAGCTCCCAATGGCAAAAGCTGGAACAATTTGAGCAATAAAATAAACAATATAGTCTTGGATTATAAGTCAAACCATAAATAAATGTCCAAAAGTCCATACTAATATGAATAAATGATGAGAGAACAGGAAGGGGAGGAGAGAGGTGAGACAATTCTCCCATACAAAGCATTCCAGATAATTTATATAGGTATTCCCTCCTCAAGGTGTTGGAACATAACTCCTCAGTCCCTTAAGTGTTGGTTATGCTTAATGACTTACTTCCAAGGTTAAACATCACCAGTGCTAAGTTATGTTGATAGCATGTATCCTTGATATAAAGTGTTGAAAATAGTACTTTACCTCTGTAGTCTTCATCCAAAAAACCTTTAACCCCAACCTAACCAGAAGAAAAACATCAGGCAAACCAAAATTGAGGGACATTCTGCGAGATACGTGACCAATACTCACAATCGTCAAGGCCATCAAAAACATCTGAGAGCCTAAGGAGACATGACAACTCAATGTAACGTCATGTCCTGGATGGGATCCTGGAACAGAAAAAGGACATTGGGGAAGAACTAGTGAAATCCAAATAAAATATGAAGTTTAGTTTATAATGTATAGTATTGGTTCATTAGTTATGACAAATGGACCATACTGATGTAAGATGGGAAAAAATGGGTGAGGCGTATACAAGAATTCTGGACTATCCTTGCAACGTTTCTGAAAACCTGAAACAGAAGAACTTTAGACATAGATACTCAGTTATCCTCCATTATATGACCTTACGAAGAAATATTTGGGGAGCAATGTTAGATGTTTTCCTACCTTGTTTTTCCTCAGCCTTAAGCTCTCTGAAAAATAATTGGTTATGAGTTAAGCTATATGAGTTAAGCTGTATGAGTTCAGCATAAACCCAAAACTGTAAAACTGATTGAATCTTTTCCATAATTGAGTCAATTTTAAGAATTGGTGAGATTTCTGTTTTGTTTTTAATGATCTTTCGAGCAATCTAGTCAAATGATTTTGAATAGGGCAAAAGAGAGCACATATGGTTCCCCACTCACCCCATTTTGGCCATCATTTCTTTTTTTTTTAATTTACAGTTTATTGTTTATTTTTAAAGGTTTTATTGGAGAATTGGGGGAGGGGAACAGCGTTGGGGAATCAGGTAAGGGGAACAGACAAGTTACTGTCCTTTTGTTCTTCAGTATAGTTGTGGAGGATATCACTTCACTGGCCCATGTTGGTATCATCAATGAGCTCTTCCCAGGTGAGGCAGATCGGTTGCTGGCCTCTGGACGGCCACTCACAGCGGCTCTTGGCAGCTCACACGGCTGCCGGCCGCTCATGCTGGCTGCCGGCCACTCACTGTAGCCTATGGCAGCCCACTGTAGCAGGGGCTGCAGCTATGCCTTCCCAGGGGACTCACAGCAGCCCAGCTCCAGGTGGAGCTGTTGTTCACCATCTTAGGTGTAGAGGGCAGTGTCACTGTCCCTCATTTGTGGGATCCGAACAGGGGCCGCTGGCATCCCAAGCCAGCTCTTAACCAACGCGCTACTTGACCGGCCCATAACTTACGTTTTAATATCATAAAACCACTTTTGAGTTAGTTGCATTCCCTACTTCACCTTTGTCCTACTGGAATGACAGCTCTGGATTGTTCAGCAGTGTACTTCCAAGCTCAATGAATTTTTGTTGAATGAATGAATGAAAATATATTTTTAGGAGCATTTGAGATCTTGCTTCCTGTCATGTCATCAGTTTGGCTCAAATAAACTCTTATAAACCTTCAAAAAAAGTTTTTTTCTATATAGAGATTGCATGATTTGGGCCAAAAACTGGGGAGAATTTTAACAGAACATGATATTTAAGGATCATCAAAACATGCCTCTACCTGCAGGAAATGAATTAGACATCTTCTTGGGTATCTGTCTGGTCATTTTTATAAGAGAACACAAGCCCTCCAACCAGTTGATTTTCTGAGCTTAGGGATCCATCATTAATCGGCAAGATAAAATATTTTCAACCTAAGAATTTATTAGACTAATAACTTCATATTGTCTGCAACTGGTTATTATTGGGTTGTCGAAAAAGCCATGATGCATTTTTGCAATGAAAAATAGAAAAAAATACGTCATGACTTTTCCGACAACCCAATATATAAAACTCAGTTATATGAAATAATGTTTGTAAAAGATACCTGGAAGCTATGCCGTCTACCATTCTTTAATATTCGAGAGTCTTAACCTTGGGTTCTTGGGCCCCCCTGAAATTATACACAAAATGATGTGTGTGTATATACACAATACCTAGTAAAGGATCTATAGCTTCATCAGAATTTCAAAGTGATCCATGACTCAAAGAATGTAAGCCCCCACCCCTTTAATTCAACGTTTATCCTTGGATCAAGTCAAACCATCAGACAGTTGCATACGTTTACAGTATTATTTTTGCTGCTTTTAAAATTGTTTCTATTTGATTGATGTTGGGTGTGCCGGCATGGGTCTGCATTGAAGGGAATCTGTCGTTGGAATACTTGAAAAATAGTACTGTACATCATGGTAGCCATTATGAAACTCTCAGGGACAGATTTCTATTGGCTTTTTAGTCCCAGGAAAAGGTGGGCTTCTCCCACACAAGTTTAGTTTTCCTCATTAGCATTGTCAATCTTGAAACTACTCATGAGTCCCTAATTCACCTTGAGAAGTAGACAACTCAAACCAAATTTACAACTACCCTTTATCAAAGATATAGGTTTTTATGACATGCATTTTAAACTATTAATCTAAACTAAAACTCCGTATTATTTATTTCCTGTCTTCATTTCACATCATCCCAATTTCCTCATCTATTTCATCTTACCTTATTGTTTGGTATATTTCTTTAAAGCTGCATATCCTTTTTTAGAATAAGATGTGAGCTATGAAAAGGAAATACAAAAAAACTGAGCTAACATCTAAAGACAAAAATTCTATCAAACTCTCCTTTACCAAAATGAAGTTTCTTGTTACCTTTCTGTTTGTTACTCCTTTTTTAAAAATGAAGACAATAAAAATGAGAACATAAAAAAAATGTAGTCCTTAATGCATAGAAAAATACTTTAATATACAAGATGGCTCTGATTAAATGAACATATCAGAAGCCACATAGTACACTACATCAAGATTAAATATTACTTTTTAGGACAATACTGGCATTAGTTTTTAGTACAGTTTTAAAGTCAGTGTTATGTATAAGACACTTTATAAAATTGGTTACAATTTTACACCACTGACTGTTGTATTTAAAAATACATTGCATTTCAAGTGATGTTTTCTTTAAAATAAAGATACTTACAAAGATGCCTTTTAAATATATAACTATTAACAAATTACCTGAAAAGATAGAAATGATCATTCAATATCCATAAGGCAATAATTACACATCAACAAAAATAGGACCTTCATCAATATTAAAGAATTAACAATTTTGATAAATACTACAGGAAATGGTTGACCTCATAAATATTGACAGAGTTAAGCTTTCAGGTTGGTGTCATTTTACTTGAGATATTGTCAATGTTCTCTTAAATGTAAAACTCATATTTTGGAAAATCCAGTCCTATAAGTTTACAGAGGAGAAATTGTTAATATTTATTCTAATATGTCTCTTATGATTCCTTCCTTTTAAAGAACTCTACTGAAAAAATTAATTTCAAAAACCTAAATATATATCCAATGTTTAAAAATTTCTTCAACAATTGTAATGTGAATAATTACAGCATTAAATGACTTTCTTATGAAAGTCATGGGAAAAAGGAAGATAATTTTAATAATTTACCAAAATATACTATATTCCAACATCATATAGAATCAAGTGTTTATACATCAGCGCTCCTGTGGTTTCTAAATAACATAAACTTAAAACAAAAACCAAAGCCAATCGTATTAGGAAAAAATATGACAAGTTTGCTAGCTTATTAGATAAACTTGAAAAATCAAAAGGATTAAATACTGAATTTTTAAGAAAAACTGCTATTCTCTTGAGTACATATTTAAATTACCTCCTGTTATCCTCTGCGGAAAATTATATTTAGGAGGCATCACCTGTCTTCTGCCCATTCCATGAGATCTTGAAAGCAAGCAGTCTACATACATGTCCCAGAAATCCTGAGCTATGCTTAAGAAGACATTATAATGTCTAGACCACTGGGATTTTTGCAAGAACAACATGAAATTCCAGAAAGCATCCACATTGTGAGCTATCTTGAGTTCCTTGAGATCTATCAGTGTCAAAGAGCAAGCGTTCCAGCACTGGAGATCAATGTCTGCTGTGATCCCTGGGCTGACGTTGGCAAGCACTCCCTTTTGAAATTCAAAATCTGCATTAATCAGATTGATCAGCATCATGCACCTCAGTAATAGACAGAACCATCTTCTTCTGGCAAAGCCCATATTCTACACAGAAAAAAAATAAGCGGATATGTTTTTAACTTAAAAAGAAAATGATTCAATTACCCAATGATCAGTTTAAACCTAAAAAATTATATGGACTTATTTTTGATCCAGCCAGATTTGCCTTCTATGTTGGTTTTCCTCTAAGTTGCTGACTCTCAGACCTTCTTTGAAAGGATATTACAATTGCAACTTGTTTGCCAATATTCTAATAAAGTCTTCAGCAGCCACTGAAAACACATGTTTATGAAGATGTAATAGATTTATTTCATCATAGACCTTTACAGCTGGAAGAAATCTTAAAAAGCATGTGCTCCAACCTTCTCCTTTTACAGGCTGGGAAAAATTCTTGGTGATCTGGCTCAGCATGTTTTCTGGTCTCCTATCTCCTTAGCCAAGGCTCACCACAATACATTTCAACTAGGTGGATCAAAATGCAGCCCATATATATGTGTAACCATGAGACAAAATTTTTTTTTAATTGAGATGTTACCAATCCATTAACCCAAATGGTGTGGGGCTCAAGCACCGTATTAAGTTATAAAGTTACTGATACTTTCATTTTTATTCATTGAAAAATATTTGTTAAGCTTTGACATACAGGAGAGATCTCTGGTTTCTCTTAGGTTTCAGGAGCTGGAGGGAGATTAACATACCTACATACATCAGGAGGCACGAAGACAACAAAGGTGATACCAGCTAATAGGAATGACATGGTGCAAGGCCAATGACATTCAGCAAAATTTAGGATTTTCTAATGGCTCTTTACACAAACTTCCTTGCCAAGTGACTGCTCAGTAAATCGGCCTAAAGCACATAGGTGGAAGTCAAGGAGTAAAACTTTGAATTGCCACGGAGCTACTATTTAAGGCCGACATTGGGAACGTCCCTGACACAAGCTTGACAACGTGGGTGGAGGAGTGGAGTGGAGAAGACAGATACAGGAGACGGGACTCACTTCCTTCCCCGTATACTGCCATCGGCCACCTCCCACAAAAAGTGAGGACAAAGAGACAAATCAAACAAAATTAATTTTAAATTTAGGTTGTTCAGGTCGTTTCATATCGTCGAAAACTGTGCAGATTCCCCAAACTGACAGTTGGCCACTTTATGGAGGTCTAAAAGGGAGGGACTGGGTAGGACGGGAGAATATTTGCCCCCGTAACTTTCTGGTGACGTTCCCACAACCAATGCCCTCTTCCCGGGTCGGGTCCCCAGGATACAGAAGAGGGAGCCCGCGCGGGAATGGAGTACCTTTCGTAGGTGGCCGAGGCGCACGTCCTGCCGCGGTGTCCCGTGTGTCTTGCGCGCTCTCGGGGAACGCAGGCTGCTCCTGTCCCAGAGGGACGAGAGGTCTCAGCGAGAGCTCGGGACCACCTCCGGCCCTCCCTGCCCAACCGAACTCACCCAAGGGCAGGCGAAAGGCGGGAAGCAGCGCTCAGCCACCCGCTGCCAGCGCGCACCCGGCGTCCTGAGCTGGCCCGGCCGAAAGGTCTCCGGGCTGGGAGGGTCTGGATCTGGGAAGGCGGCTCTGTGGGCTCCGCTGCTGCCAACGGAGGCTCTGGAATCAGCCTCGTAGTTCGAACCGCGCTCCTTTTCTAGGGACAAAGTGATGGGGCAGAGAGAGTGTGGCCGAGCTCCCGAGTCCCCGCCCTCACTCAGCCCGGAGACCCGCGGGCAGTCACGTTCCGCACCCCTGCCTCCGCCACTGCTCCCACCTCCCTTGTCCACCTGCGGGGGTTCTCGAAATTATAGTGGCTCAGGGTCTTACTCTGTCTTCTCACTTTATTCTTCCGTTCCCTCCTTGAGAAGATGCATCACAGCAGTAGTCTATCTGCATAACCAAACCATCTCCTCCCTCTCCCCACCCAGCCTCCACACCGTGCTTCTATCCAGAGAAAACTTGCAAAATGTGTCAAGTTGTATGAGTGCTTTATATATTTTGGATATTACCTCCTTATCTGAGGTGTCGTTTACAAATATCTAATCCCATTCAGTTGTTTGTGTTTTTGTTGATTGTTTCTTTAAAATGATTTTAATAAAAATAATTCATAACTTGGAAAACATAGTTGCTTAGTTAGGATGGGGTTTGTTTTGGATATAATGATAAATTTGATGGATTGGTTAACTAGACCAACTGTTAAATCTAAACTTCAACATGACTTTATCATAGCTATTTATAAATGTATTCTTTGAGTTCCACCACTGCACCCTCTTTTTGCCGTGATGAGATACCCTTCACATCTGTTAGAATAGTTACTACCAACAAGACAAGAAATAACAAGCATTGAAGAGTATGTGAACTAAAGGGAACCCTCCTACACTGCTGGTGAGAATGTAAATTGGTACAACCACTATGGAAAACTTAATTAACAAAAAATTAAGACTAGAGCTATATCATGTGACCCAGCAATCCCTCTTCTGGGTATCTACCCCAAAATTTGAAAACACTTATTCATAAAGATATATGCACCTCTATGTTCACTGCAGCATTATTCACTATAGCCAGGACATGGAAACAATCTAAGTGTCCTTCGATGGATGACTGGATAAAGAAGGTATGCTACATATATACAATGGAATATTACTCAGCCATAAAAAAGATGCAATATTGCCATTTGTGACAAGATGTATGGATCCTGAGAATATCATGCTAAGTGAAATAAGTCACATGGAAAAAGACAAGAGCCAGACTTCATCTCTGAGTTATATCATAAACATTCTCCCTTTCTCTTTGTCACTTTAGGCCCTTCCTCTTAATTAAGGCTTACATCTGCAATTAGGTGTTCATTTTCACTATATTACTTGGCATCTTTTTGTATTTGTATTTGTCAAGTACTACTACACATGTCTTTTTTGTCCTTGAGAACATGTGATCTTCCTTAGTTTACAAAAATACCATCTTTATTTCATGTTTTTCTAGTGACTATCATATAATAAAATGGACACTACATAAATATTTTTAGCTGATTTCCACTTCACATCCATGATATTCCCTCCACTTAGGAAGTTTTGTAAACTTTCCACAAGGCTTTCAAAACTCCAGTGTTCCTTGTGAAGATTTCCTGGTTTAATCAGGTCAGTGGCCTACTCATTTGCCCCCATGCTTCCTATGTTCTAATCACTTAGTTGCAGTTCTCTCATCCCTGTGTTTATCTCATTTCTCCTTCATACAGCATGTTTCTCCAGGAAATTCTCCCATCATCACACCCCACAGAATTCATAAGAGCACTCCATGCACAGCAAGACCATGTTGACTGACTAATGCTGAATGTCTACTAAAAGAATAATTTTTCAATTCACTCACTGACTTTCTGACTCATTATAATGGAAGACATTAATTTAAAACATCCACCATTGCAATTGCCTCTAGTAAACCTTAATAACAATGTATTTATCAAAGTGTGATTCAATGACCTTGGGGAGAAAGAGAGCAGGAAATGAAGGCGAAACAAATAAGTACCCTGCAGAAAAAACAAGCACTCCTTGACTGCTGACTAATTGAAGGGAAAGAAGGCCTTTTTTTCAGGAACACAAGATGAACAAAATACTGTCTCGGAAACAGGAGAAAAAGAAAAAGTTCAGGAGAGACGTTGCAAAAAGATAATTAATTCTTACCCCTGCCATAAAGGACTATTAGTACAAAATATTATGTTGTCATTTTTTAAGAAAAACAAGAAATAAAAATTTATCTTAGGTTTAGTTTATATTTATCTAAAACATAGAAAGTGTTTAAACATCACTTATTCCAGAATCTTCATTATATTAACTCTTTGCATTATTTTATTTTAGTGGCTTAAGGATCACAATAGATATCCTTAACTTTTTATAGGCAACTTAGGGTTAATGTTGAATCAATTCACGTAAAATGTAGAAATCTTGCAAGGTATGAGTCCATTTTCTCACCTTCCCATCCTTTTTGCTATGGTTATCAAATGCATTACATCTACATTATAAACTGTACAATGTACATTATACATTATAAACATTCCTCAGTCTGAAGACGTTATTTAGTATTTCTCGTAGTGCACATCCACTGTCAACATCATTTTTTTTTTATCTGCAAATATATTTTATTTCACCTTCACTCTTGGACGATCATTTTCACTGGATGTAGGATTCTGAGTTGATGTGGTTTTGTCTGGAATTTCCTTTTTTATATATATATAATTTCTATTTCTCTGCTAGACTTCCTGTATTTCATTTATGATGTACATATTTTCTTTTGTGCCCTTGAATATGTTTATGCTAATTGCTTTAAATCTTTGCCTGCTAATTCCAACATCTGAGGCATCTCCAGGTTGATTTCTGTTTGTCTTTTCTCTCAAAAATAAGTCACATTTTCATGTTTCTTGGTTTATTAAGTAATTTTAGGTTGTATCCTTGACATTCTAAATATTATTTTACAAAGATCTTAGATCCTATAAGACTCACCCAAAGAATGTTAGGTTTTTTTTCTTTGGTTGGTTGTTTTGGTTTATCATGCAATTGACTTCACTGAGTTGTTTTTCTGGCCAACAGCTCAAATATCAGATTAATTATTTTAGCCTGGGCTTGGTTGCTCTCTAGAATCTGCTTACTTTTGGTCGTCTTGGTTGTTCTCCAATGCCTTCAGGTATTTGTTCTTTGTCTTTCGCTTCGAGTTTATCCTTGTCTGACAAGGGCAACTCATGCCAGAGCTCCTTTATGGCCCTTATTTTGTAGGTTAAGAAAACTGAGCGGGCTGGCTGAGTGGCGCAGTAGTTGAGCGCTGGTTTGGGAGGCCAGCGGCCCCGGTTCAGGTCCCACATATGAAGGCCAGTGACACTGCCCTCAAAAAAATAAAAAAATAAAAAAGAAAAGAAAACTGAGCTTAAGAAGGTGTTCTCTTGTTCATGAGGAATTGATTGGAATTGGGACTTGCCACCATGAGAGTTGAGTTGTTGTAGTAAGATAGAGGTTATTGGGCAAATTCCTTAACTGTAATAAATATCACTAGTTTGAACTAAGTAGAGTGAGACCCAATCAGTGTTAATTAAAATTCTATATTATGAAATGTTGTAATAGAAATGTTATATTATAATCTTTTAAGGACATTGCAAGAAACGAGCTGAAAATAGAGGTTCCTAAAAGACATGTTTTACTGAGTATCTAAAAACTGTTTGAAATTAGCATACACATATTCAAAAAGACAATCTAATGTGAATGTTTATTTATTTCAAAAGCTAAAATAATATACACAAAAACAACCAGTAGTTACTTTACTGGCCACCTGCAAAAACACTTGGTTTCTTTGAGCATCTTGCTACACATGCTACTGGCCCAAGAACTGGAAAAGCTGAAGGAGCAGATTTCATGGGAGCGAGAGAAGCTGTGGGCCTGGGTGCTGCTCCATGAGAAAAAGAGGAGCCCGAATGTCAGTAACCAGAAACACATACATGCACGCGTGCACGCATGCACGTATACACACACGTGTGCGCACACACTCACATACACATGCCCTCATGCATGTGAAGCACACAAGCATGTGTTGGGCAATGCCTGGGACCCTACACCAACATTCTGAGAATAATGGCTGCTGCTTCTCCCTTCCAAAGCTCATGCACATTTCTCTAATTGCCAACTCTAAATTGAAAGTACTAAAGGGCAGGAAATTCTGTGAATAATAGTTCCAGCTGAATTGACACAATACTAATAAATAACCACAGTCATGCTTGTCACCAATCATACCATGAAAAAGATGACAGTCATTCACCTTGACCCCAATCATGGCCCTATTTAAAAAAATATGAAGTGAGATGGGGTGTATTTAAGACCTACAGAATGTGATGGGACAAAATAATTCAATGAACTCAACATTCTGGGTTCCACCCACCCAACAATTCTGCCTGAAATTCTCAGACATCATGAGTGGCACTAGCATAGTAGTTTTTTTTATAACCTTGGGCTACTGTTATTAGTAAAACATGGAGCTGAGTGGATCATAGCTTTGACTCAATGGTAATTCCTGTGTGCCCACATAAATAAAATGAGCCAAGGTTACTCAATTTTATGTACTATCTCATTCTGTGACAGCACTTTATACATAGCCTCCCAGTAATGTTTTATAAGAAATCCTTGCTTTCTTATGGCAACACGTTAGTATCTCAGAAAGAAGCAATGAAAAATTGATGTAGTTATTGGTTTTTTCTACTCTGCAAACTGTAAGTAATTTCTATACATCATAGATCTCTTCTTCTTTTAAGAAAAAGAGTGTCCATCAGCTAATAAGATACAAATTTTCTTTGATAGAAAGCAACTGCCTTTCATTTATAAAAGAATACTCTGTGAGAAGTCTTATATGGCAAGATTATAATATTAAGATTTTTTTCTAAGATGAAGTTTCACATGAGAGATGATTTACGTAATGAAGAGATGAAATTATTCCTAACTATTGGAGAGACAACTTACACAGTAGGGAAAGAGAATTTGAAATTAATGGCATACAAGAGAGCAGTTTTCACAGTCCAAATTCCCATAGAGGTTTACTTGAAGTATTATAATTTCCTTTATATTTCAGAAGGGGAAATAAAGGATAAAAGAGGTGGGAAATACTATTTCCAAATAAATATCAGTTATAACAAAAAAGTTGTACAGAGAAAAAATTCATATTAACATCTTCTTCAACTACCCATAACTAAATTATTAATTAACTAAGAAGAGAAATGACAAGTTTGCAATCATGCAGAGAAACAAAAAAGTGTATAAAATAATGTGTTTATATATTTTGTTTTTCTAGGTTTGTTGTTTTTTGTTTTGTTTTTTTTGAGGGCAGTGTCACTAGCCCTCATATGTGGGATCCGAACCAGGGCCGCTGGCGTCCCAAGCCAGCTCTTAACCACCACTCGGCCAGCCCAATGTGTTTCTATTTTAATCAAATTCCATTTCAGTCCCTAAGTTCATATTTCCCAAAAGGGAATATCTCAGGATATTGAATGGCAAGTTATAGCTGATACATCAAGATGAAGTAGATGCTTCATACTAAGGTAAAATGCCAGCCCAAATTCAGATTTTTAAAGGAAATGATCACAAAATTCTTGGACTTCTCAGGTCCTCCATCTCCAGTGGGCAGGAAGTGGGGGCTGCCTGACCCCTTTCCTCATGCTCATTTGGATGTCCAGGGGCCTTCAAGGACACTGCTAAGAGAGCATGCTGTCTACCCCCACAAAGGGGAGGTGTAATAATTGTGGTCTGCTCATACCTCTTTCATTAACTTATGATGTGGTAGTAATAAAGACTTAACATATACATGAATATGCTAATATAAACATTCATTTCTTATTTTGAATTATTATTGAAATTGTCTAAGAATTCTATTTTACTGGAAATGGTTATTGCTTTATGAAGTATCAGTAACAAGCAACAAAGGAAATGGGTTAAATGAGAATCCTGAATATGTTACCCACTTGTATAAGCACTTTTGTTTTGCACAAGCAGGAAGCATTATTATCAAAGGCCTTTCTGATAATTCCACTGCCATTCTTAAACTTGAAGATGATTAAAAGAAGTATAAAAAAGAGAGCAATCAATGACTCACGGCATAGCAATAGCCCTTTAAAATAATTTTATTCCTCTACTTAAAGTGATTAACAATGGGGGGTGGGGGGTGTCTTAAAAACATGATTCAACTAATTCTTAGGATTTCTATAAATATTTCTAAGAAAGTAACCCTTCATGATATCCTTCCAATTGGAAACAGGATGCATTAAGAGCAAAGCAAAATCATGTTTTATAGGAATAAGTTTTCTTCACTCACTATGAATTCAGGTATCAGAAATATTGAAGTTCCTCTATGGTCATATCACCCTGCATGTGCATAATCTCAGAAGCTAAGCAGGGTTGGGCCTGGTTAGTACTTGCATGGGAGAAATACTAAAATTAACTAACAAATATTCAGAGAGTATATACTGAGTTTAGGCCCTGAACCAGATGGAGCCTATTAGGACATATAAAAAAGGATAAGATGTAAACAGCTTAATAGTTGGAGATGGAAATATGTCCAG
This sequence comes from Aselliscus stoliczkanus, assembly GCA_033961575.1. NCBI lineage: Eukaryota > Metazoa > Chordata > Mammalia > Chiroptera > Hipposideridae > Aselliscus > Aselliscus stoliczkanus. Next base: position 36,914,235 of record CM066740.1, on the reverse strand, counting down.
AATTTTAGAAAAAATTATCTTTTCAAGATTGAGGTGGCAAGAATATATAAGAGTAGAACTTCCAAGAAAGCAACTTCATAAATGTTCCCAACTGGAACATGGATATGATGGCTGGAACTACAGCAGTCATACTGAGACCATAAGGAGATTTTGAATACAGTGATATGACCAAATCTGTTATTTAAGGGGAATAATACACCTCTGGAAATCATTATGGATAAAGGATTACAATGAACAAGAACTTTGGGTTATAGTCTTTTCTCTGTATATGAAAGCTGGTGAAGCCTAATGATGATTAGGTTATATAATCAATAAAATAATTAAGGTTAGAATGAATCTTATAGAAGCAATGTAAGCTGTAATGTCCTGTTATATTAGGGATACCAAGAAGCTGACTCTGTTTCTACATAGTTCCCCCACTGAAGATCTCCCACCCTAAAGCTTGATATTCTTTTACTAGAAGCTAGCTCCTTTTATTCATTCCACAATTAAAGATAAAAACTAATAGTAAATGCTCCGAGAGAAGTACCACACTGACTTAAAATCATGTCAGCTTGTAAAATGCAGATATCAAATTGATGGCTGAGATCCAGCTTTGATGGGCACTGTGAGAAGGCAGAAAGGTACTTAGTACCTGTAGCAAGAAGTCATTACAAGGAAGAGGGGGGATGCAGGAACAGGAGGTTACAAACATTAAAAACAAACTATTATTTCAATGTTGTGTCTATGGGTGGCTTTGGAAGAGGAAATGCCCAGAGAAAGCATTTTGTTCATAAGTACTAGTAAATCCACTGTAATGATCACTGCTTGATAAGCTATACTATTCATAACAAAAATTAGAGATGTTGAAGAGTACCAGAAAGTTAATCTCATAGAAAATGCTGAGGTAAACTATTTCGTATTAATAACTATAGAGAGAGAAGTAGGATGAGTAATATGAAACAGTAGAAATATGTTTATGGTTTCTTTTTTTTTTTTTTTTTAGAGGGCAGTGTCACTGGCCCTCATATGTGGGATCTGAACCAGGGCTGCTGGCGTCCCAAGCCAGCTCTTCACCGTGCCACTTGGCCAGCCCTGTTTATGGTTTCTAAATGTTGTGATATAACTTTCATTTATTTGTTGTATAGGCAATGTCCTGAGAATTTGAGCACAGTTACTACCTCATAAAAAGAAACTTTAACACTCACTTATACAGGCTTATTTATTTACACATTTAACCACCTTCTCCCTTCGGGTTTAGGCCTGTAAATTTAAATTTATTCTAAAATAAAATGCTTGTTTAAAAACGTTTTTAATTAGAATAACTCTAGTTTATACTAAACATTTTTTGAAATCAAATTCTGGGTTATGCCAATGGCTGGCTCATTTGGGACTATCATTTCTATGCAAAATTCTTTAGTGCCACCAAGTTTAATGGTTTGCCTATAGTTTAATCTTCTGAGCAACCATGGGGAAGGCATTCTGTTCTCTCAGTATCAGAAGTAGTAGTATTTTCTTCCAATAATGACTTTCCACTGGTAATACCTTGGGTCATTTCAGCTCATGTTCATTTTAGCCACACATTTTAAAGGGGTCAATTTCCAGTGTCATGTTTCCTTTGCTGCCTGGTAACGAGAGCTATCATCAATATGTCAGGCTCTGACCATGTTTTGTTCATGAAAAATACCATGCTTTCTCCTTTGTTTATACTACATAATATTCCTCGGTGTTCTGAGATGTTTTTATATCAACTTCTCATGTATGTTTTATTTACTGTTATCATTTCCCCAGGTATATATTATGGGAAATAAAAACAATTTGGGCTTGTATCCATTAAGAAATAAACCTTAGAAAACAGATTGGGCTTAACACAATTCTGACATAAGAAGCCCTGGTAAAATAATCCAAATGGCAGCAAATGTTATCAAGATTAAGCAACATCTACATAGCAACAACCTTATGTCCTAATTAATCATTACAGGTTAAATTTCAATTACAGCTTTGACTGGTGGGGAAGCGAGGGGTTTAGGAGCAGCAAAGGAATCAAGACAGAGAGGGATAGTTTTCACATCGTGCATTTCCAAATAATCACTGTCGTAAGCGAGGGATAGAAATGTGAAAGGGATTCTGGATATTTAACAGTCTTGGTGGTTAAGCAAGTCCGTAAGACTGGCTGTGCAGTGCAGGGCTACCTAATACGGCTGTGCACTTTTCACTGCATGAAGGCCCCGGGAGAGGAGGAGGGTGGGGCGGATTCTGCCCAGGTTGAGGAAAGTTGGATAAAAACCCTTATCTACCGGATTCCAAGAAACGAACTCTCTGACAGTTGCAAGTTGCCTTCCCCACTGCACAAGGCAGTCTTACAGATCGCAGATCCGACATTTGTCACAAGTTTTGCATTGACTGTCTCCAGGAAGCTTTCCCTAGAGATCACTCAGCTCGTCCATGAACTAACAGCTGTTTCAAACTCTGCTTTTCCTGCTGAATTTCCTGGTCTTGCACGCATTCGGGTTTGTTTTCTTTTTCCACTGTTTTACAAGGAGTCGAGACGGAGGCACCTTATGGCTTTCTCAATTAGCATAAAAATTCCTCCAGGGTAGCTCGGTTCGAAATGTTCCCGTTCATCATGTTAATTCCCGCGGCACACATCCTGCATCTAACTGTCCTTTGCCACAGTGCCTCTCGACCTTTCCTCAGTGTTACGCTGCTTTCGCCTAAGCAAAGTCTACATTCACCTCCCGGTAGGGCGCCCTGCAGGGCGCATGCGCCGGTCCCCAGGCGCGAGCACCTCACGGCGCTTGTGGCTGTTCCCAAGGGAACGTGCGGAGGATGCTTAACGTGGGCGGCCCGCGATGACGTAAAAAGTCCGCGCGGTTCTCCAGGTTGTACGCTTCCCGCAGGAGGGCGTTCTGGCCGGTCTCAGGCATGGTGCGCTGCAGTTGCGTGTTCTTCAGAAAGGTCTGTGACCGGTGCCCTTCCGGCAGACGCCTAAAGCCCAGGTTCGAGGGCTGTGGTGCTGCTTCCCTTCCTTCCTCCCCACTTTTTCTTTTTGGCGTCTTCTTTCCTGCTTTTATTCCACCATCGTTTTCTCTCCTCTCCAGGAGTCGGGGTTGGCTTGTGAGGGCTGAGCCGGGTCTGTCTACTTGGCATGGTTAGGACGGTAGTTTGGGGCAGGGTTTGAGATGCTTCTGGGGAATTGTGTGCACGGGGGATGAAAAGCTAGGGCGGCCGTTTAAACTCGCCATGCTGTGTACGTGGGGTGTAGGTTTCAACTTAACTTTTGGCTCGAATAGTGTATTTCCCTTCATTTAAGTAAGATCCATAGAGTATTTTCCTCCTTGAGTGCATTGCTTTTAAGTGCTTTCAAAAGACGACTTTTCATCGGTACACGAAAATATGTAACAGGCTTGCTTTATTGCACGAAATTTTAGGTCAGTTTTTGTGCAGCGTTGGTTTTAGAATCGTTTCTGTAAAAAAATGTTAAGGTTGCTTCCAATTAAAATCCTCTTTAAGAGCCTTACTAGTAATGTTTTTTGAAATCTGTCGGCATTCATCGTTTGGCCATTACTTTGTTACTAACGACAAGATTGAGATATTCCTTTTAAGTTTGGGTTCTAACTCTGAATCTGATAAATCTGCAACAGTAAAACAGATGTGTCACACATTGAACAGAACTTTAAGAATAGTCTTCTTTTTTATTGGAGGAAAGGCATGGTTAGTTATATCTGAGTGAAAGTATACTGTATCTAACCCTCTGTTGTCCAGAAAGTGAACAAAAGAGACTTGTGAAGGGTAGTGCTTAAGTATATAAAGTAACTAATCCTTCAACCAAAAAAAAACTACTGCATTTTGTTTGTGTGTGTGTATAAATCACTAAACGCTACTTTTGTAACCTTACTGCCATGAAAACTTACTTCCAATCAATGTCATTTGCAAGTAGAATCTATCTCTTCACTTACATGTGATGCATCTTTTTTTTATACCGAAAACAGCAAATCATCAAGTATTTATTAATCATTTGTTATTTTCAAGGCCTTTAATTCCATTTTTTTAAAAACATTTTATTGGGGTAATATTGGTTAATAAAGTTATATGTTTCAAGTGTACAGTTCTATAATACATCATCTGTATATTGCCTTGTTGTGTTCACCACTCAAAGTCAAATCTTCTGTTACCATATAGTTGACCTCCTTTACCATCTTCTACCTCCCCCTACGTCTCTTTCCCTCTGATAGCCAGTATACTGTTGTCTATGAGTTTTTGTTTGTTTGTTGCTTTCAGTTTTATATCCTACATGTGAGTGAAATCATAATGGTTCTTGATTTTTTTCCACCTGACTTATTTTGCTTAGCATGATAGTCTCAAGATCCATCCATGTTGTCACTGATGGCAGCATGTCATCTTTTCCTACAGCTGTGTAGTATTCCATTGTGTGTGTGTGTGTGTGTGTGTGTGTGTGTGTGTGTAATACCTTCTTTATCTAATCATCTATTGAAGGACTTTTCTATCATTTCCATGTCTTGGCCACTGTGAATAATGCTACAATGAACAGAGGGTAACGTATATCTTTATGAACAAATGTTTTCAAAAATTTTGTGTAGATACCCAGAAGAAGAATCATATGAGTCATATGGTAACTTTATTCTTAAGTTTTTGAGGAACCTCCATACTGTTTTCCATAGCGGCTGCACTAATTTACATTCGTACAAGCAGTGTGTGAGAGTTCCTTTTCCTCCACAACCTCTCCAACACTTGTTATTACTTGTCTTGTTGATAATAGCCATTCTAATAGGTGAAGCATTTCTGATCTAGCCTTGCAGAACCAAAGCATAAGGTTTTTTTTGTTTTTTTGTTTGTTTTTTTTTGAGGGCAGTGTCACTGGCCCTCATATGTGGGACCAAACCGGTGCCGCTGGCTTCCAAGGCCAGCGCTTAACCACTGCTCCACTTGGCCGGCCCCAAAGCATAAGTTTTTTACCCAGAGAAAAGTACTCTGACTAGCCCTCAAGTTCATCTTTTATATATTCCTCCCACCCAATTCCCTTACAACACTGTTTCATGAGTACATTCGCATACTTGAATGAATATGTGTGCTTTCAATCTTTGCTGTGAATCCATCCACTGCAATCTCCAATCTAGACTACATCAGAAGCACCAAGGGAGCTAAATGTGCTGGCTTGACCTATCCTCATCCCCTCTTCCAAGGTATATCAGAATGATCAGTGGAGTATATGTATTTTGCAGAAAGTTTCCAGATGTTTTTGATACTTACAACTATCCTAAATGACTAAAGATGTGAAGATTATGAATTTTAAGAAATTACTCTCTGTAAGGAATCTTGATAGCCTGAGAGGTTAATACTTAGGATCTTTACCTGCAAGAAGCTCTTGATTTAGTGAGGGAAACAGAGGTAAACTCTTAAGTACTGTATAAGATTTCAAATAAATCTTCAAATTAAGTACTGTAATAATAGAGGTACAATCAAATTGCTGAGAACCCAGCCAAGTGGATGGTTCGTGTTGATTAAAGAACTTAAGAAAGACATCAGCAAATGTGACATTCAGGTGCATTTAGGATAGAAAAGAACAAATGACATAAGTAGAGGAAACATATGAGCAGAGTGGCATGGAGACATGAAAGTAGCATGTAGTACACAGCAAAAGCGGAAAAGGAGATAGGAGGGGTGGAATGAATGGAAATGAAAGTGGGAAGGTAAGTTAAGAGCTTTGCATATAGTACTGAGAATTTTAGACTTTATTAAACAGCAAACAACCAATTTGAGTAAGGGAGAAACATGATTAGAGATCAGATTCATTTTTATAAAAATAGCTCAGGCAGCAAGATGAAGGATATGTTGAGGAAGGAATGACTATAAACACTGGAAGACCAATTAGGAGCTAATGAAATGGTTAAGATACGGCAGTTTTTACCAGAAAGGAAAGAGAGAGCTTTGGGAAAAGAAACAAGTGTAGTCAAAGATTCCCATATGTGGTCTCAATGAATATTAAACTGGTTCCATTATTTGAGAGAATGTTGGAGGCACAGAATTTATCTGGGAAAAAGTTTGGTTTTGTCATATTAATATGCATTTGAGGTGACTATTCAGTACCTACGAACAAGTTGCATATTTGAGGGGTTTCAAATATAAGTTAAATACAGATCTTGTTCGCAGTTACTTTAAACTATTAAGTTTACATCCTGGTGGCGATGTCCAACAGACTGGACATAGAGAATATCTTATCTAGGTAATAGTTACTGGTACAGGCAGAGATCACCCAGGGGAGTCTAGATTGAAATGTGGGCCAATGTCAGAGACCTTGAGAATAGGTGGAGCAACAGCTGATACTTGGAAAAAAGGATCTTAAGAGAGTTAAATGGGAAGAGGAGGTCAGACAGATGAACTAAGAAAAGACTATAAATGTGGCATACAGGAAACCATGATTGATTTTTTTAAGGAATTTTAATGGCAACAAATAACTAGAAAGGAGTTCTAAATTGCTAAGTACATCTGTTATACAAATGTTCTCTCTCTCTCTCTCTCTCTCTCTCTTTCAGTATGGAAACTTCATCGATAACCTAAGACTCTTCACCAGGGGAGGAAGTGGTGGAATGGGTTACCCCCGTTTAGGTGGAGAAGGTGGAAAAGGTGGCGACGTCTGGGTTGTAGCCCAGAACAAAATGACTTTAAAACAACTTAAAGACAAATATCCTAAGAAACGGTTTGTGGCTGGAGAAGGAGCAAACAGTCAGTAAGTATTAACTGAATGACTTTGATTTTATAAAATGAATCCCTCCCGGAGGAAAAAAGTTAAAAGATAAAAATGTAATTAGTAATTTGAAGTAAATTAATCATGTATTTGTAACTGAGCAAAAATCTACATTTGCCTCAACTCTAGTAAAAAGATAGGTACTAAGAATTTTTTGGAGCTTTTAAACTTTTTATCCTTTTCTTCTCCTGATGTCTATTTATATTCTTTTGCAGTTCCTCTTTAGAAACAGAAAATGATCTGAATTCCCAGTTTTCTTCTTAAATTATCTTTGACAATCTTTAGGAACTCTTTCTCAAATCTCAAATCTATCCCCGCTCCTCCCCTCTGCCATAGGTTCTGCCAGCATTTCATACTCAGTGCTGAAAATTTAGAGCCTGTTTCACTTGGTATAGCTCTTGTATGTTTTCCTTTATGCTTCTGTTTTGGTCTTCTTTCTATGACAGCAAAACCTATCCTTTATTTTTAGTTGTGTTGGCCTCAAAATATTAAATTGTAAAGAAAATAAACAAAAAAATTATTAAAGCTTCCACCAAAATGTAGATTATGATTCCTCAGGCCTCTCTCATTCTGTTATTACTTGGGAGGTGTTGATGTAAAGGTCAGACTTTATGTCACTTTTTTCTTTCTCCTTCCCAAGGAAGTGTTTTGGTCTATGTATTTGTCACAGTGCTAGAGGATGGAATGTGGCATTTCCTTTGGTGATGAGTATAATAAGCAAAAGGTAGAGGCTGGGATGTTAAACTCCCTGTAATGCAGTGAGGACCCTCCCCAAAACAGCAAATTACCCTGCCCAAAATACACAGCAGCTGGTAAAGGAATCCTTAGAGAAAGCCCTGACATTCTTTTTGAGTAGTTTTACTTTATGAATAGTCTGAGTGAAACCATTTTATAGGACAAATTTTGAAAGCCTATATTTGTTAGAATTTAGTAATTAAACTTTTGAGTTCAGAATGTTGTTTTATTGCTGTTATAGGCAGGAAATAATAGCAGTTTACATCCTAAAGTAAAAATGTTTATAATTTTATTATTTCTTTTGGAAAGTAAAGTTGCTATAATTCCAGCCTTATTCTGTGTTCATATCAGTGGTATACTAAAGATGGTATATAACGTTTAAATGTTAAGAAAGAAATAGAACATTTTTCTTACTGAGATTGTGCGTTGCAACCTTTAGAATGTAGAGGCTTAAATTCTGAAGGATTATAAGAGCCAGCAGGATGCAGGGGAGAAAACAGCATAACAGAAAATAACATAAACAAAGGCCCAGTGATAGAAGACAAATACCAGTGTAACACACTAAAGAAAGTCCAGTGGGCTGGAATGCAGAAAAGGCAAGAATGCCAGACTTGAATTTAGACCATCATCATTGCTGAAATTTTGCAGTATTCTCCAATTTGGTCTCCTGTTTCCAGCCTCCGTCATCACGTCCAATCCATTCTTTATCCAGTTTTCCTAGATGGATTTTCTAAAACACCAACTCATTGATGTCACTTGCCTATTTAAAATGCTTCAGTGTCCCCCATCCCTCTGAGACAACCTTCAGACTTTCTAACATAGCATATCAGACTCTTCATGATCTAGACTACAGTGTCTTTATTTCACAAAATGCCACCCTCTTGTCCCAGTGTTATATGTCCCAGCTAGAAATAACTATTATTTCACCAAACAGCTTGTTCTCTCCTAATCCAGTGTGCGCGTGTGCGTGTGTGTGCATGAGTGTGTGTGCGTGCGTGCGTGTGTGTGTGTGTGTATCCAGTTTGGCAGTACATCCTTCCCTACCTTGATTTTCTAGCAAAGTCCTAGTCCCCTTTCAAGACTTGGTTCAAGCACCACTTCCAAAATGTAGATAACTAAGATTTTAATTTCAGATATGTAATAATGTCTACTAAAAATCAGACTTCTTTTGTTCATCATGAAATCATCTCCCAGTAAATTGGTATATGATTGCTCAACTGATAAAACATCAGATAGCATTTCAATTATTTTAAAAACTGTATCCAAAGTTCTTTTGAAATTTAGGTGTAAATGTTTTTAATAAAATGTTTTCATAGGAGGTTCATCAATGGTAACAAGTAAGAATGGAAATTAGGTTTTACCTCTACATTCTAAAAATTACAACACATAATCCCAGTAAGAGAAGTGCTTTATTTAAATCTTTCTTTAATATATTTCAAATTCATCCATTTCTGTCAATCCAATTCATTCATTCAACTAATGTTAATTAATTAACTAATGTGTGCCAATCACTGTACTAGATATCTAGGATAAAATGATGATCTAAATTAATATGTTCTCTGCCGTCCTCGAATTTACTATAATCTAATAGGAGAGCAGATATTAATCAAATACATGAAAAATGGTAAATACTAACTGCAACAAGTTTTATTAATGAGAAGCCTACATGTATGAGAATTCTGATGTAATCAGGGAGATCAGGAATAAAAAAATTTTAAAAAAGGTCAACCACCTGTAATTCTTCAACCTGGAGATAACCATTATTAACCTTTTCTTGACTTTTCTAAGGCTTTTTTTTGTGTATTTACACAAATGTAATTATGTGTGTATGTATAAAATTTGGGGGTATAAAAATGAGAGGACAATATTTTGCAACCTCTTCTTTTCACTTAACTTTTTTCCTTGACACAAGATTATTCACAATGGCTGCATAGTATTATAGTATTAGAAATAGCTTTACTTAGTCATTCATCTATTTAGGTAATTATTTAAAAGCTTGTTATTCAGTGACTTTTTATTTTTTTCTAGTTTATTTGTGTTGTAATGATTTTTTTCATTTCAGATATACAATATATTAGTCTATTATGAGTCCAAATGACTTTTGGTGGTTAATTTGGTAATTTAAATCATTACTTAATATTATTTTTATTGGGATACAATAGTCTAAAATGCAAATAAATAATTAGGGATAGTTTTATTTTTCCTCTAATATTTGACCATTTATCATCTATTTATCGGATGAGTTGGTTGCTAGCCTTCTTTGTAGACCATTATATTTGCTTGAAACATAATCTTTAATTTAGTGGGTTTTCCTAGTTTTAATTTAGCTTTTTTTGTAGGGTTAGTGCACTGAAAGGCTCCAAAGGAAAAGACTGTGAAATTCCTGTACCTGTGGGTATTTCAGTAACTGATGAAAATGGTAAAATTATAGGTAAGTATACTGTATATTATAAGGTTGTGAAAAATGTGCACATTTTCTAAATTGTTTGGGAGCTGTGGGTAATAGTATCTCTTAAGTGTCAGATTTTTTTTACAAACATTCCTGTTTTAGCTGCTGATTTAGAAAAGAACTTTTAAAAATGTTATGTAAAGTTTCTTCAAAATTAACTGCTAGATTTAAGATTATTTTTAAAATTTACTTGTTTTTAAAACAACTAGTCTCTTTTCAACTGCTTATAAAAGCTTTTCCAGTGTCAGGCTCTTAATAGAAACTTCTGGCATCTATTTCTGAAAGAAAAATGTTATTAGTGATTAGCTCCACTTATTAATCTTGGCTCTAAGTATCTTTATCTCTCTTTTTAAGGAGAACTCAACAATGAGAAAGACAGAATTTTGGTAGCTGAAGGAGGTCTTGGTGGTAAATTACTTACAAATTTTTTACCATTGAAAGGCCAGAAACGAGTAATTCACCTTGATCTAAAACTTATAGCTGATATAGGTCTAGTTGGGTAAGTATCATTCATATCTTTATTTTTCATGTATCATGTGCACTTTTTTGCCCAAATTTGTGAGGGAAGAATAAGGATGTGCATTATACATGGGTAGTACTAATTCTGTATCTATATAAATGTTTTTAATTCTTTTATTTAAGCTTATGAGTTAAAAATGTAACTGTAGAAGTCAATAATGATATCCATATGCAGCATAATACCCTGGAATAGGATCATTGGTTTTGTTGTTCTTAGGATGAACTTGCAACAACGAAGAGTTCCTGGCCTTCTAAGATGTGTAAATATTGTAAATTTGTTACTGGTACATAAAATTTCTTGTCCTTGTATCTATCTGTTCTTGTGTTCTATGATTGTTACATAAAATGTCTTGTACCATAATATGCTAAAATTCCTTTATAATACAAAAAACAAGTACCTAAAAGTAAACAAGTAAAAATTTGACTTAAAAAATGAAAATGAAAGATTTTTTCCCTGAAAGTTTGGGCCAAAAATATGGGTGCACATTATACACTAAAGTGCATTATATACAGCAAAATATGGTAGTTCATGAAAAGGAAATAAATATAAATGATAATTTGGGGCTAGCATTATTTCTAGTTTATGGAATTTGTGCATTGTTTGTGTACTTTGAGAATATGCTGCTAAATGTAGTTATTTCAATAATGCCAACATAGAGTTTCATATTTACTATTCATTTGTCAAAGATCATAGCAATATAACAGGCCAGTGAAATGTTAGAAAATGAATAAAGACAGAAAAAAAAATCAATCAAATGTAGTGGTGTAAGAAGGTAAATGAACGTTACCAAATAGGGAATAAAGTGAGAAATTCAAACAAACTACAATTTAACAAGTGTGTAGAAGAAAATAAAAGAAGGGAAAAAATAATTAAGATATTCTTACAAGTCTTAATAGAGATACTAAGGTATCATTAATTAGATGGCTAAAAGTCAATACAGACATCTTAACCATTTGACTTACACACTATTGAACACCAAGCTGAATCCTGCTATAACTGTTTCCATACCCTTTACATCCTGCTTAGGACCTGTCCGTCAGCACTGCAGACCTTACACCAGCCTCCATTCTTTCATCAGACAATGGTATTTAGCTGTAGGGTTTGCAGTGCTGTTACCCAGCTTACTGGAGGGAGGTAATAAGATAGATTGGATAAAGGAAGGGAAAGCTTCCACTTTGCATTTCTCCTCTCCCTCCCTCGCTTCCTCTGCCTTGTCCCCCTACAGCAGCACACAGTAGTCAAATGATAGAGGCCTAAGCAAAAGGTAGGGAAACCTGCTGCCAAACAGTACCAAACTGCCATTCCGTACCTTGCCTCCCCTTCCCTTTCTAAAGTTCTTTTAGCCTTCCTCTCGAGCCATCTCGCTGCTTGTTTACAAGACTCAGCCGTCTGAGTCCCTCACCTCTTTCCATGCCTGTTTAGGTCTTCGTCAGCAGTGGCTTAGAGTTCACAGAAGCCCCATTCCTGCTGAATGTGTAACAGGGAAGATGTCATCCTGGCATTCAGGCTTGCCATTCACATTTAATTTTTTCAATACTACGAGGGTTGTGAATCATAGGTTCTGTAATGTTGTAGATTTTCAAACATTATGGGTTTAATAGGGTTTTATGGATAAGACTGAAAATCCAGCCATCCAGTTTCTCATTTGGTAGAAAAATGTGTTTCAAGTTCCATAGAGATACCTTTACAGACTAAGAAGAGCCTAGCAAAGCTGAATAGGAAAGGTGGGGTGGGGGTCGGGGACTCAAGGGAGACTATTTGGGTTAGATCCTCAGATCCTCGGGAGGCTGGCTGGTCTTAGATATGTTATACAGTCTCCCTGAGTTTTTTGTTTTTTGTTTTTTATCTTTAATAGTGGATAGAGATAGTTCTCACTTTAAAACGTTGGTGTGTAAGAGATTGCATTTGGAGCACAGCACATGCCTTGAATTGATGAATGCTCAGTGAATGAATGGTAGCTGCTCTCACCATCATCATTGCACTGCCAACTTATTGGAGACTACGTACAGTGAAATGCTGAGCTTTTCTGATGTGGGCTTGAGATGACAGTCAGTAATTAAAGCATCATGATCCCTAAGCACAATGTTTAACACATGTCCTAGTGCTTTTAAATTGGCAACTGTTCTTCAGAAGTTACTAGTATGAATACCAGCGTAAGCAGATATCCTTTTATCTGGCTTCAGGAATGAGATGAACCTTAGAAGAAAGGTATCATATAACTAATACACTGTACCGCTGTTGACAGAGCTGATCTTTGCATTGGTTGGATTTCAGCCTCTAAAATTTTCACTGGGTACTTTTCAAGAGAAATCTCAAGTATCTATTCTTCACCTTGAGCATCCTTTTCTTCTTGTACTTTTATCCTTTTGGGAATAGTTGCTCGCATTTTTCTGTGCTTAATCACTGTTATGAAAACATAAGGATATTGGAAAGAAATAAGCAGCCCAATTAGTGATAATCATACAAAAATGTACTTTCTAAAAAGTTCCAAGAGCCTGGGTATAACAGGATATAAGAAAAGACTGTATTTCCAAGGGAAACAGGTCAGGAGCTCCTATTCAAACAAAGCAACTTTTAAAAAAAGTTTTAAGAATAATATTTATTGAAGCTAGATGATGGCTAAATGGAATTTATTACTCCTTTCTGCTTTGGTATATGTTTGAAAATGTCCATATAAAATGTTTTTTTATCCATAAAACAATAAAAGTAATGTTGTTTTAGTTTTTGGCTACAGATAGCAGATTACAGGTATTTTTATTCATTTCTTTTTGTTTTTCTATGCTTTACCATTTTTTTTTTTAAGATTTTTATTGGGGAATTGGGGACGGGGAACAGACAAGTTGCTGTCCTTTTGTTCTTCAGTCTAGTTGTAGAGGACGTTGCTTCACTGGCCCATGTTGGTATTATCATTGTGCTCTTCCCAGGTGAGACAGATAGGTCACTGGCCTCTGGACAGCAGCTCTTGGCAGCTCACTTTGGTTGCCGGCTGCTCACGCTGGCTGCTGGCCACTCATGGTAGCTTATGGCAGCCCACTGCAGCAGGGGCTGCAGCTATGCTGTCCCAGGGACTCACAGCAGCCCAGCTCCAGGTGGAGCTGTTGTTCACCATCTTAGCTGTAGAGGGCAGTGTCACTGGCCCTCATATGTGGGACCCAAACTGGAGCCGCTGGTGTCCTAAGCCAGCTCTTAACCAACGTGCCACTCAGCCGGCCCTATGCTTTACAACTTAAAAAAAATAATTTGAATTATTTATTCACAATACTGAAACATTTCAGTATCCAACATAAATTTATCTTTACCTTTTTCATAAGTACATTTTGTTCAAGTTTTTCAAGATTATATTAATTTTATACTTCTAATCCTAGAAATATTCAAGACATATGCTTTCGGAAATGTTAGGAATTTAAAGTAACCAAGTAGTAATAGTACTGATATTTATTATAATGTATAAATTTATTTTCTCATTTCAGATTCCCAAATGCTGGAAAGTCCTCTTTGCTAAGTCAGATTTCTCATGCAAAACCTGCGATTGCAGATTATGCATGTAAGTATAATTAGTTTTGTATTTTAATGTGTGGTGGTGAATTTTTAAAGACTAATTTTTCTTTGAGGATAAATAAAATGACAACTCTGAAGGTAGCCATAATTTGAAAACTCTTGGCAGAATATACATATATTTCCCATTAGTCTTTGAAACCTCTAGAGCACTCTGAAGTTTCTAGTACTTGTTAGACACTTACTTTGTTGCACTTATTTTTTTTGTTTTTATTTTTTTAGCTGAGCCATCCTGCCACCTGTTGCAGCTTAGCAGCAACACAGCTTGGGCTGGGCATCGAACTGCTGTTGCTCAGAGCTCAGCTCGCACTCTTGAGCGAGCTCTTAACCAACTGAGCCACTCAGCCAGCCCCTGTTGCACTTATTTTTCTGCTGCTTAATCATTTATTTGGTTTAGTTATGATTTTATGAGCACCTAGCCTTTATCAAGCACTGTGATAAGTACTAGGAAGGCAGAGATGAATTTTTTCACTCGTTTAGCAAGTATATATATTTTGGGAACTACAATGGGTTCTGGAGTTACAAAAACTGGTAAATAGAAACGGATACTGTTCTTACTTTTATTGAGCTTACAGACTAGTGGAGGAAGGTACGTATCTCACCAATGAATAAAGGGAATATAATACCACTTTATGAAAGAGTGTAGGTGACTGCTTTAGACTTTTTTGTGGAAGTGTGATGCTGGGGCTGACATTTAAAGAGTAAACATGAGTTAATGAGTGACAGGTAGTGGAGGTGAAATAGCACATATAGAGGCTCTGGTGTCGGGTTGGATTTGTGTGTCTAGAGAACATGTAGTAAAGGAAACAGACTCAAGATGAGGCGAGATGTAGGTAGAAACTATCAATAGACCATGTAGGCTATGTTTGATCATTCCATCTCAAGAACAATTGATAGCCTTTTAAGCAAGGAATAAAATGATTAGATTTGCTTTAGAAAGATCTCTGCTTATAATACAGAAAATGGATGGGTGTGGCACATATATGGACCTGGGAAGAACACGTAGTAGGCTATTGCAGTAGCAAGATGAGATCTAATGGAAGCCTAGACTAAGAGTAGTGAATGAATATTATAGGATCTCTGCCGTCATTAAAAATAAAAAGGTACAGAATGACATTAACTTAGAAAATAAAATTAAGCCATCTTAAAATTACACTCTGATAGAGCTAACTTTGTACTAACTACTATAAATTACATGGCCAGTATTTATTGTTATAATCCAGGGGACTCTTGAGAAGGAAAGAGAAAGAAAAGCAAAAAGTCATAGGAAGGAGGCTAGTGCAGGATTGGTGAGGCTTGAGGATAACTGACTAAGAAAGCACCAGACAGATTTCACCGACAGACCCAGTGACGAAAACCTAAATTCTGCCCCCTTACCACGCTTCTCGAAGTCTGGTAGTCTCACTTATTAGATAAGACCTGTGCAGATTATAATGATTAATATTTGTCCTTTTCCAAGAATATTGTAAATAGCAAAGATAATTGTACCTTCCATTTCAACAGATGAGAATATAACCTAAATTAAATTGTTCACAGAAGATATTGTTTATTTTAAACATAATGCCAGAACAATGTTGAGAGTACCAGCCTTTATTCTAACCTTGATTTATTGTTGTTTTATCTTTCAGTTACAACACTAAAGCCTGAACTTGGAAAGATTATGTATAATGATTTCAAACAGGTGGGTATTTTTAAAGACGATTAGAAGTGAAAGTACTCACTTTTGGTTCTTGGACTTCATAATATTTGACTGTTTTGTAGTGATAGGGGAAAAAGAGAAGAAGGATTTTATTTTTGATAAGTGAAACTGTGATCAAATCAATTCTGCTGAAACTCTCATAGTAAAATATTGTATAAGAATGTAACTTCTTGTTCTTTGAAAGTTTAAGTCCAGTTTGTCATCACAACATCATATTTTCATTGTCTCCCTAATCTTTGTTTGTTCTCATTGCAAGTCCCTATTTTACTTCCATATTTGATGATTGATTTTAGTTTCCTAAAAATACTTTTCTCAGGTTAATAGAAGTCATTTTATTCCAATTTTCTCTTAAAATTTTTTTTTAATCGAATGGGATTCTGGCCTTATCTAGCTTTTAAAATTTACTTTTTCTTGATAAGGAAGAACTATAGATCTATTCAATGAAGAGAGAAAAAAAATATAAAAGGAAAGTGACAAAATTTTAAAAATATGTATGATCAGCAGTCGTACTCTTTGGTATTTACCCAAATGAGTTGAAAACTTATGTCCACACAAAAACATGCACACAGATGTTTGTTCGTAATTGCCTAAACTTGGAAGCACCAATATGTCCTTCAGTAGGTGAATGGATAAACTAGGATACATCCAGGAATGGAATATTATTCAGCACTAAAAAGAAATGTGCTACAAATTATGAAAAGACACAGAATAGGCTTAAATGCATATAAGTTAAGTGAAAGAAGCCATCCAGAAAAGGCTACATACTATATGATTCCAACTATGTGATGTTCTGGAAAAGGCAAAGCTATAGAGATAGTAAAACATCAGTGCTTGCCAAGGATTAGAGGAAGGAAAGGATGAATAGGCAGAGCACAGTATATTTTTAGGGCAGTGAAGCTATTCTGTATGATATTATAATGGTGGACATGTGTCATTTACATTTGTCAAAATCCATAGAATGAAAACTAAAAGATGACCCTAACGTAAAGCATGAACTTACAGCAATGATGTATCAGTGTATTTTTATATAATCCATTGGCATAATTCAAAAGAAATAAAAGATTTATATTCATTTATAATAGTGATATAACAGTAAAAAAATAAAATTTAAATGATTATATAGGATATTAAATAATAAGTAAAATTATAAATGCAGGATAATATGAATATAGCAAACAATATTGAGAGGAAAAGAGAACATTATAATGTTTAAGGGAAGTCAGTAGATGGGCCGGCCGAGTGGCGTGGTGGTTAAGCGCTGGCTTGGGAAGCCAGCGGCCCTGGTTCAGGTCCTACATATGAGGGCCAGTGACACTGCCCTCAAAAAAAAAAAAAAGAACAACAATGATAAATGAAGCATGTGCCCCGAAGATCCGAAACCAAATCCTTTAGGGGCAAGGCCTACGCATCTGCGGTTTATAAAACTTCTCTAGGTGATTATGATGCACAGTGAGGTTTGAAAACCACAAGTGTAGAATGATGGTTGATAACTCTTATCACTTCCAAAAGGAGTATAGCAACACTATATCCTTTACTTTTTAAAAACGGTCAATAGTCTTCGTGGTAGAATATGAACAGAAAAGGAACAGTGGTGCCAACTAATTAACTAAATAGAGAATTTACAACTTAAAACTACAGAGCTGTATTAAGTAAATGTCAGTTGAATTAAAATCCTTGAACGGGGCTGGCCGAGTGGCTCAGTTGGTTAAGAGTTTGCTTAAGAGCATGAGCTCTAAGCAACAGGGTCACTGGTTCTATTCCCACATGGGCTAGTGAGCTTTGCCTGAGCTGCACCCAAGCTGAGCTGCAGCTGAGCTGCCAACAGGTGGCAGGATGGCTGGTGAGAGCACATGCTCCTAATGACAAGATTGTCTGTTCAGTGGTGGACCATGCCCACCCTTGGCTGGGACTGAACTCGACATCGTGAGCTGAGCTGCCGCCTGAATGGCTCAGTGGATGGAGCATGCGCTCTTAACAGCAAGGTTGCTGGTTTTGACTCCCACATAAAAAAAAAAAATCCTTGAACACTTTTACGAATTCAGAAAGTTGAAATTTTATGGAAACTTCATATCGAAAATACATTAATAATTTATGGAATTCTAAACAATTTGTTATTAATAACTGTTAAACTAACCCCTAAAATTCTATATTATTAGATTCATAAGTAAAAATGGAACTCGTTTTTTTTTTTTTTTTTTTTTTTTTTTTTTTTTTTTTAAAGATTTTATTGGGGAATTGGCGGAGGGGAACAGCGTTGGGGAATCGGGGAAGGGGAACAGACAAGTTGCCGTCTTCTTGTTCTTCAGTTTAGTTGCGGAGGATGTTGCTTCACTGTTGGTATCGTCATTGCGCTCTTTCCGGATGAGGCAGATCCGTCGCTGGCCTCTGGATGTCGCTCATCGCGGCTATTGGCAGCTCACGCTTGGCTGCCAGCCGCTCACGCCGGCTGCGGGCCACTCACTGTAGCCTATGGCAGCCTACACCATCACCGGGGCTCGCACAGCCCAGCTCCAGGTGGAGCTGTTGTTAGCTGTAGAGGGCAGTGTCACTGGCCCTCATGTGGGATCCGAACCAGGGCCGCTGGCATCCCAAAACCAGCGCTTAACCAATGCGCCACTCGGCCGGCCCCTAAAAATGGAACTCTTAATTTCTGATAACAAAGGATTTTGATTCTGAATACATTTATTTTGTTATAAAGGTATCTTGGTTTTATAAAGATGTGGTGGTAATCACAAATCAGGAACTGTTTATGTTTGAAATACCATGAAAATTTTTAGATGTAATTGTGCTTGTGGTTTTCATGTATTTTTCTTTTTTATCAAACCATTTAACTTTGTATTAGATATCAGTAGCTGATCTTCCTGGTTTAATAGAAGGAGCACATATGAACAAAGGAATGGGCCACAAATTCCTCAAGCATATAGAAAGAACTAAACAACTACTTTTTGTTGTAAGTCATATGCATATAAATGTAATATTCAAATGAATGTGAAAATCAATGAATTTAGTTTTCCTAGAAGTTTTTTATAATGATACGATTTAAAGATAAAGTAGTAGCATATATGACTCCACTAAGTCTGTTTAGATCAGGGTCAAATACAGTAACTAATTTTTGTTTATAATATGCAGATGGAAATGGCATTATTTACTATGTCAGATGTAAGTTTGGCAATACTTGTCAAGGTTTAATTCCTTAAGATTTTCAACATAGTACTATATATTATATAGTATCTTTTTCCTACTTCACTGATGGTGCTTGAGTTATACAGCCAACTCTCAAACAACAAGGGTTTTTGAACTGTGCGGGTCCACTTATATACAGATAGTTTTCAATAAATACCTGTACTGTTTTCTATCCATGTTGAGAGTCTGCGGGTGCAGAGGGCTGACTGTATGCATTGATCTGCACCATTTTATACAGGGAACTTGAGCATCCACAGGTTTTGGTGCCCTAGTGGATGTCCTGGAACTAAAACCCTGTGGATACCCACAGACTGTAGTTGTTTTGAGGGAATCAAAAATTTTACGTGATTTTCAGCTGTGCAGGATGGGGTAGGGGTTAACGCCTCTAGCCTCTATGTTGTTTAAGGGTCAACTGTATATGACATTGTGCATATTAGTGTAAATCGTCTTATCTATACTAGTTACTCATTTTATTAATGGTTGTGATTTTTATCAGAATAATTATAATTATCTTGACATTTCAATTTCTCTTACTTACTTTGAATAACTAAATTACCAATAGAGTATAGATTGAGACATTATTTTTAGCTTCAAAGAGTACACTATTTCAAAACATAGAAATGTATAGCTATTCTTATATTAAAGGCTGCCTCTTTTCCTTTTTTTTTTTTTTTAGGTTGATATTTCTGGATTTCAGCTTTCTTCCCAAACTCAATACAGAACTGCCTTTGAAACCATAATACTGCTTACAAAAGTAGGTTTTCTATTTCTGTTTTACTGTGTTCTGCATCTGGTCTAATACGAAGGCACATGGGACTGTATGAAATAACACATGATAGTTAGAATAAATATATATTTCATCTCTACTTTTAGAGATGAAATATATATTTCTTAGAGCAATAATACTTAGAGCAAGCTCTAAACTTGCTGTCTCAAGTTCTTCAATATTAACCTGCTCCTATTGAAACCTTAATTCCGAATCTCTGTAACATACTTCTCAAACTGTATCTCCCTCAAACTTTTGTTTCTACTCTTTAGACTATTTCTCAGTCTACTTATTATGCTCTTTTCTATTTATTCTTTAAGTAGCATTCAGTTACAGTAAATATACTGATGACTGCCAAATCTGTGTCTGAGACCCAGATCTTTTGACTGTGCTTTAGACCAACTGCCTCTTGGACATCTTTCATTGGCTGTCCCAGTAACTTCTCAAACTTAATATGTATAAAACTGAACTTTTTCTTATTTTTTATTTTTTTTAACTTTCCAGCCTCCTCCAGAACTTTACTAAGTATGTAAGCCAAAAACCTGGGTGGTGGTCTTGATTCTTTCTCACCACCTATATCAAGCCCTGTCAGTTTTATGTATTAAATGTCTCTGAAATCCATCTACTTTTCTTCATCCACACTGTTACAGTCATCAGCCTTTCTCATTAGAATGTTTTATGTTTCTCTTTTCTGGACTCCCTGTTGCCAGTCTCAGTTCTCTGCAGTCCATTTTTTACATGGCAGCAAGAGTGATCTTTGTAAAAACCACAGTGACGTTTGTTCCCTGCTTCAAACACTTTGATTGGCCCCCATTACTGTTAAAGTCTAACCCGAACATGGTTTATGAGGTCTGGCAAGCTTGGGCCCCTACTTAGCCACCCGTCTCTGTTTTCCCCTGCCCCCCTTACATTCTGTATCCAGCTCTGTGATTTCCCCCTAACACAACACGATGTGCCTTGCCTCCAGGACTTTGTATATCCTATTTCCTTTGACGCTTTTTGCCAACTATGAGTAATACTGCTGTGAACATTTATATACAGGTTTTTGTATGGACATGTTTTCATTTCTCATGTGTATATATCTAGGAGTAGAATTGATAGATAATATGGTAACTCTGTGTTTAATATTTTGAGGAACTGCCAAACTGTTTTCCAGAGTGGCTGTACCATTTCACCATTTTACAATTGTACCTGCAATCTATGAGGGTTCCAATTTTTCCATATTAATGTCAACATTTGTTATTGTCTATCTTTTTATTTTAGCCATCCTAGTAGGAGTAAAGTGGTATTTTACTGTGGCTTTGATTTGCATTTCTCTAGTGACTAATGCTGTTGAGCATCTTTTTTATGTGCTTATTAGCCATTTTGTATGTCTTTGGAGAAATGCCTATTCAGAGTCTTTGACCATTTTTTTTTTTTTTTTAGAGGGCAGTGTCACTGGCCCTCATATGTGGGACCCGAACTGGGGCTGCTGGCTTCCCAAGCCAGCTCTTAACCACCACGCCACTCGGCCGGCCCATCTTTGACCATTTTTTAATTGGGTTGTTTGTCTTTTTATTGTTGAGTAATAAGAGTTTATTATATTTTGGTTACAAGTCCCTTACCAGATATATGATTTGCAGATATTTTCTCCTCTATCAGTTGTCTTTTCACTTTTATTTATGATACCATATCTTTTGAAGCACAGAATTTTAAATTTTAATGAAGCCCTATTTGTCTGTTGTTTCTTTGGCTTGTGCTTTGGTACCATAGCTAAAAAAATCTATTGCCTAATCCATGATCATGAATATTTACTCCTATTTACTTGTGAATTTTATCTGTGTGCTTAATAGAAGTCCAGATATTTGTATTTGGCTCTAGGCACAAATCACAGCTGTCTCTAGGATGTCACATGAGCTGAAATATATTAACACATTAAGTATTTTCTGAGTTTCCTTTGTTAAATAATTTTGTGCTTATTGGGATTTACTGCATTTCATAGACGTGAATGGGCTCTAGATTACCCAGGCCTTCAAGGTAAAGAAAGACATGAAGCAGGTATTCTATATAGATATTTTAATAAAATTATTTGGTTTTTCTCTTTTGATTTAAAGGAGTTGGAGTTGTACAGTGAAGAAGTTCAGACAAAACCTGCACTCCTGGCAGTTAATAAAATGGACTTGCCAGATGCCCAAGATAAATTCCATGAACTGATGAACCAACTCCAGAATCCTAAAGGTAAACCCATTCATTCATTCAATGCCAATTTAATAAATACCTAAAATGTGCAGAGTGCTAAGATATAATCAGTTAAGAAAAGGCAACTAACAGTTGCTGCTCTTTTAAACTGTATGTTTGAAGAAAGAACACATACCATATGAAATATTTGAATAACATTGTAATATAATACTTACCAAGTTTCAGAATGTGTGATATAGATGGTGAGAGGAGACAAAAGAAGAGAACGTTAATTGAGCTGAAATGGTCAAGCTTCATGAAGAAGTAAAACTTAAACTGGGTCCTTAAAGAGTTAATGAGACTTTGGTCAGAAGAGGAAAAAGTCAGCATTTACCTGTGAAGTCTTTCACTTTAACATATTTCACAAGTTTTAGAACTTCATTCCCCTAGTACACAGTAAATTTAAAAATAGAGCTAATAGTCCTAAGAGGTATGTGTATGTATCTCTGCAATGCCAGCTCTGTAGGTGATGAGTACTAATCTTTTAAGAAGAACTTGAGTCCATGTACCTGTGTACCTATGTGTGACACAGAAAAATACATGCTGGGGCCGGCCGAGTGGCGCATTGGTTAAGTGCTGGTTTTGGGATGCCAGCAGCCCCGGTTCGGATCCCACATGAGGGCCAGTGACACTGCCCTCTACAGCTGACGGCGGCTCCACCTGGAGCTGGGCTGTGCGTGCCCCGGTGATGGTGTGGGCTGCAGCCCCTGCTGCAGTGGGCTGCCATAGGCTACAGTGAGTGGCCCGCAGCCAGCGTGAGCAGCTGGCAACCAAGCGTGAGCGGCCAATAGCCGCGGTGAGCGACATCCAGAGGCCAGCGACCGATCTGCCTCATCCGGGAAGAGCGCAATGACGATACCAACAGTGAAGCAACATCCTCCGCAACTAAACTGAAGAACAAAAAGACAGCAACTTGTCTGTTCCCCTTCCCCGATTCCCCAACACTGTTCCCCTCCGCCAATTCCCCAATAAAAATCTTAAAAAAAAAAAAAAGAAAAAGAAAAATACATGCTGTTAATCCAAAAAGGTTTCTTTGTTTGAAATCTGTTCCTAAAAGGACCACTTTGTGTAAAGGAATTTTACACTGAGTGGAATATTGCACTTCACAGAACACTCTATCCTACACTGAGGATGCTTTCATTTTTCTAGTAGAGGACCTCTTCACAAATGAGGAAGAATAGGGTGGCTGGCAAGTAGTTAACATGGTTTTAAATAGTAGCAATTTCTCTGTTTTTATCCTTGGGATAAAAATAGAGGGAAATAAATTATTATTAGGACTAGCAGACAACACCAGAAAGATTCTTTCTCCCCTCAAAAATCTTTCCCCAGTGTAATTTACATAATGGAGTTGTCCTTGAGTTAATAAGTTACTTTTGGGATATTAATATGCCCTGGAGTTAGTAAATAGACTTTATTCTTTAATCTCATTTGCTTTAAGAGTTCATTAGATCTGTTTGCTAGTTGGTCTTGCAGAAAAAGGAATTTTCAAAGGAGGTACTGGAAAGGAGGGTAACTCAAGAATCTGTGGCTGGGCAGGCCGAATGGCTCAGTTGGTTAAGAGCTCACCCAAGTGTGCGAGCTGAACTCTGAGCAACAGTGGTTCGAGGCCAGCCCGAGCTGAGTTGCCGTTGAGCTGCCAACAGGTGGCAGGATGGCTCAGCTAAAAAAAAAAAAAAAAAAAAAGAATCTGTGGCTATTTTGGACTGTCATAAAACAGAATATAGTCCTCTCAGTGGTAATTTCTGAGTTAGCCTCTCTGGACTTCCTTGGGGGCACATGAATCTCAAACCGAGCTCCAGGTTGGCTTGCCCACCCTCTTTCTGTCCAGCCTTTCCAGTTCATATCAGGATGCCATCCCTCCTCCCATTGCCTTGGTGGCAGGGGAGAGGAAAAAGTGATATAAGAGCTGTCTGTCTCTGTGGAGCGATAGAGTAGACTCATCTGAAATGAGCCCCCGTTAAACTCTCCCCAACACCTTTTTCAGTTTTACTGTGACTCCTAGCATCAGTGATGGTAAGCCTATACTTTAGGGCAATTAAAGGCCACCTGTGTACAGAGGCAAGCTAGAATATCCCAAACGATGTACTTGTTATAGAAAATTTCTTTCAGAGAATCTATGTTGCCTCATTTTATTGAACCCTTCCCCTCCAGAAAAGCAAAATTTATGGCTTCTGTAAGTAAATCATTTCTGTGATTCTTTTTTTTATATTAATTTGGTTTTAAATATCTTTATCTGACAGATATTTCCTAAGCATCTATCATGTGCCAAGAACTTTACCATTGTCACTAGTGAAAACCAAGGGTTCTGAGAGCTTGTTAGAGAGAGATGAAAAAAGGGGAATTAAAAATGCTAAAGTTTCCGGCCGGCCGAGTGGCGTGGTGGTTAAGAGCTGGCTTGGGACGCCAGCGGCTCCAGTTCAGATCCCACATATGAGGGCCAGTGACTCTGCCCTCTAAAAAAAAAAAAAAAAAAAAATGCTAAAGTTTCAGTTCTTTGGTTCACAAATCTAACCTTTAATATAGTTTTGATTTACTTGCAAAGACAATGAAAATCCGCATAGCTTTATGTTCTTTGTTTCAGATTTTCTGCATTTATTTGGAAAAAACATGATTCCAGAGAGGACTATGGAGTTCCAACATATCATCCCTATCTCTGCCATTACTGGAGAAGGAATCGATGAATTAAAGAACTGTATAAGGAAATCTCTGGATGAACATGCCAACCGGGAAAATGATGCTTATCATAAGAAACAGTTGCTTAATTTACAGATTTCTAATGTAATATCTTATAGTGAGCCACCATCAAAGAATGCTCGTACTAGTTCCAGAATGGACAGAAATTAAATTATTAAAAATGAAGGTTAAGCGCTGGCTTGGGAAGCCAGTGGCCCCGGTTCGGGTCCCACATATGAGGGCCAGTGTCACTGCCCTCAAAAAAAAAAAAAAGTTATTAAAAATGATACTTATATGTGTTCATTTGAATGCTTTTTCATAAACATGTATTTTTTAGAATGTTAGTTATTACCTCATATATGTATATGCCATCATTTGAGAACCATATCTTTTTAAGGTGTTTTAAGTGTATCAACAGTAAAAAAAAGTAACAGAACAGAAAAATGACAATTCTTAATTTTATGGCCAATCCACCTGTAATAGAATCGTCTAATATGCCTGTACTTATGATGTCTCTAGTGAAGTCTTTTGTATTTTAAAGGATTCCTAGAATATTATGAGAATGAACAACTAGGTTTTATTTGTTTTCGAGTTTGTCATGTACCTGGTTCTACTAAATATATAATAGTTCTCATTTTAAAAAATTCTTAAAAGCCTACATTTGAACATATGTTTGGTGATAATAAAGCTCATTGATAATATTTAACAGAAACCATCAAATTAATGTTTATGATTTCAGCTTTTGGAAATTTTTCTTTCTTAAGAGTATTTTTTCCTGCTTTGAAGCAGATGGATGTACTCAAATGTCTTATTTCTTTATGTCCTAGTCTGTTTCATTGTTTACTTTCATATTTTAGTAAAGAGAATAGAAGTATAAACTTTAAACAATACTATCAATCAATATATTCTTAAAAGATTATAATTTCTAAATTTTTGCCCGAGTTTCAAAAATACTTACAAATTGGACATTTAATGAGTTTCATTATAAGATATAGATGTTCGTTGTAAGAAAGTAAACAGTGCATAAGCATACAAAGTGAAAAAGGAAAGTTCCATCATTCTGCATTAAGCTCTCCAGACCTTCCCAGACAAATCCACTGTTAATAGTTTCCTGTGTTCTTGCAGAATTTTTTTTATATATCTCTTTACCCAAATGAATTTATTATATAAAACTTTCCCAAGCTTATTTATTTCTTATAAAATAGCAAGTTAATGATATTTTAATAATTATTCATTGCTACTTTTATTAGGAATTGTTTTGGAATTTTAGGCTTAGTGAAGCCATTTCATATGGCTATAAGTCTTAAATAAAAATGATGTAAGTATTGTTCTACTTAAATTTCTTCTGATATGACATTGTGACTTTTTATAAACATTATTTTGCTTTCGTTTGTTCTGTTTTCTGTTTCCCACTCCCACCTCTCATCTCAGTCCCCAGATCACTGGCTTTTCTTGTATTTCTTTTTCCCTCCTTGCTCAGGTATTTACTCAGTGTCTCCCCTGGACCAGGCACTGCAGGGCGTGCAGGTACAGTGCTGAAGAGAACGGACGACCTGCTGCCCTCCTGGATCTTATATTCGATAACAGAAACTGCAGGGCACTAGAATAGCTTTGTTCTACTTTACGACGAAGGAGTAAGAGTGGGGAAAGTATTTGGAATTTGAACATCTGTCCTGCTCATAGTGACCGTGTTTAATATTGGGTATATTTCACATTTATGGCTTCAATGTCATTTCTCTTTTTTCACTTCTATTATTTCCTAAATATAAACAAGTTTATTTATGTGACGACAGTTGTATCAGGTGAATTTCTGAAGCTCTGACACTATAATCTTATTCTGTGCTGTGGCAAAGGATAGCAGATGTGTGTTGAGGGTGAAGAGGAATTGTATCGTATTAGCTCTGTCAGTAATGCCCAGGCTACTGCTCCAATGCAACCGAATCATTTTATGTCACTCACTAAAATGTTCCATTATTTTTATAATCTAGTTACCAAAAGTATACTGTATGTACATTGTTCTGGTGGTTGATTTTTATTTTAAACAAAAGGAAAAAATCTGCATATCTTTTTTATGTTTTTATTTTAATTTTAATTTAATTTTTTTTTTTTTTTTGAGGGCAGTGTCACTGGCCCTCATATGTGGGACCCGAACCAGGGCCACTGGCTTCCCAAGCCAGAGCCCAACCACCGCGCCACTCGGCCGCTCTCTTTTTTATTTTATAAAAAAATTAATTTTAAAAACTTTTAAGATTTTGAAATAAATATTTTAATATAATCTCATGCTATCTGTATGCTCTTAAACAACACTTCCTTATTTTTATCTTTCAAAATACATAATTTTTGGAATACTTAATTACCTTACTGTGTAGCCAGGGTATTGATATACTACGTATCACCGAGTCCCAGTAGTTACCAGTAGTTCTTGCAGAGCTTACTATGTCAGATTCGTTTACCATGATGAATTACAAATTTATATACTACTAGACACTCAGGTATTAAGTATATCATACTGTGAAGTTGGGTCTGTACTGTGAAGTTTTCTCCTATGAATATAAAAGTTCCAGAAAGCTATTGTTCTTTTTGTGATATATATCCATATTATTTTTATTTATCATAGTAGATGAATTTTATGTATAATGAATGTTTTAAGTGGTAAATATGTATTACATAATCGGGGGGAAAGTCTGCTTTCATAACGGGAAAAATTGGGTCAACACTTTTATTTCAGGTTTTATCCAATTAGTTTTCTAGTAAGGTTATGCTTTCTTTCAGTTCACTATTCGTTTGCTTTGGGAGGATGGAGGTCAGAGATTCTCTTTAGAATAAAAGCTACAGAGTTTTTTCTTGCCAAAAATGAATAGAAATACACCATGTTTTTCCAAACAGTTCCAGCGTTTGCAAAGTACCGGTAGAAAACTCAGTTAACAAAGGTTAAGTTCCATCTAGAAATTTTTGATATCACTCAGGTACGTTAAAAATAAGTTTCAAAGCAACAGTATAACTGTACTTAGAACATATAACTTAAAAAAGGAAATGAAAAGGGCTGGCTTGGGAAGCCAGTGGCCCTGGTTCGGTCCCACATATAAGGGCCAGTGACACTGCTCTCAAAAAAAAAATAAAAAAGGAAATGAAAATTAGCAACAATATAAATTGAAAACTTTACACAAAAGACAACGTATTTCAAAAATATAGCAATACAAAACAAAATACTTCGTTTAAAGACCAAATTTTGAATTGAATTGGTGGATATTTTTAAATCTTTAAAGAGTATCTCAAACTTGGTTTAAAGCTGTCTAGACAAATGAAACAAACCCCCAAAATTTAAGTATATGTTTTGTGCTAGTAGTCATAATATCTAACATGGTAATGTTTTCACGCTGGCCATTGTGCTGAATGTTTCACATATGACTATATTATCTCTTTGTTTTTTTCCTTCTAAAAGAGATTCTTGATTTAAATCAGCAAACTCGTATTCTTCCATCCCCAGCCCATAGTTGGCAGCCCTCCTCCCTCCCCTGTCCCCCCATGCTATCCCTTGGCCACAGCTAGGACAATGGAGAATGAGAGGCCAGGAGAGCCTCGCCAGGGCAAGCTGCCTCCAATGCGTGGTGAGCCCTGTCCAGCGTGGCAGGGAGGCAACCGCCACAGGCCCCTCCCTATAAATTAAGTCCCTGTAGCCACAGCTGTAGGCAAGACATACCTGGGCGCCAAAGCAAGATATACACGTGACTTGTATTCATCTTTTGTTATCGGTATATATTGAGTATTACAATTTTAATACAGTTGTTTCCTTTCTTAAAATGTGTATACTTTTTTTGGCATCCTCTATATATAATGTTATTTTATGTTAAATATATGTATTTTGTATAATACACACACACACCCCTTGGAGGTATGTATATATCCAAGGTGTGTGTGTGTGTGTGTGTGTGTGTGTGTGTGTGTGTGTGTGTGTATCTCCCCACGGGAGGGCAGGGGCAGGTCTGGGGGAGGATCGGAAGGTCTGGCATGGCATCCTGTAGCCAGTCATACCTGCCTGAGACATCCTGCGGTTGGTGCCCATCTGTAACCCAGTCACATTCTTGCCCCCTAGCAGCTGGTTGTCTGAGAGGTTCCGAGGGTTCTCCTTGGACTTCTTAGGAAACCCGCTGGGGTGACCAGAGAAAAGCCCATGTCCCGGGCTGCTGCCAGCCTGCCCAGGTTCATCAGTGTCCTCTGCACACAGGCCATGTTCTTTCCTTCCTAGGGGCCCACAGTCCGGAAGATGTCGGTGGTGGTGATGGCGTAGTACTCAGCTGGTTGCAAGAACAGAGACCTGCTCCACGTACTTGAAGACCATGGTGGAAGCCTGGATCCTCAGTGGGGCCTGCCGCTGTGGAAACAGTCTGTTAATGAGCTCATACGGCACTGTGCCATCCTTGACCCAGTTCTGGCAGTTTGCACGGCCAGGCCGGGGTGGGCCCACATCCCTGCAGCACTGAGTGGGGATCCAATGGATCCGGATTTGCTCCAGGTCCACATCAAACTGTGCTAGGTAGGTAGGTCCCCTGTTGGCCATTCTGAAGGGTGGTGGTGACTGTGCTAATCTCCCGTGGGGCAGAGAGGGCGCACTCCAGGCGGGGCTGCTGGGCGAGTCTGTATTCTTTCTTTTAAACACTACACTATATTACCTTCTGGTCACTTATTAATTCTAAATTGGGTGGTAAGTATATGAGGGTTTGGGGGTTTTTTAAAAACTTTTTTTTTTCTCAGATTTTATTGGGGATTTGGAAGAGGGAACAGCTTTGGGTAATCAGGGAAAGGGAACAGATAAATTGTCCTTTTGTTGTTCAGTCTAGTTGCGGAGGATGTCGCTTCACTGGTCCATGTTGGTGTTATCATTGCACTCTTCTTGGGGTGAGGCAGTGGCTCACAAGCCATTGGACAACTGCTCAAGGCGGCTCAGGGCCGCTTAGGGTAGCTCAAGGGAGCCCACTGCCCCCTGCAGCCTATACTGTGGCAGGCAACTCACTGGTCCCCCAGCTCCAGGTCGAGCTGTTGTTTACCATCTTAGCTGTAGAGGGCGCAGCATCACTGGCCCATGTGGGATTTGAACCTGCGACCCTGCTGCTCAGAGCTGGCGTCCCAAGTCAACTCTTAACCAACGCACCCTCAGCCAGCCCTAAAACCTTTTAGAAAGTCTAAAAAAGTTTATCTTTTGCCTTACAAAAGTTTATACCTTGAGAAGTAAGCCATCTAGATACCCATAGCTAACAAATGTTGGCAGACAGTATGGTATAATTTTTACTGCAAAGTTAAACAAGAAGAAAAAATAAACATCTATTTTTTTCCTTAACAAGATATTTCAGAGAAGCATTTTGTTTTCTGTTTTGTGATTGGAGCTTGACAAGTCGACGATGAAAAGTATCAGAGGAATCTCTACCTTTAAGTGGGTGTCACAAGCCAGCTGAAGGAAAAGAAAAATAGGTAACAAAAATGAGAGAGAGAAAGAGAAGACAAAGAAAAGTATGTATGTTGGAAAGTTGCAGTATTTATTCCTCTGTGGATAACTCAGGAATAACAGGTGGGATTATTGCCTCAATTAGCTATCATAAGGTTGAAAAATCCAGGGGCAGTTTCAACTACCATTTCTGAACATAACCAACCCCTAATTTTAGGCAGCTTTAATTTGAAATGTTTTTATTTCTCGTTATATGACAGTTACTTAATAATTGTTGGGTCCCTGGAAAACTTCAGAGGAAATAATCACTTTTGTATATATTTTTATGTTCATAATGGGAATTAAATCTAAGATACCCAGATACCAAGCTATGTGAAGCATTGCTATTATCTGAATCATGTCCTTTGAAATACTTGGAATTTGAAGAACAGAATATGCAGTTTATACTATCACTAATTTTGTAGCAATATATGGCAAAGTAATTTTCTAACTATTTTGTAAAATCAGAGTGCACTGAAAGTTGAAAGTGAAGAACAAAAGCTTTTTTTGTTCATGGAACACATTTCAATATATTTTTCCGAAATTGCCAGTATCTGCTGATAAGTGTCTTCATTGTTTTATTTGATATCAACCATCATTATTGGTATTATGTCTATATAAAAGGCTTAAAGAAGACCATGGTGTAATTTTCTTATATTAAGAAAAAGGATATGATTATAAAGCTGAAATTTACTGTTAGTTTTATTTGTATATGGTTTACTACAAATTGAGGGAGACTTAAAATATTTTAAATCTGGGCCGGCCGAGTGGCAAGGTGGTTAAGAGCTGGCCTGGGACACCAGTGGCCCTGGTTCAGATCCCACATATGAGGGCCAGTGACACTGCCCTCTTAAAAAAAAAAAAAAAAAAAAAAAATTTAAATCAAGAGCGGACATTGAGTAAAAGCTTATGATTTAGGATGGATTTGAAACATGATTAAATGACAAGAGAAAATGAAAGCCCCTCGTCAACTGAATCCTGATTGGGGTGGAAGTGGAAGTAAGAGTACTATGTAATAGTTGAGCCTCAGTTTCAAAAACAAATCTTTCCATGATCTGGTACTACTTTGGGATCAAGAGAAATTGTAAGAGCAATGTAATGAGCACACATGGCCTTTCCTATAAAAATATGAATCAAAAAAATTCACCTGCTTTGAAGAACCACTAATGTCATAATGTCAAATTTATAATACATTCATCAAAAATTTAATATTCAAGTTTCTCCTTAAAAACTGAGTGAAAAATAGCGGTGATGGGAGAAATGGGTAATAGGCATGGTAAAAGACAGAGACGTGAGTGCAATTAAAAGTAAACACCCTCAATTATCCTACCTAAGCCAATTTTTTTGTACAATCCCCTTCCCTCTAATAACTTTATTAAAGAAAATTTGAAACATTTGCTTTCATCCTACCTATTTTATAGTAAACCACGAATTTCTAATTTAATATTATATCAGCTTTAGGTGTACAACATAACAGTTTGATATTTTTCTACATTGTGAAATGATCACCACAGTAAGTCTAGTTAACACCCGTCACTATACAGTTTCAAAAAAGTTTTTTCTTGTAATGTGGACTTTTCAGATCTAGTCCGTTAGCAACTTTCAAATATGCAATACGGTATTATTAACTATGGGTACCATGCTGTACATTACATCCCTGGGATTTAATTATTTTGTAACTGAAAGTTTGTACCTTTTGACCTCTTCACCCATTTCACCCACATCTGGCAACTGCCAATCTTTTCTCTGTATCTGTGAGCTTGATTTTTTTTTGTTTGTGTTTTACATTCTACATATAAGTGGGATCATATAGTATTTGTCTTTCTCTAACTACACTTAGAATAATGTCCTTAAGGACCATCCATGTTGAAAATGTGAAGATTGCCTAACAGTTTTTAAAGTGACATCTCTCTGCTTGATTTATCGAGAAACTTCTCTTATTTCCTATATTATCAGTTTCCTAAAGCTACCATAACAAAGAAACATAAACTGAGTACTTGACCAAATTCCTTGTCTCACAGTTCCGGAAACTAGAAGTCAGAGATTACTTCTGACCACAGAGTTGAGTCCTTTAGAGGGCTGTAAGAGAGTCTGTTCCACCTCCCTTGCAGTGGTTTGCTGGCAGTCATTGGAGTTCTTGGCTTTTAGAAGCATCACCCAAATTTCTGCTTCCATCTTCACATGGTGTTCTCCCCATGTATGTGGTTGTCTCCAAATTACTTTTTATAAGGAAACTAGTCATGGATTAAGACTCACCCTAATGACCTCTTTTTAACTTGATTACCTCTGTAAAGACCCCACCTCCAAATAAAATTACATCCTGAGGTATGTTGAGGGGTTTAGGGTTTCCACATAGAAATTTTTGAGGGACACATTTAACCCATAACACTTTTCTATGTTTCTCTCTACACTTCCTAATTATACTTCCCAACTTCCCAATTAACAGATGATGTTATGTATTATTTTTTATTTGACAGTCTCCTCTAAAAAATAGTTCATGGTAGTTTTTAAAATTAATCTATATTTGTTGAATTTCAGTTACAAACTTGGAAATACTATGGTGAAATATGACTAACAGAAAAAGGAAACAACATCTCCAAGTTAGTTTATAATTTGATGTATATAGTTTAGACAAGATACAAATATTTGGAAAAGGAGGAAGGTAGGTAGGATTTGAGTGCGCAAAGAGGATAGTAAGAGGCCATTCCAAATTCAAGAATAGCTTCAGTGAGCATTTAGGGTAAGAAAAGTATTAGAGGCAGAAATCCAAAAATTCTGAGTCTGGAAAGTTCTGAATGGTGACAGCAACCTTTTAAGAAGCCCTACCACCTACTACTAATAGGGCAAATTATTTAACCTCTCTGCATCTCAATTTCTTTGTTATTAATATGGGGTTATTGGGATTAAAATAGATAATCAGTGAAGTGCTTGATACATAACAGATATTTGATGTTATCTATTATTTTTAAATTGACTAATATATGTACAGAAATTGTTGCATGTGTCTTACTATGAGTGGAGAGGGATTAAATAGGATTGTGACAGTTCTTTGTAGTGAATAAGTGGCAAATAGATATTTCAAAGGAAGAAATCAGAGGATGTGGTTCCTAATTTGAATAAAAGGCATGAAGAAAATATCAAAGATAAGAAATAAAGAAGATAAACCACTGACCAAGTAAGGAATGATAGAAGACATAACGGGTACCATTTGTATTTGGAGAGTGCTAAAACGGAAGTAATGGCAGTTAACAATAATGAACTGATAATTAGAAATAGTACTAAGTCATGGAAAATCTTCGCCAGAGATGTGGATTTGGGGAGATAGAAAACAGGTTGCCCCCTGAGGAAGTTTTTGTTGACAGAGCAGGCCAAAGGACAGAAACTTTTGATAATTGGGGAGTGAAGAGGAGGAAGTGAAAGCAACAGGTAGATAGGGAACTAATCAGATAAACTCCAAGAGAAGTGGAAATGTTGGTGTTTTCAAATCCAAGAAAGAAGAGTTTAGGGGTAAAAAGAAATGTTCAGAATTGTGCAATGTGGACCTAAAGGGGGCAGAAGAGAATTAGAACCAAAACGAGGCCTTTGGATTCAACCAGAAAGAGGTTATTAGTAACTGTGGAAGGCATAATAATGGTCCCCTAAGATGTCTTCATCCTCATCTTCAGAATCTGTGAATATGGTCCGCACATGGCCGAGGGGTTAAGGTTGCTAATCAGAAGACCATAAAATAAAGAAACTATTCTGGATGGTCTGGATGAGTCTGATGTAATCACAGATTCTTAAAAGATGGAAGCGTGAAGCAGAAGAATGTTAGAGTGATGTACTCTAGATATTGAAAGACTTGACCAGCTATCGCTGACTTTGAAGATGAAAGGGGGCCACAAGCCAAGGAATGTTGGTATCCCCAGGAAGCTGGAGAAGGCAAGGAAAGTGTCCTGACCTGGAGACTCCAGAAGAAATGCAGCCCCGCTGACACCTTGATTTTAGCCCAGTGTGACCCAAGTCATATTTCTGACCTCCAGAACTTTAAGATAATATATTTGTGGTGTTTTAAGCCATGGAGTTTGTGGTAATTTGTTACAGCAGCAATCAGAAACTAATACGTAGGAATCACTGTAGAATTTGGATAGTGGTATATTGCAGTGAATTTGTTTTGCCTTACTCCTTAAAGAGTGTCTTGAGAAAAACTGGAAAGCCAGAATTGTTAATTGTTGATCTAAAGTCTTACCTAAAAGTATTTCTGAGAATGATATTTCAATATTCTAGTCACACTAGGACATGTAAATTTTTTGTTCCACCTTTTCTATACCAAAGGCAGGCTAACCATAGACCTGAACTTGATCAATAAGTCTAGAAATAGATTTCCCCCACGCCTTTTGGAACTATTATTTTAAAAATTGTGATCAACTACCTACCTCATATATATCCCAACTAAAGTCTGGTAAACAGGTAGTATTCACTAATGATTAGGAAATAAATTATAAAATGATTATGCACAGCTATTTCATTCAATTCAGTTTTATAGATGAGAGAACTGAAGTAAATCACATTGTGTCACATTACCATCACTCATCTTCTATTGCCAGAGCAACTGGACCCCAAATCCTATCTGTGCCCAGAGATCCTTTCACCGCTCATTGCTATCTCTCTCATTATTACATTTCTAGGTCTGGCTTTGGGATAAACATCCATCCTCTGAAGCAGTATGGCAGATGAGATGGTGCTAGCAGTGGACAGATAGTAGCCCTCTCCTCCTTTTCTCCATCACTAACAAATAGTCCAATTGCTACCAGAGCAACACAAAATGGAAAATGGTAATAGCAAACATGTGTAGTCCTTATTGTATGCTAGACACTGTTGTAAAATTCTGTATGTAATTTGTTTAATCCTCACCATGATTTTTTGATGTAGATAAGTTATTACAGATGAGATCCTGAGGCACAAAGAGTGTATTTAACTTGCCCAAGATCATACAGGGCAAAAAACTATGATATTTTCCTAACTTTTTATTTTGAAAATTTCCAAAGGTACAGAGAATTTGAAGAGTACAATGAACATTCATATCTTTACTTTCTCTAGATTCAACAATTATCAACATTTGCCACATTTACTTTATCTCCACGTGTGTGTGTGTGTGTTGTGATCATTTGAATGTAGGCATAACACTTTAGCATCCTTTATGTAAAAAAAAAAAATCAGAGCAGTCCTATATAAGACTTCTGAATCCTTTATTTTAACTCAGATATTCATGACTAAAACAGGACTTCACATTTAAGGGAAGCCACACACACACACACACACACACACACACAAAATGGACAGAACAACTGAAATTGTGCGGGACAGTAGTTAGATCAAATATCTAATGGATAATTATGTGCTTGGCACTTTGCCTGTATTAAGTCCCTTAATTTTCAAGACAACTCTATGATGTAGGTAATCTTATCCTCATTTTCCAGATAACCTCAGAGAGAGGTAACTTGTTCAAGTCCACCCAACTAATACCTACCAGAGCCCATTATACACCTAGGTAAATATATATTTTAAAAAATTTAAAGGATGCTGATGCGTCATGATACCACTACTTTCAAATGATCATACACACATAAATGGAGATAAGATGAATGTGGCCAAAGTTGATAATGGATGAATCTAGAAGGTAAATTTTTGGGTGTTCATTATACTATTCAAATTCTCTGTGCCTTTGAAAATTTTCAAAATAAATTCTCGAGTTTGAGCTCTTTTCCCCTTTGTGCCTTGATAAATATTTTGTAAGAAAACAGTATTTAAGGATTTTTGCTAACAAACCTAACAAGCAAGTCACATTTAGTGGGAAATATTTACGTCGATACCCAACTCGAAACTAATCCTAGTATTTTTTCGTTGAACTTTTTTTTTTTTTTTTTTTTTTTTTTATGGCCTAGAACCCAAATGTAGACGGAACTGAAGATGCTAGAGGAATACGGGACGTGGAAGAAAAGGGGGAGGTGGTCGCAGGATGTTGCGCAGCCGGCGTCCCAGTGGATTCTGGGAATTGTAGTCTCCCATTAACCCAGGGCATTCCCTTTTTAGGGCCTTGGGAGAACCTGACTGAGCTCCCACAATCCTCCGTGCGGCTCGCTGGGAAGGCACTTCCTGGGACGCTGAGAGGCAGACGCTCGAAGAGGCTCCTCAGTGTGGGCGAGGGAAATGCCTCGGATGTAAGAAACAGGTAGGTGTGGTCAGGAATGCTCCGATGTCTGGGTCCTTAGCGTAAGTAGTTGAGAATTTTGTGTAAAATTGCGAACTCGAGGGGGATTGAGGGGAATTGAGAGGCACTGAAAAATGCTGACCACATTTGTGGACCTGAAAATTGAGTGAGGAGAGAGAGGTATTTGATAAAGCTGTAAAAATGTATTTTGTGCACAGGAGTGTGGGAATGTGGAGGGGTCTTGCCGGAGCAGCCCAGGGCTTGGGCTCCCCGGGTGTGCTCTGTGGAACTGCTGCAAGTTGCTATTTTTGAATCGCCAGCTGCTGGCGGTTGTGTAATGATGACCTGCTCGTGGTTCAAACCCACTCACTAGCAGCGATGGGCTTGTGCTGGGAGTGTGAAGAGTCACTGCTGTGGGCTCTTCCCATTGGCTCTAACCGGAGAGCTCTCCTGCCCCCTTGTTTTTCGCTTTCTGCCACCTAAGGGAGGGTGGGAAGGGGGAAGAGGAGGCGGAGTGCGGGCTGTTCTCTTAGCTTGTTACAGGCCTTGGGAGGGGGCCGTCACCACCTTGGAGAAAGGCCAGACTGTGACCCCACTTAAAATAGTTGCTCAGGGGGCCGGCCGAGTGGCGCGGTGGTTAAGCGCTGGCTTGGGACGCCAGCGGCCCCGGTTCGGGTCCCACATAGGAGGGCCCTCAAAAAAAAAAAAATTGCTCAGGGATCGTAGGGTGTGGTTTTAATTGCAAAATGATTTCCCTTGACTTGGGAATGAGCAATCATGCTTGATATCAACTCAAGAAACATATATATTTAGAAAAGAAAAATAATGTGAACTCTTGTTTTGTGCAGATTGCCTGACCATTCTGTATAATGATGATAATAGGACTAGTGATAAATGCCTTCATCCGGGAAGTTCCCAGGCGTTTACAAGTTTTCGTTCTCACGCTACCTATTAAGATAAATAGTAGTTGAAGAGGAAGTTGCTGATGCTTGAAAAGGATATATGGGAACATTTAAATGGCAGGTTGAGCCGTTGGCGGAACTCTAAATTCAAAAAAGCATACTAGTTGCAAATTTTAGGATGCACAAGTGCAGATTAATTTTGCCTATTTTTGTTGTCAGTATCCTTTAAAAACATACAAAAGAAACATAATGAGTTTCTTTTACTTCCAACACAACTAACTAACTGCACAGTGTTTCCTCCGCCCTCTTTATTCTTTCACTATAGTCATGAAAAGGATCTTAAAAAGTCATTAAATGTTGGTAATTAATTTCCAAGACAGAAAAGTGATTTTTGTATCCTTATTTTTCCTGTCTTCCCAAATCATAAAATGAGAGTTAATTTTTCTTCTCTATGTTACATATAATGTGTGAATTTAAGAATAAACTGCCTTTTAAAAAAAACTTACTGCCCACCTTTTTTGCTATAATATTTCCGTGGTTTTATTATTTTTTTTATTATTATTTTTGTTTTAAAGATTTTTTTAATTGGGGAATTGGGGGAGGGGAACAGCATTGGGGAATCAGGGAAGGGGAACAGACAAGTTGCTGTCCTTTTGTTCTTCAGTCTAGTTGCGGAGGGCGTTGCTTCACTGGCCCATGTTGGTATCGTCATTGCGCTCTTCTTGGATGAGGCAGATCGGTCGCCGGCCTCTGGATGTTGCTCACCGCGGCTATTGGCAGCTCATGCTGGCTGCTGGCCACTCATTGCAGCAGGGGCTCGCACAGCCCAGCTCCAGGTGGAGCTGTTGTTCACCATCTTAGCTGTAGAGGGCAGTGTCACTGGCCCTCATACGTGGGATCCGAACCCAGGCCGCTGGCATCCCAAACCAGCTCTTAACCAATGCACCACTCGGCCGGCCCAATATTTCATTGGTTTTAGATGATTGCTAATTATTCCATGTGAATTCAAATTGAGTTTTAAAGAAGTACATATTGTATTAACTTGGGGCATTTTTTTCCTATTTCTTTAGGCCCAGATCATTTCTTCTAAGTTGACTGAAGTTGTTTTAGAACTATTCAAGTATCTCAAAGAGTAAGTACATCCTTTGATTATGTTATATTTCTCTTTTTTTTTTTTTTTTTTTTGCTGCCATATATCAGATGATATGCTTTTCTCTTGTTTAACAAATAGAGTTATAGGACAGACCTCCCTTGTGAGTGATTGACCTACAGTTTCTAAGAAAACCCAAATTATAGTCAGAAGGGACTATGCTACTGTTACCATCAAGAATTAATGTAGCTGCTGTTAACATGTGTTCTCATACAGCGATTCCTCAGAATTATCCCTGAAAAAAATACATAATAATGGGCTGATTTCCGAAAGTCTTTAGCCATTCTTCCTGCACCAGATTTCTTTGAACTCTATTCCAAATCACAGAATAGATACCCTTTTGAAAATATTTTAATTTGAAATGATGTCTTTGGTAACCTTTCATTGTGTACCAAATTTTATCCATCTACTTCTCTGAAAGTCATTATGGAATGGATAGTCAAATGACAAATGAGAAGTGGTGGTTGTGAAAGAGTCCTTGTTTGATTTGGTCAGTAACTACTCCAAAGAAAATGCTCTGTGATTGTTAAACGGCATTAATCACCTGTGGTTGTTTGCCGGGAGTTCAGAAGAAAAGCATGTTGCTAGCTAAGGAAAGTGAATAATCCTACTACTAATCACTAGAAACTTAAATTTCTGACTTCATGTGGTTTTACAAAGAGCTTTGTAAAAGCTCACAACTGCCTTGGAGACATTTTACAGATAGGTATTTGAGGTTCAGAGGACACAGGTGTCTTGTCCAGTTTGTAAATGGTAGACTGTGGGTGAATTTGGGTCTTTGGTCTACTGGGCTACAATACCAAGCTGCCTCTCAGAAGGAAACGACAAGCCTGCACATCCGTATATAGAACCAAGCTCAAGGCTGTCGCCCAGCTCGTGTTCACGAGTGCTCCTCAGACTTGTTAAAATGTGCTCCTAGCTTTGCACATTTTTTCCAGTCCCTAATAAGGGGTTTTCATGTGGCAAAAAGATGTTTGGTTTTCTACCATTGCTATCTTGAAAAGAAAACATAAATACAAGTATAATAAATTGTTTAGCTTTGATAAGCAAACATTAATTTGATATATTAACCACTCTTCATGAAGAGGGTTATGTCTAATATGTAATATACTCGTTAAGTTGAAGACACAAGAAGCAACACAGTCATAATTGACCACTGTGGAACTTAATCAGTGTTGCCAAACTTAGATACTTCTAGAGGCATAGTTTGTATGTGAATACCTGGGAATTACCTCCTTTTGGTTGGGAAGTTTTTTAGGGGAAGAAAATCAACTTTGTTTTAAAAAATGGGAGAGACTTTGCCAATGAAGAAGAAAGCAGGGGCCCTGTCTCAAAGCAGCTTGGAGGACTCAGAAACACAGGATATGAATGAATGGGACTGTTGTTACTAGAGCACATTTATTATTTTGCGCTCACCATACTCATGGACCTTTCATTTGTTTGTTCATTCATTTAACAATAATTGAGTGCCTGTATACACCAGTGTTGGACACAGTGAATAAAACAGAAGGCTGTCTGTCTCCCTGGAATTCAGTCTGGTGGGAAAGATAAATACTGAACAAGGAATTATAAGCACAATCGCTGCTACCAAAGAAAAAAATACGAAGGTGCTCCCAGAACATATTACTAGGGGCAGGGGGAGATTACAGGGAGGGGAGGGGAGAAGAGGGGAGGGCAGGTTTAGGGCTTGGAAACTAGAAACTGGAAAGATGGATATGTGTTAGCTAAGCAAAGAATAGGATGGGATTAAGAAAGTTCTAGGAGGAAGAATAGCATGAGGAAAAGCCCTTAGCCTTTAGAATTAAAAAGTAGAATGTTTGAAAAGTTAAAAGTCATATAGCTATATAGACTGGAGTATGTAAGGTGGGAGAGTGACACATAAGGAAATTGAAAATTGGGCAGGAACCACATGATAGGATTTGAAACTTTAGAAACTTTATTCTGAGGGCAATGGGAAGTCACTGAATGGTAAGAAATGTAGTGAAATGATCACATTTGCATGTGAAAAAAAATTCTGGGTTCAAAATTAGTTGGTGCATAGCACAAGAGTAGAGGTCTTTTTACCCTTTCAATATGAACAGATCCTAATCTGAGTATCAGCATTATCTTTTAGTTTTAAGTCACAAAACATATACCTTCTCCCAGCTATCTTGTAAAATGTTACTTCATCTCTCTAGTGGGGTATAGACTTATCAAATCATATGTATATGGAGTTAAGAATGGCATAAAAAGTAAAGCAGACAAAGAAAGTTACGAAGAACAAGGACACTAATTCCAGCACAGAGACAGAAAATTAGCTAAAGAATTGGGATTAATAGTATTTCCCTTCTGAAAAAATGCTGTGGTGCCCTTGTTAGCTCTGTTAAGTAGAAGTTTTAGTCTGAGCTAAAACTGCTTCATCAAAAGCAAGTTCAGAGGACTGATGTATTGATTTGAGACAGAATACATTTGAACACACACTACTGAAATATTGACTCATTTCTGTTCATTAGTGTTGTTTGATAGTCTATAGGCTAAGAACTACAGGAATTTATTTATAATAAAGTCATCCTGAACTTCTCATTCCATTTACATTG
Source organism: Aselliscus stoliczkanus (assembly GCA_033961575.1). Taxonomy (NCBI): domain Eukaryota; kingdom Metazoa; phylum Chordata; class Mammalia; order Chiroptera; family Hipposideridae; genus Aselliscus; species Aselliscus stoliczkanus. The sequence continues at coordinate 36,873,396 of CM066740.1, read as the reverse complement.
TAGGATTCAGTGGTACAGGGCAGTTTGATTGGAAAAGTCTCAGTTACATTGGTACTCCCAAGTATCTGTCCCTTACCACTGAAAGCAAGAAGGAATTCTGAGGTTACCTGAAGGAGTTTTGAAGCTTTGAAAGAAACAGAGGGATCCTTTTTCTTTTTTTTTTCTTTTTTTGTTTTGTTTTGAGGGCAGTGTCACTGGCCCTCATATGTGGGACCCGAACCGGGGCCTCTGGCTTCCCAAGCCAGCGCTTAACCACCGCGCCACTCGGCTGGCCCGGGATCCTTTTTCTTATATCTTCATAACTTTGATCAAATCAACATCATCTTTCACTGCTCAGTCTTTCTCTAACCCTGGATGATACGTATTTTTATGAACAGGTGCCTTGTTGGTTCACTTTACTTAAATACCTAACAATAATCACTTTATATGTAGTAATTATACAACTCATTCACTATTGGCAGTGTGAGTTCTTATAACACAGCATATTTTTTTCCCCAGTCTGACTGTTAACACATTGGGGCAAAGTCCAGATCTTAGTGGCCCTGGCGTCCCTCTAGGGCCTAACAGAGTGCTTTGCATGTGCTAGATACTCAGTAAATAACCTGTTGAATGAATGATTGCTTAGTAATGGCTCCTTCCTTGTCCAGGTCTACATTACCAATAGCCTACCTTTGTGAGTTTCTGTTGTCTCAGAATAGGACCTACTTCTCATTTATTCAAATATTCCTCAAATGACTTGTGTGCCAGGCGCTGTGCAAACTGGATACAGTGTATGGAGGAGACAGACAGGTGAATGAGCAGAAGCCAACAGGAAGCTGAATTTTGGAGCTTGACATCATTAGTAGCCTTTCCCAATATAAATATTCTCAAACCAACACCGGAGTACCCATTGCTGGATCAAGGTGGCTGGTTGTTAAAATTAAGCAAGATAGTTTTTTACCCCCACTTTACATAAAAAAAAAAATAATAAATTAGGACTTAATTCCTTTGTTTTGTTTTCATCCATATTATTTTCTTAAACTAATGATCTTTTGTTAATATTGACAGAAGACAGTATGATAAACAAGTAGTAAAATTAATGGAGAAACTTAGAACTAATTATGCCTAACTTGAAGACTTTAAAAAATGGTCACTTGTGCTTAAACTGATTTTATATTGTACATTTATATATGTATATATGCATGTACACATACCTATATATTTTCTGCTAGTAAAATTATTCCTAGTTTATATGATTAGATTAAATACACCAATACATTGCTTTCTAAATAACATGGTGCCTTCTATTCAGACACATTTGATCTAGTCCTAACCCAGTTTCTTAGCATTTTGGTCATGGCCTTCTTTCTGTCCCCTAAACTCCTGGGAATGCTGCTCCACCATCTCAGTAGACAATATTTGACTCTGCAAAGGATGATGGGTTCTCTAAACCTGTACTGTATCCAGAAATAAGAATATTCTCAGCCTTGCCCCTTTGTCATGATCTAAGAGAAGTAAATGTGTACCTTATTAAAGCAGTCTCTTCTGTTGTCTCATAGTGGGTGCGGTAGAAGGTAGAGAAAATATTTGAATGGTGTTTGGAGTGTGAGTTTCAAACTTTTGAAGAAATCAAAGTTGAATAAGATACTGGATTTTATAGTTTGTCATATACAGAAAAAGAACACAGCCTTTTAATTTGGATTGAGAGAAAGATGTGTCTACTTTTTCCTTTTCCTTACAATAGCATTAATAGAGATAGGTTGTCATTATTTTAGAAATCTTTTGCATTTATCTTACATGAGCAGTAATGGTATAATAACCAATGTAGTGTATTTGTCTAATAACCCATAACCAATAGTATAATAACCTGCAAAGTACGCAAGTCATCTTGAATCAGGCCGCAAGTAGCTGTGCAGAATAATTTCGGGGTCCTTTGTTCTCGTCTTTTCATTTGACTAACTCTTTAGAGGAGTCCATTTATGTTTTGTAATTTTCCAATGTGCTTAGTATATAAGAATGAAATAATGTACTTTTTCATATTTGCCATTTATTCAACAAAAAAATTTTTAACTGCTCTGGTATGCTAAGCACTGAACTGCTCACTGAATGCTAAAAAGTAGTTAACACTTATATTCCACTTACAATGTGCCAGTCGTGTTTTAAGCACTTTACAACTCATTGAATACTTAGAACAATCTTGTGAGGTAGGCACTGTTATTTTCCCCACTGTTATTTTACAGATGAGAAAAGTGAGGCACAGAGAACTTCTGTCGCTGACCCAGGGTCACTCCGCTAGTGAGTGAGGAGGTGGGGAGCAGAACCCAGGCAGCCTGGCTCCGAGACTGCCCTCAGCCCCTCGGCTGTGCTGTGCTTCTCTCTCTCTACTGCTGTCTTTTATGAGCTGCCCTCACCTCTGCTTTGTACTAGTCTCATTTTACATTTGCATGAGTGTTTGAGGCTGAATTTGTTTGTCCTTGATAAACTCTCTGACTTTATATGTTTGAGTGCCTGAACCATCAAAGTGTTTAATATATGTATGTTTTGAATGAGTGATTATTGACAACAAAGAGAATTTCAGATGTGATGTTAAGAGAATTTGAAATTATTTTGTCCGTTCTTCTGATATGTTGTGAAGAAAAATATTTATGTGTACAGACTTCAGCTGACCCGAGCTGGTAACCGAGTCAGTGGTAACCGAGTGTGCACGCTCCTGTGCTCTGAGGCCTCACGCACCTGGTTTATAGACGTTCGTGCTGTACATGTGGAGGATACAGGGACAGAATTTCCTCTTCTCATTGACATCCGTAGTCGTGTTGCCAATCAGCACCCTTTCTATTCTGTTCTCCTACTGTCCTCTCATGATTTGTCCTCTTGTATGTCACCCCCTAGTCTGACTGACAGTACTGCACAAGCCTGCCTGCCATGGGCTGTCGGGATGTCCACGCAGCCACAGTCCTCTCCTTCCTGTGTGGAATTGCCTCGGTGGCAGGCCTCTTTGCGGGGACTCTGCTGCCCAACTGGAGGAAATTACGGCTGATCACGTTCAACAGAAATGAGAAGAACCTGACTGTTTACACAGGCCTGTGGGTGAAGTGTGCCCGCTACGATGGGAGCAGTGACTGCCTGATGTACGACACCACTTGGTACTCGTCGGTTGACCAGCTGGATCTGCGGGTCCTGCAGTTTGCCTTGCCCCTCAGCATCCTGATCGCAATGGGCGCCCTGCTGCTCTGCCTGATTGGAATGTGCAACACGGCGTTCAGGCCCTCGGTGCCCAACATCAAACTGGCCAAGTGTCTGGTCAACAGTGCAGGCTGCCACCTGGTGGCCGGGCTGCTGTTTTTCCTGGCGGGCACTGTGAGCCTCTCCCCATCCATCTGGGTCTTTTTTTATAACACTCACCTGAACAGGAAGTTCGAGCCAGTCTTTACATTTGACTATGCAGTGTATGTCACCATTGCTAGTGCCGGGGGCCTGTTTATGACTTCCCTTCTCCTGTTTGTTTGGTATTGTGCGTGCAAAGCTTTGCCTTCTCCTTTCTGGCAGCCGCTGTACTCCCATCCTCCCGGTGTGCACACTTACTCACAGCCCTATTCAGCACGCTCCCGCCTCTCGGCCATCGAAATCGACATTCCGGTAGTTTCCCACACCACCTAATGGAGAAAGAGTTGTTAAAACCTTTAGCCTCACATTTTCTTTGTACAAGGAGCTGTTTTGGACCAGTATACATTTCCCTTTATTTCTGACCAGTCTATGAAGCCAAATTTATATGTCCTGATAGAATGAAGTGCTGCTAGTTCTTCTGAAAAGTGCATTGTTTTGATTGTGAATCATTCCTTTTATCTTCTTACGCCAGGAGGATTTGTAACCTCCGCATTGATGTCTGATCAAGTATTCATGTGGAAAGGACCTGTGTCTCAGTTGACGTGATTTAGAGCAACATGGTAGTGTAAAAAAAAAAAAAAGATGGCTAAGAGAAGCTGTTGTATATGATCTTGATGAATATTTCAGAATGTGTATTGTCCTTTAACTGACGAGGAAAAAATAGGGGGGGGGAATGCAATTTCAAATATAAGAAATTTCTTTCACTTAAGGGTAATACCTTAACAGTAGTCAGTCTACCAGCTTACGGCTGTGACTTTTCTTCTCTCTCGGGGTTGATTGTATTGAATAGAGTTTGGTATTTTGAAGATTACTGTTTTTTGTGAGTTCTTCTACCTCATGCCAGTGTTTAAAAATAAATGCATTTTAAGTAATGTCAAAGAATAAGCCTAACATTTAAATATCTATTGGTATGGATAACACTTAACATAGTTTTAAAAGTTGATGATTCAACAAATTGTATTAAAATGTGCCATATGATGGATCGGTGCTTCCTCTGAGGCAGAAAACCCTTTTTTTTTTATAAATAACATCCACCAAGTGGCACTGATGCCCATGTATAATCTTGTAGTGACTAAGAGAAAAAAACCAAAAGGGCCCAAGTGGTTTGTTCTCTGTTAGATGGTGGTAGGGAACAAGCACCTGTTCTCAGTGACAACCATCAGAGAGTCACTACAGTGCCTTCCTTTTGAGTGACAGATGAGGTAAGGTGTGGCTTCACCATGACCGCATTCACCCTTGATTCAGTTTCTGCGCCCATCACTGAGTATTTCCTTCCGCATACAGCTTTGCCCAACACTTGAGCAGATGCTGTAGAGGGTAGATGAAAAGTATGAGAGAGACCTGGTTCCATCCTCTAAGAAATTTAAATTTAATAAAGAAGGTCAAGCTGTTATCTAATAATTAGGGAACAGTCTGACTTCATGGGCAGCTGGTCTTAAGTCCTCAGTCATTGATCCAGGAATATATTTCAACCAGAGACATGGCTTTCTGGCAGACAAGCATATTGTGCGATGCCAGCAATACCCTGGAACCTAGAAATTCAATCCGTTGCATCCTTTAGAGCACCTACCTTCGCCTAGACACTCTGATAGCACTATATCAAATTAATGAGAATGGGCAAAAGTGGTAGAGAAGTTGTTCATTTTTCACCTCTGAAAGTACAATGATGTATTGAAGAGGGGGGAGTATTTAAAATCTCTCTCTCAGTGGGCTAACGTTTAGATGAAACCATGTTAACATTGAGTTGAACGCTTAGAAATTCAGGGATATTGGGTCTTTACCCTTGTGACTGTGAGCTGCTTACTTAATTGGTGTAATTTGTTACACATCAGTACCATGTTCATAAGGATTTTGTTTTATTAACTATCACAGTTTTCACAAACAGCTAGTTGCATGGTAAACAGAATATTATGCCTCTCTGCATTTCTCAGTATGATTCTGGTACTTCTGTGGATGTGAGTGGTATATTTTTTCCCCTCTAATTCCAACACTAGTTTATGTATATAGCAAATAAATCCAGCTGTGTAATTTCTAAATGCTGTCAGGAGAAAGCATGCATGACTGTTGTTTTTTAGTTATACATAGCTCCTGATTTCCTTTAGTTCCATTCCTTTTAACTCTTCTCAGATTGAGCTGAGTCTTGATCATTCCAAGACAATGGCTGGTAGAATTTTGAGATTAATATTTATTTCCCCATTTGCTGATTAATTTCAGTCCCCTCTCACTATGTCCAGAAGTGTCAAGAATTCCACCATTCCCCCGTTCTTTGTATAAGCAATGTTAAAAGTAGACTCAAATATTAATATGTCACACAGTTTTCAGTCCATGGGGTCATAAATATAAATGTAAAGCTTTTCTTACAAGAATCGTTTGGATTCTTTTCATAATCTGTAGCCTTAAATCAGTATTTTATTATAGATTCACTAGACAAAAGAAACAGCTGTTTTTCCTCACTGTCTTTGCTATTTCAGATTTGCTATCATTAGCTCTTCTTCAAAGCCATCAAAAGAAAGCAAGTATTTATAATTTTTTTTTTGTAACTTTTGAGCACTCATCAGGCTATCATTGAGATGGGGGATCTCCTTTTGTTCTTACAAGCTATTAAGGTTAATGGCCTTTTATATGATAGAAGCCAGCTTGAAAAATAACTTTAAATGTGGTGTGCACCAGATTTGGTTTATCCAGCTATGGGAGAAAAGAACCCTAAGTTTACTTTACATGTAAATATACACTGTAACAGATAATATGTTTGTTGTAAGCTGCAGTGTAAAACCTCGATAAAACTGCACTGTACTTCTTGATGTTATTAAAAGATGTATTTTTACAAGTTTCTGTTTCTGTCCTCATTTTCCTCAATGCTTTAAGGTAAAATATTTTAAAAAATGTTTCTCAAGTATATGTAAATTGAAGAAGACACAGCCCATTTAAAGCTTGGTGGAATAGCAATTGGAAAGGAATTGGAAAACGGTTTATTATTTCAGAAGCATCAAGACCCTATATTCATTTATAAGAGTGGTCCTAGGAGTTTACTGGGCTGTTTTAACATTCCACGATAAAGCACTAAATGGAATCAGTGTGCCAAGATTTGCCTTCTCAATGAAGTTTTCTAATGTCTGTCATTTTGGAAATTGGGAGTTATCAAATGGTTAAGTAGGAGGGATTTCCTACGCTGAAGAACTTCAGGTTGCCAGGAGAAGTGATCCTGACAGGTAAGTCAACCTTAAAATGTCTGAAACCTGGGATGAGCTTTTCAGTTTTTTTGGATTACAACCTCCTGAGGGTAGTTCTTGCATGAACCCACGGTACCGTAGATGGCAGAGCCGTTTGTTGCACTGGAAATCCAAGCTGCTGCATGCTGGGCATGCAAAGCTGATGATGCTGACACACCACAGCCCAGAGACTGCCCCTTGTTGGGCAGGCTCACTGAGGGTGACTAAAATGCTAGAGAATTTCTTCATGCTAACCAAATTCACAAACAACTGATTTGCCAGCCAGAAATGAGAAATACGGATTACTTGCAACCACTATCCAAAACCAGTTTTTAAAAATACACCCTTCACAGAGCTCCTTGGAGAAAAAACTGCTACCAGTCCTGGGAACAGAAAGTACAAGATGAGCCCGGCACATGGTCTCCCAGAAAGTAAGGAAATGCTCAAAGGATGATGGAAACTTACCAAGTTACATAGTATGTGCTAGCGTGAGGAGGTTCTTAGTGGCCAAATCTAGGAAGTCTGAGCATCAACATAAGTAATAGTAATTGGTTGGTTATAACCCATTGAATGAAGGAAAAATCCATGTGTCCATACTGATAAAAGAGGAAGAAAGAAAAGTTGTTTATTACAGTAAAATACCAAGAAATAGGGGAAAAAACACGGAGTTAGGAAGATATCAGTAAACTTAAAACTAGTTGGTGAAAGTTTGATGAAAAACAGGATATTTACATAATCGCAAAATACCCCACAAATTACTTATTAATTTCAGTGGGAAAACATAGTGACTTCGCAGTGGATAAACTTGGCAGACACAGCCTTAACTGAGTGATCAAGCTTATCACCAATAATAAGAAATTAATATGCAACTCCTGATATGCAATGAGAAGGCCACATCGTTGCTTTTGTGGCATTTCCATTAACACTACATAGCTTGAGACTAATCTTGAGGAAATGTGCAGCTTGTCACTTCCATTTTTGCTCTATGCTTCTTTATCTCTGATCTCAGACCTCTTCATTTTTTATTAAAAACACAAAAACTTACAGTCTAAGTTCTCTCCAAAATATAAAATAACTTTTTGGAGGGATTTTGAAGAGCTTTTGTCAGGTCCTCTGTCCCAAAAAACTAAAATGGAAAGGTCCATGCAGAAGAGATGTAAATCAGTCACAAGACCACAGGACTCGCTGGGGTCACAGCTGTCCCATTTCCATTCATTTGCCATATTCACTCCTAAAGCATACTTAGTGGTTAACCTAAGGACTGTCTCTTCCTGTGCTCCTTGTTCCCACATTGGAGGAACTTTTCTAGGTCACTCTCCCTGTACTTGCTGGGCTTCTCACCAGCCTCCAGCCCAGGAAGGTTCTGTGTTAGTGCCATGAAATGCCAGAGCCCTTTAATCCTCACTGCAGGACTGTGGAACCTGGGGAGAAAAAGCACAGTTCTAGCCTGCCTAATATTCATATTCTAATCTGCTATTAATGGGCGATTTGGGCTTGTTTGTTGTATTTTGTTTGGAAGTATGCCAGCATTCCAGACTGTTCTATAAAAGAAATTCTTCAGCAAATTTTGAGGAAGAAAGTAAGATGGTGGATGAGGAAAGAAGAGAAAATTTTCTGGATTTTTATATGAAAAACCCAGTGTGAGTATGTCCTGTTAGCAGGAGGCTAGTAATCATGATTTTGGGTGGTCCTTGTTCACTGAAATCCCCTGTAGAAAGACAATATACATTCCAGTCCCCAGGGTTTTGCTTTATAGAAAAAGGTAACAGCTTCTCATGAAGAGAAAAGGCATTATTGATACATTTTTTTAGATTGTTATTTAAAAATATAGCGAACATACAACATTATATCAGTTTCAGGTGTACACCATAGTTATTCAACATGTACATATCTCAAGTGATCACCATGGTAAGTCCAGCAACCATCTGATATTGCCCCACGCTGTCACGATATTACTATGTTCCCTGCTGTACATGACATCCCCATGGCTTATTTTATACCTGGGAATTTGGACCACATTGCCCTTCATCTTCCTCCCTTTATTAATTTTTCAATTACAGTTGACATTCAATATTATTTTACATTAATTTCAGGTTACTGGCACGGTGGTTAGACATTTGTATAATTTAAAAGGTGACTAGTCTAGTACTGATTAGTCTAGTACACACTTGGCACTATACCTAGTTATTACCATATTATTGATTATATTCCCTAAGCCCTGCTTTACATCCCAATAAGTATTTTGTAACTACAAAGGTGTACTTCTTAATCCTTTCACACTTGTCACCCTTCCTTCCCAACCCCCTTTCATCTATCACCCAATAAATCTAGTGCCCATGTGACACCATACACAGTTACTACAATATTATTGACTATATTCCTTATGCTATACCCTACATCCCCATCACTACTTTGTTGTTGGGATTTTTTTTCTTTTTTTCCTCCCCGCAGAACACAAAACACCTTTATTACACGGACTAAGTTAGGAGGGAGGAGGATTTATTTGCCTTTCCTGGCCTTGGTGTTCCTCAGATACAACTCCAGCTCCTTGCCCTCTAGCAAATAGCCACCTGCTCGGCCTCATTGGCCTGGTGTTGGAGCAATGCTTGCAAGAAGCTTGCCCTGCTGGAACTGCTCCTCTAGAAGATTGCTTATTGGGGCATGCTTTTCCCTTTCATCACATTTCTTCTGATTTTTCTTTAATTGTTTTTTGTTTAAAATTTCCTCCTCAGGAATCAGGCCGGCTGCCATATTGTGGCCGCGGGGCAGTGCATAGTGGGACTGGTACCATAGTCCAGTGTGCTGTCAATGAGCTTGAAAAAGTTCTTTACTAGAGTCTTGGCGCGGATCAGTTTGTTGATGCATTCATTGTAGACAACATCAATAATCCTTGTTCTATGTGTACAACACTCGGAGCCCCAGGAGAAGTTTCCCCACGTCGAACCTCAGTGCACGGTACTTATTGCCTCCACGCCAATGGACTATGTGGCGGGGACCAGTCTTAGTGTTGGCTGCAGGGTGTCCCAGTTCTTTTTTTCGTTTCTTGTGGTAGGGCTTTCTCTGGCTCCTTCTCTTGGCAGCGCTTGTGCCTGTTGTCCCGAGAGATGCCGGTCTCCAAATATGTTGGTTCTGGGGCCTCTTGAGAGGTTCTTTGATGCAGTCCCAGGTCAGCCCCTGTCTGTGGTTGGCCTGGAACTACCTGGAAGACGCTACAAAGTGATCCATGGTTGGTTGCTGCCTGTGCTTCGACCCCCATGTCCTTTTTGTTGCTTTCACTCTCAGGCCAATCCTGTAGTCCACAAGGTCCAGGTTGGGATTTTAGCACCAGGAGGCTGCTGCAGGTAGTGGGGACCCCCACCCAGGTCCTGGAAACCCCCCTCTGGGGTGAGCAGGTGCCTAGGAAGCCCATCTTCCTCCTTGCTGGACATGTGAATGAGGGTTTTGGCTCAGCTGGCCCCCGTGTTCCCGACCTGCTAATCTACTTCTGCCTGCTGCTGCTGTCAGTGCTCAAAGGCTGCAGTGGATGCTGGAGCCAGGTGGTACTGGCCAGCTGTGCACATTTCTTCCTAACTCCCTGTCCAGTGACAGCAGTACCTTGAAATCGGCTGTGGTGCAAGTATTTATACCACAGAAGTTGGCAAATGCTGCAAGTTAGGATCTTGGATGTTGTCTGTCTCTTTCTCTTTCCCTCTCTCTCTTCATTTTTGAGAGTTGTTTTTTTAAACATTTACCAGCACACACCATTGCTTAGGCAAGATTCATTTGCTGAGCTTCTGGTTAGTTGATACGAGGAGGTTAGGTATCATAATGAGTGCTGAGAGCTGTTAAACTTTATCTGTCATAAAGGGACTCCATCTCCAGTATTGCTCCATCTCCTCTCCTACCACCAATCTACCCTGTACACAGGCAACAGAATGAATATAACAAAATGCAAGTAGAACCTATTCTTTCCCCTACTTAAAATAATTCAGCAACGACCTCTCAGAATGGAGTCTAAGCTCTTTAAGTTTGAATGGAAGGTCTTCTGCAGTAGTACACACAGGAGTACATCAGATATTATAGAGCCAGGGAATGCTAACTGCCTGGCATAGCACAGTGACACAAGAAGCATCTAGAAGGAGGTTTTTCTCACTCCCCATAGCTGATACGACTCTTAGCAATAATTGACACTAACAATATCTCACAAGTCAGTATGTAAGAATGCAAGTTTAATAATAAGAGGGAATATCCCTTTTCAGGGACCACGAGATTGGTCACGTTCCTTATTCAAGGAATTTCCATTTTATGATGGAAAGAGTGGCATGATAAATGTGATAACTAACCTGTAAGATGGCCCGCAGTGATCCTTACCTCCTGGTACTCATACACTTGTGTGGTTCCATCCCACACTGAGCAGGGCTGACCTGTGTCACCAAGAAGATTTTGCAGAAATGACAGACTGTGACTTCTGAGTTTGTAGGTCGTAAAAGACATTGTAGTTTGTGCTTTCTGTCTTGGATGACTTGCTCTGAGGGAAGCCGGTTGCTATGTTGTGAGGACATTCACAGCCCCGTGGTTAATGCAGGAGGAATTGAGGCCACCTGCCAACAGGCAGTACCAGTGTGCCCGCCATGGAAGAGAGCCATGTGGGAAGCAGATTTCCTCAGCCCTGGTCAAGCCTTCAGTGGCTGCAGCCCTGGTTGGCACAACTTCCTGACCCACACAAACTGTATGAAATAATGCTTATTGTTGTTGTAAGATGCTAACTTTTGGGGTGATTTGTTATGCAGCAATAAATGATTAACACACAGAGCTAAAGCAAATGTGGGGGACCAACCTTGAGGAAAATTTATCTTTGTGGTATGAAGAGGTATTGTGTGCTTTCCTTGTTCCACATGAGAAAAAATTCTCTCATGATCCTACATTCCCTTCGAAAGTGCTGAATATTTATTGCCAAAACCTGATAAAAACAGCCTAATCTGAAGCTGTATGCTGGTGGGAAGTGAGAAAGATCTGAGCTTAGATTGGGAGCACAATTCTTTCTAATTTTGGTTAGGTTGTGAGTGACTGCTAATGTTGCCAGAGAAATAAACTGAAGCATAAATATACATGGAGTTCAGAATAGAAGTTAAATACATTTACAGTCAAATGAATCTGATATACATAGTGGTTATGTTGTTTTATGGTTACCAGGAACTAATAAAATACCTATAAAATATATCACCTGTTTTTATCATAAACATCCAATTATTTCTGGGGTCAGCCCTTCAGGAAGAAAGTAAAACTGATAGTTTCCCAGGTAGGAGAGGAAATAGCTGATTCTGAGGTTCATTAGGCAGTTGAGTTGACAAGCAATACCTCCCTCTAGCAGAACAAAGGTTTGGGACAAGGAGGCTGAATTGTATTGACATTTCAGTACAGTGAATGTAATCTGATTATTTTGCTAACACTCACTGAAAAGGGGCCATACTAGGTGGTTTAGGGCTCCCAGAGAGCAGAGGTCTAAGGACACTTAGCTCCTTGGGTGGGGAAGAAAGGAGATTCATAGAAGAAAATGGCACAGGAACAGGAAGCATCAAAAGCCAACTCCTCCTTCTCTCTTTAGGCTGCTTCTCTCTCCACCCAGCCTGTACAACTTGTCAGACAAAGCTGGCGAAATCCATAAATGCTAAAGTGAAGGAGAGACTAGTAAATTTTCCCAGTTTGAACCCCAGTGCCTGTGGAGTTAAGCTTGCTTTGACAGGTAACAGAGCAGGAATTAAGGAAGTCCCAGCTCCTCGTGTTAAAACAAGTATCTGTAGCAGCTCAAGTCAAGTGAAATTCTGTGTCCTTAGAAATGATATCCTGAAAGAATGATGTGCACAAAATTAGCTTGTTCAGAGAACAAAAATATGTGTTAAAGGAATCAAACTTTTAAAATGTCCAAAAAGAAAAAATGGCAAAGAAAAAAATCATCTTACTCTTATGTTTTCCTTAAATATCTTGGTATTGTCAGTCACATGTCAACAGACTGGCAGCCTGTCTTTCTGTGTTTATGTACTTGTTTCTGCAGATGCCTCTGAATTCTTTGTTAGAAACAAAGTCACTCAGACTGCTGAGAGAATTAGCAGTGCTTCCATAGTGGCGCAGACTTGGATTGTACAAGGACACAGCACCCTCCACCCCCTGCCCCAGCTCTCACTGGACCTGGGCTTTCTGAAGGCCAGGAGTGGCTTCATGGGCATGAGACCTGTGCTCAGAATGGCCCTGCCCTTGGCTTAATGTTCTGTGGTCACTGTCTTGAAATTCTTCATTTTTGAAGAGGGGCCCCTGCATTTTCATTTGGTGCTGGACCCCACAAATTATGTAGCTGGTCCTGCATGAGGGCACTCGGGAAGGCAACATACTCGCTTTGGAGACAGGCAGGCTCATGATTGTATGCACATTGCCTCTTCCTTGTATGCAGTGGAAAACCTACTCACCTCATTATTCACATTCTGAACCTCAGATTTCCACCTGCAACAAGGAGAGTGCCATCTATCCCTTGGGTTATTACTGTGAGAATTAGACATTTGGGGGAAGGAATGCAGATAAAGCACCTAACACAGAATGCCTGGCTCCACTGTGATTATTATTCATAAAAGCCAACTCCATATAGTAGATCCCAAATGAGTGTTGGTCATCAAAGTAAGTCTCTTTATGAAAACAAATCTCTATTTTTGCTTTACGTTTTACAGATAGTTATGGATTTATGTTGCCACTGCTATCACTTTTGCCAGGTTCCTCATGACCTCTTATTATTTCTATTGGAGCCATTAGTAAGATTAAGAAAATTGGAAATCCTCTTAAGTATTACCTACTTCATGTAGAGTAGTTATGTTTTTCATGATTCCAGAAACAAGGAAGTCAGTGAATTTCCATGTTTCTTCGAGATATGAAGGTGACTGGAATATACAATTAAACACACACACACACACACACACACACACACACACACACACACACACACGGATTCCCTTTCTGATAGAATGAGACAAAGGATTTTTCCACTGTTGCCCCTACCAGATAAGCAGGACCCTTCTCTGGTTGGAGGTAATATAAATTTGAAACATGAGGTGAGCAAACAAATTGCCTCATGTTTTAAACCAGCCCCCCAAATAGCTGCAGTCAGGGAAACATACTCTTTGTTCATTACTTTGAAAGAAGGAGATAATTGGAACACTAATTGACTAAACCCAAACCAAACCTTAAGGGATCCTCACAGTGGGGAGAGGACAGGGAACCAAGACAGGTCCTGACATTACAGAGGATTGAGATGGTGGACGTTCCTCAAAATGACACATTTGAGATTGTCTCGATACAGTCGATTCTCATCATTCAGGGTACTTATGTTCTGTGAGGTCACCGTGAGTACCGAACCATTGCTCCTGGGACAAACACAGAATTAGGTTCCTAGAAACCTCTGGTTACAACATTTTCATCAAAAAATCAGTACATAACCTTGTTTTATGTGTGTTCCTGTTTAAATATTCTTTATTTGATATATGTATTTAATTCATTTGTATGGAACTCATGGCCAACAGCACTCATGCCTGAACAAGCTTATCCAGCACATGGGACACATCACAGCCTTTTGCACTTAGGAACACTATACAGAACTTTAGCTTTCACGTCTTTTTAAGCAGCACAATCCCCAACAAGAAAACAAAAATGTGAAAAATGTGGCACTAAAAAAATCACGGAAAGGACATTTGCTTACAGTATGAAAACTGAAACAGGAAGGCAGAGTGTTACCTTGTTTGACCTCAGCTGGGAATCACTCAAGTCAAACCATTTCAATTTTCTGCTGCTCTGCACGTGTCCACAAGTGACCACGAAAGCCCCTGAGGATTGATTTGGGGATAACAAATAACATTTTAGTGAGTAGATGAATTTACAAATATGGAATCCACCAATAATGAGAACCAATTGTATATGGAAGTTGAGAGGGACCGATTTCACTACCTTAGTGGACTTGAAGAGAAAACAAATCCAGAAGGTTAGTTAAGAGATGAGTACAGATGTGAGATCTAGCTGTCTCTTTCATCTTCTTTTGGAGTAGAACATAGCAGAGAGTGCACTGGACGTGGAGTTGGGAGAACTTAGGTGGTTCCGGGTCTTGTCTTACCAGTTGGGCAATTTTGGGTGGGGATCTAAAACTCCCCATTCCTGTTTCTCACTTTCTACATCTACGTTGATACCAGTAACACTGCCTTATTTCTTTCAAAGACTGGTTTTGAGGGTGCAATGCATTTTTCTTAAAGTTCTGCTTACTGTTACCTAAGGTTGGGGCAGAGAAAGAAGAAGGTGAAGCAGGTGTCATGTTGTGTATCTTTTTTTGTAGGTGGCTTGTCTCCCCAGAAAAAACAAAAGCCAAGTCCATGTAACTGTCTGGATTTGGATAAGTATGTTTCCATTCAAAATTCATTATGAATCCAAAGGAACAAAATATAAGTATTTTCTGGATAAACTGGCCTTCCTAAATCAGACAGTACTTGAGGCAATAGTTTTAAGGCCTCCCCTTCCTCCCCCACCCCTTCTACTAGGGTTTGGGGGAAAATATGGGAATGAGAAATAACACTTAAGTTCTGAAGTAACAGCCTTGGGAGAGGGGACCAGTGAAAAGTTGACTCCACTCTGGTGGACAGGAGTTGGGGCCAGTGGAGGAGACACTACAAAAGGACCCAGCTCTGGGTGATGGTTGCATAACATTAGAAATATATTCAAGAGAAGGTCCAACATGGCAGAAGAGGTAAACGTCATGCCTGCCTCTTCCCATGGTCACATTAAAATTACAATTAAATTATAGAACAATCAACTTTGAGAACCATCTGAAGACTAGCTGATCAGAATCCCTATACCTAAGGATATAAAGAAGAGGCCACGCCAGGACTGGTAGGTGGGGCAGAGATGTGAAACAAGCTGATCCCAAACCGGCATGTAGTAGAACAATAGAAGGGACACCTCTGCAGTGGAGGTCCCTCCTGAAGATTGAGGGTCCCACCCCACACCATGCTTCCCAGCCCAGGGGTCCTATGCTAGGAAGAGCAGCTGTTTCTAAAATTATCACGTAACAGTATTGATTCACTTTCTTGTTTAATTTGTTTCCTGCTTCTTTTTTTTTTGATTAAGGAAACCTTATTTTAAGACCAAACATTTATTTAGCCCTATGTCTACATGCAATTTTTAAATTTGGAACTCCTTAATCAGGAACTAAATATGGATTTGGTTTCAATATTTGCCTTAGCAATTAGCTTATGAGTATAGAAACAAGTAAGTGATATCTGTTTCCTAATATATTTGTGCCTATTTTAGATCAGCATGAAGTATGCCGCTTGATGTAAGAACATTAGGAAATACCTGTGACAATATGGATTTTGATAAGCTGAATGTTTTCTAAGGACTTAGGTTTTCCAATGTATTCACACTTCTCAGTAGTAAGATCACATTGACTTGTGTTATTTACCTTAAAGGACAAGAGAGTGGACATGCGGAGCCCAGGCTGAGCCATACTGCATTTGTTTCCTAGGCGAAACCTGATGAATCTTTAGAACCATTCAGTAGTTCTTAAGGGGCACTTCATGCAGAGGTATTTTAAAGTTAATATGTCTCTCCCAAAGGCGGGAAACTCTTAAATTCCTCAAAATTAATCTTCAATGGTGAAATTTTAGGTATTATACATGCATGCTAGAGGTGAGATTCTTTGATGCCTGTGTTCCTCCTGGGAAGTCCTAAATCATACCATATGAGCCTACCCAGTTTGAGTGCATTGTAGGCTAAAGTCTTGTAAAAGCATATAAAAGCTCATTGAAACTTCATTAGAAAAATATTATTTTAAGTTAATTTGAAGATCACTTTGTGAAATGCCGTTTTGCAAAATACTTTGTGATATGGAAAACTGTTCTTGTTTTAGAGTTGCAATGGGTGGCATGTATAAGTCCCAATTATTTTAAAGCAAAGGACCACATATATCAAGTTTTCTTACCTTCGAATTCAGTCTACTGGACTATGGCTTCATTTTTGCAGAACAATTGTGACATCTAGTGGTTAAGCTAAGTAATTCCAAGGAATGGTTTCACATGCTATTTTTCTTAGTTAAATTCATTTAAATATGAGAACTTGATGTTCAAACAATGCTGTAAGAAATATCCTTGTACATATCTCTTACATACTTAATTATGTAGGGTAAAGACCAAATAGTGGAATTTCTGAGTGAAAAGATATTTAAAATTTCTTTTTTTTTTGAGGGCAGTTATCACTGGCCCCCATATGTGGGAACCGAACCAGGGCCGCTGGCGTCCCAAGCCAGCGCTTAACCACTGCGCCACTCGGCCGGCCCTAAAATTTCTTTTTTAATTTAAAATTTGAAAAGATACTTAAAATGTTGTTATTGCCAATTCACCCTTCAAAGTTTGCACCAATTTCCATTTTCACTGTGATTGAGGGTAGTTCTTCACATCATATTAACAATGAATATTAGCAAACACGTGTTTTTTTAAATGAAAATTTATTGGGGTGACAGTTGTTAGTAAAGTTACATAGATTTCTGTAACACATAATCTATCACATTGTGTGTTCACCACCCAGAGTCAGTTCTCCTTCCATCACCATATATTAGATCCCTTTCACTCTCATCTCCCACCCCCCTCCCCCCTTACCCTCTGGTAACTACTAAACTATTGTCTGTGTCTATGAATTTTGTTTCTTCATTTGTTTGTCTTGTTCCTTTATTGTTTTCAGTTTTATATCCCACATATCAATGAAATCATATGGTTCTGTACTTTTTCTGTCTGACTTATTTCGCCTAGCATTGTAATCTCAAGATCCATCCATGTTGTCACAAATGGCACTATTTCATCTTATAGGAGAATAGTATTCCATTGTGTATGTATACCACATCTTCTTTATCCAGTCACTTATCGAAGGACACTTTGGTTATTTCCATATCTTGGCCACCGTAAATAACGTGTTCATTTTTGTTTTAATTTTCACTTATTTATGAATGAGGCAGTTCATCCTCTTATGGCTTTTTTCCCCCCACTTCCTTTTGTTTTTTCTTCTGTTTGGCCACTTGTATTTCTTTATTAGTGAAGTGCCACATATTTATCCCATTTTTAAAAATTTACTGGTTCTTGAGAATCTTTTCTATTGTAAAAGATTTTTGCATAATAAGGAAATTCATCACTTATCTGTCAATTGCATTGAAAGTATTTCCCCAGTTTGTCGTTTATTGTTTAAACTTTGTGATTGTTTTTTGCTTTGCCAAGTTTTCATTTTTATGTTGTCAGGTATATCAGGTTTTTTCCCTTATAATTTTAGTTTTATGTCATAGTTAAAATGGGATATTGGTGAAAAAAGCAGAATTTTACTTTTGTCTTGATATAATTCTCTATTATTTTAACATATTACTATGAACATGTATTATGTTATCAAAATTATTTTAAAGGACTATTTAATAACAAGGGAAAATATTTAGGATCAGTAGTTAACTGAAAAAGCAAGTTATAAAGCAATAAGTTAAATGTGATTCCATTTTAGGAAATAAAAGAATATCCATGAAAAGAAAAAGAACTGGATGGATATACTACATCAAATTGTTAACAATGATCTCAGAATTGAAAGATTTGGGTAAATTTTTAAAAAGATTTTTATTAAAAAATATAGCTAACATACAACATTATATCGGTTTCAGGTGTACACCATAGTTGTTCAACATTTATATGCCTAAAGAAGTGATCACCATGAGTCCGGCAACCATCTTACACTGTACCATGCTATCACGATATTATTGATTATATTCCCTATGCTATACATTACATCCCCATGACTTATTTGTATTGTCCCTGGGAATTTGAACCTATTATTCCCCTTCACCTTTTCCCCCCTGTTTTGTTTCCAATTACAATTGACTTGCAATATTATTTTATATTAATTTCAGGTATACAGCATAGTGGTTAGACATTTGTATAATTTAAGAAGTGATCCCCTCACTAGTCTAGTACTCACCTGGCACTATTCATAGCTATTACTTTATTATTGACTATATTTCCTGTGACTATTTTGTAACTACCAATTTGTACTTCTTAATCCCTTCACGTTTTTCTCCCTGTCCCCCAACTTGCCTCCCATGTGTCATCCAGATAAATCTAGTATTCATCTGACACCATACCTAGTTATTACAATATTATTGACTGTACTTCTTATGCTATACCCTACATTCCCATGACTACTGTATAGCAACCAATTTGTACTTTTTTTTTTTTTTTAAAGATTTTTATTGGGAAATTGAGGGAGAGGGGCAGCACTGGAGAATCGTGGAAGGGGAACAGACAAGTTGCTGTTCTTTTGTTCTTCAGTCTAGTTGTGGAGGATGTCGCTTTACTGGCCCATGTTGGTAGTATCATTGCACTCTTCCCGGATGAGGCAATTGCTCACTGGCCATTGGAAGGCTGCTCATCGTGGCTCATGGCAGCTCACGAAAGTGCACGCCAGCTGCCGGCCAGCCCCACTGCAGCCTATGCCATCGCTGGAGACTCATGGCAGCCCAGCTCCAGGTCGAGTTGTTGTTCAGCATCTTAGCTGTAGAGGGCGCAGTGCCTTTGACCCTCTATGTGGGATCTGAACTGGGGCCGTACTGCTCAGAGCTGGCATCCCAAGCCAACTCTTAACCAACGCGCCACTCGGCTGGCCCTCAATTTGTACTTCTTAATCCCTTCCCCTTTCCACCCACCCTCTCAACCCTTCCTCACTCCCCCCACTCCCCACCAATCTGGCAGCTATCAAAATATTCTCTGTATTTATGAGCATGTTTCTGTTTTGTTTATTTTGTTCTTCAGATTCCACATATAAGCGAAGTCACATTGCATCTGTCTTTCTGTGTCTGACACTCTACTCAGCACAGTACCCTCTAGGTCCATCCATGCCGCCGCAGATGGCAGGAATCCATTCCCTTCCATGGCCAATGGGTACTTTTTAATTTTCTTTTGTATTAATCTCTATTTTCTAAATACTCTATAATGGACATATATTATTTTTTGATTGTAAAAAGTGAAAAAATATATCAGGATGGATTAATTCCTGTGTATGGATCTCTGTAAGATACTGTAATTTCATGCAGTTTATGGGCTACTTATCCAAAGGCCAGCACTGCCCTTCTCTTTCTTTTCCAGTCCAATGATTTATTTCATTCTTAAAAAGTTTGATTCATCAGGCATTTCTTATAAAACAGGATGATATACTTCATTAAAACATTCAATGGGAGAAATTTCTGGCTCATGGAGCCAGAAGATAATTGGATACAAAAATATCTGACATGAAGGTTATTTTTTTTCAGTCCATTTCAGTAATGCAGGACCTTTTACTCGCCGGATTTCTCCTCCACACTTGACTGATTTCATCTATATTTTATGTGGCATAAGTAGCAAATACTTCTGATATTCTTTGAATTCTTTTTATTAATATAATTACACTTACCCTTGTTCCAGAAAGGATTTAAAGTACTAAGTAAAAACACCTGAAGTTTAAAAATAAATAAAACTTAACCAGATAAACTAAATGTAAAATGAGTGGTGAAATAAATCAGAACAAAGAAAATCGGAGAGATAAAATGAAATCATAAGATGAAATCTATCCCTTAAGGGCCAGCACTCTTTTTGAGGATGATACTAACTCTTCTAAGCAGCTTCCTCAGCCGCCAAGAGAGATCAGAGTCCGAGAGGGTCAAACTGCCCTGAGATGGAGGGACATTACTCCGGTGGATGAGATTTATGTGTGACAGTAGCAGCAGTGACTGCAGCATGTACTGAGGCGCCCTATGGGTCAGGAACAAGGCTGAACTCTTTACATCATGGCTTCATTTAAATTGCACAATAACCCCGTTGTTAGTGGGGAATATTCATTCCTGCTTCCCATGTTTTCATGTGACTCCCTAGGAGGGAAACATTTGGGAATAACCCTTTGGGCTTCTCAAGTCTGCCCCTTCCATAATTTCTTCCTCCTCAGGAGGAGTTTGGGAAAGTTGTCAGTTTGAGAGAAGGAAGGAACAGCTGCAGCTCCTTCTCCCGGGAGACCTGTCCTCCAGCCCAGGGGCTCCCTGCCCCTCCAGGCATAAAGCTTTCTCTGGAGAGCTCTGTCCCCTACTCCTGGACTTCTAGTATGTTCCTCAGTTCAGCTTATCAGCAAGGAACCACACATTGTCCACAATCCCTCATCTGAAACTCGTGAGGCCAAGCTGGGTTTCAAAATTCAGAAAATTTTGGATTTTAGAAAGGTTAAGTGGATCATTTACAGCTTCTGGGATGACAGCTCCCCATCATGCATCAAACATATTTCTGCAATAAAAGTTATGAATATTCACACTGAGCTAAGTTAAGACTATATCACATCAATTCTGATCAGATTTTACTGTCAGATGAGTTCAGATGATGTTGGATTTTGCTGCCAAATGAGTTACAAAAACACGTTTGGTTTTTAGAAAGTTTTGAATTTTGAATTGTAAATAAGGGATTGTTTGGCCATATTTTGATCTCCAGCTGACTTCTGTGTCTGCTTTCTCAGCTGGTTCCCGTCTTGGAGAAGGGAGGAAGGCAGATTTACCATGAAGGAACTAGAACTTAAGCTGCAGGGCCCCTCCTGTGGTTTTATAACTTATATTTATAAATTTATATTCTTTCTCTTAAAGAGACCCCTCAAAAATATAAGCTTTGGACCCCACAAAACCTAGGTCCACCCTGGATTGCCTTCCCTAAAATCCCAAAGCCCACAATGTATAGTATTGTATGCCAACTGTGGTTGAATATGTATATGGTCACTGAATGTGAAGTATTGTGTGGGGTGGGGTCAAGGGAATTGTAATAGATATGTATTATGGGGAGGGGGAGTGGGATGGCGAATTGGGGGAAGGGGTTGTCACTTTGAGAGGTAAAAAGTATAACTATTGCACTGAGTTGTACACCTGAAACTAATGTTTTAAGAAAATGTTTATTTCACATAAAAGAATTTAAAAGAAAAAAATCTCAATAGCCCAAAGGTAGATACCATTATCACCACCATTTTAGTAAGGAAGACACTGAGGCAAACAGAGCTTAAATAATTTGGTGGCCATTTATAAGTGGCAAAGTCTGGATTCAACCCCGGAGAGTGGAATTTGTGCTTTTTACCGCTGCCTTTCTCATCTGTGGATAAAAATAGAATAGCTGGCATTCTCTTTCCAGTTAAAGTAAATCCCAGAGGATAGGCCTTATTCCAACAACAAAAATAACTGTAGACATCTCGGTTTCTACCAAACATCTCAGTCTGATTAGAGAAGAATGAAATTCTTACAATAAAGTACCTGTCAACTTAGGAAAAAGCACTAAAATAACACCTCTGTACACTTTCTTTTAAAGAGATTCCTAGGAATTAAGTCGTGTTTGTACATTTTCATTCTTCTAATATTTAGCCTTCAATATTGGGTGGAATCTGGCTCTTTTCCCCCCAAAAGTGCTTTGTCTTTGCATCCCCTGACATCTTAACTATGTTTAACTTTTCATGACATTCAATCTGGAAATCAGTGAGAACTGTGTATACAGAATCCTCTAACATTTCGGTAACAGCAAACAGTTTCACAGTTATAACACCTCACTTTGCACAACAAACCTGTGAGACTAGCGAACGGAATACCCACATTTTGCAAATTAAGGAACTGAGGACAAGAGAAAGTAAATTCTCTCAAGGTCACCAAACAGTGGTAAAATGGGCACCAAGACCCAGGACATTCTTCCCCAAAGGCCACTATAGCCACTTCTGTTTTATAAAAGTTTTGGGGAATAGCGTTCTCCACAAGCGCCGATGTAGAAGGTTGTTTATCTAAAGAGCATCCACTCTGGGCCGGTAGGTTCCAGCTTGTTTCACGCATAACTTCATCTGCTGCTAAATTATGAATGAAGTTTCCTAAGAACAACAAAACCATTTACACAGTAAGACGGGTTTGTATTTCATTCTCAGATTCTCCACTTGGCATAAGAGAACAATAAGGAAAATTTTTGTTCTATTCCTCACAATTGCAATAGTATTTTAGGACATTTTATTATGAGATATAAATGAAGTTATAGAGAATAATGAGACTCCCTCAAAGAACATGACAATGATATTTACCACCCAGCTACAGTATACCTTAACATTTTGCTCTATGTTTGCTTCAGATTTTTTCTTAAGTGATAAAGACCCAGTGAGTGTTTCTCCAGTCCCATTCTTTTCTTGCACTACCCAGAGGTAAGCAGCAAACTAAATTTTGTACATTAATCTGTAAGTATTTATATAGTTGCATTAAATTTTTTTAATACAAGATTTTTTGTATTTATATAAAAAGATTATTATTGATATAAATATATTATATTTACCATCCTGCAATTTTTATCTTTTTTTTTTTTTTTTTTGAGGGCAGTGTCACTGGCCCTCATATGTGGGACCGAACCGGGGCCACTGGCTTCCCAAGCCAGCGCTTAACCTCTGCGCCACTCGGCCGTCCCTACCATCCTGCAATTTTTAAATACTCAGTGTTTTTTGGGGACTTAGGTTGATATTGAAAACTAATAGATTTATGCCTTTAGTTTTTGTGATATTGTGGATGGGATCTTTGTTTTGTTTCAATTACATTTTCTAATTGGTTATGACTGGTAGATGAGAACACTATTAATTTGGAATGAAGTAAACTTTCTGAACTCATTTATTAGTTCTAATAGCTTGTAGATTCTCTTAAATTTTCCATGTGGGCAATCATCTGTAAATAACAACAGGCAAGCATTTTTAGAATGCTCATATTTCTCAGTGTAACCTGATAACTTTACAGAATAAAAAGCTCCTAAGAAATCTGATTTCTAAAATAAAATCACTGTCCGGTATTTACAAGCATATGTTCCAATGCAAAGATTCAGAAAGTGCCTCCTATCCCCCATCCTGAATCTTTTTCAAGGGGTGTAGTTACAGCCATGTTCTTTTCTTGCTCTGTCACCAAAGACTTTATTTCCTGAGGATTGCTTGGTGTGGTTTCAGATGGAGCACCACAGGCCAAAGAACTCGCAGCAAAAGGGCGACTTGTATTTCAGGAAGCGCATATTACCCCACTTTACAACATCTGCGATGTGACACTGCGGTGGACTTTCAGAGTAACAGTGTTTAGATTTAGGAAGCTCCTAGTCAGATTTTTTTTTCTTTAAATAGATTAAAACAAATCTATTTCTTTTCTTTTTTGTTTGTCCATAAAACAAGTTGGAGAAGAGCAGTGAATTCAACATCATCTGTTCCCATTGAGAAGAAAAGTAAAGTCACATAATGAAAATCAAGGTCAGAGACCCATTATTTTTGTGACCATTTATTCTGACCTTCTGTCAGTGCTGGACAAAAAGGCCAGTAGTCTTAATAAGTAAGAGTCCCTTGGGAAAGCATAGTCTGGTTTCCATGTGAACTGGAAGCCAGAGTTTTAACTGTATGCCCTTTCTCATTATTTTGAACTAACATTGTTAAGGGACATTTTCCCAAAACTCTGTTCCATAGAAGACATTATTGAATAAGCGCTGTGTGTCTACTAGCATTCTTTGGATGCAAACACCCAAAGTTAAGAACTAACTGAAGCAAAAATATTATTGGAAATATTCCAGATAGTTCAGAGTCAAAGGAAATGTTGAATAATTAGGTCTCGGGAAGGAAAGAGATGAAGGTAGAATCTGGGTAGTGTCTGCAGAGAACTGCCATTTGTCAGCTCTGCACGTATTCCTGACTGTGTCACTCCACTCCAGATCAAGAGAGAGATTGATTTGCCTGCTCATGCTGAGTGGCCCCTCCTTGGTAGGAGTGCTGATGGGACGAAGAAAGGCGGCAGGGAAGACAACTTCATTTCCACAGTAATACCTTGGATTGCGAGTAACGTGGTTCGCGGGTGTTCCGCAAGACGAGCAAAAACTTCTTTTTTTTGAGGGCACTGTTACTGGTCCTCATATGTGGGATCCGAACCAGGGCTGCTGGTGTCCCAAGCCAGCTCTTAACCACCGCGCCACTCGGCCAGCCCAAACATTTCTAATACTACATTTTAACTTGGTAAACGAGCAATGTCTGCAATACAAGTAGTTTGTTTCTGGAACGAATTATGCTCGCAAACCAAGGTATTACAGTACTTCTGTGACTGTATACGAGTGTGCTGGAGAAGGAGAAGTTACTAAGGGAAATCAGGGTTTTATTACCTAAGAAAGGAGAATTGCTGTACAGTGAAATATTCATTTCACGCCTCCTTTTTATCAAGCCTTCATATAGCAGCCTCCTGGCAGAACGTCCTGTCAGTAGTACCAAAGGGGTCTGGGACCCCAGAAGGAGATGACTCCTCTCTGAAAGCAGCCCCGGAAATGCTGGGAGGGGAGCCTCCATCAGGTCCACTGGGGACTTCAGGCTGCCAGCGTGGACCTGAGTCCTCTGGGAGAAAGGAGCCTTATCACACACATGAATAATGGGACTGAGACTTTTAAAACTGAGAAGAGTGTTCAGTGGGCCCTGATGGCAGGCTGGCCTAGAAAGCTTCCCGGAAAGCACAAAGCTCCCCTAAAGGGACTTTTTTTTTTTTTTTTTTTTTTTAACTCCAGGCTATTGTTAGTGCAGGCAGCTCCCCCAGGAGACTTCTGTGGTGCCCATCTCCCAGCTTGACTGCATAGCCAAGGTTTCTTCCAGAAATACCTCCCATTATCTTTGTTTTGCGTCTGTTTCCCACTGCCTTTGACTGTAAAGCAGGTAAACGTGCAGACTCCAGAGTGGACCACCTGAGTTCATCCTGACTCTTCTGCCTACTTTCTGGGTCAGCCCTCATGATCCTATCCTGGCTAGTATATGACTGCTGCTGCTTTACCACTTACAGCTCTCTAATCCTCCTCCTTCATAAGATTTATTTTGATACCCAATCATAGAATTACCCTGATCTCCTGATAGCATCTAATTCAGAGAAAAGTCCTGCTTCCTTATGCCCACCCCAAATCACCTAACAGACCAAACTCTTCAATAAGTCCTTTTGAACCCCCTCTCATTGAGACACCCACATTGCCCCATGCTGCGCATTCTGCCACTGTATTGAACCCAATTTGTTCAGTTACGGGACATTCCTGGTGGTCTTTAGCTGGAGGGTGTTGACACAATCATGGGTCAATTTTGAAATCTCAGTGACTTGATTTGGCCTCCTGGCTCCATCACTTACCAGCATATGACCCGATTGGTATCTAGACCTCCCCATGCCCCAGCTTCCTCTTTTGTAAAATGGAGATAATTTTCATTGAATTAATTGCTATAAGTATTAACATGTAAAGAGTTTAGGCGCCCCTGACATAATACATTATCAATAAATATTTGCTATTATTATTGGCTTCTTGATCTAACAGACATAATAATTCTAAGATTTGCATTTGATTTTGCCTTTAAAGATTGATTTTTTTCCCCATGGTTCTTGATTTTTTCCATGGTCTTTGCCAAATTACATAAACTTGAATTCCAATGTATACAGGAGAATGTATGCATGCATTTGATGAGAGGATGAGAAGAGGGCCTAATATTTACTGAATATTATATACCAGACACTTTGCTGGGGTTGTTTATTTTTTTGTAATGAACAAAAGCTACAGATTTTTCTGAAAATTGTTTTGAGTTTAGATGCAAATAATCCCAGCAGAACTGCAAACAATTTTGCTGGAAAGAATTCCTCATGAGGAATTTGAGCCTGATATAAGTCTGAAGCAAGGATTTAGATTTGATTTTCCTAGGGGTTGGTATAATCTCTGCCAAAGACATGACCTTCAGTTCTTTTCCCCTAAGAAACGTCTTTTGGAGCCTGCAAAACAAATTCAACTCACATGAGAATGTAAATCAAGTTAGTATATGAAATCACATATGCTACTTACTGGCTCCATAAAAGTTTGACAGCAGAGTTTGGGTTGCAACGAGCTTGGAGATACCCAAGAAGACCTGTCATTTCAGAGTCTGAAATGATTAAATGATTAAAATTGCTCTTTAATAATTAAACGTGCCATCTGTATAAGGCACAGTGTGACCTTTCACCCTGGGTCTCTCAGGCTGTTCTAGAATTTCTGCAGTTGGCACATATGGGATCAGAAATCCATTGCTATTCTTCCTTTGAAATATTAGAGGAGTGGACTTAGAGCAGCTGTTTTTGTGCTGCCAGATTTCATTGAAATGTGGGTTTTAAAAGCCCTTGGCTTGTCATTTTGAATTAGCTTACCTTAATCAAAAATTTCACCATAGTATAATTCAACTGATGCCTGAAACTCAATATAGCATAACATTCACTGAACAATGCACTTAACAATAACCAACCAGAATGTACATTTTCCATTGAAGTGCCCTTTTCATGTTATACGAGCCCTCAAAAATGTCTAATAGATTATGAACATTCCCTCTTCTATAACAAAAAAATATCAAGAAAACAGCTTCTACCATGTTCTCTTTCCCCTGCTCGGGCATATAAAAGGATACCTGACATTTGGAGAACTCTATGCTTGACTATTGCAGTACTTCTGAAAAATTGGTGCAACCCAGTCCTTAAGCCAACTGTAGTAATTAGACAGCAAAGATTAGCCACTTGCATACTTGTCTTAAATGTTATGTCAAACAACTTCCACAGCTCAGAGATCAACGGGTACAGAGATCAAAACAAAGGATATTGGCCACCATAAACATAATTTCTCTGTGTGTTTAGGGGAAGGAGGCATGATTTAAACAGTGCTCGCTAATTAATCTGTACTGTCCTGGAGGCTTCCATCTGCTAATCTTCAACAGGCTGTTTAGGTATTCAAGTTCAGCTGTTAGGCTACACTGAATGCTTGAAATGTTGACTTGAGCGCTTTTCCTCTGGAGATCCACTCAAATCTCTACTTCTTAATTTATTAACATGGGGACTTGTAAAGCCAGAAGCAAAGATAAGTGAGTCAGTCTTATTTTTAACATATACTACAAATTTTATTTTTAAAAGCTAAACCATGGGGGAGACACTCTTAGAATCTGCTATTTGAGTTTGTTTCTCACATGAACTTATAGCTGAGAATCAGGAAAAATTATCCTGGTTGTTTTATTATATTTGGGAGCTAGATTAAATTTGCTAGGATTTAGACATAACATAAAATAAGGTACATTTTTCCCTTTTTGCCCCCAGCAAGATTTTAAACCATAGGCACAGATAACAAGTATTCACTCATTCACTTATTTAAAAAAAATATTTATTTATGAGTTCCTCCTATAATGGATACTGGAAAATTTACCACCAAGAATGAGACATGTAAGAACTCAATCTTGGATTAATGTAAGGAAACAAATACATAAATATCCATAATACAATGTATTTTTACATACATATACTGGGGGTGCCAAAAAATGTATACAAGTGAATACTTTGGTGAGCGTTGCTCAAACAGTAGTTCACTGTAATCCGAAGTGTCTGGACACTGTTGGTAACCACTTTGAGCACCTCTTGTAATTGCAGAAGTCAAATGCGACTTGTATTCATCTTTTGTTATCGATATATATTGAGTATTACAAGTTTAATACCGTTTTTGCCTTTCTTAAAATGTGTATACATTTTTTGGCACCCTCTGTATACACACACACACACACACACACACACAAATTTATAAATCAGAGTAGAGGGCAATTCAATTTGTAAAGGAAAAGTTTTCTGGTTAGTTACCAGCTAACATCCAAATCCATTCCCTACCCTTCTCTGCCCTACTCTGACCTCTACAGATTGCATTACCTGAGCTTCTTTGCTGCTCTGGCTTTGGGAGACTAGGTAGTAGAAGAAAGAGGTCGGGGTATTTATTTCCCCTCCTCCCATAGCCAAATTTTATTTCCTCTACCTTAGGAACATAGCTCCTATTTGGCAGTCCCTGTCCAGTTCTTTCCGGATTTCAGCCTCTCTGCTCCCACTGTGCCCCTCCAGTTCCAAAGCTGGTAATATTTTCCCTTTGTTACTAGTCCCTGGGTGCTTCACCACGCTTTGTTCTTGTTACTCCTGCCCATACCTCTGCATTTAGTCCCTTCATTGAATTTTCTTCAATTAACCCTCCTGCGGGGCACACAGGTCAAGAAAGATAGTATGGGGCCGGCAGAGTGGTGCGTTGGTTAGGAGTTAGCTTGGGAGCACCAGCTCTGAGCAGCAGGGCCCAGGTTCAGATCCCACATAGAGGACCAATTATGCTGTGCCTTCTACAGCTAAGATGGTGAGCAACAGCTCAACCTGGAGCTGGGCTGCCATGAGTTGTCAGCAACAGCGTAGCCTGCAGTGGAGCTGGCTGGCAGTGGACGTGAGCTGCTGTGAGCTGCTGTCCAATGGCCGGAGAGTGACTGTGTCACCCAGGAAGAGGGCAATGATAATACCAACATGGGCTAGTGAAGCGACATCCTCCACAACTAGACTGAAGAACAAAAAGACAGCGACTTGTCTGTTCCCCTTCCCCAATTCCCCAATGCTGTACCCTCCCCCAATTCT
Source organism: Aselliscus stoliczkanus (assembly GCA_033961575.1). Classification (NCBI taxonomy): domain Eukaryota; kingdom Metazoa; phylum Chordata; class Mammalia; order Chiroptera; family Hipposideridae; genus Aselliscus; species Aselliscus stoliczkanus. The sequence goes on along the minus strand of CM066740.1, from coordinate 36,844,320 downwards.
CCAATAAAATCTTTAAAAAAAATTTTTTTTAAAAGGTAGTATGGAGCTTCCTTTACCTTCAAATGTTCAACATATGTACTTAGATAGCTCTGAGCAAAGCTATTATCCAGATTTTATTAAAAATGTCATTTCCGTTGCCACCAACAGATGGCATTAGTAGTCATGTCAATCATTTAGGACCCTGCATTGTTCTTTTCTTGAATCTGTTGGATATTGTGATACAGTAGTTACCCCTATCCTGGGTTTCTCAGTTTCAAGTATGTATAGGAAAAACATACTATCTGTAGGGTTCAGTACCATCCACGGTTTCAGACATCCATGGGGGCTTTGGAACATGTCTTTCCAGGATAAGTGGTCACTACTGTATTGTGATTTATAATAAGAAACATCTTGTCTTCCTCCCCATTTCTGATAGCAATGAAGTTTTCTTTTGTTATGTTAATGAGGCAACTTCAATTGAAGCCCTACACCTGTATTTGGAGATAGGGCCTTTGAGGGGGTAGTTTAGGTTAATCTGATCATGAGGGTGGATCCCTAGTCCAATAAGAGTGATGTCCTTATGGGAAGAGGAAGAGACATCAGGAGTGTGCACCACAGAGGAAAGGCAGGCCAGGTGAGGACACAGTGGGAAGGAGGCTCTGGAGAAACCAGCTCTGTTAGCACCTTGAGCTTGGACTTCCAGCCTCCAGGACCATGAGAAATGAACTGTTGTTTAAGCCACCAGCCTGTGGCATTATGTTATAGCAGCCTGAGTAGACTTATGCACTAACCAACGCACAATAATCCACAAGAAATTACCACAAGTGGCTGAGGCAATGAAAGAAACTATTTGTGTGTGTGGCTAAAGGATCATAATTAATATTAAGAGAGGGCTAGGAATATCAAGTTCTAAAATTTGAAATGAGGAATGACTTTGAGGCTTCTCTCACAGATGATTAGTTGGATATTGGTGCTATGAATCAAATTAGGAATATAGGAGGGAGAACAAATTTGATGGGGAAGATCAGTCTGATTTTGGGCATACTGAATTTAAAGAGTCTGAAGGACATTCCATAATAGTGAGTGAAGTTGAGCATTTTTCATATATCTGTTAGCCATTTGTTTGTCTTCTTGGGAAGTGTCTCTTCAGGTCCTCTATCCACTTTTTAATTGGATTGTTTGTCTTTTTATTGTTGAGTTGTATGAGTTCTTTATTTCTTTTGGATATTAGCCCCTTATCGGAGATGTTGTTTGTAAATATCTTCTCCCATTCGGTTGGTTGCTTCTTTGTTTAGTTAATGGTTTCTTTTGCTGTGCAGAAGTTTTTTAGTTTGATTTAGCCCCATTTATTTATTTTTGTTAAGCACTTTTTAAATACTTGGGTTATACCAGTAAACAAAAGAGACAAAAGTCTCTACTCTGTGGAGCCCAGCACGTTGCAGCTTATATTCTAGTGGGCCAAAGAAAGGAAAAAAGTGATAACCTAACAAATTATACAGTATTTTAGAAGGTAATACAATGCCTGGGAACAACAGAGCATGCCCAGGGGATTGGGGGTACTGATATGAGTGGGTGTGGATTGCAATATTCCCTGAAGTGGTTCAGGTTAAGCATCATTGAGAAGATGCCATTTAAGCAAAGACTTAAGGGAACTGAGGGAGTTAACCAAGGGGCTGTCTGAGGGAAGTGTGTTCCAGGCAGAAGAAACAGCCACTGTAAAAGCCCTGAGGTGAGAGCACGCCTGGTATATTAGAGAAGCGGCACAGAAGCCAGCATGGCTGTAGCCCAATCACACAAGAGGAAGGGAATAGTAGATGATGCTAGGGAGGCAAAATGGGGAAGTGTCAGATCACATAGGCATCAGCTTTTTATAAGGAGCTTGGGCATGACTCTGAGTGAGATGGAAGCTTCTGGATGGAGATATTACCTGGGCTGACTTTTATTTTCTAAGAATTACTAGCTAGGCTGTGAGAGTAGGGGAAGTCAAAGGTGGGGACAGATAGACCAGTTAGGAGGCTATTGCAGTAACAAAAGAGGAGGTAGAGGTTTGCTAATTTGAAGGTAGAGATGATTTGCTAGTGAATTGGAAGTGGGGTTTCAGAGAATAAAAGTTGTCAAGGATGACTCCAAGGTTGTGGGACTGAAAACATAGGATAGGAAAATGTTGGAAGGAAGGATCCTAAGTTTTGAACATGTAGAGATGAGATGTTTGTTTGCCATCATTTGAAGAAGTTGAAGAGGCATTTAGATACACTTGACTACAGTTTAGCAGAGAGGTCCAAGCTGGTGATATAAATTTAGGGGTCTGCAGCACATGGTTGATATTTAAAGTCTTGTCACTGGATGAGATTACCAAGAGAATAAATGTACCTAGAAAAGAAAACCCAGGACTCAGTCTGGACCACTGCAGTATTAACAGGTCTTAGAGAAAAGTGGCATCAGAAAAAGAATACTAAGCAGGAACAACCTGAGAGGTAGGAGGACATTTAGGAGAACATAGCAAACTGAAAGCCTAGAGAAAACGGGTATCAAGTAAGATGGTATGATTAACAGCGTCAAATGCTGGTAACGTCAAGGAAGATGAAGACCAAGATTTGATTATTGGATTTGGCACATGGAGTTCACCAGTGTCCTTGACAAGGGACTTTTTGGTGGAGTGGGGGGTAAGGGAGTCTGATTAGAGAGTGTTTAAGAGACAATTGGATGAGAATTGAAGTTAATGAATATAGGCTACTCTTGTGATATTTTCTGCCAAGGGGAACAATGAGGAGTTATCTAGTTAAGGAAGTGGGGTTAGGACAATATTTATTTGTTTTTAAAAACAGGATCAATGACAGGATGTTTATAAAGCTGAGAATGATCCAGTAGAGACTAGAAAACAAATGAGCAGAAGAACATGGGGAGAGGTGCTGGAGCAATGCTGCTGGAGAGATGAGAAAGCTGAGACCCAGAGCCTTGGGGTGGGTTTGGCTTTGAATGGGAGCATGAGTAATTCCTGTGTAGTAACAAGCAGGAAAGCAGAGAACCAGGGTGTGATGCTGCGGACAGGCGTGGAGGCGGGGTCTAAGTTTCCTTCCGTATTTTTCTAGCAGTAAACAAGGTTATTGGCTAAGAGTGATTTGGGAGGCTGAGGAGTAAGTGGCAGTTGTTAGGTCTAAAGTGTGTGAGATTGCCAGTTTCAAGTCAGCCAGAGCTGGCGCTAACTTTCTGGGCAAGATGGTATTTTTGGTGAGGCAATGAAACCTCAACCATGGGGCACCAAGAGACGGAGGTCAGTCCAAGGGTTTCAGGTACCCTGGATGGTAACATCACTTTCCTAAGCCTCTGCCCGAGGTGGGATATTGCCATTATCTGTACAGATTAAGAGACTCAGAAGGGTGCTGAAGGGCTGTATGAAATGGAAGTGTTTGTTTTTTTATTCTGAAAACAAGTTTTATTTAAATAAGGGTTTAAATACATTACATACCATTAAAACTGAAGGGAAAAGAAAAGAAAACCCCAAACAAGTTTGTTACTTCACAATGCATTGGGCAGCTATGGCTGGTAAGTTGTAAGCTCTACCGCTAGCTACGTAACTGACATATCAGCTTGACATTTGTTCCCTTGCCAAAAGTTGAACTCTGATAGAAGGTTGGCCTCACATTCTGGTGTTTGGACATCAATTATCTAGCCTATGTCTGGTCAAAAAGACCGTGGTTGCAAGCCAGATGTCCTATCACCTCATGAGAGGGAAAATGGCTGCTCCGCCCTCTGGGTCAGGCTGGAGACACCAAGGAATCTTTGACCACCAAAAAGCTCCCTCTAGTGGTCCAGCTGCCGTTTGCTGCCTTACCCCTCCTCTCAGCTTCACCAAAGGCTGTTCAGCTGGGGCCATTCTCTTGGGGCAGGGACTTCTGTAGAGGGAGAGGCAAGGAGCTTCTGGCCAGACATAGCCAGCTGTGATCTTGGGGCTCTGGCTGAAACATCATGTTATTGCTCTGTTTCAGGCTGAACACTGCTAGTAGGCACATACTGCTTGACCTCTGTTTAAATGAGGGACTTGAAGAATAGACAGCATGGCTCTTCAATTTATTGCATGAAGGAGCTACACCAGTCCAAGTTAAAAGCAGACCCCAAATGGTTACATTATACAAGCTGTGAGGTTTTAAAACTTGTGACAAGGGACAGAAGGAAAATTCTACTCATTGCAAGGAAATCCTCACTTAAGCTTCAGTGAGCCAAAAGCACTTAAAACTCCTGAACCTTCAGCTGTTCCTCCTTAGCCAGTCCAATCTCTGAGGAGCTGGCATATGTTCTAGCGCTGGTCACCCTGATACTGAATCACCTCTCTATATTCTGGATGCTCAATTACAGGACCATTGCAGGCAATGTTTTCGGAACCGCCTTCACTAGTGTCTTTGTGTTGTAATCATCAGGGGTTCCTTGGACAGAATAGGGTCTACCTGCTGTTTTTCTGTTGAATTCTTTTTTTTTTTTTTTGATTCTTTTATTGTGAAATAAACTTTTTTTAAAAAATTAGTTTCAGATGTACAACACAGTCCAACAGTTATACTTTTTACCCCTCAAAGTGACAACCTCCCTCCCCCGATTCGCCACCCCACTCCCCCCACTCCCATATTCTGTTGAATTCTTATATGGATATAATCCTCAGTGCCAGCAGGAAGCAGATCAGCGCCCTTACTTGCCTCCGCAAAGTGCTGGAAAGAGTGGAGGTTCTGGTTAGCAGACATACCGTGCAATTCCTTTTCCTCATTGGAAACCGGCTGGCCGGAGGGCTTGGCGGAAGAAGACAGGCAGGGGGCTGGAGTGTGGGGAAGCGAGGGAGCTCAAGGGGAAGCTGCCGAGTCCTGGGTGGCAGCTCAGTGACCCGGGTCTAATACGGAAGGTTTTATAGGAAGAAGGATGAGGCAAGGGAGCTATGAACAAAAGAAAGGATTATTTTTAGACCAGGATATCTTCTTTTTCAGGGAAGGGAATGGCAATGTTTTTATCCTACAGATTGTCTTTTCTTCCTATGGGGAATGGAGAGGGCCCACGTGACCGATTACCTCATTGGTGTTGACCAGAAAATTCCAGAATGGTTGATTAAGCTTATATTTCTGGGAGATGTTGAAGCAGCAATTAGGTCAGATATAAATCTAGGTTTGGTATCATGGGCTTTAGCACAAGTGACATCATTTGGGGCCTGTGGTTTTTTTGTTTTTTTTTCTAACAATTGTGATGCTCTAAGGGGAGGAGTGTCCTGGTCTCTTTTGTTCTGCCCCAGAAATTAAGGGTCTCCTGTAACAGACAACAATCATGGTCTACTGTTCTTAATTTGGAAATATATATATATATATATATATATATATATATATATATATAAAATATATATATTTTATATATATAACTTTTTATATATATTTTTATATATATAAATATATATAAATATATATATTTATATATATAACATATATATAAAATATATATATAACTTTTATATATATATATAACTTTCCCTTTATCTTTTATTTATTTGGATAGAGAATTTTTATTTTGTGTATGTGAGATATATATATATATATATATACACACACACACACACACACACATATACACACACACATACATACATGGAAATGTGTGTAGAGATAGAGCAAGAGAGTAAGCTTCATTTGTGAACAAAGGAGCTTTATACATGGTATCTGTAGACTTATATATTCTCCTTCCTCATTGCAGATATTCAGATCAACTATAGGAGGGAGAACAGGACCTTGGTTAAGAACAATAATAACAAACCTGTTACCACCATTTTTCCTTCCTATGAGGAATCTTGATATGTTGCTGTCAAGTACGCCTCAAGAGATGGGAAACATAACTTAAATTGGTGTAAGCGAAAGGGGGAATTATTGACCCAGATAGTAGAACAATTTGACAGCAGAGACTGTCTGATAAGCAGGAACCTGTTCCTTCCTAAATGACTCAGTTCCCCTGCTGGCTGTTCCTTTATGAGGTGGTGTCCTCTGAGAAGCAGACGCCAAGACAGGATTGGACAGCATGATGATTTGGGTCTCCAAGTAAATGTCAGCTCAGGCCCTGTGTCCAAAACTCCTCAAAATGTCAGGTATTCCTCTTTTCCCAGTATTCAGTCACCCTAGTAAATGGTTATACATCCCTTTATGGAAGGACTGAGAGAATCATAGTATATTTTTGATGCAGTGTTGTGGAGTCCCTTCTAGAATATGATGTCTCTTCAGTCAGTGGGTTCTGGATCTGAAAATTGGCTCAAGTTTGGGAACTTAGAAAGGGATCATGAGTAAAATTTTATTGGGGCTATTGTTCTCAGCCTCCTGCTTCTCCATTCTTGCTCTATTCTTGTGGATGTTAAACAGCACTCTTGCTGCCCCCTCTGTTTTCCTCTATTTTGCTCTCTTAGCCATCCCCGTATAGCAGCCACCCCTCACCCTGGGTCAAACCCCCATTGGCTGCCCCTCTGACTTTGGCAGTTGTTGTGATGATTCCGGCCTTCTGGCTTCTTGTGTTTAAGCACCACCACTTGATGGGTATTACTTTGGGGGCTCCATTGTTCCAATTGGATATTAGCAAGCCAGATCCATGATTGCTTCTGCTGTCAGTCTTGGCTGTATCGGAGAGCCATCTCTGAACTTCTCAGTGACACTGGGGCCCTTTTTACCAACATATTCCTGATGGGCTTGGTGAATGGTGTATTCTCTGGACCCTTTCCTGGAGAATAATCATCTGGTGTGGTTTTTCTGGCCTCCTACCTGGGTAACTCAGGCATTTCCACTCTCCTCAATGTTGGCCAGCACTTTCTTCAGGCTTCTATGAGCCCCCATCCCCTGAGGTCTTGCCAGGGTATTAAATCCTATATTCTATGAAAGTATCCCCAAGTCAATGAAATCTTGCTTATCCAGTTTAACATTTTTTTTATTTTTATTTTTTATTTTTTAAAAGATTTTATTGGGGAATTGGCGGAGGGGAACAGCGTTGGGGAATCTGGGAAGGGGAACAGACAAGTTGCTGTCTTTTTGTTCTTCAGTTTAGTTGCGGAGGATGTTGCTTCACTGTTGGTATCGTCATTGCGCTCTTCCCGGATGAGGCAGATCGGTCGCTGGCCTCTGGATGGTCGCTCACCGCGGCTATTGGCAGCTCGTGCTGGCTGCCAGCCGCTCACGCTGGCTGCGGGCCACTCACTGTAGCCTATGGCAGGCCACTGTAGCAGGGGCTGCAGCCCACACCATCACCGGGGCTCGCACAGCCCAGCTCCAGGTGGAGCTGTTGTTAGCTGTAGAGGGCAGTGTCACTGGCCCTCATGTGGGATCCGAACCGGGGCCGCTGGCATCCCAAAACCAGCGCTTAACCAATGCGCCACTCGGCCAGCCCAGTTTAACATTTTAGCATTTAACATTCTAGCCCCTTGATCAAGTACCCTCAAAATTTAGCATCAGTGATATTCATTGACTCCTGCTAATGCAAGCTAATTATAGTTTGGAATATAATTTCTTTCCTCTATTATCTGGCCCAGCATGCCCCCAGCTGGATTTTATTGGGACTTAACTCTAGTTATTGGCCTACAAGCCAGGTGCTCTATGAGAGCACCCATTGAGACACACTTTTTTTCCCAGCGCACAGGGAGGCTACCTCTGCAAGCTCTGGGGTTTTAGCAGGACCTCAGTCAACATTATATCCTTAGGAGCATCCATCCATTCACCAATCAGGAATGTCCTGATAAAAAGGGTACCAGCATCACTAAGAAGTTCAATATCTCTTCTTTTCAGGCTAAAATTGGCAGTAGAGGCTGGACTCATTAATATCCATGGGGATATTGAGTTTCCCAAAGTAATAAAGTCTGGGTGCTGACACTTAAACACAGAAACCATGTTTCAGGGTCTCATATTGTTCCTCAATCAGAGCTGCCTGGGCATCTAAATGTTTCTGGAGCTCTCTGTCAGGTCCTCGGTCTGCTGCTTAGCTGTGTCGACTCCTCCACTGCATGGGATAAGGGCTACCAAAGGGGTCCTTTGCATTTCACATTTCATCTTTAACTGCTAGTCAGTGGTCCTTGGTTTCTCATTACCCCTCTTCAGGGCATCAATATAACTCTATCACCAACCAATCCTGTTGTCTTTGTGTAGGCACTGCTCCCCTATGTCTTTCAAATGACTGAATTATTATATGTACCAGGGCATTCCCCTCACTCATTCATTTTCTTTGGTGGAAAACATTTCACCACCAGTGAAATTTTTAGCAATACAGCTATCACTTCTTTTCAGGGACTATCCATTCTCCATGTATTACTCAAGACGGCATCTTCTCTACCCACTGGATAGTAAATGAACCAGCCTCAAAGCTTTACCTTATCTCTTGTTTTCTTAGAACACTTCCAGTAGCATTTGTGTTAGTTTTCATCCTTTAAGAGTCACCTGCCCAGATGGGATTAGAAGTGCAAGAGGTTTATTGGGGAAACAGTTGGGAAAGATAAAGGGAAAGAAACTAGTAAAGGTGAGGAGATCCTTCAGATGTCAATACAGGTATGACTCCTGTAAAGGAGGGGGAAAAGGAGGATTTGTTTGGTAGAGTTTCAGAGTATAGCCCAGTTCTAAGACAGTTTCAACCAGATGGATGGAGAGTCCTCAAGCTAAAATCTCCTATTGGAGGCATCCTGCATTAGTACTCCTGCCATGTTTAGTCTTGGCTGGGAGCAGCCAATAGGAAGTATGGCCTTGGCATGAATATTATAGACTCTAAGTCAATTATGCTCTGAGCATGGCATTTTCATTGCTGTACTCAAGATGGCTTTTAGCAGCTTTGGGGAATAAATCCTTCCCAGTTTGAATCCAGAGAAAGATAAACATCTTTGTTCCAGCATTGTTAGCAAAAGCCCTGAGATCGACTTGGATTGGACCACTCTGGGTCATGTGCCCACCCCTGAGCCAGTCACGGTGGCCAGGGAAATGCCATGTTCTGATTTGTTCAGGTCTAGTTTTCAACTCCACTTCCATGGTAGTGTTGGAGCCTCACTTCCACTGAGAGGCAGTGAGGGGCAGATTCCCAAACAAAAACATACACATAAAGAATATATGTATTTCTAATATTAATGGCTGTTGCCAAGTTGCTTTCCAAAGACACTATAACAATTCATAGTTCAGTTTACGATTTCCTAGTACTAGCATACTTTTAAATATATATAAATATATATATATAAAGATATTTATTAAAATATAGCTAACATACAATATTATATTTGTTTCAGGTGTACACAATAGTTATTCAACATTTATATACCCAAGGAAGTGATCACCATGATAAGTCCAGCAAGCATTTGACACTGTATCACGTTATCACAATATTACTGACTATATTCCTTGTGCTTCACTTGACATCCCCATGACTATTTTGTCACTACCAATTTGTACATCTTAATAATGCCTTCAACTTTTTTTGCCCTGCTCCTCACCCGCCTGCCACCTATCACCCCAATAAATCTAATACCAATATGACACCATACATATTTATTTCAATATTAATGACTATATTCCTTAGGCTATAGTCTACATCCGTGTAACTACTTTGTAACAACCAATTTGTAGTCCTTAATCTCTTCCCCTTTTTCACTCACACCCATCCCCGCTCCAGTCTGGCCACCATCAAAATGTTATTTGTATCTATAAGTTTGTTTCTGTTTTGTTTGTTTGTTTATTTTGTTCTTGAGATTCCACATATAAACTGACTCACATTGCATTTATCTTTCTTTGTCTGACATCCTTCACTCAGGACAATACCCTCCAGGTCCATTCATTCCATTGAACATGACAAGAACCCATTCCCTTCCCTGGCTGAGCAATATTCCATTGTGTATATGTACCACCTTCTCTTTATCCATTCATCCATAGACGGACACCCAGGCTGCCTCCACATCTTGGCCATTGTAAACAATATTGCAATGAACATATGGATGCACATGTCCCCTTAAAATAGCATTTCGGGTTTCTTTGAATACATACCCAGAAGTGGGATTACTGGGTCCTTTTTTGTCTCTCTATAACCTTTGATTTAAAGTCTATTTTGGTCTGATATAAATATTGCTACCCCAGCTTTTTGTTTGTTTCCATTTTCATGAAATATCTTTTCCCACTCCTTTACTTTCAGTCTCTGTGTGTCTTTTGATCTGAAGAAAATCTCTTATAGGCAGCATAAGTAAGGGTTTGTTTTCTTATCCATTCATCCACCCCATCTTTTGATTGGAGCATTTAATTCATTTCCATTGAAAGTAATTGTTGATAGATATGTAGTTATTGCCATTTCATTATTCATATTTTATCCTTTTTCTCCCCCTCCTCCTCCTCCTTTTCCTCCTCTTCCTGTTGTTGTTGTTTTTCTAGGAAGCTCTTTATCTGTCCTTCAGTTTTAAATGATATCTTTGGTAGGTAGAGCAATCTTGGTTTTAAGTCCTTGCTTTTCATCACTTTAAATATTTCTTGCCAATCCCTTCTGGCCTGCAAAGTTTCTGTTGCAAATCAGCTGGCTGTTTTATGGGAGCTCCCTTATAGGTAATGATAATAATTGCTTTTCTCTTGCTGCTTTTAAAATTCTTTCATTGTCTTTAACCTTTGGCATTTTAATTATGATGTGTCTTGGTGTGAGCTAACTAATCTTCTAAATCACTGATTCAACTCTCAGCTTCATCTAATCTACTGTTGATTCCCTCTAAGGTAGTCTTCATTTCAGTTATTATATTCTTCATTTCTCTTTTGTTTTTGTTTTTTAAGATTTTATTGGGGAATTGTGGGAAGGGAACAGTGTTGGGGAATTGGGGAAGGGGAAGATTGGAGAAGATTGTTCTTCAATCTTCGTTGTGGAGGGCACCAGTCTCCATCTGGCTTCCCATCAGCAGCTTGTGGCCTCTAAGCTCAAGGTTCTGTGTTCAATCTTAGTTGCGGGTGGGTGTAGCCACCATCCCATGCGGGAGTTGAACCAGTAGCCTTGTTGTTAAGAGTGCACGTCCTATCCACTGAGCCATCTGGGCAGCAGCTCGGCTCAAGGTGCTGAGTTCAGTCTTAGTTGTGGGTGGCGTAGCCCACCATCGAACAGGCAATCTTGTTGTTACACCAGTTGAGCCACCCTGCCACCTATTGGCAGCTCAACAACAGCTCAGCTTGGGCTCAGCATTCACTGGCCCATGTGGAAATCAAACCGGTGGCTCTGTTGCTCAGAGCTCGAACTCTAAGCCAACTCTAAACCAACTGAGCCACTTAGCTGGCCCTGTACTCTTCATTTCTGACTGGTTCTCTTCAATGTTTTCTATATCCATTTTATGTTTCTTATCTCTTTGTTGAAGTTCTTTCTGAGATCACTGAGGATCCTTATAACAAGTATTTTGAACTCTGCATCTGGTAGTTTGCTTGTCTTCATTTTATTTAGTTCTGTTTCTGAACCTTTGTTCTGTTATTTCATTTTGGACATGTTTTTTTGTCTTCCCATTTTGGCTGCCACCCTGTGTTTGTTTCTATGTGTTAGGTAGGGCTTCTATGCCTCCTGGTCTTAGTAGAGTGGCCTTATGTAGTAAGTATGCTGTGGGGCTCAGTGGCTCAGTCTTCCTCGTCACCTGAACTGGGTACTCCAGGTGTGTCCCTTGTATGGGTTGTGTGTCCCCTCCTGCTGTAGTTGAGCTTTGGTTGCTGTTTGCACGTCAGAAGGATGGATTGATCCTTGGGCTCATTGGTTGTGAGGATTAGCCATGACTACAGTGGAGGATCTGTGGTTCAAGGGATGAACCTATGGAGCAGCATTAGCTTTATCGGCTCTGGTGCCTGCCCAGTGTGCCCTTTGGATATGTCATCTTTGGAGGCTGCAGGCAATGTTCTGACTAGGTATGAAGCTGGCCACTGGCTGTGCCAGCCCGGAGGCCTCCTGGGAGGGGCCCACTGCATGCCAAGTTCAGCTGCAGCCAGTGCCCTGCCCGGGGTCACCTGGCATGAGCCACAGAGCAATCTGCAGGTGGCCACCACTCACTTTGGGCTCGGAGGTGGCTCTAGAGGTGAAGCCATGAACTGATGCCGGTTGTCACTAGTGCCAGGCTTGTGGCTGCTCAGCTGTTTATATGGAAAAACCACTGGAAGCAGCTTGGGTGGGCCTGGAAGTCGGGTGGGGCAGGGTCTCATGGAATCAGGGTGAACAGTGTTAAACAGGTTGATGGGACTCAGATATGGTGGTTGCCTGTGTCTGTATGCTCAGATGTGGGAGGGCTCAACAAAGAAACAACAAAGGAGCTTCTGTCAGCTCCTCTATCCAGGAGACAGCTGCCACTGTAGCCCTTGCCCTGAGGCCAGACAGTTTAGTTTCTCCCTGTATGTCCCTGGTGTCTTTTGAGCTGCCACCCAAGCACTGGCGCTTAGAGTGAATGAGTCCGTTAGCAAGTAAGTTGGTGCGTGGGTCTTTTAAGAGGAATGCCTGGAACTTGAGCTGCCCTCTGTCTCACTGAGGCACAATCCCCATTGGTTTGCATGGTCAGAAGTTGCGGAGACTTCTCTCCCCAGCACTGAAACTCTGAGCTGGGGAATCTGGTGTGGGACTGGGGCCCCTTGCTCCTTTCGGGGAGGGAGGAACCTCCATAGCTGGGATAGCCCTCCAGATTTTTAACGGTCACACAGGGGTGTGGGGCCAGCCTGTTCCACATGTCCACCCCTTCTACCAGCCTCAAGGTAGCTTTTTCTGTGTCCTTAGTTGTAGGACTTCAGTTCAATGAGACTTCAGGTTATTCCCAGTGATGGTTGTTCTGTAATTTAGTTGTAATTTTGATATAGTAATGAGAAGAGATAAGCACAGCATTTACCTACTCCACCATCTTGACCAGATTTTGCCTATAATATATATATTTAACACATTTATTCATTGGCTTACTTGGATTTGCTTTTCTGTAAATAAACTCTTTACGTCCCTTGTCCATTTTCCTATCGTTTTGCTTGTCAGTTTATAAGAGCATTTTTCATAATATAGCTAATAGCACTCTGCCTGTCCTCTGCATTGCAAACAGATAAGGAAAAAGCAGTCTGGAACTCTGTGTGTTCTCCCCGCTTCTCCATCGTTATGATCAGCGCTAGGTCCATAGTCTTCAAGGTGCAGCCAAGATCAATCAACATGCCATGGAACAACTCCATCATTCATTTTTGAAAAACAAAACAAAACAAAACAAGATAGGCTCTGGTCAAGGACACATTTCCATTGCCCCCATATTAGGGCAATATTGCTCACATTTCAATCATTCTGGAACCACCTGCACCATTTTGCCATATCCTTTAAATCATGTACTACTATTTATAGGTCTGAAACTTGACGTTTTTACATAGATTATTTTAAAACAAAAATTTATATTGTTGCCATTAGCATTATAGCTGCTAGTTATATTTTTCGGACACACATTACAAATAAATTAACAAGTAGGAAAATAAGACATTCATCTGTATGCCACTTAAAATACACCATGCTTTGGGAAACTACTTAGGGCATGCCACAGGGCCACATCAAGGATTTAAAGAGCTGTGAGTTTCAGGACCTCACCACTTAATTGCACCCCCCCCCCAGGGTGGAGTGGGTAGTAGGTTCATTTACATCTGAGGAAAGCTGCACAGAAAGGTGCAACTGCCGAACACACTATTGAGTGGTGGAAATTAGAGTCCAGGCCTTTCTCCAAAAACCACGGCATAGCAGGACTGTATCAAATCCAGTGAACAAACTATACCGGGTGGTTGGGGCCCCAGGAAGCCGGAACCCAGTGCAGACGGGGATTGTATTGAACAATCCACATTCTGGCCGGAACAGTAGGAGTTCGAAGGTTCTGACAATTTTGCTGGTGTCCAGTGCTTGGAAGGGGCTGCCTCAAGACCCGGACCTGCGCCAGGTCACAGCGCCCGCGCGGGGTCCTCCTGTCCATCCCAGTACCCTGTGTCCACCACAGTCCCACTGGCTGGGAGCGTGTGGAGCCCCCGGCCTGAGGAGCCATGTGCTGGCTGCGGGCATGGGGCCAAATCCTCCTGCCCGTTTTTCTCTCCCTCTTTCTCATCCAGCTGCTTATGAGCTTCTCAGAGAAAGGCACCCCGCACATCTCCAGACAGGGGAGCAAGCCGAGAACAGACCCTGTGGATGACGGTGAGCTTCCCGCCCCAGAGGCGGGTGCCCCCCGCGCTGCCACCTCCCTCGATAGTGCCACCCTGGTATGCTGAGATTTTCATCTCTAGAGTTGTCCTTAGGTGTTGGCGGGAAAACATTTTTAAAGGCTGCTGAGGGCCGGCTGAGTGGCGCGGTGGTTAAGCGCTGGCTTGGGAAGCCAGCGGCCCCGGTTCGGGTCTCACATATGAGGGCCAGTGACACTGTCCTCAAAAAAACAAAATAAATAAATGAAAGGAAAAAAAAAAATGTGTGCCCCTTTAAAACATAAATAAATACACCTGAAGCGGAGGTTGTATACCAACTGTAATTGAATATATATAGATAGTCACGGGATGCGGATTATACTGTGGAAAGGAGTCAGAGGAAGAGTAATAGATATATTTGATATGGAGGGGAGGAGTGGGGTGGCAAATTGGGGGAGGCGGGTTGTCACTTTGAGGGGTAAAAAGTGTAACTATTGCACTGTGTTGTACACCTGAAACTAATTTAAAAAAATTTAAATAAATAAAGGCCGCTGATGTTTTTGGTGAAATCCAGTTAAATTGGACTTGAATTAATGTGTCTCATCTGAAATGAGAAAAGTGCCTTAAAATAGTTTTAAAATTGGGATAAAAGGTTTATCCCCTCACTTTCTGTGTGACCTATATATAGCACATAAGCTTTATGCTCTGAATAAAGTGTTGGGGTTTGTTCTAGTCAGACTTCACTCAGTGGCCGTACCTTGTCTTTCTAAGTGTGTTCTAGTCTTTATAAATTGCTTCATTTGAGTCTTAAGAAATAATTGCTTTGGTTCGGAGACTTCTACTGGCTCCTCTTCCCAACTGAGGAGCTTTTGGAAAGTTAAAAGCCATGCTGCATTGAATTCATGAACTTGGATGTAAGGTTTTTAGGAACCTAAATTGGAATTATATAGGTAGAATAAGGACAGAATTTCAATTATTTGGAAAAGGCCCTGTAAAGCCAAGATTGCCATTTTTATGAAGACTATAAGACAGATTAATTACTGCTGTCTGGTTTATGGAAGTCTAAAAGAATGTTAATATCTGTAAGTGAATCAGTCTTCCTTACCCAACTCAAACCAAAAGCTCTCAGCTTTGCACGGAATTGAGACTCTCCTTTGAGAAGGTGGGGGAGGTGAGAGGCTGAATCAAAAGGCCGAACTTGTTTCCCTTGGTTTTATGTTTTCCGATTTCTCTCTCTTTTAACCACTTGGTCATTCCCATACATACTCTGAGAGGAACAGTGTTCTAGCACCATCCCTGGCCTGTTCTCCCCAGAAATAGTGCCTAAAAACATAGGCCATACATAGAAACAAATCCTTCCCTTTGTTTCCCAGCAAACTGGAGTCAGACTAGAATTTTTCCAAAACACTTTATTAAAATGCTGAGGAAGAACAAAAAGGGAGCAAACAAAAATAAATCAAGAATCATAGATAACGCAGTTCTAGGGCTGATCAACCCTGGTCCATGTTTCTAGGGAAGCAGCTTCCTTTTGTGAGCAGAAGCTGGGTTCAGCCATCCCGAGGCTTTCCCTGAGTATTTGCTTCCTGGCCTGGGGCAGTTTCCTCTTTGTGCTTGCCTTTAACTTTTCCATCTAACAAGGCTATGGTTTCTTAGACATTGTGATTCCTTCACTTCTAACACTGAGAAACGGATTCTAACTCCTCACTTAGATCTTCACCTAAATCCCTGCTAGGACTCCGAGTGATAAGCTTTCCCCACAGGAAACCCCAGGACTTTGTGAGACCTCCCCCCAGATCAGGTTGCTATGATCCCCAGGCCTTTTAATGCTCATGTTCATTTATATTTGAGAGCTTACTAAGCAATATCCTAAGAAGTTATAGTTTGTACTTGGAACTTTGGGTTAAGAATCTTCTTTCCCAATATCTAATGAATGAATGAAAAAAAAAAGCAGTAAACTATAAAGAAATTCCTTCACGAGGTGCAACCAGGAACAAAGGAGCATAATCTAAAAAAGCAAGGAGCAACCAAGTAAAGAAATGGAAGATTATGGATCAGAATAGAATAGCACACCATTGCTATGCTCCAAATGCCACCATCACCCCCTTAGAAGTAACTAGTGAGTTACTAAATTCCAGGAGCTTTCAATAATACGCCCAGATCTGGACAGGTGCAAATTGGGTGGGTGTCCTATTCTTTACCCTGTTCTGAAAAATCAAGAGAGGACATGGTTACAGAGGAGAAATAAGAGAAACAGAGAAACTGAACAGTGGCCAGACTCTGATAGAAACACAGGTTCCTGGGCTACAAACTGGATTTAGGGGCATATCTACAATCCAAAGATATGCCCTTTATGGAAATAGGAAATACTCCAATTAGCTAGAGTGAACCCTGGCAGTGGAAAATGGCAAAACCTCAGAAGAGAGTGTAAAGTTCAGATAGTCTAACAAAATCTAGCACAGCATCACCTGAGTTCTCTCCCTTTGTCAAATGCTGAGAACAACCAAGTGTTTAGAACATAAAATATTATAAAACTAGTTTTTCAGGAAAAAAAATCTCAAGGACAGTGGTAAGGTGGTCAAGATGAAAGTAGACAATATAGCAGTTATGCAAATACCGCATAGCTAACAAAATAAATAATGAAATTAAGGAGTATATGATAGCATGTAGAAAAAAAACAATTTACCTTAGAAGAAAACATAACTCAAGGAACAGATGAAAATTTCCCAAGTGCTTTGGGCTAGAGAACCACCAAATGAGAAATAGATTCAGTGAAACTAGTCTCAAAGTCAAGAAAATACGATATCAGAATGAGATGAAAAGACAGATTTCTCCAAGGAAATAAATTGAAGGCTAAGTAATTTGAATAAGAGGCAAGGCTTCCAGGCTTTCTCTTTATTTTTGTAAGTATTTGTTTATTTCTGCTGGTGGTGAACATACCGTGTATATTAGTCATGTACACTCTAAGTAAACATTGTATTGGGCTCTGCTATCTGCTTCCTTCGTGTCTGTCCTCTAGCCTGGGGGTGCTGATATCTGGGAGGAGGTGGGATTCCACTCTTTCCCCTTGGTAAACTTTTCAGTCTCTTCCATCACCTGCTTACCCAATAAGAGCAAGAAAGACTATAAGAAAGGTTGCTGGTTAGTTATACAAATGCTCAGTCTAAACCTCTGAGATGGATCCAGATCAGGTCATTTACTGCTATGAAGGTAATGAAGACATGAGGGCCATTTGGAAAGCAGTGGAAAGGTCAAGGTGAGGGTCAGAGTGATGTCAAAATCCATGTGGGAAAGGAAAGGGAAGGGAAGGGAAGGGGAGGGGAGGGGAGGGGAGACAAGATTCTAGTCAGAATAGAATATTGCAATTTAAGAGTTGATGGTTAGTGCTACCTGGAATGATGGCAAAATCCAACTTCAGATCATGGAAATAATTTGCTTAAAGTAAGGTGAAGAAGCAAAATTTCTCTGGGTGGTGGAATTTCAGTTCATTTTTATTTTTTATGTATTATATTGAATATGTTTCACTTTTGTAACTACATAAAGATAATAATATTGTTTTAATCTTGGAAAAATAATAAGTAGCAGGAATGAATAGAAGGAAAATACTGGGACTTAGTGGAAAAAAACAAGGCTGTGGACTTTATATTCACTGGAACATTTTCAGATTCAGTGTAAGAAACCAAGATTAGAAGTATAAGAGAAATGTAATTTTGTCTCACTGGAGTGAAAGAAGAGAAGAGAAGAAATGCAGTGGACGTCAGAAATGAGTGAATCACCACCGGCTCCCTATTTCTTCTTGTGTTTTATCTGCCAATCAACTTCATTCTCTCCTACTAGCTTCTTCCTCAGAACTTCTTTCATAGCCACTGGCAGCTCCCTTGCCCACATCCTCTCAGCTTTCCAAGCAAAGAGGAAGAAGCTCCCCACTATTCCTTAACCATCAAGTTCCAATTTCTAAATCATGGAGGGAGGATTCTGACTGGTCTGATGTGATCATATTCCCTCTCCCTGGATCTATGAGTGTGGCCTGGGATTAGCCCAGTTTAATTCTGGTGCAGCAACACTAGTTGCCTGGCTGCGATCAGGAAGTCTGTGTAAGAGAGGCAGTTACCCATCCTACTATGTGTTTAGAACTGAGAAGGGAGCAGTTCTAAACATGGGTTATATTTTCCAGGAGAAGGAAGAGGTGCTGGTGGACAAAACAATAGGTATCTTGGATGCAAACCCATGCTATCATATTAGCAAGTGACCTTCAGTGCGTTATCTGACTTTTATGAGGTCAGTTTCTTTATCAGTAAAGTGGGAATAATAATAACCACCTTTGAGGATTGTGAATCTTAACTATAATTGTTTACAAAAAAAATTAATGTTTATAAATTGCTTAATAAGGATTTCATATAACTGGACAGTGAAGGCCAGCCTAGCTCCCCTTTAGGGCAGGTTTCTAGCTGTGGCTGCTCAGCAAAGGGGAGCATTTTTCTAATCAGTTTTTTCAGAGGCGCACCTTTTCCATGTTTACACAGACATGCCCTGTGTCTTCAACTAGAGCTAACAGCAGCCCTATGTCTTCTCTAATGTGTTTAAATATATAAAAGTTGAATAAAAACCCTGTTGATACCACATACCTGATGACATGATGTGATGAGGAGGGAACTTCGCCTCTGCAGTGTTCTCCCCTAAACCCCGTCTCCAGTCTAATCATGAGGAAAACATCAGACAAACCCAAACTGAGGGACATGCTACAAAATATTGGGCCCGTACTCCTCACAACTGTCCAGGTCATGAAAAACAAGGAAAGGCTGAGGAACTGCCGCTGATCAGAGGAGCCATGATGACTATCCTGGATCTCGGAACAGGAAAAGCACATTAGTGTATTAACTGATGAAATCCCAATAAAATCTGGAGATTAGTTAAAAATAATGTCTCAGTGTTGGTTTCTTAGTTTTGGTAAGTGTGTTATGGTGATGGACGATGTTAGAGATGGAGAAACTGGGTGAAGAGTTTACAGGAACTCCTGTGTAATCTTTGCAATTTTTCTGTAAATCTAAAATTGTTCAAAAATAAAAAACTTAAGCTAACAACAATAACAAAAATGTTGTGGGAGGTGAGTAGAATTTGGAGAACTGTGGCTGTGATGTACCTTTTGTTTCCTGGCTGCTGCCCCCCAAAGGAAGCCTGAAGGCAGCTGTCCCCGGCGCAGCTGAAACAGTACACTCTTTCCCATGTACCTTGCCTTTTCCTCCACTCTGCTTTCCCCTTGGGAACTTCAAGGGTACTTTTGGGTGGGAGGAATTAATATTCAATAGGACTTCATTTGAAAAACTATTGTGAGTTGTTTTTTTCCCCCCAGCCAAATCAGAGATCTGTATCCAATTAAACAATTGAAATTGAATAGGAAGGTCTGACTTTCCCCAGAAAGCCTGTGAACCCTGTCCCCAAAATACCAGAGAGAGTGACTTCATTGTTACTGTATCACAAGACAACTGGGGTATTAATTTCAGGCCCTACTTACTTTACAGAGATGATGGAGTAATAAACAGAGCCATCAAAATACTTTTTTTCAAACTCATATTTTTTATTCTAGAACTTTCAAGCAATAAATTATATTGTTTATTTTTCACACAACAAGAAGGATTTTTTTTAAATAATTAAAGGTCTAGTTAACCAAGTATATCTTGGAAAAATCATGCTAAATAACAAAGGAATTACTAAAAGACATTTTTAACGTATGATGTTTTAAATATACAGTGATATTGCCTATTTATTTTTCCTTATTGATTTTCAGAAGTCATTTTTTAGAACTCATTTGGCAATCAAAGTTGGATGATGGCATTTTGTTTCTTTCCAAGTAACAGGAGAAAATAAGAAAGAGTTAGGATTTAAATAGTACCAATAGGAAAAGTTTTCTAGACACATGAAAATAATGAAGTAAAATCCTGGGGTATGGATGAATATGCCATGAAACAAATGACTAAATGAAATGAACAATATATAGGTTTTGTATTTACATTTTTGCACTTAATTTTTTATTTTTTATTTTTTTTTAGAATGTGCATTAAAGAGAAATTGTCAATCGTGCATAGAAAATAAAAAAGTAAGTTAACTTTCATATGAGGAAATTGTCTTGGGAATGTTATAAAGTCACACAATTTATAGCTGTAGTCTAAAATATATACTAAATTTTGTTTTACACATTTTTTTTTTAAAGACTTTATTGGGGAATTGGGGGAGGGGAGCAGTGTTGGGGAATCAGGGAAGGGGAACAGACAAGTTGCTGTCTTTTTGTTCTTCAGTCTAGTTGCGGAGCACGTGCTTCACTGGCCCGTGTTGGTATTGTCATTGCGCTCTTCCCAGATGAGGCAGATCGGTCGGCGGCCTCTGGATGGTCACTCACCACGGCTATTGGCAGCTTGCGCTGGCTGCCGGCCACTCACTGTAGCCTATGGCAGCCCACTGCAGCAGGGGCTGCAGCCTACACCGTCGCTGGGGCTCACAGCCCAGCTCCCGGTGGAGCTGTTGTCTTAGCTGTAGAGGGCAGTGTCACTGGCCCTCATATGTGGGATCCGAACCGGCGCCGCTGGCATCCCAAAACCAGCTCTTAACCAGTGTGCCACTCGGCCGGCCCTACACAATTTTTTATAATAGGAATGACTAATAGCAGTTATTAAGACGTACTTCTGCATTTTAAACCATTCTTCAAGGACCTAGAAATAAACAATGGAAATAATTTAGTACAAATATGTACTTCCTTCTAGGAAATTATACTCTAAAAACAACAGTTTTTTTTGTGTGTGTGATAAAAGATTATACTGACTTGGGGAAAATGTTTTTCTAAAATAAGGAAAAGATAAGCCCTTTGAGATATAATGAAAATTTGCTTGCTACTCTATTCCCTAAAGACTAGTAAGGATGACACACTGTTCCTTAGCTACAATGTAGCTAAGGCCCCCTTCTCCAATCATTAGGCTCTGACATCATTATTCTTCACTTCAGGTTTGGAAGAAAGCAGAAATGTCATAGTAATGAGGGAAATGATGCTACAAAGAGCTTTGCAGTAACCTTCCCAAAGCCTTTCTACTCCAACAAGTATTGGAAAACTGACAGTGAACACCAAAGACTGAAAGACATGAAATCACTAATTAGAAAGGGTACACTCTAGTAATTGGTATCTATCATAATGGTCTGGGTGTGCCACCTGTACCCCTATTTATCTTCACTTAGGCCATTCTTCTGCTTTAACAAAGCCCTGTGCTCAGGCTTCTGGACTTCTCCATCTGATTCCTGCCATAGCCTTCTGTGCTTTCCATACCTGGTGATGGCCCAGATACTCGGTCTTGCAGTGTTCTGACTTCCTCAGCTCTGTGTATTAGGAAGTCACTTCCATGGCCACACCCTGAACCCTGCAAGATCTACAGTGTCCCTTGCATTATTTCTTTATACTGTACCTACTTTTTGGCCTCAACATAACAAGACCATCCTCTAGTTCTTTAATTTCTCATGGTTCCTTTAACTTATTGGCCCTCTTATATGGACTCCCTTCGTTTCTATGAATTCTAATGGCTGTTCTCTTGAATGAACACCTTTCTTTGTCTGTTACAATGGAAATTTTCAAACAGTATAATAAAACTTTATACCCTCAATATCCATCTTGGCCAGTCTCATTTCATGTGTACCTCCTCTGCCAAGATGGGTTTTTGTTTGTTTGCTCATTTATTCTGCTCTTTAGAGTCCACATATAAGTGAGATTACATGGTATTTGTCTTTCTCAGTCTGACTTACAAAATGAATTATTTTGAAGCAAATAATGATGTGGATACCATAGCACTTTATTTACAAATTATCTATCTATCTATCTATCTATCTATCTATCTATCTATCATCTATCTATCTGTATCTAGTGATCATACATATAGATAATAGATAAAGACTTTGCTTTAAAATATTACAAGTCCATTATCATACTTAAAAACCAGCAGTAACTTCTTAAAATTATCAAGCATCCAGAGAATAATCACATTTCTCTTGTTGTTTTACCCTTTTATGAGAGTTCTTTTGAATCAAGTCTATACATTGCAATTGGCTGACATATCCATTAAATCTCTTTATTTATATGTTACTCCTCCCTCTCTTTTTTTCTGGATTGCAGCTTACTTGTTGGAGAAATAGTTGTTTGCCCTATTGATTTCCCACAATCTGGTTTTGCCGGTCACAGCTTCAGGATGTGCTTTATCACGTTCCTCTCTTTCCTGTTCTCCTGTTCTTGTAAACTGGTAATTACATATGGAGCCTTGATCAGATTCAGTTTAGTTTTTTGGCAGGAATACTTCATGCTGAGGGCTTTCATTAGGAGGCAAGTAAAGCCTGTTGTCTGACATTTTGTGATGTTAGCAGACTTGATGAACCTTGTGCCAAGACCCATTATTTCCCTGGGAGTTGCAAAAACTTTAAAGCCCTTGCCCTCCTACCTTAACTGTGCTGGATGTACATCCCCAGCCCTGGCTTCTTATTAGATCTATCTGTTCATTTGCTAAGCATTATTAGTCTGTTGCTGCTGGAGCATGTTGCATCAAAGCCTACATTAGTGCAATTACAAATTCACAATTGCTGGTCTCACCTGAGCCCAAATACTATGCATTACTTGCCTTTTAGCAACATTTCCTAAAATTTTCCACAATAGCAGTTCCAAAACTTCGGTACTGTCTTTTACAGTTCCCATATTATCCCACACCCACTCATTCTCAATAGATGACTTTGTCTCTGATTTTGTTCATAAAATCAGAGGCTCTAGTTGTAAACTGTAATCCCCAAACTGATAAAATTCCTGCCATTTCTTACCCATCCTTACCCGTTCTAACCCTTCTTCTTAAAGGAAGAAGACTTCCTCCAGTGCCCCTATATCTCTGTTTTGGATCTTGAACATGCACAGCTTGAATTGTAATTCATGTAAATTGTTTGCATGTTATTCTTTCTCCCATTCTCAGTTCCCTGAGGAGAAAATACATATTTTATTCATCTTTGCATCTCTAACACCTCACACATTTCTCAACACATGACAGCATTGAATAACTATTGAATTGAATTCATGCATGAACCAGTAGAAGGTTAAATTACATTTTCACATACTCTATAATGTAGCAAGGTAGATCATTTTATCTTAAAAATTTGCAAACTTAAGTCATTATGGCAAGTCTGGGAATATGTATTTTTTTTTTATTAGAAAAATTTTTTCTGTTAAGGTCTTTTTTCAAATTTTATTTTTTTATATTAGTTTCAGGTATACAAAACTACATAATGATTACATATTTACACCCCTCACAGTGATAACCCTCCCCCAAGTCTTCTACCCCTTTGATATCGTGTATAGCTGTTAAAATACCATTGACTATATTCCCTATGCTGTGCTTTACATTCTATGACCATATATATATACATACATATATATACAAATATATACATATTTAATTATTGTGGACATTCAGTATTATTCTACTTCAGCTTCAGGTATATAGCACAGTGGACAGGCATCTACACAATCTATGAAATGATCCCCCTGATAAGTCGAGTACCCATCTGGCACCCTACAAATCTTTACAACATTACTGATTATATTCCCCATACTGTATTTCACATCCTTGTGACTATTTTGTGACTACCAGTGTGTACCTTCTAATCCCTTCACCTTCTCCCCCAACTCCCAACTCCCCTCCCATCTAGCAACCATCAGTTTTTTCTTTGTATCTCTGAGTCTATTTCATTTTGTTGGCTCGTTTATTCTGTTCTTTAGATTCAACATATAAGTGAGATTATATGGTATTTGTCTTTCTCAGTCTGACTTATTTTACTTAGCATAATATTCTCTAGGCTCATCCATGTTTTTGCAAATGGTAAGATTTCATTCTTTTTCATGGCCAAGTAATACTCCATTGTATAAATATACAACAGTTTCTTTATCCAATCATCTATTGATGGACATTTTGGTTTTCATATCTTGGGTATTGTGAATAGCACTGCAATAAACATAGGGGTCCATATATTTTTTTCAAATTAGTGTTTTGGATTTCTTTGGATAGATACCCAGGAGTGGAATTGCTGGGTCATAAGATAGTTCTAGTTTTAATTTTTTGAGGAATCTCCATACTGTTTTCCTTAGTGGCTGCACCCATTTGAAATCCCACCAGCAGTGCATGAGGGTTCCCTTTTTTCCACATCCTCGCTAACACTTGTTGTTTGTTGATTTATTGATGACAAACATTCTGACAGGAGTGAGGTGGTATTTCATTGTGGTTTTTATTTGCATTTCTTTAATGATTGATGAAGTCGAGCATCTTTTTATATGTCTGTTGACCATCCATATGGCCTCTTTAGAGAAATGTCGCTTCATGTCCTCTGCCCATTTTTTAATTGGGTTGTTTGGTCTTTTTTGGTGTTGAGGTGTATGAGTTTTTTTTATAAATTTTAGATATTAACACCTTATCAGATGTATCATTGACAAATATCTTCTCTTATTCATATCTTTTTGTTTTGTTGATGGTTTCCTTTGCTGTGAAAAATCTTTTTAATTTGATGTAGTCCCATTTGTTTATTTTTTCTTTTGCTTCCCTTGTCTGAGGGGATATATCAATAAAAAAATTGCTAAGGGTAGTGTCTACACGTTTACTTCCTATACTTTATTCTAGGGGTTGTATGGTTTGGGGTCTTACATTTAAGTCTTTAACCCATTTTGAGTTTATTCTTGTATATGGCATTAGAAGGTGGCTCAGTTTCATTTTTTTGCAGTATCTGTTCAATTTTCCCAGCACCATTTATTAAATAGACTGTCTTTACCCCAGTGTTAATTCTTGTTTCCTTTGTCATAGATTATATGACTATGGATTTGTTTCTGGGGATATATATGTTTGAGTGTAATTTTTATTTTTAAAAATTTTTTAAATTTATTTTTTAAAGATTTTATTTGGGGAGTTGGGGAAGGGGAACAGTGTTGGGGAATTGGGGAAGGGGAACAGCCAAGTTGCTGTCCTTCAGTCCTAGTTGTGGAGGGCGCAGCTAGCTCAGCTCCAAGTCCAGTTGCCATCTGGCCACCCTTCTGCAGCTCGTGGCTGCTCAGCTCAAGATGCGGTGTTCAATCTTAGTTGTGGGTGGGCATAGCCCACTATCTCATGCGTGAGTCGAAACAGCAACCGTGTTGTTAGGAGCACGTCCTCTCACCAGCTGAGCCATCCTGCCATCTGTTGGCAGCTCAGTGGCAACTCAGCTTGGGTACAGCTCACCGGCCCATGTGGGAATCAAACTGGCGATGCTGTTGCTCAGAGCTCACGCTCTTAACCAACTGAACCACTCGGCTGGCCCCTTGAGTGTAATTTTTAATATATTCCCAGTACTTCATTAAAATGAACTAAGGAATAATTCCACCTGTTCAACCCAGAATCAGGGTGTTATCTTTTGGCAAAAGGTCGCTTCCCCTCCCAGAAATTGGAAAGACACCAGGTTTCAGTGAGTGTCTGCCATACTCCCAGAGAGAGAGCCAGAATTTACAGATGGCACAAAGTAAGTAGCCAAGAACATCTGAGTTCTTTTTGGGCCATGAGGAAAATGAATAGATGCCCTGGTATGCATAGGACTGCCCTACTTTATGGTGGTATTCCCCAGCATTGGCTTGGTGAAGTTATTATAACTGTTTCTTTTCATTTCCCAAAATATTTGAGTTGAAATGATCAATTATATGCTTATCCTTCTTAACTATAAGGAAATCTTCCTCAGTTTCCATCTGAACAATTCCCTTGTGGTTCAATAATACATGACTAACCTTCCTAGAGTTAGAAGACATTCTTACCAAAAACCAATCCATGAAAAGCAACTAATTTACAATACTACCCTCAACCTACAACTCATAAACAGCATATGAAAAACATTATATTGTTGTTGGTATTTTCTCTTTCATTAGAAATAAAAGTTTGAAAACCATGCTAACTAAGAAACTTAATGAACCTTTGTTGGGCTTTCATGATTGCTCAGAATCATTATGTGTCACTGTTGAATTCCTGGAATGATAGTTTTTTATCAGAGTGTCACAATGATGAGAATTATCATAGGTAATTTTCTTTTTTTTTGCTAATTACAGTTAAAAGACTGAGTTTTGCAACTGATTTAAAAAATAAGTCAGAATAGATTCTAGATTTCTCATAATCACCTCTTTCTCATTGATTGCATCTTAATATGGATTATTAAGGTTGGGACAGCAAGCCAAATGGGTTATTTTTTTTACTGTCCCACACACAGCCTACCTCATCTATTGCACAGTTCATAGGAAATGACCATTACTCACATGTTTGTAAAATGCCTTTGTAAATGCCATACCTCAAACAAGGATGCCACTTAGATATTTGTTTTTTTGTGAGAAAATATGTGTGTGTGTGTGTGTGTGTGTGTGTGTGTGTGTTAGGCATGGAGTAAGGGAGTGTAGATAGGGTCATAGATTTGATTCCGTATATGCAAGTGAACATGTGGATATCACTTGTCGAGAGTCTCTCAGCTGGAAAAAATGTGGAGAACCAGTTTCATGGATTATTCTCCAAGGCAACTATTCCCAACACTTTACCTGCTCTTGGCATGACCATCCTTCTGGAGCTTGATTTTCCTTGAGAAGTTTAAGGTCATCTATCAGGTTCAAGTTCCCTCATTTTTCTTCTGAAGCAATTCAGGGTCTTTTCTTTTACACTCCTTTCCCCCTTAAGAAGTTGATTCTCAGTTCCAAGGCTAACCCCTAGCCTTTACTCCCATGCATGCATTGTAGTCGGAAACACATGCACCTTCACAAACTCAGAACATTTCTCATTTCCTTGTTCTTCTGGGATAAATTCAGTCTATTCTCTGCATTGGCTCTACTTCCTTTCTGAGTTCAGATGAAATGGAAAAAAACAAAACCTCTGTGTTTCTTTCTTGCAGCTGAAGTCCTTTTTCTACCTTTGCTTCCTTGTCACAATGATTTAATCCTTAGCAAAGTGATTTAGAGTTTACAAATGACCTTTCAAATTGGTCATTCCTTCTGGAAACTTGCTCCTGCCTTGGTGATCTGGACTTTATACGATATTCTGCCCTGCTTCTTCCCTCCCCTTCCCATTTCTTTTACCAGCTCCTCTTATCCGTCCTTCCTTATACACTGAAGCATTATTTTACACTATGTTCTCACCCTTTGCTATCTCACCTACTGCCATGGCCTCTGCTAGTACCTGCACATAAAGAAATCTCAAGTTTATATTCTTAAACCTAATAGCCCCTGGACCTTGGGGTCACACTCATAGCTGCTTGACATTTTCTTCATCACCTCAAGCTCAAATTTTCTATAACTAAATTTATCATTTTTCTCCCAAACAAAAGCTCATTTTATTTACTTCTTTATTTCTGGTAACATTCTCCCAGACGTAATTTTTGAAATCTCTGGCTCATTGATCTTACCTTTTCTCTATCTGCAGTTCAGAAAGGTCTATCAGTCCTTCCATTCTTTCCTTTCAACTGGAACAATCCTAGACTTCCTGGCTCCCAATCCCTGGAGTCCCTCCTGATGCCTTATTCATTATTATAAATTAGCACTTTCATTATGTCACCTTTTAGCTCAAAATACTTCAGGTGAATCCCTTGTGTTAAGATAAAACACAACCCCATTACAATCTGAGAAAAGTTTATCTTTCCAAATAATTTCACAGACTTCCACCAGACCGATTTTCACTCCTGCCATGGTGAATCCCTCCTTTTAGTCTATTGTGGCCATGTGTCTAAGGCCTACTATCTCCTGCCCAGATTTTGTCTATTCCTCAAAGCTCATTCCCTGAAAGAAATCTTTTCTAGTCATGCCAACTAGAAACACTTTCTCTTATGCACTCTATTACATTTTATAGCTGTTCCACTCCTTTTGAAATTATAATATTCTTCCATTCAGAGATTTTGATTTTTTGTAGAGTGTACATATTGCACCTGCCAAACAAAGCAAAAACACCACTCTATCTGGATAATCTCTACTGAATCTATCATTTGCACATAAATAGTCAAAATACTCTTTTGATCTTTTCAACATCCATTACTTAAAAATCCCCCTTTGCACCATAACACTTATTTAACATTTTATTTTTATTTTTTTATTTTTATTATTATTATTTTTTAGCTGAGCCATCCTGCCACCTGTTGGCATCTCAGCGGCAGCTCAGCTTGAGCTGGGCATTGAACTGCCATTGCTCAGAGCTCAGCTCTCACTCTTGAGCGAGCTCTTAACCACTCAGCTGGCCCTATTTAACATTTTTTGTAGCATAATATTAAACCATTTATTGTATGCAGTGTTAACAAACCACTGAATATTATTGTACTTCCACTTGTGTATTTTTTTCATTTTAGTATTTGCTTATAAAAATATCAATTTTGGGGCCGGCCAAGTGGCGCATTGGTTAAGAGCTGGTTTGGGATGCCAGCGGCCCCTGTTCGGATTCCACATATGAGGATCAGTGACGCTGCCCTCTACAGCTAAGATGGTGAACAACAGCTCGACCTGAAGCTGGGCTGTGTGAGTCCCGGTGCTGGTGTAGGCTGCAGTGGGGCTGCAGTGGGCTGCCATAGGCTACAGTGAATGGCCGGCAGCCAGTGTGAGCGGCCGACAGCCGGAGTGAGCTGCCAATAGCCGCCGTGAACAGCCATCCAGAGGCTGGAGACCGATCTGCCTCAGCTGGAAAGAGCACAATGATAATACCAACATGGGCCAGTGAAGCAACGTCCTGCACAACTAGACTGAAGAACAAAAGGACAGCAACTTGTCTGTTCCCTTTCCCTGATTCCCCAACGTTGTTCCCTTCTCCCAATTCCCCAATAAAATCTTTAAAAAAAAATCAATTTTGGATGTCCATATAAGCTTATTAACCCAGAGTTCTACCGTAAAACAAATACTCTAGTTTTCCCATGAAGCAGTATTAATCATTCTTCTAAAATCCTTTAGCTGACATCTCAGTTGTCACTCTCTTAAGAGTCTGAAGGTGTCATGGCTTTGTATATACATGGATCATCTTCCTAAACTACAAGAAAAAAATTCAAGTAATTTATCTGAAATTATTCATTACCAATTTATGGATGTTGAATATATTGTACTGTTCCTCTGGGTAATGTGAAATTCTGCTTTTTGAAGATTTTTAGTTTAGAAGATTTAGTTTAGTTAAAGTATTAGTCACATCTTTTTGTGGTAGGTGACAGAAACCCAACTCAAGCTAATCTAATAAAGAGGGGAATTTATTGATTCACAAAATTGGGATGTCGGGGGTGGCCTTGGTTTCATACACAGCTGAATCCAAAAGGATGTTATTTTCATTTCCTCTCTTTTAATCGCCCAGTTCTGCCTCCCTCTGTGTATTGACTGCATTTTCTTCTATGGCAAGTGGACCTTCTCCACGGAGCTGGGCAAGATGCTGGCTCCTAGCAAATCTGTCCCAATGTCTGTATACAATCCCAAACAAGATTTTGATGGGCCTGATTTGGGTCTGATGTCTAGTTCACATTAGGTACTAGGCCAGAGGGATGAGCTACCCTCAGTACGACTGCTGGGGTCAGATGATTCCAGCGGTAGGGAAGCAGTGGGGCAAAGCAGAGTGACAGATGCAGAATCAGGTAGAGTTGGGAGAAGAGGTCCACCAAGGAAAGAAGTTGCAGTTGCCAGAAGAAGAAGGGATGGTTACACGAGCTGGGCAGACAAGAGTAAGAAAATAAACTACCGTGTTGCAGGAAAGAGGGTCCTTAGCTTCGCGCAGGAAAGAATTCAAGCACCAGCCCCAGGAAATAAAGCGAAAGTAGTTTATTGAAAAAAGATCTTCTTCGGGCTGGCCGAGTGGCGCATTGGTTAAGCGCTGGTTTTGGGATGCCAGCGGCCCCGGTTCGGATCCCACATGAGGGCCAGTGGCGCTGCCCTCTGCGACTAACAACAGCTCCACCTGGAGCTGGGCTGTGCGTGCCCCGGTGATGGTGTGGGCTGCGGCCCCTGCTGCAGTGGGCTGCCATAGGCTACAGTGAGTGGCCCGCAGCCAGTGTGAGCGGCTGGCAGCCAAGCGTGAGCTGCCAATAGCCGCGGTGAGCGACATCCAGGGGCCGGCGACCGATCTGCCTCGTCCGGGAGGAGCGCAATGACGATACCAACAGTGAGGCAACATCCTCTGCAACTAGACTGAAGAGCAAAAAAAAAGACAGCAACTTGTCTGTTCCCCTTCCCCGATTCCCCAACGCTGTTCCCCTCCGCCAATTCCCCAATAAAAAAAAGAAAAAGAAAAAAGATCTTCTCCATAGGCATAGCAGAAGTTACCTCCTAGCTATAGACCACCTCGATTTGAGGAGTGACCATAATTTTTATTTGGTAGGTATTTTACATGGAAATGAAGGGGAGGAATATTGTATTAGTTCCAGGAAATGGATGGGCTTTTCCGAGAATCGTGGATAGACCACCCCTTTTTTGTCCATATGTGGTCCTCTCCGGAAGTGTTATGGCGCCAGGGGTGTGTGTCATTTTGTATGAAGATGTATTACAATGACTATACAATGTGACTGAAGTTTACTTGGACGTGAATCTTGTCATCATCTTGGCTTTGGCTGGTTCTGGCGGGTTTTCTTGTCTCATCTTGATTTACTGGTCTTTTGTCTTCAGCTGGCAGTTATTGTTTTTTCTTGGAGTCCCTACCTGGCCCTATCTCAACCATAGTCTACTGTATTTTACCTTTTGAGTTTTCAGGACATGTACATTTTATTTTCCCTATCCCTACGTTTTTAAAAAACTGCTCTTGCAAAATAATGCAACTAACCCTCAACTAAAATTGTCCTTACCCAAAGTCATTGTCAGTTATTGACCCTCAGCATTAAGTCTGGATTCTCAGAGAGAGTGCATGACGTGCAGATATTCTGTTTAGTTTCCCTGGTCAAGCTGTGAGTTACTGGTCACCAATCTGGTTGCTGCAGGCTCCGCCTGTGAAAGAGCCCT
This sequence comes from Aselliscus stoliczkanus, assembly GCA_033961575.1. Classification (NCBI taxonomy): domain Eukaryota; kingdom Metazoa; phylum Chordata; class Mammalia; order Chiroptera; family Hipposideridae; genus Aselliscus; species Aselliscus stoliczkanus. The sequence goes on along the minus strand of CM066740.1, from coordinate 36,813,225 downwards.
CTTTCCTATTATTCTCTGAGTCCCCATCAGAGAGAGGCACAGGGGAAAATGTCTCTTCCGGGGACTGCACTGCTTTAGAAGCTCACCTGTTGTGAACTTGCTTCCTGAGGCCTGGGAATCAGCTCAGTGCTGAGGAACCGCAAGCTCAATCAGAAGCCTCTGGGTTGTCATCCTTAAACCTCGGCCTTGACTTTGCAGTTCTGGCCTTTACACAATAGCAGAAGGGACAGGACTCATTCAGCCTAAGTGGCTTCAGTCTTAGACTTGCCTAAATGGCCTCGTTTGAACTTTGGTCTTGATGAACAAACAAAAGATCGCCTGGGATATACTGCCTGCTCTTAGGCAGCGTGTCAGGGGTGGCTCTTTACACTGGAGTAAGTCTTTCACCTCTGCTGGTCTGTGATTGGCAGGGGTCTGAGATCAATCTTGTAGGATTGTTTACCAGCACAGAACCAGACTAATTATGTTAGAACCCAAACTTTCCTATTTACTAGGTGTGTGACCTGTGGAAGGCATTTGATTCCTCTGGGTTTTATTGTCCTCATCTATAAAGTGAATATAATGCTACCAGCTCACACGGTTGTCATGAGGATGAAACGAGTTAATATATATAAGAATTTTAGAATGGTACATGTCATGTGATAGGTCCTAGGTAAGTGCTAGCCATCTTTACCACTCTGTCCTCATTTTCTTTTCTTTTTTAAAAGATTTTATTGGAGGATTGGGGAAGAGGAACAGTGTTGGGGAATTGGGAAGGGGAACAGTCAAGTTGTTGTCCTTCAATTTTAGTTGTGGAGGCTGCAGCTAGCTCACCACCAAGTCCAGTCGCCATCCAGCCGCCTGTTGGCAACTCATGGCAGCTCAGCTCAAAGTGCTGTGTTCAATCTTAGTTATGGGTGGGCATAGCCGACCATCCCATGCAGGAATCTAATCGGCAACCTTGTTGTTTAGAGCACTTGCTCTCACCACTTGAGCCATCCTGCCACCTGTTGGCAGCTCAGCGACAGCTCAGCTGGGCGCAGCTCACTGGCCCATGTGGGAATCGAACCAGCAACTTTGTTGCTCAGAGCTAGCTCTCTTAACTAACTGAGCCACTTGGCTGGTCTTGTTTTCATTTTCTTGACTTGTCCAGTTCCTAGTCTTATCTCTCACAATGGTTTCCACCTTTGTACCTTGCTTTTGCTTACTTCAACTAAGGAACTTAAAATCCAGTTTTCCACACGATTATCTGACCACCAGTGAATAGGAAATGGGCAGGGGGTGGGTGTTGAGGTAAAGCTAGTTGACAGCACCACCAGGCCCACATGCAACAGAGGAGAAATCCCCAGTAGCAAGAGTGAGTGCTGCAGACAAACGGAAGGACAAAGAGTGTTGGAGAGAGAGATAAAAAACAAAACAAAACAAAGCAAAAAACCTATCTACTGAAGTCCTTATTACTACTTTGTGAAACAATGTCTTAGGTTTCATTCCCTAAAGACAGAGCCTAAGACAGGGATTAAGTACATGTCACTTCTTGAGTGATAGCAAAAATCTATGAAGGAGAAGGGACTCAGGGCAAGTAAGGGACAAGAACCAAGTAAAGGTGTAGTCTCAGCTAAAGTCTACGCTTGGCCTGAACCAGGGGCAGCCCTGGGGCAAAAAAAACACATAGCAGAGTTACTCCTGCCTCGAGGCAAGGATGCCCACTGTTCAGAACCCCATATGTGAGTCAGTTATTGGCAGTGGGGGAAGTCAGCTCGTGGGCAAGGTAGTTCCTATCCACTGAGGGCAATACAAGAAGAAGGGCAGTTTGAGCCACTGGCAGCCAATGCTCACTGCAGCTGGGGTTTGGGTGCATGGGCCTGGGAAAGGGGATCGGGGCCGACCTCCAACAGCAGCTACTACTATTACTGCTGCTGCTACTAAAATGATGATGATGGGGGTAGCTGTTGTTTATTGAATACTTTCTCAACTAGCACTAAAAACTTACTGGAAATGTGGTTAGTATACCTGGACACTGCTTTTATTTTTTTCCTTTCCAAATACAGTGCTTTTGGTGCAGTGAACGAGGGACTTGCAAAAAATTTTGTCTTTCAAATTTGGGATGTCAACTCAGTTCTGCATTTTGGTTAAGCTGTAAAGGTGAGTTGTCCCTATTTGAATTTTTATGGACTTTTTTTCAATTGACTTGCAAATACTAGTTATTTGCTACATTTGAAGGATTGTAAATTATTATATTTGCTTTATTAAAATATAGCAAGTCTGTTCATCGGTGTTTCCCCTAATACAGGCTAATAACTTGTTCTTTCCAGCCATGGCTGGTTCAACTAGGTCTACATTCATTCTGGTTTCTGGGTGTCTCACCATGCCAGTTGTAAATACTTTACATTTGATCTCTAAAGTACTCCAATGTATGATAGACATAACCCAGTGACGGAGGATTGTGTTCTCAAATTGTTTCAGGAAGTCCAGGAGTTTCTTACAAGCTAGTCCTGGGTGAGGATATATTGAGCCCAATAGCATTACTATAATTTGTATTTCCTCAGTTTATATATTTTGTACTGATAATTGCTATTTAGAACATGACTCCCTAAGATTGATCAAATCTCAATCATCAAAGAATCTTTAAGTTATATCTATAATGTTATACTTTTGGTTTGTTATATGGTAACTACCCAAGCAGGTAAATGTACTAGAACCTTTTATTCAAAAAAAGTTGAAACAAGATGCTTTCTAGGGGAACCTTAACTGTATGAGAAAACCCAGACTAGTACAACCAATTGTCTATGTTTTTTTCTTAATTGAAGTGGAAAAACATGAATTTTGCCCTCAAGTCCCTGTTTTCTTCAGGTACTATCAGGTATATTTAAATCATAATTGTTTGTAGCAAAGAGCTTATAAACAAGTAACCCTTCATAAATTTAGTATGAATGGGAACCCTAGTCTCCTGTTTTATGTTCTGCCCTTATAGTTTCACATAGTACTGGGAAGGGAGAGAAAGAAAGTTTACAAGTGCTATAGTTCTGTTTTTTCCGGCAAGCATTTGTTTTCTCCTTGATAAGGAACTGCTGAAACTTATACAGCAAACATCCCCTGCTATCTATATGTATCTTCTTAGAAACCTGAAGCCAACCTGAGGAATCTGCTATTATATTTTATCTGTTGAAACATTGCCTGGAATGAGTTTTTAGAGATAAAATAAAGGAAAAAAAATAGCCAGTGACCTAATAGTTTACCAATTTGCAGAAAATATTACCTCCTTGTAGCAACTTAGATTATTTTCAAATGTTCGTGAATGTTGTGTTAATGATAATTTATTTGGAGTATGTGATGTATGTTATTGTATCATTTTCATTAATGACTGAAATTGTATTTAAGAATCAGAGTACATGGTACTAGAAAAGGTGAAAATATAAGAAATTATTAATCTGTTAACTTAAAATATATTTCTTTTCATACATTTCAGTTGACATGTTTGGATTCCTGATGCTTCTACTCATTGCAATATTAATTATAGCGTTCATTTGGCATTGCTGCATCTTTCACCATTACCTGCAGGAGTATGTTCATTTTATCCTTAGTAAGAATGCACTTTGGGATAATATCATTGAAGAGAATACTAAGTTAGTCATCAGGAAATGGTTAACCTTTTTATATAATAAAAATAATACATCCATATGATAAGGAAAAAAGTTCAAAAAGTACAGACAATTATAAAATGACAAATTTAACTTTCCCACCCACTTACTCCACCTTTGATACCTCCTCCCCAGAAATAATCCTTTTAGTATGAGTCTATTTGTACTTCTTTTGGTTACCTCCATATATTTGAATAGTAGGGTTCTATCCCCTTTTCATGATTTATTAACTTAAGATGTTATCTATTGGCTTCCCATCATGAAAACTGAAAAATTTATCTTGCACTATCTATAGTTTTTGTTATTTTACTGTTAGTGAATTGTAACTATTATTTTTTATTATTAGCTCTTAAGATTACTAATATTTCTTCTGTTGGTTATTTTTTGACTTTGAATGATCTAATCTCTGCTTCTATTGGCATCAATAGTTCTCCCATTATTTAAGATAAGAAAATTCGGAACCCTGTATATACTTCCTTCCATCTACCCTCTCCTTTGGCTATCTCCTAAACTGTAAACTTTCTCACTCATTTGACCTTTTCAAGTGTATATTTACATTCTATCCTGTAACTATATTTATATCTTGAAATGCTTACTCTACAGTTTGAATCTAAAACTTTTTAAACTAATAAAAATATAAAACATTATGACTGTATAAATTTTGTTCATAAAGAACCAAAATAGAAATAGAAAATGTAATTCTATCTCACTAACCTGTATTGCTTGAAAGAGAATTGTCTAGTGTCAAGAGCAAATAGATTCTTTCTTCTTACACTTCATTTCTCAAAATCATGCTACATTTGTTTGTTTCATTGTGACTTTCCTATACAGCTTTTTCATTTTCTAGAGTTTTTAATTACCTTCATTATTTCTTGTCAAGAAGGACACATATATATTTATTCCCGCCACTATGGTTATTTATCTTACTGTTTGGTAAAATATATTCATTTTCTTCTTATAGACATTCTTCTAAAAACCTTCTGACTTCCGGTTGTAATTTATAAAAATTAGTTACTTTTCAGCACTCTACTGAATTAGAAGAATTATTTGAATCCCATATCTTCCTCTTAGGATTCAGTTTTTCCTTTCAGTAGAATACATCCTCAAGTAACTTTTTCAAAAGGAGATCCCAGAAGGTATGGAAAGTATTTCCATAGTCCACACAGGTTGAGAAATTTGTTTTTCTCCCATTATCCTTCAGCCCAGGTATTATTTTCTTTTTTCAAATTGTATGCTTTTTCCAAGAAGGGCACATCGATAAGATAGATGCGTACTAATAGGCCCATCTGTCAATAACATGTGACTGTAAAAAGATAGGGTTGGCCAAGTGTTCTGTTTGCTTACTTAAGACCTCTACTTTGTGTAGGGTTTTGTGTTTTTCTGGCTTTGAGACTTTATATCCTTTTCTATTAACACACAAAGATAAAAGATAGAATAAGGTGGAAGATAATTCCGTATTCTTTACCTCTAGAACAAAAACATTCAAAGGAAGAACCAATAGGGTATATTATATGAGTGGCAAGAGGCTGTGGCAAACATGTTTTTCTTTTATATATTTTCTCTCCAGGATCCTGCTGTCATGTGGCATCACTTTTTTGTATAGCTTATGAGTAAAGTGGCAAATTATACCTCTAAGAAAATAGGGACCTGAGCAAGTATCCATCACTGAAGTTTCTTTTCTCTGCAGTTTAAATGGAAAAACCTAAAGCCTCTCTGCAAATGTGGTCCAACAATTGTACTTACTCAATTCTGCTTTAGCTCTGCTCTTCACATACCACCTCTTCTTTTTCTATTTCTTCTAGAGATCTTGTAGGTCTTGTTAATTCAATGAGCACTGTATTGTGTTAGAGAATTTTGTCTTACTAAGGATTTATTGCACTTCATGATCCAAAGATCCTGGTTGGGCTCCAGAAACATCCATCTTTCATTTTAAAAATGCCCTTTTTGAGTGACTAAGGGAGCAGCAAAATAGTGATTACTACATTTGACCTACTATTCTTGTTATTCAGCAGATATGACTTAAAAGTTAAAGCACTTTCAAAAGTTCCAAATGTCAGAGAATATTTACGCAGTGCCTCCTTGACTCTCATCTATGTCAGCAAATATTTATTGAAGATGTATTATGCCCTAGGCAGTGTTGTTGTAACTAAGAATATCACTAATTCAAGAAAAGGTCAAATCCTGGCCTTCATGGAGCTTATGTCCTACTAAGGGGACACAGGCAAGAAACAAGCAATTGTTAATTCTATTGCTAACTTATTGATATTTTAAATGGTATTTCATTTTTTTAATGTGTTCTTGATCAAATACTTTGATTATCTTGGTCGATAAATAAAAGGAGAATTCAATGTAATAGAGCAATAGCAATAAAAAGTTGCATAAATGTAATCTTCTAATGAAACAGTTATAACCTTAACTATTCTGAAAATAAACCTCATTAATTCTAAATTTACCATCATTTTAGACAGAACTCAAGTATTTTCGAGAAGACCACATACATTTTATGGGAATGCTGGCAAGTATTTTAATTTATTTCACGGGATAGCTCAGACTCTCTCAGTACCTTACTTATCAGGCATGAAAGTTTAAGTGTGAGTAGAAAACATGACAGCAGATTCCACTGTTCTCATTCCTAAGACACATTCTTATAACTTCAATAGCTAGTCTAGAATGGGTAAAACCACAGTATTGACAGAGAAGAGTTAAACTTCCAACCCAAATTGGGTATTAATAACTTCCCCAGTTCCTCCAACTACCATTCCATAAAAGCAGCTCAACAAAAGATGACCTTGCCTTAAGGAATCCTTGCAGGCTTTTCCCAAATTAATCCACTTCATCTTACCCACTTGGCTGACCTTCTATCCACTCTTCTTAAATTGATTCTTTAAACTTTGCCTGACTTACAAGGCACCCCCTTGCCCAGGATCCAACTCTAGGCCACTTTCCCCTCATCACTCACAGATCCCTCCTGCTCCTCGTCCCAGGCCTGGATCCTGGGACACCGAGATCAGAACCATGGCCCCACTTTTCACCTGAGTCTAATGACCACAAAAAATTTTAAATCGGAATATGGCTGCGAAAAAGGGCACTACTGCAGGGTCCTTTACAAATACCATTGCGAATAATTTTGGAGGAACACCCAGATTACTGTGCTGCTCTGGGCCTCTGGGACATAATACTGAATCTGAACGAGAAGCAGGAGAAACCTCATAGGGGCAAGAATGACATGTCAAGCACATACACACTCCATTGCCAACTCCTAGCGCTCGTTATGTAGAAATTGTTTGGGTGGCAACAAGATGCTGAACTGTTTCAAAAGTTATTTGAGGAGGGAAGCTAAAGTACAAGGTGATTACCGCTTGTTGGGGTTGAAATCAAACCAGAGGATTGCAACAAATGCTGCTGCATTTCAATATTTCTCCCTCCATTTAATTAATTAGTTAATTAGTTAATTAATTTCAAATCTATTAACCCTTGACCACCATTTTTATTTTGTTTGGTTTTGTAGTACAGTTTTGTTTGTTTTTTTAAAAGAACTTTAAACATGTTTTTCAATTACAGATGACATTCAATATTTTATATTAGTTTCAGGTGTACAGCATAGTAGTTAGACATTTGTATAATTTGTGAAGTGATATCCTGATTAATCTAGTAAAAACCTGGCACCATACATAGTTATTACAATATTATTCACTCTATTCCATATGCTATATTTTATATCCCTGTGACTATTTTGTAACTACCAGTTTGCACTTTTTAATCCTTTCACCTTTTTCACCCACTCCTCTCCCATTTAGCAACCATCAGTTTGTTCTCTGTATCTATGAGTCCTTTTCTGTTTTGTTTATTTTGTTAATCAGATTCCACAGATAAGTGAGATCATATGGTATTTGTCTTTCTCAGTGTGACTTATTACACTTAGCATAGTACCCTCTGGGTTTGTCCATGTCACAAATGATAAGAGTGCATTCTTTTTTATGGCTGCGTAATATTCCATTGTATATATGTACCACCACGACCTTATCCAAATATTTATTGAGGGCCTTTTTGGTTGCTTCTGTATATTGGGTATTGTAAATAGTGTTGCAGTGAACATAGGGGTACATGTATATTTTCAAATTAATGTTCTGGATTTCTTCAGATAAATACCCAGAAATGGAATTGCTGGGTCATAGATAGTTCTATTTTTAATATTTGAGGAATCTCCATGCTGTTTTTCATAGTGGCTGCACCAATTTACAGTCCCACCAACAGTGCACGAGGGTTCACTTTTCTCCACATCCTCACTGACACTTGTTTGCTGATTTATTGATGATGGCCATTCTGACAAGTGTGAGGTGATATCTTGTTGTGGTTTTAATTTGCATTTCTCTGATTATTAGAGACGTTGAGCATCTTTTCATATGTCTATTTTCATATTCTATGTCATCTGCATGTCTTATTTGGAAAAAAGTTTATTCAGGTCCTCTGTCCAGTTTTTAATTGGATTGTTTGTTTTTTTGGTGTTGAATTGTATGAGTTCTTTATAAATTTTGGATATTAACCCCTTTTCTGATGTATCACTGGCGAATGTCTTCTATTCAGTGGGTTGTCTTTTCGTTTTGTTGATGGTTCCCTTTGCTGTGCAAAACCTTTTTAGTTTGATATGTAGTCCCATTTGTTTATTTTTTCTTTTGTTTCCTTTGCCTGAGGAGATATATCAAAAAAAATATTAATAAGAGCAATGTCAAAGAGTTTATACTACCTATGTTGTCTCCTAGGAGTTTTATGGTTGTGGGTCTTACATTTAAGTCTTTAATCCATTTTGAGTTTATTCTTGTTTATGGTGTAAGAAGGTGGTCCAGTTACATTTTTTGCATGTATCTGTTCAGTTTTTCTCAGCACCATTTATTAAATAGTCTGTCTTTACCCCACTGTCTATTTTTTGCCTCCTTTGTCATAGATTAATTGATGATATAGTTGTGGGTTTATTTCTGGCCTCTCTATCCTGTTCCACTGAACTATGTGTCTGTTTTTATGCCAGTACCATGCTGCTTTGATTACTACAGCCTAGTAGTATAGTTTGATATCAGGTTGTGTGGTACCTCCACCTTTGTTCTTTCTCAACTTTGCTGTGGTTATTTGGGGACTTTTGTGTTTCCATATAAATTTTAAGATTATTTGTTGTAGTTCTGTGAGAAATGCCATTTTGATAGGGATTGCACTGATTCTATAGATTGCTTTGGATAATATGAACATTTTAACTACATTCTTCCTATTCATGGGCATGGCATATGCTTCATTTATTTGTATTTTCTTCAGTTTCTTTAATGTCTTATAATTTTCCAAGTACAGGTCTTTTAGCTCTTTGGTCAAATTTATTCCTAGGTATTTTATCTTTTTGATGCAATTGTAAATGGGATTGTTTTCTTAATTTCTCTTTCTGATAATTCATCTGTATAAAATATATTTTCTGTATAAAAATGCAACCAATTACTGAATGTTAATTTTGTTTCCTGCTACTTTACTGAATTCATTTATCAGTTCTAGTAGTTTTTTTTTGTGGAATCTTCAGAGACCTCTCTATATAGTATCATATCATCTGTAAATAATGACAGTTTTACTTTTTTTTTTCAATTTGGATACCTTTTATTTCTTTTTCTTGTCTGATTGCTGTGGCTAGGACTTCCAGTACTATGTTAAATAAAAGCGGTAAAAGTAGACAGCCTTGTCTTGTTCTTGATAAAAAGGAAAACGCTTTTAACTTTTAAACATTTAGTATGATGTTAGCTGTGTGTTTGTCATATATGGCCTTTATTATGTTGGGATATAGTTCCTCTATTTACACTTTGCTGAGATTTTTTTTTTTATCATAAATGGATGCTGGATTTTGTCAAATGTTTTTTCTGGATCTATTGATATGATTATATGATTTTTATCCTTCATTTTTTAAATTTGGTGTATCACATTAATTGACTTGCAGATATTGAACCAAGCCTGCATCCCAAGAATAAATCCTACCTGATCCTACCTGGTGTGTGATCTTTTCAATATATTGCTGAACTTGGTTTGCTAATATTTTGTGGAGGATTTTTGCATCTATGTTCATCAGGGAGATTGGCCTATAAATTTCTTTTTTTTGTAATTTTTGTAATTGGTGATGGTGGCTTTGTAGAATGAGCTTGGAAGCCTTTCCTCCTCTTGAATTTTTTGGAATAATTTGAGAAATATAGGTGTTAATTCTTTGAATGCTTGATAAAATTCCCCTATGAAGACATTCAGTCCAGGACTTTTGTTTATTAGGGGTTTTTTGATTATTTATTCGATTGCATTACTAGTAATTGTTCAGATACTCTGTTTCTTCTTGATTCAGTCTTAGAAGATTGTATATTTCTAAGAGTTTATCTATTTCTTCCAGATTGATTGTTGAATTTGTTGGCATATAATTGCTCATAGTATTTTCTTATAATCCTTTGTATTTCTGTGGTGTCAGTTGTCATTTCTCTTTCACTTCTGATTATATTTTGGGGGGATTCTCTTTCTCTGTCTCTCTTTCTGTCTCTCTCTGTCTCTCTCTCTCTCTCTTTCTTTCTTCCTCTTGGTGAGCCTCGTTAAATATTTATTGATTTTGTTTATCTTTCCAAGGAATGAACTAAAAATATCAATGAAATTTATCTGGTCTAATGTGTCATTTAAGGCCACTATTTCCTTGTTGATTTTCTGTGTGGATTATTTATCCATTGACGTTAATGGGGTGTTAAATTTCCCTACTATGACTTTCTTACCGTTGATATCTCCCTTTATGTTCATCAATATTTGCTTCATGTATTTAGATGCTCCTATGTTGGGTTTATAAATGTTTATAATGATTATATCATCTTTTTGGATTGATCCCTTTATCATTATGAAATACCCTTCTTTGTCTTTTATATAGACTTTGTTTTAAAGACTATTTTGTCTGATACAAATATTGCTATCCAGCTTTTTTTTTTTAATTTGTATGAAATATCTTTTTCTGTTCGTTTAAATTCAGTCTGTGTGTTTATTTTGATCTGAAGTGGGTCTCTTATAGACAGTATATGTATGGGTCTTGTTCTCTTTTCCATTCAGCTACCCTATGTCTTTTGATTGGAGAATTTAATTCATTTACATTTAAAGTGATTATTGATAGGCACTTAGTTATTACCATTTTATTATTCATATTTATGTCCCCCCCTTCTTAAAGAAGTCCCTTTAATATTCCTTGTTATACTGGTTTGATGTTGGTGAACTCCTTTAGCTTTTTCTTGTCTAAGAAGTTCTTTATCTTTCCTCTGATTTAATGATAGCCTTGCTGGGTAGAGTAATCTTGGTTGTAGGTCCTTGTTTTTTATCACTTTGAATATTTGGTGCCAGTCCCTTCTGGCCTCAAAGCTTCTGTTGAGAAATCAGTTGACAGTCTTAGGGGAAATCCCTTATAATTTATTAGTTGCCTTTCTCTTGCTGCTTTTAGGATTCTCTCTTTGTCTTTAACCTTTGGCATTTTAATTATGATGTGTCGTGGTGTGGGTCTCTTTGTGTTTATTTTGTTTGGGACTCTCTGCATTTCCTGGACTTTAATGTCTATTTCCTTCATCAGGTTAGGGAAATTTTCAGTCATTATATTTTTCAAATAGGTTTTCAATTCCTTGCTCTCTGTCTTCCCCTTTTTGTACCCCTATGGTGCTAATGTTATTATGTTTGATGTTGTTCCAGAGGTCCCTTAAACTATCCTCATTTTTAAATTCTTTTTTCCTTTTACTGTTCCAATTAAGTGTTTTCTGCTACCTTGTCTTCGAAATTGCTGATTCAATCCTCTGCTTACTCTAATCTAATCTGCTGTTCATTCCTTCTAATGTATTCTCCATTTCACTTATTATAGTCTTCATTTCTGACTGGTTCTTTTTAATGGTTTCTATGTTGTCTTTTATGTTTCCTATCTCTTTGTTGAAGTTCTCCCTGAGATCACCGAGCATGTTTTATAACCAGTGTTTGGAATCTGCATCTGTTAGATTGTCTCCATTTTGTTTAGTTCTTTTTCTGGAGTTTTGTTTACTTCTTTCATTTGGGACATGTTTCTTTGTTTTATTTTGGCTGCTTCTCTATATTTGCTTCTATGTCAGCTTTGGTAGGGTGGCCTTATGTAGTAGGTGTCCTGTGGGGCCCAATGAATAAGTCTTCCTGATTAACTGAGCCATTGTTCCAGGAGTGTCTCTTGTGTGCGTTGTGTATGTCTTCCTGTTATAGTTGAGTTTTTATTGCTTTTGGCATCTCAGTACGTGGGACTGACCTTTAGGCTGACTGGCTGTGAGGATTAGCCATGACCACATCATATAAGCTGCTTTGTGAGGGCTGACCTAGTGGAATTCTCCCCAATGGGCTCTGGTGCCTGCTAAGACCACCCTATGGTTGTGTTGCTTGTGGTGTGAATTGGGTGGTTCTCTGTTGTGGTCTGATGGTGGCCAATGAGTGTGTTGGTTCTGGGGCCTCTTGAGTCGGGCCAAGTTCAGCTGCTGCCAGGGTGACCGAGCTAGGGCTATCTTGTAGGAGCTACAAAGTAATCTGCAGTTGATTGCTGTCTGTGCTGGTCCTGGAGGTACATGGGAGTGGCCATGCTGCTACTACCAGTACCAGGCCGGTAGCAGCTCAGCCAAATGCCCAGGACACCCTAAAGCCTTCCCCTTTCGGTCCATAAAGCTCAGCCACTGAAAGGGCCTCTGGCAGTACTCAAGTTGTATGAGGCAGGGTCTCAGGAAGTCACCATGGTGGCGCAATTGGTGTTCACCAGGTTAATTCAGATTTAGATTTGGTTCCAGGGCTGAGCCTGGGGCCACTCAGCAAAAGGTACAGAGCACACCAAGGCCATCCACCATCCACCTGGGGCCTTTGGATCCCTGAGAGATGTCTAAGAAAGACTGCTGTACTGTGCCACTGAAAGAGCCTCAGAAGTTCTTTGAGTTGGGTGGGGCAGGGACCCAGGGAGTTACCGGGGTGGAGCAAGCAGAGTTCACTAGACCAATGCAGATTCAGATTTGGCTGTGCAGGGGGAGGTCTCAACATGGACAATGGAGGCTGCCCCCGCAACCTTTGCCTTAAAGCCGTACAGCTCAGTTTCTTCCTGTATGTCCCTGGCACTCCGAGCTGAGGTCCCTCTGTCAGACCCCAGGGTGTGGGCTGGGAACGGGAGAGTCTCTGTGTGGGCCTTTTAAGAGGATGCCTTGGTTTTCTAGCAGCCTTCTGTCTCACCCAGACAGACGAAATCCCTGGTAATTTTCAGGGCAATGTATTGTGGAGTCTGTTCTTCCAAGCACTGGTGCTCTGGGCTGGGAAGCCCAGTGGGGGCTGGGACCCCTTACTCCTCAGGGCAACCTCTGCTGACAGATGTCCCCAGATTCTCAACAGCCACACATGGGTGTGGGGTCAGCCTATTTTGCTTTCTGTCCTTCCTGCCAGTTTTTATGTGACTTCTTTATATCCTTGGTTACAGAGCTTCTGTTCAACTGGTCTTCAGATGTTCTCCATGTTGCTTGTTCTATAATTTAGTTGTAATTTTAACATAGTCATGGGAGGAGTAGAGCACAGCGTTCACCTACTACATCTCGACTGGAACCTCCTTCTCCCTCCACTTTAAATTCCACAGGAATCTGGACCAAAAGAAATGCTTTGAAAAGAGCACAAGTTTGGGTATTTATTTATTTTAGGTAGAAACAGTTATATATTTACTAATTGGGAACAGTTAGTTATACTAGATTCATTGTAGAAAACAAAATGTAATCAAATGCATAATGCAGGATGCTTTTCCACCCAGGAAAACAATCTCCAAGCCCAAGGGGGATACCTATATTAAAGTGTTAAATAAGGGAAACAGGATTCTTCAAAGGGATTGAGATGAAAATGTAAAAGGGAGAAACAGGGGTGTCATAGATATCAAGAAAGGAGGGTCTGCATAGGGATAGAGAGAGATTCATGAGTGCCTTTGGACTTACAAATTGGGAGGTTATTGATAACCTGTATATATGTGGTAGTCTTATGAGGGTTTATTCAAGACATAGACTAAGCAGGCTTCTGACTTGTGGAATAGAAAAATATGGAATCTGAAAAGGTTATTTGTGTGTCATTTGTCCACAATGCTCCTTATCCACAGAGTTATCTTCCAAGAGTGGTGGTCATATCAGCCTTCTTGGCCATTGGTCGTTGGTCAAAACTTCTATTGAAATTGATTTCAGAAGATGAGTTGCTGGGATTAGGGATTCACTAAGCATCTTCAGGTTTTCTGCCACTGGAGACAACTAGTCTTGTGGTTACCACAAAATATTTGACCTTTTCCTCTTTGTCAAATTCATAGCCAAGTTTGTAATACCTCATCACTTGATCCCTAAATATTATAATAGCAGTAATATTTAAATCTCAGAATAGAAATCATATGATAATTTATAATAACTTGTGTTTAGCATTTTAAAAAATTAGGTAAGTCCTCATTAACTTTTCTTAGAAAGACTTTGAAAAAGTTAATTGATTTTCTCTTCTCATAGCTTATGATGAATAGATAAACTGAAATAATAGATCTTCCAGAGAGAGAAGAAGGAAGTTTCTATAATGGTAAGGTTTCAAATTATATTGCATGAGTTTTCTGCATGCCTTTCCTTCCCTCCTAATACCAACTTTGCTGAAATATAATCAGAATTACTTAGAAAGTAAGTGGAAATCAAATCTGTAAAATATAAACAGGTTTTCATTGCCTGAAAACATGTTATAGAAGGCTGCAGGAAATGGAGATATAACAACCCTTTAGTCAGGCTGCCTTAATTGATACCTGGGCTGCATTTACTATGTACTGTGTCATGTCAGACAACTAACTTAATCCGTCCCTTAGTTTACTCATTTGTTAATATTATCTAACAATAGTGACTAAATCATTGAGATTTTAGAGGTAAAATTTTTAGGATTGTTTCTGACATTCAATAAGTGTCTATTGCTACTGGTCTAGTCATAGAATTTCAGTACTTGAAGGTATATAAAAGTCATTCTGCCCAACCCTTCATTCAGTGCTAGGAGCCTCTTAACATCTCTGGCATGTTGGATGATGAACTGTCAGGAACTGTCACTTGGATTAAAATATTTACTAATTTGGGCGGCTGCTCCTCCCCAGCCCGGGTGCTGTGGTGATGAAGCCAGAGGCCTGGCTCCATTGAATGGCCGCGGGGCTGCCACTGCTGCTGAGGCTGACGGCAGCTGGGGAGGTGGGGGCGGCTCGGAGGCTGAGGCCAAGCCCGTCGCAGGGGTCCGTGCTCAGCCGCTGCGGAGCCCGTGGGAGCCCTCCGAGCGTGGCCCTTGCACAGCCTCCTCCATGGCCCAGACCCTGCAGATGGAGGTCCTGCACTTCCGCGGCCCAGGGCCCTTCTCCCTCCCCACCCCCGTGCCCAGCTTCTCTTGTCCCCATCAGTCCCCTGGGGCCTGAGAGGGACAGGTCCTGATTGAGGGGTGCAGACCGAGGGTCTCTGAGGATAGGACGAGAGGTTTCCGGCCTTGCAGAGGCGTGTGTGTATAGAAGTTTTGCTTTTAAACGGATGAGGGAAGATATGAGAAGCAGCGGGACCGGGGTTGGAACCCAGGGGAGCAGGCCGGGGACCCACGGCCCTTCCTTCCCTCCTCCATCCTCACCCCGCCCCGTGGCAGGGCACCCAGGCCCCTTACTTTTTAAAACATTTTTTTTTAGCTAATGCAATATTGAAGTACAAGATTCCTTCTATTTTTCAAACCACCAGGACTGTGATATTGGTCCCGGGAGCCGTGGAAGGCAGGGTCGGGCGTGGGGGGTGGGGGGCAGGCTGAATGTGTGCTGGCCTGTGGAGTGTGGGTGTGTGTGCTGGGACTCCCGTGGGTCTGGCCAGCTCCCCCCACAGGTCCACATTTGAAGGGTGTCCCTGGTCTTGGCCTGTTGGTGGAGCCCACTCCATTGTTAGCAGTTGTTGGCAGAATTTTCTTTCTAACCACTCCTCTCCTAACCTTGCCCAGTGCGAATGGTTTTGGTTTTTGTGAGTTTTACATGTGAACCAGTGAGTTCTTTTTTCACTCCCCATTCCCCCAGACTGGGTGGTATTTGACGGTTTGGTCTCTGGTCCTTGTCCAAACCCTCTGGTCTCCTTCCCAAATCTGACGCCTGTTGCTTCCAGGGGCAGCGGATTACCGGAGGTGGTGAGGGCCTCCACAGTGGACCCCTGAAATCTGAGTTGGAGGCCTCCCGCCAGCCTGGCATCTGCTTGTTGTGAGAATGGGGCTGTTGGGTCCCGCTGGAGTCCTGGCACTCCTCTTTCTGGCCAGAATGTGGTTTAGGGTATTGGGGGAGTCAATACCCCCAGGTAAAGCACAAGCACCTTAGTTGCACCTGCACCACCCCCTTGAAACCCCACCCAGCATCATCCCAAAGCACAGTATCCTGGTCCCTCAGTGGGTCCCTGGGCCTCAGAAGGGTGGGTTGGGGCTCCAGTCAGCCCCAAAAGGAAGCAGGAGTCTCCAGGCCCTCCCCCTTTCCAGGCCTTGGGTGGGGGGCAGCTCCTGGCATTGGGGTCCTCTCCCTCCCCACCCTAGGTCCGGGGCAGCCTCTCCTTACCTTGTCCTCAGGCAGGGTTTGTCCTGGTCCTTCCTCCACTCTCCTGCCGCACTGGGTTGGGTGGCAGAGACCCCAGGAGGTGCCCCTGGCTCCAGGGACTGTATGTGTTGGTCTGGGGTGAGTGTGAGGCTAGGGCCCAGGTAGGGGCGCAGAGGAGGAAATTCCTCACCAGGAGAGTCAAAGACAGAGTTGTGCCTTATCCCGGGAGCCACCCCTGCCCTGCCCTCTGGGGTGGCTTGCCGCTTTTCCTCCTCGCCCCCTGCTCTGCTCTGAGCAGTATGGTTCCCCACCACACTAGGCAGCCAGGAAGGAGCACGAGTGGAGAATCGCTGACCGATGCAAAAAAAGACCATGAGGGTCCCCTCTGCCTCCCCTGGCTGCCCCATTTCACGTGCTGTGTGTGTGTGTGCAGTGCCAACACAGGCCCAGCTCCAGGGCAAGCCCCCCACCTGCCACCTGCCCTGTGAGATTACACATTAACTACTGTAAGGAGAAGAAGAGCATACTGGGAAATGTGTGCATGAGAATAAAGTACCTTTGTAGCAGCAGCAACAACAACAACCGTTAATAATTAGGCTTCGTGTGCGTATATGCATGTGCTCGCGTGTGCTTACGAGGTAGACGCGAGGCATACTTTTATTGCCACCTGCTACGTCCACCTATACAAACAGGGAGTCCGTCGCTAGGGCGTGCGTCAGAACTCCATTGCTCCTGAAGTAGTCAGTGCTGGTTAATAGGGAGGGGGAGTGCTGGTACCTCCCAGAACCCTACAAGCCCCCTGCAGGCTAGAACCATCTCCAGGGGGAGAGATTACGCATACCAGTTTAAGAGATCGGTGACACCACTGTGACCGTGTATTATCCAAATTGGGACTATTTTGGCAGTGAAAGGAGGGTACTATTCATAATTATGCTAGGAGAGCAGGTGTAAACCAGGACTACCTTGGGGAATGGACAGTGTATAGCCGTGCTGGTTACACCCACTGTCCTGAGGGAAATGTGCACGTTTTCTGTTGTTGCGGGGGATTCGGTATAGGTAAACTCTTTAGAAGGCAATCTGATAAACAGAATCTTTTACTGTCTTATGTTTTTTGGTATTTTTTGACCTGATAGTTCTGTTATTAGAGACTTTCTTTCCCTTATAGAAACACTTCATGAGTCACCAAAATTACGTGTATTAGTTAAAGCATATGAAATTTCCAGATTTGTCTATTTATGACATACTAAATGGGTAATTTCATATGGTTCAAGCTAATAAAATAACCCAGAGTTGATCTAGGTTTTGTGGGGCCTGAAGCTTATGGGATTTTGAAACCCTCTTTAAAATAAAAAATAAAATTTTTTTTTCCTTTTGTAATTTTACAAAAATATTTGATTCTGATAACACATTGGTTTGGGGCCTTGAAAGGGCTTGGCAAATGAGGGCTCTAAAGCTTAAGCTACACCAGAACACATACATTCCATTAAATATTTTAAAAACAAGAATGCACACATTCTTGTGTAGACTTGAATAAGAATGGAACTGTCCTCTACTACATTTGGGGTGTAAATTAGTACAAGAATTCTCAAAATGAGTATGCTAATATGAATCAAGAGCCTTAACTTTTTTTCATTTTGTATCCCAATAATGTGACTTTTGGGAATTTATCCTCTGAAAATAATCTGAATAGTTTCATTTTTGAGCATTTAGCTCTGTGATCCATTTGGAATTAGTCATGGTATATAATGAGATTCAGCTCTAATTTTCTCTTACAAAATGGTTATTCAGTTGTCCCAACACAGTTTATTTTAAAATCCCATTTTTATGCCAGTTATATGAAATGTAATCTCTTTTTCATAGAGTACATCTCCATACACATTTGAGTATATTTTTGTATACTCTATTCACTGCCATTGGTTTATCTGGCTAATCATTCCCTAATACCATAATTCTTAAATTATGGAGAATATATAAATTAGTTTAATATCTGCTAATGATGTTAAATTATCACTTTTTTGTTTCCATTTTTCTTAATTTTAACTTCAAGCAGAATAAAGATTAGTTAATTCTAACTTGTGCCAATGTTGGAAATTTGAGAAAATTAAACATTTGGTCTGTGAAAATGATAATAATTCTAGAACTTCAGAGGTACAGCATGCAAAGTAATTCATGAATTTACAATGGTTTTCTCTTGATTTGTTTTAACTTGGTTCTCCCCTCCCTTCCCCTTTTTCTCTCCTCCCTCCCCTTCCTTCCCTCCCCTCCTTTCCCTTCTTTTATCTTTCTTGCCCTTTCCCTCTTTCTTCTTCTTTCTCTCTTTTTCTCTTCCACTCTCTCTTTTTCCCCTCCCTCTATTTCTCCCTCCCTCCATCCTCTCTCCTTCCCTCCCTCCTTCCTTCCTTCCTTTCCTTTTTTTCAGAAACAGACTTGCCAAAGAAGAACTTGATGATATTAGGAATTAAAAAATTTTTTTTGTCTTCTCATGCTGCCTTGTTGTCCAGATTTTGTGCCAGAGCATTTTCATTTTGAATCGAAATGCTATTGCTGGGGAGAAATGTGATTGCCGGAGAGCATTCACCATACAGTTGACTATAACAATCGTATAAAGACATTTAAATACATAATATAAAAGATGCAATTTTAAATTCTTTTTGGTTAGATATTCTGTTAAAAATAAAACAGTGAAACATTTTTAAAATTAGACCTGATAGTTCAATTCAAAACGGACTTCTTCTATAAGGCAGTATTTTGAAATCATAGAATAAGGCATTAAAACATACTAGCATAAATTAAAGAATTAGTTATAGATTCGTTTTCACATGTAGTTAGTAAACTTAAAGAGAAGACAGTGAATTCTATTGAGAGAGAAGGAATTGACACAGGATTGTGAGGAAACAGGACTGGGAGGAGAGAGAAGTAAAGAGCTAGAAAGGCTGTGATTGGAGGAAACTTCTGTTTGGGTGATGAGGACGGGATGAGAGAGTTTGAAGAGAGCAGCTGCCTTAAATTGGGTTTCCTGGGAAATAGGCTCCACTGCAGAGATTTGCCTGAAGCAGTTATTTGGGAATGCCCTTAGGAATAACACATGTAAGGGAGAAAGAGAAGCAGGCTTGGGCCTGCTTGAATTGTCATATCATTGCAGCAGACGCCTCAATCTTCTAGGAGCTCTGGAACCGAGATGCCCTCACCCCCCAATTGAGGCAAAGGGGCCCAAACCCCTATATTAATCATCATTAGATGTGGGATGCTCTCCAAAAGGAGGCTTAGCTTTGAGTGAGGTGGCTTCCTTTGGTTGAGGGCAATTCCCAAAGACAGCCTGGCAGCTGGAAGAATACGTGCCTTGTTCTTGAATGGGAGGTTTGGACAGTCCACTGTAGCATCTACCGCAGCAGCTGTCATTGATTTGGGGGAAATATTAGAATAGTGATGCTTGGAAGATAGGATTTTGAAATGTTCTACTACTGATTAAGGGTATACTCCTCCTCACCACTTCAGCATTTTCTTTATAGCCTAAGTAAGTATTTAAATTTTTTTCAATTGTATCTTTCCATTGGTATTGAATTGATTTGTGTTTGTTATTTATTTATTTTTTCTATTGGCTCGGTGCAGAGATTGGGCCACATGGGCCCAGCTTTATTTTCAGGTTAAATACATTTTGGAATGGAATTAATTACGCTGGTGACTGAGAAGGGAAGGATATGTAAACAGAAGATGGTAGATATACTAGAAAAAGAACATAATTGAAAAAATGGGGTATCTTGGAGAAGTAGAAAAAGGTAGATCTAATGGTCTGGAGAGTTGGGGTGTAGATGGTTGGGGCCAGAAAGTATAATTTCCTCCTAGAACACTAAGAGATGGAACAGTTTAGATCAGGGATTGGTAAACTTTATCTATAAAGGGCCAGATAGTAAATATTTTAGGCTTTTGGGGCCTTATTGTCTACTCAACTTTGCTGTCATTGTGCAAAATCAGCCTGAGACAATATACTCATATAAATGCATATGTATGACTCTGTTCTAGTAAAATTTTATTTACAAAGTCATGCAGAGGGCCAGATTTGGTCTGTGAGTCATAGTTCCTGGACCTTTGGTTTAGATGATGTAAAAGACCACTGAATGGCTAACCAGTGTCTGCCTAACTTGTTACACTGATTTGGGTTAAGTTTTTAAAGATACCAAGTGAAAGAACCAAAGAAGATACAAAGGGAAAGCTAGATAAAAGTAGCCAGTTTGTAACTCCTAATCCCACCACTTTTGTCACATGGTTGCCTATGTCTGCCAGCCTTTGGTTTCATGATTTACTAATTTTTTCATGCTTCATATTTATAGTCTTCCTTCAAAACTGCTCGTTTTTTTGAGATAGAATTAATGATTAATCCAAGCAACATATGTCACCCTGAAATATGCAAATGGGTTTTGACAAATGTATCATTAGAAGTAGCTGATCTCATGATGAGAAATGTAACAGTAACCCCCCAAAATAGATTAGACTTCTGAAGAACAACACATGGGACAGGGGAAGGAATCTTTTCACTTAAATTGTGTGATTCTGGATAAATCTTTTACCTACTATACTTCGTTATGCAGCTGTTATGTAAAAACACATTTGATACTTTTCTAGAGTTTTGAAATCTACATGACATTTTAAACTCATTTGAAAAGGATGTTCAATGCCCTTTTTAGAATAAGGCAGTATTTTCCACATCCAAGTTACTGCTCAGCCAAATCCACAAACAGCGATGTTATTAAGGAAAGCCTTTGTTTTTGGACTGTAGGCGAGATGAGATGAGTGACCTAACCATCATAATTGTACAGCCAATAGAAATTTACTGCAAAATTTCATTTACTTTTGTAATTTGGGTCCCCAAATAATTAAAGAGAAGAGAAGCCTTTATGTCCCTTAGCTCTCTTTTGGTAAACATATGCTATTGAATATTGTATTGAGCATGCCAGAGTGTCTAATGAGTAAATTGTGACTGAAAATCAATGAAAAAGACTTAACCAGATGTTTCCTTCTGGTAAAGGAGAGCAACAGTTAAGGCTGAGCATGAGTGGCAGAATGACAGTAGCTTTTTGTTAACCTGACTCTGAAGATAAGATGATCATTGCCCAAAATGCCAGCCTCTGATTGGCTTTTTGAAATGCCTTTTTCTCATTTCACTCACCAGCTTTCTCCCTCCATTTAAATGGTAATTACATATTTATAATACATTGCAAGTGTATCTAGTTTTACTCTGAATCCTCTGGGAGCTCTAGATATCAGTAGCTTCAAAACAAGGGATCCTCTTTTGAAGTTATTTCTTGCTTGGGAAGATTTTTGGTTCCATTAATTATTTTTCTACTTTCATTTGCACTTTTTCTTTCTCTCAAAACAATAGAATTTTTCCAATTAAATAATGAGCATTGGCAAAATTGAATAATGATATTCCAGTCATGCAACTTTAAATAATACCTATGTTTTAAGTAACTTTTAATTACCTTCATAGTTGCTGCGTACATGTTAATTTGATATTATTGTTTTCTCATCAATAAGTCTGAGTAATTTCCAGTAAAATCACTATCCCCTGCCATTTTTCTTTTTCAGAATTATATTCTTATATTTTCTACAATCGAATGATTAATTCTGATTCTGCATCTCCCTTTCCCCTCTTCTCTCTATGCATGGCATTTTGTTTAAGGTTCATTTTGGTATTTATATCAGTGTCTGCTTGTTTCTATAGGTGTAGTATTTTGACCTTCCAAATAACTGGAATGCAAGTAGAATTACCAGGCAAAACCGAATGATTTTAATTAATCACAAGTGAAATTAATAATCACAAGCACTAAATTTGGATCTCTCAACATATTCCTGACCTATTGTTTATATAATCAATCATCTAATATCAATACCTTTTATCTTTCTGATATCAAGATCACTTGTATGTAAAATTCCATCAGATTCTTGGGAGAACAAGAATTTTTTTTTTACCAAGTTATTTATAATAAGTATGATTAAGTAGTCAATATATAATATATATAGACAAAAACTGACAAAATATAATGCAGAAATAACATTTTTTCTATAAGTGATATAGTGATGCTTTCTGTCACAAGGGTGTCTAAGTGAGATAGAACCACATAAATAAGACCCTGTGAGTAATAACAAAATAATAATAATGATAATAATAATAATAATAACAACTTTCCCACGGGACATCTCCTGAAATGTGACAAGTGCTTTTTGGGAGGGATGGAGGAGTTCTATGGTCAGGATTAAAAATTAAATCTGGAATTTACCAGCTGTGAGATTTAGGGTAAATTGCTTAACATCGCCGAGCCTTGATTTTTCCTCATGCATCTGGGAATAATAATAAGCACTTTGCAAGGAAGCTTAGGAATAATGTAAGAAGAGCTCCTGGAATATCATATACAGCCATCAATAAGTGGTAGCTCCTGGGCAGAGGAAGAAGTGAACAAGATACCACCATGAAGTAGAAAGAGCCCAGTCCCTGAACCAGCAAGGTCCTGGGTTCTAATCTCTCCCCATCACTTTCAACTGCTTAATCCTAAGCAAGTTGTTTAAATACCATCTCCTGTATAAAAGGGAAATAATGATACTATAAAAGCTGTGTGAGAATTTAAATACTGCGTGTAAAACACTTTATAGTGCCTGGCACATAGTCAGTACTCATAAATGATTCTATTACTGCCTGTTACGAACCTGTTATGTCGCTGTAGGGCTCTATGCACTATGGGAACACACAGGAACTGAACCGGTACCGTAAGACACTTCAAATCTTCAAGGGAGAAAGGCCTTGAGGTGAGTCTAAGTTTAGATACTACAGAATACACTATCATAAGTTCCCCGGTATGCTCCACAGGTACCTGAGCATTGCGTTAAAGTCTACAGAATTCCTATTTGTAGAGATCAAGTCAGACTTCATGGAGGCAATCCTAGCAGATCGGCAGAGTTTAAAGAGTAGACAGCATATCAACAGGCAGCGATTGGAGTCACTGAGGGGGGCAATGTCAGGGGAAGGAAGCAGAATGAGCCTTAAAAACCACGAAGGCGAAAAAGCACAGATTGTACATGAGTACAATAGTAAATAAATTCTATTCATGTAAAGTACAAGGGATGGGGAAGGTGCAGGATTAACAGCTGACACTTATTGGGCACTTGTGTGCCTGGCACTGTTCTAGGATGTTACATACATTCATTCGGTTCTCACAACAACCCCATGAAATAAGTCTTAGTTTAGCCCCACTTCATAGATAAGGAAATGGAGCCCTCAGAGTGCCTGAAGTGAAATAGAAAACAGTGCCACTTTCTCCGAGCCTGTAAAACCCTTGTGCTGAGACACAGCTTGGTGAGTGGGGCATGGGCTACCCTTCTACCCCCACTCACCCCTCACCCCTCAGCCCTCAGCCAGATGGCTCACTCAACACCCCTCAGCCTCCACCAGCGTGTGCAGCAGTCCTGCTGAATGTCACAAAGCTGGTCAATCTGGCTTCAGAGTCTGAGCTTTTAATTACAACATGGTGTCATGAGAAAGGCACCTGGTTCTGGTTTGTGGGAAACTTTGAAATCCCCACTGAGGAATTTGAGCTTTATTTTAAAGTTACTGGGAGACGTTGACTTTAGTTTGAAGGAATGTAGAGGAATTTTTTTTAGCAGAGGTGGGGAATAATATAAATATATCGGTCTTCTTAGAGGGGACAGGGAGATGGGATGGGTGGATGGCTTAGAGAAGGGAGGTTCAGGCAGGAAGACAAATTAGAAGGCGAGTGCCAGGCATTAAAGTGGGGACAGATGAAAGCCCAAATGAGGGCAGTGGCACTGGAAATTGGGAGGAGGGGGCAGACTCTAATGATGTTTTCAGATTGGAGTTGGCCAGCCCTAGTGATGGTTTAGAAGCAGAGTGAGAAGGAGAAGCTGAAGGAGACGCCCAAGTTTCCAGCTTGGGTGACTGGAAGATAGTGATGCTGTTGATAAAAGAAGGAAAACAGGAGGAAGGGACGAGAAGTTCTGATGACAAGGATGACGTTTTCATGTTGAATTTGGGGTAATAACAAGAAATGCATGTAGCAACTCCAACCGAGAGTTGGGACTGTGGATCTGGAGCTAGGAAAATTTGAACAGGAGACTTCCATGAGGAAACAGTCCACCTGAAGCTATGGATGGGGGTGAGCGAGTGTGGTGTGTGCTGGGAGTAACAGAAGGGTAAGAATGGGTCCTTCAGCACAGCCTCAATCCCGGGTGTGGAGAGAAGCTAGGGTGTCCCCCAAGATAGAGGAGTAACTCACAGCCGTGCTGAGATGTAGCATAAGGGTGGTCAGGAGCGCTGAATGCATGACACAAGCAAATTTGCTCAGCCACACAGTCTATTTTGTAAACTGCAGTAATGCTTTTAAATTATTAGGATGTTTCAGGATACTAAGGAGCTCTTTGCTGAATATTAGGCCCTATGGCAGCTGAAAATAGATTGTAGCTCTCCAAAGTGCCTTGAAGTGCAGGATGCATTTTCTATCCTGTGAGAAGGGCCCTGCACAATAAATGTTTTATCTTCTCGGATAGAGGTTGCCTGGAGCATCATGTCGAGAAGGGACCTGAGCAATGCCAGGCTCAGTGACAGAGAGCACTGGCATCTATTAGCAATATCTACCCTCTGTGGAGGGAGTGGAGAACACTGTGTCTAGTTGGTCTTTGCCTGGTTAGATGCTTTCTCAGGTATTGTCAAAACTCTAAATTTCTGTGATTATCAGAGCGTAGTTTATTAGACACATCAATTTTAAAAAGGGGGGTAACAAATATCTCCTCATGATTTTGTAGCCATTTTCCAGCACCAGGACTTGTACAAAGAAGTTGAATGAGTAAATGAATTAAAAAAATTGTGTGTATTCAGTAGTATAAATAAGGAAGAACCGGGCTGGCCGAGTGGCGCGGTGGTTAAGAGCTGCTGTGGGACGCCAGCGGCCCCGGTTCGGATCCCACATATGAGGGCCAGTGACACTGCCCTCTAAAAAAATAATAAAATAAATAAATAAATAAATGAATAAAAAATTTAAAATAATAAAAAAATAAGGAAGAACCACCACATACCTTCAACTCAGCTTTTTCTTAATACAAGTGTTAGGGTGTGTGGGGTATGTGTGTGTGTGTGTGTGTGTGTGTGTGTGTGTGTGTGTGTGTGTGTGTTTAGCTGTTTGGGATTTTAGGTAAATGTTCTAATGAGCATATGGTGGGAATATGTGAAGGGAATTGAAAGAAAATGCTTTTTACTGAAAGAGGGAAAAAAGTTGTTTAAATTTCTCCAGTCAAGAACTTTGATTTTAGAAAACCACAGGTTAGGAACATCAAAAACAAATGCTGAGTTGAATTATTCACTGAGAAGAATTCATGGTAATGGTATTAAAGTTTTAGATGAGATTCTCCATTGTTCTATGTAAATAACTTGCGGAAAACTTTTATTTTGTTAGCTCTCATTATCAAAGACATTTACTTTTTTTTGTCTTGAAAAACTGTACATAATCACTTTGCAAATATAATTTAAGTACCTACTGTAATTAATTTTAAAATAATTTTGCTTTGCAGAATTATACAGCTGTAATTTTTGATATTTCTCCTAACAAATTCACTCTACATACTGTAAGAACTTACACCACTCATTTCATTTCTGTGTCAGAATATAAGTCCCTTGAGGGCACGGGTGGTGTTTTTATCATTGTACCATTGATATCACTGTGTGGAGTGCATAGCCTCTTTCTAGTCACCTCTCACTCTTCCTCTTGTTCACTGACATTTTCAAGAGTCAGTTTTTATTAACCCCTCTGATGAAAATGTAAGACATGGTGCCTGTCATCAAAAAACTTAAAATCCAGGGCCAGCAGAGTGGCGTGGTGGTTAAGCGCTGGCTTGGGAGGCCAGCGGCCCCAGTTCGGGTCCCACATATGAAGGCCAGTGACACTGCCCTCAAAAAAAAACAAAACAAAACAAAACAAAAACCCGAAACAAAACAAAAAAACCCAACACTTAAAATCCAGTTGCTGAGAGAATAACCACCAGAAATAGATAATAAACTAATAAGAGAGACTAGGTCCCAGTAGTTACCATTTTAAAACCGTGATTGTGTTTTCATTTTTTTTTCAGCCATAGGTAAATTCTCAGTGATGTGCAGACAAGGACCTGCTCTATTTGGGCTCAAGAGAGGGGACAAAAAGTAATAACTCTACTATTACTATTTCCTACACTTATTATCTCATTTTACTGTATCTTTGTTCTCACTATGTTCTGGGCCTCTACCATGGTATTCGTTTGTCAAAACCATAACTTTTTTCAGTTCTCTGAAATGCTACCTTCAAACAAGTTTTCCTGAACTCCCTTGAGTAGATATTACCCCTTCCCTTTGAATTGCCAACTCACTTTTCTTTCCCCTCTCTCTTGATACTCATCTTCAGTTGGAGATTATGTTTTCTTCAAAGAGAGCTGTCACTTACTGTTTGCGATTCCTTGAGCACATTCTTAACCACTCTACATCTCAGTTTCCTCATCTTTAAAATAGGGATAAAAATAGCTGCTTGTTTACATGGTTAACATGTAAAGTACTTATAACAGTGCCTAGCACATAATAAACCATCAGTAAATAATAGCTGTTATGGCAGCACTTTACAGTCCTGGCATATAGTAAGTATGGGTGTTGATTTGAATAATAAAGATAAAATTGAGTAAGTGATGAGTTCATGTTGGTCTGATCCCTATAAGAACAAAAGGGAGTTAGGAAAAGATAGATCAGGGTAGGATGGACTTGACTGGATAAGCATTTATTGCACTTTTGCTTTGTGCCAGCATTGGGGATACAATGTGAAGAAGACAGACGATATCAGGGGAAAAATGGGGAGATGTTGGTCAAAGGGTACAAGTTTCCATTTAAAAGGTGAATACATTCTGAGGAGCATAGTGATTTTAGCTAATAATACTGTATTATATACTTGAGTGTTGCTAAGAGAGTAGATCTGAGATGTTCTTATCACAAAGAATTGTTAATTATGTGACATAGCAGAGGTGTTGGCTAATGCCATGGTGGTAATCATTTTGCAATTATCAAATCAACACATTGTACACCTTAAACTTACACATTGGTATATGTCAGTTATCTCTCCATAAAGCCAGGGTGAAAAAGACAGACAACGATCCCAGTGTGGACTTGAAAAATGTGAGGAGCAAAAGGAAATAATTGAGAATTGTGACACTGTTGAGAAGAAAAGAAGGGACCAAAATTGGGAAATAACAGTGGGGAACCCACCTGAGATAAATATGAAAGTCCTCCTTGAGGGAGTGGGGTTTAAGCCAAGACCAAACTGTGATAGGGAGTCGGCGGGGGGTGGTGGGGTAGGAACATACCAGGTGGGGGCTCTAGGTGAGGCAGGGTTTGGGGTGTAAGTTCAGTGAGGCTGGAGTAAGCAGGGGGCGAGGACTGGAAACATAAGCAGGGATCCGATTATGTATGGATTTATGGGCCCTTAGAAGGAGTTTGGATCGCATTAGACTTGGCTGAGACCGTGAGATTGTCAGCTGGGCTTGAGACAGTGTAAAATGTAGAGAAATATTTGGAGCAGGCATCTGAGATGCAAGAGCAAAGACGTGGGGTTGCCACTAAGAATGGTGCCAGAGGAGACAAGGGATCGTCTGAAGAGGCGGAGTTGCATTGGGGCATATGAGAAACGATTCCCCTTTGGAGGGTATCATTCGGCACAGCAGCTGCGGCGTGGCTGTCATGCACTTTGACAGGAATTTTCTCCTAGCAGAGGAAAAGTTGAGCCGATGTGGTGACCTTTTGGAATAGATGGTTTCTTTTGTGCCAAATTGAACCTTTCCTGGGAATATTTGTGCTGAGTGAGCTCTCTGACCTTGCGGAGTGGGTAAATGCTATCTGTCATGAGCATTCAACTCTTTTCCTTTCATGTCGGCAGAAGGAAATAAATCATTTATGTTAGTTTGGGTAATTGAAGAAGCTTTTCATTTCCAATTTACCCTGGTGTGTGTGAATAATTTGAGTTGATAATCATTATTGCCCACATACAGCTTTTCAAAAGATGGACTGTGAGTGGAAAAACATTGTATTCTATAAAAATTGGTGTAATGGCCTTGAACGTAAGCTTTCTAGTCTAACTGTGAAACCTGAGAGTTAACATTGTATTACATTTCCAATAATGACTGTGACCTTTTTCTTTCAGGCTTCCTTAAGGATTTTAATCATCTTTACAATCTCTTTGAGAATGATTGAACTTCCAAATGCCCTTAGCTTAAAATTTTAAATTCTAGTGAACATTTTTATAGAGCATTTCATTACTTTTACATTATGACTTGTGTGTAATTTAAGATCATAAGTGTTGAAAAAGCTCTTGAAACAAAATTTTATGGTTGGTTAAAAAAATTTTTTTAAACTTTTTAATAACCTTCCTAGCTAGTTTTACAATCTGAATATTCTTCCCTGAGAACATAAAGTGGTATAAATAAAGAATGTTCAGCACCTGACATAAATTTATGTATGGTGTATGGTTTAGAGGATACACCCTGTGGTTCTGTCTGACTTTGCTATTTTCCCATCAGTATTACCAGGTAATAAATAAATACTCTGATTCTCATTTTGTTTACATTTATTATTACAAAAATTGCTCCACTATTCAAAATCTTCATGACAATAGTAATTTTGGGGTAATGATTGATGTTAGTAGAATCTGTGTTCATGAAATTTTGAGTGGATCAATGATAATATATTTTTAAGGCTCTAGGTATTTTCAAATAAAAGAGATGAAGACTTATCAATTTAAGAAAACTACAGAGGATTTTGTAATAGAACAAAATTATGCCAGACTTGTTTCAATAATAAAAAGTTTTTTAAAATTCAGAAATGTTCTGATGCATTCATTAATAAGTGTGTTTCACCAATTTTTGTGTGTGTGTGGTTAAACATTTATACAATTTAATAAGTGATCCTCCTGAACAGTTCAGTACCCACTCGACAGGATACGTAGTTATTACCATATGTTGACTGCATTCCTTATGCTTTACCTTACATCCCCGTGACTATTTTGTAACCACCAATTTGCACTTCCCAATCCCTTCACTTCCTCAGCCGGTTCCCCAACCCCCACCCATCTATCACCCTGATTAATCTAGCACCTGTCTGACATCATACATAGTTATTACAATATTATTGACAATATTCCTTATGCTATACCCAACATCTCCATAACTACTTTATAACAACCAATCTGTGCCTCCTTTTCACCTACCCACTCTTCCCCACTCCATTCGGCAACCACCAAAATGTTCTCTGCATCTACCAGTCTGCCCCTGCCCTGCCTATTTGTTTATTTTGCTTGCCAGACTCCACACACATCAAAATCATACTGCATCTGTCTCTCTCTGTCTGATACACTCCACTCAGCACAATATCCTCCAGGTCCAGCCATGCAGATGGCAAGAATCTATTCCCTTCCCTGGCTGAGCAACACTCCAGGTAATATGTACAACTTCCCTCCACCCATTCATCAATTATTAACACCCAGGCTGCCTCCACATCTTGGCCATTGTAAACAATGCTGCAAAGAACATATGGATGCGCATGTCCCCTTGAAGTACCGTTTTGGGTTTCTTTGGATAAATACCCAGAAGTGGGATTACTGGGTCCTTCTTTGTCCCTTGTTATAGCCTTTGTTTTGAAGTCTATTTTGTCTGCTATAAGTATTGCTACCCCAGCTTTTTTGTTTGTTTCCCTTTTCATGAAATATTATTTTTCCCATCCCTTTACTTTCAGTCTTTGTGTGTCCTTCAATCTGAAGGAGTCTCTTATAGGCAGCATATGAAAAGGTCTTGTTTTCTTCTCCATTCAGCCACTCTGTTTTTGATTAAAGCATTTAATCCATTTAAATTAGAAGTAATTGCCATATTCACATTTTGTATCTTTTTTGTTTTGTCATCTTAAAGAAGTTTGGTGGTGATGAACTCTTTTAGCTTTTTCTTGTCTGGGAAGCTCTTTATCTATCCTTTGATTCTAAATGATAGCTTTGCTGGGTAGAGTAGTCTTGGTTGTAGAACCTTACTTTTCATCTCTGAATATTTTCTGCCAGTCCCTTCTGGTCTACAAAGTTTCCGTTGAGAAATCAGCTGACAGTCTTATGGGAGCTCCCTTATAAGTTACTAGTTGTCTTTATCTTGCTGCTTTTAGGATTCTCTCCTTGTCTTTAACCTTTGGCATTTTAATTATGATGTGTCTTGGGATGGGCCTGTTTGGGTTCATCTTGTTTGGGACTCTGCATTTCCTGGGCTTGTACGTCTATTTATTTTGCCAGGTTAGAGAAGTTTTCGGTCATTATTTTTTCAAATAGGCTTTCAATCTTTAGCTCTCGTCTCCTTCTGGTACCCCTATGATACATATGTTTGTTATGTTTGATGTTGTTCCAGAGGTCTCTTAAGCTATCTTCCAATTTTTAAAATTCTTTTTTCTTTTCCAATTGGGTGTTTTCTGCTACCTTGTCTTCCAAACTGCAGACTCGATCTTCTGCTTCACTTAGTCTGCTGGTGATTCCTTCTAGTGCATTCTTTATTTCAGTTATTGTATTCTTTATTTCTGACTGGTTCTTTTTTATGGTTTCTATGTCCTTTTCTTAAGATAGCAGTCTCTTTGTTGAAGTTCTTACTAAGTTCCTTGAGCATCCTTATAACCATTGTTTTGAAGTCTCTCTCTGGCTGGTTGGTTGCCTCCATTTCATTCTGTCCTTTTTCTGGAGTTTTCTCCTGTTCTTTCATTTGGGTTGTATTTCTTTCTCTCCTCATTTTGGCTGCCTCTCTCTGTTTGTTCTGTGTATTAGGTAGATCTATTTCTCCCAACCTTGCCTGGTGACCTTATGGAGTAGGTGTCCTGTTGGGCTCAGTGGCACAGCCTCCCTGGTCAGCTGAGCTGGGTGCTCCAGGAGTATCCCTTGTGTGTGTGTGTATGCCCTCCTGTTATAGCTGAGTCTTGATTGCTATGGGCATGTCAGGGAGTGGGACTGACCCTCAGGCTGACGGCAATGGAATTTGGCCACATCCACAGCATATGGGCTCCTGGCGGGGCAGGGGGACTTACTCTAAGGAGCAGGATTTGCCCCAGCAGGGTTTGGTGCCTGCTGAGACCACCCTTTGTGCATGTCACTTGTGGGGCTAATTGGGTGGTGCTCTGCTGTGGTCTGAAGCCAACCTCCAAGTATGTTGGTTCTGGAACCTCTTGGGAGGGGCTCTGGTGCAGGCCCAGATCAACTACTGTCTGTGACCAGCCAGGAACTACCTGATAGGAGCTACAAAGCAATCCATGGTTGTTCGCTGCCTGTGCTGTACCTGGAGTTATGTGGGAGAGGCCATGCTGTAAACCAAGGACGGCTACCACCAGTACTGCATCTGGGGTATCTCTGCAAAGAGCCAGGACACTCTGAGGCCTGCTGCCAGCTACTGGCTCCCACAAGGTTCAGCCACTGATAAAGCCTCAGCAGTATGGGAGTTGCATGAGGTGGGGTCTCAGTGAGTCACCAGGGTGGAGCGAGCAGAGCTCACCAGCCCAATTCAGATTCAGCTTTGGTCATGGGCATGTGGGAGGCCTCAATACAGAAAAGATGGCACCTGCCTGCTGGCTGCACAGGACAAGGGCCCCACACAGGGAAAATGATAACTGTCTGTCTAGTCGTCACCTCAAAGCCACACCCCTCAGTCTGACTCCTGTATGTCTCTGATGACCCCCAAGTCACTGTCCCTCCACTGGTTCCCAGGGTATGTGCCTGTGAGAGAGTGAATCTGTGTGCAGGCCCTCTAAGAGGACTTGTGTGTTTCCTGCAGCCTTTTGTCCCACCTGGACGGTCAGAATCCCCACTGTGTTTCACAGCCAGGTGTTGTGGGAGCTCCTTTTCCTGGCATCAGTACTCCAAGCTGGGGATCCCGGTGTGGGGCTGGGGTCCCTCGTTCTTCTGTGGGGTGGGGGGGGGAACCTCTGTGGCTGAGATATTCCTCCTGATTCTCAATTGTGACATGCAGATGTGGGCTCTTGACTATCCTATGTCTTTGTCCCTCCTACCAGTCTTGATTGGGCTTGTTCTTTATATCCTTAGTTATAAAACTTCTGTTTGACCATACTTCAGATGTTCTCCAGTTGATTGTTCTGTAATTTAGTTGTAATTTTAATGTTTTCATGGAAGGATGCAGGCACAGTGTTTATTTACTCTGCCATCTTGGATCTCCTTTCACCAATTTTTTTTTTTTAAACTTCTACCTGGTAGGTAAAATTTTGGGGAAAAAAAGGCATAAATTTAAACTTGATATTGTTGTTACTTGCAGAACTTTGATATAAAATGAATATGGCTTCAGTTGAACTTGGTAGGGAAAAAATTGTAATATCAAAAATTGTGAAGAAAATGATCCATTGTCATAATGAGGTAAATAAAACTTGATTCTACATATATTTAGAAGTTTCCCCCAAGATGTTGAGGCTGAATTTCTTGAGCTAGGAAAACCCATGTTTGTCTAAGTTGAGGTGTCTGTAAGCCCAGCAAGACAGATCTTGCATTGGATCAAAGTTTGTTTTCTATGCCAGGCATAAAATTTAATTTTGGCTGAAGAACTGAAACAGCAATGCAGAAACAAGTAATCTCTTTTGTTCAATCAAAATCCACGAACTTCCTCTGTCTTCCCCCATGAAGTAATAGGTCATCTCATCAACTGAGGCTCCCTCCTGTCTCGTTTCTTTCCGCTTTATCTTGTTTCTTAGAGTTTGTCCTTATTTTACTCCCCCCACCACCAACTTTATTGAAGTATAATTGACATATAAAACACTCATGCACTGCATAATGACATTTCAGTCAACTACAGACCAAGATACGATAGTGGTCTCATAAGATTATAATGGAGCTAAAAAATTGCTATCATTTAGTGACATAGTGGTCAATGTCACAGTGCAATGTTATGCTATATTTAAATAAATTGAGTGTAGCCTCAGTGTACAGTGTTTATAAAGTCTACAGTAGTGGACAGTCATGTCCAAGACCTTCATATTCACTCACCACTCACTCTCTCACCCCGCAAGCTCCACTCATGGTAAGTGCCCTATACAGGTGTAACACCTTTTATTTTTTATGCCTTACTTTTACTGTATCTTTTCTGTGTTTAGATACACAATTACTTACATTGTGTTATAATTGCTAACATTTCAGTACAGTAACATGTTGGCTATACCATGTAGCCTAGGTGTGAGTAGGCTATACCATCTAGGTGTGTAAGTGCTCTGTGATGTTCACACAATGACAAAATCACCTAACGACAAGTTTCTCAGTATGTATTCACACCGTTAAGTGATACATGACTGTGTATTTGAAGTTTAAAACATGATGATTTGATATACATTACACTGTGAAATGATTACCACAATCAGCATAATTAATACACTTATCACCTCACGTAATTACTTTTGTGTGTGTGTAGTGAGAATGTTTAAGATTACTCAACAAATTTCAACTATAGAAGATGCTATTATTAATTATGGTCACTATGCTGTACATTATATCTGCAGTATGTAGTCATCTTATCGCTGAAGTCTTGTACCCTTTGACCAACATCTCCCCATTTCCCCCATTCCCCAGCCTCTTGTAATTACAATCCTACCCTGTTTCTATGAGTTTGGCTTTTTTTTGTTTGCTTTTGTTGTTGTTGTTGTTTCGGTTCCACTTATAAGTGAGATATTACAGTACTTGTCTTTCTCTGCCTGGCTTATTTCACTTAGCATGATATCCTTCAGGTTCATCCATGTTGTTGACAATGGCAGGATTTCCTTCTTTTTCATGGCTGAATAATATTCCATATATGTCTATCATATAGAACTATCAATGTGTCTTTATGTATTTTTGGTGATGGTTTTTTTCAGTAGCTTTCTTGGGGCTTATACATGCCACCTGAACCCAGTTAGCTTCATATT
Organism: Aselliscus stoliczkanus; assembly: GCA_033961575.1. Lineage (NCBI taxonomy): Eukaryota > Metazoa > Chordata > Mammalia > Chiroptera > Hipposideridae > Aselliscus > Aselliscus stoliczkanus. Next base: position 36,779,051 of record CM066740.1, on the reverse strand, counting down.
TCAGTTGGCAATCCATTGATGGCACTGAGATAGAGTGAACAGATAGATGGGGCTCAGGAAATGCAAATTCTATTTAACTTGCCATAGATTGGAGCTTTTTCTCATAATTCTAGGTAAAGGTGTAATGCTTATATGTAGAAAAATTAGGAAGAGTAACAGAAGGAGTACTTGTTTGACTATAAGATTACTATTACCAGGTTTAAATATGTCTTATTTTTAATTAGAGAAATTCATATATCAAAATCATGCTAACTTTTCGAGTGTTAAAAATATATCCTTTTTCTTTTAAAATTAATTCTCTATGTATGGCCATTTCCACAAATCTTTCAAAATCTCATTAATTTATGTCTTTGGAAAGTTTCATTTTTTTTTCCTCCTTTCAACATAACAAACTCCAATTTAGCTTTTTAGTTCAAAATAATTCAGAATAGGCTGTTATCTTTTGTAGAATATCATGTCATCTCCAATAAATTATGAAAAAAATCATCCTTTAGTTACATAACCTGAGTATGGCTCTTAATTTATAATCATCTAAAAAGAACTTCTATAAATAAACACCAAAGGAAATAATATATTAAGCCATGTTTTATTTATTTTATTGTAATTACAAAATATTTTTTCAATTAATTTTATTACTGACCCTAATTAATTCATTTTAGAATCTACCTTAATGCTATTTTTATAAAAGTCAAATTTACTGACTTTTTTCCCTATTTTTCTCAATCACTTATTTTATATCATCAGATTGGATCACTATTGTTATATCATAATTCTAAAATGCAGAATATTAAGCTAAAGGATTAGCAATTTTGCAGTTGTTTGATGTTAAATGAAATTATGAATAACTTTATTCTCTATGTTCTGCTTGACTTCTTTCTTTCCTCACCTATCAGGGAATCTAAAAGAGTAAAACACAACTCAGCTGGTTGTCTTTGAAGAATAACAATTTGAGATGAGAGTAAGTTGATCGTGTAGTAATTAGGTCTGGTGATAGCTTTCCCAGGAGATAGCTTATGCAAAAATGATGGAGGTCTGCTCATCATTGTACACAGAATGTTGACATTCTTGACTTTAATAGGAAAGCGTTTATCTTTTGCACCTGCTCCAGTATATGAATAGCTGTCATGTACTCCAACAAAAGAGGAAAAACTGTCACTATGATTTAAAAAATATGCATTGACATAAGAAAAAGCAAAATATTTTGAGCACTTGGAATTCCTTTTTCTTGCTTTTTATGCCTGGTTCCTACTGTGAATTATTTGTTACATTTAATAGTATTAAAATTTTCCTATTGGGTTCATCAGTATGACTTCATCATTATAAAAAGCTCTTTAAATTATTAAAGAGAGCCTGTGTGCATGCTTTATGAGTAAAAGGTTATGCCCTTATGATTACTGAATTTCAGTGGCATGTAGCAAAATGAAACACCTAGATAAAGTGTAAATGCAGTTTTTACAAGTATATTAGTTAAGACAAAATTTAAAGTTGATGAAAGTGAAAACATTCCTAAAATTGCACGAAATAAGTAAAAAAAAAAAAAAGGAATAAAATCTATATTGAAATTAATTATTGGAAAAACAAGAGGTTCTTATGGGTTTTTAGATTCCTGACAGGTTGACTATGAAGACTTTACATGCTTTTAAAAATATTGAAATGCTATTGCTTTTACACAACATTTTTATTTCTAGCTATTACTACTTTATTGGGTAAAATTCTGAATGAAGCCTGTCAGATGTCTTGTACATTTATGCTTGCCCAGTAGGGGTTTCCTGCCATGGCATTTTACATGCTGATTTTTTTTATGAGGCTGTCTTTCAATTTTAACTTCCCTTTTAAAAATATGCAAGAGATTTTAAGATTATATATATACACATGATGTGTGCCTAGTGTGTATACATATATAAAGTACAGCAAAAATGTAATCTGATTCTTCTTTTAACAAGCACTAAAATTAAAAACCCAAATTAATTTTCTTCCTTAAGAGTTTTACTCTTAAAAATTATTCATTTATTTCAGTTTGGCTGCTGTTACTTAAAATGACTTTGGACCTGTTCCTTTGAAATGGCCTTTAAAATCTGCAAAACATTTAAAATACATATTCACAGGTGGCAGGTCATCATTCTTTGAGAATGGTGGAGAAATGGAAAGAAGGAATTTGTTTTTGAAGTAGCATAGAGGCCTTCAGAGCCATATTATGTTGAACAGGTAACTGATTACTTCAGATAACCTATTTTGCGTCAGAATTAGGGATAGGCTAAAAAGAACCTGCAGGGAAGAGCAAACATGACAAAAAGCAGGGATGAAAAGAAGGGGCCCCAAATGACTATGATAACAATTTGAAAAGAAAAATACAAACTGGTTTCAGCAATTGTTGAAAAAGCTTGGAGTCTTCCATGGTGGCTATTTTGAAAGAATGCACCATCATTTAGAAGTACTGGCAGCCCATGAAGCACTGAGATTCTACAGGATTTTCATTATAATGTCTGAGGACATTATGTCAATATTAGCATTTAAAGTGATATAAATTAAAACTGATTAATCTGATTAATTTTTCCTATGGCTCTTGCACCCACCTAGCATCAGTCTGACCCCAAATTTTACCCTCTACCTTGACCATCATGTTTGATTCTTACTGGGGAGACATCTTGGCTTTGTTGAGTTTCTGAAAATTCTTGAGTTGCATACATAGCTGAATCAGGATGGTTCCAGGAGATGTTGGCTTTGGGCAGAGGGAGCAAAGCAAATTTAGAAAAGAGGGAGAGGTGCGTAGATTCAGAGAGAGTCACTATTCCCACCCGAACTTTGTGTGATTTTCACATAAGAAATCTGCAACGTGGAGAGGGATCAACAACTATCAATTTAATACCAGTTGGTAGCTGAAATTTTATACTAATTATCCAAGCTTCTTTATGTCTTACCTCATGAGGTTGAGTGGTAAGCTTGAAAGAGGAGATCAAGATGTAGATTTAGAAGGCCTAGTCCTAATTCAGTTCTGACCATAATTTATTTGTGATCTTGACAAATTACTTTAAGAAAATGGTAGTTTTCTCCTAAATGACTCCTTCAAGACAGGTAGGTACCAGCACCCCTGTTGTACAGATAAAGAATTTAAGAAACAAGTCAGCCATGGCAAAATAAATTGCCTGAGAAAATTGATTTTAAGAAGTGAAGCTATGCTTGGAAGGACACAGCTTTTGTCTCATAGGAAGCCGCTTCTCTGTGAGATTACAGCTCAAAAATTTCCTTTATATTTGTCTGAAATCACACAAGAAAGAAGTTATTGTGCTAGAATAAGCTTACCTGTCGGTGAAACTGAGCAATTCTGGGGTAAAATGCTTTCTCAACTATACAACAATAAACCAGAAAAAGCTATGCTTGCTTATAAAGTTAAAGATAGTTCACTTTTTATTACCTTTTTATTTGTTTCAAACATTTCCAGTGATTTCTGGCTTAAATGTTTACATTGTTCATCACTGTGAGAATTCCAAAGCACATAAGATTCTTTAAAGGCATTCTTCTAGTCATCTGGAAATCAAATTCTAAAACCGTAGGAACTCAGGTTCCATATTTAGGAGTAATTTTGTGCCCTGTGTTTAATCCTAACAACATTTGAGACCCTACTATGTACGAAGCATTTTTGGTTGTTCAGAATAATTTTGTTTTGTTTTTGTTTTTTTAGCTGAGCCATCCTGCCACCTGTTGGCAGCTCAGTGGCTGCTCAGCTCAGGCCGAGAATCCAACTGGCAACTCTGTTGCTCAGAGCTCACACTCTTGAGTGAGCTCTTAACCAACTGAGCCACACGGTCGGCCATTGTTCAGAATAATTTTAATAGCAACACTGCATACAAAAATATTACACAATGCCCCTGCACATTATGCATTATAGACACAGTAAATAGGATCTTTTCATGTGCTCTTGCATAAACTTACTGCTCCAGCCTATGGACAGAGATTATTTCATTTGAAAAGGTGATTACAACAACAAAAAAATTAATGGAGTGTTCATAAAAATTTGCAGTTGCCAATTGTTTATTTATTTATTTTTTTTTATAAGAAGAGAGCATAACGAAACATCCATGGTTCAAAATGCTTAACAAATGTCTCTCCCTCTCTCTAATTGTCTCCTCAAAGGTTTCTGGCAAAGTTTTTCCAAAATGAGCCCCTGGCATTTTATAATCTTAACATACTCTGAATTGTTGCACCAAAGGAAAAATACTGGAATTGCTTTAGGAGAAAGAACCATTTACAATGCTCTATGAAACTGAGCCATATTAAGTACAATGTTATGAGATGGTTACTTCATTGTACTATTTAATCTATACCTTTTCAAGTGTTATAGTATATACCATTTGAAATATATTTTGCTAACTTTTGTAAAAATAGTGACCCTTAATCAAGCATGTAACTTATGCCATATTTTTCCTTTGGGAAAAATCCATCATTTTAATTATTATTATTAGCTTATGTAATATCAAGATTAAAATTTCATATAATTTTGTTAACAAAGCATTGTCACAAACTTACAACCCAATGACAAACTTTTTTCTTCTTTATCCATATTTCTTTCCTTTTACCTCCTTCATTCTTTTTTTTCCTAGTTTTATTGAGACATAATTGACATGTGACATAGTATGACATTTAGTATTAGTATTAGCATTAGTATACAACATAATTACTTGATGTACTGCAAAATGATTACCACAATAAGTTTTTAGTTAACATCCATCACATCACAGTTACAAAGTTTCAGTTAGAAAACAAATAAGTTCTGGGGATGTAATGTACAGCATGGTGAATATAGTTAACAATTGACAACTTTGTATATTTTGACCCCCTTTACCCATTTCACCCATCAGCTTTTTACCATTGAACATGATGTTAGCTGTGGGCTTGTCATATATGGCCTTTATTATGTTGAGGTACATTCCCTCTGTCCCCAGTTTATTGAGAGTTTGGGGGTTTTTTTGGGTTTTTTTTTGAGGGCAGTGTCACTGGCCCTCATATGTGGGACCGAACCAGGGCTGCTGGCTTCCCAAGCCAGCGCTTAACCACCGGCGCCACTTGGCCGGCCCTATTGAGAGTTTTTATCATGAATGGATGTTGAATTTTATCAAATGCTGTTTCTGCATCCACTGAGATGATCATATGATTTTTATCGTTTATTTTGTTAATGTGGTGTATCATATACTACGATCAGTTGGGATTTATTCCAAGGATGCTAAGGTCTTTTAACATCTGCAAATCAATCCTTCTTCATCTTTGTGTAGGCCACCTACACAAAATGTGCCCACGACAGTCCCACTTTATGCCTGTTGTTTTGGTGTAATTAAAAATAGAGCCCTTCAAATAAGCACATGAAAATATATTCACCATCATTAGTTATCAAGAAAATGCAAATTAAAACCAAAATGTGATACCACTGCACACCCACTAGAATGGCTATAATTAGAAACACTGTCCAAACCAATTGTTAGTGAGGATGTAGAGAAACTATACTTTTACTACATTGCTGTAAAGAATGTAAAATCATGCAATCACTTTGGAAAATTATTTGACAGTTTCTTAAAAGCGTAATATGCACTTTGCATACAACCCAGCCATTCTACATCTAGATACTTATATAAGAAAAATAAATACATATGGCTACACCAAGATTTTTACATATATGTTCATAGCAGATTTATTTATAAAAACTCCAAACTGGAAACGCAAATACCTATTAACAGGAGACTGGGTAAATTATGGTATAGCCATATAATAGAATAATACTCAGAGATAAATAAGAAGAATGTTGATATACATAACGTAAGAATCTCTATGTGAAAGAAGTCAAAAAAAAAAAAAGGACAAAGTATATGATTCTGTTTATATGAAATTCTAGAAATACAAGTTTGTGACAAAAACCAGATTGGTGTTTGATCAAGAATAATAAAAGAGGATGAAAGGAGAGATTACAGAGTGGCACAAGGGTACATTTTGGGATGGTGAATATGTTTATTGTCTTGACTATGGCAATAGTTTCACAGGTACATGTCAAGCTCATCAAACTCTAAATATGCACAGTTTATTGTATATCAATTATACCTAATGAGACTTTAAAAAAAATATTGCCACCTTTCACTCTCAGAGGTTTTACACTTTGAATGTTGGTAAAATTCTTTTCCTTAATCTGGGTGTTGATTTTATAGATTTTTAATTGGGGTATTGGTTTCATAGATTTATTCAGTTTGTGAAAATTCACTTATAACATGTGCACTTTTCTGGATATCTGTTATTCTTCAACCAAAAAACAACAACAGCAAAATCAAAAACAATAAAACCTGAAAGAATCCCTAAAAGAGACAGGTAGAAAGTGTTTCATTTGGCCAATAAATTATAGGATGAGCCTATTCTTTGTATTTTTATTTTTTTCTATTTTAGAGAAAAGAAAACTAAGATTTAGAAACTACTTGTAAAAAGCCCCCCAAATTATATAAATATCTAAGTGGAGACTTCAGCTAGCTTTTTCTTTCCTGAAAGATCTATGTGCTTTCCTGTGCTTTGCAGGCCTTTAGTAAAGGTTTGTTATGTTAAAAATATAATCAGCCTTATTTGTGGTCATCCCTTATACATTCATATCATAATTTATGATGGTTCACATCAGATTCCTTCAGAGATAGAGTAATATTCTTTTCAATATTTACAGCAATTTTTGGGACACAAAGCAACTAACCCTTGTCAGTTAGTTCAATGGTGCCAATATAGACTTGGGGTCAAAGAGCTGTAATACGAAAGCATTTTAATACCTCCCACTAGTGGAGAATATAATTCTGATCATAGAATGAAATTATCAGTAGAAGATAATAATCATCAGCATTTTGTGATACAATGAACACTTAAAAAGAAAATATTTGGGCCGGCCGAGTGGCGCAGTGGTTAAGCGCTGGCTTGGGAAGCCAGCAGCCCCGGTTCGGTCCCACATGTGAGGGCCAGTGACACTGCCCTCAAAAAAAATAAAGAAAATATTCATTGCATTGATGGAAACATATGCATTGATGTAGATTTTTAAATGTATTTTGGTGGCAGCGACTCAGTAGAAATCTTTTCTCTATGGAAGATTTTTTATATCCAGGGTAAAAGGAAACAACTCTTTGATATTAAATAGCAAATTAGTTTAGAAATTGATTAATATCATAAAGTAATAAACTGACTTTTAAGTATTATGGCTTATTGCATTCTAATAAATACTCTCTAAAGATTTAAGTTGTATTGGTATGATGCTTTGCATACAGTAGGCCCTCAAAGTTGTGTAGACCGACTTCAGTTTATAGCCATTTTAGGGCAAGGAGAGGGAGGCAGAACGTGGTAAGGCAGACAAGGAAGGAAACAGAGAGGTACCGCAGAGCATGGGACAGCAGAGAAGTGCTCCACAGGTTTCTAAAATAAATCATTTCCAGTGTTCTTCATCTGTTACTGGAGGTTTTGGGTTTCTTACAGGGTGTGGAAGATTCTATTGGTTTCCTACTCTCTATCTCCCTGCACACATGTGCTACAATGACTGATTTGGTTCAAATAGCCATCCTTCTCCGGAAGGCCATGCACTTGAAAGAGGGCGGTGGCCTGAGTCCCAGCCCCAGAAGCGAATCCCAATTGGTCTATGGCATTCTTGTTTTACTTGCCAGCAATTGTTTTCATAAGGACATGTGACCCAGTTCTGACCAAAGAAATAAGAGATCTGCTGCAAGCTTCCAGGAAAGGCTTTCACTTTTTTTTTTTTTTTTTCCTGAGGGCAGTGTCACTGGCCCTCATGTGGGATCCGAACCTGGGCCACTGGAGTCCTAAGCCAGCTCTTAACCACCGTGCCACTCGGCCGGCCCGGCTTTCACACGCTTAAGTGAGACACAAGGACGCCTTCCTTGCCTTCAGCTGGGCAGCACTGCAGCCAAATGTGACTGAGTTGCTTCAGCTGCTTTCTTACCAGGAGACAAGTGAGTCTGGAAAAAGCCGATGCTTTGCGAGGGTCAGAACAGATCATTGGAAAGAACCTGGGTGTCTGATGATGTCATTGAATCACTAAGTTGTCCAACCCTAGGGTTGCTACTAACCAGCCAAGTGACCTTGAAAGGAATCTGGGCCTCAGTTTCCTCAACTATAAAATGAGGAAGATGAACTTTGTGTGTGTGTGTGTGTGTGTGTGTGTGTGTGTGTGTGTGTGTCACTGGCCCTCATATGTGGGACCCGAACAGGGGCCACTGGCTTCCGAAGCCAGTGCTTAACCACTGCACCACTCGGCCGGCCCGGAAGACGAACTTTTTACTTGATCTATCCAAGACCCTTCAGCTCTATCATCCATCCATGGTTCTCACAACCCATAAACCATTTCACTGGAGTTACTGAACAGTTCTTGCTGGTGGAAATATATAACCTGGAAAATGCAAACATCAGTGAGCTCTAACGTGATTTTTCAGTGTAATTTATAGGAACTCACATTGTAAAAGTTGCCTAGAACCAAGCCATTAAAGGATTTCCAGACATTTCAAATATCAAAAGCTCATATATGCCCAGTGTTGCTATAATGTGAGAAATAATTGGCAAGAAGCTCGAGTCAGTGCCAAGCTGCAGAATCTAGGCTGGCACTCCCAGCCTTCCTTTTATTAAATTGATGACAGTGTAAAAGAAGAGATGGGCCATGGCAGGCGGTCTCACCTCACCCATTTTTCTTTGGGCCATTATACCTTCATATCAAGGTATTTTGTATGGTGGTTTCCTCGCCACTCTGACTTTACAGCTTTGAAATTTCTGCTTCAGTGAGATGAAAGGGAATTGTCTTTTGTTTCAGGAGCTCACAGTGGCTATTCTCTCTCTTGTGCTTTCCGTGCTGTTGCTGCTACTACCCGTTAACTTACCTCCAGTGTTTTAAAGCCCTTTGCTCTTGATCTTGGTTTGCTGTTTAAGAATTGCTGACCTTTCAATTATTTACTGGTAAGTATTTTCAAAGCAAAAAAGAAAAAGGGATTCTTGCATCAAATTGGGTTTTAAGTTAAATGATTTCTAAGGTCTTATCCCACACTTTGAGAATCCCTGAGAAGTAAACATTTTCCCGATAGAATTTTTTTCTATTTTCAAAACAATGATTAATGTTTCCAAGTTATTGATAGGAAAGGAAACTTTTTTGTCTAAGTTCATCTAAGCCACCCCGTGTGCAGGCAAAGAAGCAGTGATTTCCAGGTGTCCAGGGATGCTCCCATTAGTCCAGCACCTGTGTTTGAAATGCCCACTGAAGCCAGCTCACCACTGTCTCACAGAATTCTCCTTTGTCAAGAAGAGAAAAGATAGACAAGAGTGCTTTTTAAATATTGATTCAGGTTCAAGTTTCTATGAATCAATATGATATGAATTAGGAAATTAGTAAAGTCTATTTTACTTTCTTCCCTATCAAATAGTTGATGAGTCCCTATAATATACAAGGCAATATGCTTTTACTTCATGCAAAAATTCACATATTATAGCTAGAAAATTAAGCCAATAGAGAAGTAAACATTATCTTAGAAACCCTGGACAAAGAAAGCGAGTGATAGAGATGGTAGTGGAAAGGGTTGGGAGTAAATCCTGCAATTTGTGCCTTAAATTGTACCTTAGCTCCCCATCTATACAATGGTAGTACATTAAATGCTTTTGACTTAATAAAAGCCATCTGTTTATGAAGGACTTAGAATTTTATGAATTACAGCAGAGTAAATATAAATGTGATATGAGAATCTTAAAAGTAACAGTATTCTCACCTAATGCTTTTTAAAAAGTGTACAAATTCTCTTTTGGTCATAATGCTTCTAACATTGCAAATATCCCAGTCAAGAGACCAGCTTTTCTCCAAACAGAGTCTTCCTTGGAAGTGATGTGAGGGAAAGCAGCCTGGTCTCATTCCCCTGCCTCATCTCCTCTCCGTTGTGTTTTCCATGGACTGCCCCTACCCATAGGCACAGGCCATCCCTGTTTCTGTCTAATCCTAAATTCCTCAGGCCATCTGCAAGTTTCTCAGAATTAACTCATTATCCCAGACCTGAATCCCTGGGCTCCTCCCTCAAGCATCTGTTTCCAACAAGCCTGGAGTGTTTGGTGTGCCCTGGATGCCTGGGTACCCTGAGGTCGAGCATCCTTCCTCCTCCCCTTACTCCCCCATGGGCTTGTCCATGGGTATAGCCTCTGCCTCAGTTTCCCTATCTGCCTTCTCACCTTCCTTGTGATGCCTCTCCTCCTAGGATCAGCCAGGCCCTGCCAGGCCATCCTCTAAAACAAGCCATCAAAATTCTAGAGCTGAGCATAAGGCCCAATGTTCCAGTGTTATGGCTGTCCCTCTAGCTTAAACACCCTTTCTCCCTTCTTTCAGCAGCGGTCCTACCTTTTGCTTTGGATCTGCCCTTCCTCCATTTTAGTCCAAGTAGAGTGGGGGGGGCATTATTGTAAGCCCTTGGGGATGGAGTTTGAGACCCAAGTAGCCTGTTCCCACCGTGATTGGTTCAGAGGTGGGAACATGACCTGAAATGAGCCAAGCAGAGAACATATCAAGACTTCTCTAGGAAGTTGTAGGATAGCTACTCCCTCTTCTTTGGTTACATTTAAACTTGAAAGGTTGTAACTGAAGCAAGTTTGACACTAACATTTGCAGGTCACAGAGCAACAGAACAAATAAAGGCCTATGTTCTAAGCATAGAACCATATGCCTAAATATGTAAAAATTATAAAATCAAATACAATATTAAATATAAATTGTTCTTTTCACTATCTGGACAAATACACTTCCATGATGACCTGGAAGGTCAGGTTCAAATTCGCAGACTCAGTTTCTGGCTGGATGAAAAACTCACACATACTTTGGTCCATCTCGTCTTCTCATTCCTGCCTCAGTTCTGTACCACAAGAGGGCTTATAGCCTTGTATGAACACCCTAGCCTGTTCATCTGAATTCCTTACACACCCTCCGCAAACAGCTACCTCTTAGTCCCAGAGGTATGCAGATTGGCAGCTTAGTTTGTTTCAGGTGTTTGGACTCAAGGACAAGGCCCACACAGGCCTGAGAACTAGCTTGGGGATTTTTTTCCAGGGAGTTCTTGAGTCCCCAGTACCCAGAGTGTGATGTAGAAGGAGGTGAGAAGGCTCCAGGGCAGTGTGTGCCTTTGGCTCCAGAGGCCCTTTGACCCACGGGGAGGGACATGGCTGGAGGACAGCCAGAGAGAGCTCTCTGTAGTGTAGGGTCCAAGGGAGGGGACCGTTTGCCTGGATCTAAGGGTGACACTTAGCGGCAGGCAACCATCTCACTGTGAGGGTTGGAGCTGTCTTAGAAAAAAATCCAACACACCAGAGAAGAGCGAGCCAAACCAAGAGATGGAGAGAACGGGGTTATGGTTACATCATGTGAGTCTCCACAGAAGCCACACCTAAAGCCAACACTGTCCTGGGACTGTCCAGTTTTATGAGCTAATTCATTTGGGTTTTGCTTAAGCCAGTTCGGGTGAGGTTTCTGCCGACTGAAAGAATCATGTCTGATAGGCTTCTTGATGGTGTGTATGAATGACTCATGTCTGGGCTGCTCTGCTTCCTGAAGCTGTGGGATTAACCTTGATCTAACCAATCTCTGCAAATGGGAGAGGTTCCCCATCCCCCTGCCCTACACCCTGGTAGGGAGGGAGTTCTATGTCCAATGTTAAGTCTTTTCCTGGTAGGCCCCATTCTGCCTCATGCCTACATCCTCCCAGTTTACAAGGAAAATGAGCTACACACTGCCAAACAGTAATACATTCATTAAAGTATTGCTAAGTTTCTAATGCCCAACAGTTGAGCCAATTGAAAATATGCTACAATGTGATAAACCACAAAGAAAAGACAAACAACAATCAAGGCTATAGTCTTGAAAGCATCAATTCTTCATCATCAGCTTCTTCAGGAAAGGCAGTCCAAACATGTGGGAAGGAAATAAGTACTCCTACTTTGAAAACTGGTTCTTCTGCTTATTGACAGTTTGTGTTCATCATTCAAGATGTACATTTGTGTACAAACAGGTTTTTTTCCCTTTTCCCCCTCTCCAGTGGCCTACCTGATTTTAGTACCAGTTAGTAAAGGTTCTGCTCAGAATTCAGTCTCCCTACCAGAGACTCTAAACCCCAGAAATTAACTTCTTAAGATCATATGGAGCACTACATGAGAATAAATAAAATGAATGAATGAATGAATGAATGAATGAATGAATGAAAAAGCATAAAATACTTTATCAATTTCAATTGACAAAATCACTACTTTTCCTATGAAATCATGTCCTAATGATGTGTGTGATTTTTTTTTATTGAAAATAAACATGTTGAAGATGTTCTAGAAGTCATACGTGTGGATTTTTTTTTTTTTTAAGATTTTTTATTGGGGAATTGGGGGAGGAGAACAGCATTGGGGAATTGGGGAAGGGGAACACACAAGTTGCTGTCTTTTTGTTCTTCAGTCTAGTTGCGGAGGATGTTGCTTCACTGGCCCATGTTGGTATCCTCACTGCGCTCTTCCCGGATGAGGCAGATCAGTTGCCGGCCTCTGGATGGTCGCTCACTGTGGCTATTGGCAGCTCACGCTGGCTGTCAGCCACTCACTGTAGCCTATGGCAGCCCACTGCAGCAGGGGCTGCAGCCCACACCGTCACCGGGGCTCGCACAGCCCAGCTCCAGGTGGAGCTGTTATTAGCTGTAGAGGGCAGTGTCACTGGCCCTCATGTGGGATCCGAACCGGGGCCGCTGGCATCCCCAAACCAGCTCTTAACCAATGCGCCACTCGGCCGGCCTTGGATTTTTTTTTTAAGTGAATAGCAGAATATAAAATTTTTTAGGGTATTAGTCTAACCACAACTCATTCCTAGTTCTCTAAGAAACAATGTCCCCTGCTCCTCCAAAGGGCGGGTATGTCTGCCCTATTCATACGACATGCCTCACCACCATGCCTTTCCGCTTTGGCCACAGGGAGGGAGGGGATGGAAGCAGGAGCAAAGCTGATGAACAGAGGGACAGAGATGAGAGACTGAGAGGGCCCGGAGAGAGACCTGCACACCCAAGGCAAGAGTGATGGCCCAAGGTCTTGGCAGCTTTCCAGTTCCTAGTTCCACCCTCACCTGAGGCCCACCCTCAGTTCCTGCCCATTGGTTCTGAGAGACTCCCCATAGCTTTTCAATAAAATCTGGGGTGTTTTTCCCTTTAGTCTAGCTCCAGTAGGTTTTTGCTAATATTTTAAATGGAAATTCTTAATAAACATAGGCTTTTAAAAAGTTTGTCTTTTAACTTGTGCACAGTCATAGATTTTCAGCTCATTAAACTTTAAAGAAAATCTTAAGAGTGACTTTTTTTCTGGTCTGAGCACATCCGGAAGTTCTGCGATTACTGTCACTTGAACAAGAATTTGCTCTTGTGCTCCATAGGAAAGTTTTAGTTAAAGCCGACATTTTTACTGTGGATAATGTGAGTGGTGCAATTTGTTATGTTCCTGGGATTTTAAAATAAAGATTTCTCCCCTGAATTTCTCAGCAATAATTAGATGTCTAATTAGTTGCTGAAGTGACTCAAACCATCAGCAGACTTGAAAATACTGAACTTTACCTCTTGGTTTAAATGGTTTCTATGTACTCTATAGTTGAGTGATTCTAGCATGCATTCAAGTGGTCCTGGAGGAAAAAAAGAAACATTTACTATCTGACCATTCTTTTCTAACCTTCATTCATGCCCCAACCCTTCTTTTCCCTTTTTTTTTAAAGAAAAGAAAACAAAATTTCTATAAAAACCTCCCTATTATTTAAACATTTGTATTATTTTACCAAAACTGCCATAACAAAGTACCACAAAGTGGGTGGCTTAAAGAACAACAGTAATTTATTTTTCCACAATTCTTGAGGCTGGAAGTCTAAAATCAAGGTGTCCGTAGGGTTGGTTTCTTCTGAGGCCTCTTTCCTTGGCTTGCAGTTGGCTGTTTTCTTTCTGTGTCATCACCTGGTCTTTGTTCTTTGTATTCTTTGTATAATGACACCAGTCATATTGGATTAGGGTCACCCTAATGACATCATTTAACCTTAAATGCCTCTTTAAAGACCCCTATGTCCAAATACAGTCATATTCTAGGGTACTAGGGTACTTGTGTGTGTGGTCGGGGTGGGGGAGAGAGAGAATTCAGCCCAGAATAACATTTAACCAAGATTTTTTTTTTGAGTACCTAATATGAGCTATTTTAAAGACGGACAACTCCCACCTACCCCTGTAAAGGTCCAAATTTTGAAGGACATACTTTATTTAGAATGCTGTTTAGGCCTTTGTCCAAAGAGACCCTAGAGTAGAACAGGTGGGAATTTCTCTCCTACATTAGAATCCCGAGGTAGACAGCCCAGGCCTGCGGGATGGCTGTGCCAACCTAGCAACAGCTTTCCCTCTGGACGGGGGGTTGCTTCTCTTGCTCGCACCGTCTCCCCCGCATCACTGCCAGCAGGATGGAGAAAAGGAAAATGCACACTCCTTTTAAAAGCATGACCTAGAAGTCGCACTTATTATTTCTGGTCAAAAGAGAGTCATACATCCATGGGTGGCTGTAAGGAAGGTTGAAAAAATGTGATCTGTGTCTAAGTTATCATGGGCCTAGCTAAAATACAATTTACTGTAGATAAAAGAGCAAATGGATGTTAGGGAACGATGAATAGGGACAGAGACCATAAAAAGGCAGTGACTTTATATGGAATAGTAAAGGCGAAAGGGGCCATATGTACAGAAGCAGCAAAGGCTGGCATAGAGAGAGGGCAAATGAGAAAGAAGTTCCCAGAGCTTTTGAGATCCTTATTCTAATCCCTCATGTTATAGAAACACTTTCTTATTCCTTATTTTTTAATCCTAAATTGCTTGTAAATTCAGGTTTTAGTTTCTTTTGAAAGTGACTTTCTTATGTACAATGCCCACTAACCCACTAAACAAGTATTTGCCTTAACTAACAATTCAGAAAAGTAAGTCTTACTGCTGTCTCTTGCTGAAAGTAATTGCTGTAATAGCAAGTGAGAAAGATGTCAACTCCTCCGTTGCTTGTGTAATATACAGTGATATTTTAACTATGTAACCGCAAAAGAAGTTCTGTGTAAAGGAGGCTGCAAGTATTAGCAGAGCTTGCTAAAGCTGTTAAACCCTCCTATTTTTTAGTAGAATGCCCTTTTATAGAAATAGTCTCCATTAGAAAAGGGTCCACATATGTTAGAAATTGCTACCACTGGATTGTATTGTATTTTAGCAATAAGGTTTTCCTATATGATATGATAAATCCGCGCAAAATATCCTAATCTAAAGTCTTGATCTACTAGTGGTTGTTGAAAGCCATAAAGCTCAGATGATCTCATAAAAGCTTAAAATGGAAATTAATTTACTTTATTTCTTAGATAGGTTTCTAAATGGTGGTTCATACAATACTTGTAGTTAAAAAGAATTCTGAGATACAAAATTAGGTCACTCTAGAATGATGTCAGTGGAAATTCACCTGAGACATTTAGATTTTGCTTACGGGTATTCGGACTTTGGCTACCCAGCATCCATTCCACCTTTTTAACAGCACCCCAGAGTCCTTTGGGAAATTACTCCTGCTTTGGAAATACTCTTGGTAAATTGGTCAATTCAGGTCCCTTTCCTTCTATTATGGAAGAGAAAGGGGACTTTTAGGCTTTTTCCACTCAACACCCAGATGGAGCAAGGGGCCAGCATCTGATATAGGCTAGGTCAAGTTAAAGCTCACTCTTGGGAACTTAAATCTTGAGTAGAGTGAAAATGAAACTGACATTGGTAGGATTTACTCATTTCTGCACCAGCACTCTGCTCATTGAACCTAAGCCCAGAGCTCCAAAGATTTGCATAAATTCCATGAGTTCTCATGTAGCTCCATTTTTCTTAAATTTAGCAGAGTTGATTTTTGTTGTTTTCAATCTGATTCACCTTCTATCTACTGATTGAACTATGATATCAAGACTGAAAAAAAAAAAGCTAAACATACACAACAACCCTATAACCTATGAAAGAACTCAGACAGCAAGTGCCAACAATTGAAAAGACAGATAAAAAGGGAGAAGTGTGAATAAAGTTGCTGCACATTTTCTCAAAAAATTTAAAAATCTTTACAAACATGATAATTGTCTCCAAGAGAAATGAAAAAGAATGTATCAAAGAAAAAAATAGTTCAACTTTATTAATAACTAAAGAGAGGGCCGGCCGAGTGGCGCATTGGTTAAGCGCTGGTTTTGGGATGCCAGCGGCCCCGGTTCGGATCCCACATGAGGGCCAGTGACACTGCCCTCTACAGCTGACAACAGCTCCACCTAGAGCTGGGCTGTGCGAGCCCCGGTGATGGTGTGGGCTGCAGTGGGCTGCCATAGGCTACAGTGAGTGGCCCGCAGCCAGCGTGAGCGGCTGGCAGCCAAGAGTGAGCTGCCAATAGCCGCGGTGAGCGACATCCAGAGGCCGGAGACCGATCTGCCTCATCCGGGAAGAGCGCAATGACGATACCAACAGTGAAGCAACATCCTCCGCAACTAAACTGAAGAACAAAAAGACAGCAACTTGTCTGTTCCCCTTCCCCGATTCCCCAACGCTGTTCCCCTCTGCTAATTCCCCAATAAAATCTTTAAAAAAAAATAATAACTAAAGAGAAATAAATTAAAACTACATGCCAACTTTTCCCCATAAAATTGAAAGTGATTTTAAAGCATCAATACTGTTGAGAGAGTGTTCAGATGAGCGTTTTCATGAACTTCTGGTGGGTGTATAAATGATGAGTTTTCAGGAAAGCAATCTGGCAATATGTAACAAGAACCATCAAAATATTCATATATTGTACTAGACAGGTAAGCTGAAATAGTATGAAGTTTACAGAATATGGGACTTTATATATAAACAGACCTTACACAACTGGGGGAAAAGATGGGGAGATAAAAGCAAGACGAAGATTGGAGAATCAGAGAGAGAGTCACTAACCAGTCCTCAAGCACTGAGGTAGGTGGGCAAAGAAGAGCAAACCTGAGACATTGCTGTGGGCATGCAAAGGAGAGTTCAGATTTATGGGGAGTCTGGGAGACTACTGCCTCTGAGGATCCCCAGCCTGATGTCCCATGACTGATCTCAGTCCACTGTCCATAAGCAGGGCCGGCAGATAGGAAGAAGGGCTGGGTGCCATGAGAAAAGAGAGGACAGCCTGGACACCACTGAGCTTGCTGACAACAAAGACCTTCAAAGAGTAAGTGAAACTACTGCCTTACTTCTGTTGCCCAAACTGCACACAAGTTCCCCTTTTGGCCAACTCTACCTCTAAGTGTACAGGGAAAGGAATTCTGGGTAACATAATTCTCAGCTTAACCAAGTTGATGGTGGAACAGCCTAGCGCTCATATCTTTTGATCCTGTGGTCTCATTCCACATTTGGGACTACATCCTGATGAAGTGGATAATGTAGCCAAAGATTTAAAAAAAAGATGATTATAGGTGCCACAGTTACAACAGGCAACATTAGAAATGAGTTAATTGTCCAACAATGGGAGAATGGTGAAATAGATTAAGGAAAGGCAGACACGATTTTCATGCATTTATTTAAAAAATTATTTCAAATGACTTAGTGTCATGGTTGTGTCCTCACGGTATAGAATGAAAGAAGTAGACACAAAACTACCTGCATTAGAACTGCAAGTTTGAAAACATATTCATAGATTTGATTCTTTGTATACTTCCTTATACCCTTCCTTATTCATTCCTCACAAAGCAGCCAAAGTCATCTTTTTAAAAATGTGGACCAAATTGTGTGTCTCCCTTGTCTAAAATCCCAGCATGGCTTTCCCACGGCCCCCAGAACAAAATGCAAACCCTTCCCACAATCTGCAAGGTGCTTCATGGTCCAGCTTCTTCTGGCTGCTCTAACTGCAACTCTGATGCCTCTTTGCTTGGCTTATTCAACTCCAGTCCCATGGGTTTTGGCCAATTCCTAGCCTCGGCAAACACTTCCACCTTAATGGGTTGGCAATTAGTAGATTCACTTACTATGCTTTTCTCTCTGAGTGACCTTTCTCATTATTCAAATCTCAGCTCAGATGTCACCTCCTCAAAGAGGCCTTTCTCTGAGCACCCCATCTGCTGTGTCTCATTTTGCACCCCCCTCAGCAGTCGTCCCATCTCATTGCCCGGCTTATTTTTTCCCTACCAAAAATTATTATGCTTTCTACTTAGCAGGTTCCCCCCCCTAGAAAGCAGGGCTCACAAAAGCAGGGAGCGTTCCTGTCATATTTGTGGTTGTAGTCCTGTGGCTCTAACAAAACCTTCAAGGTGCTCTATTTTCACTGAATGAATGGATTAATGGATGGATCCATTTTCTGAGTTTTCTGCAATGAGCATTTTCCATTATCATAAGGATAAGATATTTGGGAGACATGTAGTGCGTGAAGGGCAATCTTGTGTCAGGAAGGATGTTCACCTGATATATAACTTAAGCCCTCTCAGTGTCATATCTAGTGATTATCCAGGCCTATTTTGGGTGCTCTATACCTCTTACAAGATCTAGGTTGGAGTCTCCATTCTACAGAGGGATGTGAATTAAATGTCTGTAAAAACACAGGAATCTGGAAATCATCCTCCCATATAAATCATGTCATGCATAGCAGTTAGGGGCCAAAGCGCATTTTACCGTATAGCACTCTGTAAGACTCCCAGACAGCATGAATTCAAACCCCATTTTTAGGGCTACAACTGCCTCCCCTTCTAGCTCAGTGGTTTAGTCACTCTTACCACCTCTCATTTGCCTTTTCACCACCACCCACCCAGCAATAATTCTACTCTCTTCACATCTCTTAGCCCTTCCTGCCTCCATGTCCAATCATGACCAATGTGTCAACTGCTCTTATGGGTAAATCCTAAACTTCCTTGTCTCTCTGTCCTTCAAACTCTCCTGTGTGTTATACTCTTAACTACAGAGAAATTCAATGGCCTATTTTCTCCACGTTTATGTTTTGGCTTTACGCTGTCTCCGGAATAGCAAAATTTTATCACCTTTTGCCTTAGATTGCCATTTTATGTACCAATCTTTGGATGTGCCTTGTTCATTAATTGAATATAAAGGAAGAGGTGAGGTAAGGCTGAGTGAAATCAGGCTATGGAGCTTGAATATTTTCACCTTCCTGACCCAACAACACATACACACAATGGTAGGAGACAGTTCTGTATATGTGGCCAAGTGTCATCTGTAGTGGCCAAGTGTCATCCAGGCAGCCGACACATGATTAGTTCACTTGTCAGAAATCCAACAGCATAAGTGGTACCTACTCCCAGCAGCCAGGCCTTCAGTCTGGGGAACGTGTTACATTCTTCTTGGGACAGTAATATATATATCATCAAAGAAGAGTTTTCCTTAGGTTTCATTCAATAGGTGGAGTAAACAGGTAAACCTACTTTTCAAACATTCATTTTGGGGATTTGACAATTTTTTTTCCCCCAAAATAATCAATAAAAAGCTTTTAACACTATCCTATGGTTGAAGGCTTTAACTGTCTTTAGCAAGTATGAATTCCAGTGAGGGCAGGTAAATGGACAACTTTATGGCATGTATCTTAACAGCATGGCCTATGTTGTGCTAACCCGACTGTGAATTTTATGGCCAATGAAACTCTGTGTGACAGGTTCCTTTTTTAGATTCGGAAACTGGCAGCTGTTTTGTTCAATTTTATGGCTGTATAAATTTTGGTGTCAACCTCAGAAATTGTTTGTGCTTTCCATGTTCCTGTAAAGAAAAGTGGACAATCATTAGAAAGTGGTCATGGAGAACTTCCTCTTGCCTATTACTGGGCTGCTGGAGAAAAATCATCCTGTTGAAGAGACTGATTTCCCTATAAATTGGGGGTTACCCATTTTTGCTGGGCCCACAGCATTCCCAGTCAATCGTACTTCCCCTCACTTCTTTCTCTTATTCTTAACAATGATTGTTTCAAAATTTCTCCACTATCAAAACCCCATTTCTCTCTTCACTCTCAGAAAAAGACTATGTCTTACTTGGCATCAAAAATAGAAGGCTTGGGCCGGCCGAGTGGCGCAGTGGTTAAGTGCTGGCTTGGGAAGCCAGCGGCCCCGGTTCGGGTCCCACATATGAGGGCCAGTGACACTGCCCTCAAAAAAAAAAAATAGAAGCCATCTGAAAAGTGCTCTCTCCATTCTCCCTACAATTATACAAAACTAATGTAGTCTAGATCCAGTTCCTCCTCCTTCCTTTTTAATTGCCATAAGAGAGATCTCCCTCTTCTGTGTAAAGCTTATCACTCTGTGGCAGAGTCTGTAAGACAGCTCCCAATGATTCCTCACTTACGGATGGATACTCAGGCCCTTGTGTGTGGATATCAGGCTGTTCTCGCTCTATATACTCTATGTACCTGGCCAATCTCACTTCCTAATGAATCCCAAATTGATACCCTCAGCTCCTTTCTGAGCTCTAGACTGTTCCACTCAGCAAATACAGAACTAAACTTATCATTAGCTACTACCCCCATCCTCCTTTTCTTCCTCTTTTTTCTATCCTAGCAAATGACACTGCTACCTGAACATTTTTACCCAAGCTAGAAAAGTAGTCAGCTTGACTCCCATCTGTTCATATACTCAGTTGTTACCTTTCTCTTTTCTTAACAATTCTGTCCACCTCTCTTCATTCACAATGCCACAGCTATGGCCCAAGACACTGTTGTTTCTTGCCTGGGGAGCTGTGACAACAAAATGTCATTTCCCTGCTTAAAATTCTTGAATACCTTCCCATAGCCCTTCGCGTAAAGTCAAAGTTTTATGTCAGAGCGTATAGGTATAGGTAATCTGACCATTTAATTTACCATCCGAATGGAGTGCACTGAAGAGTGAAAGGAAGTGCTGATAGTAATTAGGAATAGGGGAGTGAACTGAGACTGTCTAGGGAAAATGCAACGTAAGGTCACCTGATTGATAGAGCCCTGTGAGGTCTGGTCCCCGACAGCAGCCCATCCCCTGTGCCACCATGTACTGCAGCCATCCTGAACTCCATTCAGTTCCTTGAACTTGCCATTTTCTCTGTTGCTTTGAGCTTTTCGATATATTTTTCCATTTGCCTGGGAAACTTCTCGCCTCTCCCATGCGTCTGAAAAACTCCTGTTCATCCTTCTGGCCTCGACATAAATGTCCTTTGTCCAGCGAGACAATTCCTGACCCCAGGATTCCTCTGCTGTGGGTTCCTAAAGCACATGGCACGCCTCATATCACACCTCTTGCTTCTCCGCATTATTTATAATTACTTACTTGAGGACTGACTTCCTAGCTGGACTAGAAGATCCTTGAAGAAAGACATTGTCTCTGTTTTGTTCATTCCTATACCACAGGAAAGAAGCAGTTTATGTAGGTAAAACTTTTAAAATGCCTGTGTGGGATTAAAAAAAACCCCAAAAACCTCCCATTTCTTAACTGCAGAATATGAGATTGTCTTCCCAACCCCCAGTTCCCACGCCTGCGGGCTGGTGATCTTCAGAAGCCTGGGGCAAGAACCCAGCACAATAGGAATTTTGAAAGATTAAGATCTCAGCCCCAGATGGGCCCGCGGAGTGGCGCATTGGTTAAGAGCTGGTTTTGGGATGCCAGCGGCCCCGGTTCGGATCCCACATGAGGGGGCCGGTGACACTGCTCTCTACAGTTAACAGCAGCTCCACCTGGAGCTGTGCTGTGCTGTGCAAGCCCCAGCGACGGTGTAGGCTGCAGCCCCTGCTGCAGTGGGCTGCCATAGGCTACAGTGAGTGGCCAGCAGCCAGCGGGAGCGGCTGGCAGTCAGTGTGAGCTGCCAATAGCCACAGTGAGCGACATCCAGACGCCGGCGACCGATCTGCCTCATCCACGAAGAGCGCAATGGTGATACCAACATGGGCCAGTGAAGCAACATCCTCCGCAACTAGACTGAAGAACAAAAAGACAGCAACTTGTCTGTTCCCCTTCCCCGATTCCCCAACACTGTTCCCCTCCCCCAATTCCCCAATAAAATCTTTTTAAAAAAAAAAAAAAAAAAAAGAGATCTCAGCCCCAGAGATTCTGACTCCATTGGTCTGGTGTGGGCCCAAAGCAATAGTACTTTAAAAAATGTCACCGTGTGGTTCTAATGTGACTCCATGATTGCATGTAGTTGTCTTAGAGCAGTGCTATTCAACAGAAATTGCAGTGATGGAAATGTTCCATGTCTTTATCTATTGGGTAGCTGTTAGCCCTATGTGGTTATGAGTATTGGTAATGTGGCTAGTGCTACTAAAGAAGTGAATGTTTTACTTTTATTTCATTTTACACATTTTAAATGTACACGTGTGACTAGTGGTTTTGATGGAGCAGCTCTAGGACAGTGGCCCTCAAATTTGAGTGTGCATCCGAATTCGCGGGAGGGCTTAGTAAGTCACAGATTGCCCGGCCCACCTCTCGTTTCCTATACTGTGTGTAGTTCTCAAGTGGGGCCTGAGAACTTTCCTTCCAGCCAGTTCCCTAGTGCTGCTGATGCTCCTGCTCCAGGGACCGCACTTTGAGAACAGCTGCTTTACCCTTGTTAAAAATACGTTCTTGGCCGGCCAAATGGCGCCTTGGTTAAGAGCTGGCTTGGGACACCAGCAGCCCTGGTTCGGATCCCACATATGAGGGCCAGTGACACTGCCATCTACAGCTAAGATGGTGAACAACAGCTCCACCTGGAGCTGGGCTGCTGTGTGTCCCCAGGGACGGCATAGCTGCAGCCCCTGCTGCAGTGGGCTGCCATGGCTACAGTGAGTGGCCGGCAGCCAGTGTGAGCTGCCAAGAGCCACTGTGAGCAGCCGTCCAGAGACCAGCGACGGCTCTGCCTCACCCAGGAAGAGTGCAATGGATACCAACATGGCCCGGTGAAGCCACGTCCTCCATAACTAGACTGAAGAACAAAAGGACAGCAACTTGTCTGTTCCCCTTCCTCGGTTCCCCAATGCTGTTCCCCTCCCCCAATTCCTCAATAAAGAAATCTTTAAAATAAATAAAAAATTAAAAAAAATATAGCCTCTTAGTTCCCAACTAGTTCTACTGATTCAGAATCTGTGTTTTAACAAAATCCTCAGATTATTTGTATAAACATTAAAGTTTTTAACTGAGGTATAATTGACATATATCATTGCATTAGTTTCAGGATGAACATTAAAGTTTGAGAAGCACTCATTTGAATGATCTTGTGTAAGTCAGACGATTGCAAGTTACCCCGTGCATATGGCTTTTGTACTGTGAAATTACTTTCATACCTTCATTTAGCCCTCACCTTCAAATTGTTTTTTTTTTAAAAAAGTCAAACCATGTACTCTTTGTCATGTTAATTAATCCTTCTCTAGATCTAAATTCTGTTCTTGAAAGCATAGAAACCCTAACAGTAAATACATGGTGCTTCATGCAAGTCAGACTATGTTACATCTAAACCAAACACTTGATATTCTCTGTGTGGTTTGTATTCTGCTTGCAAAGCTTTCAGTTTATTTTTATTTATTTTTTTTAGCTGAGCCATCCTGCCACCTGTTGGCAACTCAGCGGCAGCTTAGCTCGGGCTAGGCATCGAACCGCTGTTGCTCAGAGCTCAGCTCATACTCTTGAGCGAACTCTTAACCAACTGAGCCATTCGGCCAGCCCTCAGTTTATTTTTTGGGCTTTTCATAGGTTGCCTTTTTTTAGGTTTACTCTTTCAATTTCACTCCCAACTAGAACACAGCTCCTCTCTTAATTTCCCAAAGCAAGGCCTAGCTATAACTTTACCAACACTAGGGGTCTACGGAATGGAAACACATGAAGAAAAGCAGCCACTCGGAAGCAGGGCTTCAGGAATTCATGGCTGCATCTTTCCCAAAGTATTCTGACCTTTGGCTTTATTCCTTGATGTGTCCCTAAGACACAGCTCACCTGCCCCACCCTCGTCCCCTGCCTTATACTCTATGTTTCTGTCTCCTCCAAATTAACACCTATCAACAACATAACCCCCATCTCATCTGAGGACCAAAGACAGAAAAAAATCTAGTTTTGCCCTCTGGTCCTGATGTAAAACCCTCCTGCTGCCCAGTGTGTGTCTTCATTGCTGTGTGTGGCTAGCTCCTTGCAGTCCTTAAAACTCTCCAATCTAGAAGAGATTTGGCTTTATCTTTGCACAGTCAAAAGGTCCACTGAAAGTTTCCAATAATCCCCGAAAAATATTTACCTGCCTTTAGAGGAACTTAATGAAACAGAAAGATGCTGCAAGGTTTCAAAACATCAGAATTTTGCTGTAGATAGAGGATCCTTTCCATATAAAATGGTTTTGTTTGTTCATTCAGGGAATAGATCTACCTGTCAGAAATTCATGTGTTTTTAGAAAATCTTAACGATCATTTGTGTATGCTGTATGAATACATAGAATGACTCAAGTGTGAGTCAAATGCCTTTTTTTCACTCCTTATTTCCTTTCTTTCATTAATTCCAAAGTTTCCTGTTTCTTGATGTAATTTCAGTGAAATTAAACTTGAAATTTCATCAAACAGTGCTAGTACAACTATTCATGTAGTGGAAAAATGAACTTCAACTCATACCTTACATCATACACAAAAATTAATTTGAGATGGATTGTAGACCTAAGCATAAAATCTAAAACTATAAAGCTTCTAGAAGAAGTAGAAAAATACTTTTGCAATTGTGAGGTAGGCAAAGATTTCCTGAGGAAAACACAGAAAGCACTAACCACAAAAGGAAAAAAAATTTGGTAAATTGGACTTCATCAAAATTAAACACTTTCAAAAGACACTGTTAAGAGAATTAATAGACAAGACACAGAATGGGAGAATATGTTTAAAAAACATATATCTGATCAAACACTTACATCCAAAATATGTAAAGGACAACTCCAGCTTAATAATAATTTTTAAAAATCCAATCTTAAAAATAGGCAAAAAGATTTGAATAGACACTTCACAAAAAGATAAATAAATGGCCAATGGGCTCTTGAAACATGCTCAACATCATTAAGTTCTCATAAAAATATAATTTTAAACCATAATGAGATACTACATACCCATTAGAAAGGCTAAAACAAAAGAGAATTAAAAACTCCAAACTCTCATCATATATTGCTAGTGGAAGTATAAAATGACATAACCATTCTGAGAAGTTATTTCGCAGATTTTTATAAAGTTTAACATACACTTAACATACAATTCAGCAATCCCACTCCTAAATATATACCCAAGTGAAATGGAAAGATGACTATCCAAAGACCTCCCATCTGCAAATGTTCATAGCAACTTTATCCCTTGTAGCCCTAAATTGGAACCAGCCCAGGTATCCATAAACAGGAGAATGGATAAACAAACTGTGATACACTCATACAGTAGAATACAACTTAGCAATAGAAAGGAACTACTGATACAGCAACAAGGAGGACTGCAGAAAATATGCTTGAGTCAAAGAAGCCAGACTTGAAAGAATACATATTGTATGATTTCACTTACATGAAGCTCAAGAACAGGCAAAACTAATCCGTGGTTGCAGAAATCAGAACAAAAGTTGACTGGGGCTGGAGGTGGTGGGGAATGACTGGGAATGGTCTAAGAGGACTGTCTGCTACTAGTATGATTGAGCTCTGTATCTTGATAGGAGTGTGTATTACACAGGTGTCAAAACTGCAACCTGTGTGTCAGTGTTGTCAAAACTGATCAAATGTACATTTCCCTCTGTCTAAATGATATCTCAATTTTTAAAAACTTGAGCAGCTTAAAACAATGTAATAATTGCATTTAGCCTCTGTTATAACCATCAATCCATGGTTATAGTTGTCAGTTCTACTAATAATGATCAATTACTCAATAGTGGTGATGAATACCAGTTTTTATGTGTTGTTTAATTAGCTAAAACTATTGTTGCTATGAATCTTCTGAATTTTACCAAACATCGCTGCAGATTTATTTTAACTTTTATTTTCAACTATAGCACACTGTAGATGTGTTTTAGGAAATGACTGATTTTCCACGCAATTCCCTCAATGCTTTTCACCAACATATGATCCCCTTACACGTTTTTGTTCATCTTTATTTCCTGACCTGAAATGTCTTCAAAGTTTTATTCCTGGCCACCAAAATCCCAACAATTCATCACAGCCCAGTTCAAGTGCCATTTCCTCTGCGAACATAGCTCTGAATTCTTTCCTGAACTATCAAAGCACTTTTTCTCTCAAGTACTGTCTCATGATGATACAGTAGCTTAAAATATATTTGGAACTTTGTTTCTGGAATGGCGTTCTTTAATGGAGTGCAGGCCACCCAAGGTTAGGCACACAGAAGGTACTCAAATGTCTAAATAAACATTTGAACTCAAAAGATATTTAATCTCATACAATGTGGATTTCCTTCCCCTGAATCTAGAGCATACATGTAAGAAGATAAATCATTTAAATATGTCCAAATAGCTCTTGCATTATCTAGAAAGAATTAATAATAGATCAATTGAAATGATGCTCTAACTTTTATTTTTATTTCTTAATTTTTTTTTTGAGGGCAGTGTCACTGGCCCTCATATGTGGGACCCGAACCGGGGCCACTGGCTTCCCAAGCCAGCACTTAACCACCGTGCCACTAGGCCAGCCCAGCTCTAACTTTTAAACTCTTATGGTTAAAATATATTGTTCTCATAACGAGGGTTATTTTATACATTATAGTCATTTATACTGAAGAAAGTTCAATGATATAAAAACAAAAGTGATGAACAATTTCTGTCTTATTATCAAAAGACAAGAGACTGGTTTGACTGGAAGTATTTGTTTTAAGCACATCATGCTTATCTTTGGCATAAAGTTAAAAGACAGCTCCATATTTCAAATTATTTGAGCCAGTGACAAACATTTAGCCAATTCATTAATGAGAATATTTTATACTTTCATTGCAAAAGTTCATTGTATTATGTGACGTGAGAGCCTTTAATGTGTATCAGGGATCATAACTAAATACATATATTTTTAGTTTTCAGGTGTTTTTGGTTGTAACATTCCCTAGTTAATGACGGAGGCTCTACCAATCGGCCCTGTGTTATAATGACAATAAAAGAAACAATGCTAATACACGATGATTTATTACACTGAACGGACAAACTTTGCTTCATGAGTTTCCTCATTGTTTCCCTCTGGACATTAGCCAGTGTCTGTTCTTTTTTTTTTTGAAGGCAGTGTCACTGGCCCTCATATGTGGGACCCGAACCGGGGCCGCTGGCTTCCCAAGCCAGCGCTTAACCACCGCGCCACTCGACCGGCCCTGCCAGTGTCTGTTCTTATTAAATGAGTATTTCAAAGGCCCTGCCAAATAAGTACATATAGAAGGTAGGATTTAATATGCTAATAAACAAGCTACAGTACCTTAAATATACTACATATCAGATACTAAGGTAGTTAAGGATATTTACTGAATTAAAAACCACAAGAGGGCAGTTTAATATAATAGTGATAGAATACTTAAAAGAGTGTGGTAGTATTTTAGAAGTAATTCCAATAAGTTAGATCCTACAGATATAGAGAAAAGAGAATGAAAAGAGACGCATTTAATATTTTAAAATTTCATTTATAATAAATGTTTCTGAGTTTGGTGTATTTGCACATATTTGATATTTAGTGCACTTTTAAAATTGATTTTCTTTTTTTTTTTTTTTTTTAAGATTTTATTGGGGAATTGGCAGAGGGAAACAGCGTTGGGGAATCGGGGAAGGAGAACAGACAAGTTGCTCTTTTTGTTCTTCAGTTTAGTTGCGGAGGATGTTGCCCCACTGTTGGTATCGTCATTGCACTCTTCCCGGATGAGGCAGTTCAGTTGCTGGCCTCTGGATGTCGCTCACCGCGGCTATTGGCAGCTCACACTTGGCTGCCAGCCGCTCACGCTGGCTGCGGGCCACTCAATGTAGCCCATGGCAACCCCCTGCAGCAGGGGCTGCAGCCCACACCATCACCGGGGCTCGCACAGCCCAGCTCCAGGTGGAGGAGCTGTTGTTAGCTGTAGAGGGCAGTGTCACTGGCCCTCATGTGGGATCCGAACCGGGGCCGCTGGCATCCCAAAACCAGCGCCCAACCAATGCGCCACTCGGCCGGCCCTAAAGTTGATTTTCAAATACAGATGTGAATTAAAATGATCCCCCACCCCCTTTTTTTTTTTTTTTTGTCAGTGGCAAGATTGGCCAGGAAGTCAAGCAACTTGGCCAATATTAAAAAATGTTAAATGTTATCTTAGTTTCTTCTCTCTCTGTGGTGGCCAGTGCTCCTCGTGTAAGAAGGACTAGCTTGTTTCTTTCTAATTTAATGGAATTAAAAATGAAAATTAAGATGATAATGATAATCTCTTTGAAGTACTTTCCATAATTTTTAATAATTAATGTGTTAATCTGTTTGCTCTTTGTCTCTTCCTCTAGTTTGAAAGTTCCATGAGGTCGGGATATGTACTGCAGGGACCTTACCAAACACAGTGGCTAGTAGCTCGCTTTCAATGATTTTTTGTTGGCTTAATTAAGTAATTAACTGTAAATCCTTAAGGGACTAACACATCTAGACACCATTCCATGTTTTCATGTACTCAACAGCAATGCCTTCCATCTACCCATTCATGCACCTATCCATCTATCATCCACCCCTCCGTCCATCCTTTCACCTGTTCATCTGTCCATCTGTCTATCTTTCCTTCTGTCCATTTGTCTATCTTCCAGTCCATCCATCCATCCATCCATCCATCCATCCATCCATCCATCCATCCATCCATCCATCCACCCATCCATCCATCCATCCATCCCTCCATCCATCTCCACAGACATCTAACCCTCAAAGAGTCTTTTGAAAGGGTTGCTTTCTCTTCAGTGGCTGAAAAAGAAACTTTTCCATGAAGATTTCCCAGTTTAAAGACCTTCCTTCTAGAATACATAGAGCTGCTTGAGTAGTCTCTACAACTGGAACAGCCTGATTTTAAAAGGATTGACATAGTGCATTAGGGTTCACTAAGCTCTGTCCCCCTCCCTGAAGCCCTGGTTGCTGGTTAGGAACTACTTTTTGACAACCTGAAAGATGAAGTCTTTCCTCTTTCACAGGATTTATATGATTTATCTTGTAATATGCCAAGTGTTTTTAAAGAAAATTTATTGCCACTCTTGTGGCTTCTTAATAATACAAATATGAGCATTAGGACCCTGCTCTGGACCATGACCTCGTCTCGCTCACTCGGATAAGCCCCACAGCTTTAACCATCACCTCTAGGCTTTTGATTCCAAATCTGTACCTTGAGCCCTGACTGCTTCCCAACACCTCAGACTTTTGTACTCGTCTGTAGTGGGGATGGAAGGAAAGGGAAGAAAAGGGAGGGAAAAGGAGAAGAGAGGAGAGAGAATAGAGAGTGTGGGGCTTTTATAGAGTTTACCTTCTGCCTGTCCTCCCCTCAAAACTCTTAGGAGAATAGAAACTTCTAGAACATTTTTAGCATCCATCAACAATAGAGGCTTTTTCCCTTTCCATCAAGAATTCGGGAGGAGGATGCCAGTCAGAGAGCCTGAAGGCAGCATGAGGTAGGCTGAGTAGAAATGTCAGAATCTCATTTTTAGGTGGATGAGAGGCTGGAGAAGATATCCCACCCCCAAGTTCCTCAAAGCCTGCACGAAGCAGAGAGAAGATACAAGTTTCATATGCTGAGGTTTGGGGATGCTGAAAATCAAGCCAGTGGCCTGCCAGGAGTCACTGTGATGGGATCACCTAGAACTGAGAGCTGGGTGGCAGAGGGTCATCGACTTCCCCAAGGGCTGAGGTGAGTAAAGTCAAAGGCATAGTGAAGGGATGAAGTCGGGAGGTAGGGTCAGGGATGGGGGATAGAAAGGACACCTGCAGGTCCTTCATAGTGTTTGCCAAGAGCAGAGACCAGAAGTCACACTGCCCAGGCACTAAGAGAGCACAGGTAGTGAGGACGGGCCAAGAAGACAGCCCTCACTTACATTCAGTGGGCGCCAGTGAGGAAGGACCATCAGCCCAATTCCTGTCCCCAGGGCTGGTATGTTCTGAAAACTACCAGCGATCCCGAGAAAGGATGGAAGGGAAGAAATCTTGAGAAATGAGGACAGAGTTCAAACTTTGAAATAATAAAATAGTAAACCAACTCTGACTGGATGTTTACCAAAATGGACTCAATGTTTTTATTCTGTAAGTAACTAAACTACCTGTAACTGACAAGATTGTTTTCACTGCCATCAGAAATGGGATCTCATGGCCAGTTGAGCTCAGTTTAGAGTATTAAAGTAGTATTTCTATATAATGGAACTGTGATTGAATTTTATAGCACCTACACCAAACTTATCCCAATTCTCTCACCTACAGATGAATTTTATACATTTTTGACTATCTGTTCTCTTTTCTATGCATGACACCAAATTTTTATAATATTGAGTTAATATTTAATACTTTCTATTTTTTTTACTTAGCCAAGAATTGTGGATGTTTTTCTAAGTCACCAAATATTTCCGCTTAACATAATTTTTTAAAGACCATACCTTTTTAAGAGTAATTTTAGGGCCGGCCAAGTGGCGTGGTGGTTAAGCGCTGGCTTGGGAAGCCAGCAGCCCCGGTTCAGGTCCCACATATGAGGGCCAGTGACACTGCCCTCAAAAGAAAAAAAAAAAAAAAGAGTAATTTTAGGTTCACAGCAAAATTGAGAGGAAGGAGATTTCCCATATCCCTCTTGCCCTGACATATACAGAGCCTCCCTCATATCAACTTGCCCCACCAGAGTGGTATATTTGTTAAAATTGATGAACCTATGTTGACCCCTCATAATCACCTAAAGTCCATAGTTTATCTTAGGGTTCACTCTTAGTGTTGCACATTCTGTGGGTTTGGACAAGTATACAATGAATGACGTGTATCTGTCATAGTATCATACAGAGTATTTTCACTGCCCTAAAAATTTTCTGTGTTCCACCCATTTATCCTCTTACCCCAGCCCAACCTCTGGCAACCACTGATCTTTTTATTGTCTCCATAGTTTTGCCTTTTCTAGAATATCATATAGCTAGAATTATACAGTAGCTAGCCTTTTCAGATTGGCTTCTTTAAGTTGGTAATATGCATTTAAGGTACTTTCATGTCTTTCCATGACTTGATGACTCATTTCTTTTTAGTGCTGAGTAATAATAGTCCATAGTCTGACTGTACCATAGTTTATTTATCCATTCATCTACTGAATGATATCTTGGTTGCTTCCCCATTTCAGCAATTATGCGTAAAGCTGCTATAAACAGTGATGGCAGGTTTTTGTGTGAACATATGTTTTTAACTCCTTTTGGTAAATACCAAGAAACACAATTGCTGGATGGTATATAATAAGAATATGTTAAGTTTTATAAGAAACTGCCAACTATCTTCCAAAGTGGCTGTACCATTTGGCATTCCTACCAGTAATGAAAGAGAGTTCCTGTTGCTCCACATCCTTGTCAGCATTTGGTGTTGTCAGTGTTTTGGATATTGGCCATTTTATTAGATGTGTAGTGGTATCAAATTGTCGTTTTAATTTGCATCTCCCTGATGAGATATAATATGAAGCATCTTTTCATGTGCTTTTTTGGTGAGGTGTCTGTTAAATTCTTTAGCCCATTTTTAAATTAGGTTGTTTGTTTTCTTATTGTTGTATTTGGAGTGTTTATATATTTTGGATAGCAGTCCTTTATCAGATGTGTCTTTTGTAAATATTTTCTTCCAATCTGTGGCTTGTCTTATTCTCTTGACACCATTTTTTGCAGAGCAGAAGTTTTAAATTTTAACAAAATTCAGCTTATCAATTATTTCTTTAATGGATTGAGCCTTTGGTGTTGTATCTAAAAAGTCATTGCCAAACCCAAGATCATCTAAGTTTTTTCCTGTTATCTTTTAGAAGTTTTATAATTTTGCATTTTACATTTAGGTCTATGATCCATTTGGGTTAATTTTTGTGAAGTGTGTAAAGTCAGTGTATTAATTCATTTTTTTTTGCATGTGGATGTCTAGTTGTTTTAGCACTACTTATTGAAAAGACTATCTTTGCTCCATTGTTATTGCCTCTACTCCTTTGTCAAAGATCAGTTGACTATATTTATGTGGCTATATTTCTGAACTCTGTATTCTGTCTATTCTTTTGCCAATGTCACACTGTCTTAATTACTGTGACTTTATAATAAGTCTTGAAGTTAGATAGCGTTAGTCCTTCAACTTCGTTCTTCTTCAGTATTGTGTTGGCTATTCTGGGTGTCTTCCCTCTACAAATAAACTTCAGAATCAGCTGGTTGGTATCCACAAAATAACTTGTTAGGATTTTGATTGGGATTGCACTGAATTTATAGATCAAATTGGGAAGAACTAACATCATGACAATATTGAGTGTCTTTATCCATGAACATGGAATACCTCTCCACTTATTTAGTTCTTCTTTGATTTCATTTATCAGAGTTTTATAGTGTTCCCTCATACAGATCTTATATGTATTTTGTTAGATTTACCTAAGTATTTCATTTTTCAGAGCTAATGTAAGTGGTACTATGTTTTTGATTTCAAGTTCCATGTTCATTGTTGATCCTCAATATACTTTTTAACAGCAGCATGGTAATTGATCATATGACTTTTTAGTTAGTTAATTAGCTAACCTCTTTCTTTTAAGATTGTCTCCTGCTATTTAAAATACCAATGAGATAATGAAAAAATCTACACATGTATCTTTAACGGTTTCTAAGATAATCCCTTTAGAATAAATTCCTCTAAACTGAATTTCTAGATCAAAAAGAATACATATTGTAAAGGTTTTTGATACACGTGGTGAAGTTGGCCTTAAGAGATGTTATATCACTTTAAGTTCCAACTAAGTGTGGTGTCCCTCTTTCCATATGTCTCCAGCAACACTGGGCATTATAGTGTTTGAAGTCTTTTTAAAAAATATTTTAAAAAAAATTTAAATATGAAAAATTTTTGATTGAAAAAATATCTTGTTCTTATCTGCAATTCTATGATCCCTAGAGAGATGGTACAGTCCTTATTGATAGATACATCGCTCTATCCACGATACCAATAATTTACTATATGCTGCCAGTATTTTCCCCACTTTAGCATTTTAACAGGTACTGAGTTCATCTGTGAATATGGAAAAGTGACATGGTGTGAAATGTCAGTAATGACAAAAGAAATAAGTGTGTGAGTGCACACGCGTGTATGTAACCAATAATTTATGCTTCAGAGGACTGGTTAATGGACACTGATATAAGAATCCTCTTTTTCTTCTCAATAAGATAAACATAGTCCAGAATAGGAAAATCTATTGAGACAGTAAATTAGTGGCTGTCAGAGGCTAGGGGGAGGGGAGAAGGAGGAGTGACTGCTAAGGGGCACAAGGTTTCTTTTTTGACATGATGAAAATGTTCTGGTTATGATTGCACAACTCTGTGAATGTACTAAAAACCACTAAATTGTACACTTTCAATGGGTGAATTTTATGGTAGTTAATTAAATCTCAACAAACCCATTATTAAGAAAAGTCAGTAGGCTTATTTTTTCAAATGTACAGATGATATTTCAATTTGAGTAAATAGGACAATGTGTTTTAAATCATTTTTCCCAAGGCAAAAGAAAGAGCAGAGGACTCTAAGCTTACTGATCCAACATTAATTCAAGGATAATGAGTATAGGTTTTTCTATTTGGAGTGGTGAAATTTTTCTAAAATTAGATGTGATGATGGTTGCATAGCCTTTGAATATACTAAAACCCAGTAAAGTGTACACTTTAAAAAGGTGAATTCTGAAATTAAAGAATGCCATAGCTTTGTAAGTTTGAGAATCACTGTCCTCAATATTGACCAGATATATTTTATGATTTTTCACTTGTTGTATGTGTAAACATAACTTGTGCTGTTGTTTTCTCTTTAAACATGTGCTCAATTGTAATCTGTAGAATTATAGTTCTTAATGTAAAAGGATTTCCTCAAACACCAGAAATGATAAATAAGTCTGATTGAGACCTAATAAATACACAACATGCAAAAAAGAAAAAAAAAGGTGAATTTTATTGTATGTAAATTATATCTCAATTTATAAAGCATTTTTTTTTTAAGGTTGGCACAGAATTACTATGTGACTCAGCTATTCTACTCCTAGGTATATACCCAAGAGAAATGTAAACATGTGTCCATACAAAAACTTGTAACAAACGTTTATAGCAGCATTATTCATAATAGTGAAAACATCCCAAATGTCTATAAAACAAATGAAATACTGATACATGCTGCAATAGGATAAACTTTGAAAATATTATGCTAAGTGAAAGAAACCAGTCACAAAAGACTACATAATTGTATGAATCCATTTATATGAAATGTCCAGAAATGGCAAATTTACAGAAGTAGAAATTAAATTAATGGTTGTGCTGCGAGGAAGAGGGGAAATGGAGAGTGACTGCTGATAGATACAGGCTTTTTTTTTTTTTTTAGCGGTGAAGAAAATGTTCTGGAATTATATGATAGTAATGTTTGCAGAGTCTTGTGACTATACTAAAATCCATTGAATTGTACACTTTAAATGGTGAATTATGTGGTATGTAAGAATTGTATCTTAAAGCTGTTTTAAAAAAGAAAAAATGCTAACACTTAGTTACAAAATATTGAGACAAATATTGAAGACAGGTGGTAGAAGATGGACTGCTAGTATGATGTAAAAAAACATGAATCCTCTCTTCCTTTCCCAGACTTTTTATGAATTATACCCAGCATTTACCAATGTCTTGAATCTATAATGACTCCTTTAGCCCTATCACAGGTCATGAGTATATTAGTTAAGACTGTTTCTCCCTTCTTCTCCCACTGAGGGATTCACAATTTACTGTTCCATGCTTGTGTACGTTGTAAATATCCTGCTTACTCACCGAGTTTATGAAATCCACATGCATTGTTTTGCACAATGTTACGCTGTTATATATTACAGTGGAGAGTTTAATACCATCTTCAATTTTTTTACTTTTACCTTGTACTCTTTTGCTCTTAATATTAATGCTAACTAATGTTGGTCGTACCCTTTCATGCCAGACCATCACCACAACAGTTGCTTCCGCCAGAAAGAGCATTTACCACTAGGTTTCAGTTCTTGTTGTTATTCAACTCTCTCTCCATGAGAATTATGTCTCCCTGGTAACTAGGTTGTTTTAGCCATTGTTTTGACTTTTAACACCCTGGGGAATGTACTCTTGTCAAATGTTTTAAATTACAGCACTTCCAAATTCATTCAACAAACATTTATTGAGTACCTATTATTTGCCAAGTACCATTTATTTATAATGATCATTAAAAAACTCCAGGGCCGGCCGAGTGGCGTGGTGGTTAAGAGCTGGCTTAGGAAGCCAGCGGCCCCGGTTGGGTCCCACATATGAGGGCCAGTAACACTGCCATCAAAAAAAAAAACAAAAAAAACTCCAGTTGAGGGCTGGCTGAGTGGCGCGGTGGTTAAGCCTGGTCTGGGATGCCAGAGGCCCCGGTTCTGTACCACATATGAGGGCCAGTGACACTGCCCTAAAAAAAAACACAAAAAACTCCAGTTGATTACTGAAGTGTGATTTTTTCTCATACAGATACTAGTAGGAGCACTTCAGAGATGTGAATGGGTAATTAACTCAGGGCTGTTGCTTCTGACAGATAAGCCAGTCTACTTGCTTTTCAATGACATGTAAAAAAGAAATTGGATATGAAAAAAGTTATCTGAGTAAACTCTTTTTTTTAAAATCCTTTCAAGAGCCTTCGGGGTGAAGCTGGGCAACACTTTCCCGTGATTCTTCTGTGGATGAGGACATGGAGTCGGGGAGGTTATGTGATGTGCTGGCTTAGAGGGGCATAGGAATCCAGAAAGCTTGACTCCTAGTATTTTATTTCAACTTCACCTCTAAAAGCAAACATGATTACTGACCAGGCTGCCCTAACATTTTCTATACTGACTGTGCTACTCAAACTTGATTTTAATCTAAAGTTACCTTTAATGAGGAAAGAACCCCAGGTAGCTATTAGCTCTATGGGACCTGGTATTCCATCCAATCTCCATCTGTCAGTATATATTTAACCAAGGTTCAAAAGAAAATGAAATCTTTCTTCAGTGTTTGGGGATGCCGGAGTAGGACAATTTATTTGCAAGGTACAAAAAGGTAAATTGTACCTCTGCTTTTTAGTGAGAAAAGTTAAAAAATGAGTGTTTTGTTAATGAAAATTTTAAAATACTTATCTTTGGCTAGAGATGAAACATGAAAAATTTCATCCATTCAAAATGATAATTTTTGTAGAATTATACATAATAAAAACAAATGGATCAGATGTTTCATCTGTTACAGAAACTTTACAGCTTTAAATAGTGCCCAAATGTGTGTAACTGCTATATTTGGAACAATTTTCATAATAATAATTTCTCATTTTTATCAAGCACTAATTGTGTAAGGTAGAAAAAAACATACACTACTTCTGTGTATCCCTTTTACTCTCACACTACTACCACACTCACAACACGTCTGAAATCAAATGTGTGGGGTTTTCCCCCCACATCAAACAAATCTGTGAGACCAGCTAGGTGTCCTACAATATAACTCAGTTCTGACACTATCTACCTGGCTATAGAGTCAGATCCTACAGGTTAAGCGCTCAGTCTCACCAGACTGCCCCCCACCCCCTTCAGATGCCAGTCAGAAGTAGTAGGTCCCCAAGTTATCCCCCAACTTCTGTCCAACCTGGCTACAAATCAGAGGTTCCCATGATCCTCCCCCTTGGATTTGATTATTTGATAGAACAACTCACAGAACTCAGGGAAACCCATATTTATGTTTGCTAGTTCATGAAAGGATATGACAAAGGAGAGAGATGAGCATCCAGATGTAAGGGATACATAGGGCAAGGTTTGTGAGAAAGGGCACAGACCTTCCATGCTTTCCCAGCGCTTCCCTCTCGCATCACCTCCTTGGGTTCACTAACCTAGAAGCTCTCCAAAGCCTGTATGTTTGGAATTTTTATGGAGGCTTCATCTTAGGCATAATCAATCATTAACTCCATTTCCAGCCCCTCTCCCCTCTTCTAAAGAATGGGAAGTGGGCTGAAAATGCCAAGCTTCTAATCATGGCTTGGTCTTTTTGGTGACAAGCTTCCACTCAGGAGCCCACCAAGAGTCATCTTATTAGAACAAGAGACGCTGCTATCGCCCAGGTAATTCCAAGGGAGTTAGGCGCTCGGTGTCAGGAACTGGGGACAAAGACCAATTGGAACAAAAGATGCCCCTAATGCTTATCTCACTTAGGAAATTACAAGGTTTTTGGAGATCTGTGCCAAGATCAGGGCAGAGACCAATATATGTGTTTTCTATCATCTCACATGTACTAAGAACTGTTATAAAAGGTTTATAAGTGTTAGCTAATCAATAATTGTCCCACAACACTATAAGGTGAGCCCCAAATAACATAGTATAATAATATAACATGACGTGACATGCATGGTCAGGGAAGGGCTCACATCCTGGCTCAAGAGCCCAGCCTTTGTGCCTACAGGAAATGCTGCTCCACAGTCACTTCATTCTCTTTTCTAAGTTTACAGAGGACTTTACGGTAAAGCTAACAAAGTTTAAGTTCCAGGATTCCTCACTTCCCAGGAACCTGTGAGTGGTGGGAATTGCTTGGAGCTGTAGAGTGTTCTAGATGGAAAGGAGAAGCCAGGGCGCAGTCAGGAAGTGCCTGTAGGCATTGCTGGTGTATTCCCTGGAGACCCTCTCAGGAGAAAGGGGACGGAATCGCCCAAGCTCCAGTGTTTTCCTGTTATTTCTTTTCTCATTCTAAGTAAATAGCCAGTTTCACACATAATTGATATTTGTAATTTTGTATGTATGTATGCATGTATGTACTATGTATTTATGTAGAGGGCTTGTAAATGCATCAGTGTCAGGTCCCACAAAAGTCTGGAGCCACACCCGGGGCCTGCCTGCCTGGTCCTTGTTATTTTAGCTGAATTCAGCAAGAATCAAGTTTGTTGGAAAGCGATTTGGGAGATAGCAGCCTGTGCTGGATATTCTGTTAGCTCCTTCAGGCCTGCTCTCCGCCCTTCTTTCCCCTTGTCTGTGGCTCAGGAGACTACCCACTTTGGAGTGTCCCTGGCTTCCTTGCTATTTAGTCAGAGTCCGTCAGTGGTGGCACTTGCAGGAGATGGGAGGTCCAGAGGAAAGAGCATTGATTCCTCTGGCTTCTTCCTTGCCTGGTCATGGGTTGACAGTAGGGTGGGTTTCAAGGGCATATGAACTGTGCAGTCAACAGGTCCCATGTTCAGAAGGGCACTACACTTGGTTTAATGCTTTGCTGTCACCATCTTAAAATTCTTAATTTTATCTTTGTGTTTTCTTAGAGAAGTCTGGTATGTGAATAGGAGATACGCACAACATGTGACTGCCATTTCTGATTGCCCCATTTGCATACGGCATTTCCAGTGCTCTGAGAGCATAGAATTCCTGCGCATGCGTGATGCTTGGGAGTTCGATGAGACTCAAAACAAGCACAAGGTAAACGTGTGTCACATCTACTACTGATGAAGCCCCGAAATGCCTCTCTTTCCATTTGAACCAAAACCTGCTTCAGATTTAGGAAAAAGGCAATGGCATTCTAAGAAACACAAACAAGGGCAGAATTCTGTCATGACCTTCGTTACTCATGTTACTTCCCTGTGTGAGATAACCACTTGCACTAAAAATGATGCCATAGAAGGAAAGCGAAAGGGCAACCCCTAGTTCCTTTTTTCTTTCAGTCCCTCTTTACTCATCAGTAAGCCAAAGGCCAAGTATTGGCACAACTGTGTATATAAAGAAGTGAAATAAACAGTTGAGTAATTTTGTGACACATTTCCACTGTTCCAGCAAGAAAAAAATACCTATGTATGTACATCTGTGAAATACAAATTATAGGGTTTTGGTGATTTTGCTCTTAAATGCTCTTACATTGCATTTAAAACTGACATTGCACAATGTAAATGGTAAAATTCAGGCTAATAATTTAAACTTTTATTTTTTTTCTTTATTTAGAATGTCATTAAATAGAAAAATCTTAAAAACGTGACCAGTCAAGAAAGAAGAAGAAAAAGACTGTGGAGGAAAAGCTAGAGCTTTATATTTTAGGACCTTTAACCATATTTTTTTTGTCAATTGGCACTGGGCTTCCCAAATTATGTACTGGGCCTTGGTTTACAGTGGCTGCATTCCTCCATTCAAGGCCACAGTTCCAGATGGGTGGTCCTTTCTCACAGCTACGGGTCTCCCTGGGCTCCAGGAGTTGGTTCCTTTCCCTCATGCCTTCAAGGAGGCTATTGGGAGCATGTCCCCATTGCCCATCCACAGGGTGGGTGGGTGTGCAGAGGGGAAAGAGGGAGACGTGACCTTCCCTTGATTTCCTTTGAGCCCTGCTCATACCTAAGTCACTTTCATTAGCCTGTCCTTTACACTCCTCCGTTTGTTTTCTTCCTCCTTTTGTTTTTATGTATTTCTATTACAGACAATTTCAAGCATAGACAGAAAGAGAGAGAGAGAGAGAGAGAGAGAGAGAGAGAGAGAGAGAGAGAGAGACTAGTATAGCAGAAACCGAGGTACCCATTATCCAGTGTCAACAATACTTCTTTCAATCCCTTGGAGTGTGCCATTTGTTTTGTGCTGGGATCCTGGCTGACACAGGGCCTTCCTATATATTTTGACTATTCATGGTCACGACACCCCTCTCCTTAACAGCGAACACCAATGTGGCAGCCTTGTTCTGAAAAGAACTAAATGGACATCACCCCACAATTTAAAATGGAGAACATGGTTTTAGATACATTTCTGGCCTGTTCAATGAGACTTGGTGCCCTAACTCCCTGCCTGGCATCCTAGCTCATTTACACCAGGCTTTGTTTCGTACACTAAGCTGCAAAAAGAGGGTCTACTTGATGCCATCTTTTATAAGCGAATCACATTTATCAACAGCATTTATTTCCACAGGTTAATACGTGCTTTATTTTTTCACTCAGAAGAAAAAAGGAAAGACTTGGGAAGAATTTTTTCTTTGTGAGGAGGTCCTCTTTGTGAGAGGATTGATTATATGGTCATAGATCAGCAACATATTTGTCTTCCACAATTTCATGAAAATAATTTTGTCATTAATGAGATTTGCTAGTAAAGCAGAAAGGTCAAATCCACAAGGATAGAGCCATTTGTAACAGGAGACCGTGGTCTCTTTTCTGAGCAAGAAAAAGAATCACATAGCTGAATGTCTTCATAAATTTAAATTTGAAGATTAAAAAAGAAAAAAAAGAACCATTTCAGATTTAGCCTTTTTCCTAGTAGACACACAATGAAAGGAATATACTATTCTATAAATAGGTATTTGGAATTAGACTCTTTTTGATGTCCCATCAGGGGTACCATAGAATTGTCTAAATCAATAGGAACCTAGAGAAAGAAAGGGTAGAAAGAACTGGTATTTATTGAATGCCTTTTTTGTGTTATAAGTGCTCTCAAGTGCATTATCAATTTAATCCTCATAGTAATCTTAGGAAGTAGATGTTATTATTCCTGTGTTATATAGGAGGAAAGTGACGATCAAGGTGAATAAGTTTGCTCCAAGGCCCACAGCTACATAATAGTCACAACTGCCACTCTTTTTGTATTGCCGTGCTTGACTGTATGCAAAGCACTTTGCTCTCACTGTGAAATGTATCCCTATGTGGTAAAT
The DNA here is from genome assembly GCA_033961575.1 of Aselliscus stoliczkanus. Lineage (NCBI taxonomy): Eukaryota > Metazoa > Chordata > Mammalia > Chiroptera > Hipposideridae > Aselliscus > Aselliscus stoliczkanus. The sequence continues at coordinate 36,738,287 of CM066740.1, read as the reverse complement.
TGCATTCTGCCCCTAATACAGACAAGGTGGGTTAAGCATCTTGACCATGGTTACATAGATAATAACTGGCAGTCAGAATTCTGAGTCAGTCCTGGGTGACTCAAATCTTTGCTCTTCTCACTGCCTTCTTTGGCTGTCAAGGGAGATGGGGGCATACACAATTACAATTTGTTTTTCCACCTTGAGCTTCTCTTCCCCTTTCCAATGTCCATTCAATCATTCCTCTTTGATAAGGGACACAAAAGCAAATGTGAGCAGACAGGTCCTTTTATCATCATATTTCATTGCACAATTAATCTCAACAGTGGGCCTCTCCTTTCCTTGATCATTTTCTTGTCTAATGTAATTTTCTCCTTTCATTGTCTCCAGACGTTTTCACTCAAGTACTCCTAAACTATTTTAAGAAGCAATATACTCCTCACCACATTTTTAAGTTGATGCCTAAAATTTTTTATCATGTTAAAAGATATATATGTATACATATATATGTAAATTCCAACACATTATAACATTTAAAAATAAACTGTCATATCACTATTTGATATCTATCCAGTAGAATCTAAATAACGTACTAATTCAATTCCCATCATATTTTTAAATATGCATAAATAAATTCTTCTTCACCTGTAGGAGATTTTCTTTTGTTCATTTTTCTTCTTGAAATTATATTTCCATTACACTTCCTAATATATTTTTGTACTTTAAAGTATTTCATGAATAACATAAGCTTCTATGCAACAAACATATGTAAAAAAAATGGAAATAATTTTAAATTTCCTGTGACCATAAGGTTCAAAGTATTAGAATGTGTCACACAATTTATGAAAATAGCATAAATGTATTACAAATACCGATGATTAATTGCTAAACATAAAATGTAAAGTTGTATTGGAATTGCAGTTTTTAATGAGATGGATAAAGTTTTTCCCCCTCACAAGGATAAATATAACAGGGTTAAACATCAGTGCTGAATATATGATTTGGTAGATATAGGCTCTGAGAAACTCTTCACTTAAATAACTAAATCAGAAGGATGGTGTTTTGTTATAGCAATGGGGTTTAATTTTTTGACTTCTTCTCAGTTATATACCAAAAATTAGATGGCAATCTATCATCAAGATTATTTTTACTGATCTCTCACCTGATGACTTGATTAAGTGACCTTCATTTCTGTGAGAAGCAGAGAATTGTAGTCCATCTGATTTGCAAGAGGATTAATTATCCTATCATTAGAATCATTCACTTCCTTTCCATGAACACCCTAAAGATTTTTAAAGCCCAGGCAATGACTTAGGAGTTTTTGGATGAGTGTGACATATACCTTTCTGTTATTAAGTGATAAAAGAAAGGTGATTATGCAAAGGAGATAAGCTCAATGGGTCAATCAATTTAGGCAATTTTATCTGAAAAAGGAATCCCTTGAAATAATTCATGATCATTGGTAAGACTTTATATACTCCCCACTCTCCGAGCTAGATAGGTCACCTGGCACTTTAGCACCCTGACACTGCTGAAAAACGCTGTGACTAGTCTTTTATATTTGTCCTGTGAAATGGGCATTTTTTTTCTCCCTATCTTTAGCATGTATTTTCTTAAACTTTAAGCTCTTCCAAAAGCCATGTTAAGGTCTTGTAAATAAGACAAGGATATGGGAGCACATGTTTAACTATCCTGGCCAATCCAATTGAAAGAAAGAAAAACAAGAAGGATAGAAAGGTGGGAGGGAGGAAGGAAGATCACAAATACTCTTGAAGCTAGAGGGGGGATTTTAAATTATAAGAGGTTGATTCTGTATAGAGGGGCTATACTCAGATTGCAGTGAGGCCTCTTAGGCTTACACAGATATTGGTTGGTTGCCTCCATTCAACATCTATTCCTCACTTCCCCCAGCAGTAGGACCCCCAGCTCATTCTCAGCTGCTTGGCTTTGGTGATTGATCCCATCTCAGCTCTGTGGGTAAGAGCTGGTTGTTGACCTAAGCCAGTGTGACCCATATTCCTGGGTGCAGGAATTGATTGGTTCGTGATAGTACTTAATTAAATCTAAGAGATTTTGCCCATGCTTCTAGGGAGAAAGAAAGAAAATATATATTTTAGTACATGTGTACATGTTTTGGCATCTTCTATTGGCAGAGATGCTTTCTTTGCTGCTGGACATGAGAGAAAAGTAGCCCAGGAGTCTCTGGCAGCCATCTTGCAATCATGGCAGCAGAGATGTCTTAAAAACAGGTCCAACACCATTTGTTTGTAGTATAATTGCTTTGTCGATCTTGAGCTTCTCAGAGCTCTTGACAGAGCCAAGAGATGGAGAGAAAGAAACCAGGATCTGATCATAGTCATTTGACCTAGGATCAAACTCTCCCTGATGCAGGTAAATTCCCAAATATTCTGTTATGTGAACCAATGAATTTTCTTATTGTTTGTTCATCTGAATTGAGTTTCCTGTTACTCACTACATTAAAAAAAAAAAAATGGGGCAGGGCCAGCTGAGTGGCTCAGTTGGTTAACAGCTCGTTCAAGAGTGCAAGCTGAGCTCTGAGCAACAGCAGTTCAATCCCCAGCCTGAGCTGAGCTGCCACTGAGTTGCCAACAGGTAGCAGGATGGCTCAGCTAAAAAAAAACAAAAAAAAAACAAAAAAAAAAAACTGGCAATTAATGTGATTCGTACTATAATTAGGACATTTTTGCATTTATTTCTTAGTGGTTTTTTTTCATATATTGGGACTAACGTATACATGGCTTAAAGAAAGGATACCATTGCTTAAGAAGATTGAAAAGCTACAGACCTAGGTTTTCATTAATCTCAGGAAAGAGATGTAGGTGTTTATAGGGGTCAATATATAGCACCTCCCTTTCCTTCCTCTGACCTCCAAAGACATTGAAATCCAGATCGAATGTCAGCATGCTCACTGATGGAGCTGCTGTGGTCATGGCTTAGCTGTGTCATCACGGAGAGCTTCCTAGTCCTTTGGGCCTGAACTGGATGTTACACTCAGCCACAGGCAGTGCTGAGCCAGCCAGGCTTGTTCTTGTGAAACTCCTGACAGGCGCAGGAGACAGATACACAATCAGTACATGGGCTGGCTTCCAAGAGAAGGGAGAAAGGAGAGGCATGGCAACAGCATTTAGCATCTAATCCCAACCAGCATGTCTATCCTCTTATCTGAATGAGATGAGTGAGGGGTAGGGCCTGAGAATCAAGAAAGCAAATAGCCAAAACTACGTAATTGGAATTGTGGCAAAGATGAGGAAAGAAACAAACCAGGCCTTGTAAAAGAATAAATGGAAGAGGTTGTTTTAAAAGGAGTAACCTGGCAAGGCTCTCTGTGAGGTGACATTTAAATTGAGACTTGAAGGATGAAAAGAAGCCTCTCATTCCAATGAAGGGAGGAGGTTGGAGTCCAGGGACATTCCAGGTAGAAAGATCAGCAAGTACAAAGGTCCCAAGGTGATGAAGAGTGGGGATGGAGGGCAGGTGGGGATGAAGATAAAGTTGGACAGTTAGGCAAGGGCTGAACCAAGCAGAGCTATGAGTGATGGTCAGGTGTTTGGGTTTCACTCCAAGTGCAATGGAAAGTTGTCAAGCCATTGAAGAGTTTAAACAGGATAGTGACAGGAACTGATTTATGGTTTTAAAAGATGCCTTTGGCTGTTCTGAATATGAACTGGGCAGGTACAAGTGCATAGACAGGGAGGTCAGTTGGAAAATGATAGATAATTATTCTTATTCCTCTTAATATGGGAAGAATACATCAATATTTCATTTATTGACATGTTAAGTTTGAGATACATATTTGAGATTCAACTATATGGATATGTGAATCTGGAATTTACATTTGGGATATGTACTGGGGAATTATCAGTAATGAGATGGCAATTAAATCCATGGGAATGATTGAGAGCACCTAGGGAGAGAGTAGATAAAGAGAAGAGGCCAAAGAATCAGAGGGTCCAAAACATTTAGAGGTCTGATAGACAGAAATGAGCTAGAAAGAAGACTGAACATGAGTAGCCAGTTGGATAGGTGGAAAGCAAGAGTATAGCATCATGGAAGTCAAGGGGATATTTTTAAGGAGGGAGTGGCCAACTGTATCACAGGTACTATAAGATGAGGCACTATAAGATGAGGAAGGAAGTCTTCTGCATTTGGTCCCATGCAGGCCTTACCTTGCCCTTGACAAGAGCAGTTTCATCGGGGGAAGGAAATGTCATTATAGTGCATTGAAGAATGAATGGGAGGCGAAGAAATGGAAATAGTTATAGGTAACCCTTCTGAAAGATTTTGCTGTGAAGGGGAGTAGAGAAGCTATAAAGGGAAAGAAATGTAGGGCCAAGGGAGGGGTGTGTGTTGTGTATTTAAAGATGGGAGATTCTAAAGCTGTTTGTTTGCTGTTTGAGATGCTCCAGTAGGGTAGGAGATAGTGACCTGCAGGAGAAAAGGGTTAAGCAAAGCAACACAGCTATTGAGAAGGAGACTGAATCCACAGCACGAGGGTTGAGACTGAGAACTGAGATTCAAGGCTTCTCATCTACCTAACAGGAGACAAAATGGAGATGGGAGCAGAAGTGAGTAGGCAAAGATGAGGGAGGGTCCATCTGTCGGATGCTTCTGTTTTCTTACTGGTATTAAAGGCCTAGGATAGAGTAATATAGATACAGTCTTCCCCAATAATTCCAATGTCTTAAAATAATGTTTTTAATGCTGTCATATGTAAATAAAAGTGTGATTTAATTTATAACATTGTGAGACTTTCCATAGATATAAATTCACAAAGAAAAACAACTTTGTTGGTCAGAATACACGTGCAAATCTTTTCACTATAAGACCATTCTAATCGAATGAAATATAAAATATAAAAGAACTAAATATTTAGAATTAAATATAAAAGAACCGAGAGTATTCTCTAATTATAGATATAATTACTGACATTTGAAATCTTCTTGTTTGAGTAGACCAGATAATTAGAATTTCAGGTTAAATAAGCTGAGGTGCAAACCTCTACAGGACCAGGTACCCTGTACAGAGAAAAAATTCCAGGGCTAAAGAAGTACATTCTTAACCTGGGGAAGGTATTTCAAAACTATGCTGTTTTGGTCATAAGGGAGCAACAGATGGGGGTGGAATGGGTGGGGAGAGAAACATTACAGATGACTTTGTGCAAACTCATCACCACTGTTGGAAAAACAACACAAATGCGCAACCAAGTCGGTAACATTATCTTTGGCATATAAAGCACAGTGCATTTTTTAGCTGGCAGTCATCCTCAGTAATTTGTCTTGGTGTTACATAAAGTGTTTCCTTAAGAAAACTCAGAGAGCACTACACACAAGCTATTTCGTTTGCCTTCGCAGCATTCTGAAGCTGAGAGCTGTTGTCAGGACTGATGCTATACAATAGAAATGTAACACCAGCCACATATGTAATTAAAACTTTTCTAGCAGCTATATGTTTAAAAAAGTAAAAAGACGTAAAGGGAACTAATTAGAATATTATATTTGGCAACTCAATATATCCAAAATATTACCCTTTCAACATACAGTGAATGTAACAAATTGTTCATGAGACCTTTTCCATTCTTTTGTTGGCACTACGTCTTTGAAGTCTGGTGCGCGTTTAATACATGGAGTGCATCTCAGTTTGGACCAGCCACATTTCAAGCACTCAGTAGCCACATGGCATCTCAATTCTAGAGAGTAATGGAAAAGATGACGGTCCCAGGATCCAAAGTCCGGGCTCTATTGCGAGCTAATATAATGTGAGTCAGCATTTGTCATTATTCTGCTCAAAATCCTCCCAAGACTTCCCATGACTCCTAGAGCAACTGCTAACCTCTTACCTATGAGGCAGTCTCCAGCTCTTTACCTGCTTTCTTAGTGTTCATCACATTAGACACTGAAAATGTTCATCCATTTTACAATTTGTTTACGGTCTATCTCTTCCACCAGAAGGTAAGTTCTAGGGGCATTGCTTTGTTCGCTGTTAGTCACCAGCACCTGGAGCTGTGCCTGGCATGTGGCAGGTTTGCTGAATGGATGAGTAAAGAGTGTTATTTTTTGGCAGATTGTTTGGAGGGTATAGTGCAACACTTAACAGTGTACATTCTAGAGTCAGACTGCTTGAGATCAAATTCCAGCTTATCTTCTTATATTTTTATTCCTTTGAGTAATTGCTTAACTTCCTGAAATTTCAGTGTCCTCATCTGAAAAGTGGAGTTGCTAATAGCATAGACTTCATAGAGATGATATTGCTTTGAGGATGAAATGAGATGAAGTATGTCAAGTATCTCATATAGTGTCTGGCCCATAATAAGCACTCAAGAACATTTCCTGTTACTACCTTTAGTTAAACAGAGGTTAGAATGAGTGGTGTGGCTCACGTCTTCTACACGTACCCCGCCACTCCACAGACGTAGCTCTTTTCAAGGTTACTGACACTCCCTCATCTTCTCTCCAGTGCATGTGTCCTCGTTTCTATCTGTCACCCTTTCAGCTCCATTGACTGCTGCTGGCCATTCTCTTCCCCGACTTCCACGGTACCTAGGCGGTCATACTGCCATCATACTGCCTGCTCCCTCTCATCGACCTTTGCCGACCCCTCTTTATCTTCCTTTGTGTCCACTCCTTCAGGCTCTGCCTTTGAGGCTGGTTACGCTGCCCACTCCCTGATCAATCTCGCCCATTCCCAGGACTTCAGTTGCCATTTCTGTGATGCTGATTCCAAACCTACATCTCCAATCTGCTTTCTCTCCTGAGCTTCAGGTCTGTACCTGCAATGGCCTTTTAGCCATTCCATTTGGATATCCAACATTGCAATCATTCCATTTCCTTGAAACCTGCTTCTCTTCTGGGTTTCCTGTATTAATGAATGGCACCCCACCCACCGATTTCCAAACCAGAAAATGCAGTATCAGTCTTGAGTCCTCCTTCTCCCTATCCCATAATCCAATCAGCCATAACGTACTCACGAATCTGTCTATTTCTATCTACTGTGTTGCCACTCCTGAATACAGGCCAATGTCACTTCCTGTCTAGATGCCAGACTAGACTAACTAAGCTTCCTAATAGAACCCTCTATATCCATTCTTTGCTCCTTGTAGTTCTTCTCCACAAAGCAACTAGAGTACTCCTAATAAAATGTAAATTTTACCTTACTATTATGCTCAGAGCCTAACTGCTTAGAGCTCCATGGTGATGGGTCATTTAGGGTAAAGTCAAATTTGGGGGGTAATTTAACAATATATGCTTGAAAAGTTATACATGCACACTTGTTACAAACAAACAGAGCAGCAGTCCTCCAATATACCCTGTCCCACCTCACTGTCCACCATTTCTTATGCTGTAGCTCCTGAGAGACAAACGCTATCAAGGATTTCTCCTGGTTCCTTTGGAATTATCTCCATATCTCTAGAAGTTTATGCTGCTATCTTAAAAATATTTTTCAATGACTTCCAAGTCAAGAAGATGAAGATTTAGCTTATTTTCACCAAATCCTATGATACCCACCACATACGTGCACGTTTCCCTCCCACATCTTCTCAACATGGCTGTGATTTAATTATGTTGCATTCAGCGTCTGCACTGATAAGACTTTGTAAATGTTATTCACATCTGAGCCAGAGTTTGCTATGCTATTGATACTTTTCTTTTGCTGTACAACTTTTTTTTCTTGAGTTAGTAACTGTATTTTCCCCCTGTAAATTGGTTTTTGTAATCCAGAGGCTTGATTTCATTGTTGATGTTTGACTATTGACAGCTTTCAATCTCCACCCCTCTTTCCCATCTCCTTCACATCCAGGCAACCAAGATAAGAAGACCTGTGTAAGCCTTTATTTCCAAGAGCTGATGGGAATTTCAAATAGTGCAGACTCTAGTCCATGCCAGCGCAATTTCCCACTGTGCTGATTCTACCCTTTAACCACAATAAAAGCCCCAAACCACCCCTAGCCCTTTGCTCATTATCTCAGTTGAACCCTGTATAAACCGTTTCTCTGCTGGGAACCCCAGCTTAGTAGTAGTAGTAAATATACATTATCTGTATTCACTGGTGGGTGCATTGTGTTATGTGTCTAGACCTGGGCGGACTGATCTATGTACTTTCTACGTACTTATTAATACACCCCTCACCCCCAGTTCTGTAAATCTTCCCTCAACATGCTTTCAACAACTGTCATTTTATCTACGTCATTTTCTTGATAATCTTTCTCCCACGGCCTCTGCCCTGCTCCAGCTTACCAGATTGGTTGATCTTTAGACTTCCTTCAGAGTTGCTGTCTTAGGTTTTCCCTTCATCCTTAACTTGCCGTTCTCGTGTATCAGAACCCTGTTTCCTGGATTCCGTTTTCTCTTTTCTTATTTTGGTTGAAAAATCCTCTGACAGCTTCCTGAGAAACGGATGTGTGAGGTAATGTTTTTGACCTTTCACATCTGAAAAATCTATAATCTACCCTCCCAGTTAATTAATAATTTGGCTGGAGAATGCTACCATTAGTAATCATTTCCTTCTACTATTTTCTAGCATCCAGTTTGGTTGTCGAGAAGCCTGAAGTCATTCTGATACCTGATTCTCTTTAGAATCCTATTTTTATTTTCTGAAAGTGTTTAGAATATTCTCTTTGTCCACATAGTTTGCAATTTCATGACGATGTGTCTCAGTGTAGGTTTATTTTCATCTGTTGTCTTGGGAGCTCAATAGGCTCTTTCTATTTGGAAAGTCATGTCCTTTCATTCCAGGATATTTTCTTGAATTGTTTGATAATTTGCCCCCCTCCATTTTCTTTGCTTTCTCTTTCTGGGACTCCTATCATTCTGATATTGAATTTCCTACGACTAGTCTCTACCTTTCTCATCTTTTTATTTCTTCTCTTTTCATCTTTTTGTTTTACTTTCTGAGTGATTTCGCCAGCTTTATATTTTAAATCTTCACTTGAAGTTTTCTTTTATACTATATTTTTAATATACAAGAGTTCATTTTTGCTCTCTGGCTGCTACTTTTAAAATCATTTATTGTATCCAGTTATTTTTAATGACTGCAGTATAATATTTCACTATCTTTGAATTTTTGAAGATGTGAACATTAGGTTTTTAGTTTTTCTCCTTCATAGTCTTTATTTCTTCCTTGTTGCTTTTCTAGCTAGTTGTTTTTGATTTTTATCTTTTTTTTTTTTTTAAGATTTTATTGGGGAATTGGGGGAGGGGAACACACAAGTTGTTGTCCTTTTGTTCTTCAGTCTAGTTGTGGAGGACATTGCTTCACTGGCCCATGTTGGTATCGTCCTTGTGCTCTTCTCGGGTGAGGCAGATCAGTCGCCGGCCTCTAGACGGCTGTTCACAGTGGCTCTTGGCAGCTCACGCTGGCTGCTGGCCACTCACTGTAGCCTATGGCAGTCCACTGCAGCAGGGGCTGTAGCTATGCTGTGCCAGGGGACTCACAGCAGCCCAGCTCCAGGTGTAGCTGTTGTTCACCATCTTAGCTGTAGAGGGCAGTGTCACTGGCCCTCATTTGTGGGATCTGAACTGGGGCCACTGGCATCCCAAGCTATCTCTTAACCAATGAGCCACTCGGCTGGCCCTGATTTCTATCTTTCTTATTCGAATATTTCATCAATTATCTGGATACCCTTGGCTGTCTGTCCATAAATAGGAGAGAGACACTGAAAAGTTTGGGGCAAGCTCAATTTACATGGCTCGGCCTGTCAACTGTGGTTTTCACTGTAGGGCAACCTGTTGGGAAGAAAGTGAGGAAAGCAGGCTCGGTGTCTTGACATTCAGTTATAAACGTTCCATAGGTTGCCTCTCAGTCTTGTCACTGCTGGCTTAGAATTCAGCTTCCTTGGGACTGACAAGTCAGTTACTACTCAAGTATCATTTTTCCAGCTTCCAAAAATAATGTTGGTATGGTTTCTTCTTTTATTATGTATGTGTTTGTGGGCTTATGCTTTTTAAAAATCTGTTTACTATAGTTTGTGTGGGTTTTCAGGAGGAACAGAAATGACCATGAGTGTTTGACATTTCTAATAGGAATTAAAGCATACATAGCCTTCACTGTATGACCATTAAAAAGTCTACCTTTTGGCCGCTGCCAAATTCACCAGCTTATCTCGTGTCCATTCTATACTCAGACCGTCTTTCAGCTTCTTGAATGCACCATGTTCTCCCTTGGCCATCTGGCCTTCACAAACGGATCCTACTGGCTGCCTAACTACCTCTATGGGTCTTTCAGTTCTCATTTTAGGTGTGATTACTCAGGGTGGACATCTCTGACTCTGAGAAATCTCCCCGCTATAGGGTATCCATAGCACCTAGTCCTTCTATTTTAAAATGGGTCACCTTCTATTTCCCCTCACTAGTCTGTCAGCTATGTGCAGACAGGGGCTGTGACCATGCTCCACCTCTTTCACTGCAGTAAATCCAGCTCTTAGCACAGTGCCTGGGACCTAGTAGGTGGCCAATATGCAGCTGATACATAAACAAATGAAGACAGTGAAATTACTGGCTTATGATAAGGAAACAGAGACAGTACTGGAAACTGATACTTTCAATCCTTTTCTGTTCAACTATATCCCTGTTTTCTTGGTTTCTTGTAATGAGAAGAAATCAAATATACTCATTTAGGAAAAAGCAGTAACAATCCTTTAAATGTGTAGGTGGGTAGGAACAGAAAATTGTCTATCTCTAATATACTGATGAGGAAGCGGAAGATTTGCTACAAAAGTCATGAGAGAAGGTTGTAGAACCGAGAAGTTTCTAGAATTGAGAATTAATATCTTCTGGCTCCTAACCTCCCTCCCCCTGCTCCCCCCGCCACACACACACTGTTTGAAACACACCTAGGATGTTCTCACTCCAACACTGGTGTTTTTTATGCTCCATGGGTATTTCTATATTGTCCTCTATTTCTGACTTCAAATAACTACCAACACATTGCTTTTTAAGGGAGTAAATCATCAATTCTTTTTTTAACGATTTTTATTGGGGAAGTGGGGGAGGGGAACAGACAAATTGCTGTCCTTTTGTTCTTCAGTCTAGTTGTGGAGGACGTTGCTTCAGTGGCCCATGTTGGTATCGTCATTGCACTCTTCCCGGGTGAGGCAGATCAGTCGCCGGCCTCTGGATGGCCATTCATGGCAGCTATTGGCTGCTCACTTCGGCTGATGGCCGCTCACACTGGCTGCCTGCCACTCACTGTAGCCTATGGCAGCCCACTGCAGCAGGGGCTGCAGCCTACACCGTCGCTGGGACTCATGCAGCCCAGCTCCATGTTGTTCACCATCTTAGCTGTAGAGGGCAGTGTCACTGGTCCTCATATGTGGGATCTGAACTGGGGCTGCTGGCATCCCAAGCCAGCTCTTAACCAACGAGCCACTTGGCCGGCCCAAATCATCAATTCTTACTTCGTAGATTATATAAGAATTATCCTGAAGCTTCTTTAATCTATATGTACCTCTTCCTCCTCCTGTTCCTCCATTTCTTGCCTAGGATGTTCTACAGTGATCCTTTGACAATGCTCCCCAAATGCTATTGACTATATGTCCCCTAAAATGCATACATTGAATCCTAATCCCCATTGTGATAGTATTTGGAGGGTCTTTGGGAGATGATTAGGTTATGAGGGTGATGCTCTCAGGAATGGGACTAAGTGCCCTTATAAAAGAGATCCCAGGAAGCTAGCTCCCTTACACCTTCTGCTGGATGAGCACTTGGTGAGAAGCTGACAATCCACAATCCAGGAGTGGATTCTCACCAGAAGTCAACATGCTGGCACCCTGATCTTGACCTTTCAGCCTCCAGAGCTGTGAGAAATAAATTTCTGTTTATAAGCCACCCAGTGGTACTCTGCTATAGCAGCCCAAACAGACTAAAACACCAAGTGATTTGGATATGATTCATCCTCATAGGTGAAGACTACTGGATTAAGTATTAGTTATGACAACTGTATTTTATTAGTCCAGTACTGATGTATGGTACAAAGGTTCAACAACTAAGTTTTAGAACATTTAGTTCATTTACAAACACCAATTAGAATAGAAAGGAGTTTCTTTTCAAAGTCAATTGTGCATTTTCAATACCACACTTTTAATTTCTTCCTAATGTAGGAAAAAGCAAAATACAGTGTTAAAATTTAGGGGTTTTGATCCATCAGTTAACCTGTTTGAGTTTGGCCAGTTCCTTGAACTCTTTTCTGCTTCAAATTAGTTCCTATGTATACAGTTAGGACAATCATAATTATACCCAAAGTATGTCAGAAGAAAAAAATGCCATATATCATGCTACAAAAATGTTTTATAAAAGAATTTTGTAACCAAAGTGTATCTCAATCTAAAACGGGAACCTGTGTGATAATCTTGGGGACAGTCCTATGGCACCTCTAGGCCCATTTCCTTGTGTAACAGTGTATGTTAGTTAGAAATTGTGGTAGATATTTTCTTATATAAACTTTTGTTATACAAATTATATAACAACAAAAAACAGAAATAAGATGCTACTGTAATATTTATACATCATTTAATAGGAAAGTTGACCACATTTTAATGCATACTTTGACTCTGGTAGTTTATTTTCTTCAAAACTATTCTGAGCTAATCTGTGCTTAACATTATTTGGATATTTTTGTAACTTCTTTGTTCTTCTTCCTACAGTCATTTGCAAGTACATCAATGTACTTAGATCCCTAGGTCTCCTGAAATATATACTGAAAAAATATGGAATAGCCTATAAAACATTAGATAAATATAGGTCTTATTCCTGAACCAGGCCAGAGGTTTGTGTCAGGAAGTAGTGATTTCTGTAAAGGTGAAAAGGATTGAATGAAGAGCGAATAGGCAATGGATGGCTGATAGAAAAGGGCGGAGGAGTGTCAACACAATGGTTTATAATGGTTTCAGCAACTTTCCATTTCCTTCCCCTTTTCGATTTTATGAGTAATTTGCTCTTTGTCAAAACAAAACAAAACAAAAAGAAGGAAGGAATGCTGAAGACTGGACATTACCCAACAGTTGGAACATAGAAGTCGGTGACAGTTCTGGATTCCATGTAACAGTTTCACTGATGAGTCACTAGGAATTTGGTTTAGGTCACTCAACCTTGGGCTGCTTCAGTTCCTGGCTGTGTTTAAAAAAGGAAGATACTGGGCTGGCCGAGTGGCGCATTGATTAAGAGCTGGTTTTGGGATGCCAGCGGCCCCGGTTCGGATCCCACATATGAGGGCCAATGACACTGCCCTTTACAGTTAACAGCAGCTCCACCTGGAGCTGGGCTGTGAGAGCCCCGGCAACGGTGTAGGCTGCAGCCCCTGCTGCAGTGGGCTGCCATAGGCTACAGTGAGTGGCCGGCAGCCAGTGTGAATGGCTGGCAGCCAGCGTGAGCTGCCAATAGCCACGGTAAGCGACCATCCAGAGGCCGGCGACCGATCTGCCTCACCCGGGAAGAGCTCAATGATACCAACATGGGCCAGTGAAGCAACGTCCTCCGCAACTAGACTGAAGAACAAAAAGACAGCAACCTGTCTGTTCCCCTTACCCGGTTCCCCAACACTGGTCCCCTCCCCCAATTCCCCAATAAAATCTTAAAAAAACAAAAAAAAAAAGGGAAGATATTGTAATATTTGATCCTAAAAATAATTAACTAGGCTGACTCTTTAGACTTCTAAGAGTATATCTAATTACGTAATTTCCACTATTTTACAAATGACATCCAGACTATATGTCTTAATCATTATCTACGCTTTGCTAAATTCTAAAATTTTACATTAATGAACAGGTTTTCTCTCTTTAACTTCACTTTCCAGCTCTATTCTCCACATTCTTGTCATCCTTGTTTCATGGATTTCTCTTCTCTGATATTTTTTCATACTGTTTCACGTCAGTAAATCTGCTTCTGCAATTGCATATACTTTAGGTTCTAATCAAATCTATGTCATCTTATTTGGATTAAAATGCATTCCCTTAAAATTTACTGCCAGTATATTAGCCTGCTATTTTTCTTATGTGGACAAGATCCATTTATATATAAAAGTATAATTTATGTATAACATGAGTAGAAATAGTGTATCTTAAATTTCACATAAATTTTGTTAATGGATCTTTGTCTCTTTTATTTGTGTATTAATTACTCTTCATTAATGTATCTATCTTTTAGTATAGGGGCTAGGAGAGGTGAGATTTCATCATTCAACTTAGAACCAGAATTTTGCAGCTCTGACTGACCCTAGAGGCCATCTACTTCAAGCCCTTCATTTTATAGGTAAGCAAGTGTGTAAGTCACTTACTTCTATAAGGCCACACAACACTTAGTGATAGCGTAGGAACTTGAACTCATGAGTCCTGGAGCCACTTTTGCTACCACTCCAGTTCTAATTAACACACATGCATGCTTTAATTGATTAATTTGATTAAGGTCAAACCATGCTGGGCTCAGTCCCTAGGTATGCTTGTCTGTATTTAGACACTGCACCTTTAATTTGAACCAGTCAAAACTGTAACCTTTTGAACCAGAAGTTCAGATGCAGAACTGGTACTGATCAATCCTCCCACTGAAAATACATATGTCACGCAGATGCTGGACAGCCATCTTTGTTTCTGAGGATAGCACATCACTCCTCAGTGACAGCAATACATTCTACATTCATTTGACAAACATTTAATTTACATCCACTATGAAACAGGCATTGTATCATAGGATCTCTGCTCTCAGGGAACTTACAATCGAAGATGAAGGCAAATGGGAAACAAATAACTGAATAAAGAGTTGAATCCTATAATGTAGTGTACATATTTTATTTTATTTTATTTATTTATTCTTTGAGGGCAGTGTCACTGGCCCTCATATGTGGGACCCGAACCCGGGCCGCTGGCTTCTGAGGCCAGCGCATAACCACCGTGCCACTCGGCCGGCGCTTAATGTACATATTTTAAAAACATCTGGTTAAAATTTTCTTCTTTGTATTAAAATTTCTTTCAAAATTAACCATTTTAATATATAACCAACAAAGGAAGCAGATAAGCATATCATGGAAAGTTGGTTATTCAGAATTGCCAAAGTTTACTTGGTCTACAATTACCAACTGTTTCTCCTGCTGCGTATACTGTTGTAATTAGGTGAAGTTTTTTTGGAGGTGGGAGAGCTGAACATTTGAAGTTGGGCAGGTAAAAATGAAGTAAATATTCTTTTCTTAAAAAAAAATATGTTTTCAGTTACAGTTGACATTCAATATTATTTTATTTTTATTTATTTATTTATTTATTTATTTATTTTTTGAGGGCCGTGTCACTGGTCCTCAATATGTTGGACCCGAACCGGGGCCGCTGGCTTCCCAAGCCAGTGCTTAACCACCGCGCCACTCGGCGGGCCCCTCAATATTATTTTATATTAGTTTCAGGTGTACAGTATAGTGATTAGACTATTTATATAATTTATGCAGTGATCCCCCTGATTAGTCTACAACCCACCTGGCACTATACATAGTTATAGCAACATTATCAACTATATTCTCTATGCTGTACTTATATCCCAGTGACTATTTTGTAATTACCAATTTGTATTTCTTAACCCCTTCATTTTTTTCACTCAGCTCCCCACCCCCTGTCCCCAGGCAACCATCTGTTTGTTCTCTGTATCTATGAGTCTGTTTTTATTTTGTTTGTTCATTTATTTTGTTCTTTAGATTCCACGTATAAGTAAGATCATATGGTATTTTTTTTCTCTGTCTGATTTATTTTACTTAGCATAATACCCCCTAAGTCCATCCATGTTGTTGCATCTTTTCATGTTTTAAATTAGTATTTTTATTATTATAAAAGTAATTCTTATTACTTTTAAAAAAAAATTCTTTGAGTAAAACATTCAAATTATACTTAAAGGTATAAAATGCAAAGGAAACATTTTCTCTATTCTGAGTATGTACACTTAACAGGTTTTTTGTTTTGTTTTATTTTGTTTTGCTAGGAATTTTTTATGCATATCGAAACATATATGTATATTTTTCCCACAAATGGGTTAATGGTAAACGTTTTATTCACTTATCCTAGACGTATTTATATTTATACATCAATATATATTGATCTCATTAAAAATGTTTATCTACTATTCCTTTGTATGCATATACTGTAATTAATTCAAGCATTAATTGACCTTTTAAAAAGTCAGAAGTATTAAATACTGGGGACATAAAACAGAGATTACCTGTGCGCACACATATGAAACAGCCATCGTCAGAGTCAATAACATGACAGCCATTGTCAGAGTGAGTCACATGACAGCCACAGACATATAGTAGAGTTTATAAAATTAATACCTATTTGTTCATTTTTGTTGAATGGTAGATAGAACCCATCAGTATTTTGATTGGTAGCTTTTGTCTTTTCATTCATAGCTGCTAAGTTTCTCCCTAACTAACCTGAGTGGTAAAAGTGAAACTTCTTGCAGTCTGAGGTCACACTTGGTGCTATCTGTAATATCTAGATTTGGTCACCAGTACCCAACATCCTTGCATTTGAACCCATACTGACTTTCCTGACAAATTCCCCACCCTCTTGCGCTCCCCACTTGGCTTGACTTCCTGTCTTTTATCAGCTGCAATCTATCAAGACCATATAATGTGCTCAGTGGGGAGCAGAACAAATCAAAGTGTTCTACCTCACAATTTAAGGAAGGCAGGGGGCTAGTTTTTGTTTTAAGATAAAAATCTATTAACAAAACACAAACTCCCCCAAAACTTCCTTTAAACCAAACAGCATTGTCACACGCTCACAAGCTCTTATTACACAGCCAGATGACTCAAGATTACTAAATTTCTATTCATAAGGAGTTTGCTGGCCCCAAACCAGCGCATTCAGGCCCTCCCCCATCTTCCTCCTCTCTCCCCTGGGAGACTGACATTTGGAGCACTCATTTCAGTGGAATGAAGATGATGTGCGTTTGCTGCCTGAACTGTTTGTCCTGGGATTTTATAAAGCACCCCTTTCTTCCCCCTTGTAATGTTCATATTTTTGAGGTGGCGAAGAGGACGTCAGAAGCTTTTTGGCCTCAAAGTCTTCCAATTTAGAAATATAGTCTAAACATGAGAGACAGACTAAAGAGTCCTGTGTGTTATTGACCATTTATGCCTAACATCATCAGCCACATCCACACTCCGTCTGTCGCTCAGTGTGACATGGAGATGAAGGAGACAGAGCACTAGCCTCGTCACGGGGTGTTCCAGTCTCAGCTTCTGCTTTTGCTGTCGACTCTCCTACTAAAAATCCGACCCACCTTTCCCTTTGCATCTTTCACTTCTCAGCTTCCTTGGCAAAATTAAAAAAAAAGAAAAAGTCAGCGTTAAACCTGAGTGTCCCCTCGAGGCCTGTCCAATCCCCCGACCTGGAGACAGCCGTGGCGGCCACTCTCCTTTACCCCCAAACTGCGCGCTCTTTCCACACGCGTTCGTGGCAGGGAGGAAAACCCCCTCCGATAAGCGATCTATTCTTGTAGATTTAGCCCGTTCCCTTTCCGGCGGCCTCTCCGTGGCCCGAGCCCGAGTCCCCAGTCGCCGCCCGCTCCCAGGGCTGTGGGTGCTCGGCCCCCCGCGGGCCCGGGTCCCCCAGCGCGCGGGCGGGGCGGCGGGAGGAGCGGCCGGAAGGGGGCGCCGCGGGGACGCCAGCGGGGCGGGGAGGGCGCAGAGGACGCGCGGGTTCCAAGCTGGGAGCGGAGGTCGCGCCGGGGTCCCGCGCCTCGGGGGCCGTCACCAAAGGGGGGGGGGGCGGCTCCGCGCGGAGGCTCCGCGCGCAGGCTCTTTCTCCTCCTAGCGCCCCAAACTCGCGGCTGAGAACTTCTCCCCGCCCGCGCCTCGCGCCCGCCGCGACCCCCGGCGCCCGCACCTTGTCCCCGGCCCGCCTCCGCCCCGCCTCCAGCCGCGCCGCCCCCAACTGCCGGCCGCGCACTTCTCGGTCACAAAGGAGGGAAAATGAGCCGGGCGGCGGCGGAGCCTCGCCAGCGCGGGTGACCGCGGCCGCCCCCCGCAGCACAGAGAACGCCCCGGCTCAGGCCTGAGCGGAGCCTGCGGCTCGTCGCTGGCCGCTCGCCTCCCGAGCCCTGCGCGTCGCCTCCGGGCCGGAGGAGGAGGAGGAGAAGGGGGAGGGGGAGGGGAGGAGGGGGCGGGGCGGGGGCGGGGCGGAGGGGGAGGAGGAGGAGGGGGAGGAGGGGGCGAGGCGCCGCCTTCCCCGCGCCGCGCGCCCTCGCTGTTGTCTGCGCTCTGCTCTGGACCAGTTTGGGGAAGTTGCCGCGGCTCGCTGTCGCCCAGATGTGCGACCTCATTGAGCCGCAGCCGGCCGAGAAGATCGGCAAGATGAAGAAGTTGCGCAGAACTTTGTCGGAGAGTTTCAGCCGCCTCGGTGAGTGGCGCGCTGCCCGGGGCACCTGGCCCGGCTGCCCCCCGCACCCGCTCCTTCGGCACCGCGCGGCTGGCGCTGGCAAGGCAGTGGCGACCCGCGGCTCGCGTGGGGTGCGCGGAGCTGCGCGCGCGCGGAGGGCGCAGCGCCCCGGACCTGGGCAAGGGTGACGAGGGCAAGGAGAAATGCCTCTTTCCTTCAGGATCGGGGCTTGGACTTGGGGAGGGTCTTCAGCCTGCAGTTGGGGCGTGCCATCCTCGGCAGGGGCGCTTGGGCTTTCGCGCCCGTGGGGGAGACGGGAGAGAGGACGCCCCGGCCTCCGCCGCGCACGGGCAGTAACAGCCGCATGGGTCACTTGTTATTCTTTGCGCGCAGGCTTTGGTTTTGGGTGCTTAGTCAGTCATTTCGCTTTGGAAATGGGTGAAACGTTGAGTTGTTGCCTTGGTTTTGTTGAAGACATCCACCCTAACGAGAAGTGGGACAGATATCTTGGGACCTTTTGTTCGGTACTTCGGGTCCTCGAAAACGAGATGTGGGTGTTCAGTGCCCAGGTCTCTGAATTTTTCCATTGCTGCAGAGAAATGCGCGCTGTGAACTTGTCTGAATATTTAGGGATAAGTTTCCCGAACTTCTTCCATTTACTAGAGCGAGGGGACTACTGTCTTTCAACCAACCAACCAACCAACCTACCAACCATTAAATAAAAACCCGACCAAGAAATGCCTAGGGCATTTAAGAATAAATCCAAGTCATACACTATAACAAGGTGACAACAGTATCACGTGCGATGGATTTGGTAGATTTCTCGGATTGGCCATAGAAAACCACCTTTAATCTTAAGACAGTGGCTGCTTCCTGTATCATAACTTTCATTTACATAGGTAGCTGCTTTCAGCAAGACCGTCAGCGAAGCACTAAAAATAACCTCTCAGAGTCCCCTGAGAAGCCTTCTAGCCTTTGTTTCACTTGTTTAACTTGTCATCCACGTTAATGAAGGTGTTAATGGAAATTAAGCATAAGGTGCTTCATTCCTTCCAGTAAAACCCTGGACTGCATATGAGTGTTGTAGTCATCCTTCCATCCATCCTTTCAAAAATCATTATATAAGTACCCCAGAAAATATGCCGACTTCCTTGATGTAAAAGAAAAAACATGGGTCAAAATTTAGATTAGTTTTTTTTGTTCTTTTGACTGACAATTTTGTTTGGGGATACCAGACCTTTCCCAAGATGACCTCTAAAGTCATGGTTTTATGTATTACGTGTATGGCTTTTGCAGGTTTACTCTTAGGGGTTAGCATGTGAATAGTCTACATTCAAATGAACTTGGAAGCCAAGAAGAGTGAGAGAGAGCAAGGTGTTGAGTAGGTGTTCATTATTAAGGAGGATGTTTCAGCCTCCAGCCCAAACTGTCACAGAGGCGGTTCTAGAGCCCATTAAGCCCTGTTCTGAAGCACATTAACTGTATATTTACTGATGTTAATGACTCTGTTGGAGTCCTTCCAGTTTTGTGTTAAATAATTCATTGCAATTGAATCTCAGTAAGAAACCAAAGGTATTGATATAAAAATTCCTTATGTTTAAATAATGTTAAGGTTTTGATCAACCACCAGTGAAATTTGGATTAACTACAAACTTTGGCAAATGGGGTACTATAGTTAATTGGATTTTCTAATTTACTGAGATTTAGTGATATGAAATTCCTTTTGATTCCAACTCTTCTTAAAATGTCTTCTAAGGTCTAGTAGATTTTGCTTCCTTCCTTTCAGAAACAGGACGACAGTGCAGCAAACAGAATTATTTCTTGTGTTGATGGAGAGTCATAATTCTGAATAGGAAATCTCATTCTGGAATACTGTAAAAGATAAAAGAGATTTGAAGTGATTATGATTGAATACCAAGCCCAAGACATTTATTAGAAGTAGCATTACAGAAAAATCAATCTTTGTTATCTATACATTTTCTTGATGTTTTATTTGCAAAATCAAAAAGCAATGAAATCAATCTGGTTATTTTAGGATTCTTTAGGTGCTGGAAGCTGTTGAATTGAGGCTTTAGGATTATATATAGGATAGGATTATATAGTGTAGAATTAAGGGGGTTGTGGGCTGTGTGTCAAATGGACTGGCTGTTTCTGGTGTTGACACTTGTAGCTGAGTGACCTTGGACAGGTCCCATTGAGTTTTTCATGTACAGTTCAGTTTGGTTATTGGCATTTAGTGAAATAATACGTATGATGTCCTGTGTGGTATGTAATATGGATTCAGCAGATGTTCATAATATGTTATCATTTTTAGCGATTGTATCACATTGACATAATTGATCTTCTAGGTAGAAATGATAATATGTTATCATTTTTAGTGATTGTATCATTCGAATGTAATTGATCTTCTAGGTGAAAAGCAAGAGAAGGGAAGTGGCACTGACTACCATATAGCTAATCTGAAAGCAGGATAGGTTTTGGAGTTGGGCTGGGCTGGGTTTGAACTCTGTTTTCTGTGATTGCTGTGTGCCTTGGGAAACTAGCAGAATTTCCCTAAATCCCAGAGTTCCCATTTGTAAATTTTCTTAAGGTTGTTTTGAAGATTAAGTCGGATAAAATACATGAACTATCTAGTGGAGTATCTGCCACATGGTGGAAATTGTTACAGGAGGCTATTATTCCTTCCAATTTCTCCGTTTTATTCCCTATCTTCTTCCTTTCTTCACTGGTACTTCATGAGGAGATCAAAGTATAAATTGTTTATTCCTGTTGAATAATCCAACATCTCAACATCTTCATTCCCTTTAACTGATCCATGATGGCTTTTGAAATAAACATACTGACTTTATTTTGCTTTTTCAGTGTGATTCAGAAGTGTAGCTTGTTATATGATCAAATATACAGTATCATTGTCTAGCCATCGAAAGTTGTAATTATTCATGTAGAGAAAATGAAGACAACTTTTGAAAGTATGTGATATCCAACCTATGTTTATTATTAATAATAATAACTCCGACTATATGAAAGTGGCAATGCTAATGTTAAATTTATTCATGCATGAAAGATTACATGAGCTTTATCATTGCCCACCTCAAACACAGCTGATCTGAGATTACTGTATTATAAAAGGTTTAATAAAACATATTGGCTTTCAAACCATAGCACTCTAACTTATGACATCTGCCAGGGAGTGACTATTATACAGCTATGGTTCTTTTATAAGATGGGCATAATTGAATTTCAAAGTCATCCATTGATTTCAGTAGTATTTATGGTTTTCTGCTAAATAGTGTCAGTGCATTCACTTATTTAGGAATTACTATAGTTGTCTCTCTTTTTTTTTTTTAAGATTTAGATTAGCATAAACAAAGACAAATGGGAACTTAATTGTTAAAAAAGTTTATATTAAAATCCATTTCCTCTTTCCCTGTTTCTTTTTTATTTTTGACTAGCAGGAGAAAGGCTTTCTGTAATATCCGGTTTAAGATTAAGGTCAAACTGACATTTCTTCATACTCATTTGAATGTATTTCTTCACACTTATTTGGATTGTTTCCAAAAGGAAGTTTATACTCTGTGATATTTGAGATGAAACCCATGTATACCATTCCTTTAAAAGAGTTTGTGAGGGAGAGGCTGTGGTTACACTGAATTTGGGAGTTTGTTACCTTGTACTGTAAGGGTGTAATTCTAGAGTCCAGTTGCCATTTGATAAGTCCATTCTGTCAGAAAAGAGAAATGTAAGGTTAAAGGTTCAGTCAAAATTTTAACCCTCTCGCGATGTCATTTCAGAAAATTTTAATTTAGAAACTATGAAATGGAATTTACATCTATGATCCTTTCGTAAGAGAATATAGTATATGGTTTTCATATGCCAAAACTTTAGTGTGTCTAAAAATGTAAGATGCTATCCTTTTGCCATTGAGGTATAACTCATTAATTCAAGAAATCATTATTGAGGACCTCCTCTGTTCTAGATATGGTACTGGTATTCAGGCTCAGTGACCACCGTTACTGGTCCTTGTCCTAAGGACTTCAAGAGAATACAGGTCAGTGAATGGGCATTGACAATATGCATAGAGTGACAAATTCTACCATGCAGATTAGCATAATTTGCTATCAGAGAACATAGGAAGGAGACCACTTTAGTCCTGGTGAGACTGTGGAAAGCTTTCTAGAGGAAGCAATGTGTGTGCAGAGGACTGAATAGAATATCTGATTATGTTAAATGGTTTCATGCATACCTTTTTGTTAACCCAGAAACCTGTAATATGCTTGTTATTCCATGATATCCTTGAATTGTTGGTTTGCATTTACAGGAACAATTAATGACAATCAGGGAATATAATTGATAGTGAGATGTTGTGTGCTTGTTTAGGTCAGAGTTTATTCATCAGTGACCTGATAAATAAATAAATATTCACCTTTAATTGGCCTTATTGTTACTTATTAACTGCTGTTTAGGGCAAGGATTCAACTGGAAGGTGTTAGTTAGCAAGGAAAGACTTAAATGAAGCGATCAACTTCTTTTTTTTTTTTTTTTTTTTTGAGAGCAGTGTCACTGGCCCTCATATGTGGGACCTGAACTGGGGTCGCTGGCTTCCCAAACCAGCTCTTAACCACCGTGCTGCTCGGCCGGCCGAAGCGATCAACTTCTTGGTCTTCAAATGTTCTCTGTTGTATCCTGGGCTTGAGAATCCATCCTCCTGCTCCTTGTATCTTAGATAAAGCAATTCCCTCTTCTAGTTCCTTAGTTCCTTCTTTTCTTTCTACCTACGGACCCAACTCCTTTATCCAGGATGTTGGGGAAACTGGTAGGACTTAGGGGGCAAGAAGTAAATAAATAGCTCAGTCTGGGTATTGAAGACATTCTAGTTTTCTGCTCTCTTCATCTTTGAACTTGAGGGTCTTCATTCTATATTTTCAATTCTTTTAAGTCATAGCATCTACTGTAGTTCTCACTTGATGCTTTGCTTAAGAAAAACCGTGGCTGAATTTCCAGATTTTTCTGGAAACCATGGCTGAATGTCCAAAGTAAATATATTAAAAAATGTGTGCTGTGAATTATAAGCTTGCTGCTGTTTGCATCTTGCGTAGCAGCCCCATAATGTGTTTTCCATTAGTTTTTGTTAAGTGTGCTAGGCATGAGGCTGTACAATAATTGACTGTTTGAAATCAATGAGCTAACCATATCTTATTCCAGAAAATTGTTTGTCTTTTTTTTTTAGATGGACCAATTTGCCTATATTTATGTAGGTCATTAATATTTTATAACAGAATAATGAGTCAAGTATGTTAATTAAAGGACATGCCTTGGGTTGAGGGAGTGAGGGATGTAATCTAGTAATATGGTTGACTGGTATTTAAAGAAAGCCTTCTAGAGTAGAAATGTTACATTCCAAGTTAAAATGTAACCATGAAGAACTAACCCTAACCATTAAGAACATCCAGGATCTTCTAAATAAAATAGGTTATTTTAGATTTAATGTAAATTTAGTCAAATGCATAACACAATATGTGTAACTGAATGTGAGGTAAGCCATCTGATACTGGGACAAAGGAGTGACTTTTACTTTTCCATTCAGAAGAAATTCTTCTCTAATAATTAAGGAAATAGAGAAATCTATTACAGATCGGTATCTTAAGCAAAAGGGAAAGATTAAGAATTAAGCTTTCAGAAATATTTTATCTCCCTCAACTTGCCCTCATACCCCTTAACTTACCACCACAACCCCATACTTCTTGATGTTCTAAAGAGACAAAATTATAGTATGAGACAGAAAAAATAACTTTTTCAAGATATCTAGACTACATAATGTAAACTTTGATATGATAACTTCAGTTTACGCACATGGCTTGTCTGAGAATAATCTGCTTTCCATTGCTTTTGTCAGACATAGCTTTCTAAGTAAGAGCTACCCAAGTGTTTGTATCTGGAATAGAATTATCAAGTATAAACCAGTAAACACCTATGCAGAATTCCATTCATTTGAAACATTTCTCCAACTAGTGGTCACAGCTAAATTAGCTATTTTGTACATTTACCTTAATATGAAACATTCTAAATAATTGTAGCATTTAAGGAACTAGGTGTTCGCCAACTATTCATGAAATATTTCTCTTTCTCTTTAGAGTAATAAAATTTTAGTTCTGAAACCATGTATATGTAAAATAAATTTCAGGTATTCGCTAGTTCCTATAATTTATTCTGAATGTATTGTTTCCTTTGGTGATACTTTGTTATAAAACTTATCGTGTTGAAATGTTTGAATTATGTCTCTGCAGCGCCTATTTTACATGCTTGGTCTTTCATCAGTGCACTTAAACTTTTCTCACCATGAAAGTGTCATTCAGGGATGTGTGCAGGGTGGGTATTATCTTACCAATTGGCTTGGGGAGTCTGTACACCATGCCTAATGATATATGCTCAAAACCCAGAAGTTTAAGGGGAAATTTCTTTAAAATAACTTGATATTTTTCATACTGTCATTAAAACATTTTCCTACTTACTAAAGGAGAGGAAAGATATGCATATTTCCTTTCCATACTTGGGAGGACTGTCATTTACATATTTATGAGGATGTTTCACAAAGATGCATGCTGTGCAATTCTTTCTCTCATTTGCAGTTTTCCTGTTTGTATCATAACATTGTTATTCAGGTTGGGGTACAATTTTACTTTCTGAAATGAAAACACCATACTGCTTTTTTTTTTTTTCTGTTTTCTAGATCTTAGATATTTGGCCTTTTTGTGATGTTTCACAATAACTGTTTCCTTTCCCTTTTTATTTTATAGCTTTGAAGAAAGATGACACCACCTTTGATGAGGTAGGTTAAATTTCTTTATCTAATGTTAGATGTATTTAATTACTGCCAGGTAAAGTCAATAGGTGCCAACTTCGCACTTAGAAAAAGAAAAAAGAATGCCTTAAAAAAAAAGGTGACATCTCTTTAGTTACATTATGTTATTTTCCAATTTAAAATAATCATTCAAATGGATTTTGGTAGCAATCAACATAAATATGCCTTTTTAAATTGACAAACAAAGGCCACTACAGGCTTTTGTGTCATTGCCTTCTTGATGGTGGCAGTGCTAGCACAACCCAGCGTGATGTGGGTGCCTATGGCAGGTCTGAAACTGTTGGTAAGTTGGGCACCTCAGCTTCCTCGCAGCCCCCCTCTGAATCAGGCCATGATGCGATGTTGACGCCACATATTGTCTGTCAGGCTCCCAAAGGAGGAGCTGACTTTTCCCATTCCAGTTTTTCTATTCTTTGTATATCAGACAGATCTGTTTTTTTCTACTTGTTACAAAGTAGCAAGAAAGCCTGTTTAAGTGAGGCGGAGGGGTCATATGTAATTAATAGCATTCTGAATGTGATTTTCCAATTGTATTCTTTCCAGAGTTTTTTTTGGTGCATCAGTGGGAATCACCAGAGAAATAACATGTTTACAGAATTGTTCTCAAGAGTGCTATAGAGTGGTGTTTCATTGTCGCCATCCAAAGCCACAGTAATTGATCTGTGTTGTAAACTGGGCCAGGTGTATATGTGTGTTGCATGTTTATACTATATGGATACAGATGTATCTATACTGTGTGCTTATCCTGCAACCTAATGCCAGTGTACATTAGTTTGGTGTGGTTGTTTGATGTAACAGATTCCATGAAACATGCTACCTGTTCTCCCTCTGCTGTAGTGCTTCAGAGAGGAAAGGCCATTTGTGCTCATGGAAAGTGCCCTTGGCCATGTGGTGGCTGTGCTGCAAAGCAGGCCTACTCAGGGAGAACCTGCTCCAGCCTGGGATTTCTGGATGAGGCCAGCATCATTTGGCTCTCACGGTCTGCTGCCTCGTCGGCTGCACCTGCTCCTTTTTCTCTAGGCCCAGCTCTGCAAAGCTGTGTGTCCCTGGATGCCAAAGCCACTTCCCCTGCCAGCATTCCTCAAACATCCTATAAAACTTAGTTATTCGAGACCTGAAGCGATAGAGAAATCTCTTCCCCATGCGTAGTGGGTGATGATGATGTTCCCTTCAAAACCTGTACTTCTGGAATTATGGCAGTGTTACTGAGATGTTTTTATGAGAGTGTTTTCTTTCTTCTCAGAAGAAATCAATGTGGGGATATTGAGCACCTTTTCTCTCTTTATTAAGAAAAGCCTCCCCTCTAATTAGAGCGGTAATTTAAGCTTACATAAAAAAGAAAAATAAGGAAAAGGAGGAAGAGAGATCTCCCAAATCCTGTTATCCAGGGACAACCACTATTGAAAGGTCTTCTTGTTTCTTTCCTCATGTTAAAAAACAAAAAATACCACATCCATATATTATATCCTTTTTAAATTTTAACCTATACACATTTCTCCTTGCTTTTACATTTGACTCTAATCATCATGAGGAGTGTAAAAAACCTCTTGTCTTGTTTAAATATCACTGTTAATGATTGGATGTTATTCAGTCATGTGGCTATGACATTAGCTTTCAAGAAAATCTGAGGCTGGAGCCTAGATGAACGTTAAGGATGTATGAGGTTGGACAATTAAGTTCGCTAACTCATCCTAGAAAAAGTGCTACATACCTCATTGCTGAATATCACTATGGTCACCTTTGAAGTGCTCCCCTTGGGAAGCTATGCATCAACACCAGCGCCTAGTCCACCCTTCAAAGCAGTTTTGGAGATCTTTTTCTGGAATGGCCATCAGAGCTGTTGTGTTATTACCCACAATGTCCTGAATGTCTTAAAAATGTCTTCCTTTCAATATTTCCTTTATCTTCGGGTAAAGAAGGAAGTCACTGGGGGCCAGATCAGGTGAGTGGGGTGGGTATTCCAAAACATTTATTTACTGGCTATAAACTCCTTCACAGACAGTGCTGTGTGAGCTGGTGCATTGTCGTGATTCAAGAGCCATGAGTTGTTGAGAAAAGTTCAGGTTGTCTAACTTTTTCACGTAGCCTTTTCAGCACTTCCAAATAGTAAACTTGGTTAACTGTTTGTCCAACTCGTGCAAATTCATAATGAATAATCCCCCTAATATCAAAAAGGTTAGCAACATTGTTGCAACAAGTTCGCAAACTTAATTGACTGACTTCGTATAAATCAAACCCGTAACTACCCATCTTCTGTTACCCTGAAACCTCTGCACCAAGTCTGCCTTTTGTAATTTGGACAGAATTATGCTTAACTTTTACAAAGTGTTTTCCTTCCTCTGTACCACAGAGATTGGTTAAATACCTCAAGTCAGTAAATCACACAATCCTACACCTGAAAGAGCCATTGGAGATTATGTGTCCCACTTCATCATTTCACAGATGAAGAAATTGAGGTCCGGGGGGCCAGGTAGTTTCCTGTTAATCAGGGGAAGACCCAGGCTCAGGAGCCTGGGAGGTAGTAGCAGTCAAGTCATGCCTGGGTGTAAACAAACCCTAACTCAGCCACCCTCTCAAGAGCAATTGACTGACTCTTTCCAAGCCTTTTATAACATTATTGTGAGGATTAAATAAACAAAGTATACGAAGGTTCTAGAATAGTGATGAGCACATAGTAAATGTCTCATGATTGGTTTTATCATTGTCCTTCATCCTCCTTATCGATGCTGTCACCATGACATCCACCTTCTGTGGTTGGAAGGGCTACAAGGAGGGTGGAAGGATTTAGTTCAAAATTAAGTAGACCTGTGAGGAGCGGTCCTTTCAGATATTCCTCTAACATACCATATAAGGTTTTCTGAGATGATTTGCATATTAATTAAAACTGTGAAACTTGTCTGAACCTACCATGTTTTAGATTCCTTGGGAGGATGACTGCATCCAGCTCCCTAATCCTTTGGAGTCTTGCACGTGGTGAACATTCAGGAAGTACCTATTGAATATGAGTAAGTGCCTGTTGCAGATTAAGGAGAGAGGTGTTGAACTGAGCGTCAGACGATGTGGATTCTCATTTGCCAGTTCCTTGCTATTGGGGCCAGTCATTCAATTTATCCAGGGCTCAGTTTCTCCTTTGTAAAACCAATCAGTTAGAGTATGATCTTCTAATTGCTTTGTATCTTTAAATGTAGGATAGAATCTTATATAACGATCAACATAAAATTACAATTTTACCGAGATCAGAAAAGAGCACCAGATCTGTGATTCTATAAACAGGATGTCACTGACTTCTAAATCATCTTCAGATTATAGTGGTAGAAGTTTTCTTGAACACGTTTTGTGGTCTTCCGCTTGAAGTTGGGGGAATTCTAGTGTGTTGGAATTCAATTAAGATTTGAATCTTGAAACCCTGGGGTCTGGGTCAGCTTCTCAGATAGGCATCATGGTGTGGCAGCTTTCTTCTTATTCAGTATTTATAAGATGGAGGGCTCCTTATCTCAAGGAGCTGAAGTTAAGTTGCTAGTCCCTAATTTATGTAGGGGATTTCTCTAGGGTGTATATAAATGTTTGACCTTGAACAGAGGTGAAAAAGAAATACGGACCTATTTGAAAAATGGTATGTATTGATTTGTTCTTAAATAGGCAGAAATACCATGACTGGTAATTTTCATAACCAGCCTGGAATTATATTCAGGAACTAGGAGCTAATGCTTGTGGTAGAGAGAAATTGAGGCACTTTGGAAATTAAGTATTGAGGGCTTCAGATGTTTACAATGACAGGCAGCTTTGTTAAAATAGAGAATTTTGTTGAAGCCATCATATTTGGAGGGAGGACTTTCTAGGGGTGATCATTTTACCCTTAATTGATTGTGTTTCTGAGCCCTACTTCAAATATGAAGCATTTTACCTTCTGTGGGTTTATACTTTTGATGTGGCTAGACTAATGATTTATAAAGGAAATCTCATGTAAAATTTTATTGGTTTTAGTTTGTTCTTTTGCTGTTTTCCCCTCCAAAACTTCTTGATTTTTGGAGCTTCAGGGTTTGACATGGTACATGACCAAAATGAAGGCGCTAAGTAAATAATTGTTAGAGAAACAAATGGTTAAGCCAGATTGAAGGATGAAAGAAGATTGCTATTTTGTGTCATAGTTTTAAGTGGATATAATGTTTTTGGTGACATTGTGATGAGAGCTTCTAGTAAGTGTGATCTTTATATCTCTGATACCAGTGCAGAACTTGCCAGATTTCTTTCTCACCTTTTGGTCCCCAGTAAATGCCCAGGTCCTATCCTCTGAGTGGCCCCATTCTTCCTGGGGCAGTGAACAGTAGCTACATGACTTCAGGTAAATTTTGAATCTCATTTTTTGATTTTATGATTTGTTTTAAATAATCATGATGCCTAAAATACAAAAGGTCAGAAATACAGTTAATCTACTCCAGTGTAAAATTACCACACGCAAAACCTTTTGAACTTTGGAAGCAAAGAGCATCAGTTAAGTGTAAATATATGTGTTATGGAAAGAGTTGGAAATGTCTAAAGCCACATCAATTCATGAATGGTTCTTGTGCATAAATTAGAAGGTTGAATTGGGTAGTTTTAGTTCTGCTTCCTGCCTCTGTTATTTTAGCCCAGATAAGTTGTCAGAGCCAAGTGCTTGGCTCTTTGGGGAGAAATACAAAAATTTTAGAGATTAAAATAAACCTTTGAGATGCAAAGAGTTTCATTGGTTTATGACATATAATCCAGATGATTAAGCATGCTTATTTGTTTGAAAAGAAAGGGTGATCATTGATGAGTTTTCTGGTTATTCTCTGCTATGCTCATTTGTTTCATGTTTGTGAATCAGAAGGGGCTGCCAATTTATTGTGGCATTTCCCAGCTATTTTATTTTTTTGTATCCTGGAAAAATACAAACAAAGCATATAAAATATCCTCACATTTTTACACCTGATCTGTAATTTCTTTAAGTATGTTCTTATAGGTTAACTTACTTCCTCTCTGCTGAACATAATCATTTTGTGAGCTAGATGGGGGCAGTGTACATTCGTCTCAGCTTCCAGTCCATGTCCTTCTTTGTTATTTTGTGTAAAGATGTAACTAATACCCTGCTATAAATGTGGCAGTGATTTTTGGGAGATCTAGAGTCTATCAGTTAGGCACAAATATGATTTGGGGGTACTCCTGGCCATTCTTTCCCATACACTGAGGTTGGAAGCTGTTGCAGTCTTTCCTCACCCTGACAGTCATCTTCGTCATTGTCATCGTCGTCGCCGTTGTCATCGTCATCATCACATCACCATCACTGGAAGCGTCCGCATATATGGATATGAATGATGTACGCATAAATGCTATATACAAGGGTCTAGCTTTAGACTGCCCTGACCTCCTCATCTAAAATATTAACCCCCCACAGCCTTTCCTCCTAGCTCTCTCACACTTGCTGTAACTCCTCCTTTTGACTCTTCTTTGCTGGCTTCCCGTTTCCAGATGACCTGTCCTCTGCCTGCCCTGGTGCATCCTTCCAGCCCACAACCTGTCCCCTTTCCTTCTCTGTTCACTCCTGATGCATCACTCCCGTGCCAGGATGCTTATGGCCTTATCCCTTTGTACTGTGCTTGTAATCTACTCTGCCAGCCCTTGATTTTGACCTGGCATCTTTTCCTCTCACCCACTAGCTGCCAAGAGCTGCTTGAGGAAATCACTCTATAAATAAATTTATCATCTCCAGCCTTAGCTGGAACCCAAGGCAACTGTGCACAGTCTTGAACTGTGTGGCTGGCCTGTTTCCTGCTGCCTCAGACCGTTTAGTCTCCCTCCCCTACCCCTCCTTTCTTTAGTAGATGACTCTCTCTATATTAGTTTGCTAGGGTTGCCATAGAAAATTACTACAAACTGAACAGCAGAAATGGATTGTCTCACAGTTCTGGAGATGAGGAGTCCGAAATCAAAGTGTCAGCAGGGTTGGTTTCTTTGAGGGCTGTGTGGGAGGGACCTACTCCAGGCCTCTTTCCTTAGCTTGTGGATGGCCGTCTTCTCTGCGTGTCTTCACATCGTCTTCCCTCAGTGAGTGTCTGTGTATCCAGAATTTCCCCTTTTTATAAGGACATCAGTCCTACTGAATTAGGGGCCCAACCTATTCCAGGATGACCTCATCTTAATCTAACTATTTACATCTGCAGCGACCTTGTTTCTAAAGAAGATCGCATGTGGTGGCACTAGGGGTTAAGACTTCAACATAGGAATTTTTGGTGGACACCGTTCAGCTCAATGGCCTCCAACGTCTTAGGACACTTCTTTTTTTTTTTTTTTTAAAGATTTTATTGGGGAATTGGGGAAGGGGAACAGACAAGTTACAGTCCTTTTGTTCAGTCTAGTTGCGGAGGCCGTCGCTTCACTGGCCCATGTTGGTATTGTCATTGCGCTCTTCCTGGGTGAGGCAGTCGCTCGCTGCTCATGGCGGCTCACAGCAGCTCACGAAGGTGCACGCCGGCTGCCGGCGAGCCTCACCCCGCCTACTCCATTGCTGGCATCTCACGGCAGCAGCCCAACTCCAGGTTGAGCTGTTGTTCATTATCTTAGCTGTAGAGGGCACACTGACCCTCATGTGGGATCTGAACCGGGTCCCTGCTGCTCAGAACTGGCCTCCCAAGCCAGCTCTTAACCAACGCACCACTCCACTGGCCCCATAGGGCCCTTCTTACTGTCAGTCATCTGCACCCTGCCCACATGTGCACCTTCATTTGCTCCGGTCTTACTCTCCCTCCCGCTTCCTCTCTGAGGAGAATCGTCTCTTCTGTTCTGGGTGAGTCCTCCTCCTTTCCTTTTGATTCCTTTCCATGCCAGAAACTTGCGTCATTGATTCTTTCTTATCTACATTTTTTGTCTCTTCTTTTTTATAGTTATTTCCCCATGGGCTCTGAGCATGGTGAAATCTCCCCCATCTCTTTCATCAGAATGAAATCCTCTGTGCTCTGTGGTCTGTTTTTCATGCTCACCTCAATCTCAGCACTTATAAAATGTTACTAATTCATATATTTCCTAAACCTGCACCTATTCTCTTTCCTGGGTCAGGGAATGGCTTTTACAGCCACATGGTTTTCCAAGGCAGAAACCTAGCAGCATCCTGAGCTCCCCTCTGGGCCCCCAATCCAGGCACTGGCTCGGCCCCTGTCCCCTCCTGCCATCTCCATCCTACTGCGGAGGTGTGCACTCAGCCTCAGCCTGTCTTGCCGGGACTTGAGGGAGCCTAACTGGCCGCCCTGCCTACTGCTTGTCTCCTGTTCCAACACAATGACAGCTTGGAAACATAGATCATACTATTCTCCTGCTTAATCCTTTAAAAGCTCCCTGTCAGCTGCAGGTTCAAGCCCAAACTCCTAGCTTGACTTTCAAGGCCATTCATGATCTTTTTGTCTACCCTTCCAGCCTTATCTTATTAAGCAATCATGTCTTATTTTAATGTCTTCATTGTCATTCCAGCTGCTATGATCTCAGTTCAGCACTTTGTCACTTTTACCTATTTTGTCCCAATAACCTCTTAATTGATCTTGCCATTCCATTTCTCACTCCTCCACTCCCACCTTCCCCAAATTACTTTCTTGTCATGATAATTCCCTTCAATTCAAAGACTTATACATCAAGTATTTATTGATGTCTGTTTTATGTGAGGCTCTGGATACGCTGTGAACCCGACTCTCAATCTACTCAAGTCTCACAGAATTTAATACTACTGGCCTTTACAGGCTGACTAGCTCCTGTCATCTTGCAGTGTTGGGCCTGGGCACAGATTCAATCTCAGTCTTTACAGTAAGAGATTTTATATTACTTTACACCCTATTTATTTTCACCATGGTCATGCCTGCCAACACTGGATGATATGAACCTATCCCATGCAAGATGTCTAGAAATGTACAGACTATTCGCTGATTATGCCAGTAATCCACTAAGTCATTATGCTTCACCTTCAACTGAAAAAGAAATTGACTTCCACCTTAATTCTCTCATGGGTAATTTAGTTGAAATTTTCAGATGCTTGAAACTTTCTGTGTTTCAGGTTTTTTTTCCCATAAATATTTGATCCCATTTACCATCTTCCTAATTATGGTATTCATAATTACCATAATTATATCTAGCCCCAGACAGTGGCTAGAATGTCTGGGTAAGGATTCAGAGGGGAAGTGTATGTCACAAAATGCAAAATGTATGACATTGGGAGAATTAGTCACTTTCATATTCT
Organism: Aselliscus stoliczkanus; assembly: GCA_033961575.1. Taxonomy (NCBI): domain Eukaryota; kingdom Metazoa; phylum Chordata; class Mammalia; order Chiroptera; family Hipposideridae; genus Aselliscus; species Aselliscus stoliczkanus. The sequence continues at coordinate 36,704,852 of CM066740.1, read as the reverse complement.
AAATTCCCCAAAGACAGAATGTTACAGACTTTGGAAGCCTGAGTAGTATCCTGTTTCTCCTCCTGAGTGCTGTGCCTCCTGATGGACAGTCCCACTAGCCTATAGGAAGTGTCCGTGTAAGGGTGGCTGGTGTTCCCTTTTGGGCAGTGCTTTGATTTGTGTGTTTGAATTTCTTTGCAGAAAGCTGACCTTTAGTGTAGGAAGTCTCTTCATACAGCCTAGGTACTTAGAGTTTTCTTCAAGAAGTACAGAATGGGCTCAGCTACCCATTTTCCTTCTGACTGAAATCTGAGCCAATCGTTTATAATCTACAAATCCTTAAACAGCTTGGTTGTATTTGAGATGGCCCTTATTCTAAGAGCCAAGTGATAATTGAAGTCAGCTAAGGGTTGGGGGGTAAGGGGAGGAGTGAGGGTGTCAGAATTTTTTATTTATTTATTTTTTTATGAGATTGAAGAAGTGTCATTCTTTTTTAAATGGTCAAATGATTTTCTTTTTAAATTAAATGTGTTGGGGTAACATTGATTAATAACATCGTATAAGTTTCAGGGGCACAGCTTTATAATAATGACACTGTACACTCCATTGTGTACCCATAAGGTCAGAGCGTGTGAGGACTAGGAGCAGAGTCTGTGTTTGATCTGGAGCGTGCTGTCACTGTGACAGGCTTAGCTTTCTAAATGCTCCTTCTCTGAGGGATGCATTTATTAAGTATTTTTATAGTCTAAAACACACTTAACTCTCCTTATTCTTTGTGTCATAAAATTTACAAAAGGCACAATTACAAAAAATTGGAAACCAGCAAGTCGCTCTCAATTTTGCAAGCTTGAGTTCTCCAGGGTACATCAGTGTCAGGTTTCTTGAAGGAACTACATAAAGATGGTAATTGAAGGAGTACTCAGTTATTCCTCCTGAATCTATTTTATTTTCAGTATATAAAGTTGGTTCTGGTTATTCTTTCAATTTATTTTTTAATTTTTAAATTTTCTTTTCTTTCTTTCTTGCATGCTTTCCTTCCTTTCTTTCTGCCCCGTCCTCCCTGTCCCTTCCTTCCCCTCCCCTCCTTTCCCTCTCCTTCTTTCCTCCCCCCTCCCTTCATTTTCTTTCTTTATGCATATGAACTTGGGGGATTTTCTTAATATTTATTTTTTATGATCACAATATATGGCAGCATTCTTTAGTACAGTATCTTACAGTGCAACATTGTGTGTTTAATTTTTTACTAATGAGATTAATCATTTTTATGTGTCTTTTTTTTTCCATGTAAGTCTTTTAAAATAGCTGCTCATTAACTTCTGATATTAAATATTATATGCATGGGTAAGGAATGTGTGGGAAAAAATTTTTAGGCTCTTAGGACCAGTTAAAATAAAGTAGAAAAAATTGTTTCAACGTGTAGTTGTGTACTCAGCCAAAATTGTATCAGGTAGACTACTTATTTGATTTTTCACTGATATACTTTTTTCTAGCCTGGCAATTCAAACTGGTAAGTATTGAAAGAGACTTGAAATTGGACCGAGAGATCCCAGGGAGTCTTAGAGTCACCAATTCCTTGTGTTGTTTGTGTTTCCTCAGTCTGTGGATACGCTCATGTGAGATGTCTGAAACCGTGACTCTAGAGGGTATCTTAACAGTGTTTGGCAATTAACATTCTTGTCTAGCTGACCTCCAACACGTTCTTCTAACTCTGTGTTCTGATCAGCTGAAATATTGAAGTATGCAAATAGTTTTTAAAAAAAATGTAGAGTAGATCGATGCCAGTCACTCGATTATGTGTGGTTTTTTTTTTTGTTGTTTTTGTTTTGAGGGTAGTGTCATTGGCCCTCATATGTGGGACCTGAACCGGGGCCGCTGGCATCCCAAGCCAGCGCTTAACCACTGCGCTACTCGGCCGGCCCTTGATTATGTTTTGATGTATTTTCTTGAGTTGGAAAGAAAGGGCTTGAGTTGCAGTTAAGAGTACCGGGAATTTGGCATATGCTAGAGTTTGCCCATGGGAATGTGCCAAGTATGAAATTATCACCATGACATATATCCTGGTGGTGGAAACAATCTGAAATGTGTTCTTCTAGTCTGTTCCTTGCCTTAAGGCTGGACTATGACTATAACTTAGTTCCCTGAAAGCATTATTTCTTCTGTTTTAAAGGAATTTTCAAAAAAAAGATTACACCAGCTTTAGAAAACTGATGGGCCTGCACGGTGAGGGCTTTCCAAGTGCTCCCTGAAGGTTTTGGTGCAGGCTTCCCTGCTTCCTCTTACCGAAAAATCACACCTTGAGAACACTGCTGTTGCAGTTAGCCAGGGTGATTTTTTTGAGAGCCTGTCATATCCTACAAGTGTGTTCTGATGATAAAAATGATGGAGAACCATTCTTCTAAAATATCTGTTACTGAACTATTAGAAAGGAGTTGAAGATGGATATTGGAACAGTCACATGCAGTCTGAATTTTTTCAAACAGCTCTTGATTTCAGATCATGCACCGTGACTTTTGGTTCAGAAAACATAGTCCTAGTACAGTTGTTGTTTCTTAATATCACACTAATTTTCCAGATGTTTTAGCCAAAAGGAAAACTAAAACAGGGATGATGAAGTTTTCAACAAAGGAGGGGCTATGTAGACATTATTCTACAACAGATAAAAATGAATAAGGATAACAACAGTTATTTTTTCAATTTTTTTTAAAAAAGATTTTATTGGGGAATTGGGGGAGGGGAACAGACAAGTTTCTGTCCTTTTGTTCTTCAGTCTAGTTGTGGAGGACGCGGCTTCACTGGCCCACGTTAGTATTGTGATCATTGTGCTCTTCCCGGGTAGCGCAGTCGGTTGCTGGCCATTGGACGGTGGCTCACGGCAACTCACGCTGGCTGCCGGCTCCTCATGGTACCTTATGGCAGCCCACTGCAGCCCCACTGCAGCCTGCACCATAGCCGGCGACTCGCGGCAGCCCAGCTCCAGGTGGAGCTGTTGTTCACCATCATAGCTGTAGAGGGCGCAGTGTCACTGGCCCTCATGTGGGATCCAAACTGGAGCCCTGCTGCTCAGAACTCGCTCTCCTAAGCCGACTCTTTACCAACTGAACCACTCTGCCAACCCCATTTTTTCAATTTTAATGAAAATTTTATTAATTAAAAATGATAGATAAAGAAGAGATAAGATTGAGATAAAATTGTGTGTTCATAATAGTCATTCAGGGCATGAATTACAATTTCTTTTGTGTTATAGGTGCTCATTTACTTTAAATCTTCAGCTGTATGGCTCCTTCATGTTGTCTGAAGTGAATATGATGGAGCATGTTGCGGTACTGGCTTCTCGTTTCTTCCAAGGCAGACTATTTAATTTTATATTTAGCATCCTTCGGTCATTAGATATTGGGGTTCAGGTGTGCAAAACGCTTGGTAACATATGGCCTGTCCCCGGATGCCCTAATTGAGCTCAGAACTTTCCCCAAGAGGTTTGCATTATTTTACCTAAATGATATGTTACATGTGAAACAAAAAGGTGCTGTAGCCATAAAAGGAAAATATAAATAAATATACACTTTGCAAGATGTACTGGTCTGCTTTACATTATTTTCTGCACAGTTATTTGAAGATAAAAATCTTAAAACCTATATGAATATCATTAATTGGATGGTGACAATTTCAGATGATTCACTTATTTACGGCATTCCCTTTATTTTCCTTATTGTATTGTTTTATATATACATTTCCCTTCATTTGAATATTTTTTCCAGACAACATAGGCATATTGAACTCACCCTAGACTTTTTTCAGGTTCAAAGTTTTTCCTTCTTATCACAATTACAGCTTTTTCATCTGAATAATTTTAGCATTTGCTATTAAGTCAAGTAATGATCATTGTAGGAAATTTATAAAATATTAAATAGCATAAAATAAAAATTACAATGTTAAGTGGAAACAACCATTGTATATAGAGTATAATCTCAGCTTTGTAAAACCTATCTGTCCTCTGTATGGGGGAAGCATCTGAAAAAGGAACTACAACAAAAGGGTAATATGGAAATTGAGGTGCATTGAAGTTGTGATTTGCTCAAAGCCCCTCAGCTAGAAATTAGTTTAATCTGTGATTCAACCTAGTCTCTGATTCCAGTGTGTGTTTAGCATTTTCCTGGGCTGCTTCCCATGAGAAGGGGAAAACAACACACAGTCAGTATGGGTGTGGTGTGGGGGTGTATAGATGGGCAATTGACCTAAAGTTCTTATATGCAACTGATATTTAGTAGTAATTCTAATAGATGAACGGTTTTCCTAACAAGGCAGAAGAGTAAGTGAACTTAAAGATTCCTGCAGTAGCTATATGTGTATGTCATTTCTGAGCCAAACTACACACATTTTACCCAGGGGCAACTGAGGTCTAGGGAGATGAAATAAATTGCTGAACAGAACATGGTTAGCTAGTGGGAGATCAGGGAGGTTTCATTTCTCAGTTACTCTTTACATTTCTTGTATTGTTTTGTATGTGGATTTGGGTAGGGATTGGGTGCAATTGTTTGAAATACAAGCTTGATTCTTCAGTAGTAATAGTTTTTAAAATTTTTTTTTTTATTTTAACGATGTTATTGGGGCATTGGGGGAGGGGAACAGTGTTGGGAAATCAGTGAAGGGGAGCAGACCACTTTTGTTCTTCAGTATTGTTGTGGAGGACGTTGCTTCACTGGCCGGTGTTGGTATTATCATTGCGCTTTTTCCGGATGAGGCAGATCGGTCACTGGCCTCTGGACGGCCGCTCACAGCAGCTCTTGACGACTCACACTAGCTGCCAGCCACTCACTGTAGCCTATGGCAGCCCACTGCATCACAGGCTGCAGCCCACACCATCGCCGGCGACTCACAGCAGCCCAGCTCCAGATGGAGCTGTTGTTCACTATCTTACCTATAGAGGCAACCAGGTCAAGCTGTTGTTCACCGCCTTAGCTGTAGAGGGCGCTGCGTCATTGGCCCTCATATGTGGGATCCGAACTGGGGCCGCTGCTCAGAGCTGGCATCCCAAGCCAGCTCATAACCAATGCACCACTCCGCCGGCCTTGGTAGTAACAGTTTTAATACAGATTTCCGACTAGACATCAGGGCTCTGCAGACAATGAAGGTTACAGAAGGTTCGCTGTTGGATGAGGCACCTTGGATCAGCAGGCTGCCTACAGATTGGTTCGAGCTGAGTGGCATTATGAAAGCGATGCTGGTAGGTGTTTTAGCTGGCATGTTCAGAAAATGTGATAGAGGATCTTTCAATGGGTGTAAATTGCTTTCTTTTAACCAGGCAAATAGTTAATATTGAACAGAATATCTCTGATGATAAATTCATTCTTTCTCTTCAAATCCTGACTATATATACATTTGGATTATTTGCTTGTGCATGTGAAGGAATTCTAGCTTCATTTTTATTTTGTATTGTGACATTTGAAATCTTTGTGAAGATTACAAATGCAGAGGAAACAAGTAGAGCTTTTAAATACAGAGGTTGCCAAAACAACGTATACACATTTTAAGAAAGGAAAAAAACTGTATTAAAATTGTAATACTCAGTATACCCTGATAACAAAAGATGAATACAAGTCATGTCTATATATTTCTTTTTGGCACCCCTGGTATTTACACATTAGTGAGAAAAAAGAAAGATTTTAGGTGGGCATGGAGAGATGCTCTGTACTCCTTTTTATTGGTAAATGGGTGTTGAGAAAACAGACCATTTTTTTTTTTTTCTTTCTGTCTTTCTTATCTTCCTCAGGCTCCATAATCATTGGGCGTTCTTTCCTTTTATTCCTGAAACTTCTTGGTCTTGGTATGGACCGTCTGCCCCATCTTGTCTGAAGGAAATGGCTTAGCCTCCAGCCACTGTGCTTTCTTCCCCTGAGCCCTTTGCAGCCCCAGCAGTGGGTTCAGTCTGTTTATCACCTTTTGGTTTCTTGTGCCATCCTTCCACTGTGACACACATACTTCTTTTCTGGTGCATGACTAGTTCAGACAGGAGAAGAAGGAGAGCTACGTAGCAGGCAGAAGAGGCAGATGTTTTATAAAGATTAGCCCCTGTCCTGCAATCAGCAGAATTATGCCCCCTAAAAAGAAAGCCTCTGAACGTCCGTATGCTCCCCGCTGCATTTCATGGATGAGTCTGGCGTGTATCTCATTTGATTATCTTCTGCTTCTAACCAATGGACTTGGGAAGAGTTGAGGACATAAACGCAGAGTGATTTTTTAGATTCTTCTGTGATACCAGTGGGCTCAGGAGGAGAATTTGTGCCCTCTTAGTGTTTTTTCTTTTTGATGAGGAGCAGGAAAGTGAAACTCTCAAGAGAGCAGAATCAGTTTTCCGGTCATCAAGCTCATTAAGTTAATATTTACTTTTAAAATGAATGTATTTGCCAGCCCTTCCTGCTGTTTATTTGGGGAGCATTTAACGTACATGTGAGATCTGACTGGTTTGCACTTCATTTGGGCATTTTACCTCTGCGGCCTGAGGCTAGTGAGATGTGCAAATCTTGCTTGTAACACATATTTTTATTTTTTTACACTATAAAAATAACACCTGGCTATCATCAGAACATAAAAAATACAGATGATAGGGAAAAATAGGAAGTTTATAAATATAAAATTTTATATTTAGTAAAAAATTTTCTTTCGATATTTTTAAAAGAATATTCTTTTTAAGTTTACAGTGTTATTTTTTTCATGAAGAAACGTAGTGTGTCCTATTATTCAAGTTGTTTTTTAAAAATATAGATCTCTTCATAAAGTGTAGTAGCTTTTTCAATCTTTGTGGCTCACCTTTTTCACTTGTTATTCATGTTATTTTGAGACACCTTTTAAAAAATAATTACTAATAATTTTGTCTAGTAAGAATGAGACTCAATTTTTATTTGTTTCTATAGATTTTTATATATTTATGTTGTATTTTGCTATTTTATTAAGCTCTGTTGGTTTCAATATTTTCAGTGGTTTCCTTTGAGTTTTCTAGGTATATAATCATGCCATCTGCAAGCGATTTATTAATCTTTTCCTTTCTTGTACTTATCAGTTTTCTCTCTTGATGCTTGTAACTTTCAAAATTAAAGCTGTTTTTCTTTAGATCTCAGATGAGTATTTTTGCAGTACAAGCAATTTTAATGAACATAAAAATACTGATAATTTCAACTTCTAGATGTTTAATAACCAAAGGGTCCTCAGATACTTTTTATCTTAAGTTTTATTGGTGAGTTTTTAAAGTATGCTGTGTTGTGTTAGAGAAATGTTGATCATGTTTAATTATTTGAAGGCTGTTTTGAGAATTTTTAAATTTATTTTTTAAAAAAGAGACATATGCCTCATTGCTGATTATCTTCTTGACATTTCTTTGTCCCTATATTAAAAGTTTGTGTAATGAAATCCAGAAATGAGTCCTGCAAGATGTTGCAATTAGCACATAGTATTTTGTCTAGTTAGAAACCTGTAAAATGTTTCTGAACTTTTGATGGGACATCTACCACCATTTGGGGGATCAGCGAACGTCACCAATTTGTGGATGAGTTACTGGAATGATTGATTCATTGGGCGATTCTCCCAGATTTATTTTCGAGTGGTTGACTGATTGGCGCTGGCTCTCTTTGGTTGTGACTCTGTGTGCTGCCTGGGCTTCCCACTCCGAGCTCCCCCTGATGCAGGTGGCGAGTGAAGCAGGAGCTTTAGGATGTCTTCTCCCGTCTCCCAGCTGGTATTCCCGTCCCCACACCCTCCAACCTCTGTGCACCTTCTTTTCCTTATCTGCCCAACAAGAATCATAATCTCTACCTGGCAAAGTGATTGTGAAGATTAATCAGATAATGCTTGTAAATCCTTTAACAGGTCTTGGCACATAGCAGCACTCTACGTCAGAGGGCTTGATTCTGCCACTCACAGCCTCCATCATGCTGAGTGACATTTATGTCATCCTTTTCTTGACATGAGTCCTCATATCTGTGGGGCACAAGCTGAGGGTCATATGGTGCCTGCTTAGCTTTATCATGGGACACTCATTTTACGAACCTCCTCATTTTCAAGATGGGGAAACTGAGGCTGTGAAGTCCAAACTCAGGCTTCTTCCTGCCACTGCCCCCCCACCTCTCCCGTCACAGTGGCATTGCCAACATGTGTTGATTGTGTTTGGCAGGAGGGGATGTCCCCTGGCAGGGTTTGTCAGCTCTGAGGGTTTTTGTTAATCTCATTGGTTCAGCATAGTGCTTCGCACCTCATATGTGCTGAGTAAGTATTCTTGAAAGAGTAAATACACAATACTTTTGAGGTCTTTTGGTGAGATGATTTCCATAATTCAGAGATAAGATTCTTTTTCTCTTGTTTTAGAATGCCACAGAAATTCACCAACCATTTATTGATTATGACACACACACACACAAACCCTGAAGTGCTTTTTCTTTTTAAAAATTAAATTTATCGGGCTGACATTGGTTAATGACATTATACGAGTTTCAAGTGTACATTCTATAATACATCACCTGTATATTGAATTGTGTGTTCACCACCCAGAGCCTAGTCTCCTTCCATCACCATATATTTGACCCCCTTTATCCTTAAATGTTTTTTCTCATCCTAATAATTTTGTCGTTATTATTTGTAGCTTTACAGATGTGGAAGCTGTGGTTTAGAAAAGGGGAGCACCAGTGCAGGGCTAGTGAGGTGGTGGAACAGGGGGTGATCTTGTCAGCCCCCTTGCCTACCCGTTGAGGTGGGAGCTGGGAGGGACCTGCTGGACTCCTGGCCTTTTCAAAGGGCTGGTTAAAGTTCCTTGTATTTAAATGGTATTGAGTTACATTTACTGTTGCATTGTGTGACTTTTAAGTTGCAAATTAATGCAAAGTGTGTATTAGGATAGTTCTTGGCTGTGGGACTAATTGAGACACGAAAGTGCTGCAAACAAATTGATTTTCCTACTTAGAGAGCAGGTGCTTATTATGACTGCAGCTCTAACAATCCTGGGCATCTGTCTTCAGGAATCTTTCTTATCTCATTAAAAAGTACCAGCCAAGTGTTTTGCGTTGTCAATAATTCAGTACCCAAGTCGTTCGCCTCGATTGTTAGTTTGGAAATAATTTAACCTGTGCACATTTTTAAAAACCTCAAAGCGACTGTCCATGGGTGTGGTAGTGTTTTTGCTCTTCCAGAGCCCACGTGTTTTCTGGACTTACCTGGAAACAATCTTCTAGAAAAACTGAAGGTCCAGTGTGGTGACCTTCTCAGGAGTTTGTAGCTTGTAATAGGGAGAAAAACAAACTGGGATCCATAAGCACATGTTTTGGGGTTAATTCTCATTGTATCTTTAGTTTTCTCCCTCTTCATTCCCAAGATATATAAAAATGAAACATTTGAGATGACACATTCGTGCTTTGGATTTTTACCTAAATCTTCCCTTCTCTAAGTAGGGAGTGAGGGTGTGGGAGGTGGGGCAGTAACCCACTAATCGTATTAGTGATTTGGGAGATGTATTATTTTTATCCCAAACATTCTGGCAAACACTACCCTGACTATTTTTACTGAAAGCTCTTCCTGTCATTTTGGGTAGTTTTTATTGTTTATTTATTTATCTTTGTGTAAGGAAGTTCCTTTTTTACTGTCTCATCTTATCTGAGATCAAAGTTTCCACCCAGAGATCTTAAATAGTATTGTCTGAGGCTGTGTTTTCTTTCCTTCTTTCTTCTTCCTTTTTTTTCTTTTAAAAGCTTTCTGAATTTTGCCCCATCTGCACTCGCTGGTTTCCCTTCATTCTATTTATGACTATTGTGTAATGAATATTCATAGTTGCCATTATTAATGTAGTAGCATGCCATTTGTCAGCTCACTGGCTTCCTAGTACTTCAATTAAAAAAAGTCTTTTGTTTTAAAAAAAAGTTTATTTACCTTAAAATTTTTGTCTTTAAAGTTTTTCTTCCTAGAGTTTGTAATCATGGGAGTTTTCTGCCCCTAAGTGAGACATATGTGCAGGTCTCAAGCTGTACAGTGGAGGATGTCACATGGCTTAAAAGGATTTGTGTCGGGCACTGAAAGAGGAGATCTGTGCTTTCTGAGGGTATAGTCTGACCACATGAATACCAGTAATTAGACATCTTTTATTTTAAGAGGGGGGCAGCTGTTGGCTATAGTTAAATTTGAAGATTTTTAGTTATTTTGTTCCTGTGGCTATTATCCATATATACATCTCGTTGGCAGGGTTGATAGCAGATATTGGCATGTTGATAATGTGAAACAAGGAGGAAAAAAAAAATCTGAAAAGGAATATCTGAAGTGTTCTGAGCACTAGGTTTTAAGGTATTAGTTTTGTTAAGGTTTTTATTTTTTATTTTTCCAGTTTATTAAAAAGAAAAAAAAGAGTAAAATACCCCAGTATTGTTCATGTCAGCTCATTTTAAGTGATTTGGAGGTACAGGCTCCCCCCGTCTCACAGGTGATCAGATCAGCTACCCTAGAGAACCCCCAGCTGCCCCTTGGAGACCCGATTGGGATGGCAGTTGCAATGGTGGTTGCCCCCTGGAGTTTTCAAGTTTTTTATTTAAGTCAGTGCTTAGTATCTCTCACTGTTGTTTAAGAACACAGCTCCAGGACCCTAAAACCCAATGTTGGTTTCACCTGCATGTGTGGGGTTAGAGCGACAGACCACTGTCTCCCCCTTTGCCATTTTCAGAGGGCCTGCAACCCCTGGCTCATGTCAGATGAGAGTGTCACTGCATATTCATAGGGCTCCAGCGTTTAACAAAACAATTTCACATGTTATTTCAATAAATTCTTGCAACAACCCCATGAAGCCATGGATAAATATTTTCATCCCTGTTTTGTGGAGAAGGAAATTGTGCTCTGAGAAGGTAGGTGCTATGCCCCAGGCCACAGTTTCCTCTTCTCACAGTGGGGCTGGGTTTGGAACCCAGGTTTCCTGCCCCGCTACCCTCATCCTATTATTCTGCTGTACCTGAGAAAGTCAGGATTTGAGGACATTGTATTCAGGATCAAGTTAGGGGAGCGGTGTGACCTAAAAACTCTGGGAATGTGGATTTCAAAATGATAGTTACTTCCTCAATATTGTAACATTAATGACAAATAACATGTCACCCACTAGTTTGTCCATTCAGATGAATGCATTTTATTATTTGTCATATTCTGTGATAGATTCATAGACCTGACGACTGAATCTTCCATAGCTGTGAAGAACATAAATCCAATTTGGTATTCTTCAGATGCCTCAAGAGCCAACAGCTCTGAACTATGCGAGGAACATGGGCAGCTTGGCTAGGAGGAAAAAAGGGAGAGGAGGCTAGCAACCGTCCCCTTGAGAAGAAGGAGAAACTAAGACACTCCTGACAGTATCACAAACCAGGGCAAAGGTTTGGTGAAAACAGGAAGCTGCTTATGAGAAAAATATAATATAGAAAAATTAGATGTGGATTTGAGCCTGTGCCCACCATTTAGCAGTTTTGTTAGTGATGATTAGACAGCCTCTTAATCCCCGCCCCCTCCCCCCAACCCAACCCAATCCCCGGAATCCTCATCGGAGAGTGGAGTGGAGGCTGTGAGGTAGTTGATATTCTGGACTAGAAGTCAGGGTCCTGGACAGGAGCCCAGCTGCCTGGTGTCATCCACCTGCACTCATGTCAAGGCTCGAACACCTCCTGGTTGTGTGACACTTAACCTCTGCTTGAATGCCAACGTGCAGGGATGATAATAACGGGCTGGTAGAATCACATGAGTTTTAATACATGGAAACCCCCTGGAACAGTGAGTGGCTCACAGTAGAAGCTAGTTATTTTTGAAGTGGGATAAGGTTGGGAAGTACCTGGTGCCTCTATTTCACGTTCTCAGTATGTTAGTTGCTTTCTCTCCTATATAGATTTGTGGCGGTTAAACCTAATGCAAGGAATTTAAAAGCCACTGGAACATAATGTGTTAATACTTGCATTAGCCTTCATTCATGCAGTCATTGGCCTCTTACACCTTGCACATTTCCTTTTTAAGTGTGATATTTTTGTACTATTAATCACTTAAAATATTGTGTTTTATCATGTCTAGGAAATTCATTCTAAGCGTTTCGCGGAGAGAAGGCTTTGTGATAAAAGCCAGCTGCCCAGACATTTCCATCCTCTTCGCCCTTCCCCCCAGCAGACTGCAGCAGCCTGTTGGCAGGCATCCAGATTTCCTAAGTGATGGGATTGTTCCCTGGGCCAGGAATGAGAGGAATCTGTCCAGATTGGAGATGGCCTCAGCTACTTTGCCTGCTTCCTGTTCGTCCTCTCCGTCCCAAACGAACTGACCTGGCACCATTTTCGGGTCCTGTCTTGGGAATGCTCTTTTAACACTGTTCTGTGTGGAGGTCTTGCTATTAAAAAAAATGATTTTGAATCTACCTTTGAATTCCATGAGGGGTTTTCTGTTTTTTTTTGTACCGTGGAAGAACTGTGAGTTCATTTAAAAATTTTTTTTTATTTAATTTTTTCATTTCAATTTATAGCTACATCTCTCCAAATCAATATGGTCAGCCTCTGGCTGGCTGTGTTTTCCCCATATGTAGTGCCTTTCTTGATCAACTTAAGTATTGCAATTGTGGTTTTACCTTTCACATTTTACTGAGGCGTAGGAAGGGTTAGTTATTTGAATGGCTTAGGCCAGGAAATTATTGGCTATTGTCAATGGAATTTGTTTATCTTTTCCACTCCTCTGCATTCCTAGACTCTGAGAGAACTCATCATCACTGTGATTGCACTTGAGTTTGTATCAGCCCCTCCCCTTGCTCTCTTTTCATCAAATACTTGTGATTTTTCTCTTCTTTGGAGGTACATTCAGGGACCCCATGCAGACATTTCAGAAGGGGCTCTCTTGCTCAGCAGCTGTTACAATAAAGATATTTACTGCGGAACACCTCCTATCCTCTTTTCATTTGCCTACCTCATAAATACGCATTTTCTGCAGGTATTCTATAAGATTTAGGATTTATCTATCTATCTATATTTTTTTAAACTTAAAGTTGATGCATATATAATTCTAATGAGCTTCTAAACCAGCACTGTCCAATAGAACTATAATGCAAGTTACTTACAATTAACGTTTTTTTCTAGTAGTCACATTAAAAAAGTAAAAGCAATTTGTTATTTTAACTTTAATATATGTATTTCAACACAATATAGTAGTCCCCTCTTCTCCACAGGGGGATATGTTCCAAAACCCCAGTGGGTGCTTGAAACTGGATAGTACCAAACCCTATATATACATACTGTGTTTTTTCCTATACATACATACTTATGATAAAGCTAAATTTCTAATTAGGTACAGTAAGAGATGAACAATAATAGCAATAAAATAGAAGAATCATAACAATATCCTGTAAGAAAAGTTATGTGAATGGGGCATTATTAAGGATGATAAAGTTTACTTGAACACTTTAGTACCGGTAATCTATCTGATAACTGAGATGGCTACATCGTGACTAACAGACAGGCAGAGTAAATGGCGTGGAGACTCAGGTCAAAGGATGTCCCGGGCAGGACGGTGTGAGATTTCATCACGCTGCTCAGAACGGTGTGCAATTTAAAACTTCTGAATTGTTTATTTCTGGGATTTTCCATTTAATACTTTTCGACCATCGTGGACTGTGGGTAACTGAAACCGCAGAAAGCTAAATCTCAGATAAGAGGAGGGGAACTATTGTTTATCAAAATAGTATAATCTGGACATGTTATGAATATAAAAATTATTGAAAGCTTTACAGTTTTTTGTTCTAAGTTTTCAAAATCTGCTTGTGTATTTTATACTTCCAGCATCTCTCAGTTTGGACTAGCCACATTGCAGGTGGTCGGTACCCTTATGTGGCTAGTGGCTACCTTAATTGGTCAGCCCAGATCTACAGTGTAACTTTTCTTCTGTTTCAAAAAGGCATTGTACTCTGCTGACGATTATTTTCTCATCAAAGTGGCTTAGAGAAGAGGCATGAACCTGTGCCTCTGTCTTTGCCTGTAATGAACACATCTAGAGAGATTTCCTTTGTTCAAAAAACCAGTTGTGGGATAAAATACCCTAAAACATGAATTCACATGTAGCATGTGTCAAGCCTTCTCAACAGGTGGCTGACTCATAGACTGCTAATGATAAAAATTGCTTTGTCTTACAGCAAGACTTAGCAGTCAGGACAAGAGGCAGCATTTAGCACAATCCCTGGGTGCCTTCTCTTCTATAGAAGCTGTGGGGACTCAGTTTTATGCTGCTGAAGTCAACTGCAAACTGTGAATGTCCTTTGTGATCGACGCTTCATGTTTTCGTCCCCCTAATTACTTCTCCAAGTCATGAGGTTTAAAAGGTGAAAGAGGATTGATCTTTAGGATGTGAGCTCATCTACTTCATGTTTCATCTTATGCCCTCATTTTTCCAGGACCCCTCAATTACCTTCTTTGAGAAAATACTCATTGTGTGTTAAAGATCATTACTGAGTCTTAGATACACATGGCTATGGCTGAACTTCAGCCATTGGAAGGACAGTATAATCTATTCTGGGACCGTGTTCCTTGAGTTTTACTATGGATGTGAATTACCTGGGGATCTTGTTAGAGTGGGACTTTGATGCAGGATGTCTGAGGTGGGGCCTGAGAGTTTGCATTTCTGAAAAATTCTCATGTGATGCTGATGGTGCTAGTCCACAGGCCATGCTTGGAGAGGCAAGGATCTTGTGCTATGGTGACAAAATGGCAATCTTTGGTAAGTTTTTATCAGCCTTCAGCAAAAAGAAAAAAAACTAATAATGTAATGAGTGAGCTTTTCCACCACGCTAAAAGTACTCTTGTTTTTTTCATTTTTTTAAATTCTGAAATAATTTGTTCCTGCCTTCTTGTTACCATGGTGATTGTAATTGGTCATCATTATTATTTTTTTTAAATAACCTTTCATGGCAGTTTTAAAAAGCTGACAACCCTGGGCTGGCCGAGTGGTGCGTTGGTTAAGAGCTGGCTTGGGATGCCAGCAGCCCCGGTTCGGATCCCACATATGAGGGCCAGTGACACTGCCCTTTACAGCTAAGATGGTGAACAACAGCTCTATGTGGAGCTGGGTTGTTGTGAGTACCCGGGACCGCAAGATTGCCATAGGCTGCAGTGAGTGGCCGGCAGCCAGTGTGAGCAACCGGCAGCCGGTGTGAGCTGCCAAGAGCCACTGTGAGCGGCCGTCCAGGGGCCAGCAACTGATCTGCCTCACCCGGAAAAAGCGCAACGATGATACCAACATGGGCCAGTGAAGCAATGTCCTCCACAGCTAGACTGAGGAACAAAAGGACAGCAACTTGTCTGTTCCCCTTCCCCAGTTCCCCAACGCTGTCCCCCTCCCCCAATTCCCCAATAAAAATCTTAAAAAAAAAAAGAAAAGCTGACAACCCTATTTATGTCTCCAAGTTAATAAAAGATAATAGTTTTACTGATCTACAAACTCCTAATGTCTGAGGCTACCCCACCATCTAAATTAGCAGCGTATAATTTTCTTTTCGTAGCACGTATAGGATTTTGTATTGATACAGTTACATGAGTAGTTGTTTAATGCCACTTTCTCCACTATGCTCTAAGCTCTATTTTTTCCCCACCACTTTATCCCTAGTAACTGGCACTGGGTCTGGTGTCTGTTAGTTCCCAATCAGTACTTTTAGGACTGCTTTATTCAGGGGGTCGCAGTGGGAGTGGTATGGCCTCCTCCTCAGGGAGTGTTTTGGAAGCTGGAGAGAAGCTAACAGGTTGTCCAAAAGAATGGAGTGTGCGACTGGTGTTTGGTGGGTGGAGGACCGGGGTGCTGGCATTTTGTCGTGTACAGAACAGCAGCCAAGTGGAGGCTTATTCTGTGCATTCTGCAAAATCTTACAATGTCCCTGCTGGTGAAAAACCTACTTGTAATTACCTGACCCCAAAACCTAATCCCATTTAATATGTAAAGACAAAAAACATTTTTGGGCCCAGTTTTTACTGTGTTATATGACATTTTCAGGAGTGTAAGTGCTGAGTATTTTAAAAGTTGTACTTGATATATTAGTAGCTTTCCAAAGACATTTGGGCATCTCCCATCACCAGTAGCGGTGCTGCTTGTGGTATTGAATTGTACCAGTACACATCTGTGGGCAGTGTGAATATACATATGTGTGTTCTCTCTCTCTCTCTGTCTCTCTGTCTCTGCCTCTCTCTCTGTGTGTGTCTCTCTCTGTCTCTCTCCCTCTCTCTGTCTCTTTCTCTGTCTCTCTGTCTCTGTCTCTGTCTCTCTCTGTCTCTGTCTCTGTCTCTGTGTCTCTGTCTGTATTTCTCTCTTTATGTTTCTCTCTCTGTCTTTGTCTCTCTCTCTCTTAGCCTTTATTTAAAAATCTCCCATAAAAAGCATTGCAGTTACTCAGGTGAATGTCTTTTCCTTATTATAAATTCAAATTTACTCATTAAATATAGTTGCAAGTATCTTACTGTATCATTAAATCATGTAGTGTAGTCATGCCTATTTACATCTCAAAATACACACACAGACAGCTTACACATATGAAAGACAGTAGTAAAGTCACTCCCTTTTATTTTGCCTTTATATTACAGTTTCTCTCTCTGTGTGTACACACTGTTTGTGTGGATTCCAATTGTATCAAAAAGGTGGCACTGGTCTGACAGGGTTGAAAACCTATTCCTGTGAAAGCACCTTGGGATCAAGGATTCTTGCATCCTGCCTGTGGTTTATTTCTCCAAGCTGCTCATTTAACTTCTCTGAATTTACCAGATGGCCTACATTATACAAGTTATAGTAAATGTTTCATGAATGGCCGAGTCCGTGGTAAATGCCCTCTCTTACTTGGTGATTCCTTGCCCAGAGCTCCTTAGAATGGCAGGCTGCCCACCTGTGATGCTTCCCTTGTGTTTTCATTTTGGGAGGACAGACTATTTTGGAGGAGGGGATTTGCCAAATGCTGAGGTGTGAAGGGGGTGTAGGGAATGCTGGCAGTGACTGTGGGGCAAGGTTACTGAGTTCAAGTTTGTCAGGTGATTAAAAGTAGAGTATGTTTTAGCTTTCCAAGAAGAATTTACGATCCTCAAACCAGGGGCCACTACTGTAAGAATTCCGTGACAATTAAATATTTGTCTATTCCAGAGTGATTAACAACAAAGCTTATTAAGACTCATGGACTGAGGAGACTTGTATATCTTGCTCAGCAGATGGCTTGGATGGGCTACCAGGCTGAGAAGCCAAAGGGGAGTACATGGTATCTACCTGGTGCCAGGAAAGACTCCTGTACTCAGGTTGAGGAGAGATGGCAGCGGGTTCCACAGAAAGCCCCTTTGGGCTCATTCAAGTGAGCTTAGATCTGGCTAGAATGTTGCTCATTCATTGGAACTAGAAAGATACAGGAGGTGCCAGGATGATTGGCACTGGAGAAAGGTCACTGAAGGTGAAGCCACTTCAAATGGAGATCAATGTTTCATGGTTAATGTGCATTGAAGGTTTGATTGGGATTTGGTCTCTTAGAAAATAAACTGATAATCATGCAAATAAAGTTCTCTTTTTTATTTGTAACTTGTGCTAGTTCTTAGAAAAAAAGAAATTAATTTTTTTTGGAATAATTATTTCTGACAATTACATGGTAACACATAATGCTATGTCCTTTATTTAGGCATAATCATATAGCAAGACCTGTTTGTTTATTTTTAGTTTTCTAAGGGATTTTAAAAAATTTGGTGATCATTTCATTCTGTTAAAGAATCTATAAAATTGCAGATTCCCCCCCCCCATCTTTTATTGTTAATTATAAGGAAGATCCATAGATCCTCATTTTCTGTGCTATTTTATGGGATAAGCAGTTTTCCAAAGTCACTTCCATTAATCTCATGAAATATTGTCTATTTTGCAAGATTTGTAGTTGCTTTGTTTGTATTCTCATGCCACTGGTGGAAAGGGCAGAGAGGGAGGGATATTTGAGTGTGGAACTGATTTCATAAGTCATTAGTTCTCCAGAGTATATTTTTGAATTATGACAACCTAAGTTTGGGGATAAATATTTGGCTCCCAAATCCCTTTAATATCCCTCAGATTCTTTGTGTATTTTGTGATGCCAGTTTGCTGATAGATTCACGGGCTGAAGTGTGTTTATCCTCCACACCTGTATCACAGAGTCTTATGCAAAGTAAGTTTTTAATAAATATTTATTGAATGGAATTGTTGAATATCATGGATTTATATTCTTCCATGATTTCATAATTGTAAAGTTTCTCTCGGTTGCTCAAGGTTGACATGATAAAGGTTATCCTAAGATCCTTTTTATGTTATACTTTATATAGTAACATTTTTATCTAAAATTTAGATGATGATTGTTAAATGTTTGCTTTAAAGAGAATACTTTGTTCTTTGAAATTAATAATAATGAACACACACACACACACGCACACACGCACACACGATAGCATCTGTGCAGGGAACTTTCTTCTCCATATTATGAGCAATTATGAATCATGACCAAAGAGAGGCCTTGTAAATTATGAATATTCTGAAAAAACAATCAGGCATATTCTCCTGCTACAAAGCTAACACCGGAGTTAATGGATGCGCCATATGCCTAAGGGGAGATGTCATCAAGACAAACATGTAGTTTGTCAAAGTGACATTTAGATGAGTGTAAGCAACATGAATCCAGTCATAAGCTGTTGTCAAGCTTAAGTCTGACTTTTAAAAGTAGCTATTTTAGGCTTATTTGTATATCACTGTCTGGTGATATACAAGTGATTTGAAGTCATCAGCTTTTAGGGTAAAAGACAGAAAATTGCATGTAATTAAACAGCATTTGGATGTCCTCTTACCAACTGTTTCACGCAGACCTTCTTGCTTATTTGAATTATCTTGACTGCTTTGATCCATCCTATTTTATTATGAAATATTGGAGAAAGTAAGCTGCTTTCTCCACCTGTGGTATCACTTCTATCCTGTGTGAAAGAGCTGTTAGCAAAGAGAGGCTTTGGGTAATGTCACAAGTATTCATTGTTCATACGCATCCAAGGGAGCCTTAGAGCCTCTGAAGCAGCTGTTTTCCAACTGGGAAACGTGTACACGCAGGGGAGGACAAAAGACTTTCTAAGTGGTATGGAGGCCTGGGTAGCTTTAAGAGAATCTCTTTCTAGCTCCTTAACTTCTGATGTATTCTTTCTGAAAATGGATCTCCCTGAAAGCACACCCTTAGCTTGGGCATCATGCTGAATCTTTTTTCCCATTTGTCCTTCTACCACAGCCTTCTTCTATTTGACAAAAAAATTACTCTCCTCCATCCATAATCTTACTATGACTTACTGACCCCAGGATTTCAAAGGCCTGATTATCAAACAAAGGACCAGTTAACTGTTTTAATGTCAGGCAAATCTTAAGGCCTCTTAAGTATCTCTTACCCCATCCATCTTAATAAGCAATGCGTTACCAATAAAATGTGTTTCTTATGTTCAAGAACTATTTATCACAGTCAGTATGATGTTTATTGTGTGCTATGAGTAATTATAAGCAATTATAATATAAATATAAAAAATTAAAAATGTGAAAATAATTATGATAACTGAATCCAGAAGACAAATGTGAAAGCTTAATAGTTTTGTGATCACCAGAAATCAAAGGCACTTAATGACAGTTTTTTTTTTTTTTTTTGAGGGCAGTGTCGCTGACCCTCACATGTGGGACTGAACCAGGGCCGCTGGCTTCCGAAGCCAGCGCTTAACCACTACGCCACTCGGCGGCCCCTCAAAGGCACTTAAAAATTTTAAAATATGTATGAAATATTTTGCTCCAGAGAAGTATGATAAGGTATTCCTAAATCACTAAAAGACTTTCAGGCATAAATACATTAGGATGAAATTCTGAGGGAAAAGAGAAATATGATTTCAAGGAGAAAAGGGTATGATGTAAGTTTTCCTAGTCCTTGTTCATGTTTGTTTTAAGTGGATTGTTGTGGGAATGAAATCTCCATGGTATTTAGGCTTCTCTAGAGATAATAAAAGAATAATGTTAAAAAAGTGAAAAGAGCTCACAGAAAAGAAGTTTTTGCACATTGTATGTCTGATAAGGGATGAGTATATTCAAAATAAAGAACTATTACAGCTCAATAATAAAAAGTCAAATAACTTAATTAAAAATTGGCGAAGCACTTGTTGAGACATTTCTCTGAAGAAGATACACAAATGGCCAATAGACATGTGAAAAGATGCTCAACATCATTAGCCATCAGAGAATTAGCCCAAAACACCTCACACCTACCAGGATGACTAGAATGAAAAAGAGAGATGATTACAAGTGCTGGTGAGAATGTGCATGGTTTAGCTGTTTTGGAAAATAGTCTGTAGTTTCTCAAATGCTTAAACACAGAATTACGGTATGATCCCATAATTGCACTCCTAGGTTTATACCCAAGAGAAATGACAACATGTCCACACAAAAAGGTCTATACAAATGTTCATAGCAACATTGTTATTAATAGCCAGAGAGTGAAAAAAATCCAAATGTGATGTATCTATACAATGGGATATTAGTTAATAACAAGAAATGAAGTAGTGATAGATGCTAAAACATGAATGAACTTTGATAATGTTATGCTTTTAAAAGAAAGAAGCCAGACACAAAGGAATACATATTGTATCAAATGTCCAAAATAGGTAAATCTATAGAGATAGAAAGCAGCTGAACTAGGACTGGTGGGAGGGTGATGAGAGTATCCGGGATTGGCAGCTAAAGGGTATGGGGTTTCTTTTTGAGGTAATAAAAATGTTCTACAATTGATTGTGTTGATGTTTGCACAATTTTGTGACTATATTGAAAGTCACTGAATTGTACACTTTCAATGGGTAAATTGTAATGTATGTGAATTATACCTCAGTAGAGCTGTTTAAAAAAATAACATAATAGTTTTATTTAAAAAAATGTCAATGTTTACAATATGCCAGAAATGACATACATTGCATCCTTTTTTTAAAGATTTTATGGGGGAATTGGGGAGGCAAACAGACAAGTTGCTGTCCTTTTGTTCTTCAGGCTAGTTGTGGAGGCCGTTGCTTCACTGGCCCATGTTGGTATTATCAGTGCGCTCTTCACGGGTGAGGAAACCGCTTGCTGGCCATCCTGGCCACTCAGGGCGGCTCATGGCTGCTCACGCCTGCTCACGCCAGCTGCCAGCCACTCATGGTAGCTCATGGCAGCCCACTGCAGCTCCACTGCAGCCTATGCCGTCGCCTGTGACTCATGGCAGCCCAGCTCCAGATGGAACTGTTGTTCACCATCTTAGCTGAAGAGGACAGCGTCACTGACCCTCATGTGCGATCCGAACCTGGGGCCCTGCTGCTCAGAGCTGGTGTCCCACGCCAACTCTTAACCAATGTGCCACTCAGCCGGCCCACATTGCATCCTTTAAATAAACTTATGATGAAGTGTTCTAAATGTAACCTTAAAAATTAAAGAAAGCACAATACTTCCACAGTCTTACATTGTTAGTTTTTTGGTTGCATAATATTTCATTGAGTTTATTCAGGATACTTTGCTTGTTCTCCTTCTATATAAGGACTTTTTCATATTTTGATATTTTAAATAATGAAAATTTCTATGCACTTAAGTTTTTTTTCTTTTGGCTATTTCCTTTGGATAAAGTTCTAGCTGACTCTCTGGAATGAATATATTGCTTGAGGTTTGTAATAGGAATTACCATGTTGCTTACCTGAATTTTTATCATTTAAAATAAAATTTTATGTTTTATTAAGTATACAGTGTTCCTTACCATAGTAAAAATTGATTTACATTGTATTTTTGTTTGGCTAAGTAAATTGTTTTTAAGCCTGTGTTTGTTCCCTGTTATTACTTCATGAGTGATGAGCATTTTTATTTATTCAATGAGCATTTGCTGAATACCCACTTTATGTCAGGACTTGTGCCAGATACTAGAGATGTAAAGATGAGAAAGATTATTTAGCCCGTGCACTCGAAAACATCTCACATTTCATGGGGAAATAATTAATTACAGTAGGTAAAATGAGGGCTTAGTCAAACAAAGTCATAAAAGGTGTTTGAGGAGGAACCTGGGGGATGTGACCATTATAGATAAGAGAGGGAGAAATATATGTGCAGCTTGAAAGCTGAGTCAGCCTTTGCTTGGAGGAAAGATGAGGGACAAAGAGAGGGCATCTTGAGTAGTTACAGACACAGCCACCAAAGATGGTGCCATGGGGGAGGAGTTCCCAGAGGTTCCCGCTGGCTGAGGAGTTGTCAGTTCCTTTGCATTTTCCCTTTATTCCTTAGTACTTGCAGTTGTTTTTAACATGCTTTCATTCTTTGTATTCTGTTCAAATAGTAATGGTAATGTTAATTTTTGTCATGTTTAAGAGAAATATTTTCAGTATGTTCTTTGACTTTTAGTTTTGTTTTTTTTTAAAGATTTTATTGGGGAATTGAGGAAGGGGAAGAATGTTGGGGAATTGGGGAAGGGAAACAGTCAAATTCTTGTCCTTCACTCTTAATTGTGGAGGGCGCACCTAGCTCAGCTCCAAGTCCAGTCACCATCCGACTGCTGGTCAGCAACTCAGGGCAGCCCCGCTCAAAGTGCTGTGTTCAATCTTAGCTGTGAGTGGGCGTAGCCACTATCCCATGCTGGAGTCTGAACCAGCAGCCTTGTTGTTAGGAGCACGTGATCTCACCAGCTGAGCCATCCTGCCACCTGTTGGCAGCTCAGTGGCAGCTCAGCTTAGGCGCAGCTCACTGGCCCATGTAGGAATCGAACTGGTGACCCTGTTGCTTAGAGCTCATGCTCTTAGCCAACTGAGCCACTCGGCTGGCCCCTGACTTTTAGTTTTTATCTTTTTCTTTCTCATCACATCCGATTATGATGACTTGTTTTGATGTTTATTATGGAAATTTCTTAATTCATAATATTATGGATTGGCTGATCCAGCAGTAGCAAGCTCTTGTTTCTGTGAGTGGTGAGAAGAGTTGTAAAATGTATGTGGATCCCGTCTTTCCCACACCCAAGCTCTTTCCATGTCTGACCCCTTTATGATAATGCAACCTTATATTATCCTGATAGCTGAGTCAGGAGGCCCGAGGACAGTTTTTCTTTACTTGCCCATCTTCTCCAGGTGGGGTGGCTTAATTTATGTATGTGACCCAAAGAACCAAACCAACAACCTATTGTCCATGGATCTGTGTCAGCAGTAAAGGAACGAAGTTGTCCACATCTCAACAGCCTGAGATTTTTAGTGTGGCAGTCATATAGTACATACTAAGGAGTGAGAGAGTGGAACTCAAATAGAAAGGGAATTGCTATGGACTGAACTGTGCCCCACCCCACTTCCCTCACCCCTGCCCCTGATTTCTGTGCTGAAGCCATAATACCCACTACAACTGTATTTGGAGACAGAGCCTTTATGGAAGGAATTAAAGTTAAATGGGCGCACAGGCTAGACCCTGATTTGATAGGATTAGTGTCCTTCTAGGAAGAGACACCAGAGAGCTTGCTGTGTTCATTATGTGAGGACATAGTGAAAAGGTGGTCATATGCAAGCCAGGAAGGGAGCCTTTACCGGAAGCTGAACCCTGCCCAGTGTTGGTCTTGGATTTTCCAGCCTCCAGAACTGTGAGACAGTAAATTTCTATTGTTTAAGCTACCTAGTCTATGGTAGTTTGTTATGGCAGCCTGTGCAATCTTGGACAGGAATTATAACTTAAGCAATTATTTGTTGCTTAATATATGTCAATTTTGGCTATCTTCACAGCAAAATATGAGTTAAGTGATATCTTGCTATCCATTTTACAGGTGGAGAATCTGATGATTACGTAATTTGCCTCAGGTCTGAATGCTGGGAAGTGAATCCCTGTTGAGCTTCTGTGCAATAAGGAAATAGCTCTGTGTAGTTCATTTACATATTTTAAGGAGGAAAAAGGCCCAACAGTCCCCACACGTAGATTTTACAAAGTGCTTCTTGCTCAGATAAGCTTGTGAAACTTACATCCTCGTCTTGGTGGATGCACATTTAATATTCAAGTCTGAGAAATCCTTCAGTGAGGAAACCTGCTCTTCCCCGTGTTTCTCAGATGGCTTCCTAGGGGCATTGCCTATGATTTGCTGTGGGGGACATTTCATGGTCACCTCTTTGAGGAGCACAGCCCAGAGTGGTCATCAGATTCCTGCGCTGGGCCGCCAAAAACTGATTTAATTCATAATGTACCTAAATGTTTGATGAGCATGGATACTTATTACAATTTATTGAACTTAAAAATGTGGTGAGATGGGCCGGCCAAGTGGCGCGTTGGTTAAGCGCTGGCTTTGGAAGCCAGCGGCCCCGGTTCGGGTCCCACATATGAAGGCCAGTGACACTGCCCTCAAAAAAAAGAAAAACTGTGGTGAGACTATATATTCATGTTACTTCCAGAAATTCAGCTGAATTCAGTTTTAGTTTTGCAGAAGGATTAGGCAAAAATCACAAGGTCGATAGTTATGAACTTTAGACATCTTACATCTAAGAAAAGAAAGTAGATACTTTTATAAAAATGAGCCCGTTTGATTTTCCTGAGCCCCTGCCACGTGGCAGGCATTTTGTAGGATATGATGAGAACCCTGGTGTCATGGAATTTATATTTTACAGAGATGTGGAGATTAGGGGTTTACTCGTGTCCTCTCCAACAGGTTTATGTGTATCCCTACAAAGTACTATAGTTGGAAGGTTTTCTGCATATTATGACTTTGGGCACTTCGCCTTTTCTGAATAACTAAGTCCTCAGTTTTTGAAGACATTGATGTTTTGATTCTGGAAACTAACTTTGGATCTATACTTGGTTTACAATGTGTCAGTCTACAAATAAACCTTAATTAAACAACCTTAAGATGCTTTAAAATCACTAAAGAGACTGATTAAAACTGGTTCTACATTTTTGTTTCCTTTTCTGTAACTCCAAAGGAGTTTAAAATTTGTCAGGTTTGCACTGAAAAAGAATCAGAACATCTGGGTGAAGGCGTTGGTAAAGGTGTTTGGGGGGTTTCTTGCCTAGTCTCATGATAGCATTGCTTAAATAATTTATAAGGAAAACTCTGGGTATTTTCCTCCTTTTTTAACAGGTCATAACACATACTCGATAACACTTAAATGAATGTTTTTAGACAGCTCTATATATTTATAGTTAAATGAACAAAGTACCCTCACCTGTTAGCAAATACAAGCTCATTTCAAGATATAAAGGTATTATTATTAACATTTTTGAAGCAGAAGATTATTTTGAAAGCATGTTGTTTTGCATCAATTTCCCTTTCAGTCTCACACACTGAGAATCATTAGCTGCCACTTCCTAGACTCCTTTTAAGCAGATCACTGACCTGGGAAGCTCTCACTCAGTCTCAGAAAAAGTCTGGTCAATGGAGAAGAAAATCACAGCTGACATTTATGGGTAGACGCAGTGGGCAGGAGCAGCCGGCTTTTTGACAGCAGTTGTATGTGCTGGGGATGCCTTCCACCGGTTAGTGAAATGAGCGCTGACTTCTTTTCATTTCTTTAACCTTGCCACCCTTTGCCTAAACATTCAGTGAAGGGGCAATTCTGTCAGCTGTCATGATGCACAAAGCTCAGGGCAGGAAAATGCTCATCTCATGGCCGCCACCAGTTGTTAGGGGCTTGCAGGAAGGTGGCAAGAGAGCTCTCATTCCCTAACCAGTGAGAGGCACGTGGACAGCATGAAAGACCTTTTTTTCTCTTAGAGATGATTTTTAGCGGTTGAATGTGCATGTGAGCGTCTTAAGCCCAAAGCCAGACTCTGGCTACTTTGATGGATTGCATGATACATTAGTTGAAAAATAGCTATAACTTAAGTATTTATTTTTTCTTTTGCTCTTTTTTTTCTGCATTAAGCTCTTCTCCCTACTTTAAAAAAAATTAAAAATATAATATATGCATACAATGCCAAAGAGCATCCAGTAAATAGTTTTCCTCCTCCCAAGTCCCTAGCATCCCTCCCTAAAGGCAACTATAAACAGTGTTTTAAAAACTCCTTCCAGGGGCCAACCGAGTGGCTCAGTTCGTTAAGGGTTGGCTTAGAATGAGTGTTCTGAGCAACGGGGCCGCTGGTGCGATTCCCACATGGGCCAGTGAATGCTGCGCCCTCGCTGAGCTACCAACAGGTGGCAGGATGGCTCAGCTGGTGTAACAAGATTGCTCGTTCAATGGTGGGCTTTGCCCACCTGCAACTAAAGACTGAACTCGGCACCTTGAGCTGAGCTGCTCAATGGATAGGGCGTGTGCTCTAAATAACAAGGCTGCTGGTTTGACTCTCGCATGGGATGGTGCCTAGCCCACCTGTAACTAAGATTGCACACAGCACCTTGAGCTTAGAGGCCATGAGCTGCCGATGGAAAGCCAGATGGCCACAGGCGCCCTCCACAACGAAGATTGAAGAACAACAACTTGGCTGGTCCCCTCCCCCAATTCCCCAACACTGGTCCCCTCCCCCAATTCCCCAACACTCTTGCCCTCCCCCAGTTCCCCAATAAAATCTTCAAAAACTCCTTCCAGACATTTTCTATGCTTGTAAGTCACCTCCCCCCCTTTTTATTCTAATGGGACATACAGTACCTTGTTTTTGTCCCTAACAATATATCATGCGGGTGTTTCATATCAGCCCGTATAGAGATCCAATTCATTCTGTTTACAGGTTGCATACTATTCATTGTATGGTTGCACTACGATTTATTTACCCGCTTTTTAAATCGGTGAACTTTTAGGTCATTCATAGGATTTTGTCCTTACAAACAATGGTGACTAGACAGTTTTGTATACAAGTGGAAATGCTGAGTCACACAGATTATGTAGAGTTAAAATTTTATATTACGCATATATTGCCAAGCTTGCCTTTCAAAGAGCATGCACTGATTCATGCCCCACCCACAATGTATTTTTCTCCACTCTGTGCCCTGGTGTGTTTTCTGAAACTTGCAGATTTTTCCAGTCTGGCACATGAACATTAATGCTTTCCTAGTTGTTTTAAATTTGCATGCTTTAATTATTAGTTAGGCCGAATGTCTTTTCTTTTTAAGTTTAAAAGCCATTTTAATTCTTTTTTTCCCCTGTGAACTCCAGGATACTTTCAATATGTAGTTATGCCTGATGAGAATTACTGCACAGTTTTGGGGGAGACTTCCAGAGACTTGTGTGTTAGAATCTTCTTAGTGTTATTAGAACCCTTGGACTTAACATTGAGTCCCACGTTCCAGTTGGTGTAAGAAATATTTGATAAACTTTGATTGTCTGTTTGAATGCTTCCAGTATTAGGGGGCTTAAAACCTCATGGGCATTTAATTCCTCTGTTGGCTTTAATTGACAGAAAATTCAAGTTATGTGAAAAGAGCAGTTGAATGGATAGAGAGGGTGGGAGCAGCTGGACTCTTTAAATAAACCAGAATAATGAAGCGAGAAGATTTTCTCAGGCCCAATTGGGGGACCAGGAGCAATACACGTTTAGAGAATCCAGTCCATTTGACTACACAATGAGAACGTAACCGAGGAGGGCTCTTGCGGGGTACGTTAGTGAATGATGGATTGCTCCATAAGTCACCCCTAAACTTAGTGACTTAAAGCAATAAACATCTGTTCTCTCACCGAGTTTCCGTGGGTCGGGAATCTGGGAGCAATCTTGCTGGGTGGTTCCGGCTCTGGGTGTGTCAGAGGTTGTAGGCAAAATGTTGGTTGGGGCTGCAGTCATCTCAACCGTGACTGCGCCTGGAGGGTCAGCTCGCACCATGAGTCACCTGCATGGCTGTTGGCAGAAAGCCCTAGCTCCTTGCCACATGAATATTTCTGTAGAGCTCCAGAGAATGTCCTCACATTCTGGCAGCTTCTCCCAGAGTGAGTAATGCAAGAGAAAGCAAGGTGGAAGCCGCAGTGTCTTCTGTGACCTTAGAAGTCACATGTAGTCAATTTTGCAGTATCCTTTTGGTTACACAGGTCATCCCTATTCAGTATGGGAGGGGACTAGGCGAGAGTGTGATTACTAGGAAACAGGGGTCACTGGGGGCCCCCAGAGTCACAATTATCTACAAGATAATATGCACTGATTCCTTTCAGGTCCTCCAAATCTCCACTGAATACAGAAACCAGCTCTTTATGTAGGAGAATTAGGAGATCTTTCAACATATTTCTGGAAATGCGAGGACTCTATGAAGAATTTTCCTTTGTTGGAAGAAATTGTGTATTTGGATAGTGTTCTCAATTATAGAAGTATTTCTTTAGGACCTATCCTATGGAATTTCTGACACAAATAAATACGAAATAGATTTATAATCCTGACAAAGAAAAGGGGGAGTTCTAGTGAAATATTCCAACTTATGTTTAGTCAGTAAAGCTTCATGAGATTCATTAGTTCTCAAAAATGAAGGTGAGGGCTGGCCGAGTGGCGTGGTGGTTAAGAGCTGGTTTGGGACGCCGGCGGCCCGGGTTCGGATCCCACATATGGGGGCCAGTGACACTGCCCCCCCCAAAAAAAAAAAAAAGAAGGTGAGGTTCCTGGAAAACCCATAGTAGGGGGTTCTCAGTCAAGGAACTGGAATCCTAATAGGGAAAATATGGCTATCAAATTGTGCTGGTTATTTCCTTGTGGTTTCAGCCTCAAGCCCACCATTTTATATTTGTTTTGTGAGGCTGGGCCTTGAGCTCCTTGAAATACATTTCCCAGATTCCCCTGCCAGCTGGATTCCTGTTGGTTTCTGACAGTAGGAGCCAGTGGCTGAAGACTGAAATGTAGGGGGATGGGGAAGAAGGGACTTGGCTGTTTTCAGATCCTGGCAGCATTTCTTCTGTGGCCCACTAGAGCTCTAAGTCTGTTGTGTCTTTAAAATTTTTGGCGTCAACTTTGCCATGGCCCCTAACGAAGGTGCAAATAACAGATATACTGTGTGTGTCCTGTTCCCCCACCGTGCTTGGAGTCCTCTTCTCAGCTCATCCTCTGAGCACCCAGATTCCCGGAACCCCTCGGCTTCCCCTTTGTTTGTTTAGGCTGTAGCTGCTTCTGTTAGTTACGAATATCGGGGTTATCCCTAGGTCCCCTTTTCTCTTTCTCAGTCTCCCAGCACCTATATAATCAGTTTCTTCTCTTAAATCCCTGCCATTTAAAATACCTAATGTCTGAGGTTTGTGCATTCCCGTTGATTGAAATGGTTACTGAGGTTTCTAAATACGTCATCCTCACAATTACAGTGCCCTGTTCACAGTTAAGTTTTCTTTCTTGTAAGGTCATAGCCAGAGGCCACTGTTCTTCTTCATCTGGTTCTTTGTCCTAAGGTTTAGAGCTTTTCTGATTTTCGTAGTGCTCATAACTGTTGGCTTCACTGTATGGATGTGTGCTCCTGAGCAGGCCTGGGGATCCTCCTTCCTTGTTTCCGTGGAGGCCTGAGAGACGCAGGTCATCTGGATGGCTGAGGAGTTGCATTTAGTCTATTTAACCCCAGTGCTTTGCTCATTCACTCCCTATACAAAGGACATGCATTGTGTACCCTTGGCTCGCCCAGGTCCTGCCTGAGCGCCTGTTGGAGCCTGGTCACACTTCTCAGTGGCCTCCGTCCTCAGAGACACTGCCCACCAGTGGGCAGCTGCAAGACCTGCACTTACTGTCCCTCATCTTCCTTTATCTTCCCCGAGATTTTTACTCCTGCTCTGTCATTTGCTTTGTTTCCCTTTTCTAGTCCCAACTCCAGTTCCTTTTTCATTTTCCTCCATTAGAATGACTCATAGTATGTATACACTAAAATTCGAAACCCTTGCTGGAAAGCTGTGTCTGCTGTTACTTGAAGTTTATATAAGAACTCCTGTATGAGGAAGCATAATTATATTAAGTTATTGAATCAAGGGAGCATTTTATAGACCAAAGGAAAACAGCTAGCGATTTCGTTAATGACAGTTTTCTTCTCCAGGTTAATACATCAATTAAGCCCTTCTAGTTTTACTAGAGGGGTCATGTGTTTCTTTAGCAAACATTTACCTTGTTGCCCTTTTTACACAGCACTATATCCAGTAGGTGCATGGCGGTAGCAAAGGAGTAAAATGACCCAGCTCTTGCTTCCATGTACCTGGGAAGAGGGAACACATACACTAAACAGCTAAGGGACCGAAATAAGTGTCGGGTAATGCGATAAAAATCTGACTTACCGGTCTGTTGTGGAGTCTATAATAACGGTACTTCCTGCACACAGGCTCTAAGCACTTTCCAGTGTCGCATTTAATCCCTACAACTCTCATGCAGTTCCTCTGGTTAGTCCTGTTTTGCAAGTGGTGACTCTAAGGCTTTGAGGTTAGATCACTTGCTGGAGGATAGTGACAGAAGTTAGGATTTGAGCCGTAGGTCGACCTGAGTCTAAAGATTCTAATAGAGAGATGTGAAGGTTGCATGCACTTGTCGCATGTTTGTATGCATGTGTGTTTCAGATGTGCTGCGAATCGTCTGTTTGCTGCCCTGGAGCCCTGCTCTATCCTTCTCTGTCCTGCACGGTGCCCTGGCTGGCTCACCTGTGTGGATTACATCAGTGAATACCTTTGCCCTTCCGCTTCCAGACTGATTCCACCAATGGGAAGAGCTTAGGAGACCTGAAGGCAGGTGGAGATGATGTTGGCTGTTTATCCCTCCAGCTCTTCTCTATGGATCCTGGCCTGTTGGCTCCGTAGCGCTCCTTCTGCCCCCTCCCTTCTTCCCTAGCTTCCAAGCTCTGTGTCTTTCTCTCTGGATTCCAGGAGTCACTGTCACTCCTTGTCCCTGCCAGCACAGAGGGTGTAAGGATTTCTTGTTAGTAGCACTAACCCTGCCCCTGACTTTAAAAGTTGTCTCTTGATCAAACTCCTGCTGAATGTATATACCCAATTTGAGTGTATCCTGTGTTTCCTGTTGGACTGGCATGAGGAAATCCTTGGAAGGCGTTCCTTTCTCCCTCCCTCCTTCCCTTCTGTCCTTTCTCAGTATCTCTTGTGTAGAGGATAAGAAATAGCTAAGACGTAGACCCTGCACTCAGGGAACTTACAGGTGAAAATTGGATTAATAATCATGGAAATGAAAATGAGTAATGTATTGGAGAAGCTGAGTGAAGACAGAATCTAGCATATGAAATGTGTTGATGGTTTATCGTGAAATGTAGCAGTTCACAGATCGGTTGCTTATTCTTTCTACCTGTACATTAGCTTTGTCACTGGGCCAGAATTTAGAAAAACGTATCTTTATGTAGTTTAATAAAACATCAAGGAGGGTGTGAAGTCTTTTTGAAAAAGTGAGTAACTGGAAGAGTGGGTTTTAAAAACTCGTCGTATTCACTAAAAAGGTAAGTTCACCATAAAAGTTGTCAATCAAATAAACTTGCAAACGAAGTTTTGGAAGGTGTATCAGGGTATTTATTTATTTATTTATTTATTTTTATTTTTAATAGACTTTATTTTTTTGGAGCAATTTTAGGTTTAAGAAAAATTGAATAGAAAATAGTTCTCATATCATGTGTCACTCCCCCCGCTCCCCCCCCCCATTTCCCCTGTTATTGACATTTTGCACTAGTGTGGTGCATTTGTTACAATTGATGAGCCAATATTAATTTATTATTATTAACTAAAGCCCATAGTTTATATTAGGGTTCACTGTTTGTGTTATACAGTTCTGTGGGTTTTGACAAATGTATACTGACATACTTATATATCCACTGTTATGGCGTCATACAGTATAGTTTCACTGCCCTAAAAATCCTCTCTGCTTCACCTCTTCACCCCTTTTCCCCTTTTCCTGAACCCTGGCAACCATTGACCTTTTTATTCTGTCCATAATTTTGTCTTATCCAGAATCTTACATAGTCGGAATCATACAATGTGTAGCCTTTCCAGATTGGCTTCTTTCAGTGAGTAATATGCATTTAAAGTTCTTTGATGTATTTTTGTGGCCGGATAGCTTATTTCTTTTTATCGCTGAATAATGTTCCATTGTATGGATGTACCACAGTTTATTGAACCATTTATCTACTGAAGGACATCTTGAGTGCTTCCAAATGTTGGCAATCTTGAATAAAGCTGCTATAAACATTTGTGTGTAGGTTTTTGTGTGGACCTAAGTTTTGGACTGGCTTCCCAGGATTTAAAATGTAAGTGGAGTTTAGGAAGGGCCATCAGGTTTTCTTTTTTTTTCAACAGTTAGGAAAAATGTAGTTTTTGTCTCTGTCATTGTTCAACTCGTACCCTGTTATATGGCTTGGCTGATTAGACAAGCTCTATAAGGCAAGGACGCAACATCAAAAGGAAAAGGAAAAGGAAGTATTTCTGGAGTAAACTCTATTCTCAGATGTGAAGTCCAGCCTCGAGGCCTGAAAAGGGGCTTCTTTGAACTAGTCAGAGCCAAGGGCAGATAGTTTCTCCCTTGCCAGATACACTGAAGCCTAATTAATCACTAAATTGATCACATACTTACTGTATGATCTGAGAATTAGAGTTAAGATATCTGACATTAATGAATCAAGTGTAAAATACTTATCTGTTGTATAATTTTATATGAGCAATTCACCTGCTGACTTTTATTTCAAATTGAGGAAAGTAAGCACATTATAAATGCACGTCTAGTGTATGAACACCTCTTTGGGATGTTAATGTGGCTCTCCCTTGCTTTGGAGTGATTAAAGAGCCATTGTTGAAGACTTCCTGTGCCACCGATAATTCTGCCAAGGGGTCTGACATCTTGGGAATTTGCCAGCCTTTCTTCAGAGACTTTGACTCATGCCGAAACACCCTGAGTGTTTCCAGTGGTCTGTTGAAATCTTTTGGTTCAGTTTATGTGGGTGCTGAGCCAGACATACAAATTCCCTTCTGGAATTACCCAGCTCTGAGTGGTGTAACTCCAAGAAACTCACTTTAATTTTAGAGTTTTAGAGAACACCAAGCCTGTCTCTGGTGCCTGGGGATATTAGAAAGGTGGACTAGCCTTGGATTTGAAAGCACTTAAAGCTCCCCAGGGGAAAGTGCCTTGCAACTTCCAGGCATAATTACTGGGTGTGTTCCAGCTGGAGTGAGGCAAGCAAAGTGCACTCATTTTAAAGCCAAATGCTTCCCCTTTTCTTCCGAGGACCCCACTTAGTTCATTCGGAGGGGTAATAAATCCTCCAATGTGAAAGCATTTGAGTTGCAGTGGAGGATGTTTTGATTTATTATTCAGTACTCCATCATAAATTTGGACTTACTATCATTTTGGTATCTGACCCTAAAGACATCATGCGCAGTGACCCAGAATCTTCCTTAGCCTAAATGAAAGTGGACAGGTGCTTCTTGTTTTGGAAGACCACTTAGACCAAGCTCGTCAGTCTGCTTTTGCCTGTTTCATGGAACCATTCCAGTCTGCAGTATCCTCCATGTAGTTCAGTGCTTTTAGTGTGATAATAAAAGTGAGAAGCATGGATGAATGACTTTCTAACTCCTTATAATTATTAATACAAATCATAAGCAAGTATTTCATAGCTATAAAACATTCTTTCTGTTTCATAGAAAACCACTGGCTAAAATATAACACAACATTTCGCTGCTCAGAGATTTATTTTTCCTGGTGACACTAATAGAAAAAGTGTGAACTGGAAAGAGACATAGGTATTTTAAATATTTTCTAAAAAATATAATTTATGGATGAGAAATTGGTGTCACAGACATTTGGTTAATTTCAGAGATCACTGTTGGTCATTTATGCAATTCCTTCTCCATTTCATTTTGTAGTTAATAGGAGGAGTTTCACATTTAGAAAATGCTTAACAGCCCAGACCATTTTATTACTGTCTTGACAGACTTTTTGTACTGATACTAACAGTTTCTTAAGCTAATGTGAACGTTTAAAGCTTGATGTAAAGATTAACACATGACTGTTTCAGTATCTCTAGGTCTCTAGTGCAGTGATGGTAAAATATTCTAAAGCTATGGAAATTCACCTGTTGATATTTTTTTCTCAACCTGTGGTGCCCAATACTGTAGCCATTAGACAACTGTGACTATTATGCATGTGTAATATGACATATGGGACTGGAGAACTGAATTTTTAATTTTAATTAATTTAAATTTAAATAGCCACATTTGGCGAGTGGCTGCTGTATTGGACAGTACAACTCAAGTGAGTCGTTTCGTTACTAAAGGCTTGTCTTAACTTTTATCTTAATGTCCTGGCAGATTTAACAACAATAAAAATTTATTGAGCTTCTGTTTTCTTTGTGCTAGAGATGTCACTGGATGTTTAATTTTTATGATTTACAACAGCCCTGTGAGCTCCTGCTGAACTAGGAGGAAACCAAGGCCCAGGGAGCAGAAGTAACTCGACCAGGGGCATAGCATTGGTCCATGTCTTCGCTTTTTCTGTTCCATCACAGGATCTAATTGCGGGTCAAACTGTTGCATCAATTATTTTGTAGGACATTTCTAAATTTGGGTTTGTCTTATGTTTTGTTATGATTAGATTGCAGTTTTAAAATATTTTCGCACCCTAAAATGAGACGCCATCCCTACTAGCAGTTACTGTCCCTCCCTGCCTTCCCCCAGCCCCTGGCAACCGTGAATTTACCTTATTTCTCTATAGGTTTTCCTGTTCTGGAGGTTTCATATAAATGGAATCATATACTGTGCTCTATGGTCTTTGTGACTGGCTTTTTTTTTTTTTTAAGTTTTCAATTATATACAATATATAATTAGACATTTATATACCTTATAAAGTGATCACCCCAATAAGTCTAGTATGCATACATAGTTATTACAATATTATTCACTATATTCCCTGTGCTGTACTTTACATCCTTGTGGTGACTGTTTTTATAACTGGTAATTCGTACATCTTCACCTTTTTCACCCATCTCCCTAACCCCACTCCCATCTGGCAACCATAAATTTGTTTTCTGTATCTGTGAGCTTGTTTCTGTTTCACTTGTTGGTTTATTTTGATTTTTAGGTTCCACATATAAGTGAAATTGTATGGTATTTGTCTTTTCTCTTCCTGACTTAGTTCACTTAGCATAATACCCTCTAGGTCCATTCATATTGCTGCAAATGACAAGATTTCATTTTTTTTTCTTTTATACCTAATATTTCATTGTGTGTATATACTACATCTTCTTTATCCATTCATCACTGGCTTCTTTCATTTAACATAATGTTTTTAAGGTTCATCCTTGTTGAAATCTGAAACAGTGTTTCATTCCTTTTTATGGTTGATGATATTCCATCACCTAGATATGCCACATTTTGTTTATTCATTCATCAGTTGGTAGAAAGTTGGGTTGTTACTACTTTTTGGTTATGAGTAATGCTGCTGTAAACATTCGTGTACAGGGTTTTGTGGGAATATGTGGTTTCTTTTTGCTTGGGTGTATGCCTAGGAGTGGAATTGCTGGGTCATATGATAGCTCTGTGTTGAGCATTTCTGAAGCAGGAGTAGTTTCTTTTTGATAAATGTGATTGGTTCTTCTTTCTTGTGGTTTCTGTCTACTAGTAAATTAGGGTTACAGTGGAGTATAGATTCAAGACAACAATAATAGTATATTTGATACACTCCTTTTAATGCCACATAAAACATTTTAAAAAATAATAAATGCCTGTTTTCAGATTTCTGCACATACATTTGGAATTATAAAAGTGTGTGATAGTCTTCGTTTTTATTTATTTCTTCATACTTTTATTTGAAAAAAATACATATTTAGGTTGGAATTTATATAAATGGTATTCTTAATATAATGTATTAAGCAGGGGTCTATAGATTTTTGGTGGAATGTCAGTTGAAATAAGAATCTGCACTTTTGAGGGACCGGCTGAGTGGTGAGTTGGTTGAGTTGGCTTGGGATGCCAGCTCTGAGCAGCAGGTTCCCAGTTCAGATCCCACATAGGGCCCTCTACAGCTAAGATGGTGAACAATAGCTCGACCTGGAGCTAGGCTGCCGTGAGTTGCTGGAGACGGTGTAGGCTGCAGTGGGGCTGGCCGAAAGCTGGCGTGTGCTTTCGTGAGCTTCCTTGAGTGGCCGTCCAATGGCCTTCGAGTGATTGCCTCACCCGGGAAGAGCACAGTGATAATACCAACATGGGCCAGTGAAACGACGTCCTCCACAACTAGACTGAAGAACAAAAAGACAGCAACTTATCTGTTCCCTTTCCCCGATTCCCCAATGCTGTTCTCCTCCCCCAATTCCCCAATAAAATCTTTTAAAAAAACCCAAAACTGCACTTTTGAGTAAGTATTAAAGATAGCCGAAGGGAAAATTTATGAACTCAAAGCAGGACAATAATTTCCTTTCGTTTGTGGCATTTTTCTAGGCCTTATTATGTTTAGACCCTAAGGAGTTGGACTACATGTCTCCCTGTTGATCTGTCTGCAAGAAACAGCAGAATTTTAAGGCAATATAGCTTCTTTTTGTTCAATAAATAGACATTTCTTGCTGAAACGACAGAAGTCTGAAACTGTTTTTTAAAACTGCACGTAGTTTAACTCTGCGAATATTGCCAGAAATGATCTTATTGAAATAAAGTCATGATGTACTTTGGCTTGCAAGAATATTACCCTGAATTATAATAGAGTTGGTTTAAAAAGGGGAAAAAAATCCTAGGATAAATGTCTCCATACTTGTAATATTTTGCTGATTCCCCCTGTTTTATACAAATATTTTCTATCATATATTTTCTATCCTAGGCCCTAAGGAGATCATAAAACTGCATGTGTTGTTCTTGTCTTCAGGGAGCTTATGCAAATAATATAAGGCAGAAGTGAAGAAAAACTCCAAGAATGAGACAAAGGGCTGTGGGAAAGTTTCAAGTAGTTCAGAAAAAACTCAGCAGTCTGGGGTTCTTGGAGCGGGTGGAACCCTGGAGCTGGTGTGTGTGCGTGTGCATGTGTGTGTGTGTGTGTGTGTGTGTGTGTGTGTGTGTGTGTGAGAGTCTTTGGGTTCACTTTTGATTTTAAAGACTGTTTTTTAGAGCAGTTTTAGCTTTATAATAAAATTTAGGGGAAGATACACAGATTTCCCATTTACCCCAAGCCCCTAAACATGCATAGCCCTCTCCATGATGAACATCACTCCCTAAAATAGGTGCAATTTTTATTTTATTTAACTAATTAATTTTATTTTATTTTTATTATTATTTTTATTAGATTCAGGTGTACAAAACAATGCAATAGTTATCCTTTTTGTTTGTTTGTTTGTTTGTTTATTTATTTATTTTACCTAGGATGAGTCTCGAATTGACTCTCTGTAGTAAAAGTACTACCTTGTTAATTTGTACTCCACTAATTAGGACACTTTTGTGACTTGGTTAAGGATTGAGCTTAGATAGGATTTTCCTAGAAATTAATAGCATCAATGACATCAACTAAATATTTGACCTATTTAGGAGAAGAGAATGGCTTAAAGTACTTCTGTAATGAAGGGCCTATGCGTAAACAGTCCAGTAACACTTGTTGAGTATGTAGAGTGTTGAGAAACAATAGTGTGATGGCTAAAAGCATAGGCTCTAGAATCAGACTCCCTGGATTTAAATATCGGCTCTACTGTTTACTAGCTCCATGGCTTGGGCAAGTTACTTTCTGAGTCTCAGTTTCTTCTTCTGTAAGATGGAATAATAGTCTTGCTTACTATTGGTCTTGCTATGGGGATTGAGTGTAGTAGTATGCATTAAATACTTAGATCCATGCTTGGTACCTGACAAGCACTCATTAGGTGATAACTGGTACTGTGTGTTCCTAGCACTGTGCTAAGTATAGTGGGAAGATAGAAGAGAATTTCTGGTGTCAAAAATCTTACGGAGTTGCAGGTAAAATAACACGTATTGATATATAATATTCATACTTTAGTATATAATACAGTAAAGGTAGGTGCATACTTTCTTTTTCACTTGTGATTTAGAACTGGTAATCATCAATGCATTGGACTTTCAAAAACCTAGTGTGAATCATTTCAGATAACAGTAAAGTACTAGCTTTTCATGTAACATGCTCTGTAGTTTAGACTTTTCCATACATTCTGAATGGCCTTCCCCTAGCTGGACTGATTTAGTGAGATCTGACTCTGGCCCACTGGAGAAATGTACACTGACTTTTACCCCCATGTCTCGTGTAAATGTACCAATTAGGAAGAAATGCTCCTGGTTTTTGAATATTTTCTTACAGCACAGCTGCAAAACAGTGGCTCCTGAGTCTAAGGCCATGGAAACCGGCAAAGCCAGGGAGGAGCCACCGTGTGCAGTACCCTCAGCCACCCCTTGGCACCTAGAGACAGAAGAGACATTGGTCATCGGGTCATTTCCCATGGATTCTGAAGCCTTTCCTGAGAAAATGCTGAGACACAGGTGAATTGATGAATTCTGTGTCCAGGATCTATGGGAAAACTTTTGAGATGCTGAGGTTTGCCTATTGAGGTCTCTTTAAGCTGACATTAAAAACTAGTATATTTTGCAGAATTTTTCTTGGCAAAACGTACTTGTGGCTCCTGCTTCTCTTTTCCTAACGTCCTCGCTATTTTAGAAGTGTGCTGATGAGGGCCACCGCAGTGCACGACTCCAGGGGACAGTCTCCAGGGATAGTTTGTGAAAAGCACGCCCCCTGGCACTGTGCAGTACACGACTGCACAGCTGCCCTCCGAGGTCCCTGGCTGCACTGGCTCTTAGTCTTGTTTTAGAACCTATTGTGCCAAGTTCTTTGGAATGTGTGCTGGCCTTCCGGTGAAGTCGGCTCTTTAACCTGGGCAGGGTCTTCAATTCCAATACTCCGATAAACCCTGTATTAACCATGTGCCAGCTCTGTCTGGTGGCATTACCTCTGTTATCTTCCAGGTGATTATGATTCATCTGGTGGCTGGTTTAAAGGATTTCTCACCCTCGCGTGCTGGGACTTCACTAAGCATCCTTCACTTTTAAGCCTGATTTGTGTTCCTACAGCCGCTGTTGCCGGGGTTGATCCTTCTGTTGTCGCTGGAAGGTCTGGGAGGTTTCAAATGTGTGGATGCTTGTGTGCTGGAGGCTGCTCTTATCTTACCCAGCAAGGCGAGCTGGGCTTCCAGCTGCTCCAGGCAAGGTCTCGAGCAACTGGAACAGCTGCCCTAGGAGTTGTCCAAAGCCCTCTCCTGCATTACAGGAGGATTAAGTATGCTATTTGCTAGAGCTGTGTCTGGAACGAGTCTTAGAACACTTCCAGGAAAGCAAAACAAAATTGTATTTCAACAAAGGAGTAAGAAAAGTTGGCGTTTATCTCCATGAGGTCACTTCACATGGGACAAAAAGTTTGTGCACTCTTTTATTTTAATCAATTTTGTAGGTCTTCTGAGGAATCCTTTAAACCTGTGATTCTAACTTAGAGAAATTAGGAAAATAACTCTTTTAACTTTGGGGTGATTGGAACCAGGATGATATATTTGCTCATATATGTTGTTATGAATTTATATTTACTCATCAATGAAGTAGATGACTGTTGATACCCAGACTTCTTTTTTTCACGTTTGGTAGTTAGGAGCATTGATATAAAGCATGTCTGTTGATTTAAACCACAGGCATTTAGAACTGGAAAAACTCTGATATCATTTATCACAAACTCCTCATTTTGCTGAGACCCTGGGAAGCTATGATACTTGTGTGAAGTGATAGAGCCGAGGGGGTCTTAGCATCTGATCCAGCACCCAGCCCGGGCTGTGCCCATGAAACGAAATTCCTGCTCGATTCTCTCCTGGGGTCAGGCACCTGTGGAGAAGCCAGAGACCTGCCTGGGGCAGTTCAATAACCCCTCTGCCGTTGGGGCAATTCTCATTTAAATGCTTTATTGGAATGGTGTGGAATCATGTTTATACAAGGCCTTGTCACTTACCAGAAGAGTGACCTTGAGCAGGTAGTTAACTTCTCCCTGCTGCAGTTTCTTAACATGTAAAATCACATTTACTGCCTGGTACAAATCAAGGATGCTTGAGCCAGTGCTTGTACGGTACTCACAGCAGTGCTGGGCACACAGGAGATGCATGAGCTGTCAGGATTCAGTGTCGAAAGTTGCCTTTCAACTTTCTAAAACCCTTGTATAAGAGAGGAAGTATTTTCAGAGAGGTTTAAACAGGTGTCATCTTGTGACCATGCTCCTACTAAGAGTTTTAAAAAGGGTAGAGACTCTGGCACCAGGTAGTCATAGGTTTCGATCTGCGCTCCTCTACTTTCTAGCTGCGCCACCCGATTCAGCTCCTGCCTCCTGTTCAGTTTGCTCATCTGCCAAGTGGAGGTAGGAATATATGTCGATATATTCATTAGGTTGTGAAGGTTAGAGGAAATGAGGTGAAACCCAGCCTTAGCACACAGTGGCAGGTATTTTTATTGTTGCTCCTTTTGCATTAAGTGGAACACACACACACACACACACACACACACACACACACACACACTTCTATTTTTATCACGAAGCCCCTTTCCTCCCTGCCTTTTTAACTTTCATACGCCTCTCTGTAGATTATAACATCTACATCACTTTCCTTCACTTCATATATATGCTGTCTTCAATTGTTTAAAACCCTTTGTTGTGTATTCGCTTTGTCTTTCTGAAATTGTGGGCGTCTTGAGAAAAAGCCTTAAGATTTGTACTTGTTTTG
Source organism: Aselliscus stoliczkanus (assembly GCA_033961575.1). Classification (NCBI taxonomy): domain Eukaryota; kingdom Metazoa; phylum Chordata; class Mammalia; order Chiroptera; family Hipposideridae; genus Aselliscus; species Aselliscus stoliczkanus. The sequence continues at coordinate 36,664,276 of CM066740.1, read as the reverse complement.
GATCACCTTCTTCTCAGTACTGAGGGTATGATAGGTGCTTAGTAAGGAACCGTTGATGTCGATGGGACAGTCCACTGAAGTAACCAAAGAGCGGGTCTTCTCCTTTCAGTGTGTTCAGCTTTCGTTTTCTCAATCACTGTTTTAATCCCAGTACCTCTGTGTTAGTTTTTTCTGCTTCTGATTTCTGAGGAGAAGCCATTGTTCCTTTGTCTTTGTTGTTCTAGTGGAAGAAACTAGAGATATTCCCAGTCATTGAATATTTATTAGCAAAATTTCTGCTTAAGATTTTTGGTCATACTCTTCTATTTAGAATGTCTCTCTAAGAATTCATTGCAACCTTCAGTTACCTTTAATAAAACAAAAACAAATTCCCATCATTTTCATGGTTCAGAGCTCCTTGGCAATGCTTATGTGTTATATTTGTCCTCTACAGAATAGAAATGGCTTTTTAAAAAACATTGGGTTTTAACCAATATTTAGTTATAGATTCTGAAACCTGTGGAAATAGTTTACATTATCAATCTTCAGGGTTTTTTAAATGTAATATTTTCTAATTTTTTTTTTTTGTAACAAATGTTTACTTCTCACAATTTGCTTAAAAACTTTTGAAATGGATTTTTCTCCTGAATGTTGATTAAAATTATGGTGATGTTAATAGTGTTTAAGGAACGTTCATTCATTCAATATTTATTGTGCCTTCTATCGCAAGTGGTGTGCTAGGTTCTGGGAATATGGTCATGACACAGTTAGTTTTAGTCCTTGTGGAATTTAAAATCTAGTGAAAAGTAGGGGGAAAAATAGTCTTCTAATGAAGTAATAGGTAAGGAAAGGTTCAAGTCAGCAGAAGTTGCTAAATTGCGCTAGTACTGAAATTAATGAAAACTGTTCAAGATGTGATGAACTGTGAAAATGGATCAAGATGAATGCGTGTTTTTTTCCCATGATTGTTTACTTTTGCAAGGACTGTAATAATTTATTTCTCTATACTTTATGTGGCAGAGAACTCAAAGGATCTTAGACAGTGTCCTTCAGCCACCTGACATCAGTGACAAATTTAATTCTTTGGAGCACAGTGTTTGAGCTTCAGTGTGCAGCCAGTCCAGGGAAAGGAAAAGGCATCTTTCTGTGAAGCTTAAGACCACACATAGAGACAAGGTGGCTCTTCTGTTTCCATCAGAAAATGGACAACACACATTTAGATGAAATTTCAGATACCTTCACCCTGGGCTAGATATTTCTCTGATGATTGTAACATTGGGTTATCACACAGTCACCTGCTGAAGGCAAAAAAGCATGAGTAAATAACCCTTTCAAGTCTCCCCCCTGTGTTTCTACAGTTTAATGAGATGATGAAAGCTGTACTCATATCTAGTGTAAAATAGTTTCTTTTTCTTTTTTTAAAAGAGGTAAGGAGGAGGGCTGGCCGAGTGGCTCAGCTGGTTAAGAATTAGCTTAAGAGCGCGAGCTCTGAGCAGCAGGGCTGCCGGTGATTCCCACATGAGCCAGTGACACTGCGCCCAAGATGAGCTGCCTACAGGTGGCAGGATGGCTCAGCTGGTGAGAGCATGTGCTCCTAACAACAAGATTGCCTGTTCCTTGGTGGGCTATGCCCACCCACAACTAAGACTGAGCTCAGCACCTTGAGTTGAGCTGCCACCCGGATGGTTCAGTGGATAGAATGTGCACTCTTAACAACAAGGCTGCTGGTTCGACTCCCGCATGGGATGGTGGCTACGCCCACCCGCAACTAAGATTGTAACACAGCACCTTGAGCTTAGAGGCCACGAGCTGCTGATGGGCAGCCAGTTGGCGACTGGCACCCTCCACAACAAATACTGAAGAACAACAACTTGGCTGGTCTCCCTCCCCAATTCCCCAACACTGTGCCCCTCCTCCAACTCCCCAATTAAAAAAAGAGGTGAGGATTGACAAAATTAAGACTGAAGTAGCTAAAGGAGGAGCCAACAGAACTTAACACATTTGATAAAGATTATTAATCATGGGTGATTTATGACGTTTGTCTTCTATTAGACACTAACTACAAGCATCAGATTGATAATACCCAGAAAGATCTTAACAATATGGAGTCTGCTTTCTCAAGTGTGCCTGAGAGAACTTGTAAAGACCCGAGGAGTAAAGCTAATTGAAGGACCTCTACTCTTGGGGGAAAATTCTGGTAAATCTCAGTTGACAATCAGCTCAGCTTTGTCTTGAAACCCTAACATTTTTACTTGAGGAAAAAGAATTTAAAGCCATATTTTACTTAGGCAAAGTCATAATTCAATTGCAGCAATTACTTATTACATTTTGTATAATTGCATCCCTGTCTGCCTGGAAAATCTATTTGCTTGCTCCTTTTTATTGGTGGGTATTGTTTTTATTGTTAATTATCTTATGTATTTAATTTGATAAACTGCTTCTGTTATTGGATGAAATTTAGATCAGTATAATCCTATTTAATAAAAATAAAACCAGGCATCAGAATCCATATTGCATGAATATAAATGTGCAAAGTGCAGGGTGAGTTGGGTGCTTGGAGTATTCGGAAGGCTCATCTAAGTGGGGGTGATGTTATTTTTATCTCTAGCTGATTGTATCCTGTGAAAATCCAGGCTCAGTATTAACAGGTCTTTAAAAATATCAAGGAACTCAAGAAATCCAGATTTTATGTTAAAAATCTAGATCTTTGAATATTTTTAACAAATTAACTTTTTTAAAGAGCATGATGGATGACATACATACTGGTTAAAAAGCAAATCCTGTCAGGCAGAAAAGGGACCGTTTTTAACCTCAGCTGCAGTCGGGGTCGATTCTTGAAAGTGCAACATGGGAAATGACTGTAGAGTAGCTTTTAAGTAATGAGGGGAAATTCTTTTAAGTGGCAGCACATCCTGGAATCTTTCTCCTCTTTCTAGAAATGCAAGCATTAGAAGGAAAAAAAGAGATTTTGAAGAGAGATTTTCCATGTGTGCAATACTAGAGAACCACACATTTAAAAATTTCTGCATTTGTAGCCAACAGTAGGAGGAGTTGGAAAAAGTGACTTGCACTTTTTTGGATGAGTGAATTGCACCTAGGATGAAGTTTGAATAATTATAAATGTGGACTGGGAAGTTGCTTCAGTTAGCACATCAGCTTCAATATGGACGTGTGATTTATCCAGAGTAGATCAGCCTGTTTTGGGTGGATGTCCAGTATATCTAATATTTGGGGACACCAACAGGAATTGCAGGTTTGACCACATCACTGCTCTGCCTAGTATTTCAGTGGCTCTCCACTGGTCACATGTCAAACTCAGTAGCCCTGCAAAGCCCTTCCCTGTCTGGTCCCTATCTCCCCTTCAGCCTCATCTTCTGCCAGCGTCCCCCTTTCCCCCCATGAATTCCCGTTTTCCAGTAATAGGGGGCTACTCTCAGTTCTCAGATGATTCATGGGTCTCTTTGCATCCGTGTACCTGTTATTCTCTTTGCCAGGAATACAATATCGCCTGGTGAGCTTCTTCTCTGATACCCAGGCTCAACTCAAATATCTTTTTTTTAAACAAAGTCTTTCTTATCTCTAAACTAGCATTTCGTAAACTCTGGTTTGGGTGGATCTTAAAAAACAGATAAACATTGTGTTTGTATCAGCCTCTAAAAGTGATTTGATTCTCTGCCAGGATTGCAAGAGAAATATTTCATGAGCTTCATAAGTATGCTGTATAAATAAGTGGATTTACACAAGTTTCCCAAATTAGGGATATTATAGCTCCTTTTGGGTGACTCATAGTACATGTGAGTATGTTAATGACTTTGAGAATTAGCGTAGCAAATACATTGACTTTGTTTGGTCCAGTGTTTCTCAAACTTATTTGACAATGGAACACTTCTTTTGGAGCACATGTGTTAATGTCTTGAGGACTGTCTGGTTTGGAAACATAATTTGGCAAAATATTGCCTTAAAACATGGTTTTGGTTAATAAGAGGAAATATCTTAGGAAGGAATGCCTTAGAAGTACTGGAAACAGCAAACATATTTTGTCCATTTCTTTGAGTGGATTTCATGCCTTGGTGTTAGTATTGCAGTACTCAGTGGAGACCCTTTAAAGCCATGGCTGGCCTAATTGCCACATAGTCCAACCACAAGAATTCCTAATTTATGTATAGTCTATTTTAATAATTTTTTTATTTGAAAAATTTTAAACACACACAAATGTAGAGAGTATGTCGAATCTATATATACTTATTACCAAGACATTTTTTTCTTTATCTACATTTTTTTTCCTGAACTATTCTAAAGCATATCCAAGACATTGTGTCATTTGATGTTTACAGTCTTTCAGTTTGCATCTGCACAAAAGGCGACGGACGTTGCCTTATATGATTTCAAAAATATTGTTGCACTTAACAAAATTAGAGTAATTTGTTGGTAATGTCTGATGCACAGTCCATATTTAAACTGAAAAATATTGAGCTGTAATTCACATACTATAAAATTCACTCTTTCAATGTACAATTCAGTGGTTTTTTTAGGGTATTTGCAAAGTTATGCAACCATCACTACTATCTAATTCCAGAACATTTTTATTACCCCCAAAAGAAATCCATTCTCATTACCAGTCACTCGCCATTTTCTCCTCCCACCACTAACCGAATTTCTGTCTCTACATTTTTCCTATTCTGGGCACTATGTGGTCTTTTGTTACTGACTTTTTTCATTTAGCTTAATGTTTTCAGGGTTCATCCATGTTGTAGCATGTACGGTTATTTTATTCCTTTTTATAGCTGAGTAATATCCCATGGTATGGATATATCACATTTTGTGTATCCATTCATCAGTTGGTGGGCATTGGGTATGTTTCCACATTTTGGTTATTATATGAAATGTGCTGTAACGAACATTTGGGTACAAGTTTTTGTGTTGACATGCTTTTCATTTCTCTTCTGTATATCCCTAAGAGTGGAATTGATGGGTCATATGGTAGCTCTGTGTATAACTTTTTGAGGAACTGCTGACTGTTTTTGAAAGTGACAGCAACATTTTACATTCCTATCAGCAGTTTATGAGTGTTCCAATTTCTCCATATCCTTACCAACACCTGTTATTGTCTGTCTGTTACATTTTAGCCATCTTAGTGGGTGTGAAGTGGTATCTCATTGTAGTTTTGATTTGTATTTCCCTGATGACTAAGGATGTGAAGCATCTTTTCACTTGGCTGTTGACCATTTGGGTTGTCAGAAAAGTCATGACGCATTTTTGCAATGAAAAACATAGAAAAATACGTCATGACTTTTCTGTCAACCCAATATCTTCTTTGGAGGAATATCTATTCAAATTCGTGCATAGCTTTTAAGTAGGCTATTTGTGTTTTTATTATTGAGTTGCAAGAATGTATTATATATTCTAAGTGCTAGTCCCTTATCAGGTATATTATTCGCGAATGTTTTATTTCATTGTTTGGCTTGTCTTTTCACTTCCTTCATGGTGTCCTTTGAAGTTAACACAAAAGTTTTAAATTTTGATCAAGTCCAATGTATCTATTTTTTTTTCTTTTGTTGCTTGTGGCTTTGGTGTCATACCTAAGAAACCATTATAATCCAAGGTCATGTAGACTTATGGCTATTTTTTTCTTGAGAGTTTTATAGTTTTATCTTTTATAGTTGCCTTTGATACCTTTTGAGTTAATTTTCATATGTGGTATAAGGAATGGCCATATTGGTTTTTTGGGTTTTTTTTAATAATTTTTTTATTTTTCAATTACTGTTGATATACAATATTATATTAGTTTCAGGTGTCTTATCACAACAGCAGTGATAAGACATTTATATAATTTATGAAGGGATTACCCGATAAATCTTGTACCCATCTGACCATACAGTTATTACAATATTATTGACTGTATTCCTTATTCTGTACTTTATATCCCATGACTGTTTTGTAACTACCAGTTTGTACTTCCTTTTTTTTTTTTTTTTAAGATTTTATTGGGGAATTGGTGGAGGGGAACAGCGTTGGGGAATCGGGGAAGGGGAACAGACAAGTTGCTGTCCTTTTGTTCTTCAGTCTAGTTGCGGAGGATGTTGCTTCACTGTTGGTATCGTCATTGTGCTCTTCCCGGATGAGGCAGATCGGTCGCTGGCCTCTGGATGTCGCTCACCGTGGCTATTGGCAGCTCACGTTTGGCTGCCAGCCGCTCATGCTGGCTGCGGGCCACTCACTGTAGCCTATGGCAGCCCACTGCAGCAGAGGCTGCAGCCCACACCATCACCGGGGCTCGCACAGCCCAGCTCCAGGTGGAGCTGTTGTTAGCTGTAGAGGGCAGTGTCACTGGCCCTCATGTGGGATCCGAACCGGGGCCGCTGGCATCCCAAAACCAGCGCTTAACCAATGCGCCATCGGCTGGCCCCAGTTTGTACTTCTTAATCTCTTCTCCTTTTCATCCATCCTTCAATCCCCCTCCTATCTGGCAACCATCAAAATGTTCTTTGTATCTATGAGTGTGTTTTTGTTTTGTTTGTTTGTTTGTTTATATGTTCTTTAGATTCCACATATATATGAAATCACATGGCATTTATCTTCTGTTTGACCTACTCCACCCAGCATAATACCTTCTAGGAGCACCCATGTTGTTGCAAATGTCAAGATTTCAATTTTTTTATGGCTGAGTAATATTCCGTTGTACATATGTATCTCCTCTTTATCCATTCATCCATTGATGGACACCCACGTTGCCTCCATATCTTGGCTACTATAAATAATGCTACAGTGAACATATGGATGCACACGTCCCTCTGAAATAGTGTTTTGGGTTTCTTTGGGTAAATACCCAGAAGTGGGATTACTGGGTCCTTCTTTCTCTCTTGTTATAGCCTTTGTTTTAAAGTCTGTTTTGTCTGGTGTAAGTATTGCTACCCTAGCTTTTTGTTTTTCATTTCCATTTGCATGAAACATCTTTTTCCATCCCTTTACTTTCAGTTTCTGTGTTTGTCGACTGACACGAGTCTCTTGTAGGCAGCCTATGTAGAGGTCTTCATTCAGCCACCTTATGTCTTTTGATTGGAACAATTAATCCATTTACATTTAAAGTAATTGTTGATAGATATGTAGTTATTGCCATTTTATTACTCATATTTTTGTTTGTTTTCTTCTACTTCTTCTTAAAGAAATCCCTTTAACATATTTTATAATACTGGTTTGGTGGTGATGAACACCTTTAGCTTTTTTTTTGTCTGGGAAACTCTGTAACTGTCCTTCGATTTTAAATGATAGTCTTGCTGGGTAAAGTAGTCTTGGTTATAGTTCCTTGCTTCTCATCACTTTGAATATTTCCTGCCAATCCCTTCTGGCCTGCAAAGTTTCTGTTGTGACATCAGCTGACAGTCTTATGGGAATTTTCTTGTAGGTAACTAACTGCTTTTCTTTTTCTGCTTTTAAGATTCTCTCTTTGTCTTTAATCTTTGGCATTTTAATTATGATGTGTTTTGGTGTGGACCTGTTCGGGTTCATCTAGTTTGGGACTCTCTCTTCATTTCCAGGGCTTGAATATCTATTTCCTTCCCCAGGTTAGGGAAGCTTTCCATCATTATTTCTTCAAATAGGTTTTCAATTCCTTGCTCTTTCTCTTCTTCTGGTACCCTGATGATGCAAATAGTGGTACACCTGATGTTGTCCCACAGGGGCCACGCTCTTAAAAGTAAAATCTAGCTTTAGCTTTCAGAGTGATCTAGAAAAAACAGCTATTTTTTCTTTGCTTACATCCAGTTGTATACCTTATACCCCACCCCCACTCCTTCATCTGTAACTAATCATGACGTAATTTATTAGATTCTATTTGTGTAGTAGGGAGTACAATCAGAGTTTATGAGAGGACAAAGTCTCTATGACAAATGTGATTACATTTAGTTAAGCAAACAACCAAGTTGTAATAAACATCTGCTGTATTTGCTGTCTTTGCCTACTCTTTCTATTTTTCTGGCAATAAGACTTGATTTATTCTTTGTGGAGTCCCTTTTCCACAGTCTCTGTCTAAAGGCTGATCTTACTTCACATACTGCTGCTCGAGGAATGGGGACTAGACAAATTGTGCTGACTTGGCCAATGAGGATTGTATCTCTAGAGCCATAGTGATTGGTGCAGAGATAAACACAGACCCAAAAAAGGCTTATGAGAGGGATACTTGTAATTGGTGGGAAAGAAAACTGGTATAGCCTGGAAATACTGCTGTCTTCCTACCAGAAAGAGGTGTCTGTCTGTTTATAAAACCAACATGAGGAAAGGTCAGCGAAGAGATGGATTCTTAACTCTCTGTTGAACAGCTGAATCTAACGTTGCCTGAAGCTTAGACTATTTCTGGACCTTTCAGAGACATGAGTCTGTGTATTTCTTTTTATATTTGCAGCTGAAAGAGTTGTGGTTGTTACACAGATAGAGTACTAGAAGCTGAAGACACTAGATATGTAAGATACTTTCTGCCTTCATGGACTTGACAACCCACAAGGGGGACAGAGAGACATACACACATACATAACAAATGCAGTTGTAGACATATGTCTGAAATAGATGGATGGCACAACTGTTGGGGAAAGGTTAGGCAATTGGAAAAAGTCCTCAAAAGGATCAATCTTAATTTGAGGTTGAAAGGTGAACTGGCATTCACTAAGGCTTTCTGTAAACCACAAAACTGGTTTTCCCACTGCAGCCTGCAGAAGTCATTTCCATTATTTTATTGAAGATGGCTGTGTTATTATACTCCACCAGTGAGTGATATGGCACTGATCATCAAATGGGCTGTACCATGGCACTTATCTAATAGACATGAAGAGAAGGTGGGAACTAGCTGTAGTAGGTTGTTATAAAATTGATAATTTGGGAAGTGGCATTAAGGTTTTCAGAACCTTATTTTATTTAGTGTATTTTTGAGATAAAGGCCCAGTGTAGTATTGTGCGTCAGATTAATCTAACCCTGTGTAGACTTGGGATCATTTGGTCCAACTCATTCATTTCATAGAGAAAAGACATGCAGCCCATATAGGCTAGAGAATGTGCCCAAAGTCACACAGCAAGGCTGGAACTATAACTCTAGTGTCCTGATTCTTGGTGCAGTCTTTCTGCTACTTCAGATCTTCTCCAAACAAACCTATTGAGGCTTGTTCTTAAGAAAAAAAAAAATCTCTTTCTTAAGAACAAAAGCTGGTGGGGCTTGCAGTAAAATTCTTGAGGAAAAAAATAAAGAAGAGGGGAGGATTTTCTGGGGATGAGCCTTTTGTTTAGCAAATTGCCAGTTGGATGTTTTCATCATTCTCAGTTTGGTACCCAGACTCCATGTTTCATCCAGACGGTGCTTCCCATATCAGTTAAATCAGGCGGGAAGTTGTGGTCCTCAGGCAGATGGTCAGCACACCCAGTTCCAGCATTAAGGATTTCCAGCATCCTGAGTTTCAGATCAAGCAATTATTAGAAGTCACAGATTCCCCCCACCCCCCAACTCTCAGGAGATTATTTTTTTGATCTTCTTTACTGAGCCACCATCTTCTCCCCTTTACAACCTTCATAATAAGAAAGTTACACAGACTCATCATAGCTTTGAATAAGATTATCAGAAATAAGTATGAAAATCTTAAGGTGTAAGCAAACAAAATAAAGAAAAGTTAAGATTTTTTTTTTCTTTAGAAACAATTGATACAAACATTTGGTCCTTTCCAGTGGTGGGCACTCAAAATCTTTATATGAAATAGACTCAGAAGGGGAAATCTATTTGTTTGGCAATCAAGATTACTTACCCTGAAGTTTCATTTGGATATCAAGGCCATATATTTTCATTTTGTATGTTATTTGGGGTGGCTGATTACAGGGCAGTTAATGGTGTTGTGGAAGGAAGGGTAATGTCCCCTCACCCCATTCCCAGCAAACCTTGGTATGTATCACCACTGGTTATTTCTTTGTATCTTGCCTGATGCTCAGTGAAATTGTTTAATGAATTTGTCACTGTTGTAGTTATGAGACTTACCTCACAAAAAAGTTCCTTCAGCATCTTTACTAGTGGTATGTAAAAGCAAAAACTAATTTGACAAGACATATGCCCACTAAAATTTTGCTGTCTGAAACTGAGGATGACACAAAAAGACAACTGCGTTTAAGCTCAGCTGCAAATGATTCTGTTCCCTTTGGTGTCCAGGAGCCATTTGCCAGAGCTTTGGGAATAAAATAGCCTGTCAGCCATCCTCACATTGAATGTAGTTTGTTTTGGGGGATAAGTGAAGTGGGAGGAAGATGCAACTTCTGGAATTACTTGGACTTAGTATGGAAAGGTAGCTGGAAGAGGGGAAATCTGAATAAAGCTAAGACAGATGCATATAGAAGAATATATAAATATGGAATATAAGAATATAGACCCTTTTTTTTCTTAGTAATAGCTTTATTGAGGTATTATTCACATACCATACAATTCATCTATTTAAAGTGTACATCTCAATGGTTTTTATTATATTCACGGAGTTGTGCAGCCATTACCCCAGTCAACTTCAGAACGTGGCATCACCTCAAAAAGAAACCTAGTATACTTTACCTGTCACTTTCTATTCCCCTCTGCCCCACCCCGCAAGCAGCCATACCTTCCATATGTAGGGATTTGCCGATTCTGAATATTATTATATAAATGGAATCCTACAATTACAATATGTGGTCTTTTGTGTCTGGCTTCTTTTACTTAGCATAATGTTTATAGGATTCCTCCATGTTGTATCATGCATTAATACTTCGTTCCTTCTTATGCCGAATAATATTTCATTGTATAGATATACCATCTGTTACTTATCCATTCATCAGTTGATGCAGATTTATGTTGTTTTCACCTTTTGGCTATTAGGAATAATGTTGCAGTTAACATTAGTGTATATGTTTTACTCTTACATAGATAATAATACTAAGTTTAGTGGGGAAAAGATGTCAGAAACATTTTAGTTTGCCATTGTTTGAATGCTGATTGACCTTTTGTAACACAAAATCTGTGTATTTACTTCTAAGGAGTGGGTAAAACACTTAGAAGACTGATTTTAGTTCAAGTTATGGAGCTGGAACTTTTCAACTGGTGCTAGTCTCAGGAATTATTTAGTTTCTTCCCTCATGCACATCACTGCCTGGCTGTGATTCTCACACTGTTATCATTTCACTGTGCCTAAGGGATAGTACCTTCTCCCATAAGACTGTGGGGCTCTGTGATAGTGATTTCCAAGGAGCAGGGAGAGGCAGTAAGTAGAGGAAATAAACACACAGATACATTTCAGTGTGTTAGATATCATTATGGGTACCAGTGATTGGAGAAAGAATAGGGAGTGATGCTCTGATGCCTAAAGAGTCAGGAGATACTTCAGAGATGTGGTCACATTCAAATTCAGATTTTAAAAAACTAAACAAGAACCTGGATTTTTTGTCACAGTATAAAATAGTTTAAATGTTTGCTCACTGATTTTTTTTTTGTTACTGGCATAGTCACTATTTTTAGCACTCAATATGTTTTCTTCTTTCCCATACCACCCTTTCCCCCTTTTTATTAGGGAAACAAAAATAAAATAAATCATGTTTACATATCTACCAAACCCTGTCAGTTGCACAGAATTAAAAAAAAAAAATCTGTGAACTTCTATGATTGATACTTTCTTCTTAGCTGTTTTATATTTGTATGTGGACTAATATTTTTGTTCTTTGATCCAACTGCTGCACAGAAAACTTGCATGTTAATGGAGTGGAATATGTGGAGCTTTATGTGGGAAGACCAAGTTCTTAGTGTGGAAACTACATATTTCACCAGAGATTAAAATGTCAGTTCTAGTGTTAAAATTCATACAATTTTTGTATGAGTCGTCTTAGTGTATTTTCACTACAAAATGGCATTTTAAATTCTAAGTTAGTGTTTAAAGTTAAACACTAATTATTCTCTTATTTGTAGATATTATGTAGAATTGCTTGCTTCATTATATTAAAAGCTGTAGAACTTGAAAGAAACTCTTCAAATTGATTAATCCATTGCTCTGAGACATGGTAGATGGTACTTATTCACAAGCTTTTCTCTAGAACTCTTCAAACTTCAGTGTGAGAATTATTCCAATATACATCATTACACTGAGAAAAACTTAGATGTGAATAACCACAAACCCATCATCTGTAAATCATAAAACTATAAGTCTCAGGCTTTATTTGTTATGCAGCACATGCTTACTTTGCTTTCATGGTTGCTACTATATAATAAAATAATGGTATGCTATGGTTGATGCATTTTAATATTAACAATGTGTGACTCTTTTTTTTTTTTTTTTATTGGGGAATTGGTGGAGGGGAACAGCGTTGGGGAATCAGGGAAGGGGAACAGACAAGTTGCCGTCTTCTTGTTCTTCAGTTTAGTTGCGGAGGATGTTGCTTCACTGTTTGTATCGTCATTGCGCTCTTTCCGGATGAGGCAGATCGGTCGCTGGCCTCTGGATGTCGCTCATCGCAGCTATTGGCAGCTCACGCTTGGCTGCCAGCCGCTCACGCTGGCTGCAGGCCGCTCACGCTGGCTGCAGGCCACTCACTGCAGCCCATGGCAGCCCACTGCAGCAGGGGCTGCAGCCCACACCATGGTTGATGCATTTTAAAGTATTCTAACATCCACTGAATTTATATCAAGGTTAAAACATTTTTGTTTAGATATCAAGGATCACATAAACTGGATTAACAACTTAGTTGTCACTCCATATACACACCACTTACTGCTTTTCTAGAATGTTCAGTCATGCTGAATGTTTTGTCATGGAATTGCTCTTTGATGTTTGGGTATTTAATGACGTGGCTGTTTTGGATCCTAGTTCTATAGTGAGAGAGTCTATTGTTCATAATGAAGAATATAAAATTGCAGGGAAATTTTGAATGAGTCTTACAAAAGGGCTGCTTCCAAAGATGGAACAGTAGTTTTAAGAATTTCATTTTTAGCAAGAAGAAAAATAAAGCCTTGCAAACAAAGCCAGGTGTTAATTATTGGGCCATGGCTTCTCCAGAGTAGGATCATGAGAGAGACTGTAGAGTTGGACCTTTGGCTGATAGAGGGGGCTGGGGGCCACTTGGGATTGTTGGGAGTTTGCATTGGAAGTTTCATTCTGAACAAATCATACCAATTTAGAGAGAGCATAGCCATAACTAGAGGAAGATGATCGGTTAGGAAAGGTGGGTACACGCAATCCTCCAGAAGAAAATGAAAGATGAATTTTTGTAGACATAGACATGTTCAAGATGAGAAAAGAAATGACCTGTGGACTAACCTCAACAGCTTAATTTACTTCCATAATTATACTTGGAAATGGGAAGGTAAAACAAAATTAAACTTTTATTTTTTTTTAAACTTTTAGATTTAGATGTTTTGGGATGATTCTTTTCTTGGAGGGCTAAAATGTATCGTAAAATACATAATTATGGTTTATGCAAGCATGTGTTTCCAAAACGGTTGTCTAGGCAATTTTCCAGATGATGACTAGAAACCACTGAGACACACTTGCCTTCCTCCAGGAAGCACTGCGCCCTTCTGCTCTGCTCCCTGACAGCACCACACCTCCTGGGACAGGCAAGACCCCTCCCCAGCAATCCCAGTCTGGCTGGGCCACCCAGTCAGGCACTTCTCTTACCTCTCTTTCCCTGCCTGGAGGGGCACCGATCCCACTCTGAAGGTACAGCCCAGCCCTGTCCATCTGGGGTTTATTTTCACGTATGTTGTAGAGGACTTAAATAGTTTACCCCACCGCGCACACACACAGTAGTTAATTGTAGGATCCCCATTTGTTGAGTATAGTTCTTTCTTATGTTTGGCCATGAGGGAGGAGTTTGTATTGGCTTATCAGCAACATGGATCTCATTAGTACTGAGATGATGTGGAGTTAGGGATGGTTATGAGGATCAAAAGCCTGGAACACTGCCCATTCAACCTTCCTTTTCCATCTGTTACCCTCTAATGTATAGTAGATTTTTTTTTTCTGAAGGTATTATTTTCCATTTATCTGCATGTATATTCTTGTGCCCAAACTGTGCTGTTTTATTTATTGTAGGCATATCGTCCATTCTAATAGCTGGTGTGCCTGGCCTGACTTTTAATTCATTGTTTTCACATTTCTCTTCATTATTTTCATGTTTGAATGCTTTGCTTTTAAGGTCTGATTATAGGCTTCCCTAACCCCAAATGAATGTTGGCATAGTCTATTTAGAACTTTTTTCTTGAAACATGAATTTGGCCATTGCTTGCAAAGTAACCATAGTTAATTTTGGGTATCATGAAGTTGACTGAAGGAAGGTAGGTGCTTTATGAAATAACCAGCCAACTATAACTCTATTAAAGGGTTTATATGCTTAATTTATAAACCACACCTTCTTGAATTAGAATCAATTCAGTGCACCAGTGTTATTTCTTCTCTTTTCTGTATATGCAAACAGATACACAAATCGGCTATTTTCTACATCAGTTAAGTATCAGCCACCTCTCCATGAGCTTATAATATGATCGAAAGATTGCAAAAGCATGTAAAAACTGAGAGAGAAAACCTTACACGGCAACCCCGATCTTGCTTCTGCTTCTGGATTCCTTTACATCCTGGTTTCACACACAATTCCAGGTTGCTTACAATAAAATGCCATTTTCAGTAAGACCTACAACAATAAATACAGGAAGACGAAGAAAACCAGGAGGGGAGAAGATGAAAGGTGAGGTGATGTATCAAGACCTTTGCCCGAGGCAGCGGTCCTGTGAGGTGGGGCGAGCCAATGCTACAGCTTGTCAAGAAGGCAGACTGGTTAGTAAAATGACATAGGTTTCAGGTGTGCATTTCTATAATACATCATCTCCATTGGTTCCCCAATAAATTTAATAAAAAAAAAAGGCAAACTGGTAGACCAATCTAAGAACAATGTTTGTGTAGACTCATTCATTTAGTCAGGAAATATTTATTGAACACCTGCTCTCTGTGTGACACTCTTTTAGACCCTGGAAATAGAGTAGTGAATAAATCAGATACAAATCCCTGCCCTCACAAAGCTTACATTTAGTGCAGTGCCAAAACCCCAAAATATACAATCTATGTGGTATGTTAGATAGTAATAATTGTTACGGAGAAAAAAAAAATAACAGCATGGACAGGAGATAGGAGGAGCTGGAGGTGGCTTCCGTTTTTGATGGAGTGGTCAGGGAGGACCTTCTTGAGAAAGTGACTTTGGAAAAATGGCCTGAAGGCAGTGAGGGATTGGTAGGGTTGTCAAGGAAGAGATGTAGTGGTGAGGGAACAGCTTGTGCAAAGGCCCTGGTGTGCTTGGAGGAAGGCGTGGGAGGGGGCTTGGTAGAAAGAGTGAGGGGAGGGTGGTAGAGGTGACACCTGCAACCCCAGGACCAGTCCTAAATGTTTGAAGGCTCTTTGGATAAGAACAGGCAGGGCCTGTTCTGAAAGAAACCGAAGAAATGAGCCTTACCATATTTTCTAATTTTTATTCAGTTGTATATCAGGTTTTTTTCTGTGTTCAGGGTTCCCAGCACTTTGAAAAATGAAGAGAAGTAACAGTGTACACAGGTACAAGTTTACAGTTTCTTTTCTGTTTACTTTGACATAGGCCATCTTGAACTGGTAGCAAACATTTTAGGATGTATTTCTAAATGTGGTACATCAGTGTTTATTTTGGAAACAAATAAGAAGAGACTCTGGATCCACTTGGCATTATGAACACTTAGACAAATACCCAGTAAGAGAGAGAGTATTGTGCTGTGAACTGGCGGACCCTGTGGTTTGTAATCTTGTTTAAACAGCCAGGGTTGCAAATAATGATCCTGGAAATATAATTTCCTGTCATTTACCTACCTGCCAATTTCCCTTTAAATGTATGGGTTCCTATAAAACTTACTATGAAACTAGAGGTGCTTGTAATAGTCATTTTCAGACTAATTTTATACTTTTTCCAGACAAAGGTGTCTTAAAATTATGCCACTGAAGTCCTGTAGCCATTTTCACACTGTCTTATTGTGGTGTTGGCTGTTTGTTATCTGCTTAAAGAAAATAAATAGAGTGATGTTTATAAAATCATGGTTTCAGTTCAGCCCCAGAAATCTAACTGGGTGCTCATTTTACTGAGGTCCCGTCTATGTATTTCCTAAAGGGGAAAACACCCAACCAATCACTTTGCGTTTTCGAGGTGATGGGGAAGAATACATAATATATTTTCTTAAAAGCTGCTCTTTCTTCATGTGATGAGGAGGAGGGCAGTCTACCATCTGCGCCCTGATGCATATGTAATCAAGCCTGTTTTCGCTGAAGTTGATGTTTGGTGCCGAAGATGACTTGATTTTTTTTCCATTTTAGTGACATTTGTGATTGTTATCCCCTTTGTTTATGCAAAGGGGCGATGAGGCAAGTGTTATGAATGTCAGGTCTTTGTGGGGGAATGGATCAGGGCCTGCTATTTTTTTAGGCTGCCTGGGGAACAGGTTAGGAAGATGCCCAGCAGCACCGGCTGTGTGGTTGGCAAGCAACGGGACCACGTTGGCGCCTTGTTTGCAGAGCCGGCAGTTGGGCCAGAAAGACTGTGACGCAGCGATGAGTGTAAACATTTGTTTAGTTTGAATGATTAGGAGCAGAGCTTCTAGCCCCTGGTTATTAGCTGATTATGAAAGTGAAGGGGAGGAAAGTTGCAGCCTTTGTTGGAGAACGGCGCTGTTATGACACAGGGCCAGAAAGAGAAGCCCGGTGTTCAGCGTGTCAGATGCAGTCAGTGGCAGTGGAGGACAGGCATGTGGTGGGCTCTCCAAGGCCAAGCAGAGGGACTAGCAGGGACTGCCTGGCACCCTTGGCCAGTGCAGGGTCTGCTGGGACCCTGACAGTCACATCAGTTGGGACCTGAGCAGGTAAACGTGACCCAAAGTTTCAGAGAGTAACAGCAAGAGCCAAGGGAAGAGTTACCACCTGTATTATTATTTACTTACGTTTATGTCTCTCCCCGTAGGCTGTGGACACCCTGAGAGTGGAGCTACGGCTCATTCGTTTTATGGCACCACTCTTCACCGGAATGAACTGAAGGGCAGGATGAATTCCCTTTTAATGTCATTGTTTTAACTTCCTCAGTTTGAGGGGAACTTGTTACTCAGATATAGTCTTAGGAACCCACAGTGTGTAACATCACTTTTCTTCCATTTAAAGGTATGGGGTTTAATGATGAAGGATTACACAGGAGCAGAGGGCAGGGTCATCTTCATATAAATGCAAAAGTAATCATTGGTTCATTGTTCGTTCATTCATTTCTTCGTTCATTCATTCATTCATCGGACATGGACTACCTCTTATGTGCCAGGTTCTGGGGTTGCAAAACACAGCTTAACGAGTGGCTTCAGGAGTTCACAGACTTCTATATGTGGAATAAAAAGGCAAGAGAATAATCATCCACCGTAATTGTTTCCAAAGAAATTGTATTAGGAAGAGTTGCAACGAGAGTTGAGAATAGTTCTTAAGAAACCTAGCTCAGAGATAATTTGTGTGATCAGCTTAGAATGTACTTGTATTAATTGATAGCAACTTGAATTAACAAAATAATTTCAGTTACATATTCAGATATAACAGCCTAAAGCTTGTTACTTAAGATAAATTTTTCTGATAATTTACCCAACTTATTTCTATTTGTGTTTTATGCTGATACTGATGCCTTATTAGGGTGGGCAATATGTTGTCTCTTTAATAGCCTGTAATGGAAGTTATCTCAAACTGAATAAATGCGTATTTTGTCAAATTGTTTATCCCTTCCCAAGATCTCTAGAAACACCAGACCCCCAATGCAGTTGATATTAGAAGAGTTATAGGAAATATTGCAAAGAAAGGAAAAAGATCCAAGTGCCATAATTTTTTAATTTCTTAAAATACTCTGCACATTGTGAATGTGCAAGAAAGGTTCTTAAGTGACCCCAGTAGATTTATTGAATCAGAAGGGTAGTTTTCTTTTTTAATCAATCCACTCTGTTGGCACAGTGCAGCTGTGTTATGTAATTTGCTATATAAATCATTGAACCTCTCATTTGTAAGAATGAGTTTGTAAATGGCCTTTCACTCTATAGATTCAGTCACCATAGGCTGTTGAAGAGGCTGCCTCAGAGTGTTAAGGATGGATGTCCCCAACTCAGAAATGTGCTGTGGCTCTCAGAGGCCATTATCTTAATTATCTTTCTCCTAGTGCTGTAGATGTGATTACAAATGATTCTGTGTAGTTGGGGATGAGGTGTATTATTAGTATTTCCTTTGTGTGTGTATGCATTTTGTTTATACATATTTATACATATGTATTTGTATAATATTTGTTTGTAGTTTACATACATATATATATTTGGTGATATATATATATACTTACATATACATATTTTGTGTACATATACTACACAAAATATATATACATCTATATGATCATTTGAGGACTAAATTACAAAATGTCATCTCGTGTAACATCTGAATTCCTTTATGTTGTGAAATATTAACTCAGCTAATGACATGAGAAGGACATGAGTTTATACGTGCCTTGAGTTCATGACAACGTATTTGAGGTGAACTTGAATTTTCTTACAGCATTAGACATATTTGCTATGTCTGACTAAGAAATAACTCAGTTTATTTTGTTATCTTGGGTTGTCAAATATTGTTTAATATAATTAAATTTCTTCATCCATGTAGATAGAAGAGCACCAGTTCTTTATTGATTGGAGAAATAAAATAGAGGATGAATAATAAATTTAACATCACAATGTAGCAGAAGCCCGATGAAACCCTGGGGTCAGATAGAATGAATGTCTATTCGTCTTGCTCTCAAACACATTGTTATATGTTGGAAATCTATTGAGCCAATTAATCAGATTCCCTCCATAGGCTTTTCATAACAAGACAGCGCATTCCGTTGCATGTCTCGATGTCATCACATACCAGATGTGCATACTAATATAGTGACTCAGACCAGATGCTGGAGTGTTTGGACACTTTTGTTCCTTTGAATCCTTGAGGGTGGAGAAGAGGTGAGTGTGATGGAAGTTAGCTTCAGGTACCCTGACAGTTATCCTTATTTTATTGGTACATCTTTCTCATAGAGACACAATTGGGATCACAAATTAGAAGATTAAATAACTCATTTTTAATGGTTTAAAACTTTGTGCTGCAAACCAGATTTCAACCATGCCTGGGTGTACTTTAGAATCTGACCATGGACACAAAAACTCTGTTGGAAAATTAAAGTCTTTCTTAGGGATTCTACCAAGAGAGAATTCCTACATTTGGGAGTAATGTACATGTTTGAGAGTATGGATGCTTGGATTTATTTTATGAGAGAGCATCAAAGTCAAAGTTTTTACTCCCGTCTTGTCTTATGTTCTTGTTATTCTTGTTTGATTTGTATGT
Organism: Aselliscus stoliczkanus; assembly: GCA_033961575.1. NCBI lineage: Eukaryota > Metazoa > Chordata > Mammalia > Chiroptera > Hipposideridae > Aselliscus > Aselliscus stoliczkanus. Next base: position 36,644,882 of record CM066740.1, on the reverse strand, counting down.
TTGTTTTTTATGAAGTATTTTAGGACTTGACTACTTGGGGCACCAGTGTCAACCTATTGTTTATTTTCTAGCACTGGGTGTTCCTGCTTTCTCATATTGCCGGTCCATAAGAACACAGAGTCTCTTAAATTGCGCCTACTCGCCTGTCAGCTTGATCAAATGTCACTTTAATCCCTCTGCACTTCTGGCAAACTAAGAGCTATTCATGAAGTGCTTAGTTCACTTGTTTGAGACAAATATTTTGTTATACTTGATGGAGGTGACTCCATTTGGGTGTCTACCAGACACCCTCACAACTGATCTCCACTTAGTAGACTTGTGGGATTAACAGGTAGGCACTCGCCATTCCCTCTGATGACATACTGACTGGTAGTGCCCACCGGCTCTCTCGGACGCTGATGCACTGCTGTTCTCATTGGCCGAACTGCATAGTTTTGCTAAATTTTACTTCAATTTCTAGTGTACTATAATTAACAATAAATGGTAAATTTACAAGCATATAAAGAATGTGGTTGTTTCTATGAAGACATAGAAACTGAAAACATAAAACATAGAAACATTTAACTTGTTTCTAAGTTTAATGCATTGGAAATATATGATACAAGCATGTTCTAAACTTTTTTTTTTTTCCCTGTTGACTCGGGTGTAGGAGAGATAGCACTAAAGATTGTACAAATTTAGAAGACTTTTCCCCAAGTGTCTTTAAATCTTCCCCTGATGAAACTTATTACTGGAATTTGTAGATGATGCTTAAATGGTTATGGTTAATGTGGGGAATAAAAGACTGAATTCCTGGATCATCTTCAAAGAAAAACTCTTCACTTTATTCAAAAGATACTTGGGTGAATGTCCATTTATAAGAATTAAATTAAAGAAGATGCTGAAGGCATATATTATACCTCTGTGGTCAATGATGACTTTAAATGACATTTTTGCTTTGTCTGTTTGGTAGTGGCATCCATTAGTGGTAGATTGTTACCTTATGTTCTATACATTAATTTACCTGTATCTGTCTGTGCACTGGGATTATGTTTGAGCCTTATTTGTTTATTTTAAAAAAAACCTTAGAGAGAATGTATAAATATCTAAAAGGATTTTCTTTTTATGTGTAGAAGCAAGCTAAATACATTTTAAAAGTTTTTATTTTGAAATAATTTAAACTTACAGAAAACCTGTAAGAATCTCAAAGAACATTAAATATCTTTTTGCCATTTGCTTTGTTCTTTGTTCTTTCTTTCTGTTATTTATCTAATCTCTGTGTGTGTACACACGTGCACACAATCTCTTTCTGTGTCTCTCACACACAATCTTTTTCTGAATTATCTAGAGTAAGTAGCATATAAGGTAGTATATATTTCTTAAGAATAAAGGTATTCTACTACATTACCCTAGTGCAATTATTAACAGGTGTATTTTGCATCGATATAATACTTTTTATGTTATCTATGGTCTGTTTGACAATTTGTTAATTAATCCAGTAATATCTTTTTATGGCATTTTTTCCCTCCAGTGCAAAACCAAGCTTCAGGTCACACATTGCATTTAGTTGTCATGTCTTTTTAGTCTCCTTTAATCTGGAATGGTTCTTCAGACTTCTGTATTTTATGACATTGACATTTTTAAATATAGGTTTTTAAAAACTTTTTTGTTTTTTAAATGGAATGCCCCTCACATTGTGTCTGTGTATTTGCTCTTGTTTAGATTCAGGTTATATGTTTCCTGCCAGAATACAGTAAAAACCGTGGATTGCGAGTAACTTAGTTTGCGAGTGGACAAGCAAACATTTCTAATACACGAGCGATGTCTTGCAATACGAGTGTTTGTTTCTGGATCAAATTATGCTCGCAAACCAAGGCATCACTGTATTTTATAGCTGATGTTGTCCTCAGGGTCTCACATCTGGAGAAACACGACATCCATCTGTTCCTTAGTTTTGATGTTAATTCTGATCAGCCAGTCAGGGTGTTCTCTGATTTCTGTATACTGGTTTCCCCCCATCCTACTAATAGGCAATGTGTGCAGAGACATTTTATTTCCATGTAAATACCTTGCTCCTCATTAAAAATGCTCCCCTAGATATAGCATCCATCAATCATTCTTTGTGGTAATTGCAAAATGATGATCTTTTTCCTTCCACGTTGGCACACAAGAAGGCCAAGTTTAAGTTTAGTACTTGGCTTTCTCATATAAGCAAAACCCCTCCCATTTTTCTCTTTTATTTTTTAAATCCATTTATTATTGATGTGAACTCATAGATTCCCATTTCCCCTCCAGTGGCTTATAATTCATTCCAGTTAAAAAAATAATTTTGGTGCTCAAATTGTCTGAATTCGCAGTGGTAGCCTCTTCAAGCTGGCTCCTATGCCTTTTGTGATATGCTAAACCATTTCATTTCACCACTGGTACCTTATGATATAATTAGAAGTTACAGGCTTACCTTATGACTTTGTGTTCCAGTATTTCTCCAAGGGGTTCTGATTCCTTTGAGTAGGGAATGATGTTAGAAATCAAATTCTGGGTAGGTATGTTCACTGCTTTTGGGCAATTTGCTTTGAGTCCCTGTGAGCAGACAGTGATAGAAAACATATGAATGTGCATATATACACACACATTCATGTAAATACATTCACAGATCCACATGTGTGTATGTATGTATGCATGTTCATACATATACATATTTTAGAAATCTTGAGTCCACACCCAATCCCAATTCTAATCCATCCCCATGGAAAAATCCTCCATTTAATCTATTATTCCCCCCACCCAAATTCAGTCATGAGTGTTTCTTTGATTCTTTTTTATTTTTTCCATTAAAAATCCATTATTTTCTGCTTTTCTGTTCTCTGTTTTACTCCATTACCCTCCTACCTTATTATATAGAGGTAAACTCTGTTATATATGATAACTAGAGATCTGCTATTTTATAAAAAATGTCACGAACATCTTTTAAAGCCAATAAAATTGACTTTCAATGTATAGTTGGACCTATATCTTGATGATGATATTACATTTATTTATCTGTCTTTTCCTGTGTCAGTACCACTCTTTTACCATACATTTACCATACATTTGGTCTGCCAATAAATACTAGAATTTTTTTTTTTCAAAATTGAGAATGTTCCCTATTGAGATTTTCATTAGTATGGCATTGAATTTAGAAATTAATTTAGGAGGTATTGTTATCTTTAGAATATTGAAGTTTTTCTCTTAAAAACCAAGTTATGTCTCTATTTGTTTTTTTTCTCTGTTTCTTATTTGCATTTTCTAGTTATCCTTATACAGGTACTGTGGATTTCTTATTACTATTGATTCCCTGATATTTTTCTTTTCCTTGATATTTTGATTGTACTTTTTATTTAACTATATTTTCTGTTTGTTTTAATATTAGTACATGAGAAAGCAGTTTTAGTCTTCAGATTATTTTTAATAAACAGTATAGCATAGTGTGTGTCTTTGGGCAAATTACTTGCTCCAACTCTTTCATCTTTAAAATAAGATAATAGTTGTAACTGTCTCATGGGGATGGTTTAGTTTAAATAGATTATATTTTTAAAGGAATTAGCACATAGATCTCAACCAATGCCGTTACTATGATTTTTATTTTTTGACAGGTTTTTCTACTGCATTTTCTTATTGTTTCTAGTAGTTTTTTTTTCAGTTGATATCCCGTAATTTCCAAATATTCAGTCATTCCCCTCTAAATAAATATTTTACCTTTTCTTTCCAATTAGATAAGATTTCAAAATTCCTTTCTGTAAAGCAGTGTAAGTCAGGGAAAAGGAATCCTGAATCAGTACCATTTTCAGCTGCCTAAAGTGAATGAATTTGGGGAATTACGTGTGAAAAATGAATTGTGTAACATATCCATATTTATTTCTTGAGAAGCTTCTAGAGGACATGGTCTGTAAGAAAGGTGTGTTGTTCAGAATGGCAGTGTTAAAAACAAGTCTGATGTTGTATAATATTGTATGTTAACTGTGATTGAATGTGTGTGTATATATATATATATATATATATATATATACATAGTCACAGGATGTGGACTACAGTGTGGGAGTGGATTCAAAGGAATCATAATAGATATATATGATAAGGGGGGGGAGTGGGCCCGCGGATTGGAGAAGGGAAGTTGTTACTTTGAGGGATAAAAAGTATAACTATTGTACTGTGTTGTAAAAAATAAATAAATAAATAAATAAATAAAAACAAGTCAATATTATCTTATTAAAAGAGAATGACTGTGTTTTGTTCCTCAGTGTATCCCATCTCTCTGCCTAAATACTAGTAAATATTGTCAACTAAATGGATTAACCCAAAATTATTATGTGGAGTACATAAGATGATATTAAATTATTTCTGTTATTATTTTCTAAAAGTAAGATGTTGTGGGGAAAATGATAAATTTACATTGCTACTAGTGGCCATCGATCTTGAGATAGAAAAATTTGTTGAGGGAGTCAGTGGAATATTATTATTTCCAATTAAACTTTTTCATGTGTTAAACATTCTATCATGCTTAAAGTGAATTTTAAGTGAGTAATGCAATTCCATTATATTGTATGAACAAGAGAACATGAAAAACTCTAACCAAGTACCACATTGTTTGTGAACTTAAGATCAGGGAGAAAGAAAGACTTAAATACCCATTCATAATGGCTGCCTCTAATGGGTGAATGCATGATCTAATCATGAATGAATTTATTTATTTTTTCTGAGCAGCAGCTGTGACTTTTGCAATTTAGAGATGTTCACTTGCAAGTAGATCAAACCATCCACATCAGGGCAGAAGGGATAATTTATTCAAAAATGGGTTTCAGTATTTCTTCCTTCATTTATGATCTGGATGGTCTGCAAACCCCATATAAACATGAAAAGTCGGAAGACTTAAGTGATAGCTAGAGTGGAGAAATGTGTTCCCTTTTTTGTTGTTGTCAAATGATCTTTAATTGAAATAATTTCCTTTGTAGTACTTAGCTAGCTGGGTATTCCACTGCACCACTGTTGATGTCATCAGGGTGGTGGCCTTCATCAACATTGCAGCCCACAGACCGGGCAGTCCACAAGATCTCTTAGTGGTTTCAGACAGTTCTCCAGCTAAAAGATCGGTGCCATATCTGTTGGGCAATGTTGACAATCTCATCAAAAGTGATATTTCCATTGTGTTTAATGTTTTTTCTTTTCTTTTCTGTGTCTTGGCGGTTCTTTGAGGGCTTTGATGATCAGGGCAGAGCTCCTACCTCAGTCTGGGTTTGTCTGTTCTGAATGGTCATTTTCACTGGAATCCGCCGACCCTTCTAATCACAGATTGCTTTGGCGATGTCATCACCAACCTTTTTTGGAGACAGACTTAGGGGTCCGATCTTGGGGACCACTTTTTTTTTCTTTAAATCTAAAAAATTATCTTCAACCTAGGTCTGTTACATTAATCAACCAGTATTAAGGGTTTGTTTAGGGTGGTCTGAAAGTCAGTCTGGGTAAGAAGAGGCTCTGGGCTACTGGACTTTTGGGGTTGAGGGAGGCTAAGTAAAATAAGAATTGTGAGAAGAAAGGCCTTACTTAGGAAGTTGCATTTAAATAGTGTTCTTCTGAGGGTTGAGCAGGGTTTGGGTAAGAAGGTGGAAAAAGCTCTTGGGACTAGGGGAAAAGATGGGAGAAGTGGAGCTGAAATTGGAAATAATAGTGAGCTCTGAGGGCAAGAAGTGATTTAGAGGCACATTAATGACTAAATGTGTCATGAGATGGGGAAGAGATGGGCTAGAGTTTTGGGGAAGTCTTGATAACCAGGAAGGTTTTTTACCTGTGGTACTTTGCGTTAACACTCCCCTGAACTCCCAAGCAAGGATTTAGACAGTTACTTATAACATGGCATTTTGCCGTTAAAACCTAATTAGCTTTTTCCAAGGGAACTTGAAATAGAAAGACATTATTGGTCATGAAGAAGCTCGAATTTAACAAGCAATTTCTGAGATACTCTGGTAAAATTGTGTAATGTGGCACCTTTTGCTGATGATCTAAAACAATAGGAAAAGTTGCTGCATCTGAAAGCAGTAAGTGCTAAAGGACAGAAAAGACAGCCAATAAACACTGGATTTAAGTCACCAGATTTGACAACTGAGAAGTGTAACTTAGAATTATGATTTCTTTTCCCTCAATGTCACCTAAATCAATACCAACAATATTAGAATGACAATGTGGAAAGTTAAAAAGCCCAGGATGTAAAGAAAGTATTAGGAAGGAGGTCCAAGATTCCAGGTTGGACTGTGGGAATCACAGCCCAGTCAGAGTAGACATGTGAACACATTCCTGTGATACCCGAATCTAAAATGAACTAAAGAGAATTATTGCTTCACAGATTGCCTGTGGACATCCAGTATCTGGTTTTGACATCTCGCATCAGTCACAGACCAGTGAATATAGATTTCTAATGGAAGTCAGTCATGACACCTAAGAAAATAAGTAAGAAATGGAAATATAAATGGAAATAGCATGTCATTTTGTGATCATGTTAAAAATCCTAACAACTTGAAGATTTAATCTTTTTCACTTAGGTCATAATTAGCTTCGCCTCCATGTCACTGCTATTAAACTACTTAATTGAAAATCTGTTTTATAATTTATGTTTCATAAAAAATTATTTTTCATTGTTTATATAGCACACAGAAATGACATAGTAATCATATGTGCTAAAGCACCAAGTCAGTAATTCACAGGCAATGACAGTAATAACTATTAACAAAAACCCCACCGCTAACAAATGACTGCAAAAGCAAATGGGAAAACACAATATGGCGTAAGTAAACGTGATATATTGAAAATGTATTATCGTAATAAAAACTGTTGTACATAGTGACTCAGCAGGATAGTGTCCCATGACGGAATTTCTGGGATAGCAGGCATTAAAGTCTACACTGGTATAAACAGTGCTGACTTCAGAGACAGTTTCTAATAGCGCTCGTGGGTAGAAACAATGTTTATGATGTGATCATTTTTCTTCACCAACTGGTATGCCATCATGAATTTTCAGAGTCCTTCCCTCTTTCCTTTTCTTCATCCCTGTCACCTTTCCTCTCCAAATGACTGTGCTCCTAAAAGCTTCCAGACCCTGTGTTCAGGGTTACAGCCATAAATAGGCAAGACAGAGACGTCTCTTGCCATCCCATGATATTCACCTTTGTGGAGCTTGAACTCTTGTTCTCACATTCTTCCACCCTTAGTGACCCCAATTTTCAGACAAGTTAAGCAGGCGGTTACAATACAGCGCTGATACGAATATTATACAATTAGGTTGAGTTCCGGCACCCCAGAAGCAAATATGGCCAAATGTGGTTGAAAATGTAAAAATACACCGTGGAGTACTCAAAGGGATATGTGGTTACTTTCAGGAGCCATAGAAGATTATGGTGCTGGTTTTAATGACTAATTTAACCTTACATTTATGGTTTATAAAAAATTTATACTTGTACAGATTAAACACTACCTTTATTTTAATTATCATTGGGAACATTTGTCGTTTTATATATGGACTGAAGGGATGTTTAGGATGCCTGAGTGTGGCTGGAAAATCTCTTTAAGTTGTTGAATAGGAAATGACCAAGAATGGAAGAAAAGGGTTTCCAAGGGGAGAATGTGCAGGAATGAAAATAAAAATGTTTAAGTGAGCTGTGGTCTGTAAGTCCTTGATCTCCTTCGGGGAGAAAAAGATTGCAGGCATTCTCACAATTCAGATCGTCCCGTACTGGTCCCCAGGGGGAACTGTTAACCCGAAATTGTTTAGTTTCTGACTAGAAGTCTATACCTTGGGGAAGTGTAGTAAATTCATGGTTGTTGGGGGACAGACTGCTTTTGTATATTCCATGGAGTTTCCATAATTTAGGAAATTTTAACCTCAAAATAATATTTGAAAACCTGTGGAATTTGCTTCAATTACTTTGAAAACATGAAATATTACATCTTACTTATTTTTGGACCTCCCTAGGTAGATTCTAGGCACTTAATCATTATTTGCTGAGTGGATGGAAGAAATTGAAAGTTTCTAATAAATTGGAAATTACTTGGAAATCGTTCTTTGATGATCCATAAGAAGATAAAATTTTGGTCTTTTTTGAGAACATTTTTATAGAATTTCAGGATTGATGTGAAGAATTTAGTCTAACTGCTTTATTGATGCTTGTACCTACATGTTTAGGTTTTACTCAGAATTTCTAAAATTAGTGTACTTTTTTAATGGATACATATGAAACTGCATTAGAAGAATCTGATCATTTGTTCTGAGACTCTTAATTTTTAATAAAGTGATGTATCACCCAAATTGAGGGCCCACATCTTTAGACTATAAACACTCTAAGGCAGATCTTACTCTATATTTAATGCTCTGAAAGGCATGCAAGGTGGATTCCTTTGGGGTTTGCTGTCTTAGAAGAAGCAGTTAGAGTAACACAAGTGTGTGGGCTCTGGAGCCAGACAAGATAGGGTATATTCCACGCTAAATTCTGACTCTAGTAGGATTTCTGTGAAGTGGTTTATTTTTTTCAGTGCTCTAGTTTACACAGCTGTAAAATGGGAGTAACAGTAGTATCTACGTACCTCAGAGGATTGTTGTACAGATTAAGCATGGCAATTCAAGCAAAACGTTTAGAACTACCTAGTATTTTGTTATTATTAACTTCTTTCACTACATCTATGAACTTTTTATTTAGAAAGTGTTTATTAAATGAATTAAGTAAAACATCACAACTTTATTTCATCTTAGAAGGGAATTCCTTTGGAAAAACGGAATACAGTATTTGTAACAGTACTCAATATGATAGTGTGGTTTCTCTCATGTTGAGCCAGATGGCGTTCTCTAGCTACAGAAGAAAGAACCCTTGAGCTGTGTCACATACATTACTTCCAAATGAAATTAACATGGAATTTAAAAAATTGGTATATGGAAACTGTATAGAATTTTTGACTAGGTTATGAGAGAATTATGATTGCATTTAGATCTTTTAAGAGCATCAAAAATGCATTAAAATAGTTATATTTGTAAGGGCTTGTGTTGACAAAGATTATTTTAGGAAGTAAGCAAATAAAAGCAAAAAATAAAAAGCATAGAAGTTTCATTATAAATGTGACCATGATTCTCTTGCGGTTCAATTCAGGTACAAGTCCTCAATGTGCTCTGTACTGTGATTTTTCTATTTTATTTTTATTCATGGTAATGATTACTTGAAAGTATGTTTTTAAAAACTCTAAAATGTAGTTCTTATTTGGTCACATGCAGTTTGGTGATTTGCAGATAAAAATCACTTCATTCAGAAATATTTTTTGAATATCTAGTATGTGTTTATCTCAGTTCTGAGTAATGACTATATGGCAGTGAACAAAACAGCAAAAAAAGCTTTGCCCTCATGGAGCTAAATTGTGAAGGGAGGCAGGTAATGAACACTTAGGTAAAGTTTGTCTGATGGGGGTAAGTACTATGGGGGAAAATGAAGCAAAGTAGTAAATAGGAAAGTTTCTAATTTTAAATAGCATGGTAAGATCCAAGATGGTGGAGTAGATAAACACTGTGTTTGCCTCCTCCATGATCACATTAAAATTACAACTAAATTATAGAATAATTAACCTGGAGAACCATCTGAAGTTTAGCTGAAAAGAAGTCCTATAACTGGGATATAAAGAAGAAGCCACATCGAGACAGGTAGGAGAGGCAGAGGCACAGACCAGGCTGGCCACCCACCTGCGTGTGGCAGTTGTGAGTTGGGAGAAATATCTTGGCCACAAAAGACCCTCCCCAGAGATGACTCACAAATGTCAGTATGTGGAGCCTTTTTTCATAGAGAGGGTTCATTTTTCCAGAGAAGATTCTTCTAACCTCTTGGATGGGGAAATTAGGCCCTGACTGTGGGAGCAGATCAAGGGAGTAGATCTGAGGGTCCTACTGTTTTTCAGTTTGCAAAATGTTACTCAGTCCCTCTGTGTTTAGTCTTGATTCTCAGTCCACTTTCCCTTGTTAATGATCCTCAAGATGCTACAGGTCAGTTTCCAGAGAATAACCTGGTTTCATTGAGTAGGGGTGAAGGCCGGCGGTTTCCGGTGCTCCATAAAGAGACTTCACCTGGGTCTCCTGTTTTCAGTTCTGCTCCTCATTGTCCCTGTCCTTGGTTCACCTGGCCTGAGTTTTGTGCATCAATTGATTCCCATCTCATTGGTATCTCCCTGACAGGCACTTGACCAGCAGCTTTCTGTGCTCTGTCAAATCAGAAATATTTCTAACTTTCTCTTCATCCTGGTGCATTTACATCCTTTTTATTCCTTTACTAATGTGTTTTGAGAGGGAGAGAAGATAACAAGGTCTGAATGGTTAATCTGCCATGTTTACCAAATGTCCCATTCTACTATTTGAATTTTTATTTCATCTTGCTAGATTGCAGGTATTCCACCACCCACTTTAAAAATCATTTCTGGAATAAGGCTGAGTATAAAATATTTTAAAAGCTGCTTTTGAAGGATGGTGCTGTGTGTGGGTGTTAGAATGCAAAGTGGAGTGGAATTCAGAATTGAAAGTTAATAAACCTTAATATAGTGATATTGCAAATATAATTTATTGCGATTAAAGATAACCTTTCTGTTTTTAGATATCAGAAGTATATAATCACCATTCCTTCCACTCAGATTATCCACTCCCCCGCTCTTCCCAAAAATAAAAGAAAATGAAAAAATTTAAAAGAATAATAGAGTATGTCCTCAGGCACATTTTCTTTATGTTACTACCTCTTTTCCAATGCTGTATGAGTGTGTTAGAGATGTGAACATACTGAGAAATAGGCATGCGATTCTTGCTGATCAGCATAATTTTATAATGTAGATTACAGATTATATATAGTAACATGGATTATATTACTAAAAATAGATTTTAAAATAAAAAGAATTCAGATTTATGGATCCTAAGTTTGATCTGTATGTATTTGTCCATCGACAGAGCTATTCCATGAAGGTTCACGATATGAATAACTACCTTGTTAATTTTCAAAGATAAATTTAATCTTTAGTGGTCATGTGACTTAAATTTAGGCAGGCAAGTGAAAATGTATTATAACCATTTTATATTTGTGTTTGCTCAAATAGGTAACTGAAGATTGTCTCCTTATTTGCAGTCTAGTTAAAAATAGCCCTGACATGGTAAAGTATGTAAATGTGGAATCATTATGTTGTACATTCGAAGCTAATATAATATTGTATGTCAAACTACACTTAATTAAAAAAATAGACTATCTCTTCCTCATGTTTGTTTTCTATACATTATATAATTTGCATTCTTGTATATATCTTCTAAACAGGGAATAATACATTTACATAAAAGCATTTTTTTTGGCTGGAGTATATTTCTTATATTGCTCTATAGATAGAAAACACTTTATTTGAATGTTAATTTGCTTTTGAGTACCTTGTAATTGGCTTTTCCTTCTCACTGCTTAGTGCATTAGCAAAAGCTCAGTGTTTGGCCAGAATTATGTTTAATTTTTAAAAATTTTGTGAAATGAACATTTATATAATGTTTACTATGTGCAAAGCACTGTTCCAAAACCTTTACAAAGATCATCTAATTTAATTCTCACAATAATCAATCTGACATTGGTCCTACTATTATTCCTGTTTTCTCAGAGAGAAGGGACTTGCTGCAATGGCTGGAAATAATAGACTCGTCATGTGAACACGGAGTCTGGCTTCTGAGTCCATGAGCTCGACCATTATGACTTGACATAGTAACTCACGCCAGCATGTTCACTCTGTGTCCACATGAAGCTGTTCAGCCTTTATCTGAACCATGATATAGATGTTAAAGGGCTTGGGGAGTAAGGTTCCAAACAAAGCAAGTCTACAAAACAAAACAAAAACAAAAACTGTTTACTATCTTGGTGCTAGTACAGTAAAAAACAGCCAATTAGGAACCTTGAGTCAAACTTTACATTTAATGATCTTAAAAAAGGAAAACATGAGGGCTGGCTGAGTGGCGTGGTGGTTGGGCGCTGGCTTGGGAAGCCAGCGGCCCCTGGTTCAGGTTCCACATATGAGGGCCAGTGACACTGCCCTCAAAAAAAAAAAAGGAAAACACGAATCTATCAAAACTGTTTTCATATTCTTCTCTGAAGGTAGGGGGATAGAAATCCACAGTTCTGCGGTGATTTCAGCTAACACGGAGACAGGATTCCTTCTCATAATACTGAGGCCCTTTGGTTATCTTAAAAACAGACAAAGACCAATTTGGTTTGGTAATAACCTGGGAGATTTTATTATTCCGCCCATAGCCAGTGAGCCATGCAGAAGGCAGGAAATACAACAAAGGTGTCTCAAAAGTATGGATTTTTGACCAAAAGCTAATGGATTCCTCCAATACAGGGTTACACCCTGGTCTCTCCGTAACCATCCACCTTGCGTGACTGGGAAAGGATGGATTGGAAGGCACATTTTCAGAAGTGGTAAAAAGTCTGTCTGTCTTCAGCTTGGAAGGTCTGTATTTTCTCTTTATGAGGACTTAATATGTGCAATAGGCATTAGGCTTAGCTAGACAGTGTGATGTTGGGTCCTTCCCACATTTGTCGGTTAGCAGATAATATCAGAATTACCCAGATCTTGTATTAATTTGAGGAAAAATGAAAAGGCAGTGAGGGAGTGCTGTAGATTATCTGGTTCCTGTGTTAGAAGATAAGAGGATACCACACAGTGTAATCCCAGAGCAGCTATAGCTCCCAGATCACGGAGCTCAGCTGGAAGCAGAGAATGTCCCTGTTTGTGTCGGAAGCCAACATGGCCCCCACCTTGTGCTGTGTGAAGGAGAGATTAACATGATTATGAAAGAGAGTGCCCTCCAGATAGAAATCAGAATATGAGGAATAGTATGGAATTAAAGTGTCTTATCATACACACTAGGTATTTGTTAGGTAAATAATACTTTCCAGTTACCCATGAATTCAGAATCCTGGGAAATTTGGAGCAGAAGGAACAATTTGGTTGCAGGCTTTGGGACCTGCAGAGTCAGGCTTGAATCCTGGTGCCGCCCCTTTTGTGACCGTGGACAATTTGCTCAACCTCTCTAAGCTTCATTTCTCTCATAGGTAAGGTGAGGAGAATAGGACCCACCTCTTAGGGTAATCAGTAGAATTCAGTGAGATAACTTGAACAGGTATTTCGGGGAATGACTGACACTGTGGAATACCAGGTACATTGTTATGATAATGGTGTGAACTGCAGTCCTAGTCATCATCCTCAGCAGCATCTCCATCTCCTTCACGTACTCATCCTGCCGATTTCATGTACGAAATGTTCCTAAATTTCTGTTCTACTCCTGTCACCTCGGTTTCAGTTTTCACCTTTCACCTGTACTACTACAGCTGCGTCTGCCTGACTTCAGTGGCTCATTCTACTCCTCTAAAATCCATCCTCAAAATTCTTCCTGGTGATCTTTTTAAAACTCAAATATGACCATGCCCCTCACCACTAAATCCCTTTCAGTATTCCTCATAACCTTCAGGATAAAGGTGATCCTTCTCACAGTTGCAAGAAGAGATTCTATCCTTAGCTTTAAGCCCCACGAGGTTATTTTTAGCTCCTACGGGATACAGTGGAACAGAGGGTTTGCTTCCTTGCTACATCCTAGATCATAAAGTTAACCACTGAGCACTCCTCATTGCATCATCGGCCAGTTTTATGAGGAAGAAGTAATGACCCTGAGACCTCCTACGCATGATCATACAGCTCTTTAGTCAAGTCAATAAGTATTTAAAGGATACTGTCCACGAATTAAACAAATTAGACTGGACTTGTGCTCTTCTGTTATCTCAGTCTGATGACCTTTTCATTTAAATAATTTCTGAATTTACTGTGGGTTAGACATTGTATTAGACTATATTAGCAAGTACACTTTATGTACGAGGCTCTAGTGTCTTATGTTGACTCCATCAGCATTTCTCTATATCTGTTTTGACAAAAGAGGAAATTTGTGAAGAGGGCTGGCAGTCTCAGTTGGCTTCCCAGTAGTACTTGGGTCTTTTTAGCAGCCATGAGAAGGGGTTCCTATATGAACAGGAGTATTTTATTTATTATTTTATTTTATTTTATTTTTTAAAGATTTTATTGGAGAATTGGGGGAGGGGAACAGCGTTGGGGAATCGGGGAAGGGGAAACAGACAAGCTGCTGTCCTTTTGTTCTTTAGTCTAGTTGCGGAGGACGTCGCTTCACTGGCCCATGTTGGTATCGTCATTGCGTTCTTCCTGCATGAGGCAGATCAGTCGCCAGCCTCTGGATGGTCGCTCACAGCGCCTCTTGGCGGCTCACACTAGCTGCCAGCCTCTCATGCTGGCTGCCAGCCACTCACTGTAGCCTATGGCAGCCCACTGCAGCAGGGGCTGCAGCTATGCCATCCCCGGGGACTCACAGCAGCCCAGCTCCAGGTGGAGCTGTTGTTCACCATCTTAGCTGTAGAGGGCAGTGTCACTGGCCCTCATATGTGCGATCCGAACCGGGGCCACTGGTGTCCCAAGCCAACTCTTAACCAATGTGCCACTTGGCAGGCCCTGGGATTATTTTATCTTTATTTCAGTTGTGTGAACTTGGAAGTTATAGATCTGATATCTTTGTAGGCTTAAACCCAGGTTTCATTTTCCACCTTATAGCATTGACTTGCATTTTCCATTATATTTTGCATAGAGATCACTGCGCTGTTATGATGAGCAAGAAAAGCTGCTTTAAATTCAAGGCATTTTTTATATGAAGTTAGAAGAGTTCTCCCGAGAGAGAAGCATTTTGCCAGCAGGGTTCTGTAGCTTGTGGAGTGTGCTAGGAAAAGGTGCATAAAAATGTGAAGCACATGAATCACAAAATAGTTCATTTAGCCTGTGTATGGAATTCCAGATTTCTTTTTCATGCTGTTATACGAAGTATTTCAGATTTTGTACATATTTGCTTCTTTCCATTTTGAAAATGGTTGCTCTGTGTGTTCTTCCCAAAGGTATTTCAAATGTGATGGCTTCCGTGGAATGTAAATATTAAGGTTGATGTCTAAAGGTCGTTTTTAAAATTTAAAACATCCGCACTCTTTCCTATTTAAATATTTATTGAACAGAAGTTGTATAAGTGATATAGGCTGATGGCTGATGGTGAGTCCTGGAGTAGACCCTGGGCTGTGGTGCCATACAGGCTTGCAGGAAATGTGAGCGTTGCCCCCGGGACAGACATCTTCGGGGGTGTCCCCATTTATCTGTAACTTGAGTCTTTGTAATAAATAGCTTGCAGATACTTTCTTTTAACACCATACACACATGGTTGTGTTGTTGGGAACGTCTAGGAAAGGCTCATCAAGGAAGTGGATCTGGAGAGCAGAAATTGAACTACTTTGTGCTACAACCCAACTGTGCTGTGTTGTTTCTTTGTCCCTAGAGCCAATTCATTGGCTGTCCCAGGCACACAGGAAGAAGTCCCATGAGAGAGCACCCACTTGGTCATTGACTCTGGGTCCTCTGGCTTTTCTCATTCTCCTTAACGATTCTCTTTCTAGAGGCTTTCTGGCTGGTATTAATCACAAACCTGTTTACTGAGCAAAGAGACATTGTTTAAGCTGGCTGTGATATCATACATTGTTCATTTATTTGAGTTATTTCTCTTCCTTTAGAAATGGACTTACAGGGCTGGCCGAGTGGCTCAGTTGGTTAAGAGCTCGCTCAAGAGTCCAAGCTCTGAGCAACAGCAGTTCGATGCCCAGCCTGAGCTGAGCTGCCAACAGGTAGCAGGATGGCTCAGCTAAAAAAAAAAAAAAAAAAAAAAAAAAGAAAAAAAAAAAGGACAGCATAAGGATGCTAATGTAGGAAAGATCACTGAGGCAGATCAAGTGTGTTATTGGAAATTAGTCATTTGCGTAAGGAGGTAAAAGCAGGTGGAGATGGGCCATATAAGTTAAAGGACAGTTCACACCATGGTGGATGCCCAAGGGATGGCAAGGGAGGAAGGATAGATTGCTGCTATCATGATCTGCTGTAGGGTGGAGCTCTTATCTGTGCATTTTTGCACCTTAGTGCTTGGCACTGTGCCAGTTGTGTAGTAGGGGTTCAGTATATGTTCTTTGAAGCAGTCAAAGATGGAGTAACTGTCAAATGAAATGTTGAGAGTAAGCTCTAAGGTAAGAGGGAAAGTAAGGATTACATTATAAACACTCAAGATACAGAGAAAGCCCAGAGGAATACAAGGCAAACAATGATTTTTAAAAAACAATGAAAACAAATCATTTAACGTTAATTGAAAGGCATTTAATTAAAAAAGAAATGTAGACCGACAAATGTATTCCATATTAAACTTCTTTTTTTTGTTTTGTTTTGTTTTTATTAAGATTTTATTGGGGAATTGGGGGAGGGGAACAGCAATGGGGAATCGGGGAAGGGGAACAGACAAATTGCTGTCCTTTTGTTCTTCAGTCCAGTTGTGGAGGACATTGCTTCACTGGCCCATGTTGATATTGTCATTGCGCTCTTTTCAGGTGAGGCAGATCGGTCGACGTATTGTCATTGTGCTCTTTTTGGGTGAGGCAGATTGGTCCCCAGTCTCTAGATGGCCACTCACAGCGGCTCCTGGCAGCTCATACTGGCTGCTGGCTGCTCACTCTGGCTGCCGGCCACTCACTGTAGTCTATGGCAGTCCACTGCAGCAGGAGCTGCGGCTATGCCGTCCCCGGGGACTCACAGCAGCCCAGCTCCAAGTGGAGCTGTTGTTCTCCATCTTAGCTGTAGAGGGCAGTGTTACTGGCCCTCATACGTGGGATCCGAACCGGGGCCACTGGTGTCCCAAGCCAGCTCTTAACCAACACGCCACTCTGCTGGCCCCATATTAAGCTTCTTTATACAAGTAAATATTAAATATTAAAATCAAACCTACTGCCCTAACCTTAAACACACAGGACTTTTTATATACCTCTTGTTTAGACCAACAGAACTCTCTTTTACTTTAATTTGAATATTGTATTGAATAAACTCTATAGACTATTTCAGTATCTGAATGATCAGATGACAGTTTTTACTAATTAAAAAAAAACTATAATTGAAAAATCTTGTTGAATATGTCCCTAACCAATGTAGTATTGACATTTACTATTATAAGTAAGCTAACCAATTGTGCAGACACTAGAATCTGTGCATTAATTAAAGACTATCATGTGATATTGAATTAAAGAGCCAAATGATTGAAAGTTGAAAATATTCAAATAAGAACATACTAAGAAAATGTTACATTTGGAAAATTAGTTTACAGCTTTGTGACCAAGAAACTGTGAATACCTTTTAGGTATGAATGATAAGGTGTTAAATAATCATTTAAGGCTTACATGACATCTTATTTCTATGCAGACCTCGAGCAGCTAAGTTGCTGCTTCAACTAAGAACAGATTTCATGGTTTTTATAATCTTATGTGACCAGAGTAATTTCCCCCAAATGAAATTCTGATTACTGTTTCCTTGCTCATGACTCCTTCTTGCTTACAAGAGAAATGCCAAAACTCAGGCTGGCACACAAGACCCTTCATGATTGCCCATCATTTGCTTTCAGCCTATTCCAAGCCTCACCTTTCACCTATCCTGCTTCCTTATCCCCTAACTTTCACTGGATGTTCTGTAGGGAACTACCGATATTCCCCAAGAGTAGGTTATATGTAATATTTTGTACCCATGCTGCTCTTTCTGTCTAAAAAACCCCTGAGACTCTAAAAATATAACTTGAAAAATATTTAATGGCTCCTTTTGGATACACTATATGTATTGAAGTAATAAACAATTAAAATATGTATTCTCTACCCTAGTAAGCAATGACTAAGAGTATAGAAATGATTCATTCAAAAAGAGCAAAAAAGAAAAAAAGGAAAAGAAATGATTCATTCATGTATTTATCCAACAAATTTTTGTTGAACTCCCACTATTTGCCAGGCATTGTTCTTGGTCCTGGAGACTTGAGAGTGAGCAAGAGAGAGACATTTCTGCTACTATGGAACTTACATTTCAGTGGGTAGGGGAGACAGATAATAAATATAATATAATATAATATAATATAATATAATATAATATAATATAATATAATATAATATAATATAATATAATATAATATAATATAATATAATACAGTATAGTATAGTATAGTATAGTATAGTATAATATAATATAATGGTCAGGAAGAAATGTGAGGAATAAGAGTTATGATAATTAGGAGACTTCCGGTAAAATGGCGCAATAGACAGACGCTGTGCTAACTGCCTCCCAGGATCACACCAAAATTACAAGCAAATTATACAGCATTCAACCCTGGAGGTCCTTGGAACACTGGAGGAACAGAACCACTAAACGAAGAATTTAAAGGGGAGGCCACGTCGAGTCTGGTAGGAGGGGCGGAGACGGGAGAGAGGGCAAAGCAAGTGAGGGAGGTCCCAGCTGTGGAGAGGCTTCTCCGGTTGGGGGAGAGACCCTCCGGCCGCACACCAAGCTCACCGGCCCAGAGCTCCTTTGCCGGGAAGAGAAGTTCTAAGATAGCCGGCAGTAAATTAGTGAGGACTCTCTTTGCTCAGCTCGGTGAGGCTAAGAGTGGCTGGAGAATCAGTGGGGCCGGCGCCCGGGCTTGCTCGCCGGTGAGCACTTACCTGGTTCCTGGTGGAGGGAGTGGCTGTGTGAGCCGGGAGCCTGCGGGGACGGACTGAGCTGAGCACCTTTGGTGCAAAGGCTGGAGATTTTTGATCTGTTGTTCCCGTGGTGCGGAGCCCGCACGCGAGTGGTGTGGGGAGGACACCATTTTGTTGGGCTTGGGCCCTCCCACGAAGGATCAGGTCCTGGACCTCACTGGTCTGGTGGAATTGGCGCAGAAGTGCGTGCGTGCGTGCGTGCGGCCTTGGATCCCCACCCTCTGCCCGGCTTATACTGCATTGCCAGGGAAACAGAGGGCGGGTGCCCTCTGGCTCCAACAGGCTGCTCACTGAGACCCGGGAGTGCGCGAGCCGCCTCGGATCCCCACCCTTTGCACTGTGCTTGCAGAGTTGCCAGGCTGGTGATTGGTTGGTGGGCTGCTCGGCCTGATCTGCAAGAGGCTGAGACTGGGAGTTTTCCTGGGAGTGTTGGGCCGTGAGCTGTGTGCCTGCATGATCCAGCCAGGGCTCTCCTGGTGATCTATCTAATACATCAAAGCAATCCCAGAACGACAGCCAGAATGGGGAAACAAAGAAACATGTCACAAGAAAAAGATCAGAAGAAACCTCCAGAAATGGAACCAAATGAAACAGAGGGATCCAACCTTTCAGGGACAGAGTTTAGAACACTGATGATAAGAATGTTTAAGGAACTTAGCGAAGACATAAAGAAGGATAGGGAAACCATAAAAAACAACCTATTCGAACTAAAGAATACAATAACTGAAATGCAGAACACACTTGAAGGAATCACCAGTGGAGGAGATGAAGCAGAGGAGCGGATCAGCCATTTGGAAGATAAAATAGCAGAAATCACCCAGTTGGAACAGCAAAAAGACCAAAGAATAAAAAACAACGAAAATAGTTTAAGAGCCCTATGGGACAAGGTGAAGCGCAACCACCTTCGAATCATAGGGATACCAGAAGGAGAAGAGAAGAAGCAAGGGGTTGAAAATGTATTTGAAAAAATAATTACTGAAAACTTCCCTACCCTGGTGAAGGAAATCAACATACACGCCCAGGAAGTGCAGAGGGTTCCAAACAAGCTGAACCCAAACAGGTCCACACCAAGACACATCATAGTTAAAATGGCAAAGGTTAAAGACAGACAGAATCCTAGAGGCTGCAAGAGAAAGACAGCAGGTTACATACAAAGGAACTCCTGTTAGACTAACAGCTGACTTGTCTACAGAAACTCTGCAGGCCAGAAGGGAGTGGCAGGAGATATTCAAAGTGACACAAAATAAAGGCCTACAACCAAGATTGCTCTACCCAGCACGGCTATCACTTAAAATTGAAGGAGAAATAAAGAGCTTCTCAGAAAAGAATAAGCTTAAGGAATTCATTACCACCAAGCCAGCATTGCAAGAAATGTTAAAAGGGCTTTTTTAAACAAAAGAAAGGGGTAAACAAGCTAACCCAGAGAGACAATTTAAGAAGATTGAAGTCAAATCAAGCAGATATAAAGGAAAAACTGATGGTTGCTGGCTGGGAGGGAGTGGGGAAGAGGGAGAGGGGGAAGGTTTTGGACAGTGTATGTGGGACTACAATGTTGCCGCAGGGATATGGGGGCAGTTCTGGGAATGTAATTGATAATGTTGTGAAGAGACTATTATGTTTCAAGAAATAAGTCAGTCAGAGAAGGACAGGTACCATGTGATCTCACTTGTGTGTGGAGTCTGAAGAGCTGAGTGAACGATCAAAGTAAACAGACTCGTAGATGTAGAGGAAAAACAGAAGGTTGCTAGTTGGGAGGGGGGTGGGGTGGGGGGGAAGGGATTAGACAGCATAAATAGACAACTACAATATTGCCCCAGGGATATGAAACACAGTTCGGGAAATATAATAATGTGAAAATTTTGTGACGTGTCAGATAGACACATGTCTTGTTAGGGAGAGCACTTCATGGATGGAGTAGAGGCTTGATTACTGCACTGTACACCTGAAGCTGGTGTTGTATAGTATTGTATGCCAACTGCAACTGAATATGTGGATGGTCACAGGATGTGGAGTATACTTTGGAGGGGGTCAGGGGAGTTGTGATGGATATGTATGATATGTGGGGGGAGTGGGGTGGCAAACTGGGGGAGGGGGGTTTTCACTTTGGCGGGTAAAGAGTATAACTATTGCATTGTGTTGTACACCTGAAACTAATAAAAAAAAAGTTATGATAATTGAGTTCTCAAACTCACCCTAGAAACAGTGCTGCATTCCTCATTGCTGAATATCAATCACTACAGTCACTTTTGAAATACTCCCCTTGGGAAGCTATGCACTGATATCAGCGCCTAGTCCACCCTTCAGAGCAATTTTGGAACTCTTTTTCTGGAATGGCCATCAGCGCTGTCGTCTTATTACCCCTTGATGTCCTGAATGTCATCAAAAAGTCTTCCTTTCACTGTATCCTTTGTCTTCCGGTAAAGAAAGACATCATTGGCGGGCAGATCAGGTGAGTAGGGAGGGTGTTCCAATACAGTTATTTGTTTATTTGCTAAAACTCCCTCACAGACAGTGCCTTGTGAGCTGGTGCATTGTCATGATACAAGAGCCATGAATTTTTGGCAAAAAGTTCAGGTCATTTTTGTCTATCTTTTTCACGCAGCCTTTTCAGCAATTCCAAAGGGTAACCTTGGTTAGCTATTTGTCCAGTTGGTACAAATTCATAATGAATTATCCCTCTGATATCAAAAAAGGTTAGCAACAGTGTTGCAACAAGTTCACGAACTTAATTGTCAGACTTCGTATAAACCAAAGCAAGGAAAGGGGAAAGAGAGACATGGAGGCGGCAGTGTTGATAACATGGTCAGGCAAAACTATTTCTGAGAAGGTGATGTCTGAGTGTAGATCTCAAGGGAGGGAAGAAGCTGTGGAAATATCTGGAGTAAGACGGTGCAGTGGCCTTGAGATACAGAGTGGCTTAATGGTTTTAAGAAACAGGAAAGAGCTCAGGGTGTCTGAAGTACAGCCAACAAGTGGACTGGTGAGGAGATCATGGTTAGGATGTAGCATTTTATTCTAAGTTAGAAACTCTTTAAGGCGTTTTGAGCAGGACAGTGATACTTTTAAAAATCCTAGCTGTTGTGCATAGACTGGGGCAGGGGTAAGAATAGGAGAGTAGCAGCAGAAAGAAAGGTTAGGAGGTTGTTGTGATTGTCCACATATACATGGTGACTTGGACTAGGATGGAAGCAGTGTAGGTGCTGGAAGTGGTTGGATTTGAAATACGCTCTGAAAGTAGAGTTGTCAGCTAGCTATTGGATTGGAGAGCTATCAAGGATTCTCAGGTTTAGAGAAATCAAGTGTCCTAATGGTAGGGCCATTTATTGAGATGGAGACTATTGGGTGGGAAGGAGCAGGGATGGGAGGGTATGGAATCAGGAATTTGTCTTGGGACTTGTTAAATTTGAGATGCCTATTAGATATCTGAAAGGAATTGTCACATAAGTAGTTGGACATGTGAATTTCGGGATGAGGGAAAGGTAGCGTCTGGAGATAGAAATTTGGGAACCCCCCGTGTATTTTTTATGACATTTAAACCATTGCATTTAAGATCACCTCAGGAGGGAGTGGGGACAGAGGTAAAAAGAGGTTCAATGTCACAGTCCTGGGATACCTCCGTCTTTATTTAGAGTTTGGGAAGGAGAGAAATCTTCAGCAAAAGAGACTGAGAAAGCAGAGCCATTGAGTTAGGAAAACTATTTTGGAGCCCAAAAGTAGAAAACGGGCTTCAGAGAGGAGGAGGTGATCAACTGTTTTAGTTGCTGCTGAGCAGTCTAGGTGAAGTCTGGGAATTGCCCCTGGAATTCCATTGTGGAAACCATTGCTGCCTGTGGTGTGGTGGAGTGGAGAGGACAGAAGCCTGATTAAAGCAAGTGTAAGAATGAATGGGACCTTTTGCTTTTGTAGCTATTGTTTTTGGTTTCAAAAAATGATTGCCAACGTCAATGGATGGTAATCATTTCACACTATATACATATATCCAATCATTATGTTGTAAACCTAAATCGAATATAGTATTATATGTCACTTATATCTTAATTTGTTAAAAAGCCATAAGAAAAAAAAATGAAAGTTATGAGAGGCACTGGAGCCAATTTGGTTTAACTACTCTTTTTGAGGATTTTTGTTATAAAAGGGAACAGAGTAATAAAGCTGTAGTTGGGAAGGTTAAGGGATCAAGAGAGAGAGATTTAAGGTAGGAAACTTTGGGAATAATGACAGGGTTATTGTCCTCCCTATTTTTTGTCAAACAAGAAGACATGCCTTAGCTGAAGCAGTCCTTAGCTCTAATATTTACAGTCCCAATAAACATGAGAAAATCGTCTTTGAAAGAGAGAGAGCTTTTTACATTCTCTCTGGTGTTAAAATTTTTTTTATAAAGTATCAGATTTCAGTGCATTTACAATGTGCTTTCTTCTTTTAACTTCCCAGATGTTAGATGATATCTTTGAACTGATATAAAGCTGAACTGCTCAGTGTGAGATTTCCCATAAACCTAGAAGTCGTTTCAGAGTAAAAATTCTAGAGTGAACTTAAATGTCTGAATCAGAATTGGTGACAGTTATAACATTCAATTGTTTTAGAATATCTAAACAGAGTTAAAAGAATGAAGCAGTTTCCCAATAAAAAGTGTTAGATGAATATGTCAGTTGTTAAAAAAAAAAAATCGAAAGTGCTTAAGAAAAGAAGAAAATTAGCTGATACATGCTACTTGATGTTGGTTCTGATAGGTAGGGTTAGTTTTAGTTAAAATCATTATCCACATAAAAATATGCTGACCTTAATTTTCAGTGCAAGTGGGGGAGTATCTTAGAGAGGGGTATTCTCAGAGTCCTGTGGTGGGTATTTTCACCTGTGCTTGTTCTAACACTAATTACTTTATTAGTTTTTATATTCTTGCTTTCGTTTCCTGCTAATTGCAGTGATAGCACAATAATGAATTTTACCGATAAATTATCTTACCTACTCTTCAAATACAATTTCTTAGTTGTACCACCTTACGTTGTTTGTAAGAAGTGGTAAAATACTTTTGTAAATGAGAGAAGGAGCAGAATGGTGGTGGGTTTTTCTGATTGAGATTTAGCACATGTGGATAGACTGTATTTCTATGTAGCTATCACCATGGATGATTCACCAAATTTTAATAGGAAAGTCAATTATTGTGTGTGTTTTGAAAGCTGTTAGTTACCTCAGCACTTGATCAGATAGGACATTTTGTTTAGAATCTCAGAAGATAGAGTCCTGCTCCTCCTGATTGGCACCAGGTCTCTTAAAACATCCCTGCATTTTTGGAAATGTGTGCCTGCTGATTTAGAACTATTTATTTGAAAAGTTACTTGGTTGCTACTGGCAAAATTGACGAGTTTTTGTTTTTTGTTTTTTTTAAACCTTCTTTTGTCCAAAGTTTTGAGTGGCAGCTAGGTAGAAATATATTATGTGGCTGATTTTCCTGTTGGTATATGTGAAGGTCACCTCTCCCAGCATTCACTGCTCAGGAAATTTCCCTCCTTTGTGTGACCTGATGGCGGTAAATTTCTTATCATTCTAATCTGTTCAGTAAACCTTATATTTGAAGTTCCATTATGGGTTCTCAGTTCTGACTTGACTCTTAAGCTGCAGCTTTGTAGTTACAATGGAGAAATATGATAATGAGAAAAGAAAGAAAGGGGAGAGGAAGGGAGGGAGGGAGGAGAAGAGAGGGAGAGAGGGAGGGAGGGGGAGAGAGAGAGAGAGAGAGAGAGAGAGAGAGAGAGAGAGAGAGAGAGAGAAAGAGAATATGAGAGTGAGCTAAATTTCCTGATTAAAACTCATAGAGAAATGCAAATAGGTCCTTCTACCTTCAGCCAAAGGAATATCGAGGAGAAAGGCAATAAGGTAGCACATATAGCTGTTAAAAAAGGGATTGAATTTCATGGAGTGGTGGGAAAGCAAAGTACAATGGCAATAGAAATAGAAATGTAGATACTGGAGAGAATCAAGTCAATAGGAATGATGGACTTAAGGAGTGACTGAGAAAATGAGTCTGACAGCCCATGGCTGATCCAGAAGGAAGTGCCCAGGCTGATGTGAAGGCAGAGAACCAAGTCCTCTGCAGAAGTATGGGCCCAGGATAAAGGGGTGTCTGTGGTGCCTAAAGCCTTAAATATACATTATGTCACCCCTAAATATACATTATGCTTATCACTGGGTTGTAAAAGGTGCTGATTTTCCTGAGCAGTTTAGACATCATTTAGCCTCACAACAACCCTCTAAAGTATATAAACTATTATCAGTAGTCCCGTAAGTTAGGTATCTTGCCCAAGGCTTGGATTTTGAACTCAGGTTTGTTCGATCTTGAACTCATGTTCTTCTCCACCTGGCTGTTCTGCATCTGAACTTGTGTTGAACTTACTGCTTCAGTGGACCTATTTATATGGTTTCATCCATCACGTCACTTCCTTCCCCTTATCAAACCTGTTTCATCTCTTAGATTTCTGAGTTAAAGAACCTTGGTGGATGTGAGAGGAAATATCTGGACCAACGTGGATCTGTGCCGGATGGTGATGCTGGAAGCCAGATGCTCTTGCCAGTGATGCAGTTACTCTGTGCCCATAGAAGGGATTGGTTGTGTTGGCGTTAGTCGGGAAGTATGAACCAAATTTTTTGGTTTTATATGAACTTAATCCTTGTTGAATGACTAGGAGAAGCAGTGAGTATTGAGGGAATCTGATGCTTCAGAGGAGGATTGATAAAAAACTAAGTGAATCAATTTGGACTTTGTATTGTGATAAGTAAAACTCCATCTTCCCCAAGTTAGAAGCAATACTGGGGAGAGGAGTGAGAGGCAAAGATGGTCTGCAAGTTTCTCAAGGCTAGCTGTGCCAACGGTTCCCGAAGCTCAGTTTTCCTTAAAGAATATGGAAAAGGAATTGGGTTGTGTGCATCCAGGGTCACCAGGAAAAAGCACATCTTTGAACCATATGGGCAGGCAGTGTACTTGGCAACCCTGGAGTTCATCCAACTAATCTTCCACCAGAGGGGAGAAAAGATCCATTGTTCATATCACAGAATTCGTTCAACTCTTCTAGCTGTGCTCCTATGATATCACAATGGTTCTTTGTTAAATTATTAAATTACATCCAGATATAGAGAACAATTCTTGTGCTACTGGTAGTCATTGCTAGTCTTTGGATATACATTCCCCCTCCCCCACCACTCTTACCAATTGAATTTATTGTGACTCTAGTATTCAGAATTTGGTTACCTAAAGTGAACATCTGCCAATTTTGCTTGATCCACCATTCCCAGGCCTCCCTCATTCTGAACTCCCATGGTATTTTCTTTTACTTCTTCTATGACAACTATTTCTTGCATTATGTTTATTTGTATAAGTGTCTGCCAGAGCAGCAATTGTGTCTCATTCATCTTTATACCCCCTATAGTGCTTAATACAAAAGTTAATAAATGGTTGGCAAATGAATAGAACATGAAAAAAAATCCTTTAGTAATTAAATAAAGAAAATATAATTTACTTTATAATGTCTTCTTAACACTTCTTTACCTATTCTGTAGTTTCTCATGTACTTTTGTGGCTTTTTCCAAAATCCCCTTGCTATTACTTTAATTTTTTTTTTTTAAAGATTTTATTGGGGAAATTGGGAGAGGGGTACAGCGTTGGGAACTGGGGAAGGGGAACAGACAAGTTGCTGTCCTTTTGTTCTTCAGTCTAGTTGTGGAGGATGTCGCTTCGTTGGCCCATGTTGGTATCATCATTGCGCTCTTCCCAGGTGAGGCAGTCATTTGCCAGCCATTAGATGGCAGCTCACGGCGGCTAATGGTGGCTCACAAAAGCTCACGCCAGCTGCTGGCCAGCCCCACTGCAGCCTATGCTGTCACTGGCAACTCAGGGCAGCCCAGCTTCAGGTCGAGCTGTTGTTCACCGTCTTAGCTGTAGAGGGTGCAGCGTCACTGGCTCTCATGTGGGACCCGAACTGGGGCCCTGCTGCTCAGAGCTGGCGTTCCAACCCAACTCTTTTTTATTTTCTTATTTTTTTTTAAATTAGTTTCAGGTGTACAACACAGTGCAATAGTTATACATTTTACCCCTCAAAGTGACAACCCCCCACCCCCAATACACCACCCCACTCCCCCCCATATCATATATATCTATTACTCTACCTCTGACTCTCTTCCACAGTATAATCCACATCCTGTGACTATCTATATATATTCAATTACAATAGGTATACCACCTCCACTTTAGTAATACAGTGCAGTGATCAAACCTCTACTCCATCCATGAAATGGTCTCCCTAACAAGACCTATGATCATCTGACATTCCACAGAATATTTACAACATTATTAATTATATTCCCCAAACTGTGGATTAAATGCTCCAATAAAGAGACATAGGGTGGCTGAATGGATAAGAAAGCAAGACCCCAGCATATGCTGTATACAAGAGACTCACCTCAGATCCAAAGACTCATACAGGCTGAAAGTAAAGGGATTGAGTAAAATATTTCATGCAAATGGTACTGAGAAAAAAGCTGGAGTAGCAATACTTATATCAGATAAAATGGACTTTAAATTGAAGAATATAACAAAGGACAAAGAAGGACACTTCATAGTAATGAAGGGATCGATCCAACAAGAGGACATAACTCTAGTAAACATCTATGCACCTAACATAGGAGCCCCTAAATATATAAAACAGATATTGTCAGACATAAAGACAGAGATCAACAGTAACACTATCATAGTAGGGGACTTCAACACCCTGCTGTCACTAATGGACAGATCCTCCAGACAGAAAATCAATGTGGAAATAGCGACCTTAAATGACACATTAGACCAGCTGGATTTAACAGACATTTTCAGAGCATTTCATCCCAAAGCTATAGAATATACGTTCTTTTCAAGTGCACATGGAACATTTTCTAAGATAGACCACATGTTAGGCCACAAAACAAGTCTCAATAAATTTAAGAAGATTGAAATCATTTCAACTGTATTCTCTGACCACAATGCTATGAAACTAGAAATCAATTATAAGAAGAAATCCGGGAAGCTGACAAATAAATGGAGGCTAAACAATATGCTATTAAATAGTGAGTGGGTCACAAATGAGATCAAGGAGGAAATCAAAAGATACCTCGAGACAAATGATAATGAAAACACCACGACCCAAAATCTCTGGGACGCTGCGAAAGCAGTCCTAAGAGGGAAGTTTATAGCAGTGCAAGCCTACCTAAAGAAGGAAGAAAAATCTCAAATCAACAGGTTATCCTTACACCTAAGGGAACTGGAAAAAGAACAGCAAAAGAGTCCCAAGGGGAGTACAAGAAAGGAGATAATAAAGACCAGAGCAGAAATAAACAATATAGAGAACAGAAAAACAATTCAAAAGATCAGTGAAACCAAGAGCTGGTTTCTTGAGAAGATAAACAAAATTGACAAACCTCTAGCCAGGCTCATCAAAAAAAAAAGAGAGAGGACTCAAATTAGCAAAATCAGGAATGAAAGAGGGGAAATGACTACAGACATCACAGAAATACAAAAAATTCTAAGAAATTACTATGACCAACCCAACTCTTAACCAACCACCACTCAGCCGGCCCAACTATTACTTTAAATTTTTTTTTTTTGAGGGCAGTGTCATTGTCTCTCATATGTGGGACCTGAACCAGGGCCGCTGGCTTCCCAAGCCAGCACTTAACCACCGTGCCATTCGGCCGACCCACTTTAATTTTTAATAACCCTCTTTCCTTTGTGATCAGAAACCTTTAAAGTTCAGGGTTGGTGTAACAAATAAACCAATTTCCCTTTCACAATTCCTGTGACATTTCTTAGCTACTTATGGGTGGTGATATTTACCAACACTTTATAAATGGAATCTGGAAGGCTAAGGTCAGCTTATTTCCCTTTAGATACTGGGCCTAGAATTTGAATACATGCTACCATAGCACCTTGGATGCCTGGTTAAATTAATTGGTCCAAGTATTCAGGCTTCCTACAGGTGCAGATAACTGATTAATAGGTAATACTCCCTAGGTTGCACCGGATGCTGTTGGGGGAGGAGCCATTCCAGGAACCTACCTTATTGCAGTAACCACTCAAGAAAAAGATTCCACAAGGACAGGCAGAAAGGACTCACCAGTAATTGAGTGATTCTGTTGTCACTGTTTTACTGGATACAAAGGGAGTATAGGAGGAGTAAGTTAGAACAATTCAGAGTCGTTAATATCCTTGTTATTTATGGCAGTTGACAATTGCCTCTGTTATGTTATAATAATACATTAAAATTTTTAATATATGTAATTTAGTATAAATTTATAGCAGTGCTATTATATATAATAGATGTAGAAAGTAGCTTTGTAAAAACATTTGCTTGCGATTAGACCCATCCTTTCCCACTACCATATGTCAACATCAACCTTAAACCTCCTTTTCCTAGAGTTTAAAGCAACACATCTATTAAGTTACTTAGCTTTAGCTCTGGCATTAGTGCTTCAGAGTAGCTTTGCATCTTTTTGTACGTGTATTTCCGTGTGTGCTTGCAACTCTTGGTTACAAGGAACTGAAAATCAACCTGAAGTAGCTAAAGAAAAAACTGGAATTTATTGGGAGGGTGGTGTGGCCGAATAGAAACAAGGGCTGACCAACTTCGTTTTAGCTAAGTCAGGACATGAGGAGGTGCCAAGGACGTCAGCACCTGGGGCCCAGATTCCGTGTTATTGATGCTGTCTCTTGCCCTCATCGCTAGATTCTCACTCTGTGATAGTTTCAGGATTTTAGCCCAGTTTCTTCTCTACAGGGCTAGAGACACTGACGCCGGTGGCTTCTAAGCCGATGCTGTCTCTGCTTTGCCACTATTGGAGTGGAGGGATAGGGGGAACTCAGCTTTGGTTGAAAGAGTCCCAGGAACGACTGGCCTAAGTTGGATCCCTTGTCTGTCCTGGTCAGGGTACGGCCGGCCCTCCCTAGACTGCAGTAGATGCTGTCGGGGAGGAGTCATTCTTATTTTAATAACCACTCAAGAAGAGCATTCCACAAGGAGAGGCAGAAAGGATTCAGCCAGTATTGGAGTGATGCTGTCACTCTTTTAGTGGATACAAAAGGAATACAGGAGTAAGTTAAAACACTTCAGTCTTTAATATCCCCGATACTTATGCATTTTTGTAGTGAATCTCATTCTCTGTTACCTAGTGTGACCCGACTGGTGAAAGGATCATCTGATGAGTCTTCCTTAGACGAATGATTACTTTGATTTGCTTTCTGTTCTTTGAGGGTGATGTACATGTGGTTTTAGAATGGTCTCAATTATACCGGTGTAACTTGAAAAGGCAAATACTAAGACATCGACCACAGGAAAGTTAATTAAATTACACAGGAGCACATATTTTAATTTGAGTTGTGAGTTGGCTATCTTTTCATTATTGTGAGTATTTGTTGTTGAATGTACAGCATTGTTATTCTTTTTTTCCCGTGGTCTTGCTTCCTGTTTTATTTCTTAGGTGTATAGAATAAGACAAAAGAAACAAATTGTTTCATGAATACCTTTATATTTTAAGATTTTAAGGTACATACTAGTTCAGTGGCAGGGGATTTCTAAATTTAAATTGTCAAATGTAATTTAATATTATTTCTAGTGTGTCTCTTTAGCAGGACTTTTTCTTCCTTTTGGGATTTTCCTGATTTTCTAACTGAGTGAAATTTTAGAAAGCTGAGATAAAATCCCTAAAAACAATGAAGCTGACTTATAACCCTAAACTAGAAAATCCTTTCTCACCTTTTCATCGGTAACTCAAAAACTTAGGTAAGTTTTTATAAAACAAGCCATAGCTCGTTGGGAAGAAGCTTTTTGGTAGTCATGGATTTGTGGGCCCCCTCCTTATTGGCACCCTGACATCAGGAAGAGAGAAAATCTTCACATCTTTTCTTAGTGCCTTTGGCTTTCTTGCTGCTACCTGAGGATTTTGTGCTTGCCACTGATAATTTAATTCACATTTCTCAGATCGTATCAGTACGACCCATTGGGAACTCTGTGATACGGTTCTTTTGTGAATGTGGTCATAATAAAACCACTTTTACATCTCGGTCTTTGGCCTCATTTCACACACCTGGAGCATGACATCGCATCAAACATCCCGTTGTGTTTTTTTGCTGGGGCGTGAAGAGGAAAAACTGTACCGGACCACATACATGCCCATGCATTTTGTGTGTCACTTGAATAAATAATGAACACATAAATGTGTACATCTATATGTAGAAACCATGTACTATATATTTTCATGCAAACACAAGTCTTATGTGTCA
Organism: Aselliscus stoliczkanus; assembly: GCA_033961575.1. Classification (NCBI taxonomy): domain Eukaryota; kingdom Metazoa; phylum Chordata; class Mammalia; order Chiroptera; family Hipposideridae; genus Aselliscus; species Aselliscus stoliczkanus. The sequence continues at coordinate 36,613,898 of CM066740.1, read as the reverse complement.
AGGATTATAAATGTAACTGAGGAGAAGACAAGTTGTTACCTGTGCTCATTGAGGGCACACAGCCAGGAAACACGACATCCAGGGAGGAGAAAAATTGTTTCCTAAAAAGGAGTAGGCTGAAACCTTGGGTAGCCGCATCTGATTTCAGATTTTTGAAATAAAGGCAGAAATAAGGCCTGCCTTTTTATTGTTGTAATCTGCATCTACCTGTTTCTGTTATTAGATTCATGACTCTCCACCTTCCACGCTGCTTTTTAACAATCATAATCTAAGGTTCCCTGTTATAACTCTGTTTTTGGACTTTTAATTTAGATGAAGTTCGTAACTGAACTTTTCCCCTGGACGTATTTTTTGCAGTTTGCAGTGACCAGCACAGGATTGATCTGTAGTCAAGAAACAAATGTAGAGCATCTATCTACTGCAAGCCCCAGGGTCAGCACTATAAGGAAGGGAGATGGGGCCTGCGTGGGTGTGTTTGGTGGGATTGTTTGGTTGATGGTAGTGCTCTGAATGCATTTTGAATCGTCTGCCCTCAATCTTGTTTTTCCCATAGGCCCTCTTGCTTTTAGGGTGCAATTTAACAGAATGCAAGGTTTTTCAGGAACAAATTTATTGCGTTGTGTATGATAGCGTTACATGTATTTACTGATAAAGTTCGTTCATTTTTTTCTTTTCTGTCTAGAAAAGAAAACACTCAAAGTTCTAGACTATTAAGAAGAAAATCCTAAAGTTTCCAGTAAATGTCATGAATAGCATATGGATTTGGTATTGTGGTTAAGTAGTGGCTTTTAAACATTCGGTTCAAACCCTCCAGAATTTCAGTGTTTCGAGAAAGTATTTTAAGAAACATTTTGCCAAATATGTAGGAGTATAAATAATGACTGGCATCAATGGAGAAGAATTAATTTGTAAAATTTTTTAGGGTTTATTAAAAAATTGGAGTTTATGTTTACTAAAACATTGTGAACATTTAGTAAATCAGTCATATGAACATTTCACTGTAAAAGTTTACAGTGGAAAGAAATTGCTAGGATTATGTGGAATTCCAATAATTTGAAATTCTAGCTCTTTTTTGGGAAATTTTTCTCTTCATCACTTTTCAAAATAAAATTCTTTTTCCCTTCTTAAAAGCTTAAAATTTAATGAAATTAATTCATAAATCAGGTGACTTGTATTAGAGTTGTATGCATAAGGTAGTCTTTTCTCTTATCCCTTTCCTAATTTTTAAAAACTTTTATTTAATATTTTTTCCCTTTTTCAGTATTTAAAAAAAGAAAAAAAAAGGTCTTTATCCCTTTTTTCAATTGCTGCTTTTTCTCAGGTTCAGTTTTTTTTTTTTTTTTTTTTTTGGTCCTATCTGTCTGAAAGACCTGACTTGTTGTATAAGTGAAGGCCAGACACCTGGCAGCTTCATATGCCTGAGGTAGTTCCATGGAGGCTCATAGGAAGCAAGCGTTTCTGCACAGATGAGAAGAGCCACAAAGCCCGTAGGGTACAGCCTGTGGTTGGTGGGCACCTAAGCTAATATTTCTCCACTCAGGAGAAAGTTCCTAGCTCTGCTTTGAACCCACCTATTAACTCAAACCTCAATTCACACAGTTATCTAATAAGCCTGTGTGTCTAGTTGCCCATGGCAGGAATGGCTGAAGCTTGTGGCAAGACTCAGAAGACTGTGGTGGTGGTATAAGGAGGTGGCGCATTGGAGACTAAGAAGGAAAGCCTGATGGCAGAGAGAGAGTGAACCATAAAAATGAAGCCGAGTAACGCATAGATGTCGGATATTGAGGTCAGGAGCCAGTGGCCCCGTTAAACCCTGACGGCTGTCACTAATGTTTGTAATTGACCTCATCATTAATTGAAGATTAGACTGTGTTTTTTATAATTCGTTTAAAAAGTCAGGGAAGTGCATAATACTCTTTAGAATTTTTAGAAATCATATATAAAGGCAGGCACTTCAAGATACCAGTTTTTGTTTTTCTGCAAAAATGATCTAAGCAGATGTCAGATTCTAGCATTTTTGTCTGTAGTTCTCTTTCCTTCCTTTTCCTTTATGTCCACTAAGAGGCCATTTGCACAAAAAAAAACCTTTTTCTCTCTCTTTGAAGATAGACCCTTTATTTTAATCTCTGCTGTTGTTCTTTTGTGGTGTGCTTTCAGAGACATCTCAATGTCCCCTCATAAAGATATTCTTCATAGCAGTCGACTGTGAATCCTGTGTGACATAAACATAAGGACTAATTTCCTACAGCCTTGCTCTATAGCCTGTCTTGATTTCTGCTCTGTGGCCAATCTTCTTGTATACCTGTATACATTTGTTGACACTGTTTTTTGTTCCCCAACACATTTCTCAGGCTCCCTATCCATTTCCACTCTATAGTTCAAAGAATTTGTTTGAATTGCTGTCACCAGCAGCTCCTCCTACTATTAATTTATTCCACAAGTGCCGAGTGCTGTTCTAGGGGCTGGGGAAACCCAGGAGAACAAATGAGGAGAAGTCCATGCTCTTGAGCAATTTCCATTCTAATCGGGGAGGAAGATGAACAAATGAATAAAGTGAATTAGGTAGTGAAACAAAACCAGTACAATGTGATAGGGGAGGGAGAAGCAACAGCAGAAGAGGGGAGCCGGAGGAGGACTCTGACATCCGACTGTGTAATGAGAAGGCCTCGGCGGGGGAAGAACGTCCAAGGCAGACAAAGCAACAAAGACAACTATTCCTGAGGCCGGAGTCTGCTTTGTAGAAAGGAAAAATTGTCCACTGTGTCTGAAGCGTAGTGCGGTGAATGCGGTGGGTATCCTGCTCAGGCTTACTTGGTCAGAGGGTGCCCAGGCTAAAGGACAGCCCTTCCTCTCCGGGCCTCAGTCAGTGACGGTCACCAGGTGTTCACAAGGCCTTCCCTCTTGCTTCCGTGTGACCGATGTTGGGTGCAGTTGTTTCACCTGAGGCCATATTCTTCCTTGGCTTTCCCCCATCCTCTTGTCCTGCCTCCTCACTCCTTTTCTCTGAGAGCATGTCCTCAATAAACGAGATGAACAAGAATTCTGGTTCAGCTCTATCTCTAGGAAACCCTAACCAAAGACACAAGTGAATTCTTGACCCTTTTTTCTGGCCTCCAGACCCTTGCCAAGTGCCTACTCCACATGTCCACCTGGATGGATGTTTCAGAGACACCTAAAACTCAGTATGTAGAGAAATTGCTTACTGATCATTTCCTCCTTCTCCTCAAGCTTTGTTATTCCTGTATCCACTCCTTCCGTTTATGACCTCACCTTTCACCTAATTATACTAAGAATTCAGAGTCCTGCTTAGATTTTCTCCTTTCCATTACACCTTATATCTAGTCAGTCAACGAGGAACTCATATGGAATGTCTCCCACTTCCTCTGTCTTTCCATCTCCACGTTTATTAATTTAGTTCAGGGTCCTGACTGAACCAATTTTTAGGTCTCCCAAGTGGCCTCCTCCCTTCCCCTTTCTTCCCCTCCCTCATGCCTCCAATCCATTGGACACCATTATCCCATTATAAAATGAAAAACCCTGTCCCGCCTACTTACAGTCTTACTGCCTTCTTATTGGATTAAGTGGCAACTTCCTGGATGGTAAAGTTCCTCATAGCATGGCTTCCCGTGCCCATTAGGCTCAGATGCTGTGCACCTTTCCACCAGCTTTCACCTGTCAGCACTGTGGGTACTGCTCGGTGGTTTCCCCAGGTAGCTTCTGGTTTCGGGCCTCTGGTCCTTCAATCTTGCCTGCTGTTCCTGAAATGCCCATCCCTCCTGGACAGAGCCTGGAAGCCTCCGCCGTACGCTGCCGCCTCTGCGAAGTCTGCTGTGAATCACTCATGGAACATTGGTACCCAACTAAGTGCTCTCAGAACACTCATTTCAGTGTATGGTAATCACTTCCTTTATTTTTAACCACTCACTGGGTTCCTGGAATGCAGAGAACCTGGCTGTTTGCATTGCTAGGCACATTAACACTTGCTTATTGAAAGAATAAAAGAGAAACTGTATTGTGTTAAGTGTTTTGGTTTTTATACACGATAGCTTAGTGAACAAGAACACTGTACATGCCTTTATCCACCAATTCTGTAGAAAAAAGATACAGGAGCTATTTAGATGAAGTGACTAAAGATAACACTTCTAACGTGTTTTTCCCAGGCAACTTGGAATGACAGGGGACGGGAAATAAAACCCTAAAACATGGAGTTGGGAAATTCATTAACCTGTTAAATATTTGTTTAATATTTTCTAGGTGCCTAATGTGTTGTGTACTGTGGGGAATAAAAAAATGATGCAGTGGGGCCGGCCGAGTGGCGCGGTGGTTAAGTGCTGACTTGGGAAGCCAGCGGCCTCGGTTCGGGTCCCACATATGAGGGCCAGTGACACTGCCCTCAAAAAAAAAAAAAATGATGCAGTGATACGTTTGTTCCTCAAGGGCCTTAAAATGGGGAAAATGCCAATAATACGAAAGTTTTATGAGGCAGCATGTGATTAAATCCCAAAATATTCAAATAAATGCTGTTGGTTCATGAAAAGGTGTGTCTGTGGGCTAGCGGGTTGAGCCGTTACAAACAAAATTGTTGAAAGACTTGTTGAAATGAAGTTTGCTACACAGAAGTGATGTTCATATAGCTCAGTAGTTTTCATATATTAATGAGATAGTTTTCTCTCAGCTTTGCTGAAGGAAGGAAATACTATTTGTGTCTGAAGAACTTTCCAGTAAAATTTTTGAATGGGCTTTTATGTTGAAGAGAAAAATAAAGTTCAGTATCTTCACAGTGTCATTTAAAACAATGAAGGTGAAGATGGTTTGCAAATGGGGGAGGGGGAGGTGATTCCTTTAAACCCATTAGAATGTGAAGGAAAATGCTTTTCCCTGAGCCTTCTGATTATAAACTGCATCAAGTCCTGGGAGCTGTGGAAATAGTGGCCACTCATCATTGACAAGGTAGTTACCTCCTCGTGTACTTTAATTTCTTAACTAAGTGAATATCTATTAGGTCAGATTGCATGCCTGACTTTTTTTATTTCTTGCCTGACGTATTTTTTAGTTGTTTCCTTGTGTCTTAATCTAATTCATGTCCCTTTGTGGTTCTGTTTCCTGAGGACAGTAAATACTTTAAACAGATGTAGACGAACCACTCTCCTGTAGGGGTCGCTATTAGAGTAGCAGTTCGGCATCCTTCCTTGCCACTCAGCACCATGTGGCATGACTTGACACAATTAGCCTGAGGTTTGTGAGATCTGGTTTGTGTTGGGATTTTACTTTTGAGAATGGCATGAGCTCTAACCCTACCAAGAATTCTGCAGGCTTATAACTAGGTATTTTATCACTTTAGTCCATACATGCTACACTTGTGCATTTTTTTAACCTCAGCTATTTGGTGCATTATTTTAGAGTTCTCATTATGCCCGATTTGTGTGTGAAAATTTATGCACATCGACACAATAAACCTAATATTTTAGTGGCTTTTGCAACATGACTGATGATAGCCTAAACTTGGCCTTCTATAGGACCTGAGATGATTGTTTAATGGGGTTGTCACTCAAGACACTTACTGGCTTCTTCCAGTGCTTTTAAAAAATTGAATTGAGCAAGATGAGGTGCATCCCTTTGATTAAATGTTTTTCCTCCCATGCAATCTCCATTAGCTGTTTGGCTCCAATTCTGTGTTGTTTTGAAGCAGCCCTGCATTGCAAATCAATATCTTTCTGAAGAGACAGTGTGTTGTGAATTGCTTGGACAGCATATGCACAGTTACTTTGGCTGCAGTGCTGCTGCAGAGCCTGGTTACTCTGCCTTCCTGGGAACTCCACAGGCAAGTCCATCGTGTTTGGGAAAAAACATGAGATTTTTTTTTTGGGAAAAAAAAATCGAACTGTTAAAGCTATTGATACTGAATGTTAGCATGTCTTTTGTGTTCTTCTGAACGATTTTTTGTCTTATTCCACTGAGGTTAGCTTCTCTGGGGTGATTTCTCTGTTGGGTTTTTTTTTTTTTTTTTTTTTTTTTGCTTCTGCTTCCCCCTTTCTTGGTTGTAGTACGGCCGTACCATTTCAGCTTGCTAGTGCAGAAAGATGTGAATTCAGTTGCTGGATGAGCCTGGCCTGGTGCAAACACATTGCTAGAGACATGTTAAAGAGTTCCAGGTGAATCGAGCCTGGGAGAGACAACAGCAAAACGGTAAGACGGAGCATGCTTAAAATTAGAGCCAGGGTTTTAATTTGGAGCATCTCGGCAAGTCTGAATCCTGACTCACTCATTTACAACTTGAAAAGGATTCCTTTTATGCATGTCATTTTACTCATCTCCTCCCATTTAACTGCCCAAAATATCACAGATTGATCAAGGGGGCATTTAAATTAGGGACCTGACTGGAGGTTACTCATGGGAGAGTCCCTTGAGGCTCCCGAGGCTACTGCTGCTAGTTTGT